>OX376643.1:10525433-11775433 GCA_947386135.1 Melanchra persicariae | reverse complement strand
GACAAATAAATGATTATGATTATGATTAATAAATAACCTGGGATTCTTAAAGTAAAGTCAAGGTAGTCTAGTTCTAGGCAAGCTTAGTCCACCGTCAACCACTTCGTCACTTCGTCGTGTAATGAGAAAACTTATGTCCGTGAAGTGAGCTAGTAATCCCCAGCATTACGTTCAATGACGACTTACTTCATCTACGAGTTTGTTTATATGGTAAGATTGTCACAGAACAGAGCGGCTGGTGATATAATGGTCAAACACGAATTACGATATTAAATTAATAGATGGCCATTAGTTCCAGAGGTCCACCTCCGCAATTGCACTCCGCCGGCCATCGATGACTTCCCGGCGGGGCTGTTCACGGAGCTGCAGAGGCAGCACGGAGCCATCGTGCTCCATGCCTTCATTTCTATCTACCTGTTCCTGGCGCTCGCCGTCGTCTGCGACAAGTTCTTCGTGCCCGCAGTCGAGAGAATATGTCATGGTACGTACTGGTCTGAGGAAATTGGATAATGGGTAGTGTTCTACTTAGATAATTGTACTTGGTATCAGGGCTCTGGTGACAACAGTTCTTTTGAGGGTTGCGTCCTGAATCATGACTTTATTTGCAGCTTTTTGTTGTTATCTAACAACAAAAAGCCGCAAATAAAGTCAAGAGTTTCATATTATTACGTCAGTGTTCTCTGATAAATGACGACATTCGAAACCTAATTTAAATCGTTAGCTGAAAATATATTCTCTTACGTTATCCTATTACATCATTTCAAGGGTTTACCTACGTAAGCAATCTTACCCAACAGTTTTGACAAAAGCCTACGTCATAATTGCGGCTATTTTGGAAATCCTTTGTAATTACACGACCGCCCAAAAAATGGAGTGTTATGTTTTCAGGGTTCATGTATGTATGTTTGTCAGTTTATTTATTCCACCGCATCTTCTAAACGGCTTAACCGATTTCGATGTATGTGTATCGTTGGAAGCGTTACACTATCCCGCTGATAGGTATTATATCGTCATCATCACGTATAATATCATCGTCTAGACCGTGTTTTGTAAATTACACAAATATACATCAGTAGTATATTATTTTATATCCATTCATTCACTTATAATTTAGTAACTAAAAGGTTTGAAATAAAAAATAAATATATAAAAAACACGCCTCCCATGTTAATTTTTAGACATGGAAGGCGAGTTTTTTAATTTTTTAAAAAACATTTAAAATCATTTGGAAATATAGGGGCGCTAGACAAGTAACTATTAGCGATACTGAATGTCGTCCAGAATTACATCTCGTTAGCGCATGTCAATCGCATACATTTTAGATTTTTCGACAGTAATACAATTTATTGTTATCATCACTTATAGAATGGCACTTTGTCTAGGCTGCAAGTTTTTGTTTCGGCAAGGGAGAATATATTTTGGTATTTCAGTATGGGTCATTGTTACAGCACTAAACATGACGAACGATGTGGCTGGCGCGACGTTCATGGCGGCCGCTACGTCGGCGCCTGAATTGTTCGTCAACGTCATCGGCACGTTTATCACGGAGGGCGACATCGGAGTGGGAACCATTGTCGGCTCAGCCGTCTTCAATATTCTGGCCGTCGCTGCTTGCTGCGGTATCGGCGCAGGAATGGTATACTCCTTTCATTACCATTACTAAAATGATTGTAGGGCGGCAATCTTAATGATGACTCATTGCTTTCAGGTTGTGCCCTTAGACTGGTGGCCTCTGACCAGGGACTGCCTAGCCTACGGAATCACAGTATCTATACTCATCTGCATAATGCATGACGAGTACGTTCAGTGGTACGAAGCATTACTTCTCGTCATGCTTTACGGAGTCTATATCTGTATCATGTATTACGACAAATCTATTCAGAACTTTGCTAAAGGTTGGTATATCATAAAGTGATTAACCAAACAAAAATGATTCATGCGTAATTTTATCACAGAAATGTGCTGTTACACAGGTAACTGGAACTGTGTCTCGGACATGCTGAAGAAAAATGAAAAGCAGGATAACACTGTCGCTGCTGAAAATGGTACGTACAGTAATTATTTTTAGAAAAATCATTATGTTATTAACGCCTTTGACAACAATAAGATATCTTTTGTGCTGTTATTTAACTTTTCAGAACTTAAAGATGCTAAACAGTCTTCACCAGTAAACAAAAATGATTTGTCTGTGGATCACTACCATCACAATGGGAACATAAAAAGTGCGTTATCTCTTTGCTCAGATAAAAATGAAAAACATAGTGAGATTGATTCAACAATTTCTGTGAACTTACCAACCGCTGTCGGCGACAAAGCTAAGAATATCTGTATTGATATTGAAAATAAGGCCAATGACGTGGAATTTGCTAATCCTGAGGAAACTACAACTGTAGCGAATGTAGAAGAGAATAACAAAGAAGCAGAGGATAAATATGTGCACTCTTTGTGGAAGTGGCCTACTGGCAGGAGCTGGCTCACTAAGGTAACTTTTATAACTTACGTAGTACTAAAACTTTCATTAGCTATATGTTCTAATGGTAACGTCTTGTTACAGAGTACATGGATAGTGACGTGGCCTATCCATCTGGTGTTCTTGTTCACTATTCCAGACTGTGAGAAGCCTCGTTTTAAGAACTGGTTCCCTCTAACATTCATGATGTGCATTGTCTGGATAGGATCGTTGTCTTACATCGTTGCTTGGATGATCACTATTATTGGTAAGACCAGTATTTGAACCTGACTTATGTACAAAGGTAATATTGTTGCATGTGACATTTATGGTTTCACTAAATTTTTACATTACAGGGGACACACTAATGATACCGGACTCTGTGATGGGCATAACTTTCCTTGCGGCCGGTACGTCAGTGCCGGAAGCTGTATCCAGTGTTATAGTAGCAAAACAAGGTGCAGTGTTATTATGTCGTGTTTTCATTGTTTTATTTGAATGGTGATTTCATATTTTTTCCAACGATTTTCTAGACTTTTTATGTCCTGTTATCATCATATTATATCCGCTTGAAAAACTGAATTATTCAAAAATGTCTTATAAATTCTGAAAATTAAAACTGTTTCCGAAATACAGGCCATGGATCTATGGGTATCAGCAATTCGATCGGCTCGAACACTTTTGACATCCTGCTCTGCCTCGGGCTACCGTGGCTCATCAAGGCATCGCTCACTCCCGCCGAGCCGGGTCACTACTGGGTTAGAAAACAACTATTTTAATACATTAATACGCATATTTAACTCGCTTGCGACAAAACAAAATACATAATTACGTTAAGTTTCAAAAATGTTACATTACAAAAATGCTTACCATATTTGCGTATTGCGAATGGAGCTTGTCAAGTAGGCTTACAAAATACTCTAGCACTGCGAAATTGCGACACGAGAATGTTATTTGCACAGCGAATTTACCACCAGTCTAATTTCTTGTGAGTTGCGTCGGGATGGTCAGGATAAATACAGTTAAATGTCAACAGGTGAAGATCAACTCCATGGGTCTGGAGTACTCGGCCATCTCGTTGCTGTCGACACTGCTGCTGCTGTATCTCACGTTCTGGTTCAACAAGTTCAAGCTGGACGCGGCTGTGGGGCGCGCCTGCCTCGCTATGTACGCCATGTTCCTGGTGCTGGCCACGCTCATCGAGCTCAACGTGTTCTTCCCGGTCAACGTGCGCACATGCAAGCGAAGTGAACTCAAGTCTTAAGCGAGCCAAGTGTTCTGGACATAATGACAAGATGAAGTGTAAAATAATGGTAGTCGTGATGTCTCTTGCAACTGTTTCATGCTCATGTGTGCTGAAACTTCGTGTACTTTAAAAGCATTCGGTTACATTTTTATTAGAAAAACTGTCCAACCATGTCTCTATTACCTACACTGTTTTGATGAAGACCAGGGAGCCAGCGCCATTTTCATTAGTTGAGTTCTTATTTAATGTTATACGAGTATAAATAATTAAGAAAATATGAGAACACGCATGTTTTCGCAAGGTGGATTATTTCTTAATACAATAGTAGTTTCCGTTGCCATTCAACGTAGATTAAATAAATGATAGTATTGAAGTATACTATACCCAACCATGTGTCAAGAGCATTGCTATCCACTTGAGTAGTTGCTGTAGTCTGAACAGTATTATTAAATTTCTAGTAGTGAATTACATGCCCTTCATTTGATAGGATAAGCAGGGAAAAATGGGAATATATTGATACTTGTAGTAATGTTTCACCTTATTTAAACCATAAGTATTCTGAAAGATTATCATCGACCGTTAAAATATTAAAGGAATCTCATCATCATTATTCAAGTCAATAAGTATTTAAGGGAAAAAATCCACGATTTTTAGTACGATTAGTTTTATTTTGCCTTTTATTATTGCCTGACTTAGTGTCGAATGTGCTTCTACTTTAAGAGTAATTTAAGTATATCGAGGGTTTGATCAAAGCACCGTCTACAATCAACGTTCTCTCTCTATCAGTAATCTCGATGCAGATAAGTTGATGTAAATACATAATATACGATGTAATGTAACTTTCTTAAACTAATTAAATATATCTATAGATTTTCATTTCTTTTATTGTGTTTAGACCTATAAGCCTACTTATACATAATCCAGAACGCGCAGAAGCATCTAATAGAGATGTACCAAGGGCAGACGAGAGGCTGTCTTTAAAAGGTCCTAATATAAATGAATCTGCCTCGCCTCTATGTCTATGACCGGCCTCTAGCCGAATCGAATATAGTTTAATACCAGTATTTCACATGCGCCGACTTAATAATGACAAATAAATAATAATACAATCGAAAGGAAAAAATATCCAAGAGCTCCTCGTCTTGCTAGAAACCTCATTGTGACCAGATTTGGAGACAGATGAACGACGCCACGTGGTCAAACTACTTCCTAAGGTGGTACGCAATAGCCTATCTTAGAATAATCTTGGAAAAAGCTGGTTAGTTTGATTATTATTTACTATCACTACCTACAGTTAGGCTTATAAAATAATAACAATAAGCCTTGCAAAAAAAAAAACTGAATTTCGTTCTACAAGTTGGTACCTACATACCTACTGAAAGGTTAATTAGGAATAAAAGGAACGTTTTACCAGACTTCCAAAACTATAAAATCGCCAATGCTGATTGGTTTTATCTATCTTATTAGGCTATATTTTACCACTGCACAAAACAACAAAAGCCTATCTCTTTGATTTCCACAAAATTCGAATCTAATTACTTTAAAAATCTTTGAATTATATAAAGATTCATGAGATTTGGAAGCATGTTCGTTGCATGTAATACAGGTGTTGCAAATCAAGCCCTTCCATGAATTTGAAACGGGTAGCCGCTGTATAATGAAATCGGAAATTCAATAAGTACGTAGCAATATAATATAATAATAAGTAGCTAAGAGCGTATTGTGATTGGGAAGGGGTATTGCGCAGCTCTCAATTGAAACGTGCACTCGACAGCCGATCGATACTGCTAGACAGACGCTGTACACCCTATGAAATGTACCCGCCCTGCAGACTACTTATATTTTATAACTCTCATGTTATGTGTAGGTAGATCTGAAGTGTCTCTTGAATCATTTGAGAGATAAATAATACAAAGTCAATATTGAGTATTAATTGGCTTTAATCTATAACTATCATTAAAATTTACTACACAAACTACGATCAGTAGGCCTCGTTAACATTGTTATTGTTCTTCCGCACGACTTCAGGACTGTCGCCCATTTTCTGAAACGAAAACAAGAATTTAAATAAATAAAATTGAGCAATCATAGTCTATGTAGGTTAACTGGTAGATTGTGCATTTTGTTATGTTAGGTCAGTTACACCAATTGCAGATAGAGTGACAGATCCTGTTTTCAATAGATGCCGAGATTTATTAATCGGACCTTGAGGCTAAGTCGTTGACACCGCAACAACGAGTGCAAGTGGACCAAGGACAGAGAACACGAGACTGCATCTGGTAATTTGGTTTTGATCCTCTCAATAGTTTAGGCAGACTCGCTATACCTAGCTTTGCTAAATAAATGTTTTAGCAAATGCACATCGCTCCTTATGGGTCAATCATCGCCATAATGTAATAAGTGGTACCTCAGACCAGGGATACCAACTTTTCTTAATTAACAGTTAGCTAATAATTATTAGAGCAAGTTATGATTCATGGACTACATACATCGTAAGAGGAGTGCGCCCTCAAGAGGTCGAGCTCTCTCGCATGCAGCTCGATGTCGTGCTGAGTGAGGCGCGGACGACGGCAGTGAGGGTGCTGCGCCGGCAGCCAGCGGTGCACCATGGGCGTCAGCAAGTCCCGATGCACCTGAACATTGACCCAAATAACACTAATACGCCAACCCGTCAACTCACACGCCTTGACCACCAATTTGGCTAATCGGCCGGCAAGGGACGGGATGGCAATCTTGCACGTTACATCTTTATAGGCGCGACAGTCGTCACCGACCAGCGGAACATGCAATAGATATAACGTATTTTATATGTGGTGTTGGTAGGTCGACTTGATTACAAGTCGTTGGTCTTTATTGGCTTGGTTTTGTATGAATGGAACATTCGTGTAGGTCTGGATCTGAATTACATATCTTTATATTTTGTTATGAATTAATCTGGGTCTACATTTAATAGGAGCTTTTGAGACTACGTTGAATCGCGATGATGTGACTGTGCATGTACTTGCAGTCTTACAAGTAAATACAATGCGAACTAAGTTACAGTGATTTGTTTCTTCAATATTCCAGTCAAGTCATCCCTACGCAATGGCATTTGGCTACTTTTCTCTGAAACCCCACAAGAAATCCAGTAAAAAGAATAACTTAAGGCAAAGAGTTTTCCATATTCGTTTTCTTAGCACATTTTTAAAAACGTGACACCAAAGAAAACAATACCGAATCACCCCTCGCCACTCAGCTACGCAATAACAGAAACGTGTCTAAGGGTAATTTATTTTTAGCAAACCCGTAGGCGTAGCAACAACAATTTCTTAACAAAATAGCTTGTTCCAAATCGTTTAAAACCACTTACCATAGCGGGATCATTGGGCTCGGTGAAATATGAGACGATGGAGCCCACAACGATGCATACCGTCATTCCGACAAGCGTGTAATACAAGTAGCTCAGCCTGTACATGAAGAATGTTCCCGACCTGTTGATGTAACACCCTGTTTATGAGCTCTCACTAAATATATAGCAGTGACGTAGATATTGCCTTCCCTGCCTGCGACATTTATGGAAATAGAAATGATTACGGAAGCTTTTCTGACGTAGATTGCTATTTATATGATTACGTAATCAATGAAATAGGGGATAAATGTAGTGACGTTGATGGAGACTTAGCCAATTTCACAATCAATAAATAGGGGTAGGAGACTGCTGTGCAGATTATTGTTGAGAAATTGTTAAAGGACAATGGAAGAATCGCCCTGTGCAATAAAAGTATCGGACATCCACAATAATATTAATTGTCTATTTTATTATATTAGTTGAAAATACGTTTGTAGCACGGACTAGCTGCATGGCAAAATGAACATTATAAAGTATTTTACTCAACTGAAAACATTAATCGCCGCCATTTTCGCCAAACGTCATGTCGTGTCGAAAAAGATTAGGGATGACCAATCGATTGTAATCGATCGATTGCATTTTTAATGGAAAAAGATTAGGGATGCCCAATCGATTGTAATCGATCGGTCGATTTTTTAATCTGGATCTCATTTAGAATTAATCTCGAACTCTAACTTCGCCCGCGACTTCGTCCGCGCGGATTTTGAAGGACTCCACAAACTTCAACGCCCCCTATAAAGGTTAATTTTGGAAAATTAAGCACAACGATTTTCATTAATTACTTAGCCATTTCTACTTATTATATGGTCTTAGGAGGCCCTCGACAATGCACCATTTAATTAGCGAATGCGATTGTCAAAATGCCAAAATGTAGGAATTTGTAGTTTATTTTAGAAAAATCCAAACGTTTGTTATTCTAATCGAAAACATTTAAATGCCGTGGTGTTTCAACTTCATCGGACCAAGCATTGATACGATTCTCCCCAGTTCGCTCGACTTCTAAAAAAGGAGGAGGTTCTCAATTCGGATGTTTTTTTTGTTGGAAAAATAATTTTTTTGTTGGAAAGAATATACTTTCCAAATGGTCCCATTGAAATTTTATCAAAATCGGTTCTGTACTTTGGTTTTTAAATCCAAATAGCTGAAAAAATATGTGGAAAAATTATTCATGTATACGAAATGGCGTATTTTTACTTTCCTGTGACTTTCCAGTGGTGTTGTTAGGTGTGGGGTACCACTAAAAAGTAAAAAAATAAAAATCTTTTTCACAAAAAAAAGAAACCGACTTCCAAAAAGCACTACAAAGTTCAAAATAACTTTCAATTTCGGAAGTCGTTGTCAAATAACGAAGAAGCAAGCAAAAACACCGACTACCGAAATTAAAGTTATTTTGAATATTGTAGTGTTTTTTGGAAGTCGGTTTCTTTTTCTTATTCCGAGTATGTTTATTACCGTCGTAACTTTAGAACGAAAGGTCCGATTTGAATAATTTAAAGTGTAATTTACACGGACATAATCAACCTTTATTATCAAACCAATTAAATGGATAAGGATTAATATCATGATACTAAAATCACCATTTTTTATTTCACCAGGGATTTGCTTGAATAATATGAACAAAAAGCGGTCATGGTGACTTATCCATAATAGTTAGTCATATAGTATCGCGGACTTTTTTGTAGATATTGATGACCTCTATAAAACTGTATTACACCACTTTGCTCTATTGTCAATAGATTCCGCAGCGTACGCGATATAAGGATTTTTTCACACCTTGGGTTACATTATCGAAGTTTTCATACGGATCCTCAACTTTTTTTAAAATATTCTATAGCATGTCCATCACCGATAATGTAGGATTCTACTGGTGAAAGAATTTTTCAAATCGGTCCAGTAGTTTCGGAGCCTATTCATTTCAAACAAACAAACAAATCTTTCCTCTTTATAATATTAGTGTAGATATAGTGTAAATAGGAGTTACGATGAAAACATTCAATAACCATTCCATTATTTCTCCCTCTTCTTTTATTGATTAAATGAATTAGTTTTGAAGTCGGTTTAATTTTTTTAAATACTTTCTTATTATGGTTATGAAAAAGTCACTCCATTTAGGATGCACCGAAGAAAAAGTAATGTTGTTCTATTGTTGTTCTCAATAAATTAGAAGGTAAGGTTAGAGAAAACTTTAGCTTATACATCAGGTTTTTGTTTTTTTTATGGATGGGAAATCATCAAATAACTTTTGCCCTGGGTGAAGCGGAAGGCATTGTCAGACTCTTACTAACTAAAACCCATCCATGTTCCTCCAAATGGCCTTTGCGTTCCAGGGCCGCGGTGACTCTTTCGAACAAATTCCGCAACCCTGGTCAGGTTTATGATAACCTAGCTTTTTGCCGTGGGCTATCCTGCGGGAATCCTGTAACGTAACCTGTGTTACTTACGGCGGAACTGTTTATAATATTGCTTTATTAGATGTCACAAGGTACCTGTCGAATTCCACGGTACTCAGCGTCGTCGTCGTAGTTGTCCCGGTCATGTTTCCGGGACATCCAGCCACTGACACGGATTTGGGGGTGACTACTATGTCTCCCCTCATCATCGCTGCTTGGGTCCCCAGCGAGATCCATCCCACCAGCATCGTTGACGTCAGTCCTCCGGTTAGTGCACCCTGCGTGTCAGAAACAAAAGAAAGTAGTTTTTTTTAAAGAAAGATGATAACTAAGCAAAAAAAATATTTTTAAATGCAGAATGATGAATATTCTGATGACATGATAGTGCCAATTCTTCTAACTTTTAAGCAACGTTCGCATTCGCATGTCAGTCGCAATCTTTCTAAAGGAGACGGAACCGCTTTCATATAATCTTGGGCCTAGATGTATAAGGATGAGAGTGTCAATCAATAGATTATATATTATCAACAAATCTCTGAAAATTCTGCGGATTTTGGCAATCTGGGAGCAGAGATAGAAGAGATTTAGTATAATATTGCGCCTACATTACAACATGAAACGGAACAATGCCCGAAAAAAAGGTTTCCTTAAAAATTACACTGGCCGGTATCATCAACCTATCTTTTTTAAATATCCTTGGCAGGAGGTATATGCCGTGTCATAAATAAGTTCTGTCATGATTTGTCAGTGTTCATCAACAACAATTAATATTCTGTCAACCAAACTGCTGTTTGACATAAAAACAATCAACTGCTAAGAAAGCAACATTGTTGCAGGTTATTCGTGATCTAAACTGTTTTTTTAGAGAACTCATCTTCTAGACTGTGAATTGTGCATTTTTTTTTGTATTTTGTAATAGAAAATAATAACTATTTTTTTAACCGTATCTTAACTCTTTACATTTGGGCCCATTAGTTTCCGTCTCCTTTCAAATCATTTAACAGAATGAAAATCATTCTGTTTTTGAAATTTGTTTTTTTTTTTTAATTAATTTATAGTAGTTTAACCATAATGGAATTGGGTCTGATGTTTGTCGTGTCGGAGTCTACCGGTTTTTGTTTCATGTTTTCTTAGTGCACTAATTTTTAAGCAACGTTTGCATTTGCTTAACAGTCGCAATTTGTCAAAAATATAAGGAAATATTAAGGTTTCTATGACAGTTAGTAGAATTAGCTGTCGTGTCTCAAATGCTGATCTCTATGGTTTCAAGCCCTTGAAACTCATAATACAGAGTCTGGTGCCTAAATGTTTGCCTGAAATTTAAGAATTATTTTTACAAGAGGGCTCAAAACTAAGTGACATGCTATCGGCATACAATAGATAGCAATCGGCCATAGCATATCACTTAGTTTTGAGCCCTCTTGTGAAAATAATTCTTGAATTTTAGGCACCAGACTGCATGCTGAGCTTCAAGTTCTAAAATGCACTGAAATTGTTTTGTGAAAATACTCACACATTTTTAATCGTACTTACCTTTGCAAAGAAAATATAAATACTTCAAGAATTGAAATTCAGTTTACCGTAGAATTAATCCAGGGTAAGAACAGGCCCATCGAAAACAGGCCTAGCAGGCTTCCCGCAGTGATTCCAGCCAAGCTTTTCCCTGCTTGAATCAAAGCACCCATATGCTCTACTAAGAACACCAGGGCCACACATGCAAATCCTGTCAAAAAAAACCATGTGTATAACTCATGCATAGTTATCAAAACATAATACATAATTAACAACATGTCGAACGAGACAGTTTTACGATAATTGGCTATTAAGTGTACAAACACACATGTTTATTAAACATTCCTTACTTTGAATGGCTACTAACAAGAAAATGACAATGAATTCGAAGGGAAAGTTTGTCCCCTGTCGTTTTTATGAGCCGTACTAATGAGGTAGTCGGTCCAGGGTAGTATTTTTTTTTTGTTGTTATTCCGAAATTTTTCATCTTTACAGGTATGGCGAAACATTTATGTTTCTGATTTGCCTCAAATCAGAAACCATACCTAATATGTTTAGCCATTTACACGGATGAAGCATAATATATTTTTCTAAAACTTAGAATAACATAGAATTCTGTAAGATTATTCTCCTTAAAAGCATGTTAAAATCCGCTCTAAACTGAGTTAGATCTAAGAAAAATAAAAGGCCTACATTGATTGGACATCCTCCTTAGCATGTTTCATCAGCACATCTATTAAATTAATGGTAAACCCAAGAAAAATCGTTTACTTACTTTCAATTATATGAAGCATAGATTTAAGTGAAGGTGTCATATGAAACAACGACATTCACGATACATAGTTCGTTTGTATTGTGAACACGATACACAGTTTGTTCTGTTTGTAATTTCACCTATTAGTTCTTAAAATTGCAAAACTTAGCTAGTGTTTATTTGATCGCTGAGTATTTATGACTGCACGTTTTCCTACGGATTTTCCCGCGTGACTATCAAACTCGACGATCTAAATACTGGGTTTACGATGTGAAATGATTATTTTTAAATGGTTTATGTGTATAACTAGTTATTATAAATAATAAACATTAATTAGATACGGTTCTGTTCGAAAATTCATTGAAAACTTATAAAGGACGTGTTTTGAAAAGGATGGAAAAATCTGATAACTTCATTTTTAATGAAATATCCATTTCGCAGAAATCGAATATGATGTTCATAAAATTAATTAAATGGTATTTAAGCTCGAAAGAAGCCACAGTAATACGAAAGATGGTATATTAAACAAGAAGTGTGGACGTGAAATTAATTATGAAGGAAAATCAAAGGCTCAGTCGGGGGCTATTTTTTAATTACTGCTATGTAAGAGTTTGAAAAAGGGAGGTGGGTATAAATTGACGGACACAGTATTCCTTAGCTAGGTGGAGGCTGGGTGGGTACGTCGGAAATGTAGGGGAACACTAGCATAGCCTTCTCACAGTATTAGGTTTATAACATCGTCGACGCAACTCAGCCGATTCACAGGGAGGTTGAGTTTTCATCTTAGAAAGTTAAGACCGTTCCTCGACTTGGAAAAATGTATAATTGCATAAAGCTATATTTATACTACGTCGTTTTTTTTTTGGATCGGACCTCATTAGCCACCCATGTTCCTCTAAATGGCCTTTGCGTTCCAGGGCCACGCTAACTCTTAAAACGACGCGAGCGACTAACTATATAGCACATCGATAGTTATAAAAGTTAGTTTCAAATGGATTGAATAATAATATTCATCAAAAATATACCAAACTAAATATCTTTTTTCAAAAGAGTGATGCCCTGTTAATCCACCCTCCGCGTCCGGTTCCCTCTATATAGATAATTATGAATGACATTCAATATAGTGGGATTCTTATTCAAATACGTCAATGTAACGACAATATTATGTATAATGGTGTCCATCGATACGGCAGACCCCTCGCGTTTATTATACATGCCCAACGAGCACTGCAGCTCTAGATAGAGCTGCGGATTTCCACACAGACACACATAGACTAGATAGTCTATGTGTGTTTGTGTGGACATCTGCATTAATTAGCTGCCACTTTTCGAAAATAATTGGATGCGGGGGATGTTTAATGAATGCACGTGTCTGCACGTCTTTTCGTGTCGATTGACTCGTATTAGACTTTGTCTGACCAGTATTGAGCAACCTGTGCAGCTCTATCTATCATTGGCCTCGTTTAGATCTTGGATGGTGCAGGCGGTTGTGCACGACGGGCAACTAAGAAGGTGAAGCATGTCCTGTGATGGTGCTTCACGCTGGCACTGCGCTTGGGATTGGTTGAGAATATTGGCCTATTTGGCCAGATTAGTTTTACAGCGGCCTACCTGGATCCGCAATCTGTTAAGAGATTTCCAGATAGGCCACTGCAGTTCACACTTGGGGGTAAATTTTCTGCCGGGGTGATGTTTTACCTGGCATTAGTGATAATTCCATTGATCCAGCATTGCTATTACTAGTACTTAAACATCTTAGTCTGAAAACTTTTTTTGTTGGTCTTTATGATTTTGAGTGAGGAATACGTCCGTAAATAATATTAAAGAATTCGTTTACATGAACTAAATTTTGGTTTGGTAAGGTCCGGGTTTGGGCCGGAGATGAAAATGTTGAGATGGATGTGTGGAGTAACGATAATGGATAAAGTGAGAAATGAATACATTAGAGGTTGTTTAAAAGTGGCGCCAGTGACTGAAAGTTGAAAAGGAACCGCTTGTCTTGGTGTGGTCATGTGAAGAGGAGGGATGGAACTAAAAAAGTAATTAATATAAATGTGGATGAAAAAATGGATGAATTGAGCGAGGAGTGAAATGAAGGAAACGGGAGTTAGTGATAGCGAGACGGCTGACAGTACAGAATGGAAGAAAAAAACGTGTTGCGCCGACCCTAAGTAACATGGGATAAGGGCAGGAAGATGATGTTTACCTTTATGAACTACTAGCTGACGCCCGTTTGATGGTCGAAAATTATACCAAGAGAACATACTCCCGAAATAAAAAGTAAGTAGTATTCTATTTGTTGCTTAACCTCGAAGACCAAACAGTGCGGCTGTTATTATTTAGTCACGAGCTCTTGGCTCATGGAGCTCGTTTTTTCAAAATGGTAGAAATTAATTTCGAAACCATCACTGTCATCATCATCTGTCCGTCCCTATGTATGCTTAAACCTTTAACACTGCGCAACGGATTTTGAAGCGGTTTTTTTAATAGATAGAAGTGATTCAAGTGGATGGTTTATATGTATAATACATGCATAATATTGTAGAGAAACACTGATAAATTTAGAGGTTTCTAATGTGATGTCGTAAATAAACACATTTTTTTGCGCTTACATTGCAAACGCTGGCTGAACACCACGAGATAAATCAAAATAATGTACAACAGTATTGTACACCTTGAAAAGGTCAACAAAAAAGTCCACTATGGTACATGTCTATCTCTTAAGGATAACCCATAAAAACCATTTTTTATCCTTTACATTTTACGGAAAAAATGGCTAATTTACGAAGTGATTTTAAGCAATACAGCATTAATCCTTATCCAATTAAGTAAGTTCCTTAAATACATTGTCCATTTAATATAGATCAATATGGCCATTAATTAATTAATTTAAATGAATATTTCCGAAGATATTACAGATTTAAAATGCGGGGACATAGCGGTGCGGCGGTACCGGCCCGACCGGCGGCGGCGCGTTGTTTTGTCTAATGACAATTAAAAAAGCTGTAAACGTTGTTTATAAGGACATTCTGTAGTAGGTAGGTATATTTAGTATCAGCATTGCACATTTGCACCCGTGCGAAGCCGGGGCGGGTCGCTAGTTAAATATAAAATGAAACTGGACAACAACATGCCTACGTTGTGGAAAACAGCGGTGAAAATTAAACGATAACAATAATTCGTTAAAGCTGTTTAGCAAGGCGTTAATGAGTAATGACGCTATAGTAACATGTCTACCGGAAAAGGAAGCCAGGTAGAGTGTAACTCACTCGCGTAATTAACATCACGATGTGTCCATCAAGATAAACAAACGGTAGTTTACAACATTCATTATGTTTTTAGTACTTACTTTCGACTAGTGTTTAATAATATTAGATTGACTTCAAGTTTATTAGATGCACGAAAGAAGTTTTGGTTTAAACAATTAGCCTGAAGAGCTCGCGGCTAAATGATGCCAGCAGGTGTATCTGTCAGGCTAAGTAATGCATGTCGAGGTCAGTCTGCGGATTACAGTCATAAGGTACATTCTGAGACTTATATAGTCCTCCTGACCGATTTCACTCCTTCTTCCATCACTCTCATATTCCGACGGGACGGCAACCCGACACGACCGGAGAGAGATCAGGCATAGGACCACCAACAGCTTAACGTGCGCACCGACGTACGGGGGTGTCACACCATCAACTTCCAAACTCCGGGTTGTCACAGGGGTCACAAATGTCTATTAAAAAAACCCAATAATACTATTTGCCCGACCTAGAAATCGAAAACAGGACTTCAAAAAAAAAATTAAATCGTTTCGTTAGGTCCGGAAGTCACGCGCGAGCGCAGTTATAGGTACCTTCTTAGATCAGGACCAACAAAGAAAGTTTAGTTGAAAAAGAGATTAGTACAACATCATAACACTATTTTTAACCGACTTAAAAAAAAAGAGGAGGTTCTGAATTCGACTGTTTTTTTTTTTTTGTGTTTGTTACCTCATATCTCCGTCATTTATGAACAGATTTGAAAAATTCTTGTTTTATGTGAAAGGATATACTTCTCGATTGGTCCCATTGAAATTTTATCAAAATCGATTCAGCAGTTTGGTTTTTAAATCCAAATAGCTGGAAAAATATGTGGAAAAATCATACGAAATTGCATATTTTTGATTTCCTGTGACTTTCCAGTGGTGTTGTTAGGTGTGGGGTACCACTAAAAAGTGGAAAATAAAAAACTTTTCACAAAAAAAACACTACAAAGTACAAAATAACTTTAATTTTGGAAGTCGGTGTCAAATAACGAAGAAGCAACCAAAAACACCGATTTCCGAAATTAAAGTTATTTTGTACTTTGTAGTGTTTTTTTTGAAAGTCGGTTTTTTTTTGTGAAAAAGTTTTGGATGGTAATATGGTTACTATAACACTGGCTGTTTTAATGTTGAAAATAAGCTAACTGTTTCAGAAACTTTTATAGAGGATTTATAGCATTAGTGTAGACAAACATACATAAAGATATGAATGAATGGGGTAGATCTTCTGCCTAATAAAGCAGGAATGTCAAGAGTATGTGAGGATCTAAATTCTTATAAACTCCATTTGCTTAGGTACTCTCCAATATTTTCGCATGTTTTTAAAAGTAGCCGTATACAGATTACCTAAATACTTTTTGCTAAGAACGTTTAGCCTCCTTATGGTAACTACTTCAAATAAATTGCTCACTCTGTCTGTCTAAACTCTTTATCGAACACTAACTTTTGAGATCTATTTAGTGTGTACAGTCAACCAAGCTATTTGGTATGCAGGCAGCCAACTTGCAATTACTTTTAAACAATGTTATGACTGTGCTGAGTAGACAATTATTGTACATACACCACACTTGTAAGTACCTTCTATGAGCTTAAATACTGGCAGCGCAGTGCAAAAAAAAAATTGCCTGTATACCAAGATTATGGACTTGAAAGTTTGTATGAATTAGGTACTTAAGTACTTTTCGATAAGTGAGATACGCACCGATTACCACCACAATCATCTTCATAATAAAACTGGCAGCTCTTTCCGAAATGGGTTTATTGTAAGCAGGCCGAATGAGATCCTCGAAAATCACGCCACACATTGAATTAAGTCCAGTGGACATAGAACTAAAAAAAAATCAATATATTAAAAAAAAACATTTTATAATATCAGGGGGTTTTACTGATATGGTGTTTCGAACCACCTTTTATTTAAATATAGAAATAGATTAAAGGAAAAAGTATTGTCTGTTGTTGTCATCGTCTTTTTAACGGAAGCTGTTCACTGTTCGGCAAAGCCTGCTACCAGTACCACTCCTAGGCTGCCCGCGTACAGGGGATTTCCGATCACCAGAGGCTTAAGACAAAGTGATATCGATTCGTGATTGATAAGCGTTTTTCAATACCATACATTTTTGACGAACAACAATTGCTTGCGCCACGCTACCGCTAACAGGATGCCATTAGTCTTGAGTCCCTGGTAGTCGGTGCCCTCCCTTTCCCGGAAAGCATTCAGCGTGTACTTCATCATTAACATTTCAACCGAAAGACGTCCACTGCTGGACGTAGCCCTCCCCCAAGTGTCACCACATCGGCCGGGTCTATGTATGCGTCCCGGCCTTCACCAGGTCATCTGTTCACCTTGGGCCTTCCAACACTTCGTCTTCCGGGACACGACCACCACTCTAGAATTTTGGACCCAGGAATCAGGAATGAAGATTTCCACAGGAAAACCAATTTTACCGACATAGCTCAAAGAATCGCCAAATTTAAATGGCAGTGGGCAGGGTACTGTTCGCAGAGTTTGTTCTTACTTGTAAATTAATAAAAATCGGTAATACGGCATCTCTCACCGGGACTATACCTCAGAGCTGCACTAAAGACTCCGCTCATGAAGATCCCAGGTAATGCAGGGATGGATCCTGTGATGGTCATCACGAAGTATGGAAGCAGCTGATCACTCTTCTTGATGGCTCCCGTCGTCAGGGGGTCGCACTCTGCGAAGGTCGCGTAGATCACCAGGCCAGTGTAGCAACATAGCGAGACGATGATGAATATACCCGCTGCCATTATGAATATTGTGCTAAAAAAACAGACAGAAGAAAATAGTTAATCCGTACATTAATTAAAAATCAGTCTGATGAAGTTAGTGACATCAAATCTGTGTTTGAATTTAAGTAAATGCTGTACTGAAACTGTAAGTGTTTTGCTTGTTTCCTTACAATATATCAGCTACCGAACGCAATTTTGAAACACGTTACCCTGTAGAGTTATTCCGAATCTCGTAAAGGATCCAGTGGAAAATTTCACCATCCACTGGCTCTTTTACGCGTTATTATGGGGTTTAATAACAATGAAATTAAAATCATCTGCTTTTAATTTCAATGATGGTTGTCAAAGTTGTAGACTTACATTCGAGCTCGTCTTAACGAAGACAAAGCTAGACATCTCTGCACCATGGCCTGATTAACTGAGCATGAAGCCAGCCAACTGAAGTAATTACCAAACACGGTCGACCAGAAGGTATGCCGAATTGTAGGGTCAACGTCCATGCTGCAAGCAAGTACACAATAAACAAACTAGAACAAACATAAACAGAACCTTAATCATGAACAAGCACTTCTAACAACCTAATCATACTCACTTAAAAAAGTCGAGGCGATCTCCCTTTTTGTTTATATCAATCACGTTTTCTATCCCTCCTAATCGCCACGTACCGTAGGCAAGCACAAATATTACGCCAAAATACATGAGTACTGTTTGTAGAGTGTCTGTCCATACCACAGCTTTCAGCCCTCCCTGTGAAATAGGAGACCAGGGTACTCAGCTATTAAAACTATTTTCTATCATCAGTCCGGATAATGTAACAATGTCTGATCTAGTTGACCTCGTTGCCAGACCGCTCTAGACTATAGTCATTATTGTTACTAGCGGGGGATAGAATAGGGTCAACATTGAGGTGAATAACAAATCGACGTACTTACAAGAGTAGTATAAAATATACACACGAGGCACACGATGGGCGTGATTAAGTGTAAATTTATACCAGTAACTGCAAAGAAAGGATATACGTGATTAATCATAATTGCGCGGAAGCAAACATGTAGGTAAGAACTAAAAGAAATATAATACCTTGACTGAATGCCAGAGCCGGCACATAAATTACTATAGGTATGTACAGCATCATTTTAATAATAAATATTATCGATCCCAAAAGTCGCACTTTTTGATTAAATCTTAATCGCAAATACTGAAAAAAAAATACAATAAACTTATCAATGGTCGCATGAAACGTCATGATAATAATGTTAAGTTTTCGTAGAATGTGTTTATCGAAGTAAATATTTTCCTTTGATAGAATCACACAATCACGGCACAAATACTTATAATATGTATATACAGTAAAGTTAATACCTCATACGTTGAAGTGATCTGCAAATTATAAAATACAGGCAGGTAAACAATAGCAATGGTGAGTGACACCGCCCATTCCGAGAGCACTATCGTCCACAGTTGTGTTCCATACGTGTACATCTCAGCTGGCAGGCCCAGCAACGAGATACCCGAAATATAACTAGAAATAACAATGACAGTGATTTAGCAAACTTCACTTTCGCAAGATAACCTACAGATATTGTTAGAATTATTGGCAAGGCTAGTAACAAACACAGGTACCTGGCTATCAGCGACATGGATATGGGGAACATTCCCATGGTCTTCCCGCCCATAAGGTATTCAGAAGTAGTGTTCTGTTTTTTGCTCGCGAAGAACGCGAAGTACACTCCTATGAGGGCGGAGCAGAGGAGCATCCCTCCAAAGACGAGGTAGTCGAGCAAGTCGAAGTATATGAGCGTCATGATTTGGTTTGTGTGTCGAGCACTGAGTGAGATCGCGCGTCCGTCCACTATGACACTTAAACTCCATCTCGGTATATAATAGGCATTTACCGAGCGGAACTTGCAGCTGGAACGGTTCTATATTTATCCTTGGAAGGATCTCGGACTGACCCATTGGAGGGATGAGGTTGGCTAATTGGCCAGTTACCGGTGTAGTCGCATCTTGTGTTGTCCACGTACATATGGCCCACACAATATGTTAATGTTTGACCACGTCACTCGCGTATAGAATCGAATGCACTGGAAGCAATCTTTTGATTACTTCTGACTCATAGCATTCTATATTTAAGGTCGTTAGCCCAGGTAAAAGAATAATACGTTGATAACGTCGAGGCCTTTTTAATTTAAATCGACAACTTTGTCCACGTCCAAGATTTACCTACGTGTTAGCTGTTTTAGTGCATGTTTCTCATTCAATTTATGTTGATGATACAAACCAAATATTCGCCTTGTTTCAGTTCCTGTAAGCACCCGTCAGCTGAGCTCAGTCAATCCATCCAAGCCTAGCAGCATATGGAAGCAGCTCAACAGAATCATAGTGTTAGTGTTAAAGTGACAGTTAAGTATTGGTTTCTTAAAGTGTGTGAGAAAGCGTTGCTTTGTTTTTCCTGTTTTTCACAACTGCAAGAGCCTTTAATGAGTTAAGGAGTTGTGTCAAAGGGCAATAATTTACATTGACACAATAGCTTAGCTATGTAAGACGGATCACGGATGGCACTATTTCATCGTGCGGGAACTAGTGTCTGTCTCATTACCTACTTCATCAGGACTGTGTACCTAATTGTGTATGTGTCGCAGCCAACTATCATAATCAGCCGTTTAATTGGCTGCCTAACCTTTTCTTTGAACGGCGCCGTTTAATCAGTGGATTTAGTGACATCCCGGCATTTAATTGAACAGCTAGGCAAATGACTTGGTTCATCATGGTCATCTGTCTAGCCTTTTCCCAACTATATTGGGGTCGGTTCCTAGTCAAACCGGATTCAGCTGAATACCAGTATTTTACGTGGAGCGGCTGCCTACCAGACCTCCACAACCCATTAACTGGGTAACACGGTACTTTTTGGCAAATGACTTGGTTGAATATCGTTTAATGGCTTGCCTAGCTCTTGTCATGCCTTTCATGTTAGGTTCCTTTAAACCCTGCAGTCAGAAATAGTAGCGTGGCTCCGTCGTCGAGGTTAGAATGTTGAAATTGATTATTGCTTGAATTTAGAACTCTCTAAATTAAAAGTTTCATATATTTTTGTCACACGTTTACCCTATGTTATGAACGGCATAAGTATCTGCCAGCCTGTTTATTAAATTAAATGTATTAGACGCATTAGCTGGATGTCATTTAGGCCGCTGTTAAAAGGCACCGTTTTATGATAAGGCTAGGCAGCCAGTTAAACGACTGATTAAGCCAGTTGGCTGCGACTTATGTACCTACTGTAAGAACTACTTCCAAATTTGATGGTTATTAAAACAGTTCTGTGTTTGTGTACCTATATACGCACTGACTGTGCTTTGTCCAGAGTACAGGGCCTAAACCACCAACTCTTAAAACAGTATTACTCTAATAATACTTCCAGTGGGAAAAAGACGGAGCTATACGTCCTGTATAGCTCCGTCTCTTTCCCACTGGAAGTAATATTGAAGTAATACTGCTTTAAGAGTTGCTGGTTAGGCCCCTGATGATAGTTATTTTTTCATTATCATCATAGGCATTCACCTAATATGGTGTGTGTATTTCTAGAATATGATTCTCAGTCATGAAACTCATTGATATGAATCTAGACTGGTTTGAGTCCAGAGGGTCAATTCTACAATTTTTTAAGCAACGTTGCAATCTCTCGAAATGTGGGGAAATTAGACAGGTGTGTGCGACCTAGATTGACGTTGATTATAAATAAGGAGAATTCCCCTAAGTTGTAAAACAAAACACATGACTGAGCATCTCCGGATGTGAGATTTCCTCGCTTGTTTTTAGGGGAAAGGAAGGTTGGCGAACAATAAGCGAATCAAATTAAGGTTATAAATATTTATTAGAGTAAGATTGATACATATTTCTGGCTTAAACATTAAACAATTAGATTATTAAAAATGTAGCTGTGCTCCCGCTGTAGGCGTGAGCGTCCAATAAATGGATGAGCTATGGATAAGTTAGACATGAACATCGATCCAAGTGACTGCTGGTTCTACACATACAATAATTATTGATTATAGATGTTATACAACATGAATTTCACATACATTGAACATTCAGTGATGGTTAAGTAACATACGAGTGTTGATGGTTAAATACGCATTAATTATTACCTACGTACTATTCTAGAATCTAATATGACATCCATGTTTTAATCGACAGTGCCGTTCAGTACATTTTTATCGACTTATCAATACAGCCGTTCTGCAAGTTAGTATGTGCTGTCTGTATCTTGCACGGACACAGTGATATTAACTAAGGTTGTGTTTATTGATGGTTAAATAGACAATAATTTTCATTTATTTATTAATCTAGAATATTATGTAATACGAGTATATGGACACATATTTGTAGGATATAAAGGCAACTGTAAAACTGCAATAGTAAACGGTGCCGTGCAGTAGATTTTTATTGACTCTTTTGACTTTTCAGCCGTTCTGGAAGTTGTTATGTGTGTGTGTTGTTGTGGTGTGTGTGTTGTTCCTTGCACGGACTCAGTTATCGGAAATATGATTATTATTATATTAAAACTACGTGTTTACTGGTTACTGATGTTTAAATAGACACTCATTTCAACTTACTTATTAATTTAGAATGTAATACGAGTAGGTATATGGACACATACTACACATAGGATATTATTGTAAAACTGCAATAGTAAAACTGAGTCGTGCAGTAGATTTTTATCGATTCTGTCGACTGTTCAGCCGTTCTGCAAGTTGTTATGTGCTGTCTGTTTTTTGCATAGACGCATTGATAGTCAGTAACTAAATATGTGTTTATAGATATTGATGGTTAATTAGACAACAATTTCCATTTACTTATTAATCTAAAATGTAACATTTAGACAAACAGGACATCAAAGTTAAATAATTGCAATGGTAAACAATACCGTGGCAGTAGATTTCTATCGACTCTATCGACTGTTCAGCCGTTTTGCAAGTTTTATTTGCTGTCTGTACTTTCACAAACACAGTATTCGATGAGTAACATATGATATTATTAACGGTTAAATACACAGTTATTTCCACTTACTTAATCTACTATATACTTAGTATTAAAATGGTTATAAATTTCTTAGGTGCCCAGACTGCGCCGTGCAGTAGGGATCAAAACAAGTTGCGATTTGATTCATATTGTCACTAGGTTCCATTCATACGGACATAGTGTGATAACATAGACACATAATTAATTACTATGGATTATATTTCATATTAAATAACATATACATACGCATGTTTAAACGGATTTTTCGAATTGAGATAACTATTCCAGTAACATAGACATTTATTTAATC
Source organism: Melanchra persicariae (assembly GCA_947386135.1). Classification (NCBI taxonomy): domain Eukaryota; kingdom Metazoa; phylum Arthropoda; class Insecta; order Lepidoptera; family Noctuidae; genus Melanchra; species Melanchra persicariae. Next base: position 11,752,322 of record OX376643.1, on the reverse strand, counting down.
TCTATGGCTTATGCCATTGACTATTTTCGTTTCCCCTTTCTCCCAAGACCTGCGCATGACGAACTGCCCTTTACTGAGTACTTATGAACGCGTATACAGTTATGGTTTTATCCTAACCTGCAACACTGAACTTCTATGGAGTTGTTAAATGTTTCTAGTGACGTACTCCTTAAATTCCGTCTTTACACCTACTACCTACGTTTGACAATCATGTCAATTTATCGAGTAACTAAGGACACGGTTGGATCGTCATGTTTGCTTATGTATTATCTAATGTGTAACCATTATTAATGTAGACACATAGTTAATTACCTTCTAAAACATTTTCATTGGTATGCTAGTATAATACTAAGTACTTGTTTGCCCTTTTTGTGATAACCCCATGTTAAATGTACAGTTGTTTATGTAATATTAATATCGTTTTGGTGATTCGGAAAATCTTAAGATATGAAATCAAAAAATCTGTATGTAATGTAAGAACTGTGGGAACCAGAGTGGGGAGTATATATATAAGTATTAAAAAAAATTATTTCAATTTTATTTTTAATAGATTTCAAAAACGCTATATTAGAAACCAGAGAGAGTATTAGTGAAGTTAAGATTTCCCGAAGTACTATCGTTCCACTACTGCAAAGTCCTAAATCTTAAATAGGTATAAATAATGAGTATTTTGCCCCGTTCTTGTGTGGTTACTTTGATTCCGAAGATGTTTCCAACTAAGCCTCTTTCATTCGACAAATGTTGCCTTCTCTGCTGCATCGCGACACAATATTCGGCTATTGAGGTATATGGGTTGCCTGGCAGGTACTAGACTCTGAAGGTATGCAGGCTTACGAAGCTAGAGAGCAATACATCTGAATATAACCTAATCATAATTCAATATAACCCTATGACTATCCTGAATGATCTCATTAAATCATAACTATCATTAATCGCTACATATATTACAACTTATCAGTAATCATAAAAATATACATTTCGACAACAACTGTATAAATTATTATATTATATCTCTAATACAACAACTGTATGTACATCTTTTGGAGGTATCTCTGGTGTATCTCATGAAATTTTAAACTATAAAAAAAAAATAACTGAATTTATTTGAAAAAGGATGCATGGGGAACTAAACACATCGTTTTGATGGTATCTACCTATTCGAAGCACACCAACAGGACAATTACTGGTACCATGAGAGATACACAAGAAGCGATTATATGAAAATATTATTTTTATTGTTTTTTTTTACGTTTTAGATTTTTTCTGCGTTGTAAAAATATATTTTTTTTTCTATAAAATGTTTTTTTAGTTTTCATTATTTTTGTAAGAAAATATTTATTTCTATTTATTGCTAAATATAATATAATTTCTTCACCTATTTATACCTTTAATTTAATATAATTAACTATAAACATAACTTAGTAGGTACTTATAAGTTAGGTTAAGTTTCCTATTCTATATATTTTTGTATTTTATATTATTTTTTACTTTTATTCAACATTTTCATAATCATAATGAGAAGAACAAAAAGTGAGTCTAGAGTTAAAAAAATATTTTTGAACAAAGCGACTATAGCCAGATTTTCTGCAATTGAATGATTCAAATTACTCAAAATATTAAAAAAAAATATTTAAAAAAATGTATAAAATCATATCATCGTCTGCCTAGCCTTTTCCCAACTTGATATAGTTGGAAAAAGGGTAGGCAGATGATGATAAAATTTTAAATATTTTTAAAGGTTTTTATATAAATTTTCCATTTTATATATTTTTTTGAAGGGGCTGCCCTTTAAAAAATATAAAAAATGTAAAATTTATTTAAAACCTATTTATTGCTTAATATAATATAATTTCTTCACCTACTTATAACTTTAATTTAAAATTATTAACTAAGTACTTATAAGTTAGGTTAAGTTTCCTATTCTATATATTTTTGTATTTTTATATTATTTTTAATTTTTTTTTCAATATTTTCATGATCATAATGAGAAGAACAAAAAGTAAGTCTGGAGTTAAAAAATATTTTTGAACAAAGTGACTATAGCAAGATTTTCTGCAATTAAATGATTCAAATTACTCAAAATATAAAAAAAAAAACATTTTAAAAATATGTAAAATCTTATCATCGTTTGCCTAGCCTTTTCCCAACTTGATATAGTTGGAAAAAGGGTAGGCAGATGATGATAAAATTTTAAATATTATGAAAGGTTTTATATAAATTTTACATTTTGTATATTTTTTTTAAGGGGCTGACCCTTTACAAAATGTAAAATTTACATAAAACCTTTAAAAAATAATTTATTTATTGCTAAATATAATATAATTTCTTCACCTACTTATAAATTTAATTTAAAATTATTAACTAAGTACTTATAAGTTAGGTTAAGTTTCCTATTCTATATATTTTTGTAATTTTTATATTGTTTTTAATTTTTTTTTCAATATTTTCATAATCATAATGAGAAGAACAAAAAGTACGTCTAGAGTTAAAAAAATATTTTTGAACAAAGCGACTAGACAGATTGAATGATTCAAATTACTAGAGATTTAAAAAAAATAATATCAAATAAAAAAATAAGTTCATTTAAAAAAGCCTTTTCCCAACTTTATACAGTTGGGAAAAGGCTAGGCAGATGATGATAAAATATTAAATATTTTTAAAGGTTTTATATTAATTTTACATTTTATATATTTTTTAAATGGTCGGCACCCGATAAAACCGGATTTAAATAACAGCCGCTCCACGTAAAATACCAGTATTTTACGTGGAGCGGCTGTCTACCAGACTTCCACAACCCATTAACTGGGTAACACGGTACTTCTTCGCAAGACTGATATCGAAATACCGAATGTCGCAAACGCAAATGCAAATATCGAATAAATAAAAATAAAATTTTAATTACACATTTATAAATTTAAAATAAATAAGAATTGAATCGCTCTTTGTGTAGCCATGGTACCATACTAAATAAGGACATGTTCACACTGCATTTTGCTTGCATCGTAGATAACAAGAATGACGCTGAACCTTCTGCACCAGCCGTTTAATTTTTGAAACATGAAAGTTCTACTGTTTTGGTTGTAATAACTCAACATTTATTTTATTGGATTATTTCTTATTTTAGCCTCAAAAGACTTTCAAACCGTTTATTTTATTAATTTACAAATTGAGCTTTGGAAATATTACATGATGATGTTCTCTTTGTTCTCTTCAGACCTTCGAGTTTGAGATTCAGTACTGTCAGCTTCAGATTCAAGCGTTATCAACATGAACTTGGCTAAGCTTCCCAAAATCCGTAAACCAAAACCAATGTTCTATAAGTAATTCAACAATAATTAGTTTATGACCGAAACTGTAGGTGTGGATCAGAAGGCGCATGTTCTTTGAGACCGTTGTTTCAACCTCGAAACATGATCAAATAAATTTCAATATTTTTTGAATACTAGACTATTATACATTTGAAATTCTTCTTTTTGTGTTTATTTTAAAGCCGATTCAAAAGGGACTACACTTTGGAGGATTTCATATTTTTGTAGTCTCAGTTTTAAACCCGAAACAATCGCATCCTTAGCTTCTGAACCAAGCATTACCAACACGAACTTGACGATGATCTCCATCCAAGGTCAAAGTCAATGTTCTAAAACGATAATAGTTTACGAACAAAGCTGCGGGTGACCCGTTCTGTAGACATCAGATATCTACGAGACCATTGTTTTGAGTTCAAAATCCACTCAACTGTGGTTTTCGAGTCGAGTCCTAACCTTAGTATTTGACAATGAAAGCCTATCTGATCTGTTCCTTTTTGTTGTTTTAAACTCAATTCTAAAATTCTTCATTTTAAAGATGAATATTGTAGTTTTCGACTTCAAACCCGAAAGAATCGCATCCAAAACTTCTGCCAAGCGTTATCAACACGAACTTGACTAAGGTTCCCGTAATCGAGGACCAAATTCAATGTTCAATAAAGAATTCAACGATAATGGTTTATGACTGAAGCAAAGGTTGACCCGTCCCATAGTCGCGAAAGCAACCACGAATCCACGAAATGCTACGAAACCATTATTTCGAGTTCGAAGCCTACTTAACTATGTACAGTTTTATGTTGAGCACACTCAAATGTAAATCAGTTTTATTTCGCTAAGAGGTCGTATTTAAAATCCGCATCTCGGTTTTAATCAGTTATTTCAAACTTAAAACAATCGCAACCGTAGCTTCTGTACCAAGCATTACCAACACGAACTTGGCGATGACCTCCATTTCAAGGTCAAAGTCAATGTTCTAAAACGATAATAGTTTACGACGGAAGCTACGGGTACCTCGTCCGTAGAGACCTAAGTTCTACGAGACCATTGTTTCGAGCCCGGATGATAGTGAAGACGAAATAATAAAAAAAAATTGATACAGTGATGGGCTTTCTAGTCTTAGTTATTTGTTTTTTTTTAAGATTTTTACATAAAAGAACGAACGAGAGTGATCGAATTATCTTGATGCTGCTACCGATTTTTTGTACAATACTGTAAAAGAATAGTTCAGTTGCTCTATGATGCTGCACGGAAACGTATTTAAAAGTTTTCGATGGATAAGTAAAACACAAGCATCAAACTTTAGGTCGGCTCTGAAGAGTACTTAGTGGCCCGCCCCTCCCCCCGCAGTTAGATGATTTTGCGACTGCGCAACGATTCGTCTCGTGTTCAGAGCCGAATAGAGATTATGTATATATTTTTTATTTGTAAACAATTATGAAATTCACATTCTTACGTGTTAGCTTTCTTTTTTTTTTACTTTTTTTAATACAGTGTGTACATGGCCCTTATTATAAATATCAAAATTACAACGAACTAACGGCTAATATAGTGAAATGATTGTCGTCGTTTTTACTGCGAGTAAACGTACAGCGTTGCATTTCAGTAGAGGTACAAGTAATCGATAATGTACCTAGCCCATTTTCTAAATTGAAACGTGAAAAGTTGGAATTCGAACGACCGTGATCTCGCCTGATGGAAAGCGATAGATGAGCTCTATGACAACTTACCTCTTGATCTGAATTTCGCCAGATGAAAAGCGATACATGAGCTATACGATGATTTAGACTTGGTATCAAACTCGCCTGATGAAAAGCGATGCATGAGCTGTACGATGACTTAGGCTTCACATACGACTCACCTGATGGAAAGCAATAGATGAGCTCCATCATGACGGAGCTCATCTATTGCTTTCCATCAGGCTCTTGATTTCAATCTCGACTGATGAAAAGCGATAGATGAGCTATACGATGACTTAGACTTGGTATCAAACTCGCCTGATAGAAAGCGATAAATGCAGACTACGACGAGCTAGCTTCTGATCTCGATCTAGCCTAATGGAAAGTGATAGGTGATCTCTATGACAACCTAGCTCTTGATCTCAACTCGCCTGATGGAAAACGATAGATGAGCTATACGATGGACTAGCTCTTGATCTTGATCTCGCCTGATGGAAAGCGATAGATGAGCTCTACGACAACATTACTCTTGATCTCAATCTCATCTAATAGAAAGCGATAGATGAGATATACGATGAACTAGATCTTGATCTCAATCTCGCCTGATGGAAAGCGATACATGAGCTATACGATGAACTAGCTCTTGATCTTGATCTCGCCTGATGGAAAGCGATAGATGAGCTCTACGACAACCTTACTCTTGATCTCAATCTCACCTAATAGAAAGCGATAGATGAGATATACGATGAACTAGATCTTGATCTCAATCTCGCCTGATGGAAAGCGATACATGAGCTATACGATGAACTAGCTCTTGATCTCGATATCGCCTAATGAAAAACCATAGATGAGCTCTACGATGACCTATATCTCACCTGATAGAAAGTGACACATGAGGTCTACGACCACTTACCTTTTGATCTCGATCTTGCCTTATGAAAAGCGACAGATAAGCTCTACGATAACATAGCTCTTGATCTCGATCTGGCCTGATGGAAGGCGAAAGATGCAGACTCTGACGAGCTAGCTCTTGATCTCAAGCTCGCCTGATGGAAAGCGATAGCCTTATAGATAAAAGTCTTTTCTACAAATTCGATTTTTTACTAGCAATCATTAGGTAATCAACTGCCATCACTCTACAACGCAATGAAAACAACGACAACAATGTGGTGTTTAAGCCTTAATACAAATTACCTACTTCTATAACTTAAATATGAATAAGGCGCCTACGGTCAGCACATAGCTTGGCACACAGGTACCAAGGATCCAGTCAGATAGAGTAACGGTGGACTCAAACTTGTGCAACAGTGTAAACCATGCATAGTGTAACATTATGGAATCAGCGTCATTCATTTAATGGGTGACCTCGTCTCTTACAGCGCTTTTCACGGTTGGAACGGTCTTAAATGACTCCTACTAACTGTCCCTAAGATGTTTGCTTGTCTTTCTATTGTTGCGTATTTCTGTACCCAACACTACGTGCTGGATCGAGCATTCAGTATCAGATATGTAGTTCGTTTATATCGTGCTTTTCATCATTGATGATGAATTTATAGTGCTTCGGCGTTGACGCCTCGGTCCTCCTATCTGTGACTAAAATTTAAGTCATAGATAGCACCTACTTAATATCAGCCATACTTTTTTCATTAGTTCTATATGTGCAATGTTCATGTCAGAGCATGCATAATCTATTATAGGTATTTTACAAAGAAATTTAAAAATCACTATTTTCGGTTCCTGTGCTTTTTTATATGTACAACTCTTAACTTATTTTATGGGAAAATACTTTTATATTCATTTTTTACTTTAGATGTCACGTAGACGTGAACTGACCAAATTGAAGTTGATGCCAAATAATTAAAGTTCTGTGTTGTAATACTATAGTTACTATATTTTATGCCTTATTTTAATTACAGACTACTTACCCTAAGTCGACTTCGGCTCTATGGCAACGAAGCCTCATCGCATATTAATGCGGAATATGTACACCTTATTTTCTAATAGACGACTGCTATGATAAATCTTATGTTAAGCTATATCTACTTTTTAAAATAATCATGGGATTTATGGACACCCAGTAGTACTTCCAATTATAATTTACAAATCCTCTCTCATGAGATAAATCAGGGATAGTTGTACTACCTATTTTGTGTGGAAGTGCTTAATACTAGAGACCTATCCTTTGAGTCAATTATTACAATACTTAAATAAACCTAATGGTCAAATAAATAAAATAAATAGCTAGAATCGAAGATTATTAAAAAGATAAAAGCCTCAAATGCAAGGCGAATAATTCAAGTGGGCGTGGATACCCAAATATGAAATTATGAGGAATAAAGAAAAATACTGGAAAATGAAAGTTTCCGGTACGATTTTGATATGAACTAAAAGCTAGCCAGGATTAGAACCCGTTGGTTTTGGAAAAAAACTCACACTGTATTATTACGCCATCCAAAAGTATCACAAATAAGGATCAAATTCTTGGAAGTAATAGCAAATGGCAAACTAAAGGAAAGAACTCATTTTCTGAATAATATTTGAATTTTCATATATGTTAATACCGACTTATTAAACATTAGCTGATTCATTTGTCAAAAATCCAGTAATGCAGTTTTAGTTTTCATTAAAATCGGGCCCGAGACTCTTTCGAGTATTTTTCACTATTTCTCATACGTCCAGAATTGGTTAGCCACTTCCTCTTGAAAAAAACACCCCGTATATATTTTTATTTTCCAGGTCAAGCAGGCAGTCTACCTGATGAAAAGTTGACATCGTGCTTTGCTATCGAAGACACAACGCTGACATGTCTCATGTTTATCGGAATACTGGGACACTGCTTAGCGCAGGCACGGTGGAAGTTCATTCCTATCTTTACCCTCCCCTACCCCCTTTATCCTTTGAGATGAAGTTATGGTGTTATTGTGGGTACATAAAATATTGACCTGCATGCTGGTATGGCTTTTAATATAAATATCATAATGAAAGTGGGAAAAACTTATAAATAAAAGGATTGTAAAAATTGTCATGGATAGGTCGGCCTCATTTATTTTCGAATTGTATTTTTTGTATCAGTTTTTTTTTTAATTTATTAAAATTTTGCACCAATCTGTTTAGTTTGTAATGTTAATCTGAAATACGAACTGAGACTACCGGATTAGATAAATGGCAAGTATGGCAACCCTATGTATCGCAGTAATCCTGGCTACCTGGTAACAACCAGTTATCTAGCAACGCCCAATTCAAACGATGTAGTTTGTTGTTAAAAGGATTACAATGGGGACCGATTATTATGTCGAAATCAGTGCCGCGACGACCACGACCGCCTAAACTACACTCGTCAAATAGATAATTCACACACCGTTTCTACATTATATTTAGATGATTATTCGTACCGAGATGGACAACAAACCCTGACACTTGATCAAGATATACTAAGATGATGTCGATGAGCTCTATTTCTAGTATCTTACGCGGAAGCTATATGAGTTGATCAGCTTAAATTTAATGGATCAATCGTTTGCATATCAAATAGTTAAATTTAGTTAAATTGTCACGAAGGTGCGTCTGCAGATCATAAATGCTAAGACTATGTTTAAACCAGACTACCAACTTTAGAGAGATGCGGATCTGTGGAAGCTAAAATTTGAGAAAAACCTTTCGGTGTGTTATAAATGTTATAATTTAAAAACTCGACTTCTATCAGTAATCAAAAGAATCATCTAAGTTCATTCCGCAGCTAGCAGTATCTACATATTAAAGAGAAAACGCTTCATAGGAAAGTGAGAGCCAACGTTCGATAAGTTCCAGCCGAATCTTAACATTTTCATCTAGTAATTGGGAGACCATGATTTCCAAAAATCGTTAAACCAAGTTGAAAAGTTTCTATGCTTTTACCAAACTACAGAATGGAGTACTCGCTATATGTGCAGCTCCTGTGTACCCTACCAGCTAAAAGCTACTGATGCAAGTTGCAGCACTGTGCCAGACATGTCTGACGACCAGACAATGCTATATCCTAACTGACTATCTAGCGCTACTTGCTAGTTCTTGACGAACATCCCTACGCATGCATTACATTAGTTAACAATTTTACACTATTACTAGGATACAAAGTTCCAATTACATCTACCAGATTATTACAAATGTTTTATTATATAGGTAACATACAGGATTTCATCCACCTACTTGCATAAGAATTACTTTCCACAAATCTCTACCATCACAGACTTTTCTCAATCACTTAAAGTCCTTTTACTTTAACTTGATGCCTTTGCTTTACCTGTAGAGCAGATGTTATCAATAATTTGATATTATTAAAAATTTTGTTAATTTGTAAATGAGGCCATTCTGAGCACAAATGAATCATTAGAACCTTAGAACAAGAAGGTGTATGGGAAATTACTTCGTGCGGCAGTAGGTTATTTGGGATAATATCATCTGTCGATGTAGAAATAAGTGTACCTTCGAAGACAAGCGCCAGGGGCTGCTGAGACACGACTACATCCACGAACAGACAACATTAATAAATACGAGCCCCTGGAAATTCTCAATTACAGATATTTCTACACAACTGCAGATATGTCTGGAGACGTATTGGGTTCGTATGCACAGGTATTAGTCTATAACATGTTCTCCTACGTTCATAAGCAATCAAATTTACGGATCAGCTGGGGAGTTCAAGTCCAGACGCGATTTCCTGCGGTCTCTGCCGATGGACAACTGTCCTGAGGAGGACCTTTGCAAGGACGAAGACCGCGGACGCGCCTGATCAGACTTGGACTTCTTCGCCTTACTGCCCCCGCTAGCTGGTTGCTTACCTTTCAACGATGACACTGATATCACGACATCAGTGAACACTCCGTCTTGCTCTAAACACACAAATAATTACGTCATCAGTTTCAGAAACTTACTGAAACAGCTAAAAGAAATATGAAAGGGAAACATACCAGTACGTTTGATGACTTCTCCGGCGTTGTTTAAGAAGAATTTCGGTTTGGAATCCTTTTCTTTTTCCTTGTCCTTGTCCTTAAGAGATTCCTGATAAAAAAGGTATTATTGTAGTACACAATATCAAAAGTACGACAAAAGATACTGTTGATAGAATAATTACCTTCGATCTACTAGATTTGGAAGCAGAGTCAGTGCTTCCGCGCCACCACGGTCACTGGATCTCACAAAAGCCCCGTCCAGGCTCCTTACCGGGGGTAGAGGCCTCGGCCTCCGCGATTTCGCCTTCAGGCTTCGGCGAGCCGGTCCCCGACGTGGTGGCGCCCCTGTTTGAAAACACAACTGTATTAACCATGCTCGTATCTACTCAATTACCGATTTCACAATCGGTGATTGAACCCAAGCCTGGCATTATTAAGTACATCCCACTCTGTACACAAAACTCAAAACGAAAAAATATAAAGCAGTGAAGGTATAGGCATGGTTTGAGTTTCTTACGTCATGTCAACCCGGACGGTATTATTGTTCTGTTGGTTGCGCATCGCTAACGTTGATACCATGGGCGGGCGTTGCGGCTTGTTTGCCAGCAGGCGCTCAATCTCGATCATAACCACCGGGGTCAGCTGCGGAACTATCTGCTAACAGATAAATATTTCCATGATTATGTGCCTCTCATTACAAATATTTCAGCAATTAATTGAGTAATAAGTAAATACTTGTAGTGCGTGAATGTTCTCCTTAAATTGTTCAACTGTTGTCGCACCTAGCAGGAGACAGTTCACCGAATCGTTCTTTAGGCACCAGGCCACTGCCAATTGGCCCGTGCTGCAATCTGTTTACAAGGAAAACAATAGTTTGAAAACTATTTTGGGCTTTAACAAAAAAGATTGGAAATAAGGAACAATACACACTCAATGTATTAGCCAAGTTGGAGAGATCACGAAGTTTGTCTCCATATGTGCGTGGTTCTTCTCCGGTCACTTGTTCCTTACTGCCGGAGAGACGCAACTGTAACAAACACTTCATTTAATATGATATTCACCTTTACAAAAACTTGTCTAGTTTAGAGTGATTCAAAACAAGTAGGAACTGCTACCTCAGGAACGGCGAGATCCTCCTCGCACCAGCTGAACGTGCTATACTTCCTATTAAACCGAGACTTAGCGAATAGGCCGGTGACTTCCTCACGACCGAGGCCCTTGCCTGTTGTGATGGCTGACCATGCCATCATACCTGGTAACCACAATGTATACAGTATTAGTATTAACACAATACCAATATTTATTAGATAAATATTCGTGTACACATTTAGGTTACTCACCCACTCCTATTTTGTGATACAATTCGGGCATATAAAGCTCGGGTTTCTCCCTGCAGAACATGTGGTATTCAGTTTGCTCAACTATCGGTGTGATGCAGTTGAACTGTCTGCAGTTGCTGTAGGCATCCATAATCTACGAAATAAATGGCCAAGTGTTACTATTGCAGACATTTTTCATTGGCGTCAAAGAAACCAATTAGTCAGATATTTCGTACCTCGGCAGGGGACCAGCGAGCAGTTCCCCAGTACATGACCCATCCTTGATTTATAACGAAGTTCATTGCACGAACGAGCTCTGTCGAAATATTTAATTTATAGTAACTGTACACTTATACTGAATAGTAAAAATGAATTTATTTGATAAAAGTCATGAACTGACCTTCCATTGGGCACACTGGGTCGACTTTGTGAAGGAGCACTACATCGATATATTCAACTTGAAGCCGAGCCAGAGACGCCTTAACGCTCTCAACAATGTGTTTACGAGAGAGCCCTCTCTCATCCGACCTGTTATTAGTATGAGTAAACCTAGTAAATGGAGAGTTTACAGTATGTTAGCAATTAGCGAGCGTGAAGCATATCGAGTGAAGCCACGGTGAGTCGTAGTGTTCGCAGCAAGTACCCTAACAGCAAATCAAAGCTACACCAACTCATCTTTACATTGTACAAACAACACAAGTACTCCTTGGAGGCTATACTAAAAAGTAACAGGGTATTAGTAAACAGGGCGACAACATCAATATGCTGAGATAGGAAACCAGAAAACCTCTAACACAGAAGGGATGTCAGCAGGCTGTAACATCTATGTCAAAAATGCAAAGGAATCGATTAGTCATAGGTGATCGGTTTTGCTAATACACATCAAGCCTAGGAACATCAATCTATGGAAGTCTCACTACTTTTTAATTACTCCTCATTCCACGTTGAACATCTAGAAAAGTAAGTCACAAACATCTATGTTGTAAATCGTGCAGTTAATCAATCTATGTTCTATGGTATTTATACAGTCAAGTGGAGATGTACGGTGTTACTAAAACTAGAGCTTACTTGGTGCTCCAGTAAATTTTGGTGGTGATAATGACGCTGGTCCTCCTGACGTTACGTTTCTTTAATATTTTTCCAAGTTCTGCTTCCCCTTTTGCTATTAAATGACAAATTTAATTATAAAACCCCGTTATTGATAAAAATGAGTAAGAATTGGAATTATGTTGACGAATTGAACTATGGGTAAGGTGACACATCTCGAGATAAGCTACAATCGTTTATTTATTTTGTTATTATTCACAAACCAAATATAACCTGAAAATGTCACATGAGAGACTAGGTCAAAAAAAGCTGCGCTGGAGTAGCTTTTATTGCCTTTGATATTATTTATAACATAATTTAAAAAAATACCAACCCTGCAAGTCCTGAAAAGGTTTAAGATACAGAGATATAATATGTTAAAACTACTGCACGTACAATAAGTAGAAAGTACATTAAAATCACCCTTTAAAATGAATCAATGCAACTTTTCCCGAGATGTACCTGCTACTAAATAAGTTTTCAACCAGAAAAATTTTAAATAAAAAGAGTGTTAAATTAGCTAACCACAGTGTGCTTCGGATAAATCAAAGAGATTGATTCCATAGTCGAGAGCTGTCATGACAACTTCCTCAGCGCATTCTTCATTCAGCATGGCCCATATCCCCAGGCCGACGTTAGGCACCCTTAAGCCCGACTTCCCTAAGTTCTTGTAGCGCAGCCCTGGGGTCACCACCGATGTCATGGTGGTGTGATTCCCCATATACGTCGATATGTGCCGAGACACATTTACTTCACCAGCTGTATACAAATTGCCATCATAAGTCAGCTTCAGTGGATGTTTAACATTTAATGATGATGTGCAACAAAAGCTATGCTAATATTGTCGTTTAATTTTTTTTATGTATTTTTTACGTTTTAGATTTTGTCAGTCGTATTCTGTTCCATTTCTTTCTTTTATAATTTTTTCTCCAGTTTCAGAAAAACTATGAGAAAATCGTATTATCTACGATTAACGGCATCACTTCAGTTTAAATTGTTAAACCCAGAAATACGTAAATCCATCTTATTTGAGGTGGTTTTCTTTAATAGAACAAGTATACAATTGAGATTTTGTTTTGGTTTTTCGAGCCAAGAAAAATAACATTATAGGTACTTATTGTAGTGGTAGATACGGAACACTTTGTCCATAAGCAGATAATCTTTAAGATAACATATCTTTCAGTCTTCCCAGAGTCATATGTGAACTGGCTGAATGTTTTATGTATTGTTTCTAGAACAGGAAAATATAATTCAATACCATTCTAGAAATATCGGGAAGATTTTTGCATAATGGACGAGATGTATCTTCAATTACAAATGTTCGAGGAGCTCTGTACACGGTTAATCAGTGTGGACGTCTATCTCCCCGACTAACTTAGTTCAGCCGGTTCATTTTGTCGACATCTCACGGTGTACACCTAGGCGGATTGAACGACAAGTGAGCTGTCATTCCATCTTATTTGTATGGTTTGACAATTCACCCGTCTTGCACCCCGCCCAACTGTTCACAGAATCGCATTGCAGGATAACACACCGAGTAGGTAAATTGTTTTTAATATTTTTCAACACAGTTGCTCAAAAAATACATTTACTAAGACTGTAATACATTGTTCGAAAGTTAAAAAAATAATTAAAAGTATAAAAACTTCTTTAAAAACAAGCTTTTATTGAAATGCGCTAGAAATATTAAAATAAACTTTTACTATTAACTTATAACGCCATTATACAATTTATATGATATAAAAGCTTGTCGCGAGATTTGAGTAGGTACTCGTATTTACTTAGTTTCAATATTTTATAAATTAAAATCAATCAGATCAAAAACGTACCTAATCTCTCGAATACTTAGTACATAAATATCGAGACAAGCTTTATATCATATCATATAATAATATATTGTAAAATGACGTATTAAGTTGATAGTAAAAGTTTATTTTATTCTTTTTAGCGCATTTGAATAAAAGCTTGTTTTTAAAGAAGTTTTTTACTTTTAATTTATTTTTTACTCTTTAGTTATCGCTGGTCAGGTTTCTCAGTCTCTTCAACGCATCATGTTCGAGTCCTATCATTTGATACCCATATTCTAGGAAAGCATAAAAAACTTAGTCCGCCATCTATAGAATTAGGATTTAGAGTGACTTTATTTTATTTTTCGAGTTATTCTCAGCAAGCCCTTTCATTTGACAACCCACCGTTCGTTACCATTTCCGTTTTCTCAAAAAATGAATTTACGAAAACGTTAAAAATTACGCACCACACAATGGAACGTGCGGTAAAATAGGTACTCTCACCTAGGTACATATTTTACCACATACTCCGTTGTATAGCGCCGTGCGTATTCTTCACTGTTTTTTTTTTAATTTCCATAAAAAATATTAAAGAATTCTACCAAGGAGTATCACATTACTAGAATAACTAAGCTGAATGATCGAACCTCCTTGGAAGCGTTTTTGCACAATACGTTTGTCTCACTTTGATACTAAAGAGAAAATGAGACGAAAGATGTAGTTCCGAGTTCCATTTGTAAATTCGCGCCATTTTCATAGAAACGTCAAAGATTGTTGCGACTTTCCGAATGATATCTAAAAAAATTTTTTTCATTACCTATTGAACCGTTTTCTTGCAAATATGTTGAAAAACGTTGTATGACACACGTGCAGAAATTGGTAATATCATAATAACTATTCTTCAAAATTTGAAGTCAAAAGAATTAACATTTTGGTTATTGTTGCAGAAATGTTAAGAAAATCACAACCTACCTTGATCCAGCATCTGCTGTGAATTTGCACTGAAGTCGTCCATACAATCCAGGGACGCAATGGGCGCCCGACACCTAAACAAATATAAACATTTTATAATTAGTTTTGTCGCCAACTCTAGTATAATTGTTATGATCGTAATAAAGTAGATTCGTGATATTATTTTTTTAAGATTTCTGTAGTGTTCAGAAACTCTTTTTATTTGGCTGCTTCCTCCTCGACCTTCCTGGTGTAACAATATTACACAACTAATTTACTTTTTATTGAAAGCGTGGCTGTGTTTATAAATATCACCACTGAAGAGCTAAGAAAGTTTGAAACTGTCTAAATTTTGTAATTTATGAATGTAAATTACAAAATTTAGACAATTTCAAAC
The DNA here is from genome assembly GCA_947386135.1 of Melanchra persicariae. Taxonomy (NCBI): domain Eukaryota; kingdom Metazoa; phylum Arthropoda; class Insecta; order Lepidoptera; family Noctuidae; genus Melanchra; species Melanchra persicariae. The sequence goes on along the minus strand of OX376643.1, from coordinate 11,736,873 downwards.
TGGCGGAATCGCCAGTATCTATATTTATTATTTTATCTACAATTCGGCCGGTGTGATAACTTTTGTTGCGTGTTATATTAATTTAGCCACTTGTAACCAGTGGACTGTCGTGGACGTGTCGACTTGCGGTCTTACCGAAACGTGACTTGTCATCGCGATCGGTCAGATTGCGGTTTAATTTTCTCTTCTCTGTAGTTTAAGTTTAGTTTTAGTTTTTTTGAATTACGGAACGCATTTTGATTTTATAGATGTTGGTTTGATTTATCTTTAATCTTTAGTGCGAATTTTGTTGATGATTTATCTAAGTTTCACAAGGTTTCTAACTAGGGGTCACTACTGATTATTCTATATCATTTCATCTACCTACTATAAGCAAAGATTTACTAAATAAAGTTAATAGCTAACTTGTAAATGAGTCTGATAAAGCATTAATTATGTCCATTTTCTAAAGCTGTGATTATGGCAGCAGTTTGTTTCCGTGTTGCGTGGTTTTTATTATTTTGATTTACGTAGGTAATGAATTAATCTAATATATTCACATAAAATTATAATTTGATAATATTCTATATTTCTTACGAAATTACTGTGACATGCAGAAAAACCTAGAGACGTGTTGGCGTTCTTTATTGTTCTTAAACTTTAGAACTTAAAACGATGAAACGATGGATCTAGAAAAAAATATCAGAACCGAAAATAAAAGGACGAAGTAAACAAACAGACAGAGAAAACACGAGGATTATATTGAAAGCGAGGAAGTAGGTGTAAGGCAAGGTGGTGAAGAGACAATGTGACACAATAATGTTGTATATAACCGTACCTGTGAGTCGAGCCGGCCACTGTCTCCTTCTTCAGCATGAGGCAAGCCAAGCGATCGTAAAACTATCACCGCTCATGTCTCAGGCGGCTAACAACTCACAACTAGCTACTCAGACCAGCTCGGTCTCTTGTGGTTACGTAACGTTGTCAATTGTATCACCGTCTAAGATAGAAGCTGTCCGTGATACCTACTCGCATGCGAAGATCGCGGTGCGCGATGCTGCAGTGTGCGCTATCAGCTTATTTGCCATTGGGAGAAGACATAACAGTGTGATGACGACTGCAGTTCGCGTCGGCTGATCGCTTTAGGCATAATGTGACTGCGAGTGTCATGCGAGTGTCACTCAGCGCAGTGTTGTCATGCAGGCGCTGGAGGCGGCGGTAGCGGTACGTCTTCTCCCTGCACGGCGTTCTGAGCATACAGTTACCGATAGATGGTGGGCATGGGGTTGGAGTCAACGCTGACGCTGTCCGGCGGGCCCAGAGGCGTGTGCGGGGTGCACCGGCTGATGGTGGACTCGCTGCGAGACATCTGCGAGCCTTCCTTGGCGCCGACGACCTCGGCCCCCTTGCATTGCATCTCGGTACGCCTCATTCTGCTCCTACGCTTAGCAACGGCATCTTATCTCCCTACAAACATCTTATCTGTAACGATAGGTTCATACGCCTCCGCACTCCGACCCACACAGAAACAACCCCACAGAGTCAACCCAAGGAAAGGACACGGCGGGTTTAGTTAAGTAACACACTCAAGGAAAGTATACACAGAGACGCATGCAAGCCCTACGCTAACATCTAGTCAGCTAAGGGTACACAAAATCAAGTGATCCACGTCGAAATAACATCTAAGCGTTGAACTATATAGTCGCGGATAATGTAAAGATACAGTAGGGACGCCAAACCGTCGTTCAGTTAGAGATCGCGATCCGTTACCACCAGGAGTGCCGCACTCACCAGGGTAGCCTGGAGGTCTACGTACTCAACATCTGAGGTTGCGGTGCGACACGTCGTCAAATATACTGCGAACCTAGGAGACTGTATTGCGGTTGCGAGGCGCGCGGCCATGGACAGGGGTGCCGGGTGCGGGCCGCGCCGTCGCCCCGCGCCCCGCGCTCAGCACCGACGCGCACCCTGCGGCGTGCGCCACGCGACGCGCCTGCGCTCTGCGCCCTTACCGATCTGACCTATTTCTAGATTCAGGCTCGGCCGCCATAACAAGTAATTCATATTTTTACAACTTTTTTCCGTATTATCTGCTTTAATAATCAAGAAATAGTATGTTTGGAAGTAAGCTATGTACGTTAAAGTCTACTTTGCTGCCTCAAACTAAGCATCGCTACTTTTAGTGTATTACATAACTGTCATGCCCTGTGCAGTCGGCTAGATCGATCTAGGCTTCTGGCCGGAGGGGGAGGTACTGAGCTTGCAACGTTTTCACAAAGAGCGCTAGGTGCGGCCGGTGGATAGGTAGACACATACGTACGAACTAATATAATACATACGTGAAATTTGACGTGTATGAGCTCCCTATTGTACTGGTCAACCAAATTATTCTTTTCAGATGATCAGACACACATACTTACGATAGAAAAAAATATTATAGAAATAATTAATTTAATCGGGTCGATCTTCAAGGTTAAGCAACGCTTGCCGAGGTCGGTCTGTGGATGGTTGACAATCTTAAGATACCGGGACTCCTCCATGCCTTGCCGCCATAAACCGTTGGTCCTGACTGTCATTTGTAGATCTTTGGCAGTCTTTACGAATTGTTACAAGCTAGAAAAATCTGACTCCAGTCTTGCCAAGAAGTACCATGTTACCCATCATTTTATGGATTGTGGAGGTCTGGTAAGCAGCCGCTTCACGTAAAATACTATTCAGCTTAATCCATTTTGATTGAAAGCCAATCCCAATATAGTTGGGAAAAGCCTAGGCAGATGAGAAAGACATTATTATTGAAAATAGATAGATATTCATTGATTTTGATTTTCTTGGCAGTCGTCCAATCGAATAAGGCTCTCCTGGCCAGAGGTAGCTCTCATCTGATGATGTTCCCGGGGCGGCCGGCGACCCAGGAATTCCCTTACCAAGTATGCGGTACCACGCAGGTCACCAGACGAGGCCTCCTGCGGCCTCAAGACTTAGGGTAGCTGAAAGACTAATACCCCATCCTTTGCAGATACCGAAATATTCTTTGTGCATTTTACACACTTTATTTCATTCGCTTTGCTAGAGCAAATAGCGTACATATTCGTGTGTATTTGAACTTTTGTACATAGAACATTCGGCATCGGCGTTAGCGAGGGTGTCGAGCTGCACTTACCCATGACAATTGGCTGGACACTGTAACTCATCATCTGCATTCGAACTAATATCATATGTGGAGTCACGCAATGCCCGCGGGATGGCGTTGCACTCCGCTTTGACTGTAATGGTACAACCTCCTGGCTCACCGCAATCGCTGTCCACTGACTCATCTGCGCACGAAAAAAAAACTAATTACCAATCATATTATCCAACATAAATGATACCTGTAAAGCCTCTCTGAAAAGATCAGCGAGCCTAACTCCCCTAACCTATGTTCGCGTGTAGTATGAATGAACACGTGTGAATGAAACGCATGACGTCAGCACCACGTCGTCACGAGGCTAGTGGTGCGAAAAACCCATAAAAGCGCTCAGAGGGGTTATCGTCTTACAAAGGCCGAGCTAAGGGAATGGAAACTTTGACGCATTAATCTTCTCGTAAAGTACAGTAGTTGGACTAACGGTTGATTTTTCAATAGTCAGATGACTGTTATCTGAACTCCTCGGACAAAACTTTGTCCGAGGAATAAAAGTGGCGATTTGATAGCTTTTGTATACAAATATGTCAAACCACCATATTTTTATAAGTATTCTTCAAGTAACAGTCATCTGACTATTGAAAAATCAACCGTTAGTCCAACTACTGTACTTTTTGCGATTTTTTATTGAAAGATAACTATCTGTCAATAAAAAATCCGCACTGAGACAAAGAACTATTTTATTTAATTTTTTTTTGAGAAAATTCTCTGTTAGATTTATTTATTTGATTTTAAAGAAAGCTTACAGACTAATAACAAACTTAAATATCATGCATAAGTAGGGACATTTGTTAATAACAAGATATGTTTAGTATTAGACATCAACGCCTATATCGCCTCTGAAGCTGAAAAAAACATTGAAGGGCTGCTCACTTCTTTGTTCTGAAATCTATTTTTAGAGCTAACTGGTGTGGGCGTACCTCGGCGGGGTCCGAATCTGCTGAAGTTTAAGATGATACCTTCCGCGTCGTCGATGCTGTGGCTCGATTCAGGCTTTGTAAGCTGCGTGCTGCAGGATTTTCTCAACATGCTCTGCACCCAAAAATTTTAAATTTTAATTCTTTTTTAATCACCAGCACTCCTATTCCCAGTTTTAAAAGCTCATAAAATAAGTATTAACTTAGTCGAGCCGAAGTCCGAACGCGGGCGGCGACCCGGGCCGCCTTTGTTCCGAAGGGCGTATTTCTCGTCGCCCTATTTCACGACCGATAATTCTCGATTTTCCGATTATTTTCTCCAATTTAAACAATTAATACGACAAAACACTTGAAATATTAACACAAAACGCAATTTCAATGAATTTAAATGAGAATTTCAATATTTAAGGGAGCGGAGCGGAACTCGCCGCGAAGCCGACTTGTTGCAGCCAGGAGCGGGTTGCATCTATTGCACAGTTCTCCCGGCTCCGGGCGGCTATCCCTGTGCTAATTTTTATAGGTCAATGTAGGAGTATTCGCGTTCGCGCATGTGTCAGTGCTCAATAATTTATGTCATGAGCACTAGACAAGGTGCCTGGATCGCTGTGAAGCAGACCTCGCGATTCGCCAACGTGCAGTTATTGATCACCTTTCCGGCCCCGCCCTACTGATGTCTCGATACGAGCACAGTATCGTTATATAATTGTTGGGCGCCATATTTCATCTCACACACAAAGCTAGACAGTTATATCTAGAAAGTGGCGGCGGTATATACCTGTAGTCAGTCGCCTATTGAATCACAAAGTTCTTTGTTGATTTATCTAGCCCGTGTATCTGTTTGGCCGCGAAGTAGAGACAAATAGATGTTTGAGTTACTTTGTGTGAATGTGTATAAATAAAACTACTAGAACTATGTTGTGAATTGTAGTGCCAGTAATTATCTTAACATGAGGGTGCTACAAAGATAGAGGGTAAGAAATTTTAATTGAAAGAGTTTACAAACCGAGTCGGCACATTTTGTATGTCACATTTTTTTACTGAATGCTAATACCTAAAAACTTAAAGGAGACGGAACCGCTGTCTTGGGCCTAGATGTATAAGGATGAGACTTGTGTCAATTAAGAGATTATAATAATATATATATTATCAACCAATCTCTGAAAATTCTGCGGATTTTGGCAATCTGAGAGCAGAGATAGAAGAGATTTAGTATAGTATTGCGCCTACATTACAACATGAAACGGAACAATGCCCGAAAAATACACTGGCCGGTATCATCAACCTATATTTTTTAAATATCCTTGTCAGGATGTATATAATTATGCCGTGTCATAAATAAGTTCTGTCATTATGATTTGTCAGTGTTCATCAACAACAATTAATATTCTGTCAACCAAACTGCTGTTTGACATAAAATCAATCAACCTTTCTAAAGAATACGTTATTAAACCGCTAAGACGTCTTTTATAATGCGCACAGCTAAAGAGTGGAACTCTCTGCCTGCGTCTTGTGTTTCCAAATGCTTACAACCCTAATCTCTTCAAAGTTAGAGTGAACAGGCTCCTTCTGGGTAAGCTGTATCTCAGGAGACAGTTCCCTTCCTAATTACATAAAACAGTTTGTTTACATGCGTACCTACAATGCTAATAATTGAGACATTAAAAAAAAACTTAGTAAATGAAACAAATGATACAATTTTTTTTTTAATAAAACTAGATTAGTTATAATGTGAATTAAATATGATTGCCCGTGTAGTGTGGTGTGTTGTGAATGATGGTGTGTTTTTGTATGTATTTGTAAGAGCTACAGTATGTGTGGATGTGTTGGCAGTGCAATTCATTTATTTGTATGGGTTACTGATGACTAGATTTTCTGTTTGTTCGTAGTCCAATTTGCTGAGCCAGTTTAGTACACTCTTACGGAAATTGAGATTATTCAAATTTTGCGCATTTTTGATAGTAAGTTTGTTATATATACGTGGAGCGGTGGAGTTGAAGTGTCATTTTGCTAATGTAGATTTCAGAAATAGAAAATAACAACTATTTTTGTTAAACCAACTCAACTCTTTACGTTTGGGCCCATTAGTTTCCGTCTCCTTTCATCGTAAAACATAATATATTAAGAGTTACTTAATTTTATTATACAATCGGAACCATTTTAATATTTTTTCTTCGTCTACCTGCATCTTGGGAGCGTTTATATCCACATATCTCACTTAAATTAAAACCGAAAACCGAATCTATTTTTCCATTATCATACAATTTTTTACACCACAAGGGAATGGAACCCGCAACCCATAATACCGCATATAAGCTTTCTTAGGACCCAGCAAACCTACATTACCATAATTTTTCAATGACACTCGTTACTCTTCCCACCAACAACTAGAATAGACTATTATTATTAGAAATAGCAATAATTTAAAAAAAACACTCTTTGTTTGTACATGAAATTCATGTAAATTGTCGTTTGTAAGATGTAAAGGTACGTCAGCCGGCGCAGGGCGCCACATCTCCTACCTCCTCCTAACTAAGTAGGTCATCGTTGTTCTTGTACCTAGATCAGGCAGCGCTCGCTACCCTACAACACGTGGTCTATGAATAAACTAAAATTCATGTACAAACAAGTCTTTACGAAAATAACAATGTTTTTTTACCGTGTAAGCTTGAGAATCAGTGAAAAATAATAGTTTCCTTCCGGTTAAATAAAGAATTAAACACAGATGAAAAAAATGTACTATGTAAGTAGTCAAATTGTAGAGTTTACGCAGTTCATTGCGCAATTGCCGTCGTCAAGTTGATAAGCCCGAGGGTTGAGATAGCCATATTTTGCGCTGTACCAAAGACTACAATAGTATACTGGCTATAGACAGGAAGGGAGCTAATTTATATAAGTAAATGTATACGTGGGTGGATGTATAGGTGGGTGGGTGGGTGTGCGTATAGCTGCTGTCCGATTCTTTATGAAATTAGGTAGAGAGATGAGTGTATCCGCTATATACTAATAAACAAACGTACTACATAAAGGAAAAATAACCACAGAATTGAATATTAAACCAATTTATTTAGAAAATCATTTACAATAAAATTTTGTGTTCGCCTTATGATTAGGGTAGTGCCGATTAGCCTTTTCTTTCATTGAATCGTTAATATCCCAAAAGGTTATTTTGCCAGTGAGAACATTATTGATATCTTTGCACCAGTGGTTTACAACAACAACACACAACACAACACAACACAACACAACACGAACGTACGAACGAATTGTAACGCGGCTCAACAACATGGAGAAATGAAAGCTCAATTCAACCTGAAGATGCACTAGCGAAACAACAAAAACTCTATTGCAAAAGAAAAATAAATGGGCATGAGTAATTATTACACTCTCACGCAGTCATTTGCAATTCAAGTGTGGCCATTCAAAAACAAACTTTTACACGCTTAAATACCAAAACATAACTTCTTTTAAGCTCATAATAAAAACCTAATTAATATGTAGGTACTTACTAATTTATATATTCTATTATTTTTATATAAGAAGATCATGAAATTGTATTCTTTTTATTGATTAATGTTATAAAGTAACTCCCAACAAAAAAATAATATATTTAACCGTAGCAACACCGCAATTTGTTTCCGTTAACGAATTGTTAGATGGCGTTGTTTTCAATAAAGAAAATTGAATTTTAGTTTTGTTTTAAGAGCGTGTATTCGATTCACGACGAAAATTTCATGTTTTTTTAATTTTTGGAGATCAAAATCGTAATGATGTGAGCCGATTATTTCAAAGAATATTACGGTTTTAGAAAGATTAAGTCCTAATTTACTACACTACTCTGTAAAAATATGTTTTTTATTGACACTTTTTTAAAAAGAAGGCAATCCCCTTATAGCATTTTACGAAAATAGACGTCAGAGTTATCTTTCAGGACGAATAAAACCATTGTAATGTGCTAATATTTTATATCATAAGTTTGTCCAACAGAATATGTAGTCTCAAAGCGCATAGCTCAGTTACGAAAATATGGCTAATAAGTATTTAAAAAAAAAAATTAAAAAATTGAAAATCGGTTAATTTTAACAATTTTTTTTAACAGTTTTTTACTATAAACATAAATATTATAATTATTTTAAGAAAATAAAGGTATTGCTAAATATCCTGGTTTTTTTTTCAGTGTTTTTTATGTACTCATATTTTATTTTACACGATTATTTTAAAAACACTATAAATCCCCGCGCGCAATCGTTTGCCGATCAGTTCGTACTGGGCCCTCCCAGCGACTCGAATTATAATTAAAATTCAAATTATTTATTTCAAATAAACCATTTACAGGCACTTTTGAATTGTCAAGGTACTGACCTTGACAATTCAAAAGTGCCTGTAAATGGTTTTGACTGCAAAAAGATGAAGCTATTGCACGTTCCAGAGCGTAGATCTCTATGGAGAAGAACGTGCAAGAAACTCACTCTTTTAACCGGTGCGGCCCCGACATGTGAAAATTCCCAAAAAAAAAAAATCTTATGTAATAGGTAAATAAACATTAAATTCGCGATTAATTCGCGACACACCGGTGTGTCGCCGGGGCCGGAGCGGTTAAATCATTTTTCTTTACAACGAAAAGATTTACTTTATATTAGGGAATTTTCACATGTTGGGCCCGAGTGGTTAAGGAACGTTACATCATTCCTGTTGAAATTATACAAACATATATGTGAGAACGATGTAGAAAGAAATGCACGTAAAAGTATCCGGAGTAAAAAAATAAAAATAAACAACAATGTAATAACAAATCATTAAAATAAACCGTGGCAGCTGAGAGATGACAGTCCAAACTGACGGCGTCCGTTCACGAACATGACGCACGCGCTAGCACCATTCGGCTCAGCCATATTTAAGGGAGCCAAATGACCCAACACATGCGCCACCATCAGGTAGACTTTTGAGTGAGCATGACACTCCCAACCGCCAGGGCAGTCAAGTCAATTAAAAAATAAATAAAAGTAGTATAAGGTTCACAGTACTCACACATGTGCCGTTAATTAATGAAGTTACACAATGCTAATTACATTGAGTCTATACAATGAAAATATAATGTTTTACAGTCTTCAGCAGGTCCAACAATGTTTGTAAATGCTAAAAGATTAGTTTGTGCGCCCTAGTAACTGTGGAGCAGGACCAGCATTGAGCCAAGCATTTTTATCTTCAATATAATCCCAAAACTTACAATATGCTTTCTTGCATAGTGTGCGTTTGATACAATATTTAAATTTTGTTTCATTCAGTTCTAATATATTAGGAGGTATTTTATTATAACATTTTATACAGTACCCCATGAAAGATGAGGCTACTTTAGCTAGTCTGAAACTTGGTTGAACTAGTTGATCCCTATTTCTAGTAACATAATTATGTCTGTCGCCTCGTCTACTAAAAAGATGGAGATTCTTTCTAACGTACATAATGTTTTCATATATTGTATATCGCTCTTATAGCTCTTTTCTGCAGGATAAAAATAGACTCTATGTCTGCAGCCCGTCCCCATAGTAAAATACCATAAGACATGATACTATGAAAGTAACTAAAATATACTAATCTCGCGGTATCAACATCCATAAATTGGCGGATTTTTCTAACAGCATATGCCGCTGAACTTGCAAGAGATGTTAAATGAGGACTCACGAATCGAATACACGCTCTTAAGTTGTTCATCAAAGGTGGGCTTACTTAGTTACATTGATTACCCATCTGACTTGCTAGCTTTAGAAAACACAGATTTCGCTCCAGTATTACAGTGTGCAGATGCAAACATGGCCACTGATCAGTTCATTTCCACCCTTTCCTCGGTAATAAAACTCCACACAAATCAAGTACGTGTCCCAAAAAAGCAAAGGATTATCAAGCCGTGGATCACAACAGGTCTGCTACGATGTATTATAAATCGGGACCTAATGCAAAAAAACCTGAAAAAAATCACCAGACAATACAGTTTTAAAAATTACATACCTACGCTACAGAAACTTCTGTAATAATTTACTACGTAATCTGGGCTCCAAGGTCTTTGCAAGAGATTTGTCTATTGGGCAGAGCCAGCTCACAAAACTGAAGACCGACGATGGCAGAACCATATCCGCCAAATCGGAGCTTCTAAGGGAGATCGAGACATTCTATGGACAGTTATACACGTCAATGACCACACCCGCAGCAAATCTAGCGAACGACCCAAGAGCTAGATTGACCCGGCATTATACCGAAGACATCCCGGACGTCAGCCTGTATGAGATCAGGATGGCTCTGAAGCAGCTTAAAAACAACAAGGCGTCGGGTGAGGACGGAATCACGGCCGAACTCCTGAAGGCGGGTGGAAAACCAGTCCTTAAGGCCCTTCAGAAACTGTTCGATTCCGTCATACTCGAGGGGAAAACGCCACAAGCTTGGAGCAGAGGTGTGGTGGTACTCTTCTTTAAAAAGGGCGACAATGCCCTGCTTAAGAATTACAGGCCCATCTCACTTCTGAGCCATGTCTACAAGCTGTTTTCCAGAGTCATCACAAACCGTCTCGCACGCAGGTTTGACGACTTCCAGCCTCCCGAACAAGCCGGATTCGGAAAAGGCTTCAGCACCGTAGACCACATACACACGCTGCGGCAGGTTATACAGAAGACCGAAGAGTATAATCTGCCCCTCTGCTTAGCGTTTGTGGACTACGAGAAAGCCTTCGATTCGATCGAGACTTGGGCTGTGCTGCAGTCTCTCCAACGGTGCCAGATCGACTATCGGTACATCGAGGTGCTGAAGTGTTTGTATGAAAACGCCACCATGTCAGTCCGACTTCAGGATCAGACATCAGAACCTATCCTCCTGCAGCGGGGTGTGAGGCAGGGAGACGTAATTTCTCCGAAACTGTTCACGGCCGCAATGGAGGACGTCTTCAAGGTTTTGGACTGGAAAAGGCTAGGCATTAATGTCAATGGCGAGTACATCACTCATCTTCGATTTGCCGACGATATAGTCGTCATGGCTGAGACCACGGAGGACCTCAGTACAATGCTCGATGACCTCAGTAGAGCTTCCGAAAGAGTGGGTCTTAAAATGAACATGGACAAAACCAAGGTCATGGTAAATACCCATGTAGCACCCACTCCTGTCAAGATTGGAGGCTCTGCACTCGAAGTTGTTGATGAGTACGTCTACCTGGGACAAACGATCCAGCTAGGTAGGGCTAACTTCGAGAAGGAAGTCAACCGTCGAATCCGACTCGGATGGGCGGCGTTCGGGAAGTTGCGCGGTATCTTCTCGTCTCACATACCACAGTTTCTCAAGACGAAAGTCTATGACCAGTGCGTGTTGCCAGTGATGACCTATGGACTCGAAACGTGGTCGCTCACAATGGGCCTCATCAGAAGGCTTAAAGTCACCCAAAGGGCAATGGAGAGGGCAATGCTCGGAGTTTCCTTGCGTGATCGAATCAGGAATGATGATATCCGCAAGAGAACCAAGGTTACCGACGTAGCCCGAAGGATCGCCAAATTGAAGTGGCAGTGGGCAGGGCACATTGCTCGCAGAACAGATGGTCGATGGGGCCGAAAAGTTTTGGAGTGGCGACCGCGTACCGGAAGACGCAGTGTTGGAAGGCCTCCCACAAGGTGGACCGATGACCTGGTGAGGGTCGCGGGTAACCGATGGATGCGAGACGCACAGGACCGGTGGTTGTGGCGACACTTGGGGGAGGCCTATGTCCAGCAGTGGACGTCTTTCGGCTGATATGATGATGATGAATCTGGAACGCGACTATGACAAAAATGAATTAGATAAAGCCAAAGGTAATATTCTAAAGCAACATGGAACGTAATCAAAACAATCACATATACCCAACATTAGCCACAATCTGCTCTCGAACTCTTAAACATTGCGACTGACCCACTCTCATCAGCTAATTTAGTGAATAAATACTTTGTCAACGTAGGTAAAAGGCTGGCCTCAAAAATATCGCCTAACCCAAACAGCACACCCCCTGAAAGTTCAAATCTGCATCCACAAAGTCCATGTGCATTTTGGAAGTAACTCATGAAGAGATAGAAACCATAATCATGAGCCTTAGAAGCAACTGCGCAATAGGCTGGGACGGTATCTCGCCAAAAATTATAAAATCATGCAAAAACCTTGTTGTTCCATCAATCACTCACATTTGCAATCTCTCTATACAATCAGGAACTTTCCCCCGAGCTTTTAAAGAGCTCTAGTGCATCCAATTTATAAGGATGGGGGGGATAGAGACGATGTCAACAAATTACAGGCCAATTTCAGTTCTTCCCACTCTCTCTAAAGTTCTCGAACGTGTCCTTAAAAATAGTTTAACAAAAAATTTCCAGTCTAACAATACAATAGCGGAAAATCAATATGGTTTTAGCCCGGGAATCTCTACCGAGGACGCCGTTTTGAGTTTTACAGAAGCAGTAACTAAGAAAATAGACTCTGAAATGGCTTGCTTCGGTATTTTCTTGGACTTATCAAAGGCCTTCGATACCGTTTCTATCCCTATCCTCCTCCGTAAAATGGAAGCTGCAGGTATTCGGGGAAATGCCCTAAACATTTTCAAGGACTTCCTCACCGATCGGGAACAATGCGTCCAAATAAACCAAGTGACCAGTAGCGGTGAAAAAATTAGCTATGGTGTGCCCCAAGGCAGCATAATCTCCCCCTTTCTCTTCCAGTTATATGTAAACGACTTGTGCAAACTTAAGCTTCAAAACTGTGAAACGTATATGTACGCAAACGACACCGTACTCCTAGCATATGGTACCGACTGGAAAACGGCTAAACAAAATGCAGAGATCTCCTTGAAGGCAGTAATGGCTTGGCTTTCTGCTAACTTGCTCACTCTAAACCTCTCAAAAACTAAAGCATTGGCCTTCCGTATTAATCCGAGATCTGCCCCGTCACCCGGAGAATCGGTCATCAAGGCACATGTATGTCTGGCTCCATCTCATCCTTGCAAGTGTTCACCTCTAACTCTTGTCACAAACACAAAATATTTAGGTGTCTACATAGATGATAGACTGAACTGGCATACACATTTACAATCTTTAAAAACCCGGGTTAGACGCCTTCTCTATATCTTCAAAAGCCTCCGGGAATCTGCAGATCATAACACCCTGAGAACCGTTTACCTCGCTCTATGCCAGTCTATCCTCTCATACTGTATCCCGGTATGGGGTGGGACCGACAAGACAGCAATGCTAGGCATTGAACGAACGCAAAGGGCTGTTCTTAAGGTTATGATGCAAAAGCCACGTCGGTATCCAACGTCCGCCTTATACTCAGAATGCAATATCCTATCTGTGAGGAAACTTTTCGTTTTGCGAACTGTTCTTAGGAAACACTGTTCTGTTCCATATGACAGAAATATCACTCTTCGCACCGGGAAACCTATATGTAGAACAGAGCAAATCAAAACAAGTTTCGCGAGACGACAATTTTCCTTTCTTGCTTCGGAATTATATAACAAATTAAATAAATTGTTATCCATTTACCCCCAGAATAAATTCGAAGCAAAAAATAAAATACTGAATTACCTACTGCATTTGTCTTATGACGAAACCGAAACTCTCTTCGTATGTATATCATAAAAATAAAAAAATATAACCATGTAGGAGTTCATACGAGGACCATACCCCACATACATGTTTACATACACTCATTTCTCACTCACAGTATCACAACGCTCACCACTCACTCAGTCTCTCACACACACACACTCTCTACAATTATTACCTATAGCGTAAACCCTACATAAAATATCCACTACTACCTGTCACATCTGTGTCCATGTTGAAATCAGGCTGAATTTGAACTACCTAGAGGAATCACTGACGCTGAAGATACAGGCATTGCCTAGTTTCAGAGCCAGAGTTTCAATTATTGTATTTGGTTATAACTATAAGCCCTACCTCATATGTTATAATGTATACCTACCAGTAATGTGACCTCCATGTCCATTGTATCTTTAAATTTTTTAATGTGAAGAAATCTGTTTTTGTGTTTAGTTAAGGGTTTTTTTTTAAATAAATCATTATTATATTATTATAGTTACCATAGCATGCGCTGCACTTATACGCGCATGAGCTACAGAGCTAGATAAATCATTCAAAATCTGTTTATAGGTATTGCCGTCCCTTACCCTTTGATGTCTGGTGGTGTCCGGAATAGAAGGTCGACTGTGATGCAGCCGCGCTGCTTGTCGTTGTAAGTCGCACAATCGGTGGTGAGACCAGGATATATTCATTCCTCGAAGACCCTCGACAGCCTCCGCGATCTACATTGTCAAAATTCATCGATGTGAGCCCAATGGCATGTAAGTACATCACACGTTTTTTAAATTACAATCTTGTGAATTCAAAACCTTTCTACACATGCCTGATTTTAATGTTCTTTCAACTATATTGTTTTCAAATACTTGTGAACCTAAAACCTTTTTGTAGTGTGACTCATTTAACAGACACCATACTGCATGTAGTTTGTTTTGTTGTTTGCCCTAATTTTTTACAATAAGCTTAACAATTTATAGTCTATAAACGTAGGTACGGTCACCAGCAAAAGTCGATAAGAATTCTCACAACGTATTAGTTTGACGTTTAGTTTGACTTACGACCTTCAATTTTCAAGTTATCGCCAACAATTGATTGTAATCCTCAATTTCATCAACTTAGCATAAGTCAAGATGGCACAGTGGTATAGAGCACACAGATTGAAGCGCAAATCAGTGTGCCGCAAGTTCAAATCCCACGCAATTGTTGACTTTTTGTAAGTTCTTACCCGATTGGAAGTTATGGATTAGCATTACATATTATTATATTAAATTATTCTTTAACTTGTTCACACATTTCTTAGAGTTAAAAGGTAGATCACAAAAAAACTAAATAAAGAATTAGATTTCTGCGAGGTAGACATGAGTTTTAACTTGACCGAAATGAACTATCGTTTGGTTGTAGTTGTTGGTTAGTGACGTGTGGTTAACAATATTGTAATATTCGCAAAATGCAGGCTAATATTAGTATTGAAGTGAGGGCGACTATCATTGGGCTGCATAAAAGTGGTCTTAATAAAACACAAATATCTGAAGAAACCGGACTGAATGTGAGTATAATAGCTATTAATGAATTGTAACTTTATTATAAATTAATCTTCTAATTAAAATGTATGCCATTTATGAATCCATCCATCGTATCTTTATGACGTTTAGAAGAGAACATAAATCCTTGGGTTTATTGGGTTGGTTATTGGATTTATAAATGCAGTTTTATTTTAAAATTATATTCAATAATGATTATTAACATTTTATATAATGAAAATGAAGTCAAGAAGGTATAGCTGCCTAATATATATTTTTTTTTTGTTTTAGAAAAATACTGTAAGTCTTTGGATAAAAAGATATGAGGAAGAAGGTAGCCTTGCTAGTCGAAAGAGAAGTGGGAGACCGAAGCTTATTAGCGAGGCACAGCGCCGACATATGGTGGACATATACGAAACGAATGGTTTCGCACCAACGAGACATTTTGCGGAATTATATGACACCTCGATGGATACTGTTCGCCGTGCACTTCACGCTGAAGGCGTGCATCACAGAAAACCAGCTAAAAAGCCGTACTTGACAGAGAGGCACAAACAAGAACGATTACGTTTCGCACGTAATTATTTAGATTTTGACTGGAATACTGCGGTATTTTCAGATGAAAAAACATTTAAATCCAGTCAAAAGGGCAGGCTTCACTTATGGCGCAAGAATAACACTCGCTGGTGTGATAACAACGTCATTCCTAACACCGAATCAGGTCGAATCACAATTAATATGTGGGCATGGATGAGTGCAGCAGGACCAGGAGAACTGGCTTTCATTCCTCCACGCGCAAACAGTTCAACTTATGTGGAAGTGTTAGACTCAATTATGCTACCTACTGTGCGCAACATTTACCCAGCTGATGAGTTAGCAGAATTTCCGTTTGTCCAGGACAATTGTCCTATTCACCGAGCGAGTACTGTGCGTGAGTGGTTTCACAATCACCCGGAAGTAATTGTTATTCCATGGCCAGCGCGATCACCCGACTTCAACCCCATAGAAAATCTATGGGGTTTGATGGTGCAAAGGTGGGACTCGCGGAATGAGAGGTCTACGGAACAATTAAAAACCCATTGCATGGAGGTGTGGGAAAGTTTTAGAGGGAGCGAAGTATGCAGTAATATTGTTGGGTCCATGCGCAAACGTCTACTTGACTGTATCGAAAATAATGGGGGTTATACAAAATATTAAGTTTTAGTAAAATCAGTAGGCCATTTTATTTTAACATATCCGTGATTATTCGTTAACAAACACTGTATTATATTGTGTTTACTTTCGTTTAAAATAGCTATATCTTTTAACTTGTGCCATCGCCTTATCTTAAGAATGCAGTGAACTCGCTATCAATTTTGTTGACAATAATCATGATTCTATTTTGTTTTTTATTCTTCTACCCGCACTGTTCTAACATAATAGTTCAATTTATTTTTCTCATCTAATTGACGATTATCTTGTGAGAACTAAAGTTCTTTTAACAGAAATTGAGGTTTAGTTTCAATCTTCTTTTCGTCAAGAAAATGAACAATTAAGCTATGACCTCAAAACATTCATTGTGACGTTACATAAAAATAAAATGTTTACAAAGTCTAAATCATATATGACTTTTCAATAAATAACTGGATATAAACAATTATATTTTATTTTATTAAAATTTTAATATCCTTTCATTGTTACGTTATTCATATTATGAATGGTCTAAGTGGGTATACTCATAACAAACAATCTTACACGTAACATAGATAACGGTTACAAGATAACTTTTTTGTCTAGGTAACAATTCGACGTCACAATTCTCATAAATGTTTAATTTGTAAATAAAAAGAATAAACATTTTTATTAAACACGTCTTTTTATTTCCACCTTACAACATCGATAAGATGTAAACAACGAATGTGATTCTTCTTGTAGTTAATAGATCATATTCGTAATTTGCAACAATTTAGTGCAAAAAATGCAATAGTATTTTTCATAGAAATATAAAAAACAACAATATTATGAGAATTTTCAAAGTAAGAAATAACCGCAACGGACCGACCATGATTTGAACTCGGGCTACGTTATTTGCGAATCCATCACTTAGTTCATACGGCTACCAGCACATGACATATTTGCGCGAATTTTATCAATACAATGGTAAGAACAAGTCGCCTCTGTGACTGTGTGATGCGTATTCAATGGCACAGAAAAATAATAATGATGTTTTTAAGCTCAGTGTGACGACAGTTCCTTAGTGTGTGTTATCTGTTGAATGTGGATACTCATACACGGGCACACATACGCACGGAAGTATCGCGCTCGCTCGGTTCGTAGCAAAATAATCTTTAGCGTTCCTATGGACTTTTGCGGCCTGACTGTACCTAGCTTAGCACCCCCAGGTTAAGTGTCTCAGTCAGTAGCAACTGAGAAACTTTTCCCACCTTGGGATCAAACAAAATATATTCTGTGCTTACTTACATAAGCTGCTGATCCTTTAATCCACCAACAGACAAAGGAAACATGTTTTAATATTGCTAATGTCCTGTATTAAGCGTTAGAAAAACATTTTAAAATGGTGTTGAATTTACAATAAAATTGATCACTTGAGAGTTTCGGATTATGGTAATACTCTGAATACATAATGCGATATCAACAAGTGGTTAGTGAGTGTTGTAGCATCATAAAACGCTGTGAGCAGTACCAAACTTCGTTGAATAATCTGAGAGCTATTCATGGATTGAGGTTAACAGCTTTAAAAATGGGTCATCAGATACTAATTATTGAGCCTGAATTTAATTGAACTGCCTTTCTTAGTGTATTGTTGAATATCAACCTTTTGAGAATACATTATCATTGCTGTTAGTAGAAAATGGCTGCTTCATATGCCATTATATAACGAATCTCACGACATACTTTTGAATTTTGAAAATTTAAATTAAGAATCTGCTAATCAGTGTTTTAGCTAAGTATAGGGTTACATTTTTGTTGGTTTTTCACTATAATTCTTCTTCTCCTTTCTCAATCATATATTTGATATTTATTTGTTAGATACAAATAAATATCAAATATATGATTATTTTTTGGTGTTGTACGTATATATTTTACATGATTATGTCTATTTAATATTATGCGTGATGTTTGTATTTTGACAGCCCTAAATCTATCTCCTTTCATTCAGTCCATCAAAAGGGTGTACAATCTGTAAGAGATTGCCCTGTGCGATAAGACCACCCATTGTACACTTGTTGATTATCATAAAATGTTTGTCCTGTTAGAGGTGAAAACCACTAGACAACAAAAAACACTTTTTGTGTAAAATACAAAAATAATATCATGTCATGAAATGAAATGAAATTTGAATATTTTTTTTTTAATTAGAAGTGATTTTGAAGTGGAGCTTTGAGGTGGAGACTGAAGTTTTCAGGTGATTCTAGTACAGACACATTATCACCGCAAAGAATCTTTTGTGTAACAGATGGCACGTCAGGATACTTTTACTATCTTTTAAAAATACCAAAACATTTTTGACATTATTCACTAAAAACACAGCTACTTTATTGACAAATGAAACCAAGATAAAGGGAAAATCATGTTAATGGTAGCTATAACACAAAAACTAGACTTGATCAAAATAAAATAAATATGGTTTTTAATGAGAGTAGATAATAAAAATTTGGACATATCTACAAGTACATGTAGATATGTCCAAATTTGTAAGCATGTTTCTTATAACAATATCGGTTACAGTACAGTCAATAAGGATATTTATTTATGCACAAAGGCAGACTTGAGCCTCAGGCATTTTTCTATCAGACAACTAAGAATCGTGAAGAGATTACATGGCCAGTACACTGCAGAGCTGTAGGTGTGCTTAACATGAAGTGCTCGGTCAATCCATTGAAACAAGATGGAATAACAGTTCACTTCATGCTTTCTCTAATCATGTTTACACGGTAAGATGGTGACCGAATAGACCGGCTGTTTAATCCGTTGAATCCAAAGAATATAAAAAGGTTGATGTGATTTTAAAGCATAAGTATAATTATAATAAATAAACCAGATCTCGAATATAACAGTACTTAACTGAAATAAATATTAATGGATTCTTCATAAATTTCCAGCCCCGCCGCCAGTTTACCGCGGCCGCTACCGGCGAGGGCGCCTAGCCTCCCGGGCGCCAAGCGTCAGAAAAGGTATCCGAACTCCAGTAACTTTCCAATTAGTATTTTCATTTCTTTAGATTAATAATTTATTTTGTTTTTAATGTACTGACATTACTTTTTGACTCTGACATTAGTTACTTATTATTTATTTTGACATCGATCGTATTAGGACATTAATTTTATTCTTTGACATTACTTTTTCATATCAATTTATGTTTTAATTTTTAAATGATAATAAAATTGATGACATTGTTTTTATTGGAGTAATTGGTTTGGATCATATTTATGAAATTGTGTGTTTGGAATTTTAATTTACAATACGGTACCTATGATTTTTATAATAATTAGTGACATTTATAATTTGAATAATAATTTTGCATGCCTAAATTGGTAAAATACAGTGAACTGCGCATTCACCTAACAGCTGGAATGTAATTATGTACTGTGTTTCGCAATAAAGATTGAAATTGAAATTGAAATTAGTTAACAACAATGACAATTATTTCTAAATTAGGTTTACTGTAGAAATAGTTAGCCCTTACAATATAACCCCTATTCAATCGCTGAATTTTATACCTAAAGGGGTAGTGAAAACAACTGAAAATCAAGACAACCCAAGTTATTTTTTGTTATAGATATGATCGAAATAATGCCATATTGTTTGTTTGTTTATATTAGCCAGTCCTGTCCCCATGCTGGTTAAGACCGTCTCCAAAGACCTTCCAGGAACCCTCCTTCCGCGCCTCCTCGAACATGAAGGTAATCAATTATTCTGAGAAAGTTCTTATTTCATTCAAAAAATGTATTTACAAACTATCTTTATGTTTTGAGTTATTTCAATTACTTACCTACTTTTTTATAATTTGAATCAAGTACTTTTTTGTTTTATACAGACAAAATTGAATCACCAGGGACGAAATGTCCATTGCACCATTCCATAAGATTTTTCAGCACTTTCAGGTCATCGGATTTATCTTTCTCTAGCCATTAGGTATTCCTTTTCCTTAGGGGACAGCGCAACATTTATTCTTTACTACCTTTGGTCAAAAATTGACAATTAAAATTCAGTTAACCTCTTGATCAGCCGGTCGATTCTGTCGACATCTCACGGTGTTCACCTAGGCGGAGTGAACGACAATAGAGCTGTCATGCCATCTAATTTGTATGGTTTGACAACTCACCCGTCGTGCGCCCCGCCTAAGTGTTCACTTCGACATGTTTACAGAATCGCACTGCTGTATTGAATCGTAAAACAAACGCGAACGTCTGTAATCCACGTATTTGCAATGCCATTGTAATTTTTCATTAGAAGATGTCAATATTCTTACGGCTTATGTACTAGTATTGTCAGTGTACCTTCCGGCTTCTGTACGTATGGCGGTGTTACCTCTCTCTTCTTGTCTTCCTCAGCTTCGATGGCCCGTTGGTGTAGCAGCTTTATGTCAAGCTGCCTCACCTCCTCCGCCTCCCTCGCCTGACACTCCTTCTCCTTGAATGTTCATGTCAAAATAAGTATCACAGACAGTCCACAGCCAGAAACAGCTTCACACAAAGTGTACATATAATTCAACCTTTATACCTAAATAGTTTTCTAGACTGATAGTAGACTTTTAACTTCTTTAGAATTAATAATCCTAACCTACTTATAATCTTAGGTTGCTTATGCTTGCCGTTCTCATTGACACTTGTTACGTTCCAGTAAGTATGGTACTTATCACATAAGATGCTTACCAAAGTTCTGTATAAGCAAGTTAAAAACTGCATAGTGTGTGAAGCTGTCTCTTAATAATGCAAACCTTTCCTATCAAACTTCAAGAATGTTACTCAAAGGTAAACAATTCCTACATATGCGAGCATGGAAACGCTTGGTTCATATTTCATAATCATTATGCATGTTTGACCTACCTTTTGTAGCTGCTTCTCATGTTCAAGCTTCTGCTGTTCGAGCTCTTCTTCTGGTATCGGCGGTGTTTCATCTCCACTGGACGCATGTTTGTTGCCTAAACGACACACCAAAATATAAATGGTCGGAAACAAAACAACTCCGGTCAAAACAATGTCACAAGGACCTACCTGTAGGAGGGTGATACGATATCCAAAACTGATGAGCCATCGTTACGAACTACACAACACGGTCAGATTAACTAGCACTTTATATCAGTCAAGGCTAAAATGCGTTTACGCCACGGAATAGCGAACGAATACTGAAACATGTATAAACCGTAAGATTTTATTCATAGACGTTTATTTTCATGGTAGATTCACTACGGAGTTACGTTGTACGGAACCGATTGGCATGGTGCCAACACACTACGTCGCAGCAGTCCCCGTCCCTTACTCCAAACTCGTTAAAATGAATAAAATTCTCTGAAGCTAAAAATGTTGTTTATCCCAAATAAATTCTATCTCATACGTAGATGATTGAGGTTTGCTATACGGATAGCGTCATCTTGATAATGCTTTCAGTTCTCAGATTACCTATCATAGCAATTTCCCTAATTAAATGCAACTTAGGTATGTAACATGCCTAAAAAAAAATACAACATCCGAATTGAGAACCTCCTCCTTTTTTAGAAGTCGGTTAAAAAGAAATGTTTGTCATCAATCAATGGCCCATTCCACTCATCCTTGATCATCTCGATGGAGATATTGAACTTAGATCTCTAACTATCCTCAATTACTATCGAAGGCATTGGGTTGGAAAATAAATAGAGCGAAGTCGGTTAAAAAGATAAAATGTTTGTCATCAATCAATGGCCCATTCCACTCATCCTTGATCATCTCGAAGGAGATATTGAACTTAGATCTCTAACTATCATCAATTACTAAACCACTCGGGCCCAACATGTGAAAATTCCCTAATATAAAGTAAATCTTATGTATATGTAAATAAACATGAAATTCGCGATTAATTCGCGACACACCGGTGTGTCGCCGGGGCCGGACAGGTTGTCGCCGCGCCGCACTGCGTAGTCTGTGCGGCAGCTGGCAAGCCGGCCGACCACTGGGCTGGGGGTAGGGCCTGCGCCCCACCCACCAAAGCCGGAAACAGGAGGAAGCCCTCCGCCACCGCCGTCTCTGCCGCGACCGCCGCCGCTGCCGCCGCTTCTTCTGCCGCCATTGCCGGTTCCACTGCGGCTGCTGCTACTGCAGCAGCCGCAGTAGAGCCCCTACAAAGGGCTCCGGAGGGGGCTGAAATGGAGTGCCAGTAATGGCCCCATTTTACCCCCTCCTGTTGAACGTCAGCCACTGCGCCGCCCAGGAACTGATGCTCCTGAGCATGGCGCAGTGACTGATGCCTGTGGACGGCGAGCAATGGGTAGCTCGCCGTCCGATCAGAACAGGCCCGGGTTGACGGCGCGCTGTGTTCTACGCGCGCCAAACCAGCAGACGTCAGCATGGGTCGGGGCCCATTAGGGCCAGAGCCAGAGCCTAGTAAAAGTCTGACACTCCCTGCCGCTCCACCCAGAGCGGGAGGGGTCATTTGAAGATTTCCCAACCTCGAAAAAAAAAAAAAAAAAAAAAAGGCATTGGGTTGGAAAATAAATAGAGCTGCACTTACACTGAGTCATGTTTTTAAACACAAACATGAAAAGCTACAATCTAACAACAACTAAATTAAGTAAGTAGCTGTTTTAATCATTTGTCTATAAAGGCATCAGTTATTAATTAATTCAAATTATATAACTAGTAACAACAGATTCTGAAACTATTTACGAGATAAGTAGACACTATTTATGAGAAAAACTAAGTTATCTCACAGTAGCACTTGTTAAATCCATGAGGTAAAAGAGATATTATGCAACCAAATCTTGAACTGTTCGCTTAGTACCTATTGAGTTCATTGTTTTAAATTGTGATTTGAATTAACAAAATATATCCAAAATACTAAACTGACTAGAAACTTATTTGGCTGTGGTTCAGACCTGATCACCTGACCCAATTTAATTACAACGATATTAAAATGAAGTAAGTAGGTTAGTTGCCCTTACCCCCGACCCATATTTTTTGTCGACGCTGACTCCATTTCATACGCAGTTCTGCGTGCAAACAAGGGGTTGTCGAGGGTGGCTCTGGCAGCCTGCCAAGCCCTACATTGCCACGTTGGACCGGGATGAAGGGGTTGCTTTTTAATTTATCTTGTTCTTAGACTTTCAAATGTGACTACGTAGCTCCAGTATGGTGCCTGTCCTCGCGTAGACAAACCCAGATAACTTCTTATAAGTACTCTTTTACACAAACTTAATTCTATGGGTATCTACAATGACCGGTCTTATTGCTGACAGTGATATTTATCAGACAACCTTTAAATGGACTGAAAGAACTTACATTAAAAGGGTGTAGGTATGTATTATTTTAATTACGTTATATTCTTTTAAAATTGTACGTTGGATCCTTCATCTTTTTACTGATCCCTTTCTATCACTCAAAGGCTTGCTGGGAGAAAAAGCAAGTTTGAATCAAGCTCACCTTTGTACATAAACTTAATTAAAACAGTTTCTTAAAAGAGTTTGTTTCCTACAGTAAAGAACTAAGAAGATATTAACTGAATACCTATTTAGGTATTTATTATCAATGTATTGATTTCATGATACCTACCTAAATTATGTACCTACCGACATAGCTATCGAGATACTTAGGTACTCGCAAAAGCGCCCAAAAGACGACATTCACCGTTTTCCTCATCAAAATCGGAACAAAACAACATTTTTTTCCGTAACCTCCATTTTAACTAGGGCACACGTGCGTTTTGCAAAACAAACTCTAGCTCTACGAGCAGCCAAGTCGTGTACAACGGTCATTATTCAAATGAAAAGAGGGGTGCGCTGCGGCAGGCACCCTTCAGACCTTGAACTTGAATGAAACAATGGAGAAATCGAACAGCTCTTGTGGTTTATAGGTTATTATTTGCACAGTAGTACTACTGAAAGATTTAAAAAAAAACCGGACAAGTGCGAATCTGACTTGCGTTCCGAGGTGAGCGGTCCGTATAAAATCGTGTGTAGATTAAGTGGATAGTATTAAGGGAATCGAGCCTCAATTTTTAGGGTTCCGAATTTCTTTCACTCATTTGTCTGTCTGTCCGTATGTCACAGCCGATTGTCTCCAAATCTACTGGACCGATTCAGTTGAAATTGGGTAAATACACGTATAATCTTCTGTGACCCAAACACGGACGCTTAACAATAATAAATAATTTTGAAAATGATTTCTCTTTTTGGGGGGAAAATTAGAAAATATAAAATAAGTTTCTTCTACTGTACCGTGTGACATATGAAATCAAAGAACTCATCGTAAGGGTCTCAAAAATAGTTTTTTTTATAATTTTAAAATATCCATTCCGAAGATATTAAAGAAAATAGCCCGCGCCCCCCTATCTCCGAAACTACTAGCCTTGAATTTTGAAAAAAATACCCATAATAAGGCTATACTTATAGACTACAAGATAACCTATTAGAAAAACCTAGACTAGGTTTTACAAGTAACATGTTACAAAAAATAAAAAAAAATAATACATGTGTTAAAAAAATTATTCGTTTGGAATCCTTTGCACGCGAGTCCAACTCGCACTTGGCCGAGTAGGTTCCTACCTTTTTTATGGGAAATCATCAAATGACTCGTCAATAGTAAGGTCAATTGATTCGTTCCTCAAGCTGATAAAAAAAATACGTTTTTCAATGTAAGTTACAGCTTCAGAATACAATGAAACAAAATTTCTAAATTTCTAGTAATTTCTAGTTCTGAAATCAATGTAGTGGTTCGTCTCAAAAACTAACCAAAACAAAATTGCGGCTCTATAACTAAAAAATGGATAAGTGACAAAATACTGCAAAATTTGACCAAATCGAAATGGTGGCAGAAAAAGTTGTTTAGGTAAGCCACGGGAAATTACAGACGTCGTAAGATTGTAAAATATTGCATGATATTTTAAATTCATTTTTCTCAATAAGGCACGAATATATTGGAAAGTATTGAATTTGGATGGGATTTGTTGTAGGTAAATGATATGCTCACATTAGGTATACGAAAATTTATTAATCTAAAAAAGAAATATTACAATCTTACGGAGTTTGTAATCCGATTTTTCCACCCTGCAAATGTCTGTTTTATAAATATTTGTATAGCTATCTCTTTGTTCTTGAACGTTACTTACATACTTAAAGTTTTCTGACATAATTAAACTACCTATTAGTATTTATGAAGGTGAGTTCCTTGTTTGGTCCATATTTATCAATAGATATCCTGGCAAACAATCTCGCTCTTTATGTAAAAGGAGTTTATACTTTTTTTAATATCTAATAGACGTATCTGTCTTATTTGTTACCTACATATGAGTAAGCACTTTCTTGTAACATAAAATAAGGCTAAGTTCTGGTGAAAAAAATGATTTATTATTGAAAGTAGATTGGAATTTAAACAACAGCTTAAATAAATACCTACAGCATGTGTAAAGTAAACGTATCATGATGAAAAGATATAAACCCGAGGTAGCTACCTACCTACGGAGTAGGTATTTGAATCGATTGGTTTCTATAACAAAGAAAGACTCCCCTTGACCCTGTCACGTGTCACATGATATCCACACAACCTTTCCTTAGGTACTTACCTAATACGTCGAGTGAAACAAATCGATATCAGCGTGACACGTGTTCTATTATCGGCATTATCGCAGGGTACCTATGTTTATTAAGACATCTTACACTACAGTAGCTGGGCTTAGCGTTGGTATAGCTAAGCCCAGCTACTGTAGTGAAAGATAAGTAAGTATTCAAATCACTTGCCATACAAAATGATAAAGGAGAATCGGTCACAAAAATGACCGGTTTTTTACTTCCGTGACCGACATTTTGCTACCGTTCTTGATGGACTTGATCTCTTTAAAGTTATCTAAAGTAACCTTACGATCTTTCGGCACACAAGGAAACTGCCTATCAAAATAAATTTGCATTGCAGTAAGCCGGCCTGTTGAAAACTTGAAACCCAAGGAATCGCCAGGCGAAAAAGTTCAATATTGTATACATTGTTAAAATAATCACTTACTCACTATGCTTATCACTAGGTACAACAAGTTTACTTTTACAAATAAACTCTGAAATTATATAACGTTATAAATGACGTAAATAAAGAATACTCGATTTACACAATTACTTTATAACGGATAGTAATAAAAGCTCCGACAAAAAAATAAGATTTGTCCTTACTCAAAATATTAAATCTACTGCCTAAAATACTAACTTTCCGACTACTTTTGTCCGAATAAAAATGACGAAACGACCGAATGAGATAGGTACTGAAATCGTCGAAAAATAAACTTGACTGTTTATTGATATAATACTTTTCTACCAGCATAAATTACGTTCTACTGAAAACTATGCTTTAGCAAATGATATTTCTGAGTGGTTTAAAAAATATAACCACGAAGGGGATGGCGGGGTCTGTTCGCTCGCTTCGCTCGCTCACTTGAACCCGCCATCTCCTTTTAACCTAACCTGTTCGAGTCGGGGTGCCCCAAATCCCGAGCTTGCATCACTCGCTCTTGCGGTAACTTAGTAATTTTGTCGGAAGTTCAGTATTCTATTCGGAAGTTTAGTTTTTTTATTCGAAGATCCAGCCCTTATTTGTTTGTTAAATTGGATATTTTTTTCGGTATGTTTTGGGTTTTTTTGTCGGTAATTCAGTTTTTTTGACGGTTATTCATTATAACGCTGGTTAATTAGAATTATAGTCGGCCACAGATCGCTGGAGATTAATTTGTTTTTGGAACCATTATTAGTTCCCCTTTATAACTAACAATAGCTTCTCTGTTTCTTCGTAGTCCATGTTTTGTAGGACATCTTTTGAGAGTTCTTTACAACGACTGTATTCAAGACTGTACATAAATGTCCCTTACAGTTTGAGCTTTGAGCATTGTTTTTTTGATTGAAATAAGTGAACGTGTAGGTTACTTTCATCAAATACGTGGGTAACCTAGATATATTTATTTGTACGAAAAGCTTTCAGTACGGTATAGTAAGTAAGTAGCAACTAACTTAATTAAACCTTTTACGCTTTACAAGCATTGCATGTTATAGAAACCCTAGATTCCTTTCTCAGGATTAGCAAATTTAAAAAAAAAATCTCTCTTTTCTCATTTACATGACATGCTTTTTTCTACTATGTAACTAAAATACTTATTATACTTGACCATCATTATAGGCAGTCCCCCGCACCTTTGTTTTTTTAATACTTTTCTGTTTAATTTGTCTGTACTTACCTACTTAGATTAATTATGGGAGCTAAAAATAAACGGTAAGTGGTGATTAAGCTATAACTATATTGTTTGTTCTATTCACAATTACTTACAAGTATATTTGTTTCGTCTTTGGCATCGTTGCTCCAAAGCGGATCCAATGGACCGATTTCAATGGGGTATGAAAAAATACCGTCGATTTTTTCGGGGTCGTTTTTGCTGCTTTGTGTAAATCTGTTCAGCCATTTTCAGCTGGTAGGTATCTGATGGGTAAGTATAGGAATCTCGTGGCTGACGCTATTTAATGGTAATTTACTGGATAGATGGTACAGTTTTACTTGTCTAATAGCAATCATGTGGTAACCCTGACCCGATGCTGCAGCCAGGACTTCTTGCGGATCAGTCAACTCCTCAACAACTTACAGGACAGATTTCACGTTTATTCCATTGGGTTTGAAAAGTAGTTAGCTTAGAGATGAAGTCGTGAACGAAGTCTGATGATGTTTCAGGAAGCTGGTCACAGGATCTCGGGCTAATCGTGGACCGTAGTCAACTCCTTTCCATATACCTACGTCTTATACACAAACATCCACTCATTCAAAGCTTAGTAACTTTTGGTTTTCACAAAGCGTATTTTTTAAAATTTAATTAACATCTAGATAATAATGAATGAAAGAAATTGATTAATGCCCGGTTTCTGAGGAAAATTTTCTGTCCTTTATCGCTATTTACCTTAACGTCATTTGGCTAACGGACAGGTAAACGACCGATAAAGTACCAAGTCAGGATTCTGGCCCCCTTGACAGAATCCTGACAGACGGAGGCAGGCGAAGAAAAACGAAGAATATAGGTACATGCTGCACAACCAGGGAGACAGGTTACGTAAATAATGAAAAACAAATCTACACCAGGAAGCCGACTTATTTTACAAGGACAGTAGTCTGCGTAGTTTGTAGTGTGTGTAGTTTGTCGGTATACGCTGAGCTTAGACAGGCCGTTTAGGTAAAGGGTTCTCTGCCACCGTAGACCACAGCTACATGTTTTTACGTGTCTCCTCGCAGTTCAACACGCTAGGGTTGGTGGTGACCTCAAATTAATTTAAGGCCCCCAGCAACTTAAGTAGGTGGCTAAAGTTGCTGGGGGTTAAAGGTTTACTTTTTTGTTTCGGGAAAGAGTTTGTTCGCCCTCTTTTACAATTCAGTAAGGTCTAGATTTCCAAGTTCTATTGGCATACCCTTGTCTCGCTATAGTTTATACCATAGTTCGGCTTCATGATCAAAATCATGTAAAACATAGTATTGGCTGAAACTCGTGTTTTTTTTTTTAATCAACCAGTTAAGTAAATATTTATAATAATTATATTTTTTAGGTTCTAATATGACCGAGTACCTACTTTAAATGTATATAATCGGGCCTTAATAAATAATATACGTACCTAGGTACCTAATAAAAAATTGATAAATAAAACATAACCTAAGCTTATTTTTAACAGGTTTAAAAAGCCAAGTGCGAGTCGGACTCGCGCACGAAGAGTTCCGTACCATTATCTATAAAAAAACGGCAAAAAAAATCACGTTTGTTGTATGGGAGCCTCCCTTAAATATTTATTTTATTACCTACGGCCGGCGGTACGGAGATATAAGCGTTTGGGGTGAGAGAATGTTTGTGCAAACCAAAGTTGCCATTTATCTCATAAACTACAAGTCCGATTTTGATGCGGTTTTCAGTGATGCGTTAGTGCTTGATTGGTGCATGTTTTTAGATAGGTGTTACGGTGACAACTCACCAGGGGGCGCTGCCGTAAACATTTGTTTGTGTAAAACCAAAACCACTAGTCCGATTTTGATGCGGTTTTCAGTAGGTAATGGGTTTGCGGTTTATTAGTGAGGGTTCTTAAATAGGTGTTACGGTAGTAACTCACTAGGGGGCGCTGCAGTAAAATATTTTAAATTAGCTACTACATATAAAAGAAACTCGATAGGTAAATATTTCTGTGTATTAAATAAACTATATCCATATGAAGTACAATGTACATATTATTATAATACCTACGCTCTCTAAAAAGTTTGAAATAAAAAGCAAAATTAAAAATTTTGATAAAAAACCCACGATGGTTAAAACATAATTGAAAAAGGGTAAAATAATTTAAAACCCCTCGACTTAAAGAATTTATGGATGTTCGTCGGGGCCTCTCTGTTTTTAGTATTCGTTGTTGTAGCGACAACCGAATTACATCATCTGTGAGATACAGCCTGGTGACAGACAGACAGACGAACAGACAGACGGGCAGACAGACGGACAGACAGACATACAAACAGACGGACAGCGGAGTCTTAGTAATAGGGTCCCGTTTTTACCCTTTGGGTTACGACACCCTCAAAAGGAGGTTATCAATGAGGGTTTCCTGGAGTATTGGTGCTACATACATAAGTGAGATGTCCTCTTTCATGAAAAAAGTGACTTTGACGTAAACTTATCGTTGATGTCAATTTACAATAACAAATGCCAGAAAATATTAGCGTTTTGACGGGCGTTTTTTTTTTTATATGACGTCGCTAATTATGTTTGTTGATTTATGGGGTCACACTTAGCGTAAATAAACTATTTCTATTTCTTTATTTTCGAGCTAGCATACCGTACGAAATCTGAGCAGCCCTGGATTCGATCTCTACACAACGTGTAACAGAATGAACGCAACGTACCTAGTCACCATTATGATTAACTTTTACTACGGGACCAACTTCGAAAATGTTGTCGAGTTATGCGTACAATGCGCACATAGGTATGGGACAGGTGTTTTTTTTTGCGCTCTCAGTTTTGGTTCCATTGTAATAGTGGGTCATAACGATGAGTACAATGACCCCTTAAGAAGTAGGTATTGCGTTTATTCTGTTAAACGTTGTAGACAATGTAGGCAAAA
Organism: Melanchra persicariae; assembly: GCA_947386135.1. NCBI lineage: Eukaryota > Metazoa > Arthropoda > Insecta > Lepidoptera > Noctuidae > Melanchra > Melanchra persicariae. The sequence continues at coordinate 11,706,397 of OX376643.1, read as the reverse complement.
CCTACGGGTTCAGGCGGTACTAAAGGGCCCCGAGGCCCCTGAGAAATAAATACCTAGAGCAGATGTTCAGGTCGCAAAGTTGATAACTGAGTAGATGCGGCTGCTGAGAGAATAGGTACCTAAAATATATCTGTTAATTTTCAAATACGAGCCTTATGGTGAAAAAGGAGCCCATTTTCGGACTTCCAAAAACGGCATTTTTTTCTGATCTTTGGCTTGACACAAAATAGTTAAAATCATCATCTGCCTAGCCTTTTCCCAACCAAATTGGGGTCGGCTCCCAGTCAAACCGGATTCAGCTGAATACCAGTATTTTACGTGGAGCGGCTGCCTACCAGACCTCCACAACCCATTAACTGCGTAACACGGTACTTCTTGGCAAGACTGGTGTCAGATTTTTCTGGGTTCTGACAATCCGTAACGACTGCCAAAGATCTACAAATGACAGCCGGGACCAACGGCTTAACGTGCTTTCCGAGACTCGAAGGAGTCTCGATATGTTAATATGGTCACCCATCCACAGACCAACCTCGGCAAGCGTTGCTTAACCTTGAAGATTGGTCCGTGCGGCTGTTATAATTTAGCCACGAACTCCTCGCAAAATAATATCTAACGAAAAAAGGCTGGCCCAAATCCAACCATTTTAAAAACTCCGATTTGGACAATTTTCCAAAAGATTTTCATGGCAACATTATGAAAATTTTATATCCGACTCTCAAAACAAATGACTTGATTGGGTTACTTGTTTGTTCATAGTGTAACATGCAAAATTTCGTGTAAATTGATACAGTAGTTTTATCTGAAATCGACATAACACGGAAACCAATACACTATTTCAGCTAGTTCTTTGACACAACATTGTTTATATTACTACTCTTGTAATACGAGTATTGTTAACATTCTATATCATGGTCAGTTTATTCATGAACCCAAAAAAGTTTACTGTACCTATGTAATTCAAGCCGATAGAAACGTCACTAAAGTATTTTATCTGGGCCGGGTAATTCGCATTTTATACTGTGAAAACAGCGCGGCGCTTGATCGATTGTGAAGTTCGAAAACCGGCTGTTTTTTTATTTTTCACTTTTTAGTGGTATCCCACACCTAAAAAAAACCGGGTAAAACGGCTGAACGGATCATGAAATTTGGAAGATATATTGTATAGCCTGGGATATGGAAAAGAACATAAGCTACTTTTTTACGCGATAACCGACATAGACGCGGGCGGGGTCGCGGGTAAAAGCTAGTCAGTCCATAAATGACGGAGATTTGAGGTAACAAACATAAAAAAATACAATCAAATTGAGAACCTCCTCCTTTTTTTGAAGTCGTTTAAAAATACGTGTGTAAAGCAGTTGTTCAAAAGTGACCAACGTTTTCTGTTGCTGTTGTCAATGGTTGCTGAAAAACCGTGAAAACTAGCCACCCCGCTATAAGTCTAATAAGTTTTATTTCATAATTTCATTTTACGAAGGTTTTAGGTTCAGATTTGCTACAGGCCCCGCGCTGGCTTAATCCAGCACTATATGTCGTAGGTACACATCCCATCTGCAAATTAAATGTTCAAGGTCTTTCGCAAAAACGTTTTTCCCAACATCCGTAGGTACCACTTTTTAGCTTCACACGAATTATTGTAGGTAAGCTTTCCCCAATTAAATGAGCTAACTTGACCGGACCTTAACATATACATATAGTTACATATAGTACATACGGGTCGAATTAATCAACTCCATAATTAAAATAATTAGGCACCTCGCGCACTAGACGACCACAACCACGACCAGTCGTGGTCGTTGGGTTGGTTGGGCTGAGGTCAGTTTGCGGCCACGACCACGACTGGTCGTAAAGCGGCCATTTGTCGAACTGCTGCAGTTGTGGCCGGTAACCGTAATCGAAACAATCGGATCAACGAAATAAAAATCTATCCGTAACTGTAACCAATTCCGATTTAAAAGTTTCGGATAGGGGCGTAGTCCATGAGGCAGTTCGACAGGTTTTTTGCACGCCCGAGCCGGGACACTAGCAGATTTTGTGTTTTGCTTTTACAATTTCTAAAAATATAATAAAAAAAATGTGGCGGGCCGCGGCCGGGCAGCATTCGCGGTCGCAGATCTAGTGCGCGAGCGCTCATAGCAAACTATACGCAAGTTGGTCGCAACGACCAGTCGTGTCGGCCCGGTGTGGGGCCAAGTGCGCGACGTTAATATGGTTTCTTTAGTTAATCTGGTCGTTGCGGCCACTGGTCGTGGTCGTGGCCGTCTCGTGCGCGAGGTGCCTTAATGATTGCAAAGCATTGCGTTCATATGAATGTACTTGCAATTTAAATCGACCATGATGTAACATATTATTCGCGTCGCACCAGCACAAAGGTAGCTTGGGTAAATGAAATTACTTTTTTATTATTTATTTACTGGAAGGGAACAACAACTTAGCAATAGGGAATATGAATGCATTTTTTTATTTACAAAATTAAACATTTAAGCACCTAGTTAGGAATTACTTAGCTTTAACAAGCACCTAAGAAATATTTTAAAAATAACTTCATCAGCGATGAAGTTAAAAAGCTTCAAAGTTGACAATCAATCAAATACATTTTAGACTAGCAATAAAATTAATAAAAAGAGATGTCCGTTTATGGAGAAGGAGGGCCTCTATATGATGAACTCCTTCTTCAGAAAACGTGAGCACAGGAAAACGACCTGGCAGAGCCCCGACGGTGCAACTAAAAATGAGATTGACTTCATCATGTCGACGAAGAAGCAGATATTCAATGATGTCTCTGTGATCAACGCGGTGAAAACCGGAAGTGATCACCGCATGGTAAGAGGCACATTGAATCTAAATATCAAGCTGGAAAGGTCTCGACTGATGAAGTCTACGCTCCGTCCAGCACAGATTCAGATCCAAAACTCCGAAAGCTTTCAGCTCGAACTTCAAAATCTTTTCGAGTGCCTAGGGAGCTCCGTGGACGAATACAACGATGGGTTCGTGGAAACTGTTCATACGGTCGGGTCTAAGTTCTTCAAGACTCGCCGTACAGATAAAACCAACAGGCTCTCTGATCCGACTCTCAAGCTCATGAAGGAGAGGCGGGAGATGATTCTGCAGTCTTCAGACGATGCGTGCAAATACCGGCAGCTCAATAGACGGATCTCCAAGTCCTTGAAAAGCGACCTCCGCCGCTTTAATACTGAAAAGATTAAAGACGCGATAGAGCGGAATAAGGGCTCCAAGGTCTTTGCAAGAGATTTGTCTATTGGGCAGAGCCAGCTCACAAAACTGAAGACCGACGATGGCAGAACCATATCCGCCAAATCGGAGCTTCTAAGGGAGATCGAGACATTCTATGGACAGTTATACACGTCAATGACCAAACCCGCAGCAAATCTAGCGAACGACCCAAGAGCTAGATTGACCCGGCATTATACCGAAGACATCCCGGACGTCAGCCTGTATGAGATTAGGATGGCTCTGAAGCAGCTTAAAAACAACAAGGCGTTGGGTGAGGACGGAATCACGGCCGAACTCCTGAAGGCGGGTGGAAAACCAGTCCTTAAGGCCCTTCAGAAACTGTTCGATTCCGTCATACTCGAGGGGAAAACGCCACAAGCTTGGAGCAGAGGTGTGGTGGTACTCTTCTTTAAAAAGGGCGACAATGCCCTGCTTAAGAATTACAGGCCCATCTCACTTCTGAGCCATGTCTACAAGCTGTTTTCCAGAGTCATCACAAACCGTCTCGCACGCAGGTTTGACGACTTCCAGCCTCCCGAACAAGCCGGATTCCGAAAAGGCTTCAGCACCGTAGACCACATACACACGCTGCGGCAGGTTATACAGAAGACCGAAGAGTATAATCTGCCCCTCTGCTTAGCGTTTGTGGACTACGAGAAAGCCTTCGATTCGATCGAGACTTGGGCTGTGCTGCAGTCTCTCCAACGGTGCCAGATCGACTATCGGTACATCGAGGTGCTGAAGTGTTTGTATGAAAACGCCACCATGTCAGTCCGACTTCAGGATCAGACATCAGAACCTATCCTCCTGCAGCGGGGTGTGAGGCAGGGAGACGTAATTTCTCCGAAACTGTTCACGGCCGCAATGGAGGACGTCTTCAAGGTTTTGGACTGGAAAAGGCTAGGCATTAATGTCAATGGCGAGTACATCACTCATCTTCGATTTGCCGACGATATAGTCGTCATGGCTGAGACCACGGAGGACCTCAGTACAATGCTCGATGACCTCGGTAGAGCTTCCGAAAGAGTGGGTCTTAAAATGAACATGAACAAAACCAAGGTCATGGTAAATACCCATGTAGCACCCACTCCTATCAAGATTGGAGGCTCTGCACTCGAAGTTGTTGATGAGTACGTCTACCTGGGACAAACGATCCAGCTAGGTAGGGCTAACTTCGAGAAGGAAGTCAACCGTCGAATCCGACTCGGCTGGGCGGCGTTCGGGAAGTTGCGCGGTATCTTCTCGTCTCACATACCACAGTGTCTCAAGACGAAAGTCTATGACCAGTGCGTGTTGCCAGTGATGACCTATGGACTCGAAACGTGGTCGCTCACAATAGGCCTCATCAGAAGGCTTAAAGTCACCCAAAGGGCAATGGAGAGGGCAATGCTCGGAGTTTCCTTGCGTGATCGAATCAGGAATGATGATATCCGCAAGAGAACCAAGGTTACCGACATAGCCCGAAGAATCGCCAAATTGAAGTGGCAGTGGGCAGGGCACATTGCTCGCAGAACAGATGGTCGATGGGGCCGAAAAGTTTTGGAGTGGCGACCGCGTACCGGAAGACGCAGCGTTGGAAGGCCTCCCACAAGGTGGACCGATGACCTGGTGAGGGTCGCGGGTAACCGATGGATGCGAGACGCACAGGACCGGTGGCTGTGGCGACACTTGGGGGAGGCCTATGTCCAGCAGTGGACGTCTTTCGGCTGATATGATGATGATGATGTCCGTTATCGACTTTGACGTCAAAGTCCATGATGCCATAGAGGTTTATGGCCTAAATAGACAGCTACCATACAAAACAGCGTTTTCGCGAGAGGGACAGATTATATTTGTTATATCTTGTTGGTTTTTCGATAAATTTTGTTTCTATTTTTACTGTTAGTGTTATATTTTGAGATAAAACGATGACAAATATTTTTTTCATGCATAGTCCGTATCTGTAAAAAATTGATTTTCGCGGGCTCCTCAACTGGCTTTTTCTTGAGTCTGTGTTACAAGATAATAAATTGTAAGTATAGTGTTGTCATTTTAAGGAACACCTTCCGGCTCTTTTTTTTATTTTGTATGGTTGAGGTTTTCTTTAAATTTCTGTTTTGCCTTTGATGTAATGTATGTTAACATAATACACAAAAAAGTATCGAACACCTAGATTTAAAAAAAAATGATGTAACTTTTTTAAATTCATGAGTTTTTTAGCACAAAATAGGCTCTTGAGTTGAGAGACAAACAATGAGGTCCAGATAAGGGTCCCCTGTTTGAGGTAAGAATCGAAAGGAACGTTAGTATCAGTATGTGCAGTAGGCGAGAATGCCTTCTAAAATCGCTCTCAGGCTAATGCACAGAGTACTTTAGTTCTTATTGGCCAAAAGCTTAAAAAAAAAAAATGTCTACGGTTGACGCCTTGACGCTTAGTTGATGATTTTTTTCAATTTTAATCAATTTACTCGAAAACTTTGTCATACACTCGTGATTAAATCAGAAAACTAATATTATTATATAAAATATTTACTAATGATTTTGTTCCAAACATATTTGGCTCTGAGCAAACCAAGGCGGAATACTCGTCTGGATATAATGCGCGTTTTATCTTTCTGCATGTGCGTGAAAGAAATGTCAATTTAAAAGAAGGTAGAAAAGTAAATTGTGGTACTTAAAATGTAAAGTGTGGACAATAATTTTGTTTTGCGGTGGTGTGTGCGATTACAACAGATGATCAATTCAGTTGTAATGAAACGAACAAAATTATAGTGTCGGCTAGTTAGTTTTTGACAGCCGGCAGGCTCGTCGTAAGTGACTTACGATTGGCCTCCTATAAAAATGAACAATCGCTTAGATGAATCAAATTTGGTGAATCTCTCAGGGGATCTGTCTGCTTTAAATCAATTGGACACCAAGGATTCGTTGGCGCTTAGCTTCCCATTCGACCACATCTACGCATGTCACTCGGAGGAGTCTGAGCGACGAGAGGCACATCTTGACAAGGAAGTGGAAATTTCTACGCAACCTGATGACAAGGAGCCAGGTGCCGCCGAGGAACCAACATTAGAGGTCCACAAACTCTCAGAGAGATTGAATGCTGCTGAAATTCAAAACAATAGGTTGAAGCACTTGCTTGTGTATCATTTGGATTTGATACAACAACAAAATGAAATTATAACTAAAAAAGATAAACAGAATACGGCACTAAAATTAGAAAATGATTGTGTAAGTATATTTTTTGTATCAGAAAAGGTTTTTGTAAATATATGTAGTTGTACAGTTTGGATATTGCTAATTTAAGTTTGTATTGTGTGGTTTAATGAAATATTTATTAAAGTTTTATAGCTGCATGTTTTCCTTACAAGTTTGAAATGTAGAATATACAATTTGCCTCACAAACATGATAAAAGAGGTAGGTAACATGGATCCTTTCTTTGATCCTGTATTACGAAAACTTAAAAAAAATCAAATTCAAGAAGTATTCTTGCCTTTCTTAATTGCTATAATTTAAATAAAACATAATAAATAAATAAAAATGATTCAATCACTTTCGTTTTAGGTTATCTTATTATATTCAGAATATTGATCCCATATTTGCTAGCGACATAAAACTCCGATGAAATGCATAGCGAGTTTGTCTGTCATACAGCGAAAGATTTCCAGCAAAACTTGGAAGTGTAATTAAACTAACAAAAAAATATATGTATACAGTGTCTGTGTAGGTATAACACTGTCAACAAATAAATAATTACTTATTTAGTAATAATTCTACATTGATTTATGAGTTAAATATTATCAAGTTTTGGTTGGAAAAAAGAAAAGGTAGAAAAACATGATAAAATAGTACTAGTGTTTGTGTAACACAAATTGCGAATATTATTGGCCACCAGTTTTTGCTTCTGCAATAACTATTACTAACTTGTAATATTGCAGATTGTTTGTATTTTTTAGTCTACTTAAATTTTCTATATAATCTGCTGTGCCATTTTAAAATGATCAACTTACTAACATTTTATAATTTAGTTAATATTTAGTTTCTCTTCCCACCAGCCACTGTTTTTTTGCTTGCGATTTTACAAGCTGTGCTTTTGATAAATTATTTTCTTTTATGATGAGTAATTAATTACATTAGGTTCAGATCACTGCACAAATGAGCTTTTACTAAACATATGTTCTGAGATTGTACGTAAAACTCAAGCTTATTGCATGTAATTGAGTAATGATAGTTACATTTTATTTACACATAGTACTTTAATATTTGCAGCTTAAATCTAAGGTGACGCGTATGGACAGAAGAATAACTGTGAGTCAGAGGCATAACATTAACCCTGCACCCGTCATAAATGTGCCACCTCCAAATGTTCCATCAACTGCCAAGAGTGACACCGTTACTAGTGATAGTCAGGTAATTTTATAGACATTATAACTCATTTTCATCTAAATTAATTGATATGTTTATTATTTGGTAATAAACAAATTCACAAAAATCTTTTCTTCAGTAGGACTGTTAGATTTAACACATATTTCTCATTAATAATATTGCTTCCTATTTCTTTTTCAGATTGTGTTTAATAGTTTAACAGATTTTTTGGTGCCTGATACTAGAACAAATCCATATATTTTCGATAATGATATTGCCAAAACAAAACCATTGATGCCAGATGCCTTCGATTTGAATAGACCTTCAGAAACAGGTAGATTTTTTTTATTTTTTTGTTTAATTTTTATTTGAGCTGATTTGGTATTCTGTAAAAGAAAATCTCCTGTATCTTCAAATATTTCTAGTGGAGCAGCCAGTGCTGCAACCTACCTTTTATGTACGTGTGGTGCAGTTGGTGGTGGCAGTTTCTCTCCCATTTGGGGAAAATATTTGTTAGATTTCTAAATTTTATTGTCATAGTTTTGTTGACATTCACCTATTGGTAAAACTTAATTTCTGGTTGTAATTTGTAAGTACAATATGGCCGACGGATCTTGGCGAGTACGAATTTCGCGCTAAGGTTGTGCAGTTTTTTTTTGTGTTTTCTTATCAGTCCTTCTAAACTATAAGCAGATGAGGTTGTGCAGTAACTTTTTAGAAACCAAAAACATTTGTGGCTATTGATAATGCTCCGTACCACAAAAAATTGTTAAATTCTGCCCCTACATCATTAATGACAAGAAGGCAAAAATGGAATCGTGGTTTATAAACAAAAATAAAGACGGTCTTATAAGATACGTAATAGACGAACTTTTTTAAAAAAGAACCACCATGTGCTGCATATCATCCCGATTTAAATCTTATAGAGTATGTAGCTGCTAAAAATGTTGACTGGAATGTAACTCGGACAATGGAGCTCATCCAGGAAAAAGTTCCGAAGGTCGATGTTGAAAACAGGCAGAGTGACCGACCATATTATTGATTAAATGAATAAACAATTCATCATTTGCACCTATGCCTAGCACCTCACATGGTACGCAGCCGACGACATTATGTTAGGGAGTTCCCCCTCAGCGACTGTGATTAGTACAATTTATAGACTAATAAAAAATAAAGCAAATCATGTTTTTGTTATATTCTGTATCATGGCAATCTGTTGTACACAACAATAAGTCATTTGTCTGTCGGATATCACTTTATCTGGTTGAGTAACACTATTTCTCTTTAAACGCTTATAGCGTAGACTTTTATTTCTGCTCAGTCCGAGGGCACGCTCATTTTTATGTTTTGCAAGTCTTTTCTGGTAGTTAGAGTACTCTGTCGTGATCTCCTGTTTGACTGTTGGTAGTTTCAGGTTATGGTATATAATTTTATTGCTGATATACTGTGGAATGTTGAAGATGGTTTTTGTTTGGAATCTTCCCAGTATTTTGATATTGCTGTTGCTGTCTGTGGTTGGTAAGTCAGCTGGACCCGGACCGAGTGTTCGAGTTCCCTGAGGCACTCCAGATTTAAGCTCGTGCAAATTTGAAAGATCTTCATTGAATTTTATTTTAGAGCATCGATCGTTGAGATAGGAGTGCAACATATTGTAAAAATAGTGTGGGAGCATATTTTTTAATTTCTATAAGAGTCCTTCATGCCAAACCTTATCAAAGGCCTGGCTTACCTATGTCCAAAAAGATGGCATAACAGTACTTCTTTTCCTCCAGCGATCTGGTTATTACTTCAACGATGCGGTGAACTTGTGCTATTGTGCCATGGTTCTCCCTGAAGCCAAATTGATGATTTGAAATTATGTAATTTAAGTGAGCTTTCATCTTCTTTAGCAATACCTTTTCAAATAGTTTACCCAGGGGCAGCAGACTAATGGGTTGGTATGAAGCTTCTTCATTAGGTGACTTTCCAGATTTAGGCAACATTGTTACCTGCGCTATTTTCCATTGTCCTGGTAAGTGGCAAAGCCATAGGCAAGCGTTGAATATATTAACTATTGCAACAATTCTGAAGATTTTTCAGGAGGATGCTGTCTATACAGTCGTATCCCGGAGACTTTCCGTCTTTTAGTTGTTTTATTTTGCTGGCTACTTCGGTAGGACTTAAGTGTTTTATTGGAAGGCACATTTGTTCAGCACTTTCTAGATCGTTTTTAACCTTAGTGTCGTGCACAGATCTCTGCTGGGGAAGTGGTTGGAACACTTCACTAGGGTGTTCCGCAAATATTTTTGCCTTATTCATATCTGATCTAGCCCAATTTTCATTGCTTTTTCTGATAAGAGGAATCTGGTTTTTCAGGTGTTTTAATTTGTGTGTTGCCTTCCAGAGTGAATAGTTAGTGTGACTCCAAGGGTCAATTCAGAAAGGAATGTTTGTAGGTTGTTATTGTTGCGTCTTTGTCTATAGGATATCTAGTTTGTGGCCATATTTTTTTAAGGTTGCGTCGTTTAGTTATTTTTTCTTTTATACTTTACGGGTATTCGATGGCATGAGAGGTAATTGTATCGTTTTGTTGTGGCTTTCATAGTCTCTTCTATATTTTTTACTAATTTATTTGCTTGCTTAGCTTAACTTTCGTCGTTACTATATCCTGGTACATTACTCAGTTAATAGCTTTGTTGTAAAGCCTTTCCTAAGGTTGAATCAGCACCACCCTTGAAGTGACATGTAATATGACATTTAAACTGGTGTATGATTGGATACATTTATGCATGTTTCAGTTTTCATGTAATTTCGACTTATATTTTTGGTGATGAAAAAGTCAAGCAAATCCGAGATTTTATATAATATAATAAAGTGTTAATTATAGTGTGTGTGTATGTTTGTGATAAAAAATCTGTAACAATTGAAAGGTGAGTCTAATCGAAATTGAATATTTAAGTTTATAGGTTATTTTTTAGTTTTCTGTCTTAAACTTTTTGATATTTATTTTATTTTTACTTCATCATCTGCCTAGCCTTTTTCCCAACTATATTGGGGTCGGCTCCCAGTCAAACCGGATTCAGCTGAATACCAGTATTTTACGTGGAGCGGCTGCCTACCAGACCTCCACAACCCATTAACTGGGTAACGCGGTACTTCTTGGCAAGACTGGTATCCGATTTTCTGACTTCTGACAATCCGTAACGACTGCCAAAGATCTCCAAATGACAGCCGGGACCAACGGCTTAACGTGCGTTCCGAGGCACGGAGGAGTTTCGGTATGTTAAGATGGTCACCCATCCACAGACCAATCTCGGCAAGCGTTGCTTAAGCTTGAAGATCGGTCCGTGCGGCTGTTATAATTTTGCCACGAGCTCCTCCTATTTTATTTTTACTTGTTATTTGGAATTTGCTTAAGTACTAAAAAATCTTCTTTCTTCTTTCTAATAATTTTCTTCACGAGTGTATATTCGCAATAGTTCGCAGAACCTATGTTCAGACTCGTTAAAATCTGTCAGCCGTATTGCAAAAAGCTAAGCTTGTTTGTAAAATAGTATTACTGATTACAAAAAAGAAAACTGCTTGTTAGACCCGTCGTTTTATTTATCCTGTATTTTATTAATCCTTCATCAGCTAGATTAAATGATTTCAGGTTTTTTGCTATGCAAACTGCATTGGAGTCATTGGTCCTAAATGTACATTAATAATATTTTTACTGACATTATTCGTTATAAGTAAAATAATATACCATAAACAATAAAACAACCGGCCAAGGGCGTGTCGGGCCACGCGCTGTGTTGGGTTCCGTAGTTGCACGACACAATTGCTGATTTAGAATTATGCTTTTTGTTTGATTCTATGAATATATTTATTGAGTCCACGGTTTAACGGTTAAAAACGTCCCAAAACGCCACATAGGACGCTGGTAACTGAAGAAAGCCTTATAAAATCCAACTTCACAAGGGAAGTTAAAAAAATACTATCATTAATATTTCACATAGTTCGTAATTTATAAGTATTTACTTAAGTACTACCTTTTTTACGTAACTAACAACTTCTTCTAACTAATTCTCAATCGAATTTGTACCATATTTTCCTTCTGCAAGTACATTTTATAGGTTGGTCGACTATTACTCGCTAACTGATAAAGCCTACTTAACTGTGATAGTTTTCCTTTTAAATTTTTTAATATCTATAAAAACAACCGTTTAGCTGGCAGTCACTTGACTTTAACAAAAATTTGTACTTTAAAGCTTAATATTTATAAAAAGAAAGAAAGAAAAACAGTTTATTTGCGCCAAGTATGACGCATATAAAAAAATAATAATAATTAAACAAAATTAGGTAAGTTAGACAAGTTGGTAAGATATGCGCTACATCCGCGCAAAACGGCCATCTCTCAGCATAATGTGATAATCTCGTGTACGAGACAGAGCCACAGCGCTGGTTTTCAGCGACAGCCGGCGTTGACAGAAATGACGTCGTCCGGAGCAGCATAAAAAGTAATTAAAACGAAATAAATAGAAAATAAATATGCATGAGTGGAAATAAGTATAATAAATAAAAAATTTAAATTATGGCAAAAGACTGTTGCGCAAACGAATCCTAGGATGGAAAAATGGTGCGCTCATACTCAATATTTTAAACAAACTGTCCAAAGATACCCCACACCATGGTATAGGGATAGACGATAAAAAAGAACTATCAAAGCACTTTACGTGCATAATTTTTTTTCTTCATGATTTTATTTTAATTCGTACTTTGTCAACGTGATTAATACGCATACCGAATCCAACTTTCTAGTGCTAAGCGTCTCTGAGCTAAACCGCGGACAGACAGACATAGCGAAACTATAAGGGTTCCTTGTTAACTACGGAACCCTACTATGGATTGGCAATTTATAATAAAAGCTTTCACATCATACTCCACTTTATCGTTTGTTCCCGTTCAGTTACAGTCCGCGAGGCGTAAGTTGAGCTTTGCATTTGTGTGAGTGATCACCAGAAGTAGAGTAAAAAAATAGTATAAACCGATTTAAACCAAGCAAAGGACGCGCCGCTCTTAAGGCGCGACGTCACACCTACACTATCTATGTGTACTCACATAAATGCAAAGCTCAGCTTACGCCTCGCGGACTGTACACTATGTTGTGTTACACTAGTAACCCATTGAGAGAAAATATCCCGAAAAGATACACTGTAACTCAATACTCACTTTAACCATCTGTATTTTAAAGCTTAAAATGTCTAATAATGTTTTCGTTCGGGCCCGGTCGACGGTCTCCTATCTCCCGGTCTTCTATTTCTGGGTGTATTAAAAAAAATAACCACGAAGGGGATAACCTAACCTGTCCAAGTCAAGGTGCCCCAAGTCTCGATTTTGTCAAAAGTTATTTATGCTTTACAATTTATTAAAATTAAAATACAGATGGAGGCATTGAGTTACAGTGTTACTTGTCGGGATATTTTCTCCCTATGTGTAGCAGTGTAACACAACACAGTGTAACTGAACGGGAACAAACTCACTTTACTAAGTTCCTTAAAATTTTGATAGTGGACAAGTATTGGACGAGTATTAGTATTTCCTAAAATAAGCAGCTGTGAGAGGCTGACAAACAAAATCACATCAAAAATCAAAGAAAAAAAGAAATGCAGACACTGAACACTTACGGAGTTAAAAATATGTTTTAATTTTCTCATAAATATCCGACATCCTCTGAGATCTGAGAAGGTTTATTCGGGTAAAGCCTTGGTTGTTATAAAATTTTTTCACAACCATAGTTACTGTTTGGGTCTGGAAATCTATTTCAAGGCTTCACCAAGCTAGGCGGTAAAACACGACTACCAGAAAAAGGACATGGTAAATGCTAACAGGGTTTCTCAATGTATATTTGCAATAAATATCTTCCTTTTTATAAAAAAGAACAACTTTTACTATGGGATCAATACTTACTAAAATCACGATAAATTGCTTCGACGAAAACCTTCACAAGGGATGTCAAGGCGAAGCCACGACATTGAGAGTGACGCAGGTAATCCGCTGAAAATAGCCCTATGCAATATCGATACCTTTGCGATCGGTATTTTCATTAACACTAGGTGCATGACTAACTTGTGGCGGACATTCGGCGGGTCGAAATCAATGAGCCTACCTCGCTTAGTCTAGTTCTTAAACATATTAATATTATTATATTGGCTTGCTTAAGATTTCAGGGTGAGTATACTATTATTATTAAACAGTAGTATTGGTGCAGTGTTATAGGTTTATAATATTTCAAATTCTGCGTTTCATTCGTTGAGTATGGATCAATAATGTGGGGGAGGAGCTTCTGCGTCGTAAGTTTCATTATATTATTGTGTCGCTCTTTGATTCTTGGAAATTTTACCCCTCTGCAAATGTATTTATAGATTAAAACAGGCGGAGGAAAATAAATTTCTGCGCAGTTACTGGGGAGCCACGAAGAGGTTTCCATGTGATTGGTTTTCCTTCATTTATTGTAAAAGTATTCTGTGGGTTGGGTATAAAAGTTGTGTGCCTGCTGCTGATCATACGGGTGGAATTGCAACACCTTGACTACGTGGTGAAATTTAAATCGATAATAGGGGCAGCACCCACTCTACATTCAATAAAAAAAGTGTATGGGCTAATTAAAAATAGTTAAAGTGCTGTTTTGTTCCAGATGTACCAACCTACCTGCCAGGGGACATAAGTGTTCCTTCGATTTTGGAAAATACCCCTCTGCAGTGCGATAATACATTCAGCACAATGATTGAGAACAAGCGTTCGTACATGAAAAAAGAAATCAAGAATGAACCTCGAAGCGAACCCTTGTACACTGTCACCTCAAACAGGTTGTTCAGTATATTAGAAGTTAATAGTGGCTAGACTATTTCTGTGGAAACAAATAACGAGTATATTCATTTGCTTTTACTTTCAGCGGGAATACTGTCATCCAAAAAATACAAAGGAGTCGTAGAAGAACATCTGGAGGAATAGGTAGCCTAAGTCGGCTGCCTAAAACTCCAGCTGTAAAAACTGAACCTCCGGACAATGGTAAGCCTTCGCATAATGAACTTTAGCAATAAACCTAACAGCCTAAGTTTAACAAGCGCTAGATTAACCAGGAATATTTCTATTTATGGATATATCTATATGGTTTAACCACATTAACCAGGAATATTTCTATTTATGGATATATCTATATGGTTTAACCACATTAACCAGGAATATTTCTATTTATGGATATATCTATATGGTTTAACCACATTAACCAGGAATATTTCTATTTATGGATATATCTATATGGTTTAACCACATTAACCAGGAATATTTCTATTTATGGATATATCTATATGGTTTAACCACATTAACCAGGAATATTTCTATTTATGGATATATCTATATGGTTTAACCACATTAACCAGGAATATTTCTATTTATGGATATATCTATATGGTTTAACCACATTAACCAGGAATATTTCTATTTATGGATATATCTATATGGTTTAACCACATTAACCAGGAATATTTCTATTTATGGATATATCTATATGGTTTAACCACATTAACCAGGAATATTTCTATTTATGGATATATCTATATGGTTTGGTACATAATTTAAAATGCTAATTAAATGTGTTGCTTTTTTTCTTTTATTTTGTATAGTTTTATATTATTCTTCACCTTATTTTGTGTTGCAGTTAACATGTTCGAGGATGACAAAAGCTTTGAGCGCACTTTCAGTGTAAATAAGAAATCTAAAATGATTAACACCTACGGAAAATCTAAAACATCGACTATTCCAAAGAAAACTCCTCTTTACACTGGATCGCTGTCGGATCGACTACAGCTAATAGATACCACCCCTACTGGTGAAGACCCTTATCAACTAGGGGAAGCTGATATGAGGGAACAGTCGCCAATCCCGAAGCTAATGCTTCAAAAAACCAATCACGGCAGATTGAAAATATGCTCGGACCTTATGGGGGAAAATACTTTGCCTTCCAGGCGTATTTACGATGCGCCGGCAACTGAGACAAGTACCAAAATGCCAAATAAAATTAAATTGGAGAAAAGGTATAACTTGCCGACTATAATTCCCTATTCGGCTACGCAAACAACTACGCATACATCGACATATACGTCGAACACGGCTACAGACGCGTGCACCCATATGTCTACATACACGCATGTTCCTAAGCCGTTGCAGACATCGAAGCAGGCTGCTACACTGACTCCTAAGTCGTCGCACACTCCGAAGCATACGTCGACGCTCACGTCCACAAATGCGTGCACTCATATGTCGACATACACGCACACCACCCGGAACACAACTGCGCGTAGTACGGCCTCACACAAGGGTTCTAAGGCCCCAAAATCATCCCATTCTGGTTCAAGAAAGTCTTCAACATCGAAAAAGGGTGCTCATAAAACATCGCTAACTGCTCTAGATACGAGCCCACTTACGTCTCTGCTGACGCCCCTTAACTTGGTGCCGCCTGTGCTCATGACCACGCACACGGCCACGCACGGCAGCTTGCACGCAGCCCTCACGACTACGCGGGCTCCTCTAGGCTCGGCCTCTCATACAATAACTGACATTAAAAAAGAATCTCTTGAGTCCCAGTTGTCTCCAACGAACCTTTTTATGCAGCAACCAGATGCGGGTGTTAAGAGAGAGACTGATTTTGACTGGCCGTTTAGTTACTCCACGATGCATACGGCGGGGACCGAGACAAGTTTATGTGACTTTTCATACGGTGAAAACTCGAATTTGACAACTTTGCCAGCCTTAGATGTTACGGATTTCCGACAACTTATCGAGTCGGATGCAGCAGCTGCCGCTGCAGTAACTGCATTAGAAAATATAGACTCGCTAGATTACAGCGCAGTCGAGAAAATGGAAAACGAAAAGACCAAAAAGAGGGAATCCCGGACCACAAGCTTAGCCACGCCCGGAGTAAGTACTGCGTCTGACGTGATCTATTTGTTTCAAGATATCGATAACAAGGTTATGATATTAATATTGAAATGTTTCAGGAGGAAGCCCCGGACAAACGACGTGGCACGGGGAGCAAACGTGGAAGGAAACGTGCGCTGTCAAGTGCAGGGCTCGGCAAAAACGCAAAGCAAAATTTAACGAAAACAGTCGGCTCCAAGCCAAAGACGGGCAAGGGAAAAGGTAATGTAATAAAATAAGATCATCTGCGCCAAACCTTTTGGTTGCCGATGGCAATACTTAGTAGTATGCTCACGCTTAGGCCACTGGCGACCGTCTGTGCGGCTGTGCGGGTTGTGCGGGAGCGAGCTGCGCCGCGCATGGCCAACCGTGGCGAGCCATCAGTCGGGAAAGTGTTGTAAAGTGCGATAAGGTCGTAAAAGTAACGACCGTAAATTGCTGCCGCCTTTGCGATCTTATAACTCCGAAATGGTTACTTACTAAACACCTTATGCGTAAAATTCGAGAGAATAAGAGGTTTAGCGTAGTCCACGTCGTGTTAAATACTATGATTCGTATAAGCAAGCAATCAAAAAATAAAATTCACTTTGGAACCGTCGCAATTTTATTGTTTTAAAATTTGATTTCTCATTAAGATGCTTATTTAACCATCTGTTTGAACTGTGTAATTAAATTTTCAGCTGCGTGCCGTGGCAAAAAATCCCCTCTGCCCGGATTGCTGACACGACAACCGTATCACACATTGGTAGGAGACCCAGACCTATCGTGGTACTTCGGCCTTGATCCCGACGTTAAAACTGAAGATATTGATCAGGGAGACTGTAAAGCCTCCACTGTAGAGGTAAAAACAGGGCCAGGTTGTCTTCAAAAGATTTTATATACTTTCAGACAGCAAATTTTTAGCTAACAAATTTAAAAAAGCCGAAAGTAGTAAAAACAACTTTTTAATTGCAGGTACCAAGATGGCGAGAAAAACCCTATACTAGTTTATATAGCTTAGAAGGCACAGAGAATTTAGATGATAAGATTTTTGAAAAGCGTCACCAAAAACTAGAAGCTGAAGAGCGCAGACAATTAAGGTATGATTTTAGCCAAAACTCATATATTTATGATTGCGTTTACTCCCCAACTATTGGCTTCAGAAAGTCTTTTCCATTTACCATAATGTTAAAAAGTCCAGCAATTTATTGCCTGTTATTCAAACTGTTCTGTTTATTTGTTTTTTATTTATTTTTCTTTGAACATGTTATTAATTTATATTTAAACAACTTATATCTGGATTTATTGGCGTATTCGTACGAGACCGGGATAAAAGTATCCTATGTCCAAAATGAAGGAAGCACGAAATAGTATGGAACATAGGTAACAAATAACACTAACTGGTGGTGCAGTGTCAACAATTTTATTACAAGATTTTTGTTGCTCAAATGGTACATAAGGGTTTCTTTTAAATCTAATGCCTGGGTGAAATATTGGATAAAAATCCAGGTTACATTTTCGAGATATTCACTACCTAAGCAAAAATTTAAAAATTATCCATTTCAATATGAACAAAAAATAAAACGTGGATAGTTAAATAAATCTTATCATTAATATCATGTCTCCCTCACGACAACCCCAATCGGTCTCCTAGCATAAGCTGGCCGCAAATATTTAGATTATTAAGCTTATATTCGCTTGCGTCGTTGGTTCGTGTTCTCCAAATCAATGTAATTTTTCCCTTATTGTGGTTGCGTTCGCAAACATACAAACACAAATACACAAACAGCCAGACCCAGAACAACGAAGCCATTGCATTTCAGTCTAAAAAATTGCTAAACATATGTTATATACTTCGGTATTTTTTTAATATTGGTCGGCCAATCTAAGAACTAAAAATATAATCGACTATTGTTAAATAATTTCATAGCACTGCCTATGCCGAAACCAAGTCTGGTGTCATTGGTCAATGTCCAAGTATTATCTTAGATTTTGCATCGGAGACTCTGGCTTAGAATCAAAAGGCTTTCTGATACCAAAGTTAAGACTGTATTCTGTACATATGCTACCATTATATTATATCCTGCTCCATTTTGTTCCCGTTTTCAATTTCCTTTTTATTTACTGATAAAATAAAAAGGAAATTGAAAAAAGTATTTTTTGGTTATGATTTCCATCAAAAGATACCTTTACATAACGCGATTCTTCGGAGAATACGATCAATTTACAATTCAAAAGTTTGACAATTCAAAAGTGGTAAATGGTTTATTAATTTGAAATTAATGCTTTGATTTTTTTTAAGTTTCTTCAGAAAACGGATCGTGATAGATTCAACGTAAAATCGTTTCACGTTTTCGTTCAATATTATCAACGCCGGTTGGACTAGTCGATATTTTGTCCATACAAATTTCAGTGGGGGCGGGGGGTATAACTCCACTGTTTGACATTATACATTCAAAGTTAAGCATGATATCGTTTTATCTCTTTATTAATTTTGTCTGTACGGAAACAGAATAGTAAAATAAAAAGCCATTGAAAAGTTATAAGCCAACAAAGATTCGTTTTTCTTGCTAATTTTAACGCAACTTTGGGCGTAAATAAGTAAAAAAAGAAGTGTAAAATCTCAAAATCAATGTCCGTACCGACAAACCTCAATCATAGAAGAGTTCAACAAACTTTATTCGTAATGGATTTATGCAGTGGTTTTTTCATAAAACTCAACTTTCCAATAGACTTTTCGTGCATCGTCTAACGTTGTTTCCGTTCGGAACGGTGTTTTGTGCGTGGGAACTATACATTGTGCGTGTAGACTAGCGTCTAACTGCTCATCACTGATACTAGCTCTCTCGGGCACGATGCCCGGTAAGACAGCGTGCTTTTTGGCCACGCCTACCAGTGAGTTCGAGCCCACGACTAGTTCAACCTTAAGCGTGGATAGACTATGCTGGAATGTTTTTTTCCGGTCTATATATTGAATCTGTTTGCCTGTCAAAGTTTGTTTTTCTGCTATTGTGTTTGTTTGTATTTTGTTTATTTGTTAAAGCCTCTGTTTGTCCGTAAATGTGTCTCTTTGATTTCTTGTCTGTCCGTCTGCCAACTTTTCGGTCTGTTTATTTTTTCTGGTTGTTTTTAAATTAGGGCCAGTTTCGCTATACTCTAATAGTTATTAAATATCCCGTTTGGCGTTTAATAACTAACGGACTTTGGTGAAATTGGCCCTGATGTATTATTTTGATCATTACCCATTCGATTGTGGTAATTCATCCGGAAATGCTATAGGTACCTATTATGTTACTAGTTAAACCCGATTTTTGGATATACTTGTTGACTAGAGTAAACTATTTCGATTGAAGTGCGTTCGATCTCGACTTGGCCAAGCCATTTTAGTTCGTTCAAAGTGGGTCAAGATAAACCTTAATTTAGTGCAATTTCGCTCATAAGGGCGAGGTGGCCTACTTGTATTTCAGGAAGTGCTCTCTACCAAAAGGGAAGAGAGCCCTTTCTATAGACGATACACTCATTTATCCTAGGCTAAAGAGATGAAATAAGTGTTTCCTTATGTGCTCTTATTGTTTATTAGCTATTCGGACAACCTTGTTTGGTCTTTATGGTCCAACGTACTTTGAGCGGTTTAGTTTACCTTAAGACGGACTAGTGTATCCGACAGGGTTAGGCTGGTAACTTATCGTAGGCATATAAACGTAATCTACTCGTTTATATTTATACTACACAATCTCAATAACTTTCGAAAGTATGCTGTGCACCGTTGGCGGTGTATCAGCTACTTCTCGAACGTTATAAGTTGCATTCACTATTTTTCTGTTTTGCCACGCAAACGAAGGAACTAAATAGTAAGTACTTAGTATTAAAAAAAACCTGTTTATTCATATATTGTCTCTTTGGTCCTAAGACGACTTGAGGACCAACAAGTCTACAGCAGAAATTGAAACTTTATAAAATTTTTAGGTGGCATATGCGACGGATACGCGAGCAAAGGCATGTGGAGCGTCTTCGACTTAGGCAGCGGGACCCCTGGTACAACAATTCTCATTACCAACCCTCAGTCTACACGATCTGGCCGCAACCCCAGAGGGATGTGCGAATGATCGAGATTACCGACACTATCCCCGTCATGGCCTTCGGGGAGGATCTGCCAGACATACCGCCTGCGTAAGTATACTTTTAACACGAATATGAAAACAAAGATTCAACGAATCTTCAATCATACACGATTTCCCTACAAGAGCTCATGCGATGGATAGTTAATGACACATCGAAGCTATTACAAGACTGTACTCCTGGGGGCCTAGACAAATAACTTTTCTGTAGCGTTAACGTCAGACGCTCACGACAAAATGTATGGGAATGACATTAGGTGTGGAAAGGAAACGTCATCACCTAATGTCATTCCCATACATTTTGTCGTGAGCGTCTGACGTTAACGCTACAGAAAAGTTTTTTGTCTAGGGGGGCTGATAATATTAGCCATAACTGCCAGGTCCTAAAGCTGGAATCCGGGGCTGTTAAAGGCAGTGTTTTATTGTTAATATTATGTGTTTCTATGATACTGTATTTTTCCAGTGACTTCATGCTTCCCTGGGTGAGAACATCTAAACCCTTGAAAAGGTCAAAACGCTCCAAGACGCTACATTGAATCTTTGCTGACTGCGATATTCGTCGGAATAAGCCACTGGATGGAGTCTCACCGTTTCGCCTCCAGACGCCGTTTAACAGGACATGGAGTTTTGTGAACTCATGACAGCAAGATCTGATGTTGTGACACCAGTTTAGACAAAGACGCAATTAATGTTCGTTGTGCTACTGTGTGACACCTCGGCAAGTGGATAGAAATACAAACTGAAGAGATACAGAACATTAGGTGTCTGGAGGCTGAATAGTCGACGGGTCTCGTGCTTCTAGCTTTTAACAAATAATCTTTGCAACCAGTCTAACCCAATAACGCTGTATTTAAGCCATAAACATATCTGATCTTTCATCATTCTAAGCCTGGACTGGCTGCAAGATTAAAAAGGCCGATATGATTAATAAAAAAAACTTTCTGTCGTGATGTAGATGTCATTCAATCTGTTTATAGGCGTACCGACCATATTGTAGTCAAGTAGAATTACACATTCAATTTTCAAATATATAAGGTAACTTATAAAAATCTGGACGCGTGAAGAGTATGATTGTAGTGTATGGAAATTCACTAAAGTCCCAAAATGGTTTCAAGGTTTTTGAACAAATTGGCGGGTTTGAATGTCACGTTATAAGTGTTTTGTCACTGATTTGTTAGACCAGGCATATTTGTAAATAATGTTCTTGATGGGTCAGCTAATTTTCCACGACGCGACTGTGACAAGAGTTGCCGCTGAAATCGACATTTCAAAAATGAATGACTTTAGATGCCGTCGTAGATCTTTGTGCCATAATTTCGGTTAGGATGATATTTTTTTTTAAATATATTTTTTTTATTTCCCTTTATTGTACTGAGCTATTTCTAAGAAATAATGTTGTAGCAAAATATTTTTGACAGGTTGTTTAGTATTAAAAATTTGTGAATAAAGGCCATACAACATTTTTAATACTGGCGCCAATCAAAACAAAAAAAAAATATAATTTGGCTTTTGCCGGCAATTCGAGATTTTACTGTGTGAAAACTGTGTCCATGTCACTAGATTGATATAAAAGATATTTAGACTTAATAAAATAGCAAACAACATATTAATAATTAATTGAATACTAAATCAAATTCCTGAAGAGCAGTAGCAATTACTTATCATGTATCGGACTCGAATTATGGCACAAAGATTAAAATTACTTGAGAAATTGTATTTATACCTACTCAATCGAAATCAATACAAAGATTCAGCTTAACGCTACATTAATTAAATAAACTTTTACATTAGTTCATGTTGTCACAATTGTTTAGATGAGCATAGAGAGATGCCAACACTTACCATCAATTAGTCACAAGAAATTTCAATAGATTTTCTGACGTTTTATGAAAATTAAAAATGATCTTAAAAAAAATTTACACAGGCGTTTGAGAATTGGTTAATATAATATGGTTTCTTGTTGGTGAGGCTGCCCTAAGTATTAATCATAACTGGGCACGTCTTTAGGTGTTGTTTTAACTATCTAAGTAGTTGATTCGATAAATTTAAAGCTCTCTAATGCTATGTTGATGGGACGGCGGTGTATGCTTATCATTAATGCCGCCTAAGGGCCACATCGCTGTATTGTGCGTGCAGGCAACTCTTTAGGCCTGGACATACTAGTGCGATATTGCCCTAAATAAGTCGATACATTTAGGCGTTTATTGAATTTCTTTTTTGTAAATATGGTATGAGTTATGTTATGAATGAACTGAAAATTGTAAATAGCGAACATATCGAATATGTTCAATTCATTGTGAGAGAGTTATGTTTGAGCGCGAATTTTTTTCTTTATTACTTTATAATAAGTATAAAATACAAGTTGGTACTTTAAATTGAAATTAGTGTGTCAGATTCATTAAGATAAAACGCATGATACTAAATACCGCTCTTAAGTATTAAGAATAGGTATTAAATAACATTCATTCATTTCATTCTGTGAATATTCGACCTGTTCTTTCTAACCAACATTTGTCCAGATTTTGAGTCGTACTTATACAGTAGTAGACACATACCTAAATGAATATACGTCGTATTCATTTCTTTTTCCAAACCTTAAATGTACAAATCGTGCACTTTTTATCGTAATTAGGATCGTTTTCAAGTCTTGCCGAATGTAGCATCAAATGATGAATGTGACAATCAAATGACACAAGAGCGGAAGTCGACGGCGACTTTTTTGAGGTCAAATGTTTTAGTTTAAAAACTAAAACCGACGTTAAAACACATTTACTCCCGGTCTCAGATGAGCTCCTCTGGTCGTATCGATGGATATCGAAAAACAATAAGAGCCAGTTTTCAAATATGATTCTCCTTTTTCTCATACTTACATATTTCATCAAAAACGACTGGTTTTGATTAAAGTTTTCGTTTGTTTGTGACCATAAAAGTATTTTACTCAAAATGCAAAAAGATATAAGTAATTCGGTTACTTGAGACATGAAATATATTCACTTACAAGTTAATTATTTTGATTCTCCACTTGCGAATAACCATATATGATTAGTTTAAGAAACTGGCATTCAGCTGAATCCGGTTTGACTGGAAGCCGACCCCAATATAGTTGGGTAAAGGCTAGGCAGGCAGAACTATATATGATTAGTTTAAATAGGTACTGATTAGCAGATACTAATTTCAAATTCTCTGTAGAAAATTTTAATTAAGAATCTGCTGATTAATTTTTAACTAATCATATCTTTAGTAAAATAAAACTGTCAAAATCTTTTTATTATTATTCAATTTAAGTAAAATAACAAGACAAGCAAATAGTTTAATGCAATATTTTCGCATAATAATATACATATTTGTCAAAAAATTACGGGCATTGTACTTCAAAATTATAATAAGTTGTGAATGTTTTGAACTAGTCGTAGAAAGAACATAGCATCAAATGTTAACTTATTTAAGCTTTTTTCTGTAGAAATGATGCCCTTATTTAAAATGATTGACTTACTTCCAATTAGAAAGAAGTGGATAGAACTTAGATAAATATTTGAAACCAATGTAAATTATGTCTACTTTAACTCCGTGTAACGTTGTCTCTTCTAGTAGGTATTGAGCTATTACGGCCAGAACTTAAAATAACCGTGTTACTCGGACAGTAATTTAATTATTAGGTATTATATAGTCGTCGTTAATTGTACACGTTATAGAGGTCGTTCGTAATCACAAACTGTAAGCGCTAATTATATTCGACATGTTCTGGAATTATGAATAGGTAATCTAGCTAGAAAATTGCTGTTGTTGTTCTAGTAATTTAGATAATGTTTGCCTATTAAAATGACACGCGGGAGATAAAGTAATCTGTGATTCTAGAAGACTGCGCTGGAAATAAAAGTGGGGCAACAGTACTGTACTCGGCTCATAGAATGGAATTATTATTGCATTTACAATTGAGCGGAGCGTCGACTCGGGATTAACGAACATGATGCATGTATTTAATTATAAAATAAATACGTGTAGGTACTTTATAGCGAATTCAAGAACCTTACCTTACCATTATCGCATGATAATCTAAGCGATATTATAACTACCAACTTTTCTTCAGAATATTATGTGTGTAATAATAATTATAATGATCATAATACTTTTAAAATGTAACACGGTATGTATTGGGAACTTATATTAGTGTTAAATGGGGTAGATATAAAAATAATACTGGACTCTAAATTATTGTTAATCATCTCCAATGATGAATCATCGATCATCGGTCAATGGATTTTTATTATTCGTATTGGCGTTTAATATTGATCAATAGGCTTCAGAGAGTCCTCGTGATGTTTTGTGTTAGAAAATTAATAATACCTAATCTACACAGTAAAACGCTCTTTAACCATTAGTACAGAAAATTACTTCATTAATACTTTAAATAAAATTTGACTGCTAAGGGCGGGTAGGAGAGGGGCCACTCACTGTCTATATAAAATGTGACGCTCAGAGACTTGGTCTCTCTCCCATGATATTCACAGAACTACTCCTTGACATTGAGGGTCACAACTTTTTAATGAATATTAATTATTGTCGATAGTGACCCTAAAATAAAACGAACAAGCTCTTGTTGAATGTTTCTGTAGTTTTTGGTTTGACAGGTATTTTAAAAAAGTGTAAGTATGTATAATATCTGACAACATTAGGTACCTAATTGCATATACCTAATGAATTAAAACCTATTGAATTTTTAATTAATTCATGTGATTGTATTTCAAGCGTCGGGATACCTATTGCGTTGTTGCGACACATTTCAATAAATCTTTTTATATTATTTTGTACCGTGATATTTTTTAAATACATTCCTTGCCATAAGTAACTACAAAATGTTTACATTTTTATGCGTATGAAATGACCATAGTGTTTTTTTAAATCTCAATGGAGTTAATTTTCGCCATACAATGTGGTATCTTGTAAGATTTTGTTTGTTGCTCGCGAACAATTTGTTTCATTAAGGAAATTAATTTTATTTATGACATATTTTTAAAAGTAGGTACTTCCGGTACCCGCATGCATGTTTTTTTTTGTTTTCATTAAACTGACAAGTTTCACTATTGAGACAAGTTGTTATATATTTCCCATATTTATATTTGTGCACCCCTATGTACATAATATTTTTTAACTATTTGGCAAAATTGCGAATTCCTACCTTGTAGTGCCCGTTTTCCTACATAATGATAGAGTAGTTAGGACTTACCTTTAATATAAACCAGTTACTAATACTTATATGTGATCTACATAAATGGGGTTAACACGTTGCGTAAGTTTTTTTTTCAAACAATAAACAAATAGCGGTTCAATTTGAAGTTATGAATAAAAACATATTGTTCTAATTTACCTTCAAATCTCCTCCATTCAAGTAGAATTTGGTGCTGTTTAAAGCAAATGAATAACACTGTAATAATAACCTGCCGCGAATAAACTCGTACGATCTTGTTGTTAGGTAAATACAATCCTACCTACTTTTCGTAGTCTCGTTCTCAAGAATATTAATAACGGCTTCAGATTATAATCTGAGATACCTATCGACTATAATGTGCAAATTATTTTATTTAGTCTGACAACATCTGTACTAATATTAGTTTTTCGATAAAAGAAAGTATTTTATTAGCCTGTTATTCTGGAAAAAATAAACATAGTATAAGTATAGCCAAACAAAATACTGTAGTATTTAAGACTAATTCAACCTTTGTTTAAGATGCATAGAACTTGAACTGGGCTAAAATATGCAGTCTTCTTCATTATTGCGTAAGCCAAATATAAAACATTTAATTAGCATTACGAATTAAATTGAGCTTGTCGTATTCTTTAACTATTTATTCGGGATAAGTTCATTTTGTAAATGAGTCATTTAGGTACATTACATCAATATGTCGTATTATCATTAGGTATGTAGTTATATTTTGAATGAATAAAGTAAACGTTGTTAATATTTTGGAAGATAAAGTACCTTTTAATTATTACGTAATTACACATTTATGTTAGAAAAAAACATGTGTTTAGTAAAATAGCTCTTTATCATAATAAGATTTATCTAACATTCACTAACCCCTTCACTTCTGTTACTTTGAATAAACATTGCCTGTAAAATTCCGTTTTAACAATAATTTGTAAGCAGTTTTTAGTCACAACATTATTCGAAAAATAGGTATCTGCAAAGTTAATAAGATTGACTGTCGTAGGTAATACTTAATAATGATTATTTATACTACACTGAAATATGTGCCGTATATCGTAGTACACGTATAGGTACCTACTTACCTGTATCTGTAGATCTTCAGGAGTATATGGAATTTAAAAAAAAACAGGAGTCTATTTATGGTGTAGGACAATTATTTGTCTCTTACGTTATGTAGTGTGTGTAGGAGAAATAATGCTTTAATCTTTATGTTGATATTCTGTGTTTGTTGGTTTGTCGCGCTTAAACATTTCATGTCAGTCCACCTGCGAAGGTACTTATGGCCGGTATAGAGTTATGCTTATTACTATTATGGAAAAAAACAACTTGCCATCTTAATTTCCAGAGATAATCACTTAAAAAAAACTAAGTTCATAACATTAACATGTAAAACAATCTTGATCGTTTTTGGAGTATTTTCTCAGAACAATAGTATTATATTTTTTATTAAATAAACAGGGCTGATATCAAAGCGGGCCAGAAAAATAACTTTTACAAAACTACTAAATAAAAAAAACTGTTCAGTCAATCTAGTTTATGAACAGGCACGTTTACAAAAAATATAAAATAACTTAGAAACTAAAAAAGACTGGGTACGTTTTCCCGTGGACTGACACATGTTAAATGCAAAAATAGATCAAAATTGTCCTGTCGTCTGATAGCTTCCAAAAACTTGGAATGTAAAATGTTTTGTTCCGAATATTTTGTTTGTTATTTTTATAAAAATATCGAGTAAGTACCTATCTATAATATTATTTTTGTATTCGATTTGAGTTAAAGTTGATGTATTGTAAATAATCATCATGTTGATTGAGATCTTTAAGGCCGTATTGGTCTTCCTATTATTTTGAATGTAATTAATATTGGTCATGTAATTAAATGTTAGATTTTTGGATTTGTTTTTCATGTGTCGGGAACTTAATATGATTATGTTGAGTTAGTATTTATGTAAATTATGTCCTGTACGCATTTTCATCAAAAAAAAGCCACAAGTGAGCTTTATGTTAACACTTATTTTTAAGTACACGCGTGCTATTTATTTTTTGCCAATATTCTCTTATTCAGTCATCTTATTTAAGTGAATAGCTCTGTTGCTTTGCACAAGAAAGACGCGGCTTGCTTATAAAGCATTTTTAAATGTAGGTAATATTGTTTAATTAATAAGGAAGAAAAAAGGCATTTCGATGCCCGGGCGTTTTAGTCCGCATTTCTATTCCATTATTACTTATTTTTAAGACTTTAGTTACATTAATAAGTCATTTAATTTTTCAAAATTATCGCCCGGAGTCTGGAGCAAACAATAATGTGATTAGACAACTACTGCACTACGCAATTGTCGAAAAATTCATTTAAACCATTAAAAGAATTATTCGACAATTGCGTTTGATTTTGTTGCGTTGATAAATTTTTGCTCCAGAAATCAGGTAATACGTGTTAAAAGGACTCGTTAGGGTCAGTATTTATTTTGCTCTTAATTAACTTTGCAATGAAATCAAATTAAATAAAGTTAATTGACGCTTATTTAAGTTAGCATTCTGATTACTTGTGGCTGTAGATACGATGGACTTACGTTAAGTTGAAGTAATATGTCGATGAGGATTGGCGTTCAGGAGTAAGCTTATTATTATAAGTTCTTAAACAATAGCTGTTAGATTGTAGCGTTGCAGTGCAGTCAATTTTTTTCCACACAAGTATAGACACAGTGTTGCGAAGTAATTGTTATTTTTTTCGATTTTAACCGAGTTTTGCTGCACTGTCCACTTGGCATAAAATAATAAGATCTCATTAATCGTTAATTAATTGGAATGTAACTGTTCTTATAGATATTATGGAAGTAAAGTCGGGTACTCTTATCATGAAGTGTAGGTACAAAGTAAAATTGGTAACTAGCTGACTAGCAACATTGCACCGAGTCACCGACTATAAACGTTAGAAAATTGCATATCAATTTAGGCAAAATGGAACATCGGCGACTTCAGTAACATTTGTCTGAATAGTACTTTATTGTTTGTTTGTAAAAAGTTGTACACTATTTTGTTTGATTCTTTTTTATTTCGTCAAAAATTATGTAAATTAATCTGCTGTATAGATACTATTATAATGTGGCATTTATTAAATAAACTTAAAATATGGTATTTTTCAGTGTACAAGTTAGTAGTGTGTGTAACACTATTACAATGTAGCTTAAATATTTATCTTCACGTATATTTAAGACTCCTAACTTCGGTTTAATTACGAATTCATGTGATACTTCAGACTAAGTTGTATAAGTACATGATGAATAAAGGAACTACATCTCTAGAACGTACCCAGATTTTAATTTCTTTTTTTTTATTCATGAACCAGCATTTCGCCCGCGAGCATTAAGTAGATATATTCCACAAAATTCAACGCCCCGTCTACTCCCTTCAAAGGGTAGTTTTGGAAATGCTGAGACCAAAGGATCAGCGCAACCGCGCAACTGCTGCGTCCTGCACCCCGACGGGGGTTGTTTTTGAAAAAGCCTTTACAATCTGTGGCCCATACAAAATATAATATATAAATATAAAAAAAAACTATCGGATATCGAGCCACCCAACGCTCGCTGCCGTCGTTGTGGCGGCTGGGGCGTGAGGTTTGTCTCTCCCTCACGCGTTCCGCCTCCTCCTTCAACAGCATTACTGCTTCGCAAAAGTAGGTAACGGCTTCCCATGCCTCCTCGCTCCAGACCATAGATTAAACCAGGGTCGGAAGCGAGAGGTCGCCGCCGCCGATCGCCTCGACGAGGACACGGCGGTGTCCCGCCCAAGCAGGGCAGACCTCCACCGTGTCCTCCGGGCGATCCTCAAAGTGATAACATCCGGACGTGCCCTCCTGCCGAATGCGAAACAGGTAAGTCCCGAAACCACCGTGTGTCCGGTGAGTACCTACCTGCATCAGGCGGAAGAAGAGGCGACGCCGCCCGTGGCACCTCTTTTATTTGTAATCTAGGTACCTTCGTGGCAAATTTCATCTTCACAGGCCAAATAGATTTTGTGATTAATCAGTGAGTGAATGACTTTTCGCTTTTATGTTATATAGATATTCTACTTACGCGGCTTTTGCCCGCGACTTCGTACGCGATATTCGGGAAATTCTCTCTTTGTTCGTCCCTACATTTCCCAACGAATCTACATGCCAAATTTTAGCTTTCTACGACCAGTAGTTTCGGCTGTGCGTTGTCTGTCAGTCACTCAATAATGGAAGAGTTTTATAATTATATAATTGATATAAAGGACGTGCAAAGAAAAGTATCATAATGAGTGATTTAAAAGAGCATTTAATTAAACATCAATTTACATAAACATTGTTGTGGATTTAGTGAATAGGTACGCATAGTAGATACCTAATTGATTAACATAGATTTGTGATACCATTGTCCTAAGGTACGATGTAACGAATTACAGTTTTAAAGTAGGTACCTACACCGATTAAAGTACTAGTAAATAAAGGACTCAGTGAAGCAAAGTCACACGTATGACAAGATACCTACATCGGCATTACAGATCAAGATATTTACCTAATCTAACATCGAATTATTCATTTCGAAAATAGCTATTCTAACATCGAACAGAAGTACACCATCAGGTTATTACCATATAATTAAAGATGACGGAAACACATTGCTATACCTACCTATTTATTACCTGACAACACGTGGTCACACGAGGTTTCCACGACAGTTGTGTTGAAAAAACACGTTTCCGGCCTATCAAGCTACTAACATAATGACACTGAATTATATTAGCTTCACTCAATTAACTAAGCATAAAATATTAACGAGAATATAAATCTCATTTCTTACATTTAGATAGGCTTACTCAGTTTCTGAAAAGCTAAATAACTTAAAAAAATTACAATCACAGTAAGTTATAAACATGTATAATTTTTTTTATTTTACAAAATAGCACGTTTTCTAGTAACTGCAAATTCAAAATTCGCAATACATCCGAAACGTGCCTGTTAGAAAAACCTTGCCGTTTTAAAACCGACAGTTTACGTCCTAATGAGAAATAATCACTATTAGGGTCCGTACACATCTGACGGAAGATGCGTCGAGCGTATCAATGGTCGCGTCTATTCGGTATAACGTGGTATAACGCATCATCGGTTGTGTGCAAAGTTGAATGTTTTATCATATATTTGTCTGTTCTGGCGTTACGCGACCGATAATACGCGACGCATTTTCCGTCAGATGTGAACCGACTCTTAGAAGCACGACACGCCATGCGGTGCCGATTAGTACGAACATGTAATGCCAAAGATATGATGCTGATCTTAGATATAGTTCAGTCATGGCTATTTCTAGAACTCATATGTGCCTGAACCATGAGGGAACGAGGCCGTAATAGTAGAAAAGAGCTACAAATTAATATTACATAAAACCCTAAATAAAAATGCCTACATAAAATACATACATAATGGTTAATGTATTCTCAGCTTCAAGTTCTCAACCTGATAAAATAATTATGTCAAATAACATTTGATTGCATATTAGCGAAAAAACGTATTAAAATA
The DNA here is from genome assembly GCA_947386135.1 of Melanchra persicariae. Taxonomy (NCBI): domain Eukaryota; kingdom Metazoa; phylum Arthropoda; class Insecta; order Lepidoptera; family Noctuidae; genus Melanchra; species Melanchra persicariae. The sequence goes on along the minus strand of OX376643.1, from coordinate 11,675,046 downwards.
ATATTGAAAATCATTTACCGTTCCTTACTATATACTCAAAATGTCAGAAACTAGTTCAGCTTATAACTGCACCAAGTAACAGATAAAACTTAAGCAGTCATTTTGTGATGTCAAAATAAATGAATGCAACAATAAACAAATGTACTGCGTAGTTTCAAAATGTAGAAAGTGACATTATAAAATTTCTGACAGCATTGATAGAAATTTTAGATTTCAGAAACTACGATTAATTAAAAAGTAATATCTGATTTCATAAAACTTTGTTAAATAGCATATATACCTATGTAAACATATTATTATCTTGTTGTTCCAATTCCAATTTAACTATTGTAAGAGACCATTTATAACGAGAAAAGCCAAAAGGTGCTATAAAATCTGTAATTTATCAAAAAAAAAATTAAGGTGGATAATCTCATAGAGTAGGTATGAACATTTCAAGTTTTCTTATGTAATCTTTAAGATGTTTTTTACAAAATACGACAATAGACTAATTATTTTAGCCAAATACATACGATAAGTCTACTCCCAGTGTCAAACATTTGTGACTTCAGCAAAGCACAATTTACCATCCTACATCTTGCGTCACCTCTGTATATACCTATGTTAATAACATAGATTCTTAAAATGAGAAAATTCATTATAAATACACATACAAGTAAAATAAATCCTCTAAAGAAGCGGTTTGTATCGCAGATTACTGTTGAGCTAAGAAATACTTATCTAAAGTGGTGAATTTCTTTTCCCAGTAAGTACATTTATTTATTTTAGCAATTTGGTAAATGTTAAGCGTAACTTTAAACTGCGTAGATTTCTAAATAATTATACAGACATATTATGGCAGCCAAAATATGTACATATGTAAGATTAGCAAAACGTGATACCTACTGTCATAATTATTATTATTACCTACCTTTAATAATTCAATATCTAATATAAGTACATCAGTTTACTAAAAGAAAAGAGTAGGTCGATTTCTGGATATAATCCTTAAACCATATAGTTAGTATCTCAATCATAATGATTTTGATAGTACCTTTGGTGAAAAAAATAGCTTGTGAGTAAGAATAGTTTTAAGTTGTGTCAGAAATTAGATTCATTCCTGATCTTCTTCATCATCGGTATCTTCAAAATATAAGTTAATTTCAGCATCTACACACTCTTTAAACAGGTCGTCAAGTTCTTCAAGGTTACTTTGTTCAACGGGAGTGTCTAAATATTTGTCCATTCGTGCAAGGCATTCTGCTTCTAACCTCTTGCAACCCCTCGTTGTTTGTGCATTTTCCGCGGTTCCAATGCGGTCTAAATGCATCTTGTACAGATGATTTTCTCTTTTTGGCTGTAAAATAGGCATAATTATAAAACCATTTTGCATTTTTAACTATGCAGTTATATTTTAAAACAATGTAACTTGTAAGTAAAAACCAATGAGAATATAGGTTCACGGTATAGTTAAAAAAGAAATTACCTCATTAGGGGTAATCATTTCTGGAGGCATTGGCTTGTTATTCTGGGTGAAAACAAAAGGTTTGTAGAACGACATGCCTGGGTCTGGAGTGGCGGTGAACCAGTGCACATTTACATTTGTAGCTGAAAGACATGACACCTGAAAGAAAACCGTTTCAGAAATAATATCTTAATTAACAACTGATTGAATGTCTGTATATTAGTTAAGCTGGATTTTACGTACAGATGGAAGAAGTAGGTCATTTGATCAACCCCAGCTCCTCAAAGAGGGTCTTCTTTGAGGAGCTGGGTTGGATCAATACCAACACCATGGTAAACATTTGGTTTTATTAATAATTTTAAAACAATTTGATATCTACCTGGCTTCCCTGAGTAGGAAAAGTGTCATCGCAACCTCTGCAGATACGGCTCTCCCTGTGTCTTAAAATTCTCATCATGTCTTTTACTTGAAAATCAGGTGTATAAGTGTGATCTTGCAACAACCTTGTACCTTCTCGCTGCCTGTGTTCATCACCACCAGATGAATAGCACTTCATAAAGTTAAATTCCCCCTGGAAAATTACTCAATTTTAGAACCTGAATACTTAAAAATGCTTTTAAATGTGCATTTAACATACTTTTCCATCCCAAAGGCTCAGTCGCTTAGTCTTTTCTAGTAGGTTTTCTGATTGTTTATCCATTTGTGTAGTAATAGTGAGACCATTGGAAATATTTCTGTAACCATATTGTAGTTTTTCAGCAGCCCACATCTTGCCACTGGTCTCAAGAACCCAAGCTTCTTTGGGGTCAGCGATCAAGAAAGAGTTGTGATAGAAGTGGCTGTCATCATGCTCGGAGCATGGTCCACCTTGACCATACTTCTCAAGAAGCGATGTGATTGTATCTAATGCAGCTTCCGCGGTATCAGCTCTCTCTAAACCAAGGCTGCAGAATAGGAAAGATTAAATTCTTCTATATCTATTCATTAAGGATCAGCAAAAACTCTGACAATGCTTGCAATTTATTGCCAAATACGAAGCATTTTATTGATTTACTCAAAACTAAGTCGAGCTATTTGAAAATCTAAAACAACAAAGTCTTGCATTAAGATTCGATTCATTATTTGGTATAAATTTTACTGGCATAAGTAGGCTAGTAATATGGTTGCTAGTAGTAAGCTTGATTAGCCAATTTATAGATACACTCACTAGATAATTGGTGCCATTTAATTGTCTTGATGACTACCTAGTTAAGTCAGACTAGCATTAGAAAACTCATAAAGAAGCTGTTTTTGTTATGATCTTATATATACTTAATAAATTCATATTGAAATGTTTAATTGTTGAACTAACCGTACTAAGTCCATTCCTATCAAGCGCTTCAGTCGAGCATCCCCTTCACCTTCATTGTTCCTTGTCCACACTGCCTCGTTGCCGATGACCACATTCTTATCATTGGCACCCATCTCGGCCCCCCACATCCATGCTGGTTTGCTCAATATTACCGAGTTCACGGGAGATACCCCATCTATTGTTATGTAAGTGCACTGCAATATGAAGAAGCCATGTAAAAAACAAATGGCTTTGGAATTCCTATGTATAGAAAGAGTTACTTACTTTTAGTTTTTGATCTCGGAGTCCACCTTTGATCAAGACTACTTCCTGAACTTCATTTTGGGGTCGGTCCGAGTTTTTTCCGAAGATAACTGTATTGTTTTTGGTAAAAGGCGGCAACACAACGAAACAATCGCAAGATTTTGGAAATTTGGACAGCATTTTTGTGTTTTTAATACTGTGTGGCACCAAATAAGAGTCGCGCAGACTTAATACCGCAGTGCTGCGTACTGAATGCTATAAATAATATTTTTCCTTTAACTAGGGCAGCCGACTGCAGTACTATGAATAAAATACGAAATATCGTACTAAATAATTAAAAAGCCCGCGCGACAATAGAAACCTAGACCAATCAATATTGTTATGCCAAGGTGACAAGGGTCAAGGATATTAAAAATATACACCCGCGAAATAATTAATAAAATATGGTAAAGATTAAATGATTGAACAATGTCTGTAAAGTATTTTGATATTAGAATAATACGCTCATTTCTTGCTTTTTGTTTTGACGCAATGAAATCTCGTAGGGTCACAGAACACTAATAATCTAGCGGCCTAGTCTGGTTCGGGCACAGAATATATATACTAAATTATACTCTAGGGAGGAGCTCCCTCTCAACATAATACTTTATGTAAATGTATGTAGTAATACTTTATGTAAATAATAATTTAGGCAACTTATTCCAGATCCGAGCTTATAGCTCGAGTCTGGAATAAGTTATTTACGTTTAGTGCTAAACTTTGTACTCACGCTTAGTCGATTTTTCTGAGTCCTGATACAGACGTCGCAAAAGAAGACGTCAGTGTTACCAGCCCACAAGTGATCACTACCGCCATTACAAGTTACATGAACTAGTGAGTTACAAAAATAAAGAATAGATGGCGACAGTAGAACCGTGAAAGTTTTATTTTACAAGCTTTTATTTTCCTTTTGATCTACACAGTTATTTCAAATTAGATTTTTTGGGAACACATCTTTCTGGTTTATTATTTTATTATTGTTGTTGATAATAAAATTTTAAGTGTAGTGTAGTGTAAAATAAAAAAGGAAACGATTTCACTACAACACACGTATAATTATTTATTAAATAAATAATTGTCGTATAATTATTTATTTAACCTAAATTAATAACAACAAAAATAAATATACAGTCAAGTTAGTAGGTACGTATAAAAAAACATGAAGGCATTATGGGGGCGCAGAAACTAATACGTTTTAATTACTGTTCAATAATTTAGTAATGAAAAATAAACGCAGATTTAGAACACGGTTGCAACACGTTTTTTAAGACTGTACGTTGGGTTTAAAATAGTTTCGTAAAGTTTTTGGCCTAAAAAAAGTAGTGAAGTGATTCCGAAATCATTAAAATCGAATTAGCGGCGTTTACGCTTACGCTTTTGCTTCAACGACTCGCCATGCGAGGGAACGATCCTCCTATAATATACCACCAACTTCCGTGCAGAATTGAGGTCGGTAGAGCTTCATGTCGTTTCGCGCACTCTCGAACACATACTACAAAAACCACCGTAGAAGTCTCCGAAGTCGGTTGTCCACGCGCGCCTCAAAGATATGTCAGCAAAGTAGACGGGGCCCATTAGGGCCAGAGCCTGCCAGGGTTGCGGATTTTGTTCGAAAGAGTTACCGCGGCCCTGGAAAGCAAAGGGCACAACGAGGAGCACAGATGGGTTTTAGTCAGTAAGAGCCTTGTCACTCTCCCTCCCGCTCCACCCAGAGCGGCAGGAGTCATTTGATGATTTGCCATCCATAAAAAAAAAATACCCGGGAAACCGGCCAACCGATTTCTACAGACAAAGAAACGACTAATTAAATACCATTTCACAAAAAGTCTGAGAAACAGATCTCGAAACATAAACAGAGTCGATTCAAGAAAAACATACTTTATTGAAAATAAAGTACCTAAGTTTTGTTTGAATCGACGCACAAATAAACTGATACTGGTGACTGAACGCTGTTGGCTTCTTCACATAAAAAATTGGAGCTGAATTTCTAGTTTATTTTGTTTACAGCTTTGCTTCCGGACTTTTATTATTCGTAGACAATAGGTACCTACCTATCTATATCTATGATTGAGCCTTTCGATCGGTACAGTAAAACTACAATATTTTTTCACATTTAGCGGGCGCGATTCCCGGTTCAGGCGATTATAAATTCTTTGCACGCAGTTCGTATTATTTTTAAAATAAAGATGAAGTCTTCATTCAGCATTTATTTCCATCTACAGTACCTATTTACGGTACTTTCCCCTTCATGTGGGTATGTCGTGGGGCGCCCTGTATATACAACGTGTAACAGAATAAACGCAATACCTCTTAAGGGGTCATTGTGCTCATCATTATGAACCACTGTCACTATGAACATTGTTGAACTTTACCTGGGGCTCGAGTCTGCTATTGCAATCGTGTCTCAATGCCCGGTCAGTGATCGAATATTTGACAACTTTGACAGTTTTTGTATGGGAAATGTGTCAAAAGTTTGACATTATACGTCAAAAATCGATCATTGACCGGTCATTGAGACATCACACGATTGCAATAGCAGACTCGACCCCCTGGGTTGCCGAGTTGTGGAGGTCAGATAGATAGGCAATCACTCCATTTAAAATAAGTAATGGTTTTCAGTTGCATTCGTTTAGACTGGATGACGATCTTGGGATCGCCATCATGGGACGGGTTTTGGGTTTTCCCAACCTACCTAGGTTGGTTGGGAAAACCCAACTATGTTGTGATCTTATAAAATAAATTCACTTTCATTTCAAGCACACCTACTTGAAAATAACCAGGTGTAGGTATTATGAAGCAAGTATATTCTCCGTCAATTAAAATGTTTTCGCCCTCGGCTCGGCCAAAGAAAGCCGTGCTCGTAAATCATTTATGTAAATCAACAACAACAATGAACCAAAATAATATAGAGAGTGCTCTATGGAACGTCGCACCGGATGTACTAGCGACTTCCCACCGGTTTCTGGCGGTTTTACCTCCTGTTTCCGCTACGGTGGGTTGGTTACCAGCGCACCCTGCTGGGAACTTCGCTTCTGCTCTCAAATACCGCATAATCATATACTTAAGTTGGAGCATTTATGACCAGGTAGATTTTCTGTACGTAACCTTGAGTTTTATTAGGTTGGGCAGAAACGTACCTATAGCTTTATAATTCGTACTTCATACTGTTAAGTAAGTTGGTTGCTGTTTTAAAACTTGGTTTATTTTTTTTGGGAAATAATGTACGTACCTGAAATGTTAGTTGTAAATCAGCCAAGCTGTTCATTCAGTAAGTACTTAGGTACTCATTTATTATTAGAAACTGGTTTTGGTATATCTAGGTATTTAGCTATCATATTATAGGGAGTGATATTAAGATTCGAATTCCGTAATTGCGACGCACGCTATTTCGAAAAACTTTACGAGTGGTCAAGCAGTTTTTCGAATCAGCGTGTTCGCGACAACGACATTCGATACAGCGGTTTTCGACTCAATGTGTTTTCGAACTGGTGTACCTACCACTCGTAAAGTTTTTAGAAATAGCGCGCGTCGCAATAACAGCATTCGAATCTGCATATTATTACCTACTCCCAATATTATAGGTAGGTACCTACTCTTTCCGTTAATGAAGCTCATCTATCATGCCTTTGGGTTTGAAATGATCAACTAATATGCATAGGTATAAAATTTGTAGTAAGTATTTTGTAAACTTTTGTTGTGAAATATGTGTACCTATTTTTGTTTGCTTGATCCATACTAATATTATAAACTAGCTTCCGTCCGCGGCTACGCCCGCGTGGTATGTCGTTAAAAAGTATCCTGCCAGACACGGGTAGACCAAGTCCTTTTCCAGGATATGGTATACCCGTGTGCCAAATTCCATCAAACGGTTGAACGGAATTTTCAGCCGTTGAAGCGTGAAAGCGTAACGAACAAACAAACTCACTTTCGCATTTATAATATTAGTTAGGATTATAGTTAGGATGTGAAAGATTTCAAGTCTTAACGGCTGAAGGGATTTGTATGAAACTTGGCACACGAGTTGACCATGTCCCGAAATAGGATATAGGATACTTTTCATCTCGGTAGTATACTTCCCTTGGTATAATTTTAAACTTCCACGCGGGCGAAGCCGCTGGCTGGAGCTGGTTCATAATATTGACTTTAGACAAATTTATTCACTATGTAAAGAAACACTATAATGAAACTAACGTAGCAAATTTTAAAGGACAATCATTTCGATGGGGAAAAAATTAAAAGCAGGTACCTAAAGTTATGAATTATTTTTTATTTAGTGAACAAAAATTATCTTTTATTAACAACTATAGTAAACAAAAAACTCTTTAGCCTCAAGATTGCCAAAAACCAGTAACTGCTCTAGGTATTTTGGAAACAATCTGTTCCTTGTATGCGACATTGTTCTGTTCGTTGTGGTTCTGTATGGTGTCGGACGTACCTAAAAGAATAGCAACATCCCATCACTTCCCGTGGGTGTCGTAAGAGGCGACTAAGGGACTCACCAGAGCCTGGGCAGCAGCATTCTCTGTAAATTGCAACAGCTACACTGCGATCGCCAACCCGCCTGCCAAGCGTGGCGATTATGGCAAACCCTCCCATCTGGGGGAGGCTTATGTCCAGCAGTGGACGTTTTTCGGCTGATATGATGATGATGATGATGCGACATTGTTGCTCCGGCTTTGGAAAATAACGAGAGAGGGCTTTGGCCCTCTCGTTCTGTCTGACGCGTTCGGAAGTTCGGATATTTTAGCGTAGATTAAATACTATAGTTTGGATAATATATATTTTAAATAAGATCAGTCTGATTCGAATCGATACCACGTACTTTCGTTTCGATATCGAGTAAGTATCGCTAGATTGATTCGATGCTGTTAGTACTTGGTATCCCATCAATAGTATCGAGTACCTACTCGTATTTACTAGTACCTATCGGAATGTCCCTAGCCCCTGTCAGAGGCCGGCGGGCCTTGAGGTCCCCAGCTGGTCGGACTTGGGGGTCGGCCTCGTCCGCGCCGACGCGCAGTTGGTTTTGTCGTCGGCACCGAGAAGTATTCGTCGCTCGAGCTCAACGCAACTGCAACGGCCGGAATCTCTGGACTCACGGCTGGCGCAGGTCAGGCGGCTGCGAGGCAGAGCTGAGCGACGAACCCGAAGATGATGGTTGTGCGGTTTATGCTCGTGCCCGGCTTCTTGTCAGCATATCAGCATTGATTTGTTCTATTCCAATTTCCTATTGAACTGCATTATGATTTTTTTTTCTTGATACCTATCATGTGATATGGACACTTTTTACTCGAAATCAGCTGTTCCGTGTCCACATTTGACCCCTTAAGAGGTATTGCGTTTATTCTGTTTCACATTTATGAGCTATGAGTAAGGAGGGTGTTTAGGGGTCCAGGCCCCCCTTGATATACGACGTGCGTGAAGTCTGGGCAAAAACTAGTAACCTTAGTACATTTTAGACCCTCGGACCCCCCCACCCTTGTGAACGTTGCCAGTGATTGCCATTGATTGATATTGATTGATGTGATGCCAGTGATTCTATGGCATAGGTCACGGGAACGAAACCGCAGGAAAAAGCTAGTGTAGAAAAATAAACTTAAACTATTTATATCAAAGTTAAGACACCGTTTTGAGCTGGCCGCTCGCTTCATTCCATACATTTTTATGCCAGTAAGTTTTTGGTAGGACTGATTTATTTATGCATCATTTATCATTCCCAAACTTCGGATTGAAGATTTGACATTCTTGACAGGCCTCATTTAATCTTCTTAAGTGTCTAATACACGCTCTACTGAACTCAGAGTCAATTCAGCACGGAACTGAACGTTCCTATCAAAAAACTGTAATATAATAACTAAATTACTTTGAAGTAGGTATTATGATAAAAGCGGGAATAAAGGAAGTAAGAGCGAATGCCAAGGATAACAATTTACGATCTAATTTAAAAATTGCGGTGTTTACAATCTGAGAGGGAAAATTTGTTTCCCATAACATTCCTAAGTATGATTTCCTCGGAGTAAAAAACAATAATTTCCATAGTAACAGACTGTTGATGCCAAGTGTTTAACGATTCAATGATTTTTACTAAAATGCGCAGGAACCAGGAAATTAATTGGTACTTAGTTAAGTATAATTTCCGCACCGTACATGCGTGTATGTGTTCCTATTTAGCAAGTTGTCGGTAAGTAGGTCTGTTCTCATCGTCTTGCTGCAATGCAGTGTCCCGTGCGTGCTTATATTTACTCGCTTATGTTCGTATGAAAATAAGTAAATAATGCCGCATTTTCAGTGAGAATTTTAATGGATTTTCGTGGCAATTTGAATATATTTTAATGAGCGCGCGTGAGCCGGTGTGGCTTCCGGTCCTCTATAATTATATGAGCAGTGAAGTAAAACCGGAAGATTCACCTTCCGCCTTGAAAGGTTTTTCTTTTCGGACTTAACTTTCGATCAGAATTTATTGTTCTTAGGTAATTGAAACTTTTTAAAAATTCACGAGCTCACAACTACTTGAAAATATTTCAAAAGAGACGAATTTACGTCTCCTTTGAAAAATTTTCAAGTAGTTGTGAGCTTTGTAAAGTGTAGTGCACATTTGCACAACCCTCGGCAACATTCTTGTGGATGCTACATTGTGTTATTTACGCGCCAATGCGTCCTATAAATTCATCGCGTTATGGCTGTGTCTAAGTGGTTCTCGGCCAATGCACCCAGTATTACCAGCTTCCGTGCAATGGGTATCTACCCTGGCATACTTAGTACCTACAGGTCTATTGTGTACACCTAGCTTCCGGATTTTGAAGAGCTCATTGTTTCGGACTTAAACCAAGCTGAGCCGACGCTCCGAAAATGATAGCGGGTTTATTATGTAAGTGATTAAAGGCTGAAGAAATAAGATAGGTAAAGTAATATTTGCTTTATTTTAAATCCCTTATAAATACACAGACATTTTACTGTTTAAACATCCGTTAAATGATGACTGTACCATCGTTGAATCGGAAAAAAAATGTTGGAATAAGTTTCTTTCGTCTCATTTGGCACTATGGAGGACCAGACACGATGATCGTGTAATGGCCTACTTAAGTTCGTTTTGTGGCTCTCTTCCTTTTGTAGGACCTTCCTTCTTAAGAGCTTTAGCTATAGATAGCTGGCGCATTTGGTCTGGTATATTCATTATTTTACCAAAATAGTTTTCATGCTCTTGTATTCGGAGTTGGGCCTTCCCGCTGGGTGTCACCATACGGATTTGAATGTAAGACGAAAACTTTGCAATACACACTAAATAAACATGATCTAAGTAAATATCGTTACTTTAATAAAGCTGGCATGAAAATTTAGTCTAATCCATTAGCTGCACTTTAACTATCTAAAATTTTAATATCGGGAATAACTAAAATATTATAGATAAGTAAGTAGGTACGTCACTTTAAACGTGAGCCTTCGTGCCTGTGGTAACCTTCAACTTCTACCTAATTATAAAACTACTTAATCCCATTACGTATATATAAATCCTTTAATAAAACTAATTGAGTTCTAAAGCACATAACTAAGTATACGTAGTTAGTTAACACCGCTTGCACTAAGTTGCCACACTCTTGGCTAATGTAATTAGTCGGAGAGGCATCGGTGTGAATTCTTCCTCCATGCTCAATGCATTCAGGTACCTACATACTCGTAAATATGTATGTATACATGTACAGCAGGTAGGTACTGCTGGCTTGTTTTCGTTAAACAGGATGCAGGACAGTACGTGCGATGCTTTCTGTATTAACAGTCGCTCCATGTAATTTTTTTTTTTAAAACGTTGCCCCACTTGTAATTTCTCCTGTATCGTGGGTGCGTTTACAAACATATAAATCCACGTACACAAACAACCAGACCCGGAACAACTATCTGTAGGCCATACACATATTTGTTCCGTGTGGGAACCGAACCCGCGACGCAGTCAATCGCTCAACCACTGCGCCAACCGTATCGTCAACATTCTGGCATTCAGCTGATCCGTTTCTGACTGGAAGCCAACCCTAAAAAATAAAGTTGGGGAAAGGCTAAGCAAATGGATTGGATGGGTAGACTGCAGTGTAATTTTGGTATCTACTTAGTTTTAAGTGTGGATCGTCTATCTCCCAAATTGTAATTGAATGTATCTATCGCTGTCATCAGCAGCATCATGTCAGCTGCAGGCTACAGCGAACTAGGTTTTAACAATTAGTTGAAAAACGAATCACGTAAATATCTTGTCAAATTTTATGTTCGTTTTTTTGATAGATTCACCAAAACAATAACAACCAATCATAAATATTGTCATCAGAGCCATTCTCATTCGCTAGGGGCGTTCGCAGTTACGTCAAAAATACCCACCTCTTAATTATTTGACGAGTTTTTGACATCGATTGTCACTAAGATGATTTGACCAGAGGCCCTAGACAATGTGTCATTCAATTAGCGAATGCGACTGTCGAAATGGCAAAATGTAGGGATTTTATCACGTGACATTTCGATAGCATCTGTCAATCCCATAACTTTTTGACGTATTGACAATCGCCTTCGCCACGCTACCGTTGACAGAATGTCACTTGTCTAGAGCTCCAGGGCCATTTTTTAAGGATGGGAAAATGCCCATGCGTTCCAGGGCCGCGGTGATTGTTTCGAACAAATTCCGCAAGCTTGGCAGGTGACCAGGGCCTAGCACGAATGTTATGACGAATAATTTTGTTTATATAATTTGAATATAAAAACTACAACCCCTCAGTATTTTGGTTTAATTTTATGCGACATACACAATTTGTATCATACCAAAATATAAATAGAGAATCCAATTCAAATCTATACTACATAATATTTATATAGTCATTATCTATAATCTATAATAATATAATAATGCTGAAGAGTTTGTTTGTTTGTTTGAACGCTGTAATCTTAGGAGCTGCCAGTCGGATTTGGAAAATTCTTTTTATATATGATAGCCACATTCATGAAGAAGGCTATTATAGGCTATACGGCAATGGCAAATGTCGAAAACGCGATATACGCGTACGAAGTCGCTGGAAAAAGCTAGTAAATATTATGTGCGAAGCGAGTATTGCAGTTTCAGTACAATTTAACGTTACGTTACTATACGTAGGTAAGCGCATTCGTGCTAGGACCTCGCTTTTTAACGATAATTAGACTTTATTTTGAAATATCAATAGCTAGATTAAAATTGGTGTCCTCACACAAGAGGAATGTTTGTTGAGGTTATGTGCTACATAAGGCAAGATTGTGGTGTAACGTAAACAAACAAACAAATATAACTCCTCGTTGCTGATCCTTTATCTGCGTTGCACTGCAGATTCCAGTATTTTATCCCCATACGTGTTTAGCGTGCATTGTTCACGGCTTAACCTGTCCGGCCCCGGCGACACACCGGTGTGTCGCGAATTAATCGCGAATTTAATGTTTATTTACATATACATAAGATTTACTTTATATTAGGGAATTTTCACATGTTGGGCCGGAGTGGTAGACCTCAGTGTACCCCACCTTCAACAATAGAATGTCTGGAAAATATCTTGTTCAGATAGATGGATTACGGTACCAGACTTAAATCCCTAACTAAAGGGTCGGCGCATATTTATAATCTTTTCCTAGTTTATTTTTCATTCTTCTGAATATATGACGTAGGTGTTACCCTACCTACTTGTATTCAAATTTAATCCAAGACTTAGCGTACAGAACTCGTGTGTTAGTTTTATATATCTACCTATGTTAGTTCTAGCAACCTGAAACTGAATTGCACGATTTGAGAAATCACTGCAATTTCTGTTTATATTAGGCGTCTACAAATTGAATATGAATATACTATCGACTGCACACCGTCGTCTTGGTTGGGTTTGAGGTGATCGATAATATGAGATCCATGTCTACGTGGTAGCCATATCGTATAACAAGCCGTATTACAAGTAGGTGCGCCGGATAGAAACGTCGCTGTAATGTAATGCGGCTACCTCAAGTTTAGCCGGATTTCAATTTAGCTGCCATGGACCCCACATACAAATGGGCGCATCGTCGATACGCCGCTTTAAAAGTTTTAGTTCCAGCAACTATCTTAATCAGCCGATTCATTGGCAGCCTAGCCTGTTCATTGAACGGCGCCGTTCAACCGGGGGCTAGTGACATCCAGGCATTTAATTGAACAGCTAGACAAATGACTTGGTTCAATATCATTTAATGACTTGCCTGGGCAATAGCGGAACATAGGGCACAGGAAACTTAAGGCACCCCGACACGGTGAAAATATCTATACCAAGTGTTTATTTATTGGAAATTTCAAGAACGTACTTTTTATCTACACTAATATTATAAAGAGGAAAGATTTGTTTGTTTGTTTGAAATGAATAGGCTCCGAAACTACTGGACCGATTTGAAAAATTCTTTCACAAGTAGAATCCTACATTATCGATGATGGACATAGGCCTCCTGAGACCATAGAATAAGTAGAAATGAAAATCGTTGTGCTTAATTTTCCAAAACTAACCGTTATAAGGGGGTATAGGGGGCGTTGAAGTTTGTGGAGTACCTACTTAATCCACGCGGACGAAGTCGCGGGCGAAGTGCTAGTCTACACTAATATTATAAAGAGGAAAGATTTGTTTGTTTGTTTGAAATGAATAGGCACCGAAACTCCTGGACCGATTTGAAAAGTTCTTTCATCAGTAGAATTCTACATTATCCGTGATGGTCATAGGCTATAGAATATTTTCAAAAAAGTTAGGGATCCGTATGAAAACTTCGATGATGTAACCCAAGGTGTGAAAAAATCTTTATATCGCGTACGCTGCGGAATCTATTAAAAATAGGGCAAAATAATGTACTACAGTTTTATAGAAGTCTAACTATTATGGTTAAGTCACCATGACCGCTTTTTGTTCAAATTATTCAAGCAAATCCCTGGTGATATGAAAAAATGGTGATTTCGGTGTCATAATATTAATCCTTATCCATTTAAATGGTTTGATAATTAAGTTTGATTATGTCCGTGTAAATTACACTTTAAATTATTAAAATCGGACCTATCGTTCAAAAGTTACGACGTTTATAAACATGTTCGAAGTAAGAAATGTCGTGGCTTGAGCGAACTGGGGGGAATCCTATCAATGCTTTGTCCGATGAAGTTGAAACACGGCATTTAAATGATTTCGATAAAACAATAAGAATAACAAATGTTTGAATTTTTCGAAAATAAACTACATGTATAATAAGGGGTGAAGCAGGGGTGATTAAGTTTTTAGTAGAGGACATTATTGCTTGCTTCAATTTACGTCTGAATGCTATTTGAATATACTAAAAGTGGGATAATTGAAACAGATGTACGTTACAATTTTTGCATAATCAACCCCTGACGGACAGAACGGGGTGAACAGTTGCGCTGAACCTGGGCTCGAGACAAGTGAGATTCTGTCAACTGTGGCGTGGCGTAGGCGATTGTCAATACGTCAATAATGCTATCGAAATGTCACGTTATCAAATTCCTACATTTTGGGATTTCGACAGTCGCATTCGCTAGTCAAATGGTACACGATCTAGGGCCTCCTGAGACCGTAGAATAAGTTTCCAAAACTAACCTTTATAAGGGGGTACAGGGAGCGTTGAAGTTTGTGGAGTACCTACTAAATCCGCGCGAACGAAGTCGCGAGCGAAGTGCTAGTTACTTATATTTTACCAACCAGTTAACAGTTTATATACCTAGAACTACTCCACAAACTACATCAGGGGAGCCTCTTGCAAGCTGAACAGAACGTACTAAGTTGATTAACTTGCTTAGTTAAACGCTGAACACAGGAATAATTACATTAATTCCATTAGGGAATATTATCAGGGACATAATATTATCATCTTAGGACTATAACCCATATATGAATAGGTAGATATAATAATACATCTAACAATAATCATGTGTTAAATATGGCGAGAGATAGTTTTCTAGTCATGAATATAGAAAACTTTTTCATACATTTTTATTAGGTAGCTGTTGTATTCTTATGTAAAGCAACAGGTTTTCTTATCTATATTTTCAGACTATAACAAGATATTCATATTTCAGAGCTGCATAACGTTTTCAAAAATAAAGACAGATTAAAAAAATATGGATATGCTCCCTTCACTTTTTTATAAAGCTTCAATGTAAAATGTACAATCATCTGCCTCTATCTACCTTAGTTCCTTTAGATGGAAAAGCTTCAAAGATAGAGGAAACAGCAAACTACTGAGGTAACTCGAAATCAAGCATCAAAAGGGAAATCAGAATACTTTCCCATAAGTTTGAAGAGCGCGCCTGTAGCCTTATTTGTGACGCCGCGCCGGCAGAAAGCGGAGATAGGAGATACCAGTCATATTTGTTACAGAGCTGCTTCAGACCTTAATCTAAAAAAAAAACATAAAGAACAGCTCTTTGCTAGTTTCATTTAACTTTCAATCCCAGGTCGGGAAGCTTTTGATTGAGTTTTTCGATGAGGAAATTAAGTTTTCTGGGAGTGACACGATGTCACGATGATGAGATCTCAGAGCAATATTAATTTATTAGCTGAATACGAAAAGCAATCTCGTACGACACTTGTCAATATGAGATGTGCACGAGTGGTCGGATTACCTCTGTATAGTGCTCAGCGACGCATCCGACATTTAAATATTGCTTGTTCGAAGTACGTGGCCAATGTATTGCGTTGATACGGAGAACTTGCGTCGGGAGTACAATTTCGTTCCAATAAAGAAGACTATAACCGGATACACAATATCTTGCTTCATTTCTTTCTATAGAAATATCTCGAATAGTTCTCTTGTAAAGCAAGAATAAATATTGAAAACATAAATCAGAAGAAGAGGATAACTTTGTTATCTTAGATTTCATATCCTCGGATTTTAGTATTACGGGGGTTGCATCGTTCCTTTTAAGATATCGTTTTTTGAATCGAGCAACTTTCCCTGGGTAGGTATCCTTATTTTTGTACACTGATTACTATTGGTACTAATTAGGATTTATCGAATAGTGCTTTGGTTGACAAATCCTCTTTCAATGCAAAATAAGTTCATAGGCGAAGCACTATGTAAATATTACGATACATTGTAGGTACCAAGTCGGGAACATAATCCGGGATACGATACATCCTTCAGCTGGATTGGGTTCCCAATTTAGGCTATGCCCCTGTTTTGTGTAAAAGTATTTGAATTTTACCGACCGTAGTTATAATAATGTGTAAGCATAGTAGGAAAATAGTGTGGGACAAATAAATTGTAAAGTTAACAAAAACGCATCATGTTGTTGTTGTCACATTTTTCGCAACTTTATAGTTGTGTACCTACGGGTACATGTAAAATAATAATGCAAACCAACCTGATTGTAAAAAATATTTGAGAAAAAAAAATACTGGTTAATCGAATTCATATTATTAGATAACATGAATTCGTTATTAAGAGCGTGTATTCGATTCGCGACGAAAACTTCATGTTTTTTGAATTTTTCGAGATCAAAATCGTAATGATGTGAGCAGATTATTTCACAGAATATTACGGTTTTAGAAAGATTAAGTCTTAATTTACTACACTACAAACACACTTGTTTAAAAAGAAGGTTATATTATACGTTTGTCCAACAGAATATTATGTAGTCTCAAAGCGCACTACATAGCTCAATTACGAAAATATGGCTAACAAGTATTTTTTTATTTTTATTAAAATTACTTCATCAGGCAGGATGACGAAGTATTTTTGAAAAAATAATAAAAAAAAAAAAATCGGTTAATTCTAACAATTTTTTTTGACAGTGTTTTACTATAAACATAAATATTATAATTATTTTTTTAAAAAAAGGTATCCTGGTTTTTTTTCAGTCTTTTTTATGTACTCATTTATTTTACACGATTATTTTAAAAACACTATAAATCCCCGCGCGCAATCGTTTGCCGATCAGTTCGTACCGGGCCCTCCCAGCGACTCGCGAATCGAATACACGCTCTTAACTTTATAAGCGTTCTGATAAGTACCTAGATACCGCTGATCTGTTATTTACAAATCCTTCTTGACCTTTTTACAGCTCAATACCTCCGTATCAGATCCAGCTTCTAGGTAAATATGAATTTATTTGATATTAGTATTTTTCAGACTTTTTTGAAATATTCTTATCACTTCTTAACAAAAAGCTTTAAATTTCTCGTTCCTTAGTTAGGAGGTTTTATTTTTAGTGAATAAATTTAGTTATGTATTTATTAAAAACCGTAAATACCTATTCATAAATAAAATTAAAAAAATCTCGAGTTAATTTTTCCTTCTGAGTGTTTATGTTACGTTTGTTTCTGTAAAAAATTCGTGTAAAAATTCGATTTTCGTGTAAAAAAATCTGTGTATAACGAGAAAAAACAAATGAAAACAGGAATAAATGTTCTAAGCTCGATGATTCGATGATGGTTCTAAGCTCCAATTACATTATTTAAACTATGGTTGGCGCCAAATAAACTTGCAACAGCGGCCATTGACCCACCTACATTTTTTAACATTCTTAATTCAAAATCGGAAAAAAGACATAAAGCTGTCCTGAATCTACATCTATCGAGGACCATTACATTTTCTAGAAATGAACAACTATTTATAATTTATTTTTCGGGTAGGTACCTATGTAGAGATATAAGAGAAAGGTCAATGTTCAGTATTGCAAATTTATATGGCGCCAACCATACCAACGCGCCCCAACGCGCTATTTCAGTATCGCTCCCATAGTAAAAGTTGTTCATAATGATGAGTACAATGACCCCTTTTCAGGAATTGCGTTTATTGTTACACGTTGTATAATTTGCATCCGAGCAAAGCCGGGGCGGGTCGCCAGTTAAATGTAGACGGGCCAGTGAGTGTCACCGATTACGTATAGAAGCTGACGACCGACAGTTACTCGTATAGCTAAAATAGTGTTCACTGTAACTTGCACTAAGCGTATAGGTCGATTCAAGTCTAACGGTGGCTCAGAAGTTATACGCTGCCCCTCACCCCCGCTGGCATATAAAATTGTTACTGCACAGCGATTCGCGTCGTGTTCCGGCTTGGATCTACATGCTGCAACTTGCGAGTTCGCTGCCACGGTGACGCTGACGCCATCCTCTCTGGCGCAATAGCTTGCACTGTACGTTTAGAGATACATGTACAAAAGATACACACATTTTGGTAGGTATCTACTCTACTACATAAATACGAATAAGTAGGTACAAAAGGCATTATAAACTTTGATCCTCAGCAAAATAGTACGATTTCCCATCGAACTGTAGAGCGTGACTATGTTTCATAAACGATCATTTGCACGATACAACTGGAAAGAATCGACCGTTATATTTGGGCCTTTATTTTAAAATCATGCAAACTTGTTCGTTGGATTCGAATTTCCAGACTAAATATGTAGGGTAGATAAGGTTAAATATAGTTTTAAGATTTATAAGTTACTTTAGAATTAATACATTCTCGACCTTGAGGTACTCGGGTAGGGATGAAAATTTTAGAACTATTTTCGTAGCGCCCCAGCAAATGTTTTCAGGACTGTTTTATGTTACGTTTAATCCGTTTTATTTTTATAACAATTATAGACTTAAAATTATGAGTATTTTTGCACGTATGCTGTGTCCCTAAGTACTAAAATAGTATGAAGCGGTGAATATTCTAAAAATAACTATGTATTTTTGTCCAGTTTAAATGACAAAAATAGTTCTTGCTAAATCAATGAGTTTTGTCAGTCAGTAAATGAATGTAGGTATTAAAAATGGCGTCGTATTGAACCCTAAAGTAATTGAAATGCTGGGGTCATATAAGGCACGTAATGAATGTCTTCATTCGAAGGTGTGGGCAGTTCACCATTTTAATTGAGGACTTATGAGAGATTCCTTAATTGTCCTGCGACCAATCAGTGCAGAATGTGTAGCTCGTCGCCCGTCTGGGTGGTCCACACTAATTAATTTAATGTCGTATTGAGTTTAGGTAGGTAAGCACCTACCTAAACTCAATACGCGCAGGTATTAAGTGCGTTTCAATTTATTTATTATTTACATTACCTACATCTATTTGTGTCTACACACTGAACTATTATAAAAATTGTATCTATTTAAGGCATTGCTATCAAACCAAAATTAAGTGTAGACAAATATACCTAATTCTATACATAAATACAACTCATTAAATAAAAGTTCAATAGAAAACTCATTTTATGAAGTTTAAAATAAAGTGCTTTTGATGTTATCTCTAATTTGATTCCGCATGAATGGAACCCTATTTGTTGTGTTGACACGGTCGATAGGCTGGTTCCATATGTAAGTCCATACGGTATTCTGGCATTTGATGCATATTTCCCTCTGAGTCGCGAATACACAGGGAATTTTGAAACTTAGGAAGCTTTGTGTTTTTTATTAATCGGTAGTGCACAGTACCGTTCAATAGAGACCTCGACAACATAGACTACTAGACTGCTATCTTGGAATTCAATCAAGGCTTCCTTTATGGCGGCATTCCAGCTTTTGGCGGTTATTAAGCCTTTGCGAAGCTAAATGTAAGAGCCGTTCTTGTTTTGAAAAGGCATGTATTTTTGAAATGTTTGAAAACTATGTTCTTTCAGTATTAACTTTTAATTTGCTGTGAAATAAAGGAGAAAAGGTTAGCAATGCATATGCGTGATTACTTACGTTGTATTTAAAAAAATCATGACTGGGTAGACTCTATCCTGGATCTAAACTGAGCGAGATGTAGAGTGGTGTTTTTTTTTTTTTTTGGTTGGGAAATCGTCAAATGACCCCTCCCGCTCTGGGTGGAGCGGCAGGGAGTGTCAGACTTCTACTGACTAAAACCCACCCATGCTCCTCTTAGTGCCTTTTACGTTCCAGGGCCGCGGTAACTCTTTCGAACAAATCCGCAACCCTAGTAGGCTCTGGCCCTAACGGGCCCCGACCCATGCTGACGACTGCTGGTTTGGCGCGCGTAGAACACAGCGCGCCGTCAACCCGGGCCTGTTCTCATCGGGCGGCGAGCTACCCATTGCTCGCCGTCCACAGGCATCAGTCACTGCGCCATGCTGAGCATCAGTTCCTGGGCGGCGCAGTGGCTGACGTTCAACAGGAGGGGGTGAAATGGGGCCATTACTGGCACTCCATTTCAGCCCCCTCCGGAGCCCTTTGTAGGGGCTCTACTGCGGCTGTTGCAGTAGCAGCAGCCGCAGTGGAACCGGCTATGGCGGCGGAGGAAGCGGCGGCGGTGGCGGCGGTCGCGGCAGAGACGGCGGTGGCGGAGGACTTTCTCCTATTTCCGGCTTTGGCGGGTGGGGCGCAGGCCCTACCCCCAGCCCAGTGGTCGGCCGGCGTGCCAGCTGCCGCACAGACTACGCAGTGCGGCGCGGCGTCGCAGGAGCCGGCCCTGTGACCGGGCTGACCGCAGCGGAAACGTAGACCGCTGCGGTCCACCTCCGAGGTGCATTGAGCTCCCACATGGATGTAGAGTGGTGTGTAGTTATTAATCGTTTGGTCACAATGTACACATTTCTTGTAGTTGTTCGTCCCCACAACTTCGCCTATGCATGCTAATGCTGATCTTCAGTAGGTACCCATCCCTGTAAAGAAAATAGTATCTTTATTTATCAATAACACTAATAGCCATTATTTAACGCAATTATTTAGCGCTGGACACAAACGCAATTATTGCATATTCATTAATTACATTGACAAAATTTAATTACATGCAGCTACATGAATGCATGGCTGCAATCTAATTAGCAATGGGTGAACGTAACATGCTTAATTGATGCCTTTCAAAAAGCGCCAATAACACACATCTGTGTTCAAATGAAATGTGTAATGAGGGTTCAAACAAAATTCTAAAACTAGCTTCTGTCAGCGACTTCGCTCTCGTGAATGTCCCGGGATTTAAAAAGTATAGACTATAATCTATCTCTTTGCCAAATTTCACCCAGATCCGTTCAGTCGTTCTGGCGTGTTCGTAACAAACATCCATACATCCATCCTTCCATTCAAACTTTCTGTGTACAGTGTGTGTTTTGTTATAAAAAGTTAGACTTAAATAAGCCATAGCATGTTAAACGCACACAGCAGCGGTTTCGAGGAAAACACGTCTGAAGTTTCTGAACTCTTCGGGCCCGTAGAACGTTGTCACGACTCACAACAACAGAAAATGATTTTCAGAACCATTAAGCACTTGAGATTATATTTAAAAATGTTCCACCATTTGTTAAAACTTTCATTGCTGACAAAAAGTCAATGAATACTTTTTTCTGTGTTTTCATGTTATTGCTTATTACGCGTCCAGTTTTAACAACGGCATTATTATTATTAGATATTGGAAATACGACCGTCGTAAAAAATGCATAATGCACTACTTTGCCATATACATAAACTAATATTATTACAAAAAGCAAAGTGCCGCGCGGTGGCAGCGCGGCTGCAGCGTTGCCGCCGCGTTGCTTTGTTAATCCATATAAATAAAATACGCACGACTGTAGCGCTACATCCGCGCTGCGGCCGCGCATCACCTCATCGATCGACTAGTGACGATGCGCACGTAGTTTTTGTTCAGGTCTAAACATGAAAGAATATCAGGTTGAAGAATTTATCGATGAGGTTGAAAGACGTCCAGCAATATGGGATTCGAATTCAGACAAGTACAGTAATAAAATCGAAATGCAAAAGGCTTGGGAAGAAATATGCAATATATTAATTGAGAACTTCACAAACGAGACTCCAAGTGAAAAAATTAAACATTATAAGTACGTATATTATTAATACGACTACTTAATTTATATTTTCGTTGTTTGCCATGACAATTCTCCTTCTGGGCTAAAAAATAAAAGTTTCGTCATCAGAGTCCATCGTTAAACTAAATGTACAATACGAGGCTGCATCTTAATAAGGGAGGAGAACTCTTCGTTCCTTTCTTTAAAATCATTGTGCGAATGGAGTAGTGTGAGATTTGGCATAGTTCAAATTTATGTGGAGAAGGAGAGCATCATATGAAATAGGTATGTATATTAAGTTTGAGTTTCGACACCTACCGGGTTGGTATACCGCATTACTCATTTACTGTGTTTTAGAACATTATACATGCTCTTTATAAATCTTCCGTACTCACGATGTTCAATTCCTTCATGTTTAGTTGTCATCGCATCTGATCCGGGGAACGCCGCGATCGCCCAATCATAATAAGGTCTTAAACGCCGTAAGTTTATAATAAATCGGAAATATTGGAAACTATTGAACTGGGATGGGGTTTGTGGTATTTAAAATATCCTTTATTCACTGACTTATTTAAAATGCAAAATGTTTTCAATCAAATGTAAAAATAATAATTACTGTAACTATGTACCTGGTATATTATATAATTCATTATTGTGGTCATCGGCATCCGTAAGATCATCATCATCCCATCTTTAATCTGTCTTCCCCTCCCGTGGATACGGCATGATTCTTTTTCCTTTTACCTGAATCAAATTCGAGGCAGGTCTTTTACATTTTTCTTGACAATTTTGTAATATTATTTTTGAAAGTGCAGTTTCTCGTTTCTCTTCTTTGCGTTGCACTAAATCGTGTCATAGATCATCTTACGTAGTCTCGCGTAGCGTGTAGGTACCGATACCGAAGCATCTGTAAGAAAAAGAAAACAATTTTTTCTCAAATAAGAAATGGAATTAATAAAGGAATGAAATAATAAAGTTTGAATGTTTTTGTATAAATAATAAATGTCGAGTTAAACCTATATGTTCGTAAAAGCTTGAACTGCGAAAGCTGTCAAGGGAAAATGTTAATAGTAAATACTATTAACATTTTCCCTTGACAGGGTATAAGGATGTAAACATTATTTGATGTTTTAGGACGAGCTCCATTAAAATTGGAACGTCGAAGAGTCGAGAAGTCTTGGGGATCCATCGTCACTATATGCAAATGTATGTATACTTATTTGATTTTGAAATTTGTGTGTTTCAAGTGTTTTTCTTACTTTCGTGCTTAAGGGCAAGGGGCCACCGATCACCGCTCTTTTTCATGACCTCTTAAGACACTCAAGTGTCATTGGCTTCTACTAAAGGTTATCGTCAAAAGCGATGATGCGAATTTTATTTTTCAGCACCACTGTTATCTTTTTAAAAGTAAAAAACACTATGAAACAATATGATTGCGTTCAAATGTGTCTCGTGTGCGAATATTAATCAATTGATAACAATTAGACAGCACAGCGCGTTACAATTATGAGATGCGATTAGCTGTCACTGAGGCGTTTGCTTAATGAAGGTCGTGCAAGTAAACAATGAAATTATTCATAGGAGCGTTTCTGTAACAATGTTAACGTGTTGATATCGGCGGCCCACGCGCTACTTATAAACGCTTGCCACGCGTTCTGTTTCAATACGCACCCCATTTGTAAGCTTAATCACAGCAATTAATGCTAGTTTATCGATTAAAACACGTAGTATTTTGGAGTAGTTAGCATGTTTAGGTTTGAATTTTTGAGTCTCAATGGAGTTGGCGGGGTGTGAGGCGGCTGTTTAGTGGGTTCGGGGGTGTCGGATATTACAGGGGAAGTCCCGAAGCCATCGATCATCGTTACTGTCAGATGAGCGAAGCGCCTTTTAACGAGCTGGGTGGCCGCGACTTGTTGGCCGCCGCCGCCGGCTTATCACCGCGCACCTACCGCCTCGCAGTCGTCACATTATATAACACTGATTGCCTATAAATGACCATTGACCGCTGTCCATCAGCCTAATTGAATAGATAAAGTCGAGATCCGACTCGTTCAGCCTTATTCATTAGCGTGCCGTTTACAAGTTCCCTTCGTTAGCTCTGATTGGTGAACTTGTTTTAGTACAGTAGCTAGAATATTCGGAAAACGGAAAACTGTGTGGATAACTGTTTTATTTGCAAAAAACTGGAAATGTTTATGTTTGCGATGGCTTAGCAGTAGTTTGTAGAACAACTAGCATAACATTATTTTCCGACGATATAATCCTGCATATTAACCAGAAATTGAATATTTTCTAGAGGAATATTGGAGTTTTTGAGTAAATATTGAAATTAGTACCATGTAACATTTGATTTGATTGGCGGGGAGTCCAATCGAGGAACAGTCATTTGTGAGGGAGCCAACGAGAAAACTTTACTGCTTTCATATCTGTCACCAGATTTAATTAGCCGTCTATGCTTTTTGATATTAGAGTACATTTAATTTTGAAATGACAGTTATGGAAGATAAAACAGTAATTCAAAAGATTCGGTATATTCCGTTAAGATTCTGTTTTTTTAGTAAAAAAATTAATACGTAACATTTTTTAACGACATCTTGAAAAAATTTAATCCGGTCGATCTGTTGTATATCAATAACAGTTTGCTGCATAGGCATATGGCAACCCGCATCGATCTGATGATGATGCGCAGTTTGGGTTCAGGCTTGGTCTCCCCACGAAAAGCGCCATACTGTGTCTCAAGCATACTGTCCAGTACTATACGCACAAGAAAACGCATGTTAACACGTGTTTCCTGGAGCTATCCAAAGCGTTCAATCTGGTGTCGTACGACCTGCTGTGGCAAAAAATATTGAATGATACCTTAGTGGATAGGGAAGTTATCTCAATATTACGATATAACAATCAGATTAAATTGTGTAAGGTGGGCAGACTCATTATCCAATGAGTATAGACTGGAGTGCGGTGTGAGGCAGGGCGGCCTGAACTCCCCCGCCTCTTCAGTCTGTACCTAAACCGGTTGATCGTCGAGCTCAGCAACACTTATCAGGTTTGTTATGTTGACGGAATATGCGTCAACTATATCAGTTACGCGGATGACATGGTGTTGCTGAGCCCATAGATTAACGAGTCTGCTCAAGACATGTGAGAGGTATACGGAGACCCATGGGATCAGATACAATGTGAAAAAAGTGTGGTCACTATCACCGGGATCCTGCAGTTTTGCCGAAAAGATTTTGACAAAATTTCACTACCCAAACAAATTTTAGCAACCTCTTTTTATACCAATACAATATTTGGAATGATTTTAGTACGCACATTTTCATTTGGTCAAATTTTTACTTGGTAGAATATTACCAAGGATAATGTCATTAAGGCATTTGGTCTTTAATTGTTTGCTGTAAAAAATGATTTATTACAGCAAACAATCTTTGGACAAAAAACGTTTGGTCAAATAATTTGTTCTTTATGACTATCCTGGACTTCGATTTCCTGCCTACATTATCGACCTTCGCTACCATGGAGGAACTCCAGCCATCGACGTGCCGTTCTGGGGTTGGATCTAGTATCGTCTGGCAGGAGTTGGGGAGTAAAAAGTGTGAAAGCTGGTAGGGGTTGGGTCCCCGATTATAACGCTACCACTCTTAGGATACAAGAGCGAGCAAAGCGAGCTCGGTACTTTGGGCCTCGGACAGGTTAGGTTAGAAGGGGCTGGCGATCTAGCCATCCCCTCCGTGGTAATTTTTTTTAAACCCTTGTACACCGCAAAGCGAGGTTCCGACTACGCGTTTTAGGTAACTTTAAAAGTGTTTATTTTGCGTAAAATATGTTGTAGCAACTACATCAAAAATGGTAAAAGTGAAAAACGCCAAACATTAGGTTTGCGTTACAATTATTAGTGAAGAGAGGTTTTGCTAAGTAATACTTAATTTGGCAAAAAAAATATGCGGAAAATTGTTTGGGAAGTGATAATTTGATCCCTTTCGATGAAACAAGGGTAACCCACAAAAACCTACCTGATTGCACCACAATTGAAACTTTGCGCAAGTCTCTTAAAGTAAGTCACATCCTTTAAGTATCTGGGCCACTGGGTTTCCGAATGAGCGTGAGCGCAGAGCGTTGGCTGTCCGCTGTAATATATTAGAGCGTATTGTCAGTCATTTCATACGTGCAGTCTGTGGGTCAACTATACGTAACTATGGGCATACAGCGCTCTGCGCTTCCAATATAAAAATGCATTCAGGGTATTGATGGGATTGTCGCGCTATTGAAGTGCTTCCAGCATGTTCGCTGAGGCGGCATTTGATAGTTTCACGCAATAATGCGCAAGCGATATGCCTCCATCATGCGCCGGGTACGCGCCAGCCCCAACAGCAACCTGAAAACCATTTCGGAAAGGTGGTATAGCCCCATACTGGGTCATTGGATATGCCTACTTGCCAATGGGGCGTAGGTATATCTAATGTAATTAGATATAGTAGATAATTGTATTTTTTCCGGTAGCTATAAGTAAGTACTTAAGTTTTTAATTTTTTTTTTCGATATACGAACTATTACGAACTAATCAATGGACTCTTTATTTTTGTATTTAATAAACTGACTAATCTCCAGAGACAAAAACAAAAAGCTTTTTTAAAATCTTTGCAACAAAAAACAAAATGCAGTCTTATAACATAGGTATCTAAATACATAAAAGCAGACACCCGGCACAACTGACACAAGATCATTCTTACCTAACTCAAGATTCAGGGGGCTTCGGTCCCATAAATTACCATACGTCAATAAAAAATGCTTTATGATCATAAGTCTCCATAAAATACGTTGTTGTAGTAATATCGTCTATTAGATAGGTGTTATTTTTCACGCAGAGTTCCAATTCTACTAATTTTATGCAACTCCGGAAAAGCCTGTGGAGATGATGAAAATATGTTAAATGTATATTTGGCTGGCTATTTATTAGCCGCATTTATCAATTCATATTATTATCTCAGTCGCAATCTGTCAAAAACACTTCTCCCTATATTTTGACAGATTGTGACTGAGTTGCGAATGTGAACGTTGCCTGGTAGATTGGCTTCTGATCAAAGACTTTTTTGGCAATCAATAACGCGGAAATCAAAAATTTGTTTGGTCTCAATCTCCATATGAAGTACATTTTCAAGGTTTAGCATGACAAAAGATGCTTTTGTATTGTATTGTCCTCATTAGTCCGTTGAGTTGTATCAGATAGGCACATATAGCGAAAACCCGGCAAGGATCAAAACAAACAAATACAGAATAACAAAAAAAACTTTATACCTATTTCATTGCGCCGTCTTCATAAAAACTTTATAACCATTATGACCATTACTTAGCTAAAATACTGATTTAAGAAGACTCTTTATTCAAAATTTTCCATTGAGAATTTGGATTTAGAATCTCTTAAACAGTATTCTAACTAAGTACCTAAGTTATCAATAAAAAGTTTAATGAATAAGCCTGTTACTCTAATACTCGTTTATTAGTGTTTTATTATCTGCATTACGACTTCAAAATCACCATTTTATCAAATTTGGAAAAAAAAAAAAAATTGGAATTACACTAAAATTAAACTGGTTAAGAGCGTATCATTTCTAAGTATTAACTCAAACTCAGAGTATTTATTTCAATTAAACCATTAACACGCACTTTTGAATGATAAAGGTCGGTTAGTCAAAGGGATGAAGCTATTTACAAGTGCGAAAGCGTAGAGCGTGCAAGAAACTCCATGGACACTCTCGAGACACACGTTGTGGTTAAATTGTTCTTGTCGAATACATATATGTGAGAACTATGTAGAAAGACGTGCACGATTAAAGGGTCCGGAATAAAAAGAAACAATTCAAACTAAAATAAACCGTGGCAATTGAGAGATGACCAGTCCCAGCATACTTTTGAGTGAGCATAGCACTTAACACAACCATGGGTAACGAATTTCTCACGAGATTCAACGAATCCTAAATTTCGCATGGAAATTTCTATTCTTGAACACTACAAGCAGAATATTTTGTAACTTTATTATAAGTTTTATGAAAATCACGGTAAAAGATAATCATTTTTAGACAGCAAACTGGTAAAAATTTGGTAACTGTTCCATCCAACATACATTCATCGCTGACGGTATGAGAAGGCTTTCGACTATATTGAGACTTGTGCAGTGGATATACTGCTTTGGAGGCAATGGAATGGTCGCAGTTTTGACATAAATCGCGAGTAGGTACATTTCTCAATTGAATTAGGTAGATCACATCCCTGGCTTGCAGCAGAAGCAACGGACGGCCTACTTGATTCTTCTTTACACATCGGTTATCGTATGAACTTTGACAAGCAAATGCGTAAACCCAGCACGTTTACACATTTGCTTGCTCTGCTAAAACTCATCTCTCGAGCATTTAAACTTCAATTTATGACAAGCTCCGATGGAGTTCGAGTTGAGTTGTTATTGGTGAGTTTACGTTTCGGAATATGAGCCTAATACTCACAAGACACAAGGAGCTTAGAATCATGAATTGGAAAAAAATTCGGGACTAATAACTATTTATTTGATTTTCATTTATTTCATTTCATTGTACATTTTTATATTATTATATTATTATCATGTCCCTCTTGACCCAATTCTGAAATTCACGCAGACGAAGTCGCGGGCAGAAGCTAGTATAGGATCTAAACTAAATTATTTTCTTAAGCTGGCAAGTTTAATTACTTGACATATTGATGTTTGACGTATTTCAACCCAGAAATAAAATAATTTAATCTGGCCTGTAATTTGAGATAAAATGCCTAGAAAAAAAAAACTGCTTTCCCAATATTACCTTACGAGGAGGAAAAATAATGTGTGTGGTTCCACAGAAGTGAAGGTCTTGGACTTGGGATCGCTTTTATCATCATTTTCCGATGTTATTAGCCACTATTGATTTGAAATGAGTCCATTGTCGCCCTCAGCTAGGTCCTCCAATCGTTATACTTTATTCAGTTTTTGTCTTTTATTTCATACCATTTTTATACATAATTTTCCATGTTGGCACGAATAGAAAATGACTACGATTATATATTGTTCAAAGTCACAAGAGTACACATTCACACAGTGGAAATATTTTTGCAAAACTAATTTTATCAAGTAAAAACTTTAAGCTGCTGAACTGTGTACAATACTGTTAAAAAAATATTTATGTTACGAAAATCTGACAGCTCGGATCTGCAAAAAAGTGTCAGTGATCATACATCGACGAGGTCGGACCATCTAAGTATATCGACAGTGATGCAAATACTTTTAAAAGGCAAAAGAAATGGCGATAGAATGAGGGCAGCTCGGAGTTAACATCGTAAGTGCCGAAATTAATTTACCTACGGATTTTATAACATAAAAGCAGAATGAAATCAAAATCTAGAGTTTTTACCTGGTTTAGGTTATTTTCTATGTTTAAAAGCAGTTTTCATAAAATCAATCTAATGCCATGACATTGAAATTGGTAAAAAGACAGATCGAACGTTGCATTTCTTTTTCTATGAATAAAATTTCTCCGCATCGTGTATTCCTTTGGCATTAAGCTAGACCATAAAGTCTAAAAACATAAACCAAAATATCAAATCCCTATTACAGGTACTTTACAAGAAAAAATAATTATCAAAACGGCCTTTTAATCACCAATGACATAAATATATTGCTTGTCATGTTTGTGTCTGGCACATTTAACCTGTGTAATTTTAAAATCGTATCTCTTTTAGTTTAATTAAATAAAATGTGCTGTATTTTCGCACGCATCGTGAATAGAATAGTTCATTTATAAAAAACTAAATTTTGATAATAGGTTATTTCGATTCGTATTATGTCTTTTTCTTTTGTATGAAGAATAAATTTTACAATTTTTAAATTAATAGGTAGGATAAAGTAGTCGGGTACTATTGAGAAATGATAAATAAAACTGATTAAGTTTGTGAATCAAGTGACTGAAATGAATCTAACACTAGCTCTAAAAGAAACACACTCCAAATGATATACCTCACACAAAAGAACTCCTCTGACTTGTAAACATTTACAAAATGTTTACAAGTCAGAGCTTTTATTTTTCTCATAATTCGGTTCCCACCTTGAACTATGAATTTCTACAGCATGTAATGTGTGTAGATACTTAGTAAATACGTACCCGTAAAGTGGAGGTACTGATCCCCGCTAACGACTGACTTATCAGATTGCGGACCCCGTAAATTATACTTTGAATAATTGGAGAGCTCGAGTTAACTCAATCACAGCCTTTGTTACAATTGGACTATTCGCCGCGGTGTTGTTTGTAATTAAATCCTCGAAGCCCCTTCTGAATCTATCATTGAGAAAGTTTTAACTGTCAATAATTCATTTAGAACTTTGTTCTAACTTATACCTTCTTTAGGATCAAAGCGCGGCCGTATTCTTGATACGATTTAACTAAGTTACTTCAATCAATCTACGCACACTTATTATTCTAGATAAAGTTTGGGCAAGATGTAAATATTAGCCAGTAGTCTAACTGGGTACTTACTTAGTTAATTCAACAGTTTAGTTCCCAGACAAAATGCTAAAGACAAGTACAGATCACAGGCTCTGCGAGTTATCTCTCACGTTCCGTTCAAGTGCACGAGCACTGAGGTGCACTGGAGAAGACAGCCACCCAATTATTCAGCTCACTAATTAGGCTGGATCAGCGCTATACTGGCTGACGACGGAGAACACTGAACGCGCCCAGTGATAATCAAGCGTTGCAGCACTTCAATTATTAGCTGGCCATTTGCTTGTTATTACGCTGGAATTTCTAGCCCCTTCCATTCCTAGACACTCGAGTTGTAAGTGGCGCAATAACGCCGTTGACTGTGGCCGCCGACAGCACAATTGTATTGTTGGGTACAAGAGCTTCCTCACTCATAAATAGCAGCGCGGAAATCAATGTCGACGTTGTGCTCACCTTTGTTTTTCTTAGCACTGGGTTATGTGTGCAGTGTTAGTGGGCAAAAATGTGCGTGCTTTATATTTTGCCGTAATGTTTCAAGAGTTCTATTCAGTCTGACGTAGATATTATGGCGTTACTTTTATGCAAACTTTTATATAAAATTAAACAGCACGTAAACGGCTCGTTGAATATCATTAGCATTAACACACCTCTCACATAACGACCACGGATGGAACACGTGACCTTATTAATATTTATAAAACCGTGAAAATTGTACAAATTTCATCCAGCTGTCTGCATGCCAAGCGCCACTAGTCCATCGAGGCTACTTTATATTGCTTGCTCACCTCGTTATTAACGTGATCGTAAAAAATACAGCTTTCGCCCCACTCTCAAGAACATCCCGAAAACTACTAAATAAGTTTTCCTCAAACTTTTCTAGTTCACAGTTATCTTTGAAATAAAACTAAAGAAAACTAAATAAAAAGTTTTGGGCGTTACACGGATTGAGATCATGCAGAAAAGAAAAGAAAAACATTAACTGTGTGTAGTAACCACAGTTTTGCATTCAGCTTTCGGAGAGACTCATTAATATTTCATTGAGTACTCCGAAGATGTTAATTTTCTGCGTTTATTGTACAACATAACGAGATAAATAAGTCTTTTTAATTGTTCTCAAGCATGTCTCGACGCGCTTCGTAATTAAATTAGTTTAATTTCATTATAATTTTATTCGGAGGAAAGGTGGGGCTAAAGGTAGGCCTACCTTATATTAAAAGGGCTACTTTGCTTAATTTGTGGAATTGTCTGTTGATAGTCCCTTCATAAGCAAGGAGGGCCGAGCTCCGGGTGGGCCCGCAGCGATGCCGATTACCGGGGAGATGCTAAGTAATTTAAAAATGGTTTTAAGGATGGTATTATGGAAACAGTGCTATATAATTATAATTATAACAACTCTTATTTCCGTGGCACAGCGATGTTTAATGACTTTTATTTACGCGTGCACCACACCACACACACTCACACACACATACACATACACCATTACTTGTACAGACATCCATACGAGGACTATAGCTGTAAGTCACCATCCGAGGACCTTCTAGAAAACCATGTTAACGACGACTTACGACTTTATTAACAAGACAGAAAGAAAGAGAAAACAACATTTAGGTTGATGAGCCTACTCGTATAGCGCTATCTCAATCTTTTTTTGGTATGACTTCCTATGAACAATGCGAGGACCTAAATACATTCGAAAATCCGCCTGGGAAGTACCATCCGAGGACCTGTGTGTGAGCCAAACGAGGACCTTAACCATCTGACCAGGGACACCAATGCGAGGACCTAATTTAACACACTTTTTCTCATTTCTTGTACAATGTGAGGACGCAGTATTAGACTTTTCATGTACAATACGAGGACGTTTTTCCGAGTAGACGGTGTACAAAGCGAGGACCTTTTGAAAATTTCCAATAATTTTTTTTAACACACTTATAATTTTACCCCAATAATATTTGAATTATCTTTGTGTAGGCAATTCTATTCACACACGTCAAGTTCTTGATTTAAGTACCATCAGAGGACCTTATTTGATTTTAACTGACAAACGTTCAAAATGTAAGTGTGATATAACAATATTATAATCATGGTGATTTTATGAAGTTTTCGCTGGAATTGTCTCAACGGTTACTTGTATCGTCTTAAAACTTTGTGTGCTATTTGTTGATATTAAATTTCATAGTAATACATCTGTTATGGTGATGTTATTGTCGCTACTGCTGGAGTTGTCTTCATGTGAGACAACTCTTCATAGGTTACTTGTAGCGTCTTGAAACTCTGTGTGCTTTTTGATGATATTTCATAGCAATACATAGCTGCTGCTCAAACGGAGAGGAGAACTACTGCTACCATATTTCTGGAGCTCGAAAGACAATATTGTTCAAGTGCACTCCCGACTAGCATCGTCGCATACCATCACCTAATGTGGCTGATCCAACGACCGCGGCAGCACATACTCTCATAAAAGGCATACACATAACATATTGCTCAATGGATCTTTAGGCCTCACTGGTCAGGCAACGACTCCGCCCAAAGTTCGACGCCTCTTTCCTCATGGTATCCCCTCCTCATGGTGCCCGGAAATCGTTGAGCACCTGTCGACGCACGGCTGCCTTTCTGGTGCAGGTGGAGTGAGAGGTATGCTCTATTTCCCTCTCCGACGTCTCGTTTGAATGTATCTTTGATGGCATTCCACGAAGACGGAAGCGATGGACCACCCCCAGCATCCTCGCCGAACATTCCTCCAGCGTATGCTGTACGGTGTCCTCGGGACAGTCTATGCATTGGTGTCAAACGGGCATCCGCTTCCGACTCATGCGACGCAGGTACTTCCCAAAGCATCCGTATCCAGTAAGCACCTGAATCAGCTGGAAACTGAGGGCGCCATGTTGCCTATTCAGTCACTCATGAACTTAATGACCATCCCTTTCTGCGGTCTTCGCAGTGCCACGGCGTTTCGGGCTATTAGGTTTACCGTCCACACGGGCGCCCAATAAATGGCAGGCGGGCAGGCAATGGACCGCACGATCCCCACATAGTCTCTTGCAGGAAGCGTTCGGCCCTGCCATATTGGGTACAAGCCACGAAAGTGCAGCTACAATGCACATCAAACTGGGGACCAGCCGCTGAATGTGCGGCTCAAAGTCACATCGGCTATCGAGGACGAGTCCTAGGTACTTCGTCATCAGCTCGATACTGATACACTACATCTTAACCCCGAGCTGGCTTGTTCCTAGGTTTCCATGGGGAAACAGAGGGCTTCGGACTTATGCAAAGCCACTTCGAGACCCAAACGCCGGATTCTTCCGACGACCTGCATAACCCCTGCTGTGGCCAGTATTACCGCTTGCCAGTGTCATTGCCCCCGGGCCGTCACCAGGGTATCATCAGTGTAACATATCTCATCGACACCGTCGAGAAGTGCAGTGCCCAGTCATATCCAGTTGTTCAATGTTCCACAGTGGTAGCTCTAGGACCGAGCCCTGTTATTTCTGGCCAGCCATAAGGATGATGGTTGAATAAATGTAGTAGTGTTGCAACAGTGATTGTCATTGATTACAGCTGTACAGCCAGGTTGGGGGCAGTTAAAAAAATATTGCTTATTTTCAGTGTTATCTTTGCTTCTATTTACAACCTTAAATTCTAAAGGGAGTTCTATAGATTTAACCATAAAAAAATGTACGTACACACTTAATTAAAATAACAGAACGGTGGAGCGAGCTCCAGCGCGATCTCATAGTGGTATGGAATAAGCGACTGTCGCAATCGCAACCCAGCGCTGGGCCCGCCACAATCGTGGCGAGAAAGTCAACTCTTTGAGGAGTGGTTAGAGAGGTGCCACGGCGTCCTCGTATTCCATCTGACGCAAGTCCTCACCGGACACGGTAAAATACCCAATTGTCACCATTGTGTGGATCGTAATGAGGACACTATCTGTCTTTGTAGCGACGATCGGCAATGGCGACCTCTCGCGTTCGGCCCTGGTCCAATCCATGGTCCGGAGTGAGAGGGCATGGGAAACAGTCACCTCCTTCTGCAAAACAGAAATGCAAGCGAAGGAGGAGGCGAGATGGGTTAGGAAGAGGCAATCCTCACGTCCCAGCCGCCGAAGGAGCCGCCCTGTGCGTCAGCAGTCGCCCTCAAGCTCCGCCCAGAGCGGGAGAATTCATTTGATGATTTCACATCCAAAGAAAAATGGATATTATGGTTCTAGAGTTTCAAAAGCTTTTGGTCTCGTACTGTGAATACGACGTATTTCCATGCAAATGGAAAATTCACCATCAAGGACGAGAGTTCTGTTACAATGGAAAAATAACCCAATTTAATTGTTACGTAGTTTAAGGCCTCTGTAGATTGATTTGATTTTGATAACTCGAGAAGGATGTGATTTTATAAAATCAGACAATTTTCAAACAATAAAAACCCAATACACATGGAAATCTATCCAAATGGGGACCTGAATACACATGTTCGGAAAAGCTATCAATGTGAGGACTTTTAAACACACTGCGTGGAAAAACTTCCATCCGAGGACATATGTGTGAAGAATAACACATAAGTCCCCGCAAGGTACTTAAAATATGACTGAAGTGTAAATGTAGTGTGTTAAAAATTTATGAGAGCTCACACACGTTCGGAATGTGAACATGAATTTTCGCGATCAAACCGAGGTCCACCTAGGTCGACATCAAGTTTCCCTTATTAAGTATATAGAAAGGCTCAAAATCGAATGAAGAATACGATGAATTGGTCGGGTCAATCCGAGGACGTACAAAAAGGTCCTCGGATTGAAAATGTCCTCGGATGTGCCTTGTGTATTCAGGTGCATGTCCTCGCATGGTACTTAAAACAAACACACCATCATACACAGACATACTGCATATACACACCCTCATTTTACTTACTTCCCACAAGCTAAAAGTGTATTGCTTTAGTACGTCCTGACATTGTTATTAGGGGTGGGGTCCTGGTGTCCTATAACACAGGTTATTAGCCTAGCTTAGGTACCAGTCTCCCACAATATTGTAGTATATTTTGTTGTTATTACTAATATATCTATCAATATCAATATCTTCATGTTATCTTTAAATATTGTGGCGAGAAAATAAAAATAAATGAAAAAAAATGAATTTACTTAGTTGTACCTACGTGATTTTTTTTTTAATACTGTTGAGACACATTTAATATATCAACCCACATAGTGACACCAATTTTTACAGTGCTCGAAAACTTAAACGTTTATTACCTGTTTATTGCCTACCTCATCAACTCAACTACAATATACCATAAACATGAACGTCCATTATATCCATCGACAAAATGTACTAGCTGCTCTCAATTCATTGTGTTCCGCATAATACACCGCCGACCGATAGATTTGTCGTACAAACGTCGCCGAGTCCCATCATGCGGCCTTACAACGCGGTTTGAAGCACTATTTGCTGCGTCTGGCAAGACCACAGAGCAAGGAAACTCCTCGGAGGCCACGGCTCTTCTTGTTCGTATCTATGTTACAGGAAAACATTGCTGGCCAGTGAATAGACGCATCATGCACCAACATTACAGCTCTAAAGCACATTGCAATCACTATCGGTACTAATAAGATTGGTAGCTAGATAGCTATACGTATACGCCTGCTTGGTATAGTGTCCCGGTAGTTACCTTGTTTTTATGTTGCATTTTTAGAGTGTGGACAACGCGTCTATGGTTTATATATCATTGTTACTGGCCGAATACTCCGTCACTTTC
Source organism: Melanchra persicariae (assembly GCA_947386135.1). Taxonomy (NCBI): domain Eukaryota; kingdom Metazoa; phylum Arthropoda; class Insecta; order Lepidoptera; family Noctuidae; genus Melanchra; species Melanchra persicariae. The sequence continues at coordinate 11,638,984 of OX376643.1, read as the reverse complement.
ACGAAAGTGGTCGCTGGATACAGGAAAAAGTATTTCGGAAACCCATGTCCCATTCGTGGGGTAGTTAGTAACACCAGGGCGTTGCTGCCTTCCTTGAGAAGCTGGGGTGGATCGAATGACATATTAGTCCCACCCAAACGAAAATACGCTCGCATGATGTACGCAACAGAAGTGAAAGTCAGCCCCCCTAGTATACATTTTCATGGCATGCTCGGTGGCAGTCTATAGGTCGCTTGGGCTGCAGGTTTTGGGCACAGAGGGCAATTTGTCCCATAACTTGCAGCTAAAGTGAAAGTAGATGGAGCTTCTTCAATGCAGTTCCACATCCGCATATACTGCGAGTTGCGGAGTTGTTAAAACTTGCCATATAAACCAAGCGAGTCTTACGTTTTCATTACATTTCTAAAAACCCAGACAAAAGTACTTTTTTTCATAAAAATACGAATTTACGGGCGTTAAAGTTGATGATTAATAGAGACAGACCTAATTGCGTAAAATCAAGCGTGTAACTCTATTTTTCTAGCAATATTATTTTATACTTTTACAAATTTTTGTCGTGCAAGTCCTTTATAATAAATATCTATTCACGTAGTAGAAGATGGTAATCAAATACCGCCATCACCAACCATAGCTATGATACCCGAAGTCAAAAGTCAAAACGTTTATTTCAATTAGGCCATTAAACGGCACTTTTGAACGTCATCATTTACATTAAAAATAAAAAGTGACTCTACTGTCCGTTCGCAAGGGTAGATTCTTATGGAGAAGAACGGACAAGAAACTCCATAGTTACTCTTTTCAAATCAATGTTTTACAATATTTTGAGTACAAAAATTAATTTTAATATATCTCCTTACATGTTGACAAGTTTGAAATAGTCGCTGATATGATATTGAGACTTGAGTTTGAACGCTTTAGGTGATACGTGAGGTCGATGCACCTAGAGTATTACTACTTATAGGATCAAAGTATTCCCAGAAGAGGTAAACATTTCCATTTTCTTAATTAAGTACATGGTACTCACATATTTACAAATCTTGGAACCATTAATAAAACAGAGTGTGTAAACAGAAAAATAAAAACTCTTTTACATCTGTAAAGTTAATATTTAAATTGACCAGTTTGATTTTGCCTACACTACACCCTTGATTGTCCTATGGAGCAGGACCAGCATGTTTCCAAGCATTCTTATCTTGAATGTAATCCTCCAACTTGTAATATGCTTGTTTACAAAGTGTGATTTTTCCATACGTTTTAAATTTTCTTTCATTTAATTCTAATATGTCACAAGGTATTTTGTTGTAACATTTAACACAGTACTCCATGAAAAATGTGTGTACTTTAGCTAACCTATAAAATGGTTGATCTAATTTATCTTTATTTCTAGTATTAAAATTATGTCGATCACTAATTTTATTAAAAAGATGTTGATTTTTCCGAACATACATAATATTTTCATAAATGAATTGGCAAGGGACTGACATAATATTAATCTCTTTAAAAAAATCCCTTAGAGAATCACGGCGACGCAGATTATATAGGGCTCTGACAGCTCTCTTTTATAAAATAAATATGGATTCAATGTCAGCAGCCCGACCCCAAAGCAAAATACCGTAAGACATAATGATGTGAAAATAACTAAAATAGACCAAACGTGCGGTTTCTACGTCTGTTAACTGTCTTGTCTTTCTAACAGCATAAGCAGCTGAACTTAGACGACCCGCAAGAGAATGTTATATGGGGCCCCCATTGTAATTTCTCGTCTAAAGTGATTCCTAGGAAAACCGTCTGATTAATGAAGCCCAGTTTTTCTCCATTCAATATGATGTCACATTCGCTACTTTTAACATAAGGTAAAGTAAAACTAAGTTTGCTCATCGCATGTTGCGCGGCTAAAGATGTTCGTAATGGCGTATTTAGTCTCTACCAGTGCAGTGTTGCGATTTCGTGCTCTGTAGCCGAGTCCAACTAGAAATTATGCACGATGTTTTGCTAACTGGCAAGTCCATGCACGCTAGTATACGGACAGACGGACAGACAGCACGGGGGTATTTACAGTGTACAAGCTGATCCGTTTTCTCAGCTTTAGCGACGTGGTTTGTCATAAATACTGACGAAACCTAGCCACCTAGCGTTGAGTAAGAACATTATCCTTGAAGAGATTATTTATCAACCAGCGTTGTCCCACTGCTGGAGATTGAAAAACAAAAGAGATTTAAAAGAAATAACAGAGGTGTTATTTCTTTTAAAAGAAATAACAGAGGTGTTATTTCTTTTAAATCTCTTTTTCTCCATGAAGTTATAAAAAGCAACCATAGAAAAGTCAATAATTAATATTCGAAACAGCTACAGTGTGTTGTAGCGCTTACAGTTTCACGCTAACAGAGATCAACATAATTAATTATTCAACTTTGTCCAATTCGGTACATACAGCTCTATTCAAGTATCGCATTGCATATTGTAATTCAATGTACAGATTGTTAAACTGTGTTAGGGTTTGGGATGCATGTATTGGCTGCGATTCACCTGAGATGAAAGCTCTTAAGATCAAGGGTAATGCAATTACTGTTGAACTCATTTGACCTCTTCGTGAACGTACTGCAAAAGTTTTCAAGCTCTACTCAAGTTTAGTTTTTGTTCAAGTTATGTTTTGTCGCGTTTGAGTTTAGATTTCTACACGATGAACAGCTGTAAGAAGTAGTAATTTATGGGGACAGAAATACGAGGATTTTTTTGAATACGTAACACAATTAAAGAATATCTATGCGTTTAAGGGTTGATTTTTTAATAGTCAGATAATGTTTAACTGGGGAATTAAATTGGCGATTTGACAGCTTTTGTATAGTAAATCTGTCAAAACGCCATTTTTATTCCTCAGTTCTAGAAGATAACTGACGATTGAAAAATCAGCCCTAATTCATTTATTTATTTATTTAACAATTTATGTACACACATTTAAAAAAAAGTAAATAAGAAGAAGGAAACAGAAAAGAAGTACAAAGGTCGTTTATTCTGTTAGATATTTCTGTCACTGTTTTATTATTGCATATTTATTTATTTTGATGAATTAGTTGTTTTTTAAATCCTTTAAATTCTATGTGTATTACATAAACTATGAAAAAATTAAATCGTCATCAGAATCTACCCTCATCACAAAAGTAAAGCGAGTGTTATTGACTGCGCCACGCTACGGCGTAGCTCCCCGCTACGACAGCTACATAATCGCTACGCCGCTACGAAATCGCTACGGCTTGAGACAAACGTCTTAAACTTGTTTTTGTCTGCAATAGAGCCCCAATTCTGTTGAATTGTTGCGTAACAACGCACCGTTGCTTTAAAACATTGCTTTATTATACAAAGAGCCAAAACAAGAAAGGCCAAAAACATGAAGACTTACAAAATTAGTTTAAGTTTGTAAACAGAAAATTACTGTCATTTAACATAATTTATTTAAGAATATTTATTATTATTGAATTATTCTATAACTTTATATCTTTGTCATAGTAACATCTTCGCATATTATATCCTTCAACTCCCCATACCGCAGCACTCCTAACTAAGGATTCGAGAAGTATTTACATCAAAGGTTTAGTATCGTATTACATAATATTATTCGCTGCTCTTCGTTCAGCTACAATCATGCTCAGAAATATATATTAAATTATTTCGTAATATATGGACCACATTATCTTTCTAACTTACAAAATTAATGTGCTGAAGATATATTTTGATTCATAATTAAGACTGTGTCAAGTATCTGAAGTTAAGTCATTCAAGCAGCAATCGCTACTTAATTGTTTCTTAATGATATTTTTTGTAATTCTTGACAGCATCTCAACTTAATTGGTACATAAGGGGCGTATTCTGGAGGGATGACAGTGCTACCCGACACGCTAATTCCAGATAAGTAGCATTCGCCGTCCACGGCATACCCTCGTGGAACCCGACTACCATATCACCCAGATTCAAGAAAGCTGTAGGGAAACCAGCACTCTTAAGTAACACAAAAACAGACGGCGTTCCGTTTTCCGGCCTCGCCGCCGAAGGCCAAACCCCTCCGACCTTTGCCTAACTAGCCAGCCTGCGTCGCTGAGCTGTTAGCTTTAAATCCCTTAATTAATAATATGTCCGTACCCCACAGGTGGTGCCCTTAGCGAGCGGACATTTAGTGAATAAGTAGCTTTTAACCTTGCCTTTTTAGGTCTCCATCTCCTCTCCACAGGATAGTCCGGTTAAGCAGTTGGCGGTCCCAGCGTGATGAATCTGCGAGTGACAACATTAAAAAAGGGGATAACAGTTATGCATCTCGATTTAAAAGTGAACTTTCTATAGGTATTGTTGGCTGATAAGATTATAGTGAGATGCTTCGTAATCTTCATTCTTCATTTTGCTAAGTTTTTTTTCAAGACCCTTTGAGATCCAATCTATTAAAATGCAGCATTTCACAAGGATAGACTGCCTATTTGACCACCGAAACGCAGTTTCTGGATAACACGATACCTCTTGAAAAGAAATAGATGTCAGGTTTTTTGCTGCCAACTACCCGTGACTATACCTACTTAACTGTCAACAATTTACAAATGATAGCTGAAACAAACGGCGATCAGAACCAATGAGAATAAGGAGTTGACAGTGTAGAATAAGGAGACATGGAAATGTGGTAGGCTCCAAATAAACTTGCAATAGCGGACATTGACCCATCTACATTTATTGTCATTCGCGAGACATAAAGCAGTCCTGAATCAAAATCTATCGTGATCCTTTACACTTTCTAATAACTATATTTTTAAAAATACATGATTTATTTTTCGGCCACCTACGAAGAGGTATTAGGGAAAGGTCAATTTATTTATTTATTGATTATATACTTTATTGCAAACCAAAAGGAATAGATATTTATTTTCGCAACTAACTAAGTATTACTATATACACACTTAAATAAATATATATACTATATACACCAAAAGTAAAACAAACAGGAAACTTAAAACTAAAACACATACAATGGGCGGCCTTATCGCATTCCGCGATCTCTTCCAGACAACCTGGGGTGGACAGTAATTGTCTGAAATAGGGCTGTCATTGGCTTGTCAATGGACTTTATTGCAAGTTTATCTCGCGCCCACTCTAGAAATATTCAAGTTATTGTTATTTTTTAGTAAGAAATATGAAAAATTACATTTGCTGATCGTGATTAAAATTGCGAAAGCGAATTGTTTATAAATTCATAGTTTTTATACTATGAATTGGCACTAATATAATTTTTCCTAATAACATTTTCATCGAAGCACTTTATGTGTCCATAATAAGACTAAGGCCAAAATTCCAAAAAGTAAACTCCAGCTAAACTCGAACTCCAAAATGAGCACGAAAATGTCGATGAAAGCTTTTCTAATTGACGTTTTCGTACTCGAGAGATGAGCAAACAAATGCAAAAACGGGTTTGAGTTGCGAATTTACGTTTTGGAATATGGGCAGTTCCACAGAGCAGGGCCTAGCAGGAATGTTTCGACGTATAGTAACGTTACAGTATCGTTAACGTTAGTGAATATTGAATATAAAAACTACAAGTACATAGTATTTTGGTTCAATTTGTATCATACACAAATATAAATAGGTCCTACCTGTCTCCAATTCAAATAAATATTATGAAACGAGTACCTATTATAGTCATAGTAAAGTATTACGTTACGTTATTAAAATCAAAATCATTCGTGCTTGGCCCTCTGGTTGTTAGCGAGCGTACCAAAACAAAATGGCGTGTTCACATCGGAAAAAAAATTGGATTTTTTGCACGAGTTTTTTAACTGTAGGGATCGAATTTCAGAGCATTTATTATTTGATCACAGGGTTGTATCTGAGTACGTACGTGCCACGTACATTGCTATGTGTTTCATTTTCGTTAAAACTAAAGCATCGTGTGTATTCCCCGATTTAATTAAGAAACGATTTTTTGCAAGTTACATGCATGTGTATAAGCTTTAATATTAACACTGTCATTGTTGTGACCTTTCAGAGTTAGATACTGAAACCTTTTGTAGCAAAAATGTAGTCATATTAATTTCACAAAGCGGGCCTATAGTGCACTCCGAGTTCAATATAATAACATTTTCAGGACTCTGGTGCGGCTTCCGCGGTACTGTAGTGCTTCAGGCATGTTTGCAGATGCGCACATAGATGATTTCTATGCAATAATGCGTAAGAAAACCATGTCTGTTGTGCACAGTATGAGGGGGAGCCGTAACGGTATCCTGAAAATGATAGCGGACAGATTGGACTCGGCTGTCATGCGTCGATTCACTGACCTGCATGTGAAAGGTGCAGGTTAGTGAAGAATCATTTAATTTAATTAGTAGGTAGGTACTAGATTCATTCACATTGTTATTTGAATTGCACTAACATAGTTAATAAGATCTTTGTTACTAACTTTTTATATGGATTAAGTTGTCTGAAAATAAACAGTTTTTATTTATTTATTTTATTTATTAATGCAGTACATATTTGAGTATGAATTAGTTAGCTACTTAGTTGCTAGCTTTTGTTTCAAACCAAGCTAAATGAAGGGCTGTGTTGATCAGAGAGGCTCAAGAAGTCAAGTGTCTTTCATATCAGTCGGAACATTAATTGCAACGATATTCGCGCTGTGTTATACAGACAGACTAGGGAAAGCACTTAAGTTCATGATACTCATACTTTCACAGAACTGCACTGGTAGAAAATTTTCCTGTATTATGTACATTTTGTAAAATAATCAAACACCAAATAAAAAATATAGCCAAAGTAAATGAAAATCTTAAATCTTTGACACTACCTAAAGTTGTTATTTTTTTTCCTTTTGAGGTCAGTCCCCTTCGCATTATAATAATAATAATAATAATTTATTTATTACGAGTGCCTGTATAGTAACGAAAAGCATATTGGTTTGTTCCTTAAGATCTCTAGGTATAGATTACAGTGGCAGTAATATTTTTTACCTCTCTAACGAGAAAGATTTGCCGCCATCTCCGGCACCATTTCCGACTCCAATCCGACTTTACAGTTTACACCACACAGGTTTTCCTTGAAAATACCATATTTACTTACTAATTCCTTTAAATAAACCCAGAAACATAGAAATATCTAACATTTCCCACCTATCTACTGTGATATAATATCATATGTATGAGTAGACTTCTCCCGGGGAAAGTTTAGAAATCACTAAAATCAACTAAATAATATAAAATAACACATTGGTTTGCCTACAATCTCTATTGCTTAAAACAACTTTTGTGTGCATATAAATAGAGAAAAAAATAATAAACTAAAACACTTTTGGATTCTACAAGTAATTTTTTTTTTTAATCGTTCTACATACACCCTGAAAAATAAACAAAGACAACCATATAATCTTAAGTTGAGAACCTAATCGATTTACATAACCGAGATTATCGAGTGCCTGATCTTAATTGAACATCATTTGAGTCTAGCTGACAAGCACAGACACACAGAACAAGGAAGTAACCAAAAGCTACATTTTTTTCTCGCTGATTTATTACTTTAGAAAAAAGCTGTAAACCTGCTGCTGCAGCTTCAAGGATAATTTTGATTTTTTAGTAAAGCTTATTTGATTACCACTCCGAACTGTACTTACGTAATATGACTTTTTGTTTTCATATAACCGTTAAAACCGCTTCACTACATGCAGTTTCCCGACATTGTCGACCACAACTGGAAGTGAATCACGATAAATATATCAAAACATTACTTTTTACAAGGATTTCGAGAGCCTCGTTAGCCATCATAAACAAATCTACCAATAAAAATGTTTAAATATTTACTTTTTTGTTCATAATTTGAACAATTTTTTGAGCCTTTCAAAACAGCGGGCCCGTAAAAGATTAACTCTTTTTACTGAAATTTTTTGCAGGAAAGAATAATCACCTTGTAAAAGTCTTTTGTTTTTACGGTATCTGCGACTAAATGCAAATGTTACATACTTTGTCACTATAACAAGGTGTTATAATGACGCAACCCCACAGCCTGCACTCGTGAATTTCATTACACACTAACGCATGACGCACACTTCATGAACGGCGCAATAACTTCACAGAACTGTCCGCTCCCTACGATAACGACACAAGCTTCCATAAGAAACTCGGCAGGTAGTTTATTTTATGTACTTTTATTTTTATATAACTTTCAGTACTTCTTTTGATTTTATTATTTACAAATACATTTACGAAACATATCGAAGCATTATTTCCAGCAGTAGGAGGCAGTCCCTTACCAGTTATGTTTATTGAATTCTTACGTTTGTAATTACCGAGACATAAATCCAGGTTTCAGGCTATTGGTACTCAGGAATTCATTCAGGAACTGAAATGCATTACTTCATACATTTTGCACAAGGAATTGCTTTATTTACGAGGAGATGGGGAGGAACCCGTCCAAGTGGCGTCGGTGAATGAGACCGATATTTTCTGAAAGCTTATTGAAAGAGCATAATTTTTTTGTTATGGAGCCAATTAATTCCTCCATGGAATAAAAAGATAACGATGATTAAAAAAACAAAATGTTAACAATGATTGGAGGCAAAATAGGAAGCGTCGGATACTAAAACTGATCTCATTTAAGTGTGTTGATTTTCATTGCCGACACAAAAAAATCGGCCTATGGACAAAGAAGATAACGACATAAATGTGTTTTGCGAGGAAAGAAATCGTCGAATGCAAAAGTTGCAAGTATTGCAACCAACTGTGAACGTTATCCCACAACAGCACATGTCTGCATACCCCTTAAAGCCTAATTAATAGTCGTGATAGTTCCGTGTGACAAGAACTTGGTGAACCCTTCGCTGTCATCTCTGGGCTAATGCAACCAATGTGTAACTTTGGTATACAACAGCACATTTCTGCTTACCCCTTTTAAGGATTATAGTCGTGAAGGTTAAAAGTATATTAGTTATAAGGTAGTAGTGAATATCCTAATCTTCATATTTTCATAGCCTTTATTGTTTTGCTTACAAGTAAGATGAAGAATTCATTTTACAAAAAGCAATAGTTTATTTAACCTTTTTTTATTCAGCGATTTCCATGAGCTTTGGTATTTGAAAAGCACCATATACGACAATAGATTTGAGTATAGTAGAATCTCAATAGCTTCTTGGACCAGAGCCCATACATTTTCTCCCTATATCTTTTAGGTGAGCACGATAACATGGAATTTTCCCCAGACCTTTTGCGAAAACATTTGTAGAGTATTGTTCATCGAGTTCAGGCTGCGATTCTATATCATGTATTTGTCTAATGTCTGCCGGCGCTAAGCGGAATTCTTTCATGAAGCTTTTTCGACTATTGGGTCAACTTCTTTATTTTTGTTATGTTTACCGTATTACCCAGTTGGTTGTGGAGGTCTGGTAGGCAGCCGCTCCACGTAAAATACTGGTATTCCGCTGAATCAGGTTTGACTGGGAGCCGACCCCAATATAGTTGGGAAAAGGCTAGGCAGATGATGATTGTGGAATTGTTGTTTTTTGACTTGACGCCAAAGGTCTTAATAATGTATCTGTCGCAGCCAACTAGCTGAATCCGCCGTTTCATTCAAAAGTATAGCCTTTTCATTGAACTGTGCCGTTTAATCAGCGACATAAGTGACACGGTCTAGTCATTAAACGGTATTGAACAAAAGATGTCACATAGGTCGCTGAAAAATCGGCATATTTAAATGAAAAGGCTAGGCAACTAATTAAACGGCTGATTAAACTAATTGGCTGCGACATATCAATTGTATGTCCGCATTTTAACATCAGAGCGCCAATTCTACTAATGTTCAATCAACGTTCGCATTCTCATGTCAGTCGCAATCTGTCAAAAATGTATTGAAATTGAGGCTTTTTTACCAGATTGCAACTAATTTAAATATTTGTAGAATTGGCACTGTGTTCTATAAAGTTTTCTTATCATTACGTAGTACTTTGAATTTATTAAGTGACTTCGATGACAGCGCTGCTCCCGTATCGAATTCCATTGATACTGTTTTATTTTCTATGTTTAGTAAGATCCTGTATTTTTCAGGAACATCTGATCTGATGATGTTTACACCGCAGGCGTTTTCATCGCTTGTAACTGAATTCACAAAACTATTCGTATTTTGTTTCTGTTTATTCTGTAGGCAAAATCTTGCTAAGTGGTTTTTACATTGCATTGATGGTACGTGGTGGTGGTATGGTACGTGTCATTAATGCTGCCGCATTTATCGGCTCGATGGTCCTCTTTTCCGCAATATTTCTCGGGATTAACCATTTGACGGGTTTGTAGGTGTTCGTTGTCTTTCCCATTTTGAAGTACATGTACAGGGTCTGCCCATAGAAATTTACGCATTAGAAATGTGATTATTTTCAGATTTGCTCATTTCTGTAGTGGTTGCTATTTGGAGAAGATCCTGCCTACTTTTGTAATAATTTGGTTCATTAACTTATTATTATTTCGTCAACTTTTAAGTCTCTAATAAGATAAGATATACATAGGAGTTAGGGCAGTTAAAGTAGTTAGGTTTAATTCTGGTTTTTCAGTCTAGTAATAAATCGATGTTGTTGTACCCAAATAGGTACTTGGTTTGAGGTCTAGATATTCTTCCAGTAGTTGAGTGAGGTCTTGAAATGTCATATAAATTGGATTATCAGGCACAGTGATATAATAGTCTATCATGTAATTCGAGCTGGGCTGTAATGTAGATAACAAGATGTAAACTTTCATACGTGGATGATTCGAATAGTTATTGAGTAAAATGTGTAATTCCAACCTTTTTATGAAGTTCTTGAAGGAGTATTGTTATAATAAGGGTTTTAATTGTGTTTTAGGATGATTTTTTCTAATTTGTACTTGGCTATTGTTATCTACGATCGTAAGAGCTACTCTGATTATAAAATGTGGTAGGTATTTTTTTCAATTTAAGCACGTCGTTAGATCTTCAAATTCAAATCTTCGAATAAGTTTTAAGGCATCCTCAGTCTGCTCGCACCTTAAGACGTTTGCTCAGGATGTAGAACTGTAGAACACAGACTGTGTACCGTACACTTCTTAGTAGTGAAGTTTAATAATACTGTTCGCAGAACTAGGTACAGAACCTGTATCATCTGAGACGACGGTGTGCTGTCTTGTCTCCCAGTATTCAGCATTCTAGGCTAATATGATTCGAACGTTATTACGTGATGCGTAGCTGAAAGAAGTCAGTCTTAAAAGAACAACATGTGAAAGGAAAGAGTTTAAGAATTTTCAGTCACATGACTGTTTTGTCCCAGCAACAAAAGAAAGATTTGTATAACATTACAATGGCACTAACGAATCGTTCCGTCGCTTTTGTTGTTCCCGTCTTTGTCTAATCAGAAAACATAGCCATCATTTATCTTTTTCTTGTTTCAATAAACAAAACCGGCGATCCATATTTGGCGTCTAGTTAGAGGTCGCTGCACGCTGTTTCGGGCAACCCAGAAACGGACTGGCAATGTTTGCGGACGAAACAGTTGGTGTTCGTGTTTCGCAGATAAACAAATCAGCACGCCGCCGGCTAACTTGTGGCTAGAGGGCAACTGTCACTGGTGCAATAACGTATTGGTCGGAAGATTGCAGTAATGTGTATGTAGTGACATATTGCGCGCCCGCCAGTCATGCTGATGTTTTCAACTGATTCGTTTTGTGTTTGTTTACACGCAATTCGTCGTTATATTACGTGTTTTGATATTTTTGTTTGTTATAGGTTACAATATTACAATATTGTTTTTCTCGTATATCGTCGCTGTGATGATGCTATTTTAGTTTAGTCCAAGTATGGTAAAGGTTGACTGGTATATAACGCCTTGTTTTATTAAGTTGGCCTATGTACCACTACTGCATATAAATTCTAAATAAATAAATATGGGAGTTATCGTACATTTTTTTTTCACAAGTTCGATCAAATAATTATGTATCTTAGACCAATTGGTTTTCCTATCGTCGGACTAGTAAAGAAAGAAAGAAAGAAAAATAGTTTGTTATCGCCAAGCACGACGCACACCAAAAAAAAAATACAATATTACAAAAGTTATAAAAGTTGGAAAGACATGCCATCGCTCCGCAAAATAAAGGTACTCGTGCGCGAGAAAAAGCCATAGCGCTGGTTTTCAGCGACAGCCAGCTTAACAGAATGACGTCGATCGGAGCAACATAGAAAGTAATTAAAACGAAATAAATAAACAAAAAGTAAATATTTAAGGTTGGAAATATAATAAATAAAACATTAAGAATATGGCAACAAGTACCTACAACAACTAAAGGATGTCCAGTGAAAAGTTTTCAAGTTTATTATTACATTTAAAAAATCACAATGTGATTCTAATTTTTATTTAAACAAAATAAAGTTTGGCGATGCGGATTTAATTTCTTAAAAACAATTTTGTCTTAATGCCGACTATTACTATTTAGGCACTATTTCAATCGGACACTTTCTTTCTTTATCGTGTAGGCAGTAAGGTCTAACGACCCCACACACCCTAGTGTCAGAGTTTCTAAATCGCCTCAATCGCCTTAAATTTGCGGAACACACGAGAACAGTTGCGTGGGTTCAATGGCAGCAACTTCACGACGAATATTTTCTTGGAATGCTTGAATAGTTCGAGAACTATTGTTGTAAACTCTTGATTTGAGATACCCCTACAAAAATAAGTCGAACGGTGTGGGATCATGATGTGACGACCTATAGATGACCAGAGATTATGGCCTATACCTATTCCAAAACGTAAACTCCAACTCAACTCGAACTCCAACTCCATCGAAGCTTGTCATAAATTGAAGTTTTTGCATTTGGTTGCTCATCTCTTGAGTACGAAAACGACAAGACAAGCTTTCATAGACATTTTTGTACTCATGTTGGAGGAGTTCGAGTTGAGTTAGAGTTTACGTTTTGAAATATCGGACTATGTCTCCGTACTAGCTGATAAATTGATAAAAAAATAACCTCTGCCTCTCAATTGTAACTCTATCTGTCTGTGGAGTGGCCCCCGTCTTGCTGATTTTTTTTCTGAATTTTAGTTTCCTTTTTAAACTTTTATTCCAGTACACTCTGCAACTCTCGCTTATGGATTTACGCGAATTGCGCATAACTTCACGTCGGAATTCAGCCACGTGTTCTGGCGTCGCTGCTGACGCTGATGGCCATTTTTTTTTTTTAAGTATGGGAAATCATCAAATGACCCCTTCCGCTCTGGGTGGAGCGGCAGGGAGTGTCAGACTTTTACTGACTAAAACCCACCCATGCTCCTCCTAGTGCCTTTTGCGTTCTAGGGCCGCGGTAACTCTTCGAACAAAATCCGCGACCATGGACGCTGATGGTCTCGGTGGAGTCTAGTTAACCACTGTCCCTTCTTGTCTGAACTTGAACCCACGACTAGATAAGTTGCATACTCGGCCCATCACTCAATCGTGGAATATTGAAGTTCGTGCAAAAAGTGCGACCACAAGTACCAATGAGTTGCCGACCTTTAAGTACAGCCGGTCGATTCTGTCGACATCTCACGGTGTCCACCTTGGCGGAGTGAACGACAGTTGAGCTGCCATTCCATTTTATTTGTATGGTTTGACAACTCACCCGTCGTGCACCCCGCCCCTGTGTTCACTTGGACATGTTTACAGAATCGCACTGCTGTTCAACTGAGAATGAGCGTTGCCCTACCGACCAGTAACTCATTGTGATTAGGAAATCTGCATAAAACGGTACAAAAAAATCCGCTGGACACCCTTTATTTCATAAATCTCGAATAAAATTATCCGTGCACAAGTAACAAACGTAAAGACACTGACGCCTAAAGTCTGAAAATACTGTGAGCTATTAAGATATTATTTCGGGCGCCTTATCCATCACTTGCCAGGTACGACGTAGCAAAACGAGAACCTGATAAAGTCTTGCTTGATCTACACAAAAGCTCGACTCATTATTACAAAACAATAGGATCACATATAGCCAATTACTAACAATAAGATCTAATATACCTTACATGAAGCCAATTAATAAGGACGCCAGTGGCGATAATTATAATGATGGTTATCAGAATCAGAATATTTACTTGTAAACACTGGTAGAGTTACACAGTTTATGAGACGTTACCATTACATTTCATTATGTTGCCGTTACATTACGCTGCCGTTATGATATTCAATAATATGTGACATGTGTTCGTTTTATTATGCCAACAACATAATATGATACATTGCTATGATTTGGGTAGCATTCGTCAACGCATGAACGAGGGATGCGCCACGCCGGTGTAACGAAATCCAATTTTTGTGGTACGCTAATGAAAAAGTCATTCGTCATCCCAACAAAAATGTTTTGCATCGCAGTCTAATCGTAGTCTATTTCAGTAATTAAAATCATCGCATAATAATTACGTTCAAATTAACCGATTGAATGAATACCTACTCTTATTTTTCATCAAATCCTGACATCTAGCAAATTGAAACTGAAGTTTCAATTTATTTATTTTTTGTTTTAATTAATGCTATATTTTAGTTAGTATAGTTTATTTTATTTGTTGGTTTTAGTATTTACTTGGGAGATATGGTAGGTACTTCACAAAATTTAACGCCCCCTCTACCCTCTTTTAAAGGTTAGTTTTGGAAAATTAAGCACAACGATTTTCATTAATTACCGTAAACCGGGGTTACTTTGATCAATTTTGAACTTTACCTCTCTGTAACTTTTGAATCTGTGGTTCTATAAAATATTTAAAAAAAACCTAGTAATCGGTTTTTATAGTTCTCTCTAGAAAAGTAAAAAAATAAATAAAAAATGAGTATATTTTCAGGAAAAAAAAATAAAAACAGCGTGATCAAAGACAAAATGATTTTGGGGTTATATTGATACCTCTCTGTTTTAATATGGAATCTGAAAGTAACCCCAATAACTATTAAAAAACAAAAAACAAAAAAAAATCGGTCAGCAGGAAAAAATGTTATTCCCGTTTTTATTCCTTGGGGTAACATTGTTCAAATAAAATACACAAAATCGAACAGTCTACACGTTTTAATTAAGTAAGACAGTTATTTGACAAATAAAAATCAACATTAAAATTCTCAAAAAGCAGTCTTATACAGAAATACTAAGATATGTTCTTTTCAAGCTTACAGCTACCTTATTAATTATTTATATATTGGCAAAATGAGATCAATCAACAATGGCACTTTTTAATCATAAAAATAGATCGATATAAAATAGCATTAACGCCATTGACATGATGTAAATAATCTAAGGAAGTTCAAAAATATTAATATCAAAATTAAATTGAACGCATTCAATATGATTTTTATCGAAAAAATGTTTGGGCTTCGGCAGATAGCTTAAAATATCAGTCTCCTCTATTTCTGATATGTCATCGCGTACCAGTCTAAAATCTTTTTTATTTCCCATCGATTTAAATCCTTCGGCTACTAAGGGGTCTAGGCTGATAATGCGGCAAACATATTTGTAAATTTTCTTTCCTCGACGTGAGTAAAATTTCGCCAAGATAAATCTCCCTATTTCTAATTCCTCATGCTCCTCGGAAACTGGATTTTCAGACCCACTGCTCTCCTCTACAGGGATTGCCTCATCTACATTAAATGTGGCGATGGGCAAGTTTTCTTGATCCATATCAGAAGGTTCTATGTCATTGGCATCTTCCGTGTCTGGGTTAACCTCAGCAGTTGAGACGCTAGCGCCTGGTTCCACATTTAACCGTGTTCTTCTTCTCGGAGCAGCTGACTGACTACCATATCGCTGTTCTTTGAGATAGTTGGTCAAACAGCTTTCAGCTTCATTAGTAGGGTCGCCATTTTCTACAACAGGCAGTCTTTTCAGCACTTGATCTCTCGATAAAGGAAATATGCCAGTGCCTTTAAAGGCGCTCAGTAAATTTCTTTTTACTCCTTGTGTGACATTCGCAAAAGGTGAGTTGGGTTTAGCTTGGACTGAGTCTATCTTTTCTAGTGCCTTTTGGAGCAAGCGAGGAAAAGTATCTTTTGGAACAGTCGACAATCGAGGATTTTGTAGTTTCCAGTTAGTTAACACGTGTCTCCAAGCGCCTTTCAATGGCCTAAAGAATGCCACATCTAATGGCTGGCACAGATGTGTAGAATTTGGAACCAGACAGACAAAATCAATGTTATTCTGTTCACATTCATTGAGGACATCAACATCTATGTGTGAGGACAGGTTGTCCCCAATCAAAACTTTTCTACCTGGTAATGCTTTAGCATGCGGCAAGAAAGAGGTCCTAAACCAATCACGGAAGGTTATGCTATCAATCCCACTATAGGTTAGCCACTATTGGTTCTGTTAAATCGAGATCCACTGGAACAGCAGGTCTTCTGACAACACGGTGCACCCTGTGGTCCCCCTTCTTTCCATGTGTCATAAAGATGAACACTTTTGTAGATCACATAAGGTGGTAAGAGGACACCGTCTGCAGACCCACACATCATCACTGTAGTGGCACTTTTGGAAAAATTCATAATCTTCTCTGGATATTTGACCCCACGCCTGTAAATGCCTTGTTTTTTTCCAGGGTCGTCGCTCATGTTCGTCTCGTCATAATTAAATATATTGGACGGCGGCAAATCTTTAATAACTGGTGTAAGGTTGTCAAAGTATTTATTTATACTATCATGAGATACTTTTGCCCTTGCTTTTTTAATATTTGTTGATACCCTTTGAGAGTATTCGTCTTTATGGCGACGTAAAAGGGAATATGCCCACTCAACTCCAGGAAGATTGTTTTCGAATTTGGTGACCACTCGCCCTTGTTTATCTAGAAAAGCTTTTGCAAAAAATCTCAAATCCAGCAATGTTAGAGGATACCCCCAATCGGAACACTTTGCAGCTGATTTCAAGATAGCTTTTTCCTCAGAT
The DNA here is from genome assembly GCA_947386135.1 of Melanchra persicariae. Taxonomy (NCBI): domain Eukaryota; kingdom Metazoa; phylum Arthropoda; class Insecta; order Lepidoptera; family Noctuidae; genus Melanchra; species Melanchra persicariae. The sequence goes on along the minus strand of OX376643.1, from coordinate 11,622,088 downwards.
TCTGAGAAAACTGTCTGAGCGCCAGGTTTTCTCATGTGCATTCCTTTATATCTATTATAAATAGTTCCATAAGGTATATTATACTGTTCTGATGCACCTCTGATGGACAACTTCCCGTCAACTACTTGACTTAAAGCCTCGTTAACCGTCGCTTCAGAGTAGTTTCTGTATTCACGGGTACCCAGTTTCTTTTTATATATTCGCGGCATTGTCCTGGTAAACAAATAAAATAAAATAAAATAACAAAAGCTATCATTCAATTTCTTATATTAATAACTGGGGTAACTTTGATCATTTGATCAATCTCACACCATATACCCTATCAATGACACCCCGCAGGAATTTAATCGACGCCATTACGAAAATTTTGAGGTTAGAACAACAAATATTTTTTATTTGGATTTCCGAATATAGGCTACTAAACAGAAACTATCAAAAAAGTTCGTGATACATACACGTATTAAGCTGCATATGAAGTTTTACAACACATTTTTTCTAGTATAAATCGGTATTAACAGAAAACTTACCTTTTTAATATATAAAACAACGTGAGATCAGCAGCGCACCCGCAAAAATGATTGTGACAGTTCTTCAGAGTGGTCATCCGAAAAAAAAAAATAACCAATTATAGTTCCATTTTACGCAATTTGCATTTTTATGTGAATAGGAAGTTTTGATCAAAGTAACCCCCTGATTCAAAGTAACCCCGGTTTACGGTACCTGACTTCATATCTGCTTATTCTGTGGTATCGGGAGGCCCAAGACTATGTATCATTTAATTAGCGAATGCGATAGCGTCTGTCAATCCCATAAATTTTTGACTTATTGACAATCGCCTTCGCCACGCTACCGTTGACAGAATCTCACTTGTCTCGAGCCCAGGTTCAGCGCAACTGTTCACCCCGTTCACCCCGTTAGAGGTTGATTATGCAAAAATTGTTACATCTGTTTCAATTATCCAACTTTTAGTTTGTTCATAGCATTCCGACATAAATTGAAGCAAGTAATAATGTCCTACCCTAAAAACTTAATCATCCCTCTTTCATCCCTTACTATGTAGTTTATTTTCGAAAGATACAAACATTTATAATTATTTTTTATCGAAATCATTTAAATGGCGTATTTCAACTTCATCTCACCAAGCATAAGATAAGATTCTCCCCAGTTCGCTCAAGCCGCGATATTTTTCTTACTTAGAGTATGTTTATAACAGTCGTAACTTAAAAAAAGGACCGATTTGAATAATTTAAAGTGTAATTTACACGGACATAATCAAACTTAATTATCGAACCATTTAAATGGACAAGGATTAATATCATGATACAAAAATCACCATTTTTCCATTTAACCCGGGATTTGCTTGAATAATTTGAACAAAAAGCGGTCATGGGGACTTATCCATAATAGTTAGACATATGGTATCACGAACTTTTTTGTAGATATTGATGACCTCTATAAAACACATTAATACATCACTAATTTTCTCTATTGTCAATAGTTTCCGCAGTGTACGGGACATAAGGATTTTATTCACACCTTGGGTTACATTATCGAAGTTTTCATACGGATCCCTAACTTTTTAGAAAATACTCTATAGTCTATGTTACTCAGTGATAATGTACATAGCTTTCTAACGGCAAGTGATTTTTTAAAATTGGTCCAGAAAAATACGGAAGTACAAAACTTTCCTCTTTATAATATTAGTGTAGATGTAGATTAGTGTAGATAGTGTAGACGTTGATTATTTGATTAAATATATAAATTTTGGTAAAATGATGATGGTGATTTAATTGATACTTTAATAACTAAGTATGCGTTACAGTGAGAGAATATTTATTTAGTATCAACCTTCGGGGGTTGGAGGATCTAGTCAAAGTGCCATTCTAGCATCGAATGCGATTGTCGAAATGCCAAAATGTCACGTATATAATGATCACGTAGCCTCCGTATCAAAACGTCCTATTTTCGAATCGTCCTAGTCTCGAATCGTCCTCTTAGCATAATGTCCTATTGTCGAAGTACAGCGAAGCTGGAAAATTAGTATCGGTTTTTCGACATGGCTCATTATTTAATTTATTTTTAAATTATCATTCAAACGAAAAAGAGGTAGGTATACCTCTAGTGTGAACACAACCTGTATCCTTGTACAATTTCATGGTCCTTTCCGTTTCGTTCTGTGAAGTAAGCAGAAGTTCGGAGACGGGCTGAAATCTAGAGCGGTAAAGCCACAAACTACCAAGAGACCTGAATCATGAAGAAGTATTTCCAGAGCAAACATTAGCGGTAAAGATTCACCATCTACCAGGAGACCAGAATCTTGGAGAAGTGTTTCTGGGGTTGGAATCCCCGAATACTCACAAACCACCGGGAGATCGGAATTATGGACAAGAATTTCTGGGTCGAGCCGTTGGCGAAATAATAAAAAAAAACATTCTGAACCCAATTCTGAGGCAATTTATTTATTCTGAGGTAATTAGGAAATCTACGCAGACAAAGTCGCGGGCTGAAGCTAGTATTGAATAACATCCCTATTTTATTTATGAATTAATCGCGAAAAAAAAAACTGTCACCATTTACTTGTAAACTACTTAATATGCAAATCTTATATTTATGTGTGGTATGACTATACTTTTCCCATTCTTCTGTTTTTAGGACATTCTGTTAGTGGTTCTGCTACTAGGACGATTTGCGAATAGGACGGAACGAACAGGAATGGGTCGTTTTGATACGGAGGCATCACGTACTATTTCGATATCGTTTGTCAACCCCATACATTTTGACGTTTTGACTATCGCCTTCGCCACGCCACCGGTAACAGAACGTCATTTGTCTTGATTCTGTCGCTAAACAGCCACGTTGTCTGTATCTTCTAGATCTCCAATGTACATGATCATTAGGCATCGATGCTTGGAAGCTTCGATCAAGAATAGATGTCTGATTAGCACTTCAAAAACTGCGGGAAAAACAAGACCACAAAAACGGCCGGAAAAAAAAGACGTCTGTGGTCTTATTTCAAATCAGTGTGTACCAATTATTACGAATTTTAAAATAGTGTAAGCCAGATTTGTCATCGTATATTTTGAAATTTTTTTGTTAAGAATAAAGTATTAGATATTTATTTCAGAATAAAAAAATGTAGTTATTTAAAAGTCACTGTTTATTTCAAGCCGATGGAAGGTCTCACATACAAAAATATTGTAATCGTAATTATACTTTAAGCTCGGAGTATTATGGTTTATAATCAAGTTAGGTTGTTGATATATGTAAACTGTTTCCTACGATACAGTGTCAATGATAAATTATCGTGTTGTGTGTGTAAACGTGGACACTTTTGCGACGTATTTCCTGATCTAATGATGTATTTTGGATCGAAGCTCGGACGAGAACATAACGCTAAGTGCGAATTTCATCAGCAATATCAGGTTCTGGCATGTTTAAATTACAATAATGTAAACATGCCAGAACATGTTGTGAATTCAATAATTTAAGCTAGAATTAATAGTATGTAATCCATATTTTGTATTATTTATTAATTAACTAGGTGTATCCTCCGGCATTGTTCCGTTGATCCCGGCTGTCATTTGTAGATTATTGGTAGTCGTTACGGATTGTCAGAAGCCAGAAAATCTGATTCCAGTCTTGCCAAGAAGTGCAGTGTTACCCAGTTAGGTTAGTTTAGTTAATTTAGTTAATACTGGTACAATTACCAGTTAGTTTAGTTAATACTGGTATTCAGCTGAATCCGGTTTCACTGGAAGCCGAACCCAATATAGTTGCACGCTTACCATCAGGTGAGATAGTGGTCAATCGCGTGCCTATCAATAATAATAAAAAAAAATTGAGAAAAAGCTAGGTAGGTGATATTCCTCCCGCTTTGTTCCTTTGGTGTATCCCTTAGGAAACGTTATAATATAAAAAATTGCTTACCGTTCCGCGATATTGTACAAGTGAGTTTTCGTAATTTGATGAGGACTTCCAGAGTGTTTTAAAAAATACATGAAAATAAAGTATTTCACTACTTCATAACATTTCTTTTGATTTAAATCGCTCCCCGCGATGTGAAATAACTACTGTAGCTACCTAATATAATCTCGTTTAGTCGTGTTTCAAATGTGTGCTTGCTATTAGTAGATTGGCTACATGCCTTGTTGGACAAAGTAAATATTCGTATATTAGCGAACTTTAATGATTCTCGTATATATCAGTATATAAGTACTTCAGGTATTTGTGGGATGTGCCGCTCTGCAGAATTTTACGGAATAACTTGATTCATACGTCATCAAATACTGTTGAGCGCGCGCGTCTGCTGGCTGGGGGGAATGGGAGTCGGGTTTGTGGCTTCAAGCACTCCCGTCATCCACCATAGGTACTATGATGGATGACGCATCGTTCGACGGCTCTCTATCGGTCTTCGCTGAGGCGCACCTTGTGTTGCTCCGCAATGGTGTCACTGTGGAGTAGCTGTCGACACCACATACATGTTCCAAGTAAGGCGGGCTGTGCCGGCGCTGCCGCTGCAGCTGCTGAGGCCCTCAAGCGGCGCAGATACCCTTATTGGTAATTACAGTTTTGAGCCGTTTGGGGTCGAAACGCTTGGGTCATAGGGTCCGAGTGCATGTCTCCTGTTCAAAGACATATCTCGCCGACTGATCACTGACACTTTGCGCGATCAGAGGGCTGGCTCCTTCTTTGCCCAAAGAATTAGCATTGCCGTTCAACGTGGCAATGCTGCTAGCCTTCTGGGCGCGTTTCCAGATGACGGCGATGCGGAGGAATACTTCGACACCTGAGTGTATTTTGTTTTTGTGTATATGTTACGGCTAAAGGTGGGTGTGAACATAAACCTAAGTTTAGCCGGTCATTGGGCGTTGCGGAATATGTTCGAAAGAGTTACCGCGGCCCTGGGATGAAAGGCACTAGGAGGACTAAGGGTGGGTTTTAGTCAGTAAAAGTCTGACACTCCCTGCCGCTCCACCCAGAGCGGAAGGGGTCATTTGATGATTTCCCATCCAAAAAAAAAAAAAAAACCGGTCATTGGGCACCCCGAATCGGATAGGATAGGTGGTTATTTATTTTTAAACCACACAGAAATATGAACTTTAAAATGTTTTGAGGTTAGGTTAGAACTAGTTGTACCCGGATTAACCTAAGGTTAGCCGGCTAATCTTAAGTTTATGTTCACACCCACCTTTAGCCGTAACATATACATATTGTGTTTATTTAAATAAAAGAAAGGTTCAAGATTTGAATAAAATATAGTAGGTACCTAACATTTTCCGGGCGGTCTAGTTTCGACAACATAATACTATTTTAGGTTAGGAACTACATATTAGTTAGGAACTGTTTTGGCTACTAAAGAGCTAAATATTATTTGGCTTTGTCTGTTAATACTGATATTTGTTAAACAATCACAATTAAAATTGGCTTTATAAGCTAAACAAAGCTTCTATTAGCGGTGGTTGCCAAAAATCTTTTTCCAGAAAACATATGCTAATTGACGGAAAAGTTTCATTACAATTATTTCCTGGATAGTTAATTAGTATTAGGTAGGTAATTAAATATGGAACATCAGAATTATCTGTTCCATGTTTGTTATTGAATCAAAATCTAAAGCTTTGTTGTTTTGCTATAATGTATTTTGGTAATGAAATGTTTCCACAGAAGCAGCAACATCCGATTTCAGGCGAATCCTATTTCCTCCCCCAACCCACTGCATTTCGTATTTATATTTTACACTACGAAACTGAAGCTCATTGCAACTCAAATGAAGTATAAATTGCAACATCGGATAGGTAATTATGGAATGTCTCTTGTCTATCTATCTTTATATTTTCCTGGACACTAGATTGATGACCTATATATTTCCGTCTATCCGTCTATTCTTCCCGGACACTAATTTTGACGAGTACATTCAGCTTCGATATAGAACACAGACCGTAGTAAATTCATGAATTTATTATAAGACGTATTGACTTAGCTCCCTCTGCTTATATACCTGTTACTATGCATTGCAGTTTATTAGGTCCCATCCAATGATTTTATCCCGGTTTTGAGATAGGGAAATATATATATATATATATATCCTATGCAGATAGGTTTTTTACCAAGAAGATGATTTTGACTGACAATCATAATATCTTGTGAAACAGGAAATCCAAATCAAGAGTCATGACTACCTACACGGATTTTTGTTTTTCATGAAGTGTCTTTTTATTATTTTAACAAAGTTAGCATTCGCATGTCAATCGCAAACTGTCAACAAAGCCTTAATTTTCATACATTTTTGACAGTTTGCGATTGAGATGCCAATGCGAACGTTGCTTGAAAATGAGTAGAATTGGCACTGTATGCAGTAGAGATGAGAATGTTGAGAGGGATGTGTGGAGGGACGAGAATGGATACAGAGTATTAGAAAAATTGAAAAAGAATCGCTTGATTTAATAATAATAATCAGTTAGCTAAAAGGTTAGTCTAGCAAGGCTATCCTAATTGATGAGTCCCTCTCACTCAAAGTAATTATTTGTGTTAGTGTAATTAGAACTAATAGGGTACGATGGAGTTGGCGTATCCATGTGGAAAACCCTGTGTTAAATAAATATAATAAAAAAAACATTTATATTTTTGTTTCATAAATGTCTCGGTAAGGTCATGTGAAGAGGAGAGATCAACCGCACGATACTAAAAGAGTTATGAACATAAATGTGAATGGATATAGCTCCAACCCCAAGTAACATGAGGTAAAGACAGAAAAATTATAATGAAGATTCAGTTAATTATAATTATATTTTGGTCTAGCCAATTTAAATCTCATAATTTACTGTTTGAATGTCAAAGTCACTATAAAATTAATATCGTGTCTCGCGTTGTATTGCTTTCACATTTGAAGGGCACGTTTCACGTTGAAGCAAATAAATCTGCTTATATATGGTTAATATTTTGTTTTCTTTGTCTTACATGCATGTAAACGAAAGTTAGGCTTAATCTCTAGAGTACGTTGTGTTATCATGCGTAATCTGCTTAAATTTTGAAGAATAAAGGTATTGAATAAGAATAATATAGTATCCATCTGGGTTATAAGCTAAGCTTGTTGATGCCTCGAATCTGCAAGACGATTGACATCTGAGAGCCGAGTTCGGAAAGCTGTGATAATAGAAACATCGATGTCCATATATCTTAGCTGAGCCAGCTTAGATGTCAAGACGAATTAGATCGCCGAAGCTCTTAAATCCATGTCTACGTTTGTCACAAGAATATTTAAGAGGAATGTTTACTTGTGCTTGAAAAATGTAATTTAAATGCACGTAAATTATTGTAGTAAACATAAATGCACACAATATGTATGTAGGCAATATGTGTTGATGATAGACATATTATGTAATTCAATTTCATAATCTGTGTTCGGCGAGACGCGATGAATGATCATTCAATTTTAGCTAAACCTACCCTACAGGCAAATGTTCAAAATCGGTTTTGAATTGTTACATTACAAGCAAATGCTCATCAAACAGGGAGGCATTATTCGTAATTGTCATAAGTGGAATCTGAAATGTTACATTACAGGCGAATGCTCCCAGTGAAGGTGCACCTTTAAATATGATTCGTTTGAAAGACTTTCCCACCCCAGTCCGAATCGCTCTTGCCTGTTTTTAATAAACTAATCGAAATAAAGCTCGAACCTTCAAGCGAACCCCATCGTATTACAAACGAGGACTTATCTCGATAAATATGTTCATTCGTACATACAGCATGGTCTGTTTAACATTCAATCAAGCGGGAAAGCCCTGCATGACGCGGCATGACGTGATGGGACGAGACGCTAGTTAACCCTCCGAACGGAGCCGGTTCTTTCCCCAACGAAATTGTCCAACTGGGCATGAAGCGAAAGAAAATCATAATGTATCAGCAAACAACGTTTCCGCAACATTAGAAACTAATAGCAACAGCGAATTTATTATCAAGTTTTATGAACACATTGTTAAATCTCTTCTGAGATAGAGTTAACTAAAATAGAATAACATTTTCAGTGTACTACGTGTGGCTTTAATTTTTCTAGAGCACTTTAGTTTGTTTGTTAACTCGTCTAAAGCTTCGTCGGTGGTACGCTGAAAGTATCAGAGCATAGCAACACACTTAAACGATTACATAAGTTATTCTGGAAAATGCAGCGGTAGACGACGGCGAAGTCATGTCAAAAGAAGACTCCTATTGTTACGCAGAATTCTGGAACTCGTGTCGTGAACTCGAAAACGGTTTATACAGATTAATAGGTACTATGTAATACGGAGTTTGACGTTCCTTTTTGTAATGCTTCGACAAAATGACATCAGAGTGTCAATTCCACTAATTTTCAAGCAACGTTCGCATTTGCATCTCAATCGCAAACTGTCAAAAATGTACGAAAATTAAGACTTTTTTGACAGTTTGTGCTTGACATGCGAATGCAAACGTTATTTAATAAAACCGGCCAAGTGCGAGCCAGACTCGCGCACGAAGGGTTCCGTGCCATTATCTTTAAAAAACGGCAAAAAAATCACGTTTGTTGTATGGGAGACCCCTTGAATATTTGTTTTATTTAAAATTTTAAGCTATTGCATAGCTTCTATCGCGGGCCTTGAGCGTGGAGACCGAATCCAGAAATTCCGTAACGAAAATAACCTAACACCCCCCCCCACTCCGACCGGCACAGCGGTGATACTTTTTAGTTTTTAGTTTTGCCATCTATCGATGAATAGCAGAACTTTTAATGACTTTTTGAAATATCACGCTTGTCTCTTTAGTTCTGCAAATCGCCTCTAGGTGGCATTGGTATATTACATAAATAAATAAATAATTATAATTACATTAGTTGATAAAAAATGCTATGCAATAGCTTTAACGCGGCAATCTCCGAGTGCCACACGTCTTTTTTTTTTAAGTGAATATTTACAACTAAATATTTTGTGAGTAATTCAAGCGTCTACCTGTTGCCGTAATCAATATCGAGCAAAACGAGCAAAAATATCACGTTTGTTGTGTGGGAGCCCCAATTATTTTATTCTGTTTTTTAGTATATGTTGTTATAGCAGCAATAGAAATACATCATCTGTGAAAATTTTAACTGTCTAACTATCACGGTTCATGAGATACAGCCTGGTGACAGACGGACGGACGGACGGATAGCGGAGTCTTAGTAATAGGGTCCCGTTTTACCCTTTGGGTACGGAACCCTAAAAATGAGTAGAAATGGCCCTCCGTTGTATGTCGAACTCTTTGACGGATGACATATTTTGAGGGACAATTCCCGTATATTTAAAAAATGACCGCATTTGCGTTTCAGACGCAATCTTTCAAAAACTATATTTTTCGACAAGTTTTTGTAATTGATTGTCGCCAAGATGAGAACGTTGTTTAAATACGAATTTACCTTCCGTCTGAAACAAGTTCCAGTTAATTATTACCAACCTATGTAATAGCTGATACAAAATTATTAGTATTTGGAATTTTTAACAAAAATATTCATTAATCGTCCTTCAGGGAGATCAAAGTTCATACTAATAGCGAAACTAGAGGTAATAATTTATTATACATCACAAGGTCCGACGGAATATGAATATTGTAATTCAAGCATTTGTAGGCTTTCTCTTCTAATCACCCTTTTCATAATTTATTCTGAGAAATGTTCAGTCTTATTGTGATTAGTTAGTAAATTGTCTATTTAGCGACATTGTAAATAAATAATGAATACCAAAATTACAAATTTTTCATACACGAGTACACTGCGTTTAAACGTTACGCTGTTAAACTCATTTTCGTGTCAATCAGACCGGCCGTAATACAAAAAAATAATTTACATTTCGGGGATCAGTTTTTTAGTAAAATATATTATATGTATAGGACGAGGAGAAACTTATTCACATAGGAAAGATGCGGAAAAACTTTTAGAGGTGATGTAGTGGACTGAACATTAGGTAACTCTCGTTGGTTTATTTGGAAATATATACTTAGTTCATTAAATTACCCGAGTTTGAAAACCTTAGACATTTGCATAGTTTATGGTACGGATTCTTATGAGACTTTTGAGACAACATTTAGAATACAAAAAAATGTTTATAAAAGTTTACAACTTCATCATCTAATTGACAACGTGTTACAGAACGAACGCAAAACTTGAGAAGGGTTCAATGTACTCGTCTTATTTTTTTTTTCGTTTCTACTTGTGCATTCTGACCAGGAAAAGTACGGGTATACACAAAGATTTCAGAGGGAGAGAGAGAGCGATTTTAAGTTTTCTATAGAAAGTGAAAAATCACTATATCCTTCCCCCTGAACTCTTTTTCAAAGATGTTTTCTTATAACTATTTAGACCTGAATATCTAGCGTATGCATGCCAAGTTTCGTTAAAATCGGTTCATTCATTTTGAAGAATAAGGATTTGGAAGATTGTATGAAAAGCCGTACCGCGTAAACGCTCTTAATACGTATTCTATAGTACAAAGTGGAAGTAGTATTAGAGCTAAAATAAAAAAGTAATTTAAAAAACTAATAAGGAAGATATAAAAGTTGTATCTTTAAAAAAATCTAAAGCAAATATGCCTTAATATTTCAAATAAACGTTGTCACTTGGTAGTCGTATATCGTATCGCCGCATCTTGTCCTCTGGCCGGTGATAGCTTCCGGAGCCGAGAAAATGATATTGGAATGTAATATCTAGACCCAATCATTCAATTTAGGCAAAATCTATCTCAGAGCATTCTGAAAGGGATATTTTTTTGTTATTTGGTCGACTTAGATTGTCAAAAAATTCTAACCAGAGGCCCTAGACAATGTGCTATTCGATTAGCGAATGCGACTGTCGAAATGCCAAAATGTAGGAATTTGATCACGTGACGTTTCGATAGCATCTGTCAATCCGTATTGATAATCACCTTCGCCACGCTACCGCTGACAGAATGTCACTTGTCTAGAGCCCCAGCACCTTTATTTATAAAAAACATTTGATTTAAAAAAACTTGGATTACTGATTAGATTCTAAATTCAAAATTCTGTAAAAAGAAATGAATTAGGAATCTGCTAATCAGCATTTTAAGTTTATTATTTAAAATGGTTCTTTTTTATAAATGAGTCTTGTTCTTTGAACTGTTGAGCATTAGCAAAATTGTTGATAGTGAATTTGAATTAACTCTTTAAAGTTCAAAAATTTTTATGAAGACTGTTTACTTAGTGTTTATGTTTTGGTCGATGCCATGCCATGTGAAAATCATAGCAGGGAATGGCTCGTTTCTATATTTATTTTGAAAAGTTAAAGCTTATCTTAAAAATATGAAGAAAAGAGCAGTTTCCAATAATGTTTTCTTTACATAAAATAATATGATATTCGGGCAGTACAAACATCCAACAAGAGAGTATACATTAGCAAAGAACTTTTATGAACTAGTTGCTGCCCGCTATCTCGTTAGCATACTTCAACCCTCCGCTGGCCTCACTCAGGGGTGGAATTTCGTAAAATCCTTTATTAATGGACCTCTGCACCTTTTCAGGAACATAATCTTCATAATTTGATGTCTTAATTTTCTGTAGTTCAGTCTGGCTCTCGTGGTGAATCAACCCTCCAAGAAGAGCGTATTTTATCGAGTTGAAAGTAGCCTTTTTTTGTGGATGGTAAATTATTAAATGACTCCTCCCGCTCTGGGCGGAGCGACAGAGAGTGTCAGACGTTACTCTTACTGACTAAAACCCATCCGCTCCTTGTGCCCTTTTCTTTCCAGGGCCGCGGTAACTCTTTCGAACAGAATCAGCAACCCTGGCAGGAGATGAAAGTAGCCTTTGGTGTAGTCATCTCTAAACATCTTTGTAATGATGCTATATATAATTCAGAAATAGAAATAAATATAAAATCTTGTAACAACAAACTCTGTCATTCCAGACAACGTGCAAAAATAATTACAATCCATAAGTTCTTGTTTTGTTGGGCCTTCTTATTACAAATGGTCAGTTAAAATTCATCGTAAAATACACAACTCAGAAGTCGATTCAAATTATCTCGATTTATAAATAAAAACGTATGGTTAAATTTGTCGACTTATGGTAGAAGAAAGAACACCATGGGGTTTCCGGCCGTAAATTCATAACCCTCTCCTCAGCCCGAAGATTGCCCTTGAAAAATATAGAAAAGTACAGTAAAACTAAAATACTTAATAAGAATTAATTAATATTTGTATCTCCTCGCAAAGCCAATAATTCAAATCTGCTTAGGTATTTAAATACAGGTACTTATATGTTAACAATCTAAAATATGTGAGGAGCTGGTGTCTGAGTTAGACATGAAAAGGTCTGCATTACAAATCACCAGTTACCCACCCCACTGAAAAAGTATGAAGTAATAAATAGATTAAACAGATTACTAAGTTCAAAACAGTAGTGGGACAGTAAAAGCTTTTATGAACTTTGATAGTGACAGTTCATGTCTCGTCGGTTTAGTGGTTTTAAGCGTATACATTTTTTTTGAGTTTCTAGCGTATGTACTATGAGTTCGATCATCATGTTATTGTTAAAAAGGTCAATATATATAGCTCTTGTTAGTTAAATATAATTTAAATCAAATAATAATATGATTAATTTCCGTAGTTACCTTTTTATGGATGGGAAATCATCAAATAATTCCTCCCGCTCTGGGCGAGGTGGAAGGGAGTGTCAGACTCTAACTGACTAAAACCCACCCGTGTTTCACCAAATGCTTTTTGCATTCTAGGGTAGGACACTCTTTCGAACAATTTCCTACATTCGGCTTAATTCAATTGACAGCATCATAAGTTCAGTAATTGAGGATTTCGTGGTCATGGTGACTGAGTCGAGCGGAGTAGAGTTTCTTTTAGAAGAACATACTACAGTACTAAGACCTTAAAATAACGTATCGGAATTTCATGTTTTGGTATGTATAACGTTTTTTTGCACGCCATAATATAACATACTTATTAAATTGTTTTGATCGTTTTCCAAATAACTTTTACTATTTATACTGAAAAGAAAAATAATACATGCCATTGGGTGCTCGGTTAATTAAAAGCAATAAGGTTTCCTCCAACACCTCTACCTACATAGAAGTCACTTTAATTTAATTGGTAACTTTGCTATTAGTTTATTGTGCGGAGTCAACAGAGTCGTAGGTATTATCTTCAGGATACTGTTGGAGCCGACCCAATACTTGCTGAGCTATGAGGCTGTTTCCTTCCAACAATAGTCTTCAGGAGATAATCTCTTTCGAAAATGTAGCACTTGTATGTGGTACAGTGAAAAATGTGAATTGGTTTGCTATGTGCTGGGCAGGTTCAACGGGGTTTAATGAGTGAGCTCAGTAAAAATGTAAATGCGTTGTAGATCACCACAAGTCTTAAGATCACCACAAGTTTAATAAAACTTCTGTTCTTCACGTGGATAAACAGCTAGACTATTGTCGCATTTATTGGTCGTTTATTTGTCCGTTAACGTTATTTGTCATAACGTCATTGGTTGGTTGGTAGTTAACGGACATATAAACGACCGATAAAGTACCTCAGGAACCGGGCATTAGACGTTGTTGTTGAATCTACTAGTGTAACATCGCTTCGTACTGCAACTAAATTATACGTCTCTTCATTTCAGTTAGCTTTGGTGTTGAGTTCTTTTAGTAATAAAACCGGCCAAGTGCGAGTCGTACTCGCGCATGGAGGGTTCCGTACCATTATCTATAAAAAAAACGGCATAAAAATCACGTTGGTTGTATGGGAGCCCGCGGTTTACGTTGATTAAAAACTACTTACTAGATCTCGTTCAAACCAATTTTCGGTGGAAGTTTACATGGTAATCTACCTACATCATATATTTTTTTTAGTTTTTTCATTCTCTTATTTCAGAAGTTACAGGGCCCCGGCACACATTTCACCACTTTGGAAGTGTCTCTCGCGCAAACTATTCAGTTTAGAAAAAAGTGATATTAGAAACCTTAATATCATTTTTGAAGACCTATCCATAGAAACCCCACAGAAATGGGTTTGATGAAAAAAAAAATTGAGTTTCTGTTCTAAGTATGGGGAACCCCCAAAATTTATTGTTTTTTTTTCTATTTTTGTGTGAAAATCTAAATGCGGTTCAGAGAATACATCTACTTGCCAAGTTTCAACAGTATAGTTCTTATAGTTTCGGAAAAAAGTGGCTGTGACATACGGACGGACAGACAGACATGACGAATATATAAGGGTTCCGTTTTTGCCATTTGTCTACGGAACCCTAAAAACCGCTGCTTTGAGCTCCTATTTCAAAATGTATACTCTAATACTTCCATTGGTTGACAATATTAACTCTGGTTACGTTAACGAACCGTTTCGTGTCAAACAGAATATTTGGAATGATTTCATACGTCTTGGATCTGTTTAAACAAATATTTGAGGGTGGCAACATAAATATGGAATTGAAACTTGCAACAAACAGTGAACTGTAGTACCTACACAACAAAGTAATAGTAATGTCATATAAACCACTGGCCGCAGTATTAGATACGTTGACGGTACCGGAGTCCCGGATGCCGGGAGCCCGGGACGTACTCGCGGAAGGCCATATCGCCAAAAGGTCGACAGAGTCCACATAAAAGGTTGTTGCCTAAAGCTTTGAGCTTCTCGTCTTGACGTTTTCGAGTATTTCAATTTCAGACTCTTGCTTTTACAACGACGCGACCTTCGGGATCGGTGAAATAACAAAAAGATTAGAATACTATTTATATCGACTGCCCCGCGAGACGAGAATTTTAACAGAACCGGCGTGATCCTGAAAGCTTTGTACTTAGCTGTAATAACAAGTAGCAAAGACATTTGTCGAAATTTACGTAATTATTAAAGTAAACGCTTCTCAACTGTGTTTAGTTCTAATTTATGAATGTTAAAGTATTTGGTTGAAAGCTTTATTATACTCATTCGAAATGCGGCCAAAATTCTGCGAAACTCAAAATGTATTCATCATTTGTATAGGCCAGAATTTAAGTCCAAAGCTAAACGAGCCCGCTGCAACTTTTATTTGTTTTTAGCAGCGAGAGCGTTATAATGACCGTCGTTAATTTTCAGCTCGGCAATCCCAACGATTTTGTTAGATCTCAGTTTTTATTATATTTGCAGAAAGCGGAGCCACTGTGAACAAAAACCTGTTATTGTCCTTTCCACATTTTATGTTTTCCTGCGTTACGTATTTCAGATATTTTTATTGTTGAAATCAAAACAGTCCGCCATCATAACACTCCAGTTCAAGTAGAGAAATAGTTTTCGTCCGCTGATAACAATGAATCTGAACTTCATTTGTTCTTTTTTGCTTCCAGGATATTCGAGCAGTCGTTGCCGACAGAGACTTCAATAATAATGATTATTACCGGCGAAGCCTGCGCTGTTGTAGCAAGTCTAGCGCGGTATTGTTTGTGTGCCGGGTCCACGCCGTGCACAGCCGCAACTCGGAAACCGGGATTAACGATTGCATTTGACAGAAAGCTCCATAGACGGCAAGTTCGTTTTATCTAGCGCAAGCTAATGCCAAGAGCACTATAAGTATGTTTATGGATCTTTTTAGTGAAGCTGGAGAGGAAATTGCTAGCGTTAATGGTTAAAAACTAATGAGTTCTGTTCTAATTTATTTCCACACTGCGTTAGGAACTTTTCTTATTTCACAAAATAAAACACTAATAACGTGTTGTGCGGGGTCCCATGTTTGTCTGAGTATGGGTAACAGCGGGTACACAAGTAGGCGGCGCGGCGCCGCGGTGCAAGCCAGACATTTTATTGGGAACATCGGACTTGAACGAAATGGGCTAAATCCAATTACGGTTATGTCAGCCTTTCGGATAAGGCAACAAAAATATTATTTTTGATAATGTGACGTAGGCACGCAATAGTGAACATTTCGAACCTTTTTTGATGACATGCAAATGATTTCAGAAGTTATCGTTATGAGGTACTCATCATCGTTCTTTAAGTAGATACCCTAGCTATACAATTAAGTAATCAAATAAAACGACTTCAGAATTTAATAAGTTGAAATTTTCCTCGGATTATTCACGATAAAAATCTCATAATAGGTATACTAACTAAATCCTAAATACACGCAAACATACTGAAAAATAATCACCGCGTGAGTTCTGCACATAAAAGTTCATTGTGTTACAATATTTTGTTTGTACACGAAACGCATGATTGAATAGCACAAAGCATCGCATCTCGAATGATAAACGCGACGTCATGACATATCCTGTGACGTCAATAAATACTCTTCATGTGCGGCGACGTCATTCTTGTCACGTCACGTCACGTCACGCCGACGTCGCGTCATGCCCCGTCATCAGCGACTGCTCCACGCGTTGTTGACTTGCCAAAATTGCCTTGTTGTGATGAGCCCGTGACTTTTTAATGTAAGCCTATTTTCTCCTTTGGAATCTCTTTTATCCGCAAAGACAGGGCTTTGAAGTGGCCGCTTTGTACGCGCCGCGGTGTAGTTGTGATGGAAGTTTTTTGTTAACCATACGCTTATTAGTTTGTAAGTATTCTTTCTGATCTTATATGCAGCATGACAGTTTTATGTCTGAAAGTCTTTCATAAAATAAGTTATTCAATTTAGGGCTGATTGTTCAATAGTCTGCTAACATTTGCCCGAAGAATGAATATGGATACGCTACGAATATGAAAACGACCATTTTTAGGGTTCAGTACCCAAAGGGTAAAAACGGACCCTATCACTAAGACTCCGCTGTCCGTCTGTCTGTCACCAGGCTGTACCTCATGAACTGTGATAGCTAGACAGTTGAAAATTTCACAGGTAATGTATTTCTGTTGCCGCTATAACAATTGCTAAAAACAGATTAAAATAAATATTTAATAGGGCTCCCATACAACAAACGTGACTTTTTGCCGTTTTTTTATAGATTATGGTACGGAACCCTTCGTGCGCAAGTCCGACTCGCAATTGGCTGGTTTTTATTCCTCACTTAAAAGTTATCTGACTGGCTGAAAAAAGAGATACAATTCATTTTCAGGTTTTCCGTCAAAAATAAAATTAATGCTTAGAAATTTCAAATGTTTCATCAACTAAATAGTTCTGAAAACTTATAATTATCTAATATAGGAAATTCTCGTGTCACAGTGTTGGTTGCCATACTCCTCCGAAAAGGCTTGACCGATTCTCATGAAATTTTGTGTGTACATTCAGTAGGTCTGAGAATAGGACGTAAACTATGTGTAGGTGTAGGGTGAGTGTAAGGTACCTTACAACACCTACACCTGTAGGGCAGGTGTAGGTGTAGGGTAGGTGTAGGGTAGGTAGGTAGGTAGCCAGTTGACTGCAGCGAAGCCGCGGGGGACAGCTAGTATTATTATAGATTGGTTTGCCTCATAGCAAATATAAAAGGAGAAGAGCAAAGCAACAGATATTAACTTTTTTTTTCTCTTCGATAAAGTTACAGGTATATTAAACCTTTGAAATTACTTTTAAATATGCATAAGACTTGCTTGCAACTTTTTTTAGTTTTTGTCAATTTTTAACCGACTTTAAAAAAAGGAGGAGGTTCTATGTTCGTCTGTATGTATTTTTTTTATGTATGTTCACCGATTTCTCCCCCAATTGTGGACCGGTTTTTAAAATGATTTTTTTGATTGAAAGTTTATACTCCTCGGGTCAGGCCATTGTCACCAAGTCAAAATCTGATGATGAGATCCCAGGGAAATCGAGGGCAACCCACACATTTTATAGGCACATACCACGATTTGCATGTACAGTCTAACGCAAATCAAATATTTATGCATGGTAATTATCACATCATGTCGCTGAGCTGATGATGGAAGGTATAAGTCCTGATCTGATGATGGGATCCGAGGAAAATGTTTGTTCAGCGATATTTTCGCCAATTGTCAACCGATTTTGATGATTCTTTTTTTGTTTGAAAGAATATCTTCCCGGACTAATTCCCATCAATTTGGTGAAGATCTGATGAAGAACTTCGGAGATAGGTAACGGAACTCTTCAATAAATGACAGCAAATCTCCCGGGATTGCTGATATCGCATTTATCTGTTTATTGCTTACACCAGTTCACAACATAACATCACGCCGGTCAACCTGAATTTCCATATTTTTGGGGTTATCTATTCGGGCATAACTTTATTGTTTATTTATTAACCGATCTTGATGATTCTCTTTGGTTGAGTTTAGTTATAGCTAGGTATATTTCATTTGTATAGGAAGTTGAACTTCAAAGATAAACCATCAGTGACCTCCTCAACTTAAAATCTAGATCTTCGCTAAAAAGTGAAAAATAAAAAAAAATACAAAAAAATACAACAAAGTGGTCCAAAATAAATTTGTTATACACGCGCATATTAATGATGAAACGATTGCTTCATAATATCATTAGGCATTTCAGTAATAATAATACTTTCAAATCGTGTTTAATAGGCTTTACAGTTTCTCACCTCTATTGCTATCGTTAATTAATTCGAAACTTATTTGTTTAAAAACCGGAGAAAGATAAATCAACATTTTTAACCACCCACTTTGGCTGGCTGGTTGGTTTGTAATTATGTAGAATGTAAACATGCAGCGGGTGCTAAAACGTTTAATTAAAATCTGATATCCCATCGACCAAACACCATCGCAATACACATCGGGTTATTCCCGAAGTACCCCGAAGTACCCCGATCCCAGACGTCCCCGAATATGATAAATATTATTACATTTCTTTTTTTCTATTGTTTTCAACTTGTACGGTCGACATAAAAAGTGCCTCATGTATGTGTTTGAAATACATACCTACTGATGAAAGTAAGTAGTTTATTTAGTTTTTTATTTAATAAACAAAAATGGATTGGGATCGGGGTACTTCGGGAATAACCCTACACATCATTATGTCCTATGGTTATGCTTGGAATTTGGGTTCTAATGGAGAAGATATAAGTGTAATCGGGGTAAGAAGAAAAGATGAAATAAGATTAAAAATGTAACAAAATTTAAAGATTTAAATAAAGTAGGTATGTAAACCACTTAAATGGAAATGGGCAGGACATATGCTGAGAGAAGAAAAAGAGAAATGGCATGAAAAATATGGGAGTGGTACCCCAGGGATGGCAAAACAAAGGTCGACCGAAATGAAACGATGAGAGACGACCTCAAAATAATTGCCGGTCCAGAATGGATAAGAATTGAGGTACACAGAGATAGGTGAAAGTCTTTGGATGAGGCCTTTGACGAAGGACAAGCTGTTGTTTAAAAAAACCGATCGTTAGTAACAAATTTGCCATTTTAATAATTGTAAAAAAGCAATAAATGCTTATTTTATTTTATGTATAATATGAAATCTAGTTATATATCGGACACCAT
Organism: Melanchra persicariae; assembly: GCA_947386135.1. NCBI lineage: Eukaryota > Metazoa > Arthropoda > Insecta > Lepidoptera > Noctuidae > Melanchra > Melanchra persicariae. The sequence continues at coordinate 11,602,736 of OX376643.1, read as the reverse complement.
TCCTTTCCGCTACATACCATTGAGATACAAGTGCTGCCTCTGAGATCTTCCTCAAAAGAAATGCCAATTAGGTACACTATTGTCTGATCCGAGAATCGCTCGAGCTTATTCCCAAGCATAGGAAAGATTCAAGTGGCTCGTTATCGGACTTGTTTTTATGAAGCTATCATTATAGAAACAACTTATTTATAATTAACTAGACTTTGTGCGCGATGTCGTTTCATTTTAACATTTAGTCTCTTTCATAAAAAATCTCGGAACTGCTTAGTAAGTAGGTAAATAATAAATTATTAGAGAATAATTAATTTTCTTCATGGGCACTGACGACACGCCAGAAGATAGGTACACGATTCCTTTTATGAATTTCTAGAGAAGGATCAACAAAATGATTCGATACCTTTTTAATAAAAATTCGTTTTTACTATGTTAAAAGATAGCTAAGTTTTACGTACCAACTTATATAATATACTCTGCAGTTTAGATATATCGACATGCGTTTATGTCGGTAAACTAACTAACTATACAGAATTCTATAAAATACAAATCTTCGTATTTACTTTTCGAAGCCGAATCTCAAGCAAACATGAATATATCAAAAAGAACAGAAAAGTATTTTTGTTGAGCCAGCATCGCAATATTTAAGATCGTTTTAGACTTATCGCTACCAACATTGGTCCAACTTTCGATTACGAATAGGTATAAGAGTTTTCCGTGCCGTAAGATACTGTGCCTCATTTTACGTGCACTTAATATTTTCTTTAATATAACGTATAACAGGTTAAACTGAAGTTCTGAAAGTAGTTTGAGAGGAAATTTAGAATCGATTTTAGTCGGTTTTAATAAAATAATAGTGTCTTATAAATCGGGGGACTAATCAGTCGTGTCATAATTAGTAACAGCTTACAGGTATTACGATTTTGAAAATCGGTTCCTTATTTTTGCAGTGTTATTGAAACTATAAATAACCAACAATATTAATGCTGAAACCTTCCCAAAATAGACCAGATATTTTGTTAGGACATATTATGAGGAAAGGAACGCTGTTGGCAGGCGAGTAATTAGTCTCAAGCGAGGGTGTAGTCACAAAGGAGAATGCATCTCTGTATAAACAGAGACTTGGGGCACTTTCTGGACAATTGAAACGTTTCGCAGGCGGAGACAGGCGGCACACCTCCCCTACCGACCTACCGTCATGTATGGCAGGCACAGTCATTGACAGGAACTTTGTGGCTTGCTAGGTATGATTCCTGAGTCAAAAAAAATATGATTGTATAGTTTAGTTCGTCAGTTAGATTATCGAAAATATTGAACCCGTATTTGTTGTTTTAAAATCAATAAAAATTGGCGAAGATTTCAAAGATGTCGTCAGTTTGTGACGTCACATTCAGGTAAAAAATTTGCACAAATTGTGACGTCACACGAGTTTTCAACGCACTGTATCCTCTTCATTTTTTGTTTGCGTGAAAAGAAAAAATACGAGTCCAATACTTTTGGCAATCTATCTGACGGACTAATTTTTAATTGATTATTCGATTTTTTTAGTCATCTACCCTATTAACCAGGCAAAATGGCGGCCCATAACGGTTATTAGCATTTGCATTGAGAAAAGCTTACGTAAGCGAAAGAGCGGACAATCTGGGAGACTCTAATTAGTCGCTTCATCATAGAGCTAGACTTGCCAAACCTCAACAAACCGTCATAATTATAGCCGAAACTAGCTCGATGTCCGCCATGCCTGCCTGTCCAGAACAAAATGGCGTTCTCGCGAGCGTGTGGATGCCGATGTTTGAAACCCTACATGTACCCAAACCTTTGTGGAGGTTTGAAGTTTGCGGCAAGTGCCGAGCGTGTGGCTCCGGTATCATACTTATCATCTCATACTTACCTATTATCTCTTAGGCACCTAATAATTTCTAACGTAGATTTTGTATATGGCCCCACAGACAGTCCTAAATTCGCCGTGCAAGGTAATTTGTAATTTACATTGGGTACACCGCATCTCTGTAATTTGACTCAAGAGAAACATATGTGGCACTCATTTGAATATTATCATTGTCTTAATATACAAAGACATCGCCACAAATAACGGTCTGATGACATTAAGGACATGTTTTAGCACCTTTAAATAAACGATCTCGCAAAGCTGCAGGCTTTAAAATATAGCCTGACCGCGCATAAATTTAATACAAACCGTTATTTTGGATACAATTACAGCGGCATGCTCAGCATATTATTTTTGCTGAAACTAAGTGAACACATTCGTTTTATTGTATTGTAAAGATAGATTGAATTATTGTTTATTCACTTATGGTGAAATGTTAAAAACACGCAGGGAAACAAAAAATACAGATTGTTGCAGATATACAGAGTGAATTTTAAAGTAGGTATGCGTGAATGGCCAAATCTGAAACTTTGAGGAATATCGAGAAACACTGAAAGGAGTCTGGAGCCCGACTTTGACGAAAACTAAAGGTACGAGCATATTGTGTCGGGCCGCAGTGAGTCGGGGCGGGCTGCATCGCAGTGCAAAATGCGTAGGTACTTAGCACATTGGTGACGGGCCAGGTCGCAGCGCATTGACGGATAAAGTACCTACAGTACACTGCTGGAAACGGTCATATAATAGGGGTTATTAAAACGCGAGTGTTTTAATACCTAATTATATGCCGTTGCATACACTTATTTTATATTCACTCATACAGTTGAAATAAAAAAAATTGGGAAAAAAGTTTATTTCAAACTCACAGCCACGGAAAAAACATGTGTTATAGCGGGATATTTAGTATCTCATTGCGCAGCGCGCGCATCCATAGACAATGACACTATTTTTTTACAATGAATTAAAAAGTAAAAGTGTGCTACAAAAATCAAAAACTTATTTTATCACGTAATCGTTTGAAAATCGCAGGAAAATGTTGCACTGTAATGGTTTTTATCTACACTCACAACCTAATGTTCCAAATATGAGCTCAAAACCGAATGTACACACGATCTTTTTTTTCGTGGATAGATAAAATTAAAAAGTAGTGGTTTATGCAGCGATAATAATAAAAGGGGTTATTAAAACACGAGTGTGATAATAGTAAATCACACGAGTGTTTTGATACCTCACTATATATCTACCGTTGCATACACTATTTTATCTTCACTCATACAGTTGAAATAAAATAAGTGAAAAAATAAAAGTATTAAGTAGGTATGTTTATACAATATTTTTTGTGATTGTAGATAAAATTGTAGTAACACTCTTTTTTTGGGCAGTCGTGTAAAAACACATGGTTTGATAACTAAGGTTGATTATGTACATGTAACTAACCCTATAAATTATTTGAATCGGACCTTTCGTTTAAAACTTACGAGTCGACGAGTAAAAAAATGTTCTAAGTAAGAAAAAAGTTGCAGTTTTAGCGAACTGGGGAGAATCTCAATGCTTGGTCCGATGATATTGAAACACAATCAAAAATGATTTGGATAAAAAAAAAATGAGAAAAACAAATGTTTGGATTTTTCGAAAATAAACCCGAGCAAGGGGCGAAAATGAGCTCTTTAGTTTGCCATGTGTTGCTCTTTAGTTTGTAATTGCACTTTCCAGAATTTGATCCTTATTAGTGACACTTTCGGATGGTGTAATAATACTAATAATACAGTGTGTTTTTTTCAAAATCAGGCGGTTGGATTCCTGGCTAGAAATAAGAACTTACCGATTTTTCAAAAACCCAATGATTCGGTTTTAGTTTTCGTCAAAATTCAGCTCGAGACCTTTCAGTGTTTTTCGATATTCCTCATAGTTTCGGATTTGGCCATCCACGCACACTTCAAAAATTAACCCTAAGTATAGGCAATTTTGGGGACTATGTGCCTCTTACGTGAAGAGATGCTCATAAATCCGTAAATAAATGTTTTTTGTAAGGCACTTTGATAAGGTCTATTCCAGTGAAATTAAAGTAAAATCTAAAAGCAGGAATCCCTTATCCTTTCAGCAGTGCGATTCTGCAAACATGTCGAAGTGAACACTTGGGCGGGGTGCACGACGGGTTAGTTGTCAAACCATACAAATAAGATGGAATGACAGCTCTATTGTCGTTCACTCCGCCTATGTGAACAACGTGAGAAGTCGACAGAATTGACCGGCAGGAATGTAACTGAGCCTTAGCATCATATAGGTACATTACGTTATTAGGTACGGTTCTCTAATCTTACATACTCGTAGTATAAAACAAAGTCGCTTCCTGCTGTGATTATTTTCTGTAAACCAGAAAATAATCATATTGCTCGCTTTTATGAAAATACAGGATTATCATGAGTCTATTTTTGGAGTAGGTAGCTACCGCATCCTTGACCGTTGCTCTAACTACAAATGTATAAATATCATTAATAAATACGTTTTAGCGTAGCAGCTTGTAATTAGCATTCTAAAATATAACGTTCCTTGGCAAACTGCATACGGATTATGTAGTTTGCAGGCGCTTTGATTTGTATTTCCATTATTTCAGTGAACGAGGCATAGGTGCTTAATGTACCACGAAACACGTCTGTTATAACGAATATTTTGATGGTTACTGACAGTAAAGTTTCACCGAATAGCCGCACAAATATTAAAGCTAGGCTTCTAAGATGAAGTAACCTGGTCATCCGATTTGAGACCGTGGACAGAAAATAATCAGAGAACGCCGCCGTTTGTCGCAGTCTCGACATAATCCTTTTATGAAAAGTATTTTTCACTCAAAGCCTTTCCTTGCTCCCTATGACGCCTCTTCATGGACAATTTTCAAAGAATAAAGAACAAAACGTATGCACTAATGAACACATTGATCCAATCTGCATTCCATTCATACAGATGAAATGTAAATAAGTGCGCATATTTTTACATTTTAGATCAATTCTCTACATGCAAATAATAGCTTTAATTTACATCCGCAAAGCGCAGGAGTGGGACAATCAGTTTTAATACTACTTAATTATGATCTATTATTTACGCGTAGCGTCATCATTGGCAGCCTTGTTCCCTTTGCCGGGTTTCCTCCCGGGACCTCCTCCCCTTTGTTTCATGTTTCCCTGTTCTGTGATAACCATAACGCAATTCTTAATAATTCCGGTTTTGTATTTTTATGTAGTTAATGGCTTCCCTTAGCTCTCCGTGTGGACATGTATCCATGTCTGTCACTGTACAACATTTTTAATATAAATACTTATTCAGCTTAATTAATTGCCATTTTCGCCGGCTTGTGCGTGTTAAAAAAACATTTCGTTTCACAGCTGCTTGGCTTTTATGTGTATTCTGCTGTGTTTCAATAAGCATCAAATTAGGTTTCATATACGAATCCTAACATTTTTCTACATGAACCGATTTATGTAACGGGAACGTTTCAGCCTTTTTACTGACAACATAATTTTGTTCGATCTGCTACGTTCGCTCGTTATGTTTTATTATGTAAGTACGTTAAGTGAGTAGGAACGGTTCATTAAATTGTATTTGATACGATAATTTTAGGTTTTCGTACGCAGACACACATCCATGCATGGAATTATATTTTGTTCTGACACTGCATGGGGTACACAACATCTCGACGGCACTAAACGGAAATGAAGTCACCCACTTTCTTACATGTTTGACAGTTGTTTCAGATTGTCGGAAGCTAGAAAATCTGGCAGCAGTCTTGCCCAGGGGTATCATATTACCCAGAAACTTACTGGATTGTGGAGGTCAGACAGGCAGTCGTTCCACGTAATATACTGGTCTTCAAGTATATCCGATTAGTCAGGAAACCGAGTCAAACATACTTGGGAAAACGCAAGACAGAGATTTAATAGAATTTGAAAACCTCCATGTCCTTCTCCTAATTAAATTCTCATCAGAATGTTCGGTTAAGAAAATAAATGGTAACAAAATTAACATAAAACTGGCTGTCCTGCACGATTTATAAACCAGCCTGTAATGACGTTCAAAATTATCGACCACTGACCATTAAAATATGTACAATACTGCACGTTATAGATGTTAATTTAGCAGTAAAGGAAACATATTTAAATTTATATTAACAAAGTGACAAATGTTTGTTATTATAATTGAAAGTTGGGTAATAAAGTTATATGATTCATAAATAATTATTATTGGGTAATAATAAATAGATGGGTAATAATGAACAGAAAATAATTAGTAGGTATCTATTAATTCTGCCTGTGGTAGTGAGGGCTACGCTGGCAGATAATGCAAACTGGAGAACAATGGCTGCCAAAACCCCGCCTGAGGTTGAACTAGTCGTGGGCTCGAACTCACTGGTAAGCGTGGCCAAAAAGCACGCTATCTCACCGGGCATCGTACTCGGCAGAGACAGTATCAGTGATGTGCAGTTAGACGCTAGTCTACATACACAATGTCTAGTTCCCACGCACTAAACACCGTTCCGAACGGAAACAACTTTAGACGATGCACGAAAAGTCTATTGGAAAGTTGAGTTTCGTGAAAAAACTACGGCATAAATCAATTACAAATAAAGTTTGTTGAACTCTTCTATGATTGAGGTTTGTCGGTACGGACATTGTTTTTGAGATTTTACACTTCTTTTATTACTTATTTACGCCCAAAGTTGCGTTAAAATTAGCAAGAAAAACGAATCTTTGTTGGCTTATAACTTTTCAATTTTATTTTACTATTATGTTTCCGTACAGACAAAGTTAATAATAGGATAAAACGATATCATGCTTAACTTTGAATGTATAATGTCAAACAGTGGAGTAATACCCCCCGAAATTTGTATGTAGAAAATATCGACTAGTGCAACCTTAAGGTTTAGAAACTCTGACAATAGGGAGTGTGGGGTGGTACACCTTACTACCCACACGAAGAAGAAGAAGGCAGGTGGGTCTCCAGAGTCGCGGGCGCTCAGAGTGGGCCTCTGTCCACCAACCCAATGATCCTAGGAAAGGCGGTGGCACAGTGATCACGTGCTAACGTGCATAGCGAGGCTACGGGGAGACCCCTTCACAGTCTCGCCAGGGATGTGCCCTAACAGGTGTTGCAGGTGGTCTTTTAAGAGGTAACGGGGCAGGGGCCCCGTGCGACTATGTGCTTATGGTGATCACTGGAGTGGTTTTAATGAGGTAAAAATCTCACACGTCGTCGTTACCCCAAAAGTCCAGGCGCCTTTTAAATGTTTCCCCCCGATAAAAAAGGTATCTATTAATTAATTTACTTTTAAATAACGGAGTAGTTCTTTACTTAGGAAAACTGTGCCACGACACTGTGTCTAATAAATACTGTATTTAGGTTTGCCGCTAGAAGATACGTGTGACGATTGCTTGATACACTAAGTTTCAGCATTAATTCACAACAAAGGTGAAATTTTAGTATATTAGGGACTTGATATACAAAGCGCACAGGGCGCGCGGCCAGGGCGCTGACAAGATGAAATGTATAGCGTCAAAACAACGAAATATACTTAGCGTCACATACATTTTCTTCACAGCGCCCTAGTCGCGCCCGCAGCGCGTCCTGAGTGAGCCCGGAGCTCGCCCAGAGCGCTTTGTCTATCAAGTCCCTTACCACAAGACACGGCAATTCATAAGCCCAAATTAGTAACTTCAGAATTATTGAGGTACAGACACAACACAATACAAATAAATTGAAACAAAGTATACTTAATGACATCGAAGAACAACAGAACGCTTACAAAACCGATTTGATATCATAATTATGATTGTTGCTAACAAAAGGTTGGCAGTAGTCGTCGGTTTCGAGACGGTTTCAGTTGCAAATTCTATTTGTTTCGCGCCCGAAAGGTTTGTTAATGGCAGTCATTAATTCAGCGTCGCCAATCCGACGCTCTCGGCGGTCGGCGACATTTCTTGGTCGCGGCCCTTCAAATGCAGGCAATTTCAAAATTATATTATAAAATGCTTTACGGCTAACAGTGTTATGGCATTTAGGAAATCTCGGATAAGCTTGGATATGAATCTACGAGTTATGTAACGCGGCTTTACCCACCAGCGCCAGTCAACGTTTTCACTTGGTTTTCCTTACGACTTTTTTTATACTTATCCTTATATGTGCTGATAGGCTTGAGCATTCACATGTAACAGAACATCGAACATTCGCCGTTTTTATATTTGACGAACTGAACATCGAACAGGGTCAAGCATAGAGCCAAACATCGCTACGAATATTTTCTACATCATTCTAGCTAACGCTGTAGTAAATGCTCGTCAAAAAATGTATTCTAAACGAAGATGTCAGAAAACAATAACAAAATTCCTCGGCTCGGCAAAAAGCACTTTTTTAAGAAGCAAATTATTTGTGAGCTAAAAACTGATATTTAGCTGAATCCGGTTTGACTGGAAGCCGACCCCAATAAAGTTGGGTAAATGCTAGGCAGATGATGAAATTATATGTGGTTTCTCTAGAATGCTCACTAGAACGCAATAAAAAACATTCACTTGAATGCTCATTACAAGTGAATGCTCTATCAGCGGCCTTAGGGTACAGCGTGATGCCAAAAACCTTCCTCAAGAATAGGAAATGCAAACATATTTAAAAAAAAAAATTACCAATTATAATTAAAAAATTACCAATGGTAATTTTTTTTACTGTTTTTTTGTATGTTTTTTCAGCGATATTTTCGCCATTTTTGGATGATTCTTTTTTGGTTGGAAGAGTATTTTTTTGGACTGGTCCCATTTCAATTTGGTGAAAATCTGATGAAGAACTTCGGAGATTGGCAACGAAATTTTTTAATAAATGATAGCAAATCCTCCGGGATTGCTGAAATCGGATGTCTGTTTATTGTTTACACCAGTTTATAACATAACATCACGCCGGTACGCTGTGAAGGGGAACGTAGATGTGTACAAGTCAACCAAGTTTTTGGGGTTATCTACACGGACATGAGTCGTAACTTTATTGTTTATGGTCCGGTCTTGATCATTCTTTCTTGGTGGGTTTAGTTAAGTTTATGTATTGGATTTGCATTGGACGTTGAACTTTAAAGATAAATATAAACTCGTGACCTCCTCAACTTAAAATCAATTAAATCTAGTAAAGTCGAAGACACTGTTAGGTTTATGTCAATCCCAACGCAAAGTAGATATTTAACTATGAATTGGTCTGGACTTGGACTACGAAGGCACATAACGCGCTACCACTAATTATGGGAATAGTACTACTAAAAAGTGAAAAATAAAAACTAAAAGGTTTTTATTTTTAATATTGTGTAACAAAAAAATACAACCGACTTCCAAATAAAAACACTACCGGTGTCAATTAACGTAGAAACAACCAAAAGCACCGACTTCCGAAATTAAAGTTATTTTATAGTTCTTTGTAGTGTTTTTATTTAAAAATCGGTTGCATTTAACCCGGCTGGCAGTTCCAGATGTAGACCGTCTTTAGGACCTCAGCCTAGACACGATTTTAGGCAACATAAACGCGAGCGAAGCTGATAGATATTATAAAGTATAGAAATGATTCATTCCTCGCAGGCGTGATGTGTGCTCGCTGAAGTATATCTTTTAGATGGGGATTCCTCGCAGACAGATGAGATCCAGCTCATAATCGTACAAGCAGGATGGTTCCACCCCACTCAATGCCTCGAAGATTATTTTCCAATTCCACCCCTTCGAATGCAGGCAATAAGGCAATATACGAATCATACATAATATTCGCGTTATGGATTACATCCTTATGCCTTTCAGAAAATCCCTGCAAAAGCATTTATTTTTTTATTTATCTGGAACGCCACACAGCAATACCACTAGTAATTGCTTATAAGTGATTCCACGTCTAGCCATTTCGGTTTATTTTATGAAATCCAATTTAAGATCGGTTACCAACGCAATCGGATGTGAGATCGAAGCAAGTAATAGCAAACGCTGGAAAGTTCCACCCTCTCGCAGCGCCTCGGAGGATTCCTTTATGCGGTTAGCGACATTTCTTATTCTCCCAGTCTTCGACCCTTCAAATGCAGGCAATTTAAGAATTATAATATAAAATACTATCAGCTATACGAACAACAGGGCTGCTTACACCCGACCCTTATGCAAACTATATTCAACTGCGATACTTGAATAGTAACAAATTGTATTCAATTTGGGCGTCAGTGGCGTGAAATGCGTAGGCGAGAACAATCCGCGCAACTCACACCCACACACGGATTACTGATTTCTATGATTCACAACTCTCCCCACGTATACGTATAGAACTTCAGGCTTGTGGAAACTCGTCAGTGATTCCATTTGTTATGGTCGACGCCAGATCAATTTGCAGTAACGGTCATTGCCCTATCCTTTATATCTCTTCGTAGGTACCAATCTGGACAATAAATTATGAATCGTTTTTATTACTAGAAAATGTAAAGGATCACGCACGATAGATGTTGATTCAGGACAGCTTTATGTTTTTATTTCAGCAGTGCTGCACTGCTGTTTTCGGAATTAAGTATGTCAATAAATGTAGGTGGGTCAATGATCGCTATTGCTATTTTATCTGGCGTCGACGATAGTTTGTTGAGAGATTCATTTTTTATTTTTGCATTTTACTATTAAGTTCCTACTAAAATAGACTGCAAGATTTTAAATGGAGTGCTACGTGCGTAGCAAACGCGTAGCATATATAACACTCTCGTAGCGCGTAGCAAGATGCTACGAGATGAGAAATTGATGTTTCGACCACACTAATTTTAAGATTCACGTTTAGCATAAGCATTGGCATAAAAAAAAAGATTGATCCGCAAGTGGTCAGATGTGTATAATAATCACAGTACATTTGCAATTCGTCGACTACATGATACATAAGTCGTCGTCCCACGTAAAATTACTGAAGGTATTGTGCACTAGCGCGCATAATCTGAACTTAATGTCAATCAAGAAGCGTGTAACTTTTTGCTATTTACATAACTAAGAGTTTCAGTAACGAAGCACTCGTGGGTGTCCTTGTTTCCTCGTAGTAGTTTTAATTGCAACTTAAATCGAGCTCATGACATAAACCAACTTTTCTCTGTTATACATTCTAATGTGGAAATATATATATAAATTAATCAGTCGCGCCTTAAAATTTAAACGGATTTGAACGGAACTTAGCTCAAGGGTAGAGAATAACCTGGATTATGACATCGAATACTATTTGGAATATGGAAGTTTTCTTAGGGGTGTAATGGCTGGCATAACCAGATCATTACATTCTAGTTATCCTAGTGACATAAAACAGGAAATAGTAAACAACTATGTCCTAGTAAATTAAAAACTATGTAAATGGCCGCTGCAGTATAGGGGCATTGCTTATTGTATGGTCATGTCTGCCATGTCAGCAGGATTCCCGACTGCTAATTGAAATGCGTCTCTGAAACAGACGTGGTCTGGTTGTGACAATATTCCTCACACATACACTCGCTGCAAATTTCACCGAGGATTAATATTGTGGGTGTCGGCTTTCCGTATGCGTAATATTGTGTAGCAAGAAATTAATTTAAGCGTGATTGGAAAGACATACTTGAAATGATAAATTATTAATAGGTACCTTTTTTTTACAGATTATTAAATTGCAACGTTTACTGTTTACTTGAGTTTTTCAATCACAATAAATTAATAGGTAAACCTTTAGATTAAAAAATCTAAAGGTTTACCTATTCTGTATTTAATATCTAAATTAAATCTAAAGCAGCAACTATAAAATAGAAGTTACGAGTTTATACATAATTACTAGATATTTTTATTGGTCTAGTTGTTAATAAGTATTCCTGCTGTAAATAAATACATTGGATTAACAAATAAAAGCGATAAAAAAGATTAGTTTTGGAAAAAAAATAAAATCATGTTAAGCACATGGTAGGTAGGCCCCATATTAAGCCATTTTCACGATTTTTAATCAAGACACGACAACGGGTAATTGGCGACTGTGTAAGCCTGAGGCCTTTATTACATTATAATATGCTGAGAAACGCTTTATACAGAAGCTGTTGGTAAACCTTTTTTAATAAATAAATAAATAAAATAAATAAGAACTCAAGAGCTCGCTGACAGATCGACTCCAGATATTGAACGCTTCAATAAAAACTTACATGAATTTAATAAGAGAGATATTGTGCAGCGGTTATTAAATAGAAGACAAATATTAATATTGATGGTTTTAATATCAGTCCAGGACTATTCTAATTCGCCTGGTTTGTAACCGCAGCTGAAGCAAGAGCTGTGCCTGCTGTGCAGTAATATGGTAGGTAGGTAGTTACACGCGATCAGCGAAACACCCACCAGCGAGGATTGTATTGAAACGTCCCGTCAAAATGAAAGCCAAAATTTAGGAGACCAACATTCAGCTGTCCATTAAACAAGGCAGTGCCAGTAATATAATAATAATAATAATAATAATAATTCTTTATTGATCTTTTACAAGAATTGCAGTACATGGGTATATAAGTAATTAATTTAAACATGGTAAAATTACAAATTTGCTACAATTATAGTGGGTGCAGCTCTGATCTCCTAACTAGGTTATAGTATAACCTGTATGAAGGAGTGACAGTTCCAATCCCCCATGGATTATAGATGTATTTTGCAATTTACGTACTTATGTATTACTGCTACAAAATTAAGGTATAACTAATGTCAACAAAGAAAAAAAAAAAAAAAAAAAAAAAACATGCAAAAAGAACATTATCTTTACGTAGGTAACAACAATTTTGAAAATTAATGTGACTACTACTTATTATGTATGTGTGTATGTATGTGTGTGTGTTTGTGTTGTCTTTATATTATGTCACAGTCAAGTGTACCCTGCTCCATTTTACTTATCTTAAATAAGTATTTTTTCCGTTTCTTCATATGTGTAGTCTAGAAGAAAAGAGTAGATCATTTTTTTACAGTAATAATGTGATAAGCCGTATACTGGAAAATGTTTGTTTATTTTATTATATAAAGAAGGTGACTGCCACACGTATCAAAATAACAAAAAACACGCGTAAAAGCAACGCTACCAATTTTGAGATAGTTAAGGTTCCGCGTACCCTTCGTAAAATGCACTTTAAACTTATTACGAGCTGCACGGCTTGTTAATAGGTACGGCAGGTGATGTTTTAGTCCGCAGACCCCGCGGCCAAATAAACGTTGCATCTACGTTAATCTGATATCGGCTCGCCACTGCGGGTGGGGTGACGCCACCCGACTGGCGACGCGACTTAACCCCTAGATGTTTATTTTTGTCTGTATTTTGTGTGTTTTTCATGTAGAACCGCTTCCGTAAAACCTGGGAAGGGTTTATTGAGGTTTGCGCTGTGTTATGTCGGTGTATGTTCGGTTATCATCCTGAAAATGCATTAAGGTATTTTTATTAGGTTTCTGCACCAAAATGTTGAAAACAGACGAGCGGAGTTACGCGCGGAAGCCAACGGGCTGCGTTGAAAATAGGCTGCCTGGTACACATGCTGGAATATTCGGCGTTTTCCTTCCCTAGCTTGAGGTATAATTTGATATGTGTGGTCTGCTCGGCGCCGTACGTAATCATTAATTAAACAGCACGGTACTAGCAGACGCTGCATGAAGCTAATAGTGAAATACAAGTTCATGGTGCTACGTTATTTCAAAATATTTGCCAGGCGGCAGCTTAGGCCAGTAGTAACAAGCAGAGTCGTAAAGAGAAGAACATTTTAAAGTTACGTTTTTGCTCTTGTCTTACATTCATACTGTTTAAGATATTATAAACCAGACATAGACAAAGACACTCGAGAACGGTTTCATGTAGTCATAAGAATATACGGTTTCTCACATTGGATACCTAAATTGCGAGCACATAAGATATATTAAAACAATGATTAGAGATGCGCCTCTGCCGGTCACTGTCGCTTCATCATCGCGGTAATCCCAGGACACTACTAAATTATTCACAGACAAGAAGCGCCATTTTAAAACGCCATTCGAAGCTTAACCCGCCGCATTTTGCACAATGTTGAAACGAATTTAATGGATTTTGAAAGTCCGTGTTAAACCAATATGCAGAATCCTCGTTAAGACAACGTAAATCCTTTATTTGCGGGAAACGTGAGAAGGAAAAATTTTGATGCGGGCTGGAGGAAGGGAAACATTTCAATTTTTATATTATCACGCGTTTGCGGCAACGGTTTAGAGCCCTCGCGTCGTGTACAACATCGTATGTAGTACGTGCTCGTCGTTTACTCGTTTTTTCTTGCGTGGAAAGATGTACACCAACGGAACTACGTATATACAGCCAATCATTCTGATCGCGGTGCTAATCAGTATCAGACTTTTCAACGCGCTGCTGGCTGCCATTCAGCCCGCATCTCTTCCTCTATCTATAGGATGACTATTATTTTGGGATACCAGCAATTTTTTTAGAACATGTCCCATAATCAGTTTTCTTATACCTACATCAATGCGAATGCTGAAAATATAAGTTGGCATCCTTTAAGACTTCAAACATGAAGGAGAATAAATATAGTCACAATTAACCTGAATTTGGGGAACTAACATAACAATGGTCCAAACGAAACAATGCATTTAAAAACAGAGCCTAACACTCGACTGGTCTGATAATAAAGCTGACGGCAAAACTGTTAGTACAGCCGTAAATCTTTAATAGTGAGGAGGCTATAGGTAGGAAATTACTGGTTTAACTCAGGTTCGCAAAATGGATTGCTATAATAAAGTTGGAATTTCGCAAGCGTCCATCAAAAGTGAAAACGAATGGCCACCATAAGAAGGCTGACCATTTATCACGTTTATCTAGATTTCGCACCGGACCGCATCATTTACCGCACACAAAATCTATAGCGGGCACATTTCAAACACGATTAATAGATAGGTGTCTTACAAGCATTTTGTTATTACGACGCGGTACCGACACACGTACTAAATAATTACTTACGTTAATACTTTATTACACTTCATGTTATTATTGACAAAGGGCTGCCAAATCGTATCTACCCGTACTATTACTATACATGCAGTGTTCCAAACTATGCAGTAGGTAACTTGCTGCAGTGTTGGCCATTCGCGGCGTGCGCTCTTAAAGTTCTGCCCACCCGTAACCGACTAAATTCGTGAGGGAAATGTTAATATGTGTTTAACTGCACACAAAAAAAGTAGTCTCCATATAAAAACGCCTTAAAAGCCTTTATAAAAGGGTGATAAACTTTTATGAGCCTAAAGAAGTCTTTAAAATATTCAAATATGTTTTAACAACCAAAGGACTGCATGCATATTACAGATTTGGGTTGGTATTATGTCTTTTGATCGTGGGATTAATTTACAGAAATGGGGTAAGTATCGTCATGAACATTATTGAGAAAGTTCGATGTCAAACCCAGTCTAAATATTTGAAACATTAATCCTTCGTCAAAAAGCCGTAGCAGTGTGTAGTATAGCGGCGACCTTTGCGATAATGACTTACCTGAGATACGAAGCCGATGCGGCCTCAGGCGGCAATCGGCCGTCTTCCACGACGCAAACTAATTCCGAATTCAGCGTGCGTATACTTTTGATGTGTAGAAAAAGTGTTGGTCTAGCCACATAAACCTGGCAGCACTTTGGTTGAGTTTTCCGTGGCCGCACCACAATGAATTATAGCATAATTTGTTCTGGTTGGCTCCCACACAATAAGGATACGACGTGAGGTGAGAACGAGGATGTTTTCCGTATGTACAATGGAAATTGATGACGAGATATTTGTCGCGTTTTGGCTCGTGTTACTTCTTGGATCCGGGATCGCAGCACTAAAACAAGTTACAGATACAAACATTACCAAAATTATATTGATGGCGCAGCCAACCAGGCTTAATTAGCCATTTAATTGGCTGCTTAGCCTTTTCATTGAACGGCGCCGTTTAATCCGCGGCCTAAATGACATCCAGCCAACGCGTCTAATACAACTTTTAGTGAACGGGCTAGCTGAATACTTAGGCCGTTCATAGGCTGGTAACCGTGTGACGTAAATATATGAAATATTTAATTTTGTGAATTATAAATTTAAACAACAATCAATTTTAACCTAAAAGTCGGAGCCCGCTGCGCGAGGCTCCTATTTCTGTCTGCAGGGTTTAAAGGAACCTAAGCTATGCGTGTCGGGGTGCCCTAAGCTCCCTGTGCCCTATGTTCCGCTACTTGGCTAGGCAAATCATTGAACGATATTGATCAAGTAATTTTGCTAGCTGTTCAATTAAATGCCGGGATGTCACTTAGGCCGCTGATCAAACGGTGCCGTTCAATGAAAAGGCTAGCCAGCTAAATAAACGGATGATTAAGATAGTTTTAAATTATATAAGTTATTTGATTTTATTAGTTAAGTATTTCATTAATGCTGCGCGAAATTGTCATTTCAATGCAGATTTTTATTTACTCCATCTAAATGCAGTATCCATGAGTAATGAAGCAAGCGTCAAATTCATTTATTACGTTTCTTGATTCATTCGTAAAATAACAATTTACGAAGTTGTAAGTCCAGCAGAGCTCACAAATTAATGCATGAAACTAAGATACAAACTTAATTGAGTTTACTTGTACACGTTTGTAACGTTTACAAGTAGCATAATCCTATTAGAGAAATGCAGGCTTAGACATGCACGTCCCAAAGGATCAGAGAGATCTGTGCAAGGGAAATTATTAATCTAAATGGAAACCTATGAAATAAAATAACAGTTACGGTCAAAGTCTTCGCAGAGCAGCAATAAGTCTATGGTTAGTCATAAATTAAAATGTAATTAGGAAAAATTATAAATTCAATACCTAGTAAGTAAAGTTGTTTTGTCAGACATGTTGGTAAAATAGATAAAGAGACAGTCTCGGATAAAGTTTCCACTGCATTAACTGCGTGAGTTTATTGTTTTACTATTTTGCAGAAGCGTTTCGCAATGAAGTTGCGGCAAATTTGTGAGACGGTGAGCAATACCTACGTAACATTGTACCAACTAGACGTACAATTTTAAAAGCAGTACGAAAAACTTTTAGAGACGTTTTGGCAAACAAGTAACTGGTAAGAGAAAGTAGGACGGCGAAGTAGCGAGTTGCGGCGCATCTGAAGTCCCAATGCTGCGCGCTGTTGTGATATATAACTAGATATGCGCCATTTGTCTGCTGTTACAGCCTGTCTTCGTCAACGCTCGATTCGCGCGAATTCGAGTGGTAATTGAACATGTCGCTGGAGCCGGCACTCTTTCTATTTTCACTCGCCATAGTTTCCCCGGGAATCGCATCAATGTCGATTTCATTCTGTTCGAACATGCAAATGAAATCGACATATTCCAACCGCGTCTTTTATGTTAATATAATAAGGAACGTTGACGACATGCTCGTGCGTCGACAATGTTGAGGGCACTTGAAAGTCTTTGAATTGAAGGATAAAAACAAGGAAATAAAAGTGACTGGAAAAGTCGATGTTGTTATATTACATTCTAGTTTCGCCGTTATCGAGACCACAGGTGAAAGTTCCAGAAAATATAAATTGTTTTCCGTTTTCAACGTTGCTGGCAGTTTTTGTACTAGAATTTATGGCACGTTGTAGCAACGTTGTTGAGTGTAAAGGAAACAATTAATGACGCCACTTAACCCGCCAGGTTCATTGATTCGAAACAGATCCAGCGAGGAGGCGACGCGTACCTACTTCGCGTGGGCGTTTCATTACACTGGTATAAATGCTGCGTCGACTACAGAAATGTTTCACTGTTAATTAGAAGTTGCAAAACACTTTAAGAAACACAATCGCATCTATGTGAAATGTTTATCAATTATCTGCATTTTGATCCAGTCAACAGAACGATAAAATACGAAAATCACAGACTATTTCACTTATGATATTGACCAACTGAACGTTGTTATGTAGTTCAAAATAAAAACACGTGAAAATTCCCAATCGATCATGTAGACAGCTTACTACTTCGTTGTGAGTTGAAGAATGTTAGTTAGCATTTCATGTCAGTTCGGCGCAGAATATTAAACCAACGTAATCGAGTTTCAGTTACAAAAACATGTCCGTATAGCATTGCCGTCGGTATTGGCGGACAGATCACTGTGGGTTCATCAATGTGGGTTCAACTTCACACGCGCCAATAATTTTAGAGCCGTTATTCAGTTGAGTTTAGTCAAACAACATTAAAATAGCAAATTCCTCTAGGAAATATGAATGGTAAAATTACTATAAAAATAGCAACTATTGTCGAAACTAATCTGATAGTGCGCGAAACACTGCACCATTCCATCATGTTCATCTTCGCATATAGATTGTATAAAAAGTTACTTCTAAGTTTTAAAGGTAACCTACATCATCATCGCTTCGCTCATAATAATTTAACACTCGCTGAATATAAAAGTAACTTTTCGAAACGGATTAACAGGATATTGAATATTTCAAGAGATTGTCAGATTCGGTGTACCCACGCGTGCAAGTAAGCGTAACATAGGACCTACCTACCAATTTAAATATAACCATATTTGAATACACCTTGCCCAGAAGGCTATGTCGTACTGAAAGGCAGTCAAAAGTATTGGTTATGTAGAAAACAACATAATCACAGGTACCTACGACTTTAGGGAAATTGTTAAATTACAATTTCAACATACCCATACAATTTTAATTGGAAAATGTCAAACACAGTGACAGCTTGTAGGTACGGTAGGTAGGGGAGAACAATATGTTTGTCGCACGTCAGCTTAATAGTTTCAACATTGTTGCAGCGGTGACGTGCCAGTAAATTGATGTCTCCGTTATGCCAGCCACCACCACTAGCCGCGCGCCCCGGATGCGTCTGTTTAACTAAATAGAAAATATTTTGTTATTTCACCGCAATCCTAAGGTACTCCTTTTAAGATTTGCCGAGTGACTGGTTGCGGTAATAGCCGTGCGAAAGCGTCGCAATCAATCATCGATGACTATCGACTAAAGGGGAGGCCAGAGACGTTTTGCCATTACTGAAAAATGAGGAAAATACACGCCCTCAGACGATAATGTTCACCGAAGTCAACAAGACTCGACGATATCTCAGTTCATAACCATGGGGTAACGATCTTGCAAATTGGAAGTGAATTAAATATTAATTAAGTACCGGCTGCGGCTGGCTGAGCATGAACTGTATTCGCTACCCAATCAGCAGTTTTACTTTTGTTATCAATATCAGCGGCGACGCTCCGAGCCCTCGAATAAACGTTGAGTTTTGGTTTCGCTTCCCTTATCTTTTGCTTAAATAAACCGTTCATTGACTCGCGGCTTTCAGATTTTCCTCGTGATAATTGTATTATCATTACGAATTTTCTCTAGCTGATTAAAGTAAATAGAATACTAAATGAATAATTCAAACGCTCGGCTGTAACACAATCGTGTAGGGCTTTAGTGCCTTTTAAATTATTACATTAGAATAAAGCGATGAAATATACTTTTAAAACGACGCCGGTTTCAGCGAATGCATTCCGCGGCTGAGCGGGCGGCGGGCGGCGGCGGCGGCGCTGAGATAAAAGCCTTCCCGCTTCTCAGGTGCCGTTTATCAGTAAACCACTTAAAGCAGCGCTCCTCGCTGCTAAACTATTTTCACTCGGAAGAATACTTCTTAAAAGTACTTTTTTTAAAGACACCGTGAGGAAGAAACTCAAGTTTTAAAATTTCAATTAAGAATACAAAGAGACTTTAACTTTTATAATAAAAGATTCATAACGATAAGGTTGGCGCTACACCGGCGGCAGTGCTTGTTCACCGGAACTGCAGTAGTTCGGAGTAAATCAAAAATTCAATTAAATTTTTAATGGTAGCCACCTTACCATTAGCTTCACTGCACGTAAGGTTGGTGTATTACAGGATTACATTTTCGTGGATTTAATGAATATTCAAAAGATATTGTATCATGTATTTTGTTTTCCTTTACCGCCTGTTTTGCAATGACTGTTATGGATTATTTATGAGTTAAGGTATTTGAGCAATGTCATAAGTAAACAGTCAGAGCATTATGTAAATGTTGTCGTCCTAGACTTAAGATTAAGATATTCACAAATTACATTCATTCACAATAAGTTGCACGTTTTTTTTTTATTTTTTTATTGAGGAATGATGCAACCTTCTTTCACAACACTCTTCTAGTTTATTATTTTTCAAAAAACTAGTAAAATATTGGACATCGTCACGGAGTTGTTAGGTATCAATATGAAAATAGCAGAATATATTCACAAGGAATATATTAATGAAAATGACAATGTGTTCATGAAAATTATGTCTCCATGACAAGGAAATTGTGAAACGTACCTACGCATAGTTTAGTTTCGCTTTTGAACTTTGTGCTAAAATTAATTTGCTTACACGTTTCTATTTTCTAGGAAAAACAGTTTGCATTAAATGTCATGATTTTCTGTAGTAAGGTCCCTCAATGTTGTGAATTCCTGGTACTCATTATCCCGGAGCCGTAGTTCTGACATCTGATGCTGCATGCTATAGTCGTTGTTTACGCTTTTATAGTAGATTATGCACCTAGGGGATAAAGCAGTGTCTTATATCACGGGCGTTATATTGGATCCCGAACGCAATTAAGGATTCGTGAGTTAAGCGAGCGAAGCGAGAAAGTTAATACAAGCATCTTGAATGCAGGGAGTTATTCAAACTAACCTAAAGTAAAGACACCTTTATCCCCAAGGAGGATACTCTACTTTTCACAAAGTCAAAGTCAAAGTCAAAGCATTTATTTCAATTAGACCATTTACAGGCACTTTTGAATTGTCAAGGTCGGTCTGTCAAAAAGATGAAGCTATTTGCACGTTCCAAAGCGTAGATCTCTATGGAGAAGAACGTGCAAGAAACTCCACGGACACTCTTTTAAAAATAATATTTTGTTACAAAATTAGGGTTACATCATTCATATTGAAATTATACATATATGTGAGAACGATGTAAAAGACGTGCAGGATAAAAGAGTCCGGAGTAAAAAAGCAACAATTAAATTAAAATAAACCATGGCAGCCGAGAGATGACCAGTCTCAGCTGACGGCGCCCGTTCACGAACATGACGCATACGCTAGCACCATTCGGCTCAACCATTTTTTAGGGAGCCAAATGATCCAGCGCATGCGCCACCATCAGCCAGACTTTTGAGTGAGCATGACATCCTCAATCGCCAGGGTACATTCAAGTCAAAGACCTACCCAAAATGATCATTATAGTTTAAAGGTACACAGTACTCACACATGTGCATGCATGCACAATGAAAAAAATTTGCATTCTTACAATCTTCAGCCGGTCCAACAATATTACGAAATGCAACAACAGATGTATGATGTTCTAACAGATTACTTTGAGCCCTTAGTGGCTACCTAGTGGCGTTGTGACACCAACTGTGAGAAAATAAGAAGCCATAGTACTAAAATCAAAGTATTAAGTAAATAAATTTACAAGCAGTTGATATATTTAGAACTTTAAACGCTTACAAAAAGTTAGCTAAATAGCCACGACCAACTCGATTTTCGACTTTTTTTTTTGTTACTTTTTAGTGGTTTTGTGTATGTGCCTATCGCTAGCAACCTAATAAAAATCGGCCAAGTGCGAGTCGGACTCGCGCACGAAGGGTACCGTACCATTATCTATAAAAAAACGGCAAAAATCACGTTTGTTGTATGGTAGCCCCACTTAAATATTTATTTTATTCTGTTTTTAGTATTTGTTGTTACAGCGGCAACAGAAATAATACATCATCTGTGAAACTCAACTGTCTAGCTATCACGGTTAATGTGATACAGCCTGGTGACAAACAGACGGTCAGCGGAGTCTTAGTAGATAATAGGGTCCCATTTTTACCCTTTGGGTACGAACCCTAAAAATGACGAATTTTGTGTAAACTGAGCTTTATACAGGGCTTTATATCAGCTGGTAGAATGGGTTTGGACCATTGGCTGTATGCATTTTGAATTTATCGACTATGGATGGGTTTTGAATGTTATTGTAATCCTATTATTCAATGATTTGTACTTATCCAATTATTCTTACAATGTTATGTCTTCGAAAACACAGCAACGATATAAAGAAGCAGTCCTTATGATTCTGTAGAAATTCGAGAATATCATCCATAAGTAAATAGTATGGAGAATATAATTTCCTCTTTCTGAAAACACCGGAGGGCGTTGTAAGAACTATACCGCCAATTTAGCTGACAGGTAAGGTTCGAAATTGAAATTATATTATTGACCGGCGGATGGGCCTTAATGAAATCCAGTACAACATTATTGCCCGGCTGTGCCCACGGCCAATAATGACTCACTTTAGGTTAGGTTTGCATGACATATAATTTGACGTTTTCGATCAGGTAGGTGGTTTGAAAAAACTATTATTTTCCAGATTTAGTTGCTATGCTTTTACACTGGACTGTGGATTGTGTTAGCATTTTATAATGGACATAACTGTGACATTAGAAGGAACTGGCAAGAAAATAGGAGAACTTTTCTGACCTAAAATCGCTTATCGCCAAATAGACCAGCAATTTATCAGTACGAATGTCATCACTGCAGTTCTAACAGAGGATAACTACTAACTAGTCTTCGGTAATCGGTGACGTGGCTATGGTGACTCCTGCCTACCCGCTAATCCGCATAAATCTCAGCGATTTGTTTCGTTTTGTTCAGTAATTTCGTCAACGTTTTTACAACTGTCCCTTTGTAATGCGTCACAAAAATGTTGCGTTCTTATAAAAGTTTTTTTTACAGCCGCCATTTACACCTCCTTACTCGCCTCGTAATCCTATATTTCATTTTAATACTATTGCGACATTATTTTATTATATCTTGAGGTATGAATGCGAGTCTTTTGATCCTTTGTTCGAGACTAGAGTTCTGTATTACTGTATAGTAAACGAGGAAGCTTTGTGTAAACCAAGGTAAGGGTTTATTTAATTAAATTAAATAGTGCAGTCTCTGGACTCTAGGTGGTACGCAGTACTACTGTACTGCGTACTGCGTACTGCGTACTACTGCGTCCAGAGACTGTGATGTTGACTCCTGTATCAAAGTCTAGTTTCCTCATAATATTTTATTTCAATATTATGCTTAGCTCTCAACACTCCGACTCATTTAAAGCCTTTATTTTTCTGACGACAGATATGCTTTTATTAAAGTTTCATCCGAGACAAAAATAAATAAGCACGGAAATGATTGTGCCTCGTTTTTAGCTGGGGACGGCTCAGTCCCAGTCCTTTTATTTAACACTAGAGACGGAGAAGCCAGCAAGGTAACGAAAAACAGAATAGCTACAGGAACTTAGTAATAAGTTTGCGAAACATCTTTCTACCAAAGTTAGTCTTTAAGTACGTTTATTTTTTGTTGCAGAAAGAGTCTGCGAATTATTTAGGTGATGGGTAACGCGAATCAAGCTATTTGTCAATGTGGTGAAAAAAACGATAGAAACTTGCGGTCCCTGGCAGTCGGCAGATAGGTAATATTGTAGTCTTACCTCCGAGGATTACCACAAAGTGCGAACAAATTGTGAGGGAAAACGAAAATATTTGTGGTCGAAGTGGCGCTCATCTCGGAAGTGGATACGATCGGGTCGGATCGCTGTTTATATTCCTAGTTCACTTATTTGACTTACATAAGAAAAATAAACCTACAAATTGTGACAAGAATCCTACAAGCAACCTACGACTCTGTAGCATAAATATTTTTGTTGTTACTCAAACTAACATTATTTTAGAGAAAGGTAGACTAGGACTTCTTTCGGTAGTAACTTATAGGTATAAATTATTTTCCAATTAATATGATATCGTCTTATTTATTGTAAGTTATACATAACTGTATATTGTAATCTGTTAAGTCTGTACATTATTTTGAGTTGTTATCAAATTCAAAAATTAACAAATAAAACAATAAATAAAGGTACAAGTTCGTAGCCGGCGACGTGTCGCGGCAGCAGACGACATGTCGTCGCGACACTCACACTACTGGTTTCTATCTATTGCTATGAAATTCCTTCCATAGCTAGCGACACGAAGCTAGCGACGTATCGTCGAGCGGCAGACGACACTGTCATCCGACCGGAGATCAGTAGTGCCCAGGCTTCACTATCTTAGAACATTTAACTATGCTAGTAGGGAAAAATAATGATACCAAAAAAGAGTACTGTAATCTTCTAACAGGTCCTTCTCATAATTTCTTTTTAATTTTGACGTATTACAATATCATGTGATTCTTCTTTGTAAATACCTACAGATGTTGACGAAGCTTGCTTGTGTTAACCGACTAAATTGAAAACAGCTTTCAATTCACTACAGCTTCAGTGACCAAGTGACTATTTATTCTTGTATTATTAGACGTTTGCTGTTACCGTCTGCAGTCTGCCGGTCGATTCTGTAAACATGTCGAAGTGAAAGACTCGGGCGTAGTGATCACGAAGTCAGCTGTCAATGATACTAGGGATGGACGAAACGTTACATTTCCAATCATATCGACATCGTCAAACGAGTTTTTTCAATAATAAAATTTTACAAATTTTACATAATTATAAATTTCATATTGGTACAAAAGTGGTATTTATGAGTCAAAACATCAATGCATAAGATCGTTTACTCCTCAAAGTTTTTTATACTAGCTAAGTCCTTATATTGGGTAATCAATGAACCCATTTTAATGAAACTTGGTACGCCTACACAAAGCAAACTGCGCGTGCGAAAAGTGGAAATTTAATTAAATCAACAACAATTCAAACAAGCGAAGTGGTCACTGCACCGTATTCAGCGGACTATAAGGCAAGGTGAAGTGACCGCTCCCTTCGACCGCGTTTTTTTTTTAATCTTTGATTCTTCCATAAACATTCAGAGAGTATTTTAAATTCAAATCTTTTAGATATTTTTTTATGTAAATCAGATTTTTTTTTTTTAATTCTTTAGGCGTTTTGGTAGGTACCTACTTTTTTTCATAAGTAGGCAATCAATTATTTGAGGGGTAAGTAATAATTAGAGATCTCACTTTCAAGAAAAGCCTGATTTCAATAAAAAAAAACGACTGGCCGGAGTAGTGTGGACCATGTGAGACCATTGTCGACCATGAAAACGGGTGAACACTGACAGTAAATACCTACTCTTTGACGGTAATTACCTAAAGTTTGACAGTTTTGGTCACCTCACCTTCACGCGTTATTAATGTGTTACCAGATTAATAAAAAAGTCTGATTTCAATAAAAAAAACGGCTACTGTTCAAAGCTTTATGTATTAATAAAACAAATCCGGACGCCTAATGAAACCCTGTTATGTCGGAATAAAAATTCTAATTCTGTCTTGAAACGCGTGGCTAGCTTCCGAAGTGTGAGCCATTGTGACCATTGTCAACCATGAAAACGGGTGAACACTGACAGTATACCTACCTTTTTTACAGTGTTGATCACCTAATCTAACCTTCGCGCCTCGCATCGAGTACATAAACTATCAAAACATACGGCGGGAGAGGGAAAAAATAATAAAATTTACAATTCGTATGACCACCGAGCGAGCAGCGAAGGTTGAAGACCGAATAATTACGACTAAAATGTGGCAAGACAGTGGTGTTAATGATGACGAAGCTTTTGTTGCTTCTGCTACCAAAATGGCAAGAGTAGAATCAAAACCGAATCAACCCGATCCATGATGAACCGAGCACAACCTTCCAGATTTTACCACCAACACAAAATGTGCATTCCAATCTGGTTGACAAAAAAAGCAGTCACGATGGAGAGGACACCTTTAATGACAGCAGCGATAGTAACCTCATGATATGGAAATCACTCATTATTGAATTTTGTGGTGGAGAAATAACATTGTCAAGTTCAGTGCCAAGTGAACTATTGTTTAGTGCAGCTGGCTTAATTTCTTAACCCCTAAGAAATTGCTTGAAAGGAGACAAAGCCACAAAACTATTGTTTGTGAAACATAATTAATTTGACTATCCTTAGTTTTGATTAGGTACTAGCAGGTAATTTTTGTATTTTTAAGAAAGTGTACCTATTGAAATAAATATTAACGACTTTCTATTACTTCAATCAATCATGACTTATTATTTTTCCACTTCCACGAACACCTCTGCCTAATTGGAACAATGTAATTTTTGGACACTTACTGAACCCAACTAAATCTCAAGCACTCATTGTTGGTGGCAGATACATGCTCAGCCTATTTGATCACCAGTCTCTGCCGCCTGTAGTGTATGACTCAGTGCTCATTTTATACTCCAAAAGCGCTAAAGTTGGTAAGAGGATATTCTACTCTTTCCAGTCTCATAAACGTCTCCAAAAATTCTTACCATTTCACACTAAGGTCAGTCTTGCTCAATCTCTTCTTCTACCACTTATAGACTATGCCAATATCTATTTTCTAGATGTTTCTGAGGTACCTACTCCTAAACAAACTCGAGCACTGACACTTCTCTTCTCCTTCGTACTCTGCATCACACTTCCTGTCGCTGTGGTGGCTCCTTCTCTCTTACTGCAGTGCATCTCTGGAACTTGCTCCCACACTCCCTATGCAACAGCCCTTCTGTTGATTGTCATCAAGAGGAAAGTTAAAGAGCATTTCCTTTTGATTTTGACATAATATTCTTATATATTATTATGTATGTGTATATATTTAGTTATGTATGTAAGTAAGTACTTATATTTATTTATTATAAAATATATAATGTGCCCTGGATCCTACCCTCTATTGTCATCTTTATCACTGAAAGGTTTGCTGGGAGAAAATTCAACTTGGAGTTAAGCTAGCCTTTGTACAGCTGTTATGGTGTACAATAAAGAATTAAGAACTAATCTTGTGATTCAAAATACCACTGAAATTACCACCATTTGAGAAGAAGAATAAATGATAATATATGGCTCACTGACTTGTATCTTTTCTATTCTAGCAACTTACTTTTCTATACTAATCAGCCATAGATAGTATTAATAATAATTATTATTGTGCTATGCAATGATGCTTACTTCTGCATAGCTACATAAAATTAAAACCATGTTACCAACAAATTTAGGTGCAGCATCATCAACTTTATTCAGATCTAAGCAATATTTCCTATCTTTTGTACTTGGAGAGGATATAAATAAATCAATATCAGGCGAAATTACAATTTTACTCATTTTTATCCACATCAAAAAATACTAATACATCTTTTGCACTGAGCCAGCGGCAGGCAGAAGCCTGCAGAGTTCCCATATTCTGGATCTTCTGCTGAGGTGCTAATGGCAAAGTTAGAAAACTTGTCTGGATGGAAGCTGGCCGGCTGCCTATAGCTGAAAACAATGGGTAAACATAATTCATCATTATGCTAACTATTTTATACATTATTTCCCATGTTATGCTGATTGGTAATTCTATTTTTCAATAAAACATTCATCTATGTTTTAATTTATACAGCACATCAGTTGCATATTGTGAGCGTCTGAAACAATTCCATCCATCACATGGAACAATGTTACTCCTAGCTATTTTTAGAATAATCAGAGTTACAACTCTTATTACGTGCCCCCATCAATCACTAATATAGAACGGTGCCCCATTCATGGCTTTCGTGGTCTACATTGTTATAATGTGTAAGTATTCCTATTTAATTTCGTAGTAAAGCAATACCTACTCAATTCATTGCGGTATACCCTTTGATTTGTGATCACATCAAGATCAATCAATCAATTATAAAATTAAGATAACGTTTCAGCTTAGTAGTTAAACAATATATTATCACATCTTGGTAGGTCGGCCGTACTGTCGGCCCGACTCGGTTTAAACACATTTACGATCATCACATATTTAATAATTATCACTACGTAGGTACCTATAAAATTCGAAACTCGGAGAACTTCAAAACTTTCTTTTGTTTGGTTAAAAATAGGTAGGTAAGCATTCATTACCCATACCGACGCGACGTTTGAAAATTTTTCGAACTTCATTGGCGAGTGGCGACATTGCTTTTTTTGAGATTTTGCTGTGTTGGCTACTGAGGCTTTTAAGCCAATCATATTTTTTGTTCAATTCTATTGAATTCGGGTCTTCGGTTATAGAATACAATGAAATAATTACTTAACGGCTAAAGATTTATCTATGGAGGTATTTTTATATCACAGCATTATATAAAATATAATGTGGTTTAAATACTAACTAACATGGCAAACCGATTTGGTTCTCTATTGTGTTCCTTTTCTTTTTTATCCGTAAGTGCCATATTTTTTTTTGTCATCATTTGTCCAAATGATAACTTGCCCGAACAATGTCACTGATATAGATATAGTCTGATATAGATTTTTATTTCAATCGGTTGCAGAGATAGGTACCTAAAGAAAACTTCTTATAAAAACATAGCCCTTCCTTGGCAGTCTGGTAAAAAGTGATTATTATGAAGGCGATTAATGTTTTTGACACAATTTTTTTGAAATCTTTATCCCAAAAAACACATAGGTATCAACACTACTACTAACATTAATATAAGAATAAAGTTTTGTTCAAATTCAAACATTGTTCGCCGGAATAACCTGTCACGAACAGCGTACCCTTAGCCGCCTAAAATTTGAAGCACACGCTCCTCGGTGTTAGTAAGTTATCTTACTTCCTCGAACCCCCCACCCGTCGCCTAGTTGCGGCGCGCTCAGCAGCTTTTTTTTTATGTTAGATTTTCGGTCCGTCCAATACTAGATAAGAAAGAAGGATTAGTCTGTTTAGTAGGTAAGCTGATGGCCTTTGTCGCTAAAAAAAATCTAAACAAATTCCAAGAGTAAAAATACTTAGGTAGGTAGGTACCTTCATCTACTTCTTTTTAGTCTTGGTAGCCCCGCCTAAAGCGTTAATTTTCGATGTTACTTCCTCCCAGAACCTTTGGGTTTTGAGGCGGGCATTTGCGGTGTTACTATGCCCCCTGGCCATCTCCGGATGGAGTTCCATCATTTGAACCAGGGCAACAAACTGCGCCTCATTTGCAGCACAAGAGCGAAATGGGCTAGAAATATATCCTTAATTAGGTCTGTGACGTATTAATAAAGTACAAGCGGCGCATGCACGTCACGGCATTGCTTGCCCAACCGCCGGCCGGTGCGGACGTGTATGCGCTCCTTGGTGAAACGAGTGTGCGGCTTTGATTTACGAACCCAGCAGCAAACGAGGACACCACAGTGGCGACGAGCCTCAAGTAAGTGGTAAATTATGCTGCTATATGAAAATGGAGGGAGATGAACTCACGTGCACGAAAAAAAAAAAAAAAATGAAACACTAATAACAACCTCACGGTTTTATGGTGCTATCGATTAAGTGGTATATGTATCTATATGTCCAAGTACTATTAAAACAAATGACTAGACATTACAAATAACAAATACAGTGTTATTTGTCTGATCGATCAATGATAGGTTATTATTATCATTGTCATGAAAAAAAGCAATGAATACTTTTCTAAAAATAATTTCTATCATAATTATTGTTATATTCTTGACTATAGCCGTGGATATTTCTAAAATAAGTTAAAATTAAAATTTTAAAATAAGTACCTACTCGGTGGTAACAGTCTTCTTATATCTTGTGACGATAATTTCGACGTAGGTACCTATTAGTAGAAATTGTAATAAGAAATACCGTGTAAGTCCGCGTTAATGTAATTTATCCAGTGACATTATTTATTTAAATACCTACGTAGGTAATAAGAATTTTCAGTGCAAAATTATAATTCCTCACTATTCATCGCGTTCCCTTAAGTTAAATGATGTTTTAAAGTGGAGGTACCTAAAGCAAATGTCGTTAGTAATATTAAAGCAGATAAGTCAAATGCATGCAATCAATCAGCGCAATAGGTACATGTACTACTTATTGATATAGGTAGGTAATACAATATGCTATCATAACAAATGTACCAAAGTGTATTAGTGTATGTTGCCAAGGTGCAATAAGGTGCCAAGGAGCACAAAGTAGTATTTTTCCAAGGTGAATCAAGGTACCAAGGAGCATTAAGGTGTAATTTTGCCAAGGGCATATATATATCCATAAAAAATGCAAATTACATGGATCAATTGATTGATTTCTTTGTCATTTTGAAGTTTTAGCAACATTAAATATCACTAAACGTAATGTAATAAATGTCACCGGCATAACCCATATCTACTTCTTTTAATAAAGATTTGTATCACTCCAGTGGCGTAACGTAGTAGGGGCGAGGGGTGACCGCCCCGGGCGGCCCCTTTAAAACCTAAACAAGGGGGCGGCTGACACCCATGCTAAGCCACTGTAATACTCATTCACGCCGCATCTAGCTAGAACAAATTAAGAAAAAAAAAGTTACAATAAAATTCAATTCAGGGACATAATAATGTGTAAATTAGACATATATTGTAGTTTATTCGTTATACAGTCATCGTGGTAAAATATATCTAGGACTTATCTAGGATTTTGCAGTGTGAGAACATGGTATACACATTTTAGATAGTAATTTTGGAAAAACAAAATTACAAAAAAAAAAAAAAAAAAAACAGTTGAGTGAACAGGCTCCTTCTGGGTAAGCTCGCTCCATCGTAGACTTTGTCTCTGTCATATCTAACATTGACTAGAGTCAAGAGCAAACCTATCACAAATAAAAAATAAAAAAAAAAGATTGGGTTACAGATTGCTAATAACAATATTATGAGGAAATTTAGGACCAGTAATTTGTATTTTACTAAAAGCATAAATAAAATACGAAACACCTTATCCAATAGCGCCAAGGGTGCAATACAAAGGCAAATCAATGGCGCCAAGGGTGCAATACAAAGGCAAATTGACATTGTTTCAGATCGCTCAAAATGTCCAATTTACCACAGGCAGAACACTTGCAATGCGAAGGTTGTTCCAAGAAAGAAAGAAAATGAGTTTATTTGGCACACACATATAAAACTCATAGTTTTATCTTAGTCTACTTATACATTGACATAATGTCGAGTAGCGTATTTACAGCCCATTAAAAATATATCATACCTACCCACATTAAAAAAAAAAAAAAAAAAAAAAGTTTTTACTTGTTACCCACATTTACAATTATTTACGTTTTTTAACAATTCAATTGGGTTTGGACAAGGTATGAAAGATGTATTATTTTCATGGTTACTTTTATTATATTATTATTAACGACAATTATATCACAATATTGAAATTAAAATCAAAAGTCATTTATTCAAATTAGGCTGAGAGCCAGCACTTTTTGAACGTCAAATTTTACATACATAAAGACAGTGCCCCAAAACGACAACCCGTCACCACTTCCTAGTGTTTTAGATGGGAAAAAGAAGTGGCGCTACTAACTCCCCAGCAACACATCTGGCTGTTACGTTTTAAGAACTTGAATTAAACAATAGTACGCAAAGTATTTTAAGATACAGGAACAAAAATAAATATGTATCCAACAACATGGAAATCATAAACTTAAATAGTAGGTATTTACAACATGTCAGCTAGCACACTCCATTATACGAGTACCATTAAAAAAACGGGCAATGGTAGGATTTAGCGATTAGGTACTTGTCTAATAGTATACTAGCACAATTTATATTGAGAGAATCATAGTTTTATTAAAGGTTTACCTAAAGGAGCAAGGAGCTCGTGGCTAAATTATAACAGCCGCACGGGTCAATCTTCAAGGTAAAGCAACGCTTGTCGAGGTTGGTCTGTGGATCTTAACATACCGAGCCTCGGAAAGCACGTTAAGCCATTGGGCCCGGCTGTCATTTGTAGACCTTAGGCAGTTACGTTACGAATTGTTGGAGGCCGGAAGGTCTGACACCGGTCTTGCCAAGAAGTACCGTATTACCTAGCCAGTTAATGAGTTGTGGAGGTCTGGTGGGCAGCCGCTTCACGTAGAATGCTGGTATTCGGCTGAATCCGGTTTGGCTGGGAGCCGACCCCAATGTAGTTGGGAATAGGAGTGTAACGAACATATTGGTATTAGTTAAGAGATTAGTAATATTCCATGGATTCACGTATCAGTAATCCGACGAACTAATATATGCTAATATTTAATATTCACATAATCCACAGATTACTGACATGTACAATAATCTTTATCATAATCTGGGATTCCATTCACTTGACACGGATCGGTGGGATTAGACTCACACAATCATTCTGACATTCGTGAAGTGATACGTATTAATAAGTATTAGTTAAATATTACTGCTATAAATGTTAGTTAAAATATTATAATATTTCTAGACTAATTTAGTCTTATTGGCCAATACTGATAAATATCGGTATTAACCCATCTTTAGTTGGGAAAGGGCTAAACCAGTGATGACTTAAAAAACCACGCAAAGGGTAAATAACTCACAGAGGGCCACGCAAAGAGTAAATAACTCACAAAGGGCCACGCAAAGAGTAAATAACTCGCAAAGAGCCATGCAAAGAGTATATAACTCACAAAGGGCTACGCAAAGAGTAAATAACTCACAAAGGGCCACGCAAAGAGTAAATAACACACAAAGGGCCACGTAAAGAGTACTTGCATCTTTATATTAGGGCTACGCAGTTGTGTGTTTCTGTTAATGATTTTCAGTAAAACGCCACGCAAAAGTCAATTTTATTAAAACCCAAAATGACTCATGCGTTATCCACACTCCCAAACTTCCTGATTGCGAAGATGATCAGAATAATTATCGACACTCGCAGGGAGAAATGGAAGAGGGCTCTTGAATTTAACACATTGCCTGTCAACATCGACAATCCTGCAAAGAAACAAGCTACTCTCTACTTTGTTGGGGGAATAGCACTACAAACAAGAAGTTGACTATAATCTTCCGGGTAGATTATAGTCAACGTTCATGCTGAAGAAGGGGAAGGTGTCGATGTCTATGCATTAGCTCTAAAGAAATGAGACAGTTCCTTAAGTTCGAAACAAAGTCGGATTAACGAAATTTATATTTTCTAACAGAAAAAGAAAACAGGAGTAAGTAGAAACATTTTAACGATTTTATTAAGCTTGAGAAATCATGCCGGAAAAGGTCAATTTCATAATAAAGAGGAGTATATTATTGACCAAAACACTGAAAAGCGTCAAATGTAAAGTCGAATGTAGAATCGAATGTAAAGTCTAATGTAAAATCACGTACAATTTTACACGTAGAGTCAGATACCTTGTTTTTATTTTATTTGTTCAAATTAATGTGATTTCGATGACTATTACTGGTGCTTGGACTTGGTAATCACGAATACTAGCTAATCGCGGATCAAACCTAAAACATTTGTTTCAATGAAACCATTTACAGCCACTGTCGGTCTGTCAAAGGTGACCAACTGAACGACATTAGAGTGACATGGAATAGCTCTGTAACATGAAAAGTTTGTAGACCAATTGCCGTAGAGATTAACGATAGCAAATCGTAACAAGACGCAGGTGCAATATATTGCGTAAAAGGAATCTGTAGAAATTGCGAGACCGTTATTATTGATCTTTAGTGATGTAGATACTAAAGACGATTAGATGAGGTCTGTGAGATTTCATTAGAGAGTTTTAAGCGCTGTGTGGTATAAGGTAAAGCTCAATTTGATTGCACAGAAGTTAAAACAAAAACAAAAATATCCGTGAACGATTTCGTGTTATTAGCAAACTAAGAGTGAAACTGGATTAATTAAAATCCTAAATTCAAAGGTTCATTTAAGAATTATCAAGGAGATGGACCTGGGTATACCGACTAAGGGCGCTTGACTTTAAGCGAATGTATAAATACCTCCATGATCGTGTGAGAAAAACCCCCGATCACTGCCTCGAGACTTAGATGAGATAGTTGATGACAGTGATAATGAAACCAAGTCTGATGGCTTGTTTACTAAACTCTTGATCGCACCTCATGAATGACATGAGGCGATGGGTCTCCAAGGAATCGTTGGTACGATTTCTGTCTGTGCACCAAGTACATAGCACCAAGTACATGTGTTGTTGCACATATCGTGCTAGATATTTTCAAATTGTTGGTGCGATTCTGGTCTGTGTTGGTGCACAGATTATAACGGAATTTTCATGAGTGAGTATGCATTTCAGAAATTTATTTTGTTTGATCGGATATCTTTCCGTTGAGTAATGTTGTGCGGGGAGCGCTGTGCACGAAGCCCTCATGACTGGATATCCCGAGGATAAGTGCTAGTCACGGATGGCAGTGTCGCGGATTCATGGCGCTACGGTATAAATGACTACGCCATTCGTTGCTGCATAGAACAACCAAGGGTGTAGTGTAGACAAAATCAAACTGGTCAATTTTTGTATTAACTTTATAGATGTACTCTTTCTATTAACCCACACACTGTTTTATTAATGGTTCCAATATTTGTAAATATGTGAGTACCATGTACTTATTAAGAAAATGAAAAAGTTTACCTCTGCTGGTAATACTTTGATTTTTATAAGTAGTATACTCTAGGTGCATCAACCTCACATATATCAAAGTTAATGTGTATATTCAAAATATTGTAAAACATTTATTTGAAAAGAGTAACTATGGAGTTTCTTGTCCGTTCTTCTCCATAAGAATCTACCTTTGCGAACGGACAGTAGAGTCACCTTATTTTTTATACATAGTATTTGGATGTAAATGATGACGTTCAAAAGAGCCGTTTGATGGCCTTATTGAAATGAACGTTTTGACTTAGACTTTTATAAAAGAGCGTTTGGAAAGCAAGTGAAGGAAAAAGGGAAAAGTATGGTATATACCTGGAAATAGGGGAAAAATTATTATCAAACAGATGATTCAGAGGATAAAAGTGATTCGATAGAAGCAAAAGAATATATAAATAACTCTGTTAAATTGTATAATAAGTATTCAGTGGAAGATAAATTTTACCTTGTTAGAAATTATAGAATGTCGAGAATTAATTAACTATTTGATAATTAAGTATAATTAATCAGTTATTATATTTGTTTGTTTAAATTCTTATGTAAAGGAAGAGGTGTGACGTATTAATAAAGTACAAGCGGCGCATGCACGTCACGGCATTGCTTGCCCAACCGCCGGCCGGTGCGGACGTGTATGCGCTCCTTGGTGAAACGAGTGTGCGGCTTTGATTTACGAACCCAGCAGCAAACGAGGACACCACAAGGTCAAATCATCAAAAATTACCTGTAAGATTTCGTTTTTCAATATTCTCAAATACTTTATAAGAACCTATTATTTAAAAATCTGTCCGTAGTGCATACTTACGTCATTCTTATCGAATTGGTAATAAAAAATAAAAGAACACGTATCGTAGGAAACAGCGCGGCGTTTTGAATTATTTATCAAAAGGGCGCGAAATCGCATGTCTACACCAAGTCTATTGTACCACTCTACCGCATTTTTGTTTTCAATATGTGTACTAGTCTTTAAAGATTAATTTTTCGGGCTTCCGGAATCTATGGCCACGGTAGATTCAATTATTGCAATAATAGTTTTTTGGTTATATGTGTTAAATACATTCACAAAAATAATAATTAACACTTGTTAAAATAAACGTTCGTTTTTATTGCAATAATAGTTTTTTGGTTATTAAACCAGGATGTGTTATAAATACATTCACAAAAATAATATTATTAACACTTGTTAAAAAAAACGAACGTTTATTATTTGTCTTTGTTAATACTTCATTAACAAAGACAAATAATAAACGTTCGTTTTTATTGCAATAATAGTTTTTTGGTTAACCAAGATGTGTTATAAATACATTCACAAAAATAATAATTAACACTTGTTAAAAAAAAACGAACGTTTATTATTTGTCTTTGAAGTGAAATATGAAGTGCCCATCACTTATCCCAATAAAAAAAGAAGAACAATGTCGGCAATGCTAAATAAAATAAAGTTTTGAAGTCCGGGTTTAGAATGTTGCAATTACTAAATGTGTAATGATAATAAATGTAGTTACAAGCTTTCATTCTATCTATATTTCTAAGGTGTTATAAAATTAACTGCAAGAATTTTGTGTACTTGCTCGGTATTATCGAAACATTCTGTCCATCATCCATTGACGTATCCTAAAAAAATATGATTGGCTTAAAAGCCTCAGTAGCCAACACAGCAAAATCTCAAAAAAAGCAATGTCGCCACTCGCCAATGAAGTTCGAAAAATTTTCAAACGTCGCGTCGGTATGGGTAATGAATGCTTACCTACCTATTTTTAACCAAACAAAAGAAAGTTTTGAAGTTCTCCGAGTTTCGAATTTTATAGGTACCTACGTAGTGATAATTATTAAATATGTGATGATCGTAAATGTGTTTAAACCGAGTCGGGCCGACAGTACGGCCGACCTACCAAGATGTGATAATATATTGTTTACCTACTAAGCTGAAACGTTATCTTAATTTTATAATTGATTGATTGATCTTGATTTGATCACAAATCAAAGGGTATACCGCAATGAATTGAGTAGGTATTGCTTTACTACGAAATTAAATAGGAATACTTACACATTATAACAATGTAGACCACGAAAGCCATGAATGGGGCACCGTTCTTTATTAGTGATTGATGGGGGCACTTAATAAGAGTTGTAACTCTGATTATTCTAAAAATAGCTAGGAGTAACATTGTTCCATGTGATGGATGGAATTGTTTCAGACGCTCACAATAGGCAACTGATGTGCTGTATAATTTAAAACATAGATGAATGTTTTATTGAAAAATAGAATTACCAATCAGCATAACATGGGAAATAATGTATAAAATAGTTAGCATAATGATGAATTATGTTTACCCATTGTTTTCAGCTATAGGCAGCCGGCCAGCTTCCATCCAGACAAGTTTTCTAACTTTGCCATTAGCACCTCAGCAGAAGATCCAGAATATGGGAACTCCGCAGGCTTCTGCCTGCCACTGGCTCAGTGCAAAAGATGTATTAGTATTTTTTGATGTGGATAAAAATGAGTAAAATTGTAATTTCGCCTGATATTGATTTATTTATATCCTCTCCAAGTACAAAAGATAGGAAATATTGCTTAGATCTGAATAAAGTTGATGATGCTGCACCTTAATTTGTTGGTAACATGGTTTTAATTTTATGTAGCTATGCAGAAGTAAGCATCAATGCATAGCACAATTAATTATTATTATTAATAATACCTGATTAGTATAGAAAAGCAAGTTGCTAGAATAGAAAAGATTCAAGTCAGTGAGCCATATATTATCATTTATTCTTCTTCTCAAATGGTGGCAATTTCAGTGGTATTTTGAACCACAAGATTAGTTTTTAATTCTTTATCGTACACCATAACAGCTATACAAAGGTGAGCTTAACTCTAAGTTGAATTTTCTCCCAGCAAACTGAGTGATAGAGAAAGATCACAATAGAGGGTAGGATCCAGTGCACATTATAATTTTATAATAAATAAATATAAGTACTTACATACATAACTGTAAATAAATACACATACATAATAATATATAAGAGAATTATGTCAAATTCAAAAGGAAATGCTCTTTATCTTTTCTCTTGATGACATCAAGAGAAGGGCTGTTGCATAGGGAGTGTGGGAGCAAGTTCCAGAGATGCACTGCAGTAACAGAGAAGGAGCCACCACAGCGACAGGAAGTGTGATGCAGAGTACGAAGGAGAAGAGAAGTGTCAGTGCTCGAGTTTGTTTAGGAGTAGGTACCTCAGAAGCATCTAGAAAATAGATATCGGCATAGTCTATAAGTGGTAGAAGAAGAGATTGAGCAAGACTGACCTTAGTGTGAAATGGTAAGAATTTTTGGAGACGTTTATGAGACTGGAAAGAGTAGAATATCCTCTTACCAACTTTAGCTCTTTTGGAGTATAAAATGAGCACTGAGTCATACACTACAGGCGGCAGAGACTGGTGATCCAATAGGCTGAGCATGCATCTGCCATCAACAATGAATGCTTGAGATTTAGCTGGGTTCAGTAAGAGTCCAAAATTACATTGTTCCAATTAGGCAGAGGTGTTCGTGGAAGTGGAAAAATAATAACTCATGATTGATTGAAGTAATAGAAAGTCGTAAATATTTATTTCAATAGGTACACTTTCTTAAAAATACAAACATTACCTGCTAGTAGGTACGTATTCAAAACTAAGGATAGGCAAATTATGTTTCACAAACAATAGTTTTGTGGCTTTGTCTCCTTCCAAAAATTAAGCCAGCTACACTAAACAATAGTTCACTTGGCACTGAACTTGACAATGTTATTTCTCCACCACAAAACTCAATAATGAGTGATTAAATATCATAAGGTGTCCTCTCCATCGTGACTGCTATTTTTGTCAACCAGATTGGAATGCACATTTTGTGTTGGTGGTAAAATCTGGAAGGTTGTGCTCGGTTCATCATGGATCGGGTTGATTCGGTTTTGATTCTACTCTTGCCATTTTGGCAGCAGAAGCAACAAAAGCTTCGTCATCATTAACACCACTTGCCACATTTGAGTCTTAATATTGGGTCTTCGAGCATCGCTGCTCGCTCGGTGGTCATACGATCGTCAAAAAGTAGGTAGTTATACTGTCAGTGTTCACCCGTTTTCAGGGTCGACAATGGTCACAATGGCTCACACTTCGGAAGCTAGCCACGCGTTTCAAGACAGAATTAGAATATTTATTCCGACATAACAGGGTTTCATTAGGCGTCCGGATTTGTTTTATTAATAAATAAAGCTTTGAACAGTAGCCGTTTTTTTATTGAAATCAGGCTTAAATAATTGATTGCCTACTTATGGAAAAAAGTAGGTACAAAAAAGCCTAAAGAATACCATTTAAAAAAATCTAATTTGCTTACATCCCAAAAAATATTTTAGATATTTTTAAGTTTTGAATATAAAATATTCTCTGAATGTTTATGGAAGAATCAAAGATTAAAAAATAACGCGGTCGAAGGGAACATTCACTTCCCCTTGCCTTATAGTCACCGGAATAGGGTGAAGAGAACACTTCGTTGTCCTGGCACTTCTCACGCAAGCGCGGTCAACGGGTGAACGACTGAACGTTACCTACGTTCGCGTGTTCACCCTCTTCTTAGAGTCGGCTGAATACGGTGGAGTGACCACTACGCTAGTTTGAATTGACATTTTCACTTTTCGCATGCGCGGTGTGCTTTGTGAATGGGTTCATTGATTGATTTGTCCCAACAGAAAAATGTGATAAGGTGAGGATGAATACCTACTCTTTGTAGGTAAATTTATTATTGGCAACAGTTAAATTAGTAACTCAGGTACTCAGGTTGGAATTGTTCTTTGTGTCGTTCCTACTTAGTAATATTTAGGTAGAAATTTGGATAATCAGTCTTTTAGGTAGGTATTTATAAATATTTGGCTTTAGCATTAAAATTCAGTAAACTCGATTTATCGACAGGATTCTCTAATAGATTTGTCCATCACTAGCGTTATTGACAGCTTACGTCAGTCCAAGCTCACTGCACCTTTTGTTTGTCGAAGTGTTCACTACGACATGTTTACAGAATCGCACTGCTGGTTCGAAATCATGACATGACGCGACGACATTTTATCGCGACATAACGCGACGACTTATGTCCTACTTATATTATTAGATATAAAATAAAATCAAACTCACAGTCCGTGCCTGAGCCGTTTCATACATCCCGTAAACCTAAAAAAACCTCGTTCGAACATTTTACAGTAACACAGCCTGACAAAATATATCGTCAGCCATCAGAAGTAATTACAAACGACTTGACTTACAAACAACTTGACTGAAGTTACACCACGCCTCGTTATTGCGCAGACGGAGTCGCGGGCGAAGCTTGTTGTCATAACAAATTGCCATCATTTGCACCGCTCGATGCATTATTGAACCTTAATTGGATCATGAAATACTATTCCAGACCAGATAAATACTAAACAGACTGGAATAGATACAGAGCAATTTGTTTTAAACTCAATAAATTAATATCCGATATCCAGTAACACCTAGCTCGATTTATTACACACATTATTTTATTGTTGGCTCTGTCTTTGAGATATTAATTTGTACACATTCGTTACTAAATGAGAGAGCAAATTAAGTTCATTAATACTTATCTTTTGTGATGGAATGCGTCAGTATTTGAGACTTTCGATTTTCATGAAATAATTTGAAAGAAGCTTCGTTAGATATTCTACAAATACATATGCAGTGGGGTACGCAGGCCTGTGTTTGTTGATAAGGATATTGTGTCCCATACTGGATACTTCAACGAAAATAAATTCAAATCTTGTACTTATAAAGCATTCGAATTCAAGTCGCATTGTCATCTCAGCAACAATCAATGTCAAAAGCAATTGTTTTTTTTATAGATTAAGGCAGAGATCAGACCTCCACCGACCGTGTCTCCACGTTGCCGTCGTGGTGGGGCTTGCGTGTCTCAGTGATCTTGGGGGCTTTGCCGGTAGAGCCACTCATGCCGGAAGGTCCCAAGTGAGAGACCAGACCAAGAGAGACACAAGAGGGGCACACCGTTCGGAGACTTGAGCAGTGTTCGGGTCCTCGGACGGTGTGCGTCTCATCGGCTTACTCGCTGCTCTCTGGTACGCGTCTCATCATCAGACGTGACTGTGAGGGCGGCGAGCAGGCAGTGAGAGAGAGGGAGAGAGGAGGGGAGATAGGGACCGCACCCTCAAAAAGGAAACCATGGACAGGCCTGAAAAAGAGAAATTACACCAGGGCGGTCCGGACTGCACAGCAGTTCGGGAATCCGCCACGCCTCGTGCGTCAAGCCCCTCGTATTCTGGGGGGGGCAACAGGGCTGTCCACCATCCGATTGCCGATGGCAACAAGGGCCGAGGAGGCCCCCGATCCGTATTATCCTTCGAGGACCTGATCGGTTACAATTTTAGCTCGCCCGACAGAGTGTCGGTCGGGCGGAGCGCGGGTGGAGGCGCGCTGTATTGGGAGGAGGGCTCGCTTGAGCGTCGCGCGGGTGTAGAGTCGGAATCCGATGCCTCGGCCCGTAAAATCCCCACCAGCAGGCAGGGTAAGGGCCGAGAGGGAGGCAAGAGCAGAGTTCCTGCCCCCAAGGAGGCTGGCCGGCGAGCCGAGGAGCTCGCCGATGCTGGACGACCCCCCGGAGATGGCGGTCGCGGGGCTCCTGGTTCGGAGTCCTCCGGCGGTGAGCCGGATGACTCCGGACAGGAGCGGGTTCGGAGGGCCGGGTTTGCGGAGGTGGTGGAGGCCGCGCTTCGCGATGTGGCCTTGAAGAGGAAACTTTCCTCAAAGAACAAGGCCATAAGCGAGGCGATGGCCTCCATTCTGGCGGCAGCGGAGGCTAACCCAGGTGGGCCTCCGCGGGACGAGATGTCCAAGCTGCGGGCGGAGGTCGCCCGCTTGGCTGCCGCCACGGAGCGTCTCCAGAAGGAGAACGAGGGGCTCTGCGCAGACCTGGCCAGGCTCCGGGGAGCCGGCCCACAGGGGGCGCCTCAAAGGGGGCGCAGAGAGGAGAGCCGACCCGTGCCGCAGGAGAGCCAGGTGCTGGACCTGGTGCGGCAGGAGATGGCTGCCTTCCAGGCGCGGTTCTCCGTCCTGGAGGGCATATCCTGTGCCCCCCGCTAGCGAGTGCGGCGGCGAGTGGGAAGGCCCCCCCAGGCCGGAAAAAGGCGGCGTCGTACGCGGCCGCCGTGGCTGCCACACTGGGGTCGTCCGGCCAGGACAAAGGGTCCGGGCCGGCACCCGCGAAGCCGGTGCCGGGAAAACCGGACCCGGCCCCGGGAAGGAAGAGGAAGGGTGGGGTTGCTGCGCGGACGGCGAAGGCTCCGTCTGTGCAGCAGCTCCCCCCGGCTTCCTCGCCTTCAGATCCTCCCCCGGCTCAAGCCGAATGGCAAGTGGCCGGGGAGAAGAAGAAGGCGGGCAAGGCAGCCAGGGCGGCCAAGAGGCGGGAGAGGAAGAGGCGGCAGAAGGCGCGAAGCGTCGCGGCTGCGCTCCGCCCCCCGAAAACCGCGGCTGTAGTGCTCACACTACAGCCGGACGTGGCGAAGAGGGGCGTGACGTACGCGGACGTGCTCACCAAGGCGAAGGAGGCGGTGAACCTTGGTGAGCTAGGCATCGTAGGGGGCCTCCGGCTCAGGGTCACCATGACTGGGGCCCGGATGCTGGAGATCCCCGGGGCAGCCAGCGGCCCAACCGCGGACGCTCTAGCCAAAAGGCTCAGGGCGTCCCTAAGCGCGGCGATGCCCGAGTGTCCAGGCCCACCAAGTGCATTGACATGCGCATCTTGGGCCTGGACGACTCCGTCACGGAGGCGGAGGTGGTGGCCGCCGTCGTTAGGACGGGGGGGTGCTCAGCAGAGGAGGTGAAGGCGGGCACCCTACGTCTTGACAACACGGGCATGCGCACCATTGTGGTGAGCTGCCCCGTGTCGGCGGCCAAGACCATATCGGAGGGCCGAAGGTTTTTGGTGGGTTGGGTTTCCGCGCAGGTCAAACTGCTGGAACCCCGACCTCTGAGGTGCTTCCGGTGCCAGGTGGGCCACCATGTGGGAGCTCAATGCACCTCAGAGGTGGACCGCAGCGGTCTATGTTTCCGCTGCGGTCAGCCCGGTCACAGGGCCGGCTCCTGCGACGCCGCGCCGCACTGCGTAGTCTGTGCGGCAGCTGGCAAGCCGGCCGACCACTGGGCTGGGGGTAGGGCCTGCGCCCCACCCGCCAAAGCCGGAAACAGGAGGAAGCCCTCCGCCACCGCCGTCTCTGCCGCGACCGCCGCCACTGCCGCCGCTTCTTCTGCCGCCATTGCCGGTTCCACT
Organism: Melanchra persicariae; assembly: GCA_947386135.1. Classification (NCBI taxonomy): domain Eukaryota; kingdom Metazoa; phylum Arthropoda; class Insecta; order Lepidoptera; family Noctuidae; genus Melanchra; species Melanchra persicariae. Next base: position 11,560,133 of record OX376643.1, on the reverse strand, counting down.
GCGGCTGCTGCTACTGCAGCAGAGCCCCTACAAAGGGCTCCGGAGGAGGCTAAAATGGAGTGCTAGTAATGGCCCCATTTCACCCCCTCCTGTTGAACGTCAGCCACTGCGCCGCCCAGGAACTGATGCTCCTGAGCATTGCGCAGTGACTGATGCCTGTGGACGGCGAGCAATGGGTAGCTCGCCGTCCGATCAGAACAGGCCCGGGTTGACGGCGCGCTGTGTTCTACGCGCGCCAAACCAGCAGTCGTCAGCATGGGTCGGGGCCCGTTAGGGCCAGAGCCTACCAGGGTTTTTTCTACCGGATTTGTTCGAAAGAGTTACCGCGGCCCTGGAACGTAAAAGGCACTAAGAGGAGGATGGGTGGGTTTTAGTCAGTAGAAGTCTGACACTCCCTGCCGCTCCGATTAACGTTTAGAAAATACAGAAGTTTCCCCTCAGGCGAATCGAAAACCGAAAACCGAACCGGAAAACGCCCTTTGTTGGCGCGGCATCGCTTTCGGGTTTACCGTAGAAATAAATGCGACGATCTCGTATTCACGCGACGATCGCTTCCTATAAGGACGTCAGCTCCTGCACATCGCCATCTCCTACAAAACCCTTAAAGTAGTTTGCGCACAAGTGTGACATCGTCGTAAGAAGCAATCGAGCAACAAATGAGATTAGCGCAAGTTTTGATGAGGCCTTGTTCCGCCGTGCTCTACGTAGGTAGGTGGCCCAATCTATACTTCCCACCAGTTTAAGTGAAATACCGCGTCTAAGTTCGGGTTCTAGGCGAAGTGACATTCTATTATATTTTGACCGGAACCGCTGCACCGCGCCTTAGGAAGGTGCGGTGAGGCAGGCTGATGACCGGAAAGAGCATGGGTTCACGTGAGTTCGATATTATTAATAATAATAAATCATTTAATTCGAGTAAGAAGACTCTTTTAGTTAGTAACTGTTTGTTGGAATTTATTAGGAAATATTATTACTATTATAATTATTTTCTTACCTATTAGCAAGTGAAAAGTAACTAGGTACGTTTTTATTAAAATATATGCATAATAAATTTTTAATATGGGTTTTTAAATTGCTCAATAAATAAAAACTTAACTTTTAAGTTAAGTTTTTATTTATTGAGCAATTTAAAAACCGTATTGTGTCCATGTAACGATTTCCCACACTACCTACAATCATTAATGGATATGAAAAAATCTTGCCAACAGTTTAAATTTTGCGATTGCTGTTGATATTTTTTCAATTCGTTTATAATTTTCGCCCACGTTCGGCTCTTTATTACCGGGCTGATAGTTCAATTGCATCCAAATTAACTAACCAATTAAAATTTCATGAAATTGACTCTATAAAAAATATATTTATTTTTCGTTCTATATACTTGCAATCTGATAATTATAATATCTGTATGAATGCAAGTTCAGTGAAAAAGTTATTACCTCTTGACGAAAAATTGCTCGCAACTTTATAATTGTTATGTTGAATACTAGGAATATTAAACTATACCTTAATGAAAAGTGTGCTAGATATATAGGACTATAAGTATCTATTAAAAGTACCTGCTTACCTGAGAGATACCGAACCAAATAATAGAATTTATCTTGACTTCGAAGACTCTCAGTGAATAAGGTTATTGTAATGCCCTGAAACTAAGAATAATAGACTTTTATTATTCGTTGCTACAGAAAGCTGTATTAATTTTAATAATTTCTATAGTTAAGGTCCTCGCTCACGGTTCAGAATTACCTATTTTAATTTTTATTTGAAAAGTGTGTAGTCAGGGCCCATTGAAACTAACATACTACTTTAGAGCGTAGCTTTACTCTATAACAACATTCAAAAACATTTTAAATGTAAATTACCACATAACCTCATATAAACCAGCTAAATCATCAAAAACGACCACAGTTTATAAGTTTTATTATTATTATTATTATTATTATTATTATATGGTCGCCTCTGTATGAACGTACACACGTAGGTACTCAACACAGTCGGCGATAACAACTGCGGTCTCACAGCCGCGTCAGCATTCAATCCTGACAACCCAGTAATGGCCACATTTTGTTATATTTTTGGTCGCGTCTAGAAATAAGACCGTTCCTTTGTACACATGTAACGCCTTTCTATTGAACCCATCTGAGCCTGACAGTTATGAGGTCTAGATTGAAAACCAAATTGATCACCTACACTTTCAGAAATAAACCCTAGCTATATCTTGGGCATCCAGTTTAGGCTTCGTGCACGACCCTAAGTTTTAACTGAGCTGAATAAAAATAGAATAGGTATTGGAGCCGTCTGCAGTCTTGAATAAATGAACAGAATTGAGCCTAAATCGAACTGAAACTAACCTTTTCCAATTCGATATTGTCGGTTTCTATTTCAAGTCGGCCTTCATATTTTGTGAACAGCGACCGGAATGTAAAGTTTAAAAATAGACCCATAGGAGAGCTTTGCAAGCAATTTGGCAACGATCTTTACCGAATATTAAATGCTAACACATGTATCAGGGAAAAAACGTTGATTAACAATTTGACAGCACTTGTACTGTCACTGATTTAGGAAGGCAGCTTACGATAACCCATGTTTTGTGGCCGCGCGCGCCGTCATTTGTAAAACAAAAGTAAAACTGTTTTGCGGAAACCTTTCCGAGAGGCTGGGCCATAGATCGTTTGGACCGTTTGGCTCAATGGCAGGTTCGATGTCAGGCCTGACGACACGATCGTTACGCACCTAGAACCTCCATATTTATCAAAATGTGGGGAGGTAACAACATGCCGTCTACTTACACCCTCGCCTATTCAATGAGTTCAGACTGTTTCTCCTTCGCCCCCCGTGACGTCTGATCTTTGATCACGCATATAACAATTTGATGTTATGAAACTACATGTGTATATGGAATGCTTTTATTGGTTTTATAAAGAATCCGTGTATAAAAGTTATGTGTAACCGAATGAAATTATATTATATTGGACTGTTCCGTAAATCCTTTTTAATTTATATTCAACCTTCATTTTCCCATCATTCTTTCGCCATTGTCGAGTGGTGACATTATAAATTACAGCATAAAGTTTTATTTTAAAATAAATATGATTTTCCATTACAAAAATAAAGCGAAATGTCGTAGAATGACAGGATTGTAACCAGTTTTCAGAGAGGTACCTGCGGATGATATTAATAGCCAACATCGCATCGCTGTCCGTTGAAACGTGTCCCCATACGTCACCGACCTAACACATTTCAATGACGACACTAGCAAAGTGCTTCGCTAGGAGCTCGCCTCCAACAAATGTGTGTGTGACACATTATCACCTACTGGATATCCGGGACAGATTTATAATCTCCTTGTCCTGGGGCATTTGATGCGGGGGCGTCGTATCCTACACCTAAGGCTTGGGACCGGAGCCTACAAAGGAATAGGTAGCTAGATAGGTCTGGTAAGTAATACGATACGAGTGTTCGAACTCATAGGTAACACATTGTGTTATTGGATTTTCATATTTATCATCGAAATGACATTAAACTGCCACCACATACGACAATTGCTTGAACATTGTTTCATTTACTTTTCTCGAGCAAAATGATAAGAACAAATATTGTAGGAGGCCAACAACAAAAGACTCATGTAGGCGCACAGACGCACGACACAAACCAGATTTCTAAGAACATCTGAGTGAGGTGAGGTGAGCATGAGTTTCTCAAAGAACTAGGTAAGATGTTATTTTTCAATGGGCCACCCACCGTCGACGAAGAAATGAATCCGCCGCCATGGAAAAAAGTATCATTAAGATCTTCGCTTTGTACTCAGTTCATAAATACAAGTTTTCTCTCGTAGGGCTGTTACGTCATTTTTACTGAACTGCGTTCGTTAAATAAACCATGATTTTTTGTTCAAACCCCGTTGACGTTGACGCGTTAATGAAATCCAGTTCAGTTCATGTTATTGTTATTCGGTCGACCAGGTGCGAGGCGGAGACTCAAAGTAAAACACGATCACCGATGCGATGTGCGAACTGGTTAACGTGAACGTAACTCTTTAATGAATAGGCGTGTCGGACGACTCAATGGGTTTTTCATAAAGGCCATTGTTGGTAAAGCTGTGTTTATCGGTTACCCATCCCGTGCAAATAGACCTTGACAACATTATTGACAGATACACCCGTGTTGGCGACCATATACCTAGCCACCATTACTTATACCTACATATTTTGTGAGTAGAATAGGTACCTAACTGCAGATGTCGCACTGTCAGCCCTAACTTTGAATCAACATTCACTAGAAGCGAACGAATCGCATTATTCATGGGATCTGCGGATTCTTAACAAGTAACGTTCAAACCGTATAAAAGTAGAAGAATGTAGGTAAGTCTTCAGAAGAAATCCGCAAGTATTTGTACTCGACAGAAGGAATATTGATGGAGTGTGAGACCAGGGTTTTGGCAACCTCCTAGTTTCAGCAGTTTTCAGCATCTAACGCATTAGCTAGAACACACAAGCATCCCGAGTATTGGCAAGTAAACTTTCTTCAATATGAGATTTAGTTCCCCGCTGCGCACGGTACACACTACAGACTACCCACCGTGCAAACTCTTGTGTGCAACTTGCAATACAAGAACAAAGCGTCTGAAACTTTCAATTAGGTACGTAGGTATATTAAAATGGCCACTTAAACACCAGACAGACTGCAAAGTTGCATTTCCAGCGTCAGGATTTTTAACATGCATCATGCAAATAAACTGTCACTCTTTTATTTACACAGTGTTGGAAATGCTAAATAGTTTAATGGGGTAGTTGTCTAGTTATAATTTTAATATTCGGTACCTCATTGTTCTTTTTGGTTTAGAGTCTGACATGAACTATTTGTTCAATGATGGTTAGGCAGCATACTTTACAAAAATGCAGCACCAAAATAGAAATATAAACAGAACTGTTACCAAAGTAGCGTAGAAGTAGTTTGCTAACTCAAAGACATGTACGTAACATTTTGCCGAAATGTTATAAGTTTTAGCCAACAAAACAATATATTCCCTACGAAGCCATAGAGCGACAATAAAAATAAGTTTATCTGATTTCAATATCGGGCGGTCGGGAAGTTTTCAATGCTGGCCCCTCACTGGCCGACTTGTAAACTGTAAGTGTCGATATTGTCTTTTATTTTACGTTGTTCACTCAAAACCATTAAACTTTAGTAAAACGTGATGTGTGTTCAGCATTTTATTCAGTTAGTAATCGAATACGTTTTTATGCGTTGTATGAGACAGTAGTTTAAAGTTAGTTATAGTTTGTTTTGAGCGATATGAAAGAAAAGGGAGTTAGTGATAGTTTGACGGCTGATAGGACAGAATGGAAGAAAAAAACGTATTGCGCCGACCCCAAGTAACATGGGATAAGGGCAGGAAGATGATGATGATGAGACAGTAGTTTAAAAGCGTATTTAAAATAATGAAAACAAAAGGATTCTTCACATTGTTTTTCTTTAATTCATTTTTTTATTCGTTTAATTCGATGTTTTCAGAGTGGATTGCAAAGAAAAATTAATATATGTGGTGTGCACAAAAAGCATTCTGTCTGGGAAATTTTCGGAAATAAATGGAAAAAGCGTACAAAGGCGTCCGGCGGGCGTAGGCAGTGTGTGGGTGCATAGTAAAAACAAAGGTGCTGACCGACAGCTGGCAAGCGCCACACAGTGGAACGAATGTATGGGAGCGGTTGGACGTAGACATGTCCGAAAAATAAGAGTAAAATTATGCCAAACTAATGATGCCATCTTATTCGATTACTTAATGCCTTCATAAATTGTGGTGATGAATTTCTTCATAACTCCCATATTTCGGGAGTAATTTGAGAAAATGTGAAATTTTACTATGAAAATGAGTGTATCGAGCTCTCTCCCTCCTGATTCCGGGCTTGTTTCAAGTAGCGGTCTCTAATATCGTAATGCTATTACTAAGAGCTATATTTAATACTAAGACACATAGTGCGCCAAATGTGCACTTTCTGGGATAAAAGGAAATGAAAATTTAAAAAAAAAAACGTTTTTTCCCCATTTGTATTTACTTTAAACCGCAGACAGACTTATTAAGAGGTCTATAAATATATTATATATATACAGAAATATATATTAACAAAAATATTCACAAGAACTGATGAGAGTATGACTTTTAAGTAAGTTGATAATAAATTACCTAGTTTCATTAAAAGTACAATAAATAATTAAGATGTAAGCTCTAATTTACTAAGTTACACATTTTAAAACAATAACATCATTTAATTATCTTCGTCATCATCATCATCATCAATTAATTCAAATTCAGAATCGATGTCCGCTAAATCATTTATGTTAACAAATTCGATATCACTTTTCTCAGAATCCGTAAGCTCATAAAATTCCTTAAAAGAAGATTTTTTTACAAACTTATTTCCTTTTGGACGGATACTTGTAACAAGTGGATCAGAAGACAGTAAAAGATTGTGCATAATATCTTCATTGCATGAGATACTGCTATGCTTTCGAGAATGCTCCTCTCTATATTTTCTAAAATCTTTATTTCTAGCCTCAGATGCCTCTTCGGATAGAAAACCAATGGGCACAATTGACATGTTCTGAACTATGTCTGGCCCATGCATTAAAATTTTATGAAGTGAAGAAGGCATATAATACCATGGGTATAACTCCACGTAAAGCTTAGCAGTATCAAAGCAGAACTCTCGGAATTTAGTTACGTTGATCTTCTCTCCTGATGAAATACACTGCAAGATCACACAGATTTTTCTTAAAAGCATAGCATCTATTCCGGTCAGTTCAGCAGATTTAGTGTAGTTTTCAAAAAATCTCCTTGCCGAGTTGCCATTGTTGGTGGATCCACTGCCTTGTTTCACAACATCGAGAAGTAAGCCCGTTTCTCTTCTTACAGCCTCTTGAACTCTTTTCTTCCTGTCATCAACTTGCCTTTTTGCTATATCACCCCTTACTTGCCATGATTTTATGTCTAATTTGTAGGAAATGTGTAATAAGCATTCCATTGAGCGAATCCAAGCGTGAAGGGTGCTTAAGCTATATTTATACATGTCCTCGTTTGCGTGTTTATCTTTGATTAACTCTAAATTATTCATTTCTTTAGGACAAGCCTTGCATATGTCACACACTGAAGCTGCTGTATTGGATATAATGGAATGAATTTTACCATCAATCATTGTCAACAGCAGTTGGTGTTTGACACTAATTCCATCAGTGATGGTGGATGGAGTTAAGGCTTCAATCTCTGCTTCGATTTCAGCCATCTCTCTCTGCACATTTTCTTTGGTTTCCTTTATAAACTTAAACAATATTGGCCGGCAAAATGAAGTGGAAGATGGTCGCTCGTTTTCCCAAATTGTTACACCTTTTGAGACGAGCCGCAGTGGTACAAGACTAATCATAAAATTACTAGCAAGATCGATTTGCTCATCTTCACTCGTCCTTTGATGATAAATGCTTTGGCTAGATGATCCGTCAAAACCCCATTTGCTGGTCAATACGAGCTGTTGATTGGGATCAACAGGGGTTTCTAACGACCTAATAAGTCTTCTTGAGGTTAAATCCATCAAGGCTTGTAATTTGATTTTTGCAGAGCTCTCTGTAACTGTGAGATCTTCTTTGGCCGGATAGCACTTAATTTTTTCTTTAACCAACATGTAGTAACTCGGGTATTGAAGAGCTCCTTCTTGAGTGTTGAAATCCCGAAGAGTGTTATAGCGCCATTTCGATAAGTTCATCGATACATAAAGAGCCAATGCCTTCAAAGGGGATATTTCCCGTACCTGAATTGATTTACCTTCAATGAAGGCTTTGATTTTTGAGGCCTCTTCTGGATTCTCCGTCAAGTATTTCATAACATAAGCTGTATCGCTTTGTCCTGCCTTTTGAAGCGCCCTTTCGGCCGAAAACATAATTTCAGCGCTGCTACTGCTGCATGAAAGACTATCTTCAGTGCGTCTTCTTTTTTGCCGGTTACTAAGGTCCTCAAAAGATTTACGAGGACTAGGATGTGTACAAGTTGAAGCATCAGATTTAGCAGGAGAAATTATGGGCTCGATGACGTCACTTATATTTTCTGTAGAAGGTTCCATATTTTCATTCTGTAATTCCGGCCATTGAATTGCAGCCTGTAGCCAAATCTCATGTTTCTTCCGAAACTTATCTGTGCTTCTTCCAGACTGTGTCCATTTTGCATAAATGCGGTAGCAAAATCGACGACACCAGTCTTTTAAACTTGTTTCAGCACTTTCACATAACTGAACACAACTGTTATCTTTTAAAACACTGAACAAATAGTTAAAGTCGCGTAAATCTTTATGTGCGCGTGCGCATAAAGCAACGTGAATATCAAGATTTGTATTAAAATTTGGAAAATACATTGCGAGATTAGCTTGGATACAACGAGGTGTAAATCAACACTGATTTTAAAGTTACTAATAGTGACCTATTTATATAAAATCCAGGTATCCCAGGTATCCTTTGTTAAATATTGCAAGGTAATTAGTTATTGTGATAATTAGTAAATGATGCATGCTAAATTAGTGTATTAAGAGCCATTTAGTAATTAAATAATAGCAATGTTCTTATCAGTAATCATTAGTGCATCAGTTTTATATGTAAACCTTAAGTCCCTAATTATATATCCTAATTAGCTTATATCTTCTCTAATTGGCTGCTCAGAAATGTTATTGTAATAAGGTAAACCTTTAGAAAAACGGTTTTAATCAACAAAATAAACAAAAAATAAAAAAATTGTGTTATAAAATAAACATCACTCTTTATCCCAGAAAGTGCACATTTGGCGCACTATGTGTCTTAGTATTAAATATAGCTCTTAGTATTAGCATTATGATATTAGAGACCGCTACTTGAAACAAGCCCGGAATCAGGAGGGAGAGAGCTCGATACACTCATTTTCATAGTAAAATTTCACATTTTCTCAAATTACTCCCGAAATATGGGAGTTATGAAGAAATTCATCACCACAAGTTATGAAGGCATTAAGTAATCGAATAAGATGGCATCATTAGTTTGGCATAATTTTACTCTTTTTTTTCGGACATGTCTACGTCCAACCGCTCCCATACATTCGTTCCACTGTGCGCCACACAAACTTCATTATGGCCACTGGTTCCAACGCCGCGACCCACAGGGCACCACGACACATATATTGCGTTGACAAAAGAATTTAAACACCTTTCGCGAAATAACGAGTTGAAAGTAAACCACATAGGAACTTGTAACCACTTCTAGTTTATCTGGCAGAATATAGGGTGGTGCCTGGACGCATGCTGTCGTCGCTGTATTGTGAAACGTCTATGAAATAGCTGCTTTATAAAATTGAATTGAAAACTGTAGGCATACAGGTACACGCTAACCACATTAACTTATGTCCTTTTATTTTACTGTCAAATCGTGTTGTCATTAATTCTTAGTTCGGGCTCGGGACTAATCGTAAGTCCGTAGGTTATACGGAGTAGAAAACGCCAGTAACTAAAGCCCAAACTACGGACTTCGGGCTTAGAGAGTAGACCCCCAGGTTTTGATCGGACGGCGACCACCAACGCTCGTCGTCAACGTGGCCGGGAATCGCCTTGAGGCGGGCGGCTGGGGCGTGAGGTTTGTCTCTCCCTCACGCAGCCCATTTCCTCCTTCACTAGCATACTGCTTCGCAGAAGGAGGTGATGGCTTCCCATGCCTCCTCGCTCCGGACCATGGATTGAACCAGAGGTCGCCGCCGCCGATCGCCTCGACGAGGACACGGCGGTGCTCCGCCCTAGCAGGGAACACCTCCACAGTATGGTCCACCGTGTCCTCTGGGCGATCCTTACAGTGATAACACCCGGACATGTCCTCCCACCGAATGCGAAACTGATAACTCACGAAACAACCGTGTCCGGTGAGTACCTGCGTCAGGCGGAAGGGGCGGACGCCGTGGTGCCTCTCCAGCCACTCCTCAAAGAGGAGACTTATCGCCACAATAGTGACGTGCCCAGCGCTGGGTTGCGATAGTCGCTGTCTCCATACCGCCATGGTATTTCGCCGGAGCTCCGTCCGCCGCGCTGCAATTTACCGTGGCAGCGGAGTTTCGCCCCGGCGTAGCGCCTCTACGCATATTTTACTAGCTTAGACTATAGAGTCTGCACCTGATCGTGGTCCCAACTAGCCACCACCGCGAATATGTTCTTTAATAACTTTATAGACCTAGGTATGCATCCTGCTTATGCGTAGGAAGTTTCATTAAAATCGGTTCATTTATTTCGAAAAATAAGGACTTGAAAGTTTGTATGAAATGCCGTATGTCGTAAACGCTCTTAATTTTTTTTTTTTGATAGGCACGCGCTTGACCACTATCTCACCTGATGGTAAGCGACGATGTGGTCGAAGATGGAGCACGCTTGCTTAGAAGTAACCTATTCACTCTTGACTTAAAGACTCCCAGGTTGTAGCTATCAGGAAACACAGACTCCGGCAGGGAATTTCACTCCTTAGCAGTACGCACAATTAATGTATTCCCAAAACGCTTTATGCGTGTGGGTGGGATGTCCACCATGTACCGGTGGCGCATCGCCGTACGTCTTGTGGTCCGATGATGGAACGGGCTCTCCAAAATGCAACCGACAGAAAACCGACAGGCTAGCAACTCGGCGTCGATGCTCGAGACTTTGGAGCTTCGACTCGACGAGCCTATCATTGCCGATGATCCTCTTGGCTCGTTTCTCTATTGACTCAAGGGCATCAAGCTGGTATCTGGCAGATCCGTCCCAAAGATGCGAGCAGTACTCCATACACGATCGAACTTGCGCTTGATAAAGTTTGAGCAGCTGTTTCGGCGTAAAGTACCGACACCTTTGCTAGAATTCCCAACTTTTTGGCAGCCACTTGAGCCTTGCCTCTATAAATGTGCCAAAATTGAGGGTAGATGTCAACGTAACACCAAGAAGGTCAAGTTGGTCGGTTATCGGCACGGTTACACCTCGGAAAGATGGAGCTGGGTGGAATTGGCTCCTTTTAGCGGAAAAAAGACACGCCTGGGTCTTAGCAGCATTGAACTTGACCAGATTGGCATCGCCCCACTCTGAGACAGCCTGTAAGGACAAGTTCAAGCGCTAAACCATAGCCTCCCGGAGAGACCGCCTCTGCGACCCACCAGCTCGTGCGTTAGACACGTATCTCTCAGCAACAGTACTGTCGTCTGCATACCCAAAGGTACCGGGTTTTAGCAGATCATTAATATGCAGCAAAAACAATGTTGCCGAGAGCATCGACCCCTGAGGAACCCCGGCTTAATATCCAGCAGTCCAGACGAGCAGCCATCTATGACCACTCGGATAGACCGATCCCTCAGGAAGTCTGCAATCAAATAGGAATAAGTGAGAGACAGTCACAACAATAACCAACATTATGAGTGTGAGTTGATTTTCTTCTATTTTTTGGCGTATGTCTACATTTTGATGAGATGATTATGTATTTAGACGACATTTTTTAACCCAACAGTGGCGCAGCCTAAATTGAGTGCAATATGTTTTTCTTTTTTAATCAGGCTATACTCCCCCGCTGCTATGCCTCCTCGAAATCTTTCCAGGTATTATTTTATCCAGCTACCTCAAATCGGCCCTTGCATTGGGAACCAGATTTTTGTATTGTAATGGGTTTTATAAGTTTAATATTCGAGCTATTTGATAATTACGTCAGAACTCATTAGAAACCAATGGCTCGCCATGAATAGTATACACGTAGTCATAGGCTATTCAGTAGGGTAGAAAAGCTTTTTATGTGTATCCCCAACAAACAAAACTTTCCTCATTATAAGTTTGGTTTGTAACGGTAACGTAGGTATTGTGCAAATAATTGAATAATAAAAGGTGCAAAAGTGAAAATTATTACCACAAAAAGGTGCTATGACTAGGAACATAAAGTAATAAACATAAAGTATTATACATTGATGTAATTACTTGGGAAATGTAACTTTTAAACATAAATTAAGTCCGTCTGCTCAAAATAAAGTCAACATTGAAGGCGGCAGATACTTATTACGTTGATACCTATTCAGTGGCGTAGCTACCGGAGAGCTAGACGGGGCCCCCAAGCTCAGGGGGCCCCACGGACTGCGACATACAAACTATAAATTGAACTAGTGAAAATTTCTCAAACATTCGAAATATAAATAAACCAGATTCCAGGAATGCGACTTTAATAATGTCACTGTTCCATACAATTCCTGTCACTTCTGCAGAAGCTGAAAGATCATTTAGCAAATAAAAAATTATAAACTATTTGAGGAATACTGTGGACCAAGCTCGACTCCGACATTTATCACTAATATCAATCGAAAACAAAGCCGCATCAAGTTTAGATTTAACCAAAGTCATTGATACATTTGCGAAAAGTAAAGCTTGAAAATGATTATAAATAAACTAAACTTCCGACTTTCATATAATACCTAGAGGAGATGCTTTATAGAGATAAGTTTACCTTTGTATGTACCTGACATCGCTAAATAAATTGTTTTTGATGTTTTATGTACAATAAAGCAAAATAAAAACTACGACGAATCTGGATTACGACAAATCTGGAGTACGTCGAATTCGGAACACGACGAATACGGAGCAAACGATTTTAAATAGTTTAGTTGAGGGCCCTAGCTTATTTTTTGCCCCAGGGCCTTTGGTTACCTAGCGACGCCACTGTACCTATTGAACGATATGAACGGGATAAAATTTCTATCATCATTTCATCATTTGCGGAGTGAAAATAAAAACAAAAACTTCTAAAACATTCTCGCATTTTAAAAGTTCCTGAAACAAAAGTATCCACATTGTATTGTATTTGTATGCGTTCGTAGTTCTACTAGCGTTTCACGTAAAAAAATTGATAAATAGAATATTATAATTTCAATTTTTCAAATGTTTGCTTGGAACTCACGGAAGTTAACCTTACCTTTGGGAGTGAACGAGCGAAAGATTTCTTAGAATGTAGCCTGTTAAACATGTAGTTAAAAGTTTAAGGAGAAAATATGTCGCGAACTTTATCTCAACACGACTAAACGTTGTGTAACCAAGTTCTAACTTAGCGTAGTGTTATTGATTGTTTTTTTTATGTTCATAAAAGCAATGTTCTAGAATCATCGGACCACTTCTTTGATTTGAGTGAATATTTATTATACCATAATTATTTTTCTGACCTATTAAAACCCGGGCCTACAAAGAGGAAAATATAAAAGCCGATTTTGTATAAATAAATTGTACAAACTCGGTATGTACCTAATACATATATGAAAACCTTTAATAAGCTTATTAAAAGATATAACGAATATGCGTGCCACTCATCACACATTATTCCGAAAATAAATTTCATTTCTCATTGAAAATAAAACCTTTGTTTCAGTGAAGCCATAGGAATCATTCCTTTAAGTAGGTATATTAAACTCTCATGTTTAATATTATAGGCATTCACTACAGTGGATTATTTATTTTGTATCGAATAATAGGAGGGCCATGCTATAAACACCATCGAGCGTGATAGACGAGGACAATATAACAATAGTGTGAATCCATACTGGCCGGATTTAAAAAAGTTACCATTTGTGGAGTAGAATTTTCAAATTTCAAAATTAAACAGACTGCCTTCATTTAGATGAAAAATAATGTGCCTCGAGTTTTATTGTTTAGCTAGTGGATGTGAAAGCTCATACACTAGCACCCACAGTATAACGTTAGCAATAAACGACGTGGCTTACTCTAGGCGGAGGCCGCATAACCAGAATAATGCAGTTGAAAAATAAACTCGTTCCTAGTACATTGGCAAATCCATTAAGAGCCGCTGAAACTGGCTTTGTGTTACCTACAACCAACCTACATAACTGAATTCTTTCAAATGTATTTTCTAAGTGTATTTTCAGGTAAATTTATCCCACGATTTAATTAAATGGATGTTAAGGGGTGAAGCAAAAATAAATCCCTCATTTCTCGCGCGTTTCGTAGGTTAGCGTCTAACTACAATTTCATTTTCCACAGAACATTTGCTGGGTAAGAGCATAATATGTGAAGTACAGTAATGCCATCAGAGAGTCCGAGCTCCGGAAGCCTGCGTAATGCATATATGAAGCATACGAATACTGTACAAGTACACCGAGTACACCGAGTACACGGAGTACACGTACGTATACCATAACCACATTAACATTAAAGGGCGGAACATTAAAGTAGATCCATCTCGCTGAGCCAAAATATGTAACTAATGAATTAGTGAAACGTTCGTTAAGTCGATGAGTGTTCTTGGAAAGTCGCTGCTAATTTGTTACAATGTAATCACGTAACGTGATAACGTGAATCATAATGAAGATATACGCTCTAAATGTTCGCATCTCCGGATTAGTACACGTGTCTTGAAATATTTTGATACTTCATTCAAAGGGCGCTAATAACTTAGAAAAGTCCCTTCTGTTCGCCGGGCTCGCTTCAGTCGCTACTGATAGATGTGAAGGAGCCTGAAAACGATTTTTTAGGGAGGAGATAAGACCCTGGCGGGATTTTGTTTTCCTAAAAATCTCTAATCCGTGAAATGTCTAAAAACATAAGCAGATCAAACACAGCAGGTCTGTTTTCACGAAACTAATAGGGTTAAAAGCTAGTTAAAAGTCATATAAATTCATGATACATAGACATTTTATAAGCAGAATTAAATCCTTTATGAAGCTGTTTGTCTTTTCTCATAGTTGAAATATTGGAAAGACAAAATCCGAAGTTAATCGGACTTAAGATTAAGTCAATAGAAAGTCAGATTTGTGTTGACAGTATCTGTCCCAAAATTGTGAAGTGTTCCAATGCAGATTGGTTCTGCTTTACTAACTTAATACAATTTATAATTAACAAAGATTAGGCGTGTCAATGTGCCTATATATGCGTTAATTATAAATACTTGAAGACTGACAGTCCAGAATGACGGTATGATGTCCCGGTATGAAGTTAGTTTCATTCAAACATTTACCTGATGTACCGCTTACGTGCGGTTCTGTACTCGTTAAGATAAACTGTGAATTTGTTGGTGCATACACGTATCTACTTTATTTGTTCTCTTAGGCGGTTGGTTTATGCACTACCTGCAAGTCACGGAAAAAGGCAAGTAAATTAATTCTGACTGCAAAATATATTGACGAAGGGATTTCCATATTTTTGAAAGAGTGAAATAAAATTGTATTTTTACTCACACCATTGCGTCCGCTCGGGTGAATTGTCAGGAATTAATTGAATATGTAGCACGTGCCTTTGAATCCATAAAACGACTAGTTTCAAATGTCCATCGTAGCCACTGCACTTGCAAATAACTTTATTTGGTTTCCATGAGCGCAGGTTTGCCCAGAAACTAATACCTACCGACTTGTAGATATATTTTTTATTGCAGTAGAATTATTTTTGTCTTTTTCCACTTAAAATATTCAATCTACTTATTACTAAGTAATGACGTTTTAAACTTTAACGGTAAAAACCATCTGATAATAAAATAAAAGCATACGAGGTCAAGCATTAATTACGAACAGCTTGTTCGACAAAAAATGCCATATACCTGGTCACAAAGCTTAAATGTTAACAATTATATGACTAGACACGCAGAGACATGGAGCTTATAAAATGTCGTTTTCTTCTTCAAATAAGTCGGTAAGGCGAAGGGAAGCATAAAATAATTATTTATTTACACAAAACACTTAGCATAAACAAAACCATACATGAAAAAGGACAAAGCTACTTTCGGCAAAGTTATACGGTCGCTAAGAGTCAGTGAAAGTATACACTCCTCTGGAAAATTCTCAACTCATAGAAGCCAACAAAATTCTTATTGAAATGAAATACTATTTCGCAGCGTTTTATTTATATGGATATAAAATAGGTATATTTTCTTCGGCTTGGTTCGATATGCAGACAAAATAACATTTGTATGAACAGACTAGGTACTCACAAGACGCACTCCGTTGAAATTCCGTTTTCATATTAGAGAATCTTTTAGTAACTTATTACAGTTATTACTGACTGGAAAAACTTCCAGCATTCGCTTGCTGAGCAAATTGTTTGTACACGAGATTTAGTTCTAAGTGTTTTAACATGAGACTGCACCTGCCAGACACGCGGCTGACGCGGCCTCTAGCCATCAGGTACCTACTCTGAAACTTTCCGTGGTAATTTTAAATTGAAAACATGAGGAATCATGAACAATGCCGCATTCAGATAAAAGCGGAGTGTCGAAAGTATAACTGTCGCGACATTACAGTTTAATTTTTCGTCCTCTGCAAAAACACTAGACTGGTAACAAAGTGACACGCTGCATACCTCAGTCAACTCGAAATTTTAACATGTTTCATGTTTTGTTCCTAAAATATAAAAACAAAAAACATAATGAGAATGGTTTTGTTCGGTAATGAAGTTTTATGAAACATATCAGAACGCGGACGCTTGTAAAATAATTCTACCGGAAAATTGTGTATCACGGAGGACATGATACTATAAGAGTTTGAATAACGTTTTTATGCATTCCGCTTTATTGTACTTATTCATGTATGAACACGCCGCTTTTGGGTTTGGCGAGAAATTCCGGGACAACTCCATCGGGATTTTATTTTATTTTTTACATTACAGTATTCTTCTAGGAATCTTACAAATTCGTAAAAGTTTTCTATTTCCCCTCGCCGTTACGTGAGGATAGATATGTGTGATACGTATACGTATCTCAAGCTGAAATAAGTTTACCATGTAGGCTTGTGTTCATGTCCTACATAAATGGAAAAAAGTTTTTCTGGTTGTTCCGTAATATTGTGTGGCGAGGGGCGGCCGCGCCGCGCCGTGTCATCGTCGACAAAGCAGACGTTTATATTACAACACCATTATCGGCAGCTGGTTTCTTGTTGCCTCCGTTTCCTTATACCAGACGCGTACCTATAGCTACACATATTCATAAAATAATAGATCACTGCTAGGGTCACGAAGAGTACCAAACTTAATTGTGACGTGCAAGTTAGTTTTGTAGTGTTTAATCAAATGTGCGTAATTAAATACATCGCAAATTCAATTGATTTCCCAACATACATATACAGACTAAGATCCATCAGGAAAGCTAATTGGAAAGCTTTCCGCCGCCCGGCCCCACAGGCTTCAGGTAAATTATAAAACGGGCGCCCTGTTCTGACAGACGAATCATACACTTCGTTGTTTGTTTCACAAAGTTTTAATTTTAAAATACTTCATTTGAGTTGTTTTGTTAGAATAAGTCACTTCAACATGTTTTAAGCCGGTGTAGATACTTATTCATTTGCTTGTGAATAATCTGTATTAAGGATTTACGGCTTATGTAGAATCGAGAGAGATTTCTTATGCGAAAAGTAGGCGGTCTTTGAGTATTGAGTCGTAGTAGGGTGGGGGAGCTGAGCACCTCTACCGTTCGACAAACATACTTACGTTTAAACCACGATCGCATCGAGCCACTTCAACAGGGAAACCCTTAATTGACAATGTGTTGAAGAAGATCCGATTTCGTCACCATTAAGTTATTATCTTACTTCAATAATGTTCTCGTTATCATAATGGTTCAGTTCGCAGGTTGCTGACCCGTACTCCACTGCACTGACCACAATTGACTCTAAGCAGTGAATTTCACTCTGTCTCGGGGGAAATCAGGGATCAAGATGAACCCACAATAAGTTTCTTGGGCCAAAAGATATGCTTGCGGCAAGAAAATAAAGCAGCACTGTAGTTTTATGTACCTACTTACACACCGATGTATGTACATGCACGCCTATTGTAGGCATTGTAAATAAGATGGCTATGTTTCATGACACAAATATTTCAAGCACTTCTAAAACTTTTAGGGGTCATTCCATAATATTTATGGGAAAGCCGAACATTGTAAATTTGTCAGACGCGTTCGTATCTTAAAAAACATCGAATTTATACTTTCAGAAAGTCAGGTTTTATAGATAGGAAAGATATTAAATACCTTAGTAATAAAAATGTAAGAAAATATTAGTGCGCTGCAATTTTCAGCCAAGGCAGCCTTCGATAATACTTTTCAATTACTCTTAGTAGAAAGTAATTGGAAAAAAGTTTTTATTTGAAAGCAGACACAAAGATTAAAAAGCCTGGTGCAGTTATTTTCACTGTAAGTACCGTACCTTACAGTTGCTTATGAACACTTTAAAAGATATTTCTTTGTATTTTCATTGAAAATCGCTGTGTGTTAAATTAAATGTTTAATATCCTTTTCAACACATTTGCTCAAAAATTGCATTTACGAAGCCTGTACACATTGTTCGAAAGTTAAATTTTACACACCACACCATGGAATGTGCGGTAAAATAGGTACTCTCACCTAAGTACATATAATACCGCACGGTGCTATTGTATAGCGCCGTGCGGTAAAATATGTACTTAGGGATTCTTTACGGTTTTTTCTTTTAATTTCCAAAAAAAAATAAATAAAAATATCACGAAGGAGTTTCACAATCCTAGAATAAATAAGCTGAATGATCGAACCTCCTTGGAAGCGCATTTGCTCAATACGTTTGTCTCACTTTAATACTAAAGAGAAAATGAGAAAAGAATAATAGAATAAACAAATGAAAGAGGTAGTTCTTATTTTCACCACGCGATTGTGGCGCCGTTTGCAAATTCGCGCCATTTTCATATTAGAAACGTCAAAGATTGTTGCGACTTTCCGACTGATTTCTAAAGACAAAAAAGTTTGTTTCATTACTTATTGTACTGTTTTCTCGCAAATGTGTCGAAAAACGTTGTATGACACACGTGCGGATTTGGTTTTTACAAACTCGTGACTATGGTAAGCCCTCGACTTCGTCTCGTGCTTACATTCGTCTACTCGTTTGTAACAGCCAACTTACCGCACTAATATCATAAATAACTATTATTAATCTATATAAAATATTGCAGTCGATGCAGGTAGCTTAATATATTATCTTCGCATTGTAATGAATGGCCAGTTAGCAGTGAGCGTATTTAATAGTCGAGGTTACTCAAACTGAAAACTGTGAACGAGAAAACATAAGAAATAGGTAGGTTTAGAAAAGGCCTGTTGCAATGTACTTAGAGGTATAAATCTTAAAGTAGCTAGCTACGAAAATGTTCAATCTTACTTTGTGCTTTTAAGAGCTTTCAAATTATATTTGTACAGTACCTGTATAATGAGGAATAAAGTAATTATTTTTTTTCTCTTTTTGG
Organism: Melanchra persicariae; assembly: GCA_947386135.1. Lineage (NCBI taxonomy): Eukaryota > Metazoa > Arthropoda > Insecta > Lepidoptera > Noctuidae > Melanchra > Melanchra persicariae. Next base: position 11,540,898 of record OX376643.1, on the reverse strand, counting down.
TTAAAATATTTACAAGATAAGTGTTGAGCAAACTGGGTCAGACGTTAGAAGGTCATCTAAATGCGTGAGGAACTTATGCCGAGGGCTATTAGTTAGCACTCGTAAGTATTTAGACAAATGTCCGAATTAACGAGCCTGATTTCGGTTTTACTTCTCCATTTGGGACAAAGCGATTGAGCGAGTATCATCCATTTGGGATCCCAGATTATGTGTCCCGAATAACGTGTGAGGTGCTTGGAGTCTTTAACGACTGTTGGTCCCTCTCCGAGATTAATAAGATTGATTGCCGAATAAACCATTTTGGAACTCATCATAGAATTGAATGGCTACATAGTGCAGTAATCAATTCGCTTTGAAGTGGCAGAACGTGTGTTGGTGGTACACGAGCACTGCTAGGTGTTTTATGCGAAACGTAGGTACTTGAGATTCGTAAAAAGATACAAACAAAGAGTGTTGGCTGAGACGTGCTAGAGTGGGGACAGGCTACACTGCACACATTGTCTCTGAAATGTGTTTAGTACAAGCCAGCCACAGAGTGCGAAGATGTAAAGAAAACAAGATAATACTCTGCGCCGTTGAACGTACGAGTATATTATGCCTTCTGTACACAACTGCCACTTAGGTCACACTCGAGCGGCCATCGCTCAATGTGTACGAGAGGTCTGTCTAAGTACTAGTCTGAAGTGTGGCGAGGATGGGCCATTGTGTACAGGTGGCGTTACTTCGTAACATGTGTCGGGCACAAACACTGGATGCGAGCCTTTCTTATGCTAACGACCCACGGCTTAGATCGAACTATGCATTGAGACATGATTCAGACTGAAACTGTGATACATAAATTGCAAAGTTTTTCTTTGGACACTGGATATTTGTCGTAAACGTAGGTGGGTTCGCGATTAAAATAATTATCTACTTGATTTGGTACTACGTAGTGTCTGCTCTCATGATCTGACTGAATGTTACGTTTAAGATTAGGTATACACTACGTTATATAATCAAAAGCTTGTAGAATGCCTATACCTCTGCCTGATAAACTACAGTGGCTTTCCTAAATATTAACTTATACGAATATAATATACCGCGTATAAAACACGTAGTTAATTTATGGTTTACAGTTTTTAAACATATTTTATGTCATAGAACAGGATTTTAATTCCACATTCATAAAACTTCTTACGAACAATACTAATAAAACGCATACAACTGCAGTAAAACAAATTGCTACTTCAGAACTAAAACGAAACAGTTCAGAATTTAATTTCAGGTCCGTTATTAAGGTCCCTTGTCAAGTGTACATGTTTGCCCTCCGGCGCCGCCCGCCGCCGCCGCGCCGTCCGCGGGAACCCTTCTCGTAATTAATGCCAAACTATGACAGGTAACACAATAATTACAATCATTACTGTATGTCTGTGATGCTGATCTAATAGCGGCTATTATTAAATGAAAACGCTACCTAGACCGTCTCGTGCTAATATTAATAACGTTAGAGTCTGCCTGCGATTGGAAAATATCCCTGCCGCCGCCACTACCGACTCCTAGCTAAGAAATAAAAAACCACGGTAACATGATTTCCTTGGCAAGCATGGCTTCGTCTGGCTACGGCAACTGTAGACGGCTCCTCATTTTATTCGCCGGATCATCATAATAAGGACGACTTATGAAAGCCCGTTTCCTTAAAAGGGTACAATGTTAACTCCTTAACGTGATTTTATGTTACGGAACTATTATGCCTATAGAAGGCATTCAATATTCTTATCACAGAGCCTTTTATACCCAGCTTACTACGGCAAATATAAATTGAAAATCATGCGTCTTCCGTCCTTCCGATCTACTTTAATATGACAATGAAGCTGTGTCCCTTAACACAGCTGTATGTTGTCGTCGAGAACAAATATAGCTAGTTATTGTAGGGGTCAAATCAGATTTAGAAGTTGTGTACGTGCGGTTTGCTGCGGATTAGCGAGATTACCGGGGCCTTCAAACTTGGAATGTTTTGCGGAATAGCCCGTTACAATGGGATCTAGCCGGAACCCTTCTGGAATTGCAGGCAGCTGAGACCTGCCAGCGGCGGAGAAGCTTCGCACCTTGGCTTACGAGTGGGCGACCCATGAAAGATCACAAATATGTAGTGCTAGTGTGTAATGTGCACCGAGCCTATGGTAGTTAGCTAGCGATGCGGGTATCGTTTCAGTATCCGCTTAAGTGCATATCCTCTGATCATTCAATTAATCTCGGTACTGATTGGCAGGTACATATGTATTGCTCCTTTGTTTCGGCACTTGCTATAGACGATCACATAACCATTTTATTGGGCACCACATCAGACTTAACATGATTGCCAACCAATTAACCAGTAAGTACAGGTCAAATAGTTGCATAAAGCCATCGGGCGGCCGCAAACGATGCTTGGTTCGTGTGAAATAGGACCATTATTACATGTAAGCTTTAAATGCAAAATTCGAGGGTGTGCTCAAACGACTGCATCGCTAACTTTTTGTTAAATGCCAACTAATTGCGATGCTCCTCCTATTTGCCGCATACACATGTATATTGTTTTTCTATTTATGTGTAAACTGTAAAAGTGTTTCGTTGTTTTTATTTTATTTTAAAAACCGCATTTGTTTAAATGCTAGTATATGTCTTCTGTATTATTTGGCTAGTAAGGCGTGGAGACAACATTTTCACAACGTTCGCATTTTTAGAACCACAACTAAAAGAGACGAACTACAACTAGAAGATCATTTCCCTACTACTTATCAAGAACATTCCTATATAAATTTTCATTTCTGCAAAAACTATTGTGAAACTACACATAATGTAGGGCACAGTGCACATACACAATTCAACAGACTTGCACGTAACAATGGTTTGCAATCAATACGAGAATCGGTATTCAAGTGAACCTTTTCTTGAGGTTTCTTTTCAATTTGTTGGCGATCATGACAGCCGTTGATCATACAAAACCGTTTCTTTTGATGCTCAATGGAACGCTGATCTCTTAGAGCAGTCTCGCTAAAAGTATGGTACTATCTAACAAAAAGGAGGTTAGTGGAACTCGTACTCTCCGCGAATGTCAACTGATAGTCCATCCATCACAAAATAAAGTACGCCTTGATAACGTTCACGTCTTGACAGGCGCTAAGTGTGGGATGAGATGAAAAGCACGTTTTATTTAGTAGCAGCACTGAATTAGCATAGTGATGACGTTAGGGCTGGAGCCGAGCGATTATGTGTTTCCGGCAAAAAGTTTTGCTTGTGTATCCCGCGATGCTCATATATACATTCTGCCAGAATATCCCGCCGTGTCTGCCGCCGCGCCACCGCCGCCCGTGCCGCATCACACCACCGAGACCTCTTTCTTTGAAAAAGTAAACGAAACACTTTAATAGGTATTCAACTTAACAAAATTACCTCAATTCCAATGTATGGAAAGGCACCGTTGAAAACTTTTAATACCTTTATAGCTTGACTTAATATTCGATGTTAATTTAACTCTAGCAAGTTAAATGTAGACAGACTATTACGTCGGCAAGCGACCCATTATATGAGAAAACTTCGACCAGACAAGAGCCTAGACTCAATTTATTACTCGATGCTCGATATCCATTCGCAATTTCAAAGCGATCTCCAGTTATAACTAATGTATTGAATTCTATCATGTCAATATGTGTTTTACGTTTGAAACCAACTATGGGAAGTCAAATAGTGAATTGAATGGTTTATTGGCTGAGTGATATTGCTTCATGGGTTGCAATGTTGAGATGAGTTCTCTCAGAAATGATAAATACACAAAAATGTATGTAATGTACAGCGACATTCACACGTCGTATGTTAGAGATAATACGCTCACGTGGGAGACAAATGCTCTCAACGTGGACTTGACACGAGGCTGTAAAAATAAATAAAGGGAGCCGGCGGTGCCGCCTTAAGCCTGACACATACAAACACTTACACACATCATTGAATGGGATAGCAGACACACGGGGAAAGCAAACAACTGACAATGCGCCAAGAATCGCCAGTCGCATCCTTGCAGGCCCGTTCCCAATTACAATCCTTCCAGTTTTATGTGGCTTACGTTCAACATCACCTCTGCAGTTCAACGGACCAGATTACACGCCTTCGAGCAAATATAAAACAAATTAAATATGCGCGGAACTTATTTCAGAAATAATTATAAAACTCCATTCTTCTATGAATAAGAAAAGCTTCCTGGAACGTGGTTCTATTTTAAATAAAATCTTTTAGCATTACAAATTTAGATTCTTTACCTAGCACAATTTTCATACGGCATTTTTTTTCTTTTTATCCCAAAAACCGGCTATGCTTTATGACAAAATCAAAGCCCGATAATGTTGCAAGCGATATTTTCAGCTGCCAGAGTGCCGAATTCTGGAGAATGGAACATAAAAATGTTGCAACTCGAACATTACCTTTTCTCCTAAAAGGGTATCTGAGATAAACTGCAGTGTGATTCTGTAAGATCTCATTCTAAACTTCGAATCTGAATCCGCTGTGAGTTTCTTGATTGGCATTCTAAAACTCGGTTGATAATTCGAATCTACACTAGCGCTACTATTGCGAGCGTGTTTGCGAGTTGAACTAAATTTACCTCGAGATTTTGACAGATAAAGTATGAGATGACGTAAAAAGTGGCATTCTATAAGGTAATTCCCCTGTCACTTCGACGTTCACTTTGCACTCGAACGCGATTCAAAGTGTCAAATTAAAAGCATCTATTTTACGAGTGAAAATAGAATAAATCATGGTTAAATAGTGTTTAAATAAAGTTTTTAAAGTTATAAAGTGAATAAGTGCCTACCTACTTAAGCGATAACGATGGCAAGAATGTTTTTGTTTAAATCTTTATTAGAAGAAGCTCATGCTTTGGATAAACTAGAAAAGCGTCGACAATCTACCAAAATTCGAAGATTATCTTTATTAACCCGAGATGACGACTATGTGAGCGTCTATAGATTGTCAAAGGAGCTAATTGACCAACTGGAATATGAGTTACTGCCTCTGATAAAGCCCACAAAACGTCGTGGCAAAGGACTTTCAGCTCGTATAAAATTAAGAGCTTCATTTTACTAAGTATAAAGTTAGTTTTGTAAGTATTAACTCAGTTTATAGCTGAAAGATTTGTAACCAAGCACACCATAATAAGAAAAACACTTAATAATACGAAGTATTCCCTATATGTGGTTCCCCTGGGCCTGCTAGCTTTATGTTTTCATGTTAGTCTAAGGACCCTGTATAGTTATAATATTCGTATTCTATTAAGCATGAAAATAAACAAATTGGTCCCTATTTTATTTTGACTAGATCTAGATTAAGTAGGTATTTAATTGTTTTATTGTTTCACAGTTATTATGCACCTTGTCATTCTTGGCTAATGGCAGTTATCAGAAAATAATTAAAGAAAATATAAGAACATATTTATCGCAACCATCACTATCTCGTTGCATAAATAAAGTAGTGGAAGCTCTTAATAATCCAGCAATAGTAAAAAAATATAGAAAGTTTCCTCAAAATATACAAGAAAGACAAATGTTAAAAGAAAGGTTTTTACAACCAGAAATATAAACTTACTTCATGATTATTTCACTATTATTACCGGCACTGATCGATCAAAAAACAAACAGAACGTAAACAAAACAATGCGACCAAAAGTACTCTGTGAATGCAACGAACTTTTAAACGTCAACGGCAATAAATGAAAATATTGTCCACAGATTACTTATGATATTATCTGTCAGTCATTTCTTTTCGTAAGGTAAGCATAGGTTATATTCACGGCACGAATTTAGAGTTTTCTGTTTTTTTTTACTTATTAGCTGCCTTAAATTCCTTAAAATAAGAAATTTTAATTTAAACATCGTAATAGCTAAAAATCTGTGTCAAAAACTGGTAAAATGAAAAACCGATAAATCCCGACTTAGATTTTGTTGAGTGTGGTAGTCACTAGTACAGTGTTGGTCGCTTTGGAGCTCACTTCACTTCGCAAGTGCCTAGGTGATGCTTACAGAATGCAAAATCAAGGTCATTTTGAACCTTATGCGAAGTGAGAGTGAATAACGACTTGAAATGCGAGTTGTTGTGTGAATTTTACAGAATCGACGTGCTGGATTCATGCAAAATTTGATATATTTCATAATTCTAATTTGACTGGATACAAGTAAAGAGAAAGATAGCATTATGTACATAATAACCTGTCAAATCTATTTGTAGAATTCAATTTGTTATCGAATTCTGTGAGAACTAACCGACACTGAATATCAAAGTGAAATGTAAATCGTGTGATAAACCCACACTCGTGTTTTAAACCGTTATAAACACAAATTAATATTGTAACCGAATCAGAGCTAGACTAGAATTATCATTGTGATTTTAATAGTCGGCTGAAATTTGGAAAATTATTGAGAGTAAAGAGTTATTAGTAGTAGGGGATAACACATTGCCGCCATTAAAAAGTTCGTGTGTCGAGCCACACGATCAGTTTCGCTTTGATTACATCAATTTATGATGATCATATCAGTCTGGCCAAATGGCTTGTCGCCAGTCCTGCCATGTTGTGTGTTGTTACGTTTACGCTGTAAGTCACGACGCTATTTAAAATGACAAAACCACTTGAAACTAGAACTTTGATGTACAATGTTAAAAAGAACACTTCCCCTTAGGTACTTTTCATTTCATCAACCGAAGAATGAATTTTTAAGCTACGTACAATATTTCATTCGCTTCGAGCTTTGGCAAAAAACTTTAGGTTAGGAAAACGATGTCCACAAAAATGTCATCATTCAAATTGCACGAGTGACATGAGAAACTCCATGAACTTTGTACTTTTTATATCTGCGGTAGGTACGGAGCAAATATCAAAACAATGAAATAGCAAAAACACCATTTTCAGAAACAGGCATAAAAACGTTTCAAAGGATTCAATCCATTAGTACCGGGTAAAACGGAGTGGACAGAAATGCAGGGGTGAATCGAAACTATAAATGGAATTTTGACGTTATTTAAAAATTGTTTGCCGCAATGAAGAACTCCAATTTTTTAATAATTTATAAGGATTTTAAATGGCTGCTTTGTGAGAAACCATTAAAATGGTGTTTTAGTGAAAATCCCTATTAAAGTTTCGTTTTTATTCACCCCTGCATTTCAATCCACCCTGTATTACGGTAGGAACCACAACATGACTATAATATGGTCAGATATAAACGAAGTTTTAAAGTAGTAACTTTAAAACTTCGTTTATATCTGACCATATTAGTCATGTTGTTGACAAAGTTCGCTGTTTTATTATACCGAAAATGAAGGTAAGTACTTCGTCGAAAATCCCTTTGTTGGCGATAAACCGATTAGTCGTACTTATTGCGCATTTGATTGTTTTTCCAAGCGCTTTGATGAATGGATTACGATTTCTCTTATAAATTCACGTTATTCTAAAAATAACATTAAGATGGATGGAAGGATCAAATTGTTTTAGGCCCTTAATTTTAGTTGAAAACACACAAGATACAAAATCGGGTAGGTTCGCTAATTAATTCAAATTGATTTTTTACTGTAAAGTGATTTGTTAAATCAAAACAAAACCATTCATTTACCATCCAAACAAATACGTACTGAGTTAATATAATAATATAATAAAGTAAATAAATCTTCAAACTGGAACATGTTCTAAGAGGGAGAAGAGAAAATGTGTCCAATCATTTCAAATGAACTAATAACACAGATTGGTGGATAGATTTGGTGAATAACAGAAAATTCGCTTATGAAGCCCAGCTGCAGCAGTGGGGATGTTGTAAATGCAATAAGAATATCGTTTGATCGGCCCGGCCAATAACCAAGATACCACTTAATTGTTTACTAGACGTAGGCTAAGTTGCCTCGTGCAACTTATCGTTTTATTATTGATTGCCTCAATTGTATTATGTACCACTGCTGCGAAAAAGCCTCATCTTACTCCTTCCAAACATCTGATCAGCTCTCATCAGCTCTTGGGCGATCCAAAGATCGCCGACGATCTGATCATGACCATCAAAGGCCAGAGCCTATAACCTTCCACCACCTTCGCTGCCATGTGGTCGTCCTCGACGGCGACTACCTAACCAATCACTACATTTTAAAAATACCTTAACATTTATGTTCACATGTCTGGCAATGGCTTTTACGGCAGATCCAATCCCATCCAGCGGCCAGGATATGGTAAGTAAATAAGACATTTGTATTCTGGAATATACATTCACTGGATAGTAGAAACCTTTGTTACATTTATACCTAATATTTTGGCAGCCTTTGAGCCTTTGTAACGTTGTATCAAGATACCGGTTCAGCCAGCCAGACTACAGAAGCCTTACCTGTGAAGTAAATACCTATGCAGGAGATGATTTTAAATACGTACCTACCTTGAAAATAGGACCTAATATTTTTTTTTACCTTTGAGCCTTAGAAACATGATTCCATGCCAGCCGGCCGAAGTCATTTTCTGTATAAAAAATATGAGGAGTTGTTTGGAAATACCTAGTTTGAAAACAGAACCGAACATAGACACTCTTGACCCATTCCAGTTTCATAAACAAATCCTACATCTGTGATGTTCGAAAGTCCCTTCCACAACTACTTACAGAACTAAATATGATTGCAATTTAATTTAACTAGCTTTGACTCGAGGTTCCGTTCGCCTTAAAGCAAAGTAAACGTCTCCAGGGTCATCTCTGACCCAAATACATCAAAATCAGTTCGGCAATTAAAGCTTGAAAACGTAACAAACAAACTCACCTCCGCATTTATAATATTGTTAGTCTTTACTAGTACTAAAGTGTTGCCACAATAGCAACCGATTGCAAATATAGGTAACTAGGTCGATTGCCATTTCCCATTTTAGTTTTCTGCCATCCAAATGGGACAAATTATTTTTAGAGGGGTTTAGACATGATATATTTTATGCATAAGGTGCGAATCGTTTTCCTCCTCTATAATCCGGCCAGTTTTTACCTACTGCAACAAAACTTAGTTTAAACTTTTTAATTTTACGAGTACACTGAACGAACCAATGTGACCACACCGTGCAATAATAAGGATATTCTCTACGGGGTACAGACGAATAGAGTATGTCAGAGTTAATGACTTAAATTATGTTGAAACCGAATTCATAACGATGAACTTCTATTAAAATATATTTTAAATGTACTTCGATGAAATTTTAAGTTAATAATCAAACCTGTTTTATGGAAAAGGCAAGTACCTAGCTGTTCTCTGTCACCATAGAAGTCGGGGCCAGAGCATGCCAGGGTTGTGGAAATTGTTCGAAACAGTCACCGCGGGCCAGGAACGTAAAGAGCATTTGGAGGAACACGGATGGGTTTTAGTCAGAAAGAGTCTGACACTCCCTTCCGCTTCACCCAGAGCGGAACGATTTGATGATTTCCCATCCTTAAAAAAAAATAAGTAGCTGTTCCCTGTTTTTTGAGCTAGGATCGTTACAAGATTTGCCTTGACTGGCTAGTTGAACCTGGGGCTCTACTATGACGTCTTTAACCCTCATGATTCCGATATGAGAGAATAGCAGCGATATGGGACAAATAGCACTATGCCTTTTTAACAACGGAATCAGGACGGCATGACACTTCCTAGTGCGGCCTCCGAAATGATTTGCTACCAGACCTTGGGCTCTAGCCAAGTGACATTCTGTCAGTGGTAGCGTGGCGAAGGCGATTGTCAATACGTCAAAAATGTATGGGATTGGCAGATGCTATCGAAACGTCACGTGATCAAATTCCTACATTTTGGCATTTCGACAGTCGCATTCGCTAATCGAATAGCACATTGTCTAGGGCCTCTTCTCTGTTTACTCTGCTCATGATCTATGCACCAACATTAAATCGCCATTTCTTTGATATTTAAAGTAATCAATCAATGTGTAAATATTGCCAAAAGGACTGTATTACGAATTCAATGCACCTTTACTAAACTGTATTACATAGTTATTTCACAGAACGAACCAACAGAATCGACATCGAACACACACATTGTCGGCTATTTAAAGCCTTTACCATGGCCCTATTTATTTTCGAATCAGACCGTATTTATTCTGTAAAATCATTTTGTCACTCCCGTAATTCGGTGAACTATTAAAAGTGCAATAAATCCGGATCACAGAGCAGTTTTATTGCAAACGCTTTTTGTCACAGCATTTAAAATGCCTCTGTGACAGCCAATATAAATGTCGCTCAATACTTACCAAGTTAAATGAGACTCATTCATTATTAATTGCAGGCTTTATTATTTGTTTTCAAACGAAGAACATCAAAGGTACGTAGAAACAAGGACATAGCTGTTAAATTATTGGCGACGTCACGGAATCACATGCCGCCGACTGCTCGACTGCTAAGTACACGAGGAAAACGATTGAATGAAACAGGATGCAAGCAAATACGAACCTCTTTTTATTATGAAATAATGAGGTGAGACCGTTAGCATTAGCTGAGGAATGAAGGAAACACATTAATTCAACCTTATTTCGATAATGTATTTGTAAAGCTTGGAACCCACTGATCAATACCGATGTCGACACTGAATGGTACACCATTCTTTGAGGTGTTGGTTTATGCCATTTTCATTGAATTTAGAAACATAAACTAATTTAAAAACTTTTCTCACATTAAACCTCTTCCACTTTAACTACTGACTATGTTAACTAACACAAATCTCGAAATTTCCAATTCATTTCGCAAATAAAAACTCATTTGGTGCAATCACGTCACCGAGACCAACTAGTGTAAACTAATTAAAACAATTAAGCCAGTGATTCCGTAAGCAGTAACCGATCGTGGATCAACTTTTAGCTCTCGGGACAAGTAAGCACTAATCCGCTAAGCAAATTTTCTTAGTTTGTGATGCAGTTTCAGGTTCCCCATTAAATTTGATTACTCAGCTGAAGTTTCATGTTTTTAAATTGATTAAAAGTGTGCGTGGCAGGAGCAAGTCGCCGCTGGGCCCTCGTCTTCGTTCTCGACCGGCGCCGCGTCGGACGATGCAGGGGTACCGCAGACACTTTTGCTATTTTCAGTATTCCACTTCTCATAATTGGTCTGTGATCAAATTAAGGCTTTGATTGAACCAACGAAGCCTTAAGGGTGAGTTAGCGATCACTAATTATAATGGATAAATAGACTATAGGGAAATGGTAAGACCGTTGTTTGAATTTGAAAATTGTGTTTATGTTCTGGTGTTATTTTATGAACGACTGCCTCATTAGCCTGAGTTTCATGTTAAAACATTACCAACTACAGCACAGCCAGCCTCTAAGGTAAATATGTTCTTTTTAATTACTTAAATAAAGAAGTTCAAAAACTAAATGCGGTCTCCCTTGACATCTCGAAGGCCTTCGACAGGGTCTGGCACGATAGCCTTATTGGTAGGCTTCCTTCCTTCGGTCTTCCCAACGGATTGTGTGATTGGATTGCAGATGCAGACTTCTTGAGGGATCGGTCTACCCGAGTGGTCATCGATGGCTGCTAGACCGGACTGCTGAACATTTATGGGTTCATTGTAGGGGTCGGTGCTCTCAGCAACATTGATCTTGCTGCACATTAATGATCTACTAAAACCCGGTACCTTTGTACCGGTGTGCAGACGACAGCACTGTTGCTGAGAGACACGTGTCCAACGCACAAGCTAGTGGGTCGCAGATCCGGTCTCTCCGAGAGGCTTGAGCGCTTGAACTAGTCCTTAGACAGCCTATAAGGACTAGTTCAAGCGCTCAAGCCTCTTTAGGGCAAAGTGGCATACGAACGATGAAAATGTTTTCTTGTTTCATACTTTTTAGGACGTGAATTTTCTGGTCGATTTTTAGTTTTTGAACTTCTTTTTGATTTATACCATTTTGGGGTTCAAATTATTATTATTTATATATATTACAATATATATATACGAGTATATATTTGGAATATGCTAATTAAGCCCTTTAGTTTGATACCCAACATACCATACTATATAACCATACCGCTCAAGCACCGGCAACACACCGGTGTGCGCCGAATTAATCGCGAATTTAGTGTTTATTTACCAATTACATAAGATTTATTTTTTATTTGGGAATTTCCACATGTCGGGGCTGGAATGTTTATGTCCTAATGCGCACTAGAGGGCGCCACATGCGATTTATTGCAAAATAACCTAGCCTATAACTAGCGGACAATTTAGACGCTTCCAATGACACCTCATTTGTCAAATTATGACACTTAAATGGTTTAGAAGTTATGGGGGGATTATATACATACATACATACATACATACGGGTCAAATTCATAACCCTCTTTTTTGCTTCGCCGTAGTCGGGTAATAAAAATAATGAGTTTTATAAATATTTTTTTTTAATAAATAAATATAGAAATAAATGAATACTTTCCGGAATTATAAACAGGACAACTAAAATTGCGTGTTCTTTGGGGAGGGTTAATTGAATCTGTGCGCATCCACGTTGCTTAATTTTTGTATAGGTATCAGTAGTTTCATGTTTCTGGAAGATGACTCAAATTTAATCAAGGTTTTGTGGTAGGTGTGCTCCGCAACCCGACAGTTTAGTGATACCTCTCCTTTAAGAAGACATGCGGTGAACTGTGTTGAGTTGTTCGCGTCGTACATCATTGTTCATGGGAACTTACCTACAGTCTAACAATGCGGTGACAAAGTAAATACTCGTGGCGACGCGGCGGGAAGATCACTCAGTCGCCATCCGCTCCGCGCGACACCATGCTACCTCCCCTTACAAATTGTACTTCACAATAAGTTCGGATCATACGTGATATGACGCTACGGAAGAATATTTTTGTACGACTGTTATTGGATTTTCTATCAGGCGACAATGCTTACTATTCTAAGACAAGTAAGGAGGTTTACTTACCAGGTGAGCGCTGAACACATCCACCCTAGCGAGATCAGCCGGAAGCCATAAAACATGTTCATGTCGTCTCTAAACAAATTAATAATACATGTAGGGGAAATTAAAATTTAATCGGATGTTAATAAAGTCGCGACAAAGCCCAACGGGTAATGAAAAATGCAATGTAATTGAAACAAGAACTGTTTTGCGGCTTCTGGCAAGCCCAGTAGTGCTACAGTAATAAAGTACCTCCGTACTGTACGAGTTTTTCTTTGGGGAGCGAGAAAGGTCGTAATGGTACTCGTATGTAGCTACGCGCTACAAAGGTTACGCTTTGAAAACTTTATCGCTTGCTTAGAAATCTCCAGGTGCCTAGCCTTGCCCTCCACCAGTAAGTAATAAAACGCGCTCGTTTTCAATCAACAACAATCTATACCTACAAATATTTTCAACGGGTAATATTACCAAAACAGAGACAACAAAGTAATGATGTCATTATCTGCCTAGACTTGTTTTCATTGGGGTCGGCTCGCAGTCAAACCGGATTCAGCTGAATACCAGTATTTTACGTAGAGCGGCTGCCTACCAGACCTCCACACGGTACTTCTTGGCAAGACTGGTGTCAGATTTTCTGGCTTCTGACAATCCGTAACGACTGCCAAAGATCTCCAAATGACAGCCGGGACCAACGGCTTAACGTGCTTTCCGAGGAACGAAGGCGTCTCGATATGTTAAGACTTAAGACAGTCACCCCATCCACAGACCAACCTCGGCAAGCGCTGCTTAACCTTGAAGCGGCCTGGGCGGCTGTTATAATTTAGCCACGAGCTCCTCGAGGGTTAAGTTAAGTTAGGTAATTAGGTAAAATGAACTTCGAATGTTTTAGAAACTTGCTCCAAGCATCATAAAATAACGTAACATCTTATTATCAAGTTCTATCTACAGATGTTTAAGACGCGTTAGAAACAATGTTTATAACAACATTTATCGCGGAAAACGGCACCTTTGTGTAAATTGTGTGAGCATTAAAATTGTTCCCTGTACAATCTCCTCGGAAAATCAGTTTAGGAAGAAGACGAAAATCTCCGGGCACTGTTTGGGGCTGTCAGTATGCAACAACAATTATTTATAGCGGGCTGCCGAGAATGTCCCGCGACGCTATATTTCCGCTTAACTTTCCAAATGATTTATTTTCATACGTCGGAATAACGGAACTTTAAAAGTTTTAACGGTTTCATGTGCATTATTAATCAGGCTGTTTAAGGACCGTTTACTTCATACGTTATTCATCAATTCGCTTGTTAGATATCTACTTCCTTCAGGTAGATGAACTTGCAGTGCTTCTAGTTTACATTTTTAGCGCTGAAAGCTATTCTTCGTACCTCATGTATGTACGAAGAATAGCTTTCAGCGCTAAAAATGTTATACTCATATTTTTATGAACATGGCAGGGAAATTGAAAAACTGGCTGCACCTACGTGTATCGGTATTCCGGAAAAAAAAAATATGAAAATTAGTGTTCTGAGCGGTATAACAACATTTCGGCCATGACGTCCGGCAATTTTCTAGTTGCTTTGAAAATGAGTACATGCACCGCGGATATGCAGAGTTTGAAGCCCTCAACCTTCATAGTCTTTCCCTTGTTCTGGTAAGATCTTCATGATAATAGCTCGTCCTAAAAAATTGCAAACGCCAATAGGGTAATTTGACGACTATATATAAAACTTCAAAATAAATTAATACGGCGTGACTTGCGAGTGACTCTTCGCAAAACCGCAATTTTTTTAGATTTTTGAACCCGTTTTTACGGCGTGTTGTTTTTTCTCTAGATATTGAGAAAAGTAAGAAAAATACAGAAAATCTATTGTAATCGAGGTAAGTATGTTTGTTTACTCCAGTTAAACCCAACCCTCGGTGGATGCTTACTCCACACTTTTATTACCAACTAGCTGTTGCCCGCGACTTCGTTCGCGTGTATGTCGGAAAGTAAAATGATGTAGCTAGGTTAGATCTATAAGATATACGAACAGTCAATATCTAGCATTGCTTGACCTCTTTTTTATGGATGGGAAAACATCAAATGACTCCTTCCGATTGGGGCGGAGTGGAAGGGAGTGTCAGACTGTTAATGACTAAAACCCATCCGTGTTACTCTTAATGCCCGTTGCATTCCAGAGCCGCGGTGACTCTATCGAACAAATTCCGCAACCCTGGCAGGCACTGGCCCTAGCGGGCCCCGTCTTTTATGCTGACATCTTTTTGTGGCGCGCGTGGAACACAACGCGCCACCGTCGACCCGGGCCTGGTTCTTATCGAATGGCGAGCCACCTAACGCTTGCCATCCACAAGCCCGCGTTGCTTGACCCCTCTTAGAATTAGGAATTTGGAAGAGTGTTATGCCAGGCAATGGCTGTCTCCCCCTCTTGTGTTCATGTAATTTTTCGTGAAGAAACGTTTTTTAATGATAACTCTCCTCTCATTTCATCGAAACTATTCACAGCAGTCCTAGAAGATATCGTGAAAAGTCGGTATGGATTGGGACTATAGCGGTATTAACGTCAATTGTGTGCCTGACTTTGTGGTTTTCACTGAGAACTTGGATGACCCCCAGAAAATGCTTCTTTTAAGTTGGGTCTTAGGATGAATATGGCCAAGACGTCATGGCAAACACCTTCAGCGATTTAAATCCTACTGGTAAAGTTGGAAATGAATCGTTGGAGATGATTAACCGATATGTTTGGCCATATCCTTTCAATTGGCAAAGAAAATAAACAAATGGAAGACATTCTGAAGCCTGCCAAAATTCTGCAATGTCTGAATTCTCGCCTCTATAACCAGTGTGTTTTCCTACCATGACCTACTTACTTACATGGACGCTCACGCAGGAGGCTGTGTACAGACCGATAGTTTCACAGAGAGCCATGGAGCATTCCATACTTGGCAGAGGTACGTCTTCGAGATCCGAAGACGTACGAAGGTTTTCAACATCGGAAAACGAATTGTGGAACTAAAGTGGAGCACTTGGCAAGGCACGGTGATGACTGATGCGTCCGAGGACTGGAAGAAAAAGTATTGGTCGGCCGGCGGCGAGATGGGCGGACGATATTGTTGCCATCGTGGGTAGAATCAGGATGAGGCTGGCACAGGAACGTGGGGATTGCCACACGAAAAGAGAGGCCTATGCTCAGCGGTGAGCGAAGTCGGGCTGTGAATGATGATGATGAATCACGATGTTGAAGAAAGTTGCTAAGGTTGTTAACACGCGATAGAGCTATGTAAATTGAGCAGTTATCCCCCGCAGAGGACACGGTGGAGCATACGGTGAAGGTCTGCCCTGCTTGGGCGGAGCACCGCCGTGTCCTCGTCGAGGCGATCGGCGGCGGCGACCTCTCGCTACCGGCTCTGGTTCACTCCATGGCCAGAGCGAAGAGGCAAATCTCACAAAAAATATGGGAATAAATATGATACAAAAAAAATCAAAAATAAAAACACCTTTAAGGATTCGAACCCACACCTATTATTTCGAAAGGTAGTTTTTTAAACCGAAGGTCTATGAGTTCTGTTGACATTTATTTCAAATAGCCGATCTTATTTATGTCATGATTTTTGGCTGCTGAGCTCTCCGAAAGTATAGCGTGATGATAATCATTGCATAAGTTAGACCCATAAGTATCTGCAATATGGGTCAGGACCAAATTTTTGACGGAGACAGACACGCTGTGGTGTCCGACTCATTTGTGACAAAATATTGCGTACAATACATGCCTTAAAATAATTTTGGATATTTGCTAATAATATCTTAATATGTAATAAACAGTCTCATTCACCAAATAACTAAACTAGAAGGCTAATTTCTTCAAAATAAAATATATTACCAAGCTCGGTGTCTTTTTACGCTATGTAAAATACGCATGTCCTTGCTTGACTCCCTAAGAATATTTTGCCGCTGTTTTTTTTTAACGTAACCTAGCATTTATAGTTTAATATTATTAAAACCTTATAAATACCAGTAATCGTTTTTATAAATAATACCACAATAACCATTGTTGTTTTAATTTTTACAAGTAATTTTACAAACATCCCAAATTTTTTTCCGTTGTAATACTCCTGTTGTGCGACACCATAATTTCGAAACCAATAAACGTGTGTGGAAGTTTCTTGATTATTTAGAACGGCAACATTGGCTTCAAACTGGCAACAAAATTTTGGATACAAACCGCCATGTTTTTTTACTGTCAGTTGCGATTGTGTTTGTATCGTCAGCGCGTGTCGTTAACATTTTCTGACTTTAGGTGAGTAAAACTGTAATATTTTTACGATTTTCTAGAAATTGATATATATTTATAAATCCACTTTAAATTTTATTGTTAAAAGGGATGCATAAGTGTTCGATTAATGGTTAAATTTGTGAATTGTTGCATCTTTAAGGTTAGGTCGTGAATAATTTTCATTCCGTTGTGCGATTTGTGACACGAAATTGTGCGACGTGTCACAAGGGAAATTTACAAAGCTGTGTTTACAATCATTCTAATCTCATTAGCTACCTGTGTATTATATGATTCTTTAATATTTAGATTATTATTTAAATATTTATAAAATAGTTTTAACTTTCCACGCTAAAGCTTAAGAGGGTAATATAGCAATATTATCTAAACCAATGACTATGATTAGCTTATTAGTAAAGATTTTGATGTTTTAAATTAAGGTTTTGTGCCATTATAAATGTGCGAAAAACAAATGATAAAAACAAAGTGTTTTTTTTAGTTAACTGGGTTATTGGTAAAACACTAACAACCTTGCAGGGCTGCATTACTAACATCATAAACAACAATTTTTGTTTTATAAAATTTAAAAATTCAACATAACAAATCTGCTTATCCAGAATGTTATATATTATAGATACTTTTTGGTTCTTGAATTTTTAAAATTCAAAGAATGAAAGATTTTGCTTATGATGTTATTAAGTAATACAGGCCTGTATGGTTGTTAGTGTTTTACCAAACTGTTTTGGATTCTATTTGAACGTTTTGTAATATAATTTATTTTGATTCAAGTACTACTTATTAAATATTTCTCAACATATAATGTTTTATTTTTATTTATTCCACTTACCTACCTAAAATCATACGACTTTACACACACCCTAATAATTCTATTGTGCTAGATGTATTTTCCAGTGTGACACATTCCATTGTGATTTCCGTTGTGCGATTACGTCAAAAATTTGGTCCTGACCCATATTGTAATATGTTGTGGCTTCTTATAACAGTTCCTCGCTAAACTGTTTGGAAAAATGTCGAATAAAATTTTAAATGTTATTTTAAGTACACAAAAACCCATTTTATTATTATTTTGACAATATTATGCAGTAACAATAAAATACATTTCAAAATACAAAATAAATACAAAAATAATAACAGTTGCTGGGGATCGAACCATGTGACAATTGTCGTTCAAAACAGACATTTTTGAATATTGCTCATCCCCCAAAGCACATAGATTCAAGATGAAAATCATCTTGTCCAAATAAACCGTTTACATACACTTTTGAATTGTTACGGTCACTTAGTCAAAAACATAAAGCTACATTCCAAAGCGTAGATCTCTATGGAAAAGAACATGCAAGAAACTCGGCCATTCTTTTAAATCATGAGCCCTGACATGTGAAAATTCCCAATTAAAAAATAAATCTTATGTAATGTAAATAAATATTAAATTCGCGGCACAGCGGAGTGCTCGTGTATTAAGAAAAATACTGGTTACATTCTATTCTATTCTATTTTTGTTTATGGCAAAGTCGAACCGTCCAGTTCAGCACTGTTACGACGCAAGAACCAGAATTGTTCAAGACCGACCATGTCCGACGTCCAAGGCGACACAACTCGATTTGCGTCCGATACTTTACACGAATCACAATTGATCGCGGAGGCTTAGTAATAGGGTCCCGTCACCGTGCGTACGGTACCCTAATAATCGGTAATAGAATAGCCATTATTTGCAAATCGAACCGTTCGACCTTTCGAATTTGAATCTATCGCGCAGGCTTAGTAGTAGAGTCCCGTTAGCACTTTGGTACGGAACCCTACAGGCCTGGATTCCCAGTCCAGTTCAGCACTGTAACGACGCAAGAACCAGAATTGTTCAAGACCGACCAAGTCCGACGTCCAAGGCGACAACAACAATCCGAACAAATCAGAGATTTCTTTTTACGATTTTGGACTCGAAACCCTGTCAAAGACTTGAAAGACCTTTTATGCGACCGAATACCCTAGCGAACGACAATGCTGTTAAGAATCGTGTGGGAGTCATACTCTGACGGAAAATCTTAACACCGTTACAGAAAAACGCGTCATCAGTGCTACGCCATCTATCGACCATTTGGTAAACTGACAAAATATTTGGCCGAATGGAGACGGTAAATAAGGAGCCCATATATAACAATAAGTAACGTTATGGTATTAAAATGTTCACTTTTATTTTACTACTTATTAAAAGTTTCACAAATAACTCAACAATTTGTTTTGATGTTATTTTCATGCTTACCTGCATTTTATCTTTCTCAATAGATGGCGCCTAAAAGTCGGTCACCGCAACGCTTAGCGCTGTCTGAAGTTCCTTACTAAAATTAAAAATTCAATATCTTTTGATTTTGTGGATCGATTTTGATGAAATAAACGCTATATGTTACTCGGGTTAACACTTAATTTTTTAAATAACTTAACTTTCGAAACCAATCAGGGGTTTTTGCGTGATGCTGGCACAAACAATTGGACAAACAGACAAACAGACAAAAATTTCAAAAATGGCATTTTTGCGTTTTGTACCTTTTTCCTAACATTTCTCAGTTATTTTTATGCGAAAATATTCAATGTACAGACACGGCAAATCTACGATTTTATTATATGTATAGATTAGAATCTCTTCCATCCTTATTCATAGTTATTCACTTTAAATTGTCTCCTATAGCTTCACATTACAGGAAAATACCGTATTAATACAGCTTTAGGATGTTCGTTTTGTGTTCCTATGTTTTATTAAAATTGGTTTTCCTAACTGTTGGGTTTACTCGTAAGTTGCAACTGTGTTTGTGCCCGACGCTGGCTGCCGGTGGCTGTACTTACTTGGTACTTACATAATGCTTGTATTAACATACTAGATGGAATCGCGGCTGCGCTTGCGAGAATATGTTTCTTGATCTGGAAAGGGGATATTATTCTATGATTTAGAATACCGAAACTTCTGGACGGCCAATACCAACGCTGCTTGCGCTTGCTTGCTTCGACGTCAGTGTCGAATCTTTACATACTTACTATCCAAGTGCGACAGTGTTTGCCACCGTGACAATTGAGTGTTTGTCAACTTTATTACACATGAATGAATGCTTATTTTAAAAAATAGTAGGTATCTAATTTTTTTTTTATAAATAGAATCTTAGAGAAAATAGCACGTAGTCGCTGTCGGCACGGCGGAATTTGATGTACCATGTGGACAAAAATGGAATTCATTAGGTCATCATCATCTGTCTAGCCTTTTCCCAACTATATCAGGATCGGCTTAAAGTCAAACCAGATTCATCTGAATACCAGTGTTTTTACATGAAGCGGCTGCCTGCTAGACCTCCACAACCCATTAACTGGGTAACACGGTAACTTCTTGGCAACACTGAAGTCTGATTTTCTGGCTTCTGACAATCCGTAACGACGGCAAAAGATGACAGCCGGGACAAACGGTTTAGCGTGCTTTCCGAGGCAGGGAGGAGTCTCGGTATGTTAAGATAGACCCATCCACAGACCGACCTCAGCAAGCGTTGCTTAACCTTGAAGATCGCACCATGCGGCTGTTATTCTTTTAGCTCTGAGCCTCTAAATTCATTAAAAAATGGTTCTAATTTAAGTCATCAGCTTCATGATATGGTTGGCGTCAGATAAATGTGCAATAACGGTTATTGACCCACATACATTTATTGACTTTATATTAATATCGCAAACAGAAATAAAGACATAAAGCTGTCTGAATCGAATTCTATCATGATCCTTTACAACCTCAAGTAATGAAAAACGGTTCATAATTTATTGCTCGGTTATCTACGAAGAGATATTAAGGAAAGATCAATGTACTTTATTGCAAGTTTATCTGGCACCTACCATAATAATGTCTACTTCCATTTTATTTGCTTTGGAATTTAGAGACAGGCTTAATTCAGATAGCAGCATAGTGCTGCTTAGGTACTTCAAAAGGAATTTCTTCCAGCAGAGAGAGAGAGAGAGTTGGAATTGGTTTATTTATGATCAATAGAGTGTCAAAAATATCTGCATGTTGTAAAAAATAGAAAAAATATTTTAAAACTAAAATTAGAAAACATACGTCCGCTAATTGAGAAATTAATAATTAAAGCGTAAATCAGGCGAAACACAAGCGGATTTTTTTTTTGTTTTAAAAACTAACAACATTTAATTAATATGCTTGATATAATTAATGTTTTCATAAACTATTTAATGAAAAAATTGTGATACAGTGATGTGAATTTATTCGCATTATTTTATCAATTAGGTACTGAAATTGAAATAAAAAAATTTGATCGCTAATATTTGTTTGATTCCGAATTATCCGGATTATCTATAGTGTTTTAGTAGTATCCGGATGGTAAAATGGGCCAGATAATTGCATGCCCGTGGATAACACGGTACCCCTTGGCAAGACTAGTGAAAGATTTATTTTGGCTCCTGGCTACTCGTGACGACCACTGTCAGAGATGTACCAACGGCTCAACGTGTTTTGCGAGACACGGATAAATCACGTTAAAAGGGTCACCCATGCACGGACTGACCTCGGCGACCGTTGCTTATTTAGCCACGAGTTCCTTCACTAAGATACTAAACTAATTAGAAAGTTAACACGATCATTAATTAGTGTTGTGGTCGGGACGTGTCAGATCCCCGATATATACACAATAGCTCGATAGGTACCTAATTAGAATGCTACAGTAATAGAAGACACACTCATGTGTCTTACATTATAGAGATGAAAATATTAGTAATTGACGGTAATTAATACCGCCACATCAGATGGGATAATAAAGTTATTAGGTACTGTGTGTGTGAGTGCATATTGGAATTATAGTGGAAGCACCTGCATCTTACATGTACAGACTCAAACTAAATCAGAAATCTATTAAACAAACAAGCCAGTCTTCGGGTCGGACTTTTGATGAATATGACCAAAAAGAAGCTGATGACGAACAGCAACTACCGCCTTATTCCATGAATACGTTTACCTCGACCAAACAGTCTCCTTCCAGGCAAGACCAGATAAAGAAGTAGCCCAACGCACCGAGTATGCCTGGAATTTATTAAGGCTATGATTAATGATCGATGAAGTATTTAATGAAGGGACCTCTGCCTCTTTCATTAAAACGGAAGCTCATGGACATGTGCATTCTTCCCACCCTCACTTATAGAGCGCAAACATGGTCTTTTACCAATCATCTAAAGTCCACACTAGGAATTTTCCAACGAGCTATGGAACGAAGTATACTGGGTGTCAACTCACAGATCGCATTCGAAACTCTATACTTCGTTCCAAAACACAAATAACGGACGTTGCTCATACGGTGCGAGGTTAAAGTGGAACTGGGCTGCAATGGGCATAGATTACCACGCAGTGGATCCCAACCGCAAAGAAACGACAACGCGGCAGGCTCAGAAAAAGATGGCGAGATGAGCTAGCTCCTTCTCAAAGGACTGGCCCGAAATTGGAAAAGACTGGAGAAAGTGGAAGGAGGGAAGGGAGGCCTTTGCCCTGCAGTGGGACAGTACAGGCTCATAATAATAATAATAATTTTCCAACAAAAAGCAAGGAGGTAGGAGCCAATTTTCGAGTAGGTGTACTCGAAAATTGGCTCCTACCTCCTTGCTTTTAGGCACGCATGAAATGTATAATTTACGGTAAGTCGGAAAATCGGCAAGCTATTCGAAAAAAAATCCACGAGCAATTTCTCATAATGTTACGTTAAGCCGTTGGTCCCAGCTATCATTTGTAGATCTTTGGCAGGTTACGGATTTTCAGAAGCCAGAAAATCTAACTCCAGTCTTGTCAAGAAGTACCGTGTTACCCAGTTGATGGGTTGTAGAGGTCTGGTAGGCAGTCACTTCATATAATGAATGCTGAATCTGTTTTGACTGGAAGCCGACCTCAATAACGTTGGGAAATAGGCTAGGCAGATGGATGATATTAAAAAGGTAGTAGATATTAAACACAAAATAAAAAAATACTGATTGCACAGCAAAATAATCAATAATTTATATTCGTGTCGCACCGCTATTAATAGTTATTTATGATATTAGTGCGGTAAGTTGGTTTTTATAAACGAGTAGACGAATGTGCCCGCCCGTATGGTGCCGGGGCGCAAAAGAATAGCACCATCCCATCGCTTCCTGTGGGTGTCGTATGAGGCGACTAAGGGACTCACCAGAGAATGGGCAGCAGCATTCTTTCGGTACATTGCAACAGCTATACTGCGATCGCCAACCCGCCTGCCAAGCGTGGCGATTAGGGCAAACCCCCCCTAAATGAAAAGCACAACAAAAAAATGGCCCCTAGTGCCCGGCAGCGCGTCTACCCTTGACTCCGGTAGCGGTCAAGGTTATGACGATGCAAGGGGTGCTAAGAATCCCCGGAGTGGATACGGCTACCGTAAAAAACACCGACGACTGGACCTGGCAACATTAAACACTAGAACACTCCGGACCGACGAGAAGATCACCGAACTTGAGGAGGAATTGAGCAGGTTGCGATGGCGTGTTGTGGGATTGTCTGAAGTCCGAAGAGAGGGGGAGGACACGACAATTCTCAAATCCGGCAACCTGTTCTATTTCCGGGAGAGTGACCAGAAGTCCCAGGGTGGTGTCGGGTTTTTCGTCCACAGGTCCCTCGTGTCCAATGTGGTGAGAATCGAGAGTGTGTCGACCAGGGTGGCGTACCTTATACTCAGAATATCGTCAAGATATTCATTGAAGGTCGTACAGGTTTACGCCCCAACCTCAACACACCCCGACGACGAAGTAGAGACCATGTATGAGGATATATCCAGAGCCATGCATGGTCATAAAACTCAATTCACCGTGGTCATGGGGGACTTCAACGCGAAACTGGGCAAACGTGACGGTGACGAGCTGCGAGTGGGGCAATTTGGATATGGACGTCGGAACCACCGGGGACACCTACTGGCCAGTTTTATGGAGAAGGAGGGCCTCTATATGATGAACTCCTTCTTCAGAAAACGTGAGCACAGGAAGTGGACCTGGCAGAGCCCCGACGCGACGATGCCACTAAAAATGAGATTGACTTCATCATGTCGACGAAGAAGCAGATATTCAATGATGTCTCTGTGATCAACGCGGTGAAAACCGGAAGTGATCACCGCATGGTAAGAGGCACATTGAATCTAAATATCAAGCTGGAAAGGTCTCGACTGATGAAGTCTACGCTCCGTCCAGCACAGATCCAGATCCAAAACTCCGAAAGCTTTCAGCTCGAACTTCAAAATCGTTTCGAGTGCCTAGGGAGCTCCGTGGACGAATACAACGATGGGTTTGTGGAAACTGTTCATACGGTCGGGTCTAAGTTCTTCAAGACTCGCCGTGCAGATAAGACCAAGAGGCTCTCTGATCCGACTCTCAAGCTCATGAAGGAGAGGCGGGAGATGATTCTGCAGTCTTCAGACGATGCGTGCAAATACCGGCAGCTCAATGGACGGATCTCCAAGTCCTTGAAAAGCGACCTCCGCCGCTTTAATACTGAAAAAATTAAAGACGCGATAGAGCGGAATAAGGGCTCCAAGGTCTTTGCAAGAGATTTGTCTATTGGGCAGAGCCAGCTCACAAAACTGAAGACCGACGATGGCAGAACCATATCCGCCAAATCGGAGCTTCTGAGGGAGATCGAGACATTCTATGGACAGTTATACACGTCAATGACCAAACCTGCAGCAAATCTAGCGAACGACCCAAGAGCTAGATTGACCCGGCATTATACCGAAGACATCCCGGACGTCAGCCTGTATGAGATTAGGATGGCTCTGAAGCAGCTTAAAAACAACAAGGCGTCGGGTGAGGACGGAATTACGGCCGAACTCCTGAAGGCGGGTGGAAAACCAGTCCTTAAGGCCCTTCAGAAACTGTTCGATTCCGTCATACTCGAGGGGAAAACGCCACAAGCGTGGAGCAGAGGTGTGGTGGTACTCTTCTTTAAAAAGGGCGACAATGGCCTGCTTAAGAATTACAGGCCCATCTCACTTCTGAGCCATGTCTACAAGCTGTTTTCCAGAGTCATCACAAACCGTCTCGCACGCAGGTTTGACGACTTCCAGCCTCCCGAACAAGCCGGATTCCGAAAAGGCTTCAGCACCATAGACCACATACACACGCTGCGGCAGGTTATACAGAAGACCGAAGAGTATAATCTGCCCCTCTGCTTAGCGTTTGTGGACTACGAGAAAGCCTTCGATTCGATCGAGAGTTGGGCTGTGCTGCAGTCTCTCCAACGGTGCCAGATCGACTATCGGTACATCGAGGTGCTGAAGTGTTTGTATGAAAACGCCACCATGTCAGTCCAACTTCAGGATCAGACATCAGAACCTATCCTCCTGCAGCGGGGTGTGAGGCAGGGAGACGTAATTTCTCCGAAACTGTTCACGGCCGCAATGGAGGACGTCTTCAAGGTTTTGGACTGGAAAAGGCTAGGCATTAATGTCAATGGCGAGTACATCACTCATCTTCGATTTGCCGACGATATAGTCGTCATGGCTGAGACCACGGAGGACCTCAGTACAATGCTCGATGACCTCAGTAGAGCTTCCGAAAGAGTGGGTCTTAAAATGAACATGGACAAAACCAAGGTCATGGTAAATACTCATGTAGCACCCACTCCTATCAAGATTGGAGGCTCTGCACTCGAAGTTGTTGATGAGTACGTCTACCTGGGACAAACGATCCAGCTAGGTAGGGCTAACATCGAGAAGGAAGTCAACCGTCGAATCCGACTCGGATGGGCGGCGTTCGGGAAGTTACGCGGTATCTTCTCGTCTCACATACCACAGTGTCTCAAGACGAAAGTCTATGACCAGTGCGTGTTGCCAGTGATGACCTATGGACTCGAAACGTGGTCGCTCACAATGGGCCTCATCAGAAGGCTTAAAGTCACCCAAAGGGCAATGGAGAGGGCAATGCTCGGAGTTTCCTTGCGTGATCGAATCAGGAATGATGATATCCGCAAGAGAACCAAGGTTACCGACATAGCCCGAAGGATCGCCAAATTGAAGTGGCAGTGGGCAGGGCACATTGCTCGCAGAACAGATGGTAGATGGGGCCGAAAAGTTTTGGTGTGGCGACCGCGTACCGGAAGACGCAGCGTTGGAAGGCCTCCCACAAGGTGGACCGATGATCTGGTGAGGGTCGCGGGTAACCGATGGATGCGAGACGCACAGGACCGGTTGTTGTGGCGACACTTGGGGGAGGCCTATGTCCAGCAGTGGACGTCTTTCGGCTGATATGATATGATGATGAGACGAATGTAAGCACGAGACGAAGTCGAGGGCTTACCATAGTCACGAGTTTGTATAAACCAAATCCGCACGTGTGTCATACAACGTTTTTCGACACATTTGCGAGAAAACAGTACAATAAGTAATGAAATAAAAAAATTGTCTTTAGAAATCAGTAGGAAAGTCGCAACAATCTTTGACGTTTCTAATATGAAAATGGCGCGAATTTGCAAAGGGCGCCACATGCGCGTGGTGAAAATTAGAACCAAGTCTTTCATTTATTTTTATTTATCTTCTCTCATTTTCTCTATATTATTAAAATGAGACAAGCGTATACAGCAAAAGCGCTTCCAAGGAGGTTCGATCATTCAGCTTATTTATTCTCGAGGTGTGAAACTCCTTGGTGGAATTCTTATTAATTTTTATGGAAATTAAAAAAAAAAACCGTAAAGATTACGCACGGCGCCATACAACGGAGATTGCGGTAAAATATGTACTTAGGTGAGAGTACCTACTTTTCCGCACGTTCCATTGTGTAGTGCATAATTTTTAACTTTCGAACGATGCATACAGGCTTCGAAAATGCATTTTTTGAGCAAATGTGTTGAAAAATATATTATTTTAAGAATGCATAGCATAGGAAAAATGTAATGTAGTGTTGATGTACATTTTCAAATTATCTGCCTATATTAGTTTTGTTAAACAATTTGTTTATGAAGTTATTTATTTGAAGTAAAAAGTATATCAAGGGGAAATGCGCCTATAACACTGGCAGCATGGCCACGCTGAATCTCAATGGTGATTCTTTGGCCTGTTAAGAGCGTGTATTCGATTCGCAACGAAAACTTCATGTTTTTTTAATTTTTCGAGATCAAAATCGTAATGATGTGAGCAGA
The DNA here is from genome assembly GCA_947386135.1 of Melanchra persicariae. NCBI lineage: Eukaryota > Metazoa > Arthropoda > Insecta > Lepidoptera > Noctuidae > Melanchra > Melanchra persicariae. The sequence continues at coordinate 11,513,576 of OX376643.1, read as the reverse complement.
TTAGTTCACAGAATATTACGGTTTTAGAAAGATTAAGTCTTAATTTACTACACGACTCTGTAAAAATATAATTTTTATTGACACTTTTTTAAAAAGAAGAAAATCCCCTGATAGCGTTTTACGAAAATAGACGTCAGAGTTATCTTTCAGGATTTTATATTACCTATCCGTTTGTCCAACAGAATATGTAGTCTCAAAGCGCACAACATAGCTCAATTACGAAAATATGGCTAATAAGTATTTAAAAAAAATAATTAATAAATAGAAAATCGGTTAACTTTCACAAATTTTTTTAACAGTGTTTTACTTTAAACATAAATATTACAATTATTTTAAGAAAATAAAGGTATTGCTAAATATCCTGGTTTTTTTTCAGTCTTTTTTATGTACTCATTTATTTTACACGATTATTTTAAAAACACCATAAATCCCCGCGCGCAATCGTTTGCCGATCAGTTCGTGCCAGGCCCTCCCAGCGACTCGCGAATCGAATACACGCTCTTAACTAAATAATAGTAAATAATTCAGTTCACACTAAATTAAAAAATATATATTCTGACTAAACTTGTTGATGTAAAAACTGACAAAAGAGATGACTGTCCTACCGTGTTTTAACCGGTTTTGACAAAAGTTTACATACACACTGTAGTAGCATGACTAACCGGTCTTTTGTAGAGGGCAGTGCTCACGTCGTGTTCGTTGTAAAGACTCTTTTGTGCTGTAAAAGTATTGACAGCTTAGGCCGGCCGGAGACGTCAACAACAATATTTTTATCCGCTTTCAGGGTTGACTTTTCCAATAGGCTGTTAAGAGTTTTCACGCCCTACGCCATTTCATACAGACTTTCAAGTCAAAGTTATTTTTCGAAATGAATCAACCGATTTTAATCATACTTGGTATGCATACGCTAGATATCCAGGTCTAAATAGCTGGTACAGAACATTTTCGAAAAAGAGTTCAGCCCCCCTAGCCAAGTCACAAACGATAAACGTAAGCTCTCAGTAGTCTTTAATAGATTTTCAACTTTATACTGTTAGATATAAAGTTGAAAATCTATTGAAGATTACATTGCGTTTTCGTTCGTTCCGGTCGCTAACGCTCAGTAGTCTTTAATAGATTTTCAACTTTATGCTCTTAGGTATAAAGTTGAAAATCTATTGGAGATTACTAAGCGTTCACGTTTATCGTTTGCAACTTGGCTAGGGGGGCAGGGGACAGATAGAGTGATTTTTCACTTACTATAGAAAATATAAATCGATCTCTCTCTCCCTCTAAACATCAAAGTAAATAAATGCACTGGGCATTGCCCACTTTGATGTTAGCTACGTGTTGATTGTGTATTTCAGGCCTGAATTGTATTACAGGGTACCTCTATTGGACACAGTAAAGCAGTCCAAAAGGAATGCTGGCATTTCCAGACAGTTTACCTTTTTCAAGGGAGAATCAGTAAGATTTTAAGAACAGATATTTTTTCTGTATAAGAGAAGCATAGATGTCTTGCAGTGAACGCCTTTCGGCTGATGAAATGATGATGATGATATTTCTTTGTAGTTTGAAGGTATTTCTATTAATCTTGAAATACCTACATCTCTTTCTACTCCATACGTAACGGTACAGTAATCTATTTTACTACTGTAACTGTTTTATGGCACAGCTCGTGTTTTAAATATATCTTGCTTATATTAATAAGAAATGTAGTGCATGCATTGTTTCTCTGCATGCGAAGTAATTTCCGTTTGTGTAACAGGTGCATTAATAAGTATTATTTGTTACACAACACAGCTCCATTTAAAACAAGATACACTGTTTTATTTATATGAATTATTCATAACTAACTTTTGCCTGTGAATTCGTTCGCAAGCAAGTCAGTAATTATCCAACAGGAATCTAATACCCGGGATGGATTCTCCTTATGTCCTAATCGAGATCATGATCTATTCGTATGCCAAGTTTCATCTAAATTAATGTAGCAGTTGAGGCTTTATTGATTTACATACATCCGAATTCACTGACATACAGAACATAACTAAAATATAACACAAGTTCTAATACTGGGTATTTTTTTTCCCAGTGCGCAAAATTTTAAGGACCACTTCTGCCCATGTAAATGAACAACTTTCCCCAAGAAATCAATAATCAACTTCTAAAGAAAAATTGAGTGTCCCATTCAAATTATGATCAGTTGATGACAATTTTGTATGGGAAATTCAGTACCCTGAGTAGACCTCGACCGGGATTGAGATCTACATTGTATGTTTTTGTTCCGTGAGCATAGCTGCTACCATACCAATCGATCGATGGTAGGCTGGATTAGTCGATCTCGATTGATAGATTTTACTTTTTTTTTCTATCAGCCAAACCTACCACACCAATCGACTAACGTCGAACGATGGCATCGATCGGTGGTCGATCAATTGTTTATCGCTACCACACCAATCGATCAACGTCAAACGATGTCAATCGATGGCATCGATCGACGATCGATCGATTGGTGTGTTAACACTCTATGTTCGCTTGGGATAATTTTCAGCTTTCATTCGGACGAAGCCGCTGCCAAAAGCAAGTTTTCGTAAAAAACCCGTCAGTAAATAACAAACAGCAACTGTTAAAACCGAGAGGTTTAGTGTCTTCTGAAAAAAAAATCGTCGAAAGAGTCACCGCGGCCCTGGAACGCAAAGGGCACTAGGAAGAGCACGGATGGGTTAGTCAGTAAGAGTCTGACACTCTCCCTCCCTCTCCACCCAGAGCGGAAGGAGTCTTGATGAATTCCCATCCATAAAAAAACAAAAAAGATCCGACATCTCCAGCATTATTTTCAGAAACAAGTCCAACCCTTCGGAACCATTACCTTAGCTCATTTCACTTTTTCCACGTTCTTTCATCTCAGTCTACGCCTCATTTCTTGCTAGCGACCAATATCAACATATTAACAACATAACTATTAATGTTAGGCCAACTTTATCTCATAAAAATGTCTCCTTACTGCGAAACTAGGGAACTTTAGCAAGTTCTTCTCTGGCTGGATATGAGTCACAATTTATGGCACTACGGTTTATCTATTAACGTTTAAGTTTCTCTGTGTCTGTGTCTGTGTCTAGGTTAAGAGTTTAAGATACGGTATTTGGCAATCACTAGAAAGTTTTTTCTTATTCAAGTAATGTAAAATAAAAATACGGTAGTTTTAAACTAAGTACCTGCGTTCTGATTCTCTTTTTTTATCTTTGGCTGCCGTGGAAAGTTCGGTAGTTTTTATAACAGTTGCGTTTTAGAATGGAAATTTCGGTCATTGACCCTATGTAATTTATTGAAATTCTTAATTTAAAACACGGAAATAAAATAGTAGGTATAGGTCGATGACCGCTAATACCAAGCTTAAATGACACAACTACATTCACTTTCTATTAAAATATCGATAGTCCCAGTCTTGAAATTATAGCAATCAATCACACGAAGGTTCCAGCCGATCTGATAAGAATATTCCCTTCAGACGAATTAGAATGTTATCTTTCAGCCGCTGCTTCTACAAACTATTCAGTTTCAATAATATCGAATGAGGGAGACAGCAAAGCGCACTCCGAGGCACTCGGATTTAAAGCAATTTTCTTCAGATACTGCTAAGTCCTATGAACCAACGGGAGTTTCAGAATTATGATTGCTAAAATGAAGTGATATAATTTCGTTTTTTCTTTCTCCTGTAAAGTTTGCAGAAATGGACTTAGCTGGTCAACGAATTAGGCCAACGATATGACATACGGGTCCAATACAGAACCTCCTTTTTTAAAATCGGTTAACAAGAAAAGATTGTCCTTCTAGGGAAGCACTGGTTCCAGGCAGCCTGAATGTGATAAATACACCTGTCACGAGTTTATATCATATTGTCACCTCTGCATATTCAACTAGGTGTAATGAAACATTAAGTTGACCTTTGACCTTACTACCTTCAGAAAAGCTTGAAGTACTTACATATCTGAAACAGAGAAAAATCCTTGGCATTCGTAGATACATTTAGTTTATTCTAAATTTGCATAAAAACACGGTACCTAAATTTAAAGTCATATCTTACATGTTTCGCCTTTACTGTCAAATATTATACTTACAAATATTTGAGAAATTGTTTACCTCAATAACGAATGTTATTATGTGCAAAACTACATTTTGTGATTGTGATACAACTACTAATTAATTAAATCATTTTAATCAATTAATATCGTGCAATTTTTAGAGAACAAGAATGCTGATGATAATATTGAGCGCGTTGAAGAGAAGCTGTCTCACTTCCAGTGACTTGGATGCAACATGCAGCATCACAGTTCACTTCCTGCACAGCCATGTATATCGATTTCCATCAAACCTAGGTAACTTGATTGACTTGTGAACAATAGGTCGACCGATAAGCATCCGAGACATTCGCACTATACGCGGACGACGCCATGATGGCTGACTTATGCAGGAGCATTTAGAGTTACACTTCATTATTCAATAACAGTAAAAAATCATGTTGAAAAATCTCTTACTTTTAAAGAAGATCATTGATTACAGGAATTTATGTTGTTTTCCTTGCGGAGACTAGTATTTTATTGGGTACTTTAGGTACGTGAAGTCGACTTTGTGCAGTAGTAGGTATGTAGTAATTACCGTCTTGTGATAACTAAAAGAATAGGTACCTACACCTCTATTTTATTTCCTTTTCTACACTATATATATATCTATATATATATATACATAATATAATAATAATAATAATAATAATATATAATAATAATATTATAAAGAGGAAAGATTTGTTTGTTTGTTTGTTTGTTTGAAATGAATAGGCTCCGAAACTACTGGACCGATTTGAAAAATTCTTTCACCAGTAGAATCGCACATTATCGATGATGGACATAGGCTATAGAATATTTTCAAAAAAGTTAGGGATCCGTATGAAAACTTCGATAATGTAACCCAAGGTGTGAGAAAAAAACCTTATATCGCGTACGCTGCGGAATCTATTGACAATAGAGCAATGTGATGTACTACAGTTTTATAGAGGTCATCAATGTCTACAAAAAAGTCCGCGATACCATATGTCTAACTATTATGGTTAAGTCACCATGACTGCTTTTTGTTAAAATTATTCAAGCAAATCCTTGGTGATTCGAAAAAATGGTGATTTCGGTGTCATGATATCAAATAATTAAGGTTGATTATTTCCGTGTAAATTACACTTTAAATTATTCAAATCGGACCTTTCGTTCAAAAGTTACGACGGTAATAAACATGCTCGGAGTAAGAAAAATGTCGCGGCTTGAGCGAACTGGGAAGAATCATATTATCAAAGCTTGGTCCGATGAAGTTGAAAATGATTTCGATAAAACAATAAGAATAACAAATGTTTGGATTTTTCGCAAATAAACTACATACCTACATAATAAGGGGTGAAGCAGGGGTGATTAAGATTTTAGGGGAGGACGTTATTGCTTGCTTTAATTTACGTCGGGATGCTATGAACAAACTAAAAATGGGATTATTGAAACAGATGTACCTAACAATTTTTGCATAATCAACTCCTGACGGGGTGAACGGGGTGAACAGTTGCGCTGAATCTGAGACCATAGAATAAGTAGAAATGGCTAAGTAATAAATGTAAATTAATGAAAATCGTTGTGCTTAATTTTCCAAAACTAACCTTTATAAGGGGGTATAGGGGGCGTTGAAGTTTGTGGAGTACCTACTAAATCCGCGCGGACGAAGTCGCGGGCGAAGTGCTAGTCTACACTAATATTATAAAGAGGAAAGATTTGTTTGTTTGTTTGTTTGTTTGTTTGTTTGTTTGAAATGAATAGGCTCCGAAACTACTGGACCGATTTGAAAAATTCTTTCACCAGTAGAATCCTACATTATCAGAGATGGACATAGGCTATAGAATATTTTCAAAAAAGTTAGGGATCCGTATGAAAACTTCGAAAATGTGACCCAAGGTGTGAGAAAAAATCCTTATATCGCGTACGCTGCGGAATCTATTGACAATAGAGCAAAGTGATGTACTACAGTTTTATAGAGCTCATCAATATCTACAAAAAAGTCCGCGATACCATATGTCTAACTATTATGGATAAGTCACCATGACCGCTTTTTGTTAATATTAGTCAAGCAAATCCCATGGTGAAATAAAAAATGGTGATTATAGTACCATGATATTAATCCTTATCCATTTAAATGGTTTGATAATTAAGGTTGATTATGTCCGTGTAAATTACACTTTAAATCATTCAAATCGGATCTTTCGTTCAAAAGTTACGACGGTAATAAACATGCTCGGAGTAAGAAAAATGTCGCGGCTTGAGCGAACTGGGGAGAATCGTATCAATGCTTGGTCCGATGACGTTGAAACACCACGGCATTTAAATGTTTTCGATAAAACAATAAGAATATCAAATGTTTGGATTTTTCGAAAATCAACTAGGTACATACATAATAAGGGGTGAAGCAGGGGTGAATAAGTTTTTAGGGGAGGAAATTATAGCTTGCTTCAATTTACGTCGGAATTCTATGAATAAACTAAAAGTGGGATAATTGCAACAGATCATGTACCTAACATTTTTTGCATAATCAACCTCTGACGGACTGAACGGGGTGAACAGTTGCGCTGAACCAATAATGAGAATCGTTGTGCTTAATTTTCCAAAACTAACCTTTATAAGGGGATATGTATAGGGGCGTTGCAGTTTGTGGAGTACCTACTATCCCCACGCGGACGAAGTCGCGGGCGAAGTGCTAGTCGTATATATAATGCGGGACATACACGTTCAAGTAATATGATCAAACAGGCTGGTATACACTGTATGATCCTCACTGTGTGAAATTTTATTTCAAACAGGCTAGTTTAAACAGTTTTTATTAAATTGGCATGAATTTCTGTTAGAAAATTTCATAAAAAAAATAGTTGTCAAATGGCAAGAAGTAATATGAAATTTCGTATTTCTATTTGATGAAACATTTCGAACTAGCCTGTTTGATGTAATTACTTGAACGTATATGGCCCGCATAATATGAAACGTATTTGATCAAACCGTTATAACTAGCCTTTTTGATCTAATAACTTGAACGTGTATGGCCAGCAATAGGGTGGTAATTCTCTAATCCATAATTTGTTTTCTAAAGAAAGAATACTACCTAAGTTTAATTTAGTACGGTGCATTAAAGGTGGCCTGCTAAAATAATAGATTATGCACCCATGGGATAAACCAGTGTCTTATGCCACGGGCGTCATATTAGATCCTAAGCGCAATGAATGATTAGGGAGTTTAGAGTTCAACTCACGAGCGAAGCGAGGGAATTAATACAAGAATCTTGAATGCAGCGAGGGATTCAAGTTAGCCTAAGGCAAAGACACCTTTATCCCCGAGGAGGAGGAGGCCTTTTTTGCGTTCCACTCGGTATACCAAACGAAGTAAATACCACTTGGCCACGATCAACCCGATTTTCTAATTTGTTTTTTTTTGTTACTATAAAATAATACTTTTCTGTGGTTTTGTGTATTATTAGTTAGCAACCTAATAAAATTGTCGAAATTGTGAAAACTAATAGATATCCATATTTATTCATAAAAACTTTATAACCATTTATAAGCTAAAATACTCATAAGCAGATTCTTTATTAAAAATTTTGAATGAAGAGTTTTAATTTGGAATCTTTTAAACAGTATTTTAAATAAGTAATGGTTTAAAAGTTTTTATGAATAAACTTGTTATCGGTGGGTTATTATGAAATTCAGTACATTATTGGACGGCCAATAATGACTCACTATAGGTTAGGTTTGCATGACATATAATTTGACGTTTTCGATCAGGTGATGTAAAAAGAAATTTACAGCATGTGCATGCAGACTGGCAGAAAAGTAAAAATTACTTTTCTGCCAGTACAATACAGACGGCTGTTATTTACTTAGCCACGCGCTTCTCCATTTGTTTAAAACATATGAATATCAATTGACGTTCGATAGTCTCATAAAAACTCGAAAATGGCTCCACCGATTTGTTTTATAAAAATATCTAGGTATAAAAACGTTTTTATTCAAACTCTAGACCAGACTTCTTACAGACTGTAAGAAGTCTGGTAGGTACTTCCCAGTTTCCAGATAGTTTGACGCACGAGGAATTTCTTGAATCATCGACTTAATGAAGAAGACGCCAATTTAGTTAATCTGTGGATTATTTCCTTAATCTACGCAGTAACGGTTTCCTCAGTTACGGTAGCGCGTATGTAAAGTAATCAATTTGAATAGTAACAGAAGAGATTAGTCGTTACTGTCTTACAGATATAGTATGTGCGTTAAACTTCAAAAGGATTGAAGTTTGTGTTAGGATTAGCTCACACCGAGCGACGCTATATAATACAAACTTTTTAAGATGGCAATACCAATATAGAACTTTACTAGCTGCCACACGTGGTTCCGCCCGAGAGGAATAAGTACTGCTTCCTTAGTAAATTATAGCATACTAGCACTTCGTCCACGTGGATTTAGTAGGTACTCCACAAACTTCAACGCCCCCTATACCCCCTTAAAGGTTAGTTTTGGAAAATTAAGCACAACGATTTTCATTATTTACTAAGCCATTTCTACTTATTCGAGGCCCTAGACAATATACCATTTAGATAATTAGCGAATGCGACTGTCGAAATGCCAAAATGTAGGAATTTGATCACGTGACATTTCGATAGCATCTGTCAATCCCATACATTTTTGACGTATTGACAATCGCCTACGCCACGCCACAGTTGACAGAATCTCACTTGTCTCGAGCCTAGGTTCAGCGCAACTGTTCAACCCATTCACCCCGTTAGCGGTTGATTATGCAAAAATTGTTAGGTACATCTGTTTCAATTATCCCACTTTTAGTTTTTTCATAGAATTGCGGCGTAAATTTAAGCAAGCAATAATGTCCTCCCCTATAAACTTAATCAACTTTGCTTCACCCCTTATTATGTATGTACCTAGTTTATTTTCGAAAAATCCAAACATTTGTTATTCTCTTATTGTTTTATCGAAATCTATCGATTCTTCTCAGTTCGCTCAAGCCGCGACATTTTTTTTACTTCGAGCATGTTTATTTTTCACACCTTGGGTTACATTATCGAAGTTTTCATACGAATTCCTAACTTTTTTGAAAATACTCTATAGCCTATGACCATCACGGATAATGTAGGATTGTATTAGTGAAAGAATTTTTCAAACCGGTCCAGTAGTTTCGGAGCCTGTTCATTTCAAACAAACAAACAAACAAATCTTTCCTCTTTATAATATTAGTGTAGATGTGTTATTCTGATGTATATGTCATATTACTGTAATATATAACTGTATTCAGCTGAATCCGGTTTGACTGGAAGCCGACCCCAATAAAGTTGGGAAAAAGCTAGGCAGATGATGAAGCTATATTAGGTAGGTACCTACTGTTAAGTTTCAGCAAAATCTGTTCTGTAGTTTTCGCGTGGAATACTCACAAAAATTCATTCATCTATCTCACAAACTTTCGCGTTTGTAATATTAGTAGGATAGCATAAGGTTTTTTTCATTAATTTCAGTGAGAGAATTTGAATACACCTTTATCGTGTTACGTCTCGGTGTGAGCTAACCCTTAGGTAGAGAGCACATAACAAAATTAATAGTTTTGTCAACTTCAACTCTTGATTAGTGGCTTTTAGAAAACTTTTCTGTCGTACCTAGACTATACAGCTTTCATGTATTGCATCAATAGAAGATTTTCAGTACAAAAACTTATGACAACTTTGACTTTGAGACTGTTTTGTTGCGAGTGTGAGCGCCATCACTGATATTCCTAGCTAAAGTTGGGTACTGACTGATGTGACCGAAATGTACCATTTGCAGCGAGCATGTTACGTTACGCCGTGATCTAAAATCCGTGAAACATACTCGTTTAGAACTCTTTGCTCACTCCAGATTCGCAAGACAGTCTTAGTCAAGATGTCTGACAACGAGGTTGTGTTTGGATTTTTGATTCTGCTAATTTATTGTTTGATTCTTTCATTTTAATCCAAATAAAAAGTTTTTTCTTTGCCCCACTCCATGTTTTACAAAAAATAAAACATTGAATGACGCGTGCGGCACGAGCGCTCGCGGGATGCTGACTGAACCGCGTAACGCTCAAGACATTCGCCAATAAACCGACAGCGGGTGGAGCTCTTGGAACGAGCAACGAGCGGCTCGTTTCCACGTACTGACTGCACGAATGCTTGCTTTGTAACATGTCACATTACGCCCCGTAACACCGGTTTGGGGCCTAACCACCAACTTTTAAAGCAGTATTACGTCAATATTACTTCCAGTGGGAAAGAGACGGAGCTATAAAGGACGTATAGCTCCGTCTCTTTCCCACTGGAAGTAATACTGCTTTAAGAGTTGGTGGTTTAGGCCCAGTACCCACTTTTCTGGATAATGTTGATCAAGTGCAATTGTACGTTACTTGTGCATCACACAAATATATTGCGTTCAAGTGATTATTGTTGCAAAATTTCATGGTATTTGTAAGTAGATACTAGGTGGATATACCTTTAGAATCTACATTTATATTATTATTACCTACCTAATATGATTGGCGAACAAGAGATAACAAGTTCGAAACATGCCTTTTCTCTATAGATGTTAACCCAATCCTAAAAGCAGTGCGATTCTGTAAACATGTCGAAGTGAACACTTGGGCGGGGTGCACGACGGGTGACTTGTCAAACCATACAAATAAGTTGGAATGACAGCTCTACTGTTGTTCACTCCGCCGAGGTGTACACCGTGAGATGACGACAGAATCGACCGGCTGTACATATTTTATTCATTTTCAATACATTCTAGTATTGATCGCCAGGAGAAATTTATTGAGATAAAACATTTGGTACAAACTAAGTGGTTTAATTTGAATACCTACTATTTAAAAAACACAGATTAGGTACCTACACAATACTGCTGAATGTTGTTATTCTGTATCAAACTGGAATATACTTGTAGAATCCCTAAAGTCAGCCATTGGTGACTCTTAGTCTTAATCTCAGGATATCCGAGGCCAAGAGATCGACCTCTCGGCTCCGTCGACTGCATTCTTTAGCAGTGTTACAAAATGTACTTCAAATAAAGCCTTTGTAACTCTCTGAGTAAAGCTGAGCTACTTGTACTTTACTTAACTTACTGTCTTTATCATCTCTACATAGTATACAATAAAGTCGCTTTCTGCTGTCTGTACGCTTAAATCTTTCAAACTCCACAACATATTTTAATACGGTTTTCATCAATAAATAGAGTTATTTAATTTGAAGATTTATGTGTATAATTCGTTAAAGTTTTGTATAACCAATCCTAAAAAAACTTACGAGGTCCAATCGTAAATCATAAACCATCCACCCACTCAAACAAACTCCAAAATTTTATCAAAAAAACAAAAAGAAATAATGTATTTGATGCTATTCGTTTTTAATCTAGAGGAAGCCAAAATATTTTCAAATTCCATGGAGGTATCAAATGAAATTGACACTCAAGTTAGGATGTACCTAAACCACATATTTTCAAGAAATGTCCTTAACTGTGGCGTTGTCAAATAACTTAAATATACACGGTATATAAGTAAGTACCCGCCTGTTCCATCAAAATATAATTTAAGATTGAGCTGGAACCAATCCACAATGATATCACACCCTCATCAAACAAAAACATAAATCACATTTAAAGCGAGCAGCGAGCCCGTTCAGCTGAACGCTTCGCAAATTACCGACACGTTTTTTCCTTTCGTACACTGCACTTGGGTTACAAGGGACGGCGATAACTGGCACATCGCCATACTTACCAGCCGCTTGGTCGCAGAACACGCATCACCAGTCCAGACACGTACCCTAAATCTATATTTCTCGCAGAGCATGCATGTAAGCAAGTTTTAAGAACATCTGCTTGCGATGACTGCCTCTGGAAAATTGAAATCATATTTAAATTTATCTAAGTAGCTACATGTGGCTCACGCATAAAATATAACAACGCTACAGACGAACAACGCTATCTCATTGAGTAAATGTAACATTTTTATTCAGTAAATGTTCCCGGCTTCCCACAAATACTATCAGTTTTACTCAACACGTGAGGAAATTGTTTAAAGTTTTTTTCTCGTTTTCTTCTTCGATCACTGTTAGTCCCGGGTGAGATTGGCGCCGCATTCTGCATGATTTTCAATTGAACGAAGATTTATTTCCTGCGACTTGTTTTACTAACACTTTCATATTTCGTTTGACACACCAAAATTTTCGTTCTACCAAAAGTGATTTTCAATTAAACACTTACATCCATTTGATTCGGATTTGGTACGCTACACAGTGCGGCAGATAATTCAAAAGCTTAATTCTCCGCTGATTTTATAACTAGTTAGTAGCAGCAAAATGGGGAATTAGTCGCTTTTACTTAAGGATTGGGAACTAATCACGGGAAAAACTAGCAATTACTGGTATGTGTAAAAATAGCTCATACAAAAACAAAACGAGGGTCTTTAGTGAGATCAGCAGGCTGATATTACTTCGCGAAAGTTTATTTTTCCAGCAGATCTGTCCCGAAGTAAGAAACGAAACTTGGCCGATAGAAGACAATACCTATCTCTCTTTTTCTCGTCAAGATCGTCTATCTACTTTCTTAAGCACCCGTTTTAGTCTCACGGCGCGGCAATGTCCCCCTGGTTATAACAGAAGCCTTATTTTGTTCTGTGTCAGATGTAATGCATTTATAAAGAGAGAATATTATTTATATTCACGGAATCAAGTTAAAATAAAATATTTTTTAATAATATTTAATAACAGATTCCTCATAAAGCCCCTGGATACGAGAACCATTGAAATTCAAGCGAAAATAAACGATAACTCCCGTTTATTTTGCTGTATTTTCTTATTTTATTAAATTTTATAAATGTTATTCACAAAACTGAATCAAAGCATATGTAGTACTGCAGCTCATCGGTACCGGGAAAAGTTCTCGTTTTATTTTTGGGAAAATTAATTAACTTACTGTACCTGATGGCGAACAAAACACGAAAAAAGTGTCTTGCAATATAATATTTAAACTGTTATGACTTGCTTGACTTAATATCCTATGTCTCCTAGCTGGGTCAGAGGGCGCCCACAGAAGTCTGCCAGCGCGTTCGATCTTGAGCTCCACGCTCCACGTCAAACCGACGCTCGTCGCTTCGACCAACACGGTACGTCGCCAGGTTTGACAGGGACAGCCACGCTTGCTTTTCCCTTGAGGATTCCAGTCCATAGCCTGTTTGGGAATGTGACCAGAATCTCTCTGGAGCATCTGCTCAATCAATATCCACTGACGACGCTTGATCTTGCGGTCGGTCGGGCTCTCGTGGCGTTTCTTCAGCAACTCTACGTTAGAGATGGTTTCGGGGCAGTTAGGACAATACCGAGAATGCGACGAAGACATCGGTTAACGAAGACCTGGATCTGACGTGAAACGTTACCCTCTTTTGTAACCTTCCTTTGTTACCTTCCACGTTTCGCACCCATAGAATAGCACGAATTTTACATTGGCCCCAATATTTTGAGTTTAACCCTTCGGGTCAGTTTCCGTGATTGCCAAACAGGTCTCAGCTGTGCGAAGGTAGCTCGGGCTTTGGCGATCCATGAAATGATGTCTTCCTCATTTCCGACATGACGCTTCCAAGTTACGTAAATTTGTGGACGCGTTCCACTGCTTCTGTGCCGACTAACAGCGGTGAAGAACTCTTCACCCCTGTACGCATATCCGGATTTTCCGGGTATTCATTTTAAGCCCAGTATTCCTAAGCAGTATTTGGCGTCCAAGATGTTGGGAAATCCCCACTCTATCTTGCGGCGCTTCTTATCGTGAATGCGAAGCATAATACCGTCGAAAACGACTCCTTGCTGATGTCAAGGGGCCGGGGTGGTAAAGAACTGACCTGCAACGCATAAGGCGATGATGTCGCTGATAATTGGAAAACCTCCTCAGTGTTGACGCCAGCGATGTAGCTGCCCTTCTGCCGTCACAATGAGCTGCCCTTCTTTGTATTTAAGCGGCTTCTTTCCGTGCCTACTGTTTCCAGCTAAGGTGGCTTTGTACAGCTCTTTTAAGTTGCCGGTATTCGCAATATGTTGAGCACTATCAACAATACTATCAGCCCAACACCCGTACTTTTCTTCTGTCTTCAATAAGGCTCCACGTCTGTTGCGACATCCAGTCCTCGCGAGAATGAAATAATTTGTACCAATTGCCTTTGCACGACGGAGCTTCTCGTCTACCACTCCTCGTCTAGTGAGTCTGTAGCATCTTCAAGTGCAAAGAACCGTTTCCGCAGCTCAAGCTGAAACGCTTTACGGGGGTCTAGGTTCATCAGTTTGCTTATGTAAAACCTTCTTCCCATCTTACCGGTTCCCCGTCGCTACTGCTACCTTAAGCCGAACTTCAGCAAACACCAGATGGTGGTCGCTATCTATATCAAATATAGATTGAAACTATTATAGCGTTATAATGTTGTGTAATACCGGTGAGTACCAACTTACTGATAGAAATATCTAAATAAAAAATTCTAAAGAAACTTCTAAATTGGCTAAAAGTGTAATTAACGTTCATTTAGTTTTTGTAATTGTTAAAATATTACTAAGACGTAAATTTATTAGGAACAGTAAAAACTGATAAGGACAAACAAGTTTTATCGAAATTTAAAAAAAAAACATTTTAAAATATTTCATCAGACCAAAGTACACATTTGTGGCCGGTTACGCCTTTTTATTACATGAGCCTTATTTATTTATTAAAAACATTTGTAGACTTAACAGATCAACCCAAGACGTCTACAAACTAGTTATATATATACTAAATATACGCGTAAGTACGTAAAGTTACAATTTGTTGCTAGTTAAGTGTTAGCTATTTATTATCTATTGAATACTGAAATTACCTACTTACTTTTATTGAGTGCGGATTAGTCTTAATCTTAGTTTATTTTTATCTTAATCTTAACCTTAATCATAATCTTCACTCTATTTGTTCCGGTCTCTGAAAATATAGGCGAAATAAGGACAGTTATTTATTGTGTAGTATGGTTGCAATTATTATTGTTTTTTAGATTTAAGTACATTTTTCACAATGTAAATGGTTAATATATAACGGAGTTTATTATAATTATGTTTACATCGAAATAACGAAGGGGCGATGACCGTTACTTGTCCAACCCTAAAACAAATGGAGTAATTACATCGTTATTATGACTTACGTACTTGTAGAACAGTGTGTGAGGTAGATAATAGACGCAGCTATTATTTTGTTCAGTTTGTCAGTGAACAGGTCTACATTTTGAGTTAGTACGATTGAGTTGAGGAGCGGAAGAGCACGTCGCGTGGTTGCATTTCTTTCTGCACGGTTGCGGACACCAGCCACAGCCAGCAGGGGCCGCCGTCGACGTAGACCAAGCTCCCCCTTAGACATTGACCGGGCGAAATGTGGGTGTTTCTAGTACTTAGGTACCTACATACCTAAATAAAATAGCTAACCTAACGCATAGGTACCTTTGCTTACCTTTTCGGGCTTAAGTATTTATAATTAACCAGCAGCAACAAAAATTTACTAATCACAACACAAAATTGTTCTTTACAAACCTTTAATATAACACAGATACAGCACTGATCTCTATGACGACTATTTGCCAGCTTCCCGAACAAAACAAACATAGCACAGCATACAGTGCATCACCGCTCTCTCAATACCTACACTTCTCAGGCATACAATCTGGCAGTTAGCAACCAATGTAAAGTGCTTAGGCTATTCAACCAGCACAACCCGTCGCGGGGATTAAATAATAACGGCCAACCGAACGATTGTTCAGCACCTCTGTAGTCGCTCCTTTAAAGCAACTGCCACAGGTTGGTTCAGTGACTACAGTTAAATGAAACTAATACAATATTCAATTTACATATTGCGTCTTTTTTCTCAATCTAGACAGAATTTCTCAATCTAGACAATATTACTTCTTGGAATTTGTCCTTCGTTTTTAGAGGCACTTATTTCACTTTTATGTTATCAATTCTAGAAGATTATTGATTAGATCAAGCTATTCTATCTAAATTGCTTCTGATAAAGTTTATTGAGTGGAAAATATAATCTTTCCTTGAACCACCGTTGCTTTTTTATGATGTTGGTCTCGCTACGTAGACAAGTGCTTGCGCTTCGCTTAGAAACTTAATAAAACGCAAGCGTTTGTGTCCACAACAAGCATACGATGTCGTAATTCTAAACAAGCCATTTTCAAAAGTTTTACGTCCCGTTTTTCTTGTGGAGTAATTTATTGGTCGTGAGGCATTGGGAGGTGATTAAGGGTGGTCTTTTTATTTTTTAAGCTATTCAGTATCCAAGAATTTACCTAAACAATCTTGAATCTTGTTAACTATATTTAAGCACACTCTTACATTTTACTAGCCTATTTTGCAAAGCAACCAGCCATAAGTGTCAAAAATAAATGTGTAAAGAACCCCCATAGTCAACAATTTTTTAACATAAAAGTATTGCAGAATCAGGGGTAGCGGTTTGTTGAAACAGATCCCTTAAAACTTCACAGACGTGTTCCGCATGTTAAGCGTTAGCAGCTGAGAAGGAATATAGTATGTAGATCGGACAGGAAGACACTTTCAATTCATTCCTCATGGGAAATAACACTAACACGACCTCAGGAAATTATCTTCGGCTGACAACGGGTAAGACGTCAAGTTCACAGTCCACTTGACACTCCTTACATTGATAACATTTTGAACGTTTTCTTCAGAGAAAGTTTGCGTACCTTAATTGATAGGTGAGAATCATTTTCGTGTGTTGAGCCAACTTTTGTCTATGGTCTGCACGACGGAGAGAAAGAGTAAGAGAAGGGATGAGTTCTCATTGTCATTACCATTATTTCAGCCGTAAGACGTGCACTGCTGGACAATCAGCCTTCCCTAAGTGTCGATACTTCGACCGGTGCGTCTTGCTTCATGTGATGTCATGTGAGGTCTACGATGGAATAATCGAGCCCAAAAGGTTCATTTTCACTTTTGCTTTGAAGGTGATTGAATTGAATCTCAACTGGAAGCAAATATCTACTAAGGTATCTGCGGGTAGGAAGAGCCGGTGTCTAGCAAGGTCCAGTCCTACAAAAACCAATTCCTAATACATATAAATAGATTTCATTCACACACACATCAAAAAGACCAATCAGAAGGCTAATTAATGTTCGAACGCGCAACCTCACCCGATTTGCCGTCTTGTCAGCAGCCACAACGCCGTTCGACGGGTAGATCTATGCCACTCTTTATTAAAAAAATCGCATGATTTAAGAATTTTAAGGCTAACAATATGTAAATTTCGTAATTATAATTTCTAATTAAGAACTTCAACTAAATCATTATTACGGACAAATCAACGCAAGTTCACCATTATTTTACTTTTTGATGACATTTTTCATTTAATTTTGTAACATAATCTCAAAAGTCCAACGAGAGCCACATTCCGGGCGGATAATAGAGGCCGGTCCCTTAATAATTAAGGGTTGGATTAGGTAGTAGTTTCTTTATTGTTTTAATATTATACTTTATATATACTTATTTTTTCTTTTGGCTAGACTACTACAACTTTCTAAGATTTACTGATATACATATTTGTTGCTTAACACTTAATGAAAGTTAAATCGTAATTCAGTAGTTCGAATGTTGAATACATCAAAATTATTTTTGTCATTTTATAGATTCAATTTGTGTTTCCTGTCTGAAATTGTGAAAGAGTAAAGAATTCTTTAAGTATACGAAAAAATAGCATTTTTGGATATTTCACCGAAAATCTGTTTCCATTTTTAATAACTTATGCAACACACTTGCATAAGTAAGATTAAGGGCCACTATTGCTCTTTGACATGCTTGCTTCAATTCGTATTTGTAACTGACGGAATATAGTTTTTCGATGTAGTGTACCCCTGACGAGAAAATTGTGTTTATTTGTCTTACTTTTCAGTTTTACAAGGCGATTTTATTTCAGAATATTATTTAATCGGTACCTACTTTAATAATCGGACTTCATATTTTTGATGTTTTGAATTATCATTAAGTCGGAATTTTTGTCATTGAAACTCGGTATTTTGAGAATAGTAATTAGAAACGTTAGGAATATTGAAATTTCGGAATTATATAAATAAGATGAATGATAAATCGGAGTTGTTATATTAGGAATTTTGAACCATTTGGAATTATGAAAATCGGTATTTTGAAATTCGTATTTGTGACTGACGGAATAAAGTTTTTCGGATATAAGTAATGTACCCGTTCGTAGGCCAATGAAAGCAACATGAAAATATTGCACGTTCCCTATTAGTACTTTCTCTTTCTTTTTTCTCTTTGTTATCAATTTAAAAACGCTCAAACTTATTCATCCTTATAAAAGAGCTTACTCCTCTACACACGTATGTTACTACGGGCAGATTGCAAAGTCAGCCGAGTTGCTCAATTGCCGCGGTTTGGAACCAATCTCTGTGGTCAGCTTGTCGCAATAGCGTAGGTGTTCGCACAATACATTCGCCACAAGTGTCCGCTTAGTTATACAGCTAGCAACAAGCTATGAGTAGCTTGAAGCTGCAGCTAGTTTGCGAACTTGCAGCTTAAGGACGATACTTTGCTCTTCAAATTTTCGACAAAGAGTTTTATAGAAAAACACAGCTGGGACTGCGTTTTTTTCGGTTTTCATCAATCAATCAAATCATTTATTTGCAACGAATGTAGGATACATTAAATATACAGATGGAGTAGAAAGAAGTAAGCCATGTAGGTAAATTCTGCGTGGAAATAGGCATGAAAAAAATATAAAAGTTGTTTAGAAGCTATCTAAAAACAAAATTCCAAATATTATATATATCACAGTTAGAATGATTACAATAATACATACAGAAATGAATACTGAAAAATGTTAAATTAAAATGTTTCTTTAGAACTTAATTAAAAATACATGTATGTTATGTTCATATGTTCAAAATAATATTAATTGTATTTATAATAGCCGGTTAAAAAGTTGTGTCCATTAAAAATCATTCATCGAATAATAAAAATTTTCTATTAGGAAGGCCACTAATTTATTTTTAAAGTTTTTAATTGGATCATTTTTCATTACATTTGCGAATTTATTGTATAAGGTAGGACTCATTATACAAATAATCGACACAGCAATAATGAGCTTTTCAGTTTTTATTGAAAAGTGAAGCCAATGAGAGTCACCGAATTGAATTCTAGATATACCTAACATTTTCCCTCCTCCATAAAAATACCCAACAGTAACAGTTTTAAGAATTTTAATTAAAAAAAATACATAAAAGCTTTCCGAACCGATCGACCTCAAACACTTTTTCACTTAATTAAACGCAAGAAAAAGAAAAAAATACCAACATTTAATGAGAAATTCAACGTTGAATGTTGGCAAAGCTTATTAATTAACACGTTGCGGGACAAACCGCCTCTCAACGTTATCTCAGTCTAACATTACGTGACAGTACGGCTAAAGGCGGTGAACTTTATTTCATATCATTTGGCAAACCGTCGATAGCCGTTGCTTGCCCATAACATTTCTAGGAAGCACATGATCTAGTGTCACATCACGCGACTTCATTCGTTCGTAGGTGTCACGGCAAACTCTTTTCGAGTCATCTTTCAACACACACATACGCATTGCTTATGCACCAAAACAACACATTCACACCGTCGACAGGCGTAGACTGAGCCATACAAGTACAGTGATGTTGATATTTAGTGTCACGGCGTGTGCAACACCGACGTGTCGTCGCATTGCTAGGAGTAGTTTGTGATTTTTGTCAGCAAAAACAAGGTAAATAAAGCTTATTTATATATTATCTAATTGAGTTTTATTAATTTAGGTGTTGTGTCATACAGTACTGCTGTTTTTTACTTGTGACATGATGCAAAAATAAGAAACTATTACTTACACGAAAACTTGGTGTTCAAATGCTGTTTATCTACTATTTTAGCTTCTTGCTAACTGCTTTTATTGTGACTATTTATCTATATTGTTTCGCAGATGGCGTCTAAACGGAAGAAACTAGCATGTAGTAACCGTCCAAGTCTGTTTGCTGCTGAAGACGATGCAGATGAAAGCCGCCACAACCCTAACAGTGACGTAGAGGGTCAGTTCGGCTCTGATACAAATTATGAACCAGATGGTGCTCAAGAAGGCGAAACTAGTGAATCAGATTATGAGATTTTCAGTATGAGAAAAGTTAGGCTTATGCATTCCACTAAGATTAGTGAAAGCTCACTTCGGTCCAGGGATTCGAGTTCAAGTGAAGACAATTCAATATCGCACCAGGAAGTAGATGATAGGTCTTGCAATGACCTGTCTGTTATAGAAAACGGCGTGGAAGATGGATTAATGGGCTCTCAGGAACCTGAGACATCTATCATCACATCTCTCATCACATTACATTGCTCATAGTTAGTCATGGTATGACGTTCCGCCCTTAGGCGTCAACGTCTGTGGCCGTATTTGTCGTATCAAATATGTAAAATATACGTAATACGGTAGTACGGCTATAGACGGTATGATAAAATGTATGGGATTTTTAAGTGTCATATCATGACATTTGCAAAATAGTCAAGTGTCCCGCAATGTGTTAAGGAGTCGATTTCCTCGTAGTAACTCAATTACGAGTCGCTAAAAGCTTGTTGAAGCAGTGCTCAGCAGAACTTAGTAGTGTCCACTTCAGGGAGCTTGGACAGGTGGACCGAGACATTTTGAAAATATTCTTCTGGGGCGCTTCGAGTAAGACTAAGCGTGGGGATAGACTGCTCCACTGTAGGTACACTAGCTTATTGAACCCCGCGCAGTCGTGCGCAGTCGTGATTCACACAAAAATACCCGGCAGGTACCTCCTGTTGCGGAATTTGTTCGAGAGAGTCACCGCGGCCCTGGAACGCAAAGGGCATTTGAAGGAACACGGATGGGTTTTAGTCAGTAAGAGTCTGACACTCCCTTCCTCTCCGCCGAATCGGATGTAGTCATTTGACGATTTATCATGCGAAAAAAAGGTACTACCGCTATTTGTAAAGCCAGGTATCGATTGTTAATTTGTATAACGTCTTCACGCCACTCACGGTAGGTATTTGTCGAGGCCCCAATTAATTAGCATAAAGCTTTTCTGGATGATTGCCAAATTTAAGAAGTGGAAAGGAACCGTAAGATGCTGATATTACGATTTTTACCGACACACTGAAATTTATGTCTGTCGCCAAGATATCTCGAGTATCTTGCAAACTGGATTAAGAGACGCGACGACGTAACAAATTTCTAGGGTCTATTTTCACGCAATAGGAAGTTCTGCGATCAGCTTCTCAAGTTTTCGTTGAATTAGTAGTAATTGACAAGTCCCGATGTGCTGGCGGCTGGAAGCGAAGAATTGCTGATGCCTAACCAGACGTCGCGGTCGTCGCGCTGATTACTATTGATCGTAGACGTGTGTAAACAATGGGAAGCAACTATAGACAGTACTACAGAATGTATTAATTCAAACTTGAGTTGCTTTATGAAGCAGCTGTCTAGGAGGGGAAAGTATAGTAAATTCGACCTCCTTCATCTACACTAATATTATAAAGAGGAAAGATTTGTTTGTTTGTTTGTTTGTTTGTTTGTTTGAAATGAATAGGCTCCGAAACTACTTGACCGATTTGAAAAATTCTTTCACCAGTAGAATCCTACATTATCGGTGATGGTCATAGGCTATAGAATATTTTCAAAAAATTTAGGGATCCGTATGAAAAGTTCGATAATGTGACCCAAGGTGTGAGAAAAAATCCTTATATCGCGTACGCTGCGGAATCTATTGACAATAGAGCAAAGTGATGTACTACAGTTTTATAGAGGTCATCAATATCTACAAAAAAGTCCGCGATACCATATGTCTAACTATTATGGATAAGTCACCATGACCGCTTTTTGTTAATATTAGTCAAGCAAATCCCATGGTGAAATAAAAAATGGTGATTATAGTACCATGATATTAATCCTTATCCATTTAAATGGTTTGATAATTAAGGTTGATTATGTCCGTGTAAATTACACTTTAAATCCCCTTCCCCTCGGACCTCGAACACGAGCTAACGTCTATCAAACCGCTGCTTCTTGTTAATCTATTTTAAATTAATTTAAATACTTTAATAAATTCAAGTGAATTATTCGGAGTCCATAAAATCGAAAAGTTAACCGACAACTACAAGATAAGGACGGCCCATCCTACTACAGGGAAGACCATCCTTCGCTGAGACGTGGCGCCGCCTACTTGTTGCGGACAACAGCAGCAGTGGAGAATCGTCACCTGCGCGAGCGCCGCCTTCCTTGTTGCGCGCCTATAAGGACGAAGCTCATTAGGAACCTCATTGGGACGCGTGAGTCAATACGTATTATACTCAATTTCTTAAAATAGTACCTAATTACCGACACCTAATGACTATTTGAGCTTGCACGTACATCTGTGCGCCTGGTATTTTGTGTTGAAGTTGGGTCTACTTTCGTTGATTACCGTTCCGAAAGCTAAATACGCGTGGAACTTGACGATATTTTTTTTTTTTTTTCAACAAAATATGTTGCACTCTCCGCCACTAAACAAGGCCCAGTCATCCTCTGACAGCAATATTATGACTAAAACATCTGCCGAGGATCGCAATCAGCCGAATATTACCGTGAGAGACAAACGTCGCCGGCTGTCTGATGATGATTATGATGAACTTACGGCTTTTAAAATGGAAATGCGATAACTGTTGCGTGACTTTCAAGAAACTCAAAACAAAAAGTTTGATTTACTTAACAAGCATCTGGAAGAAGTCAAATCACAGACATCATCGATACGTAACACTAACCAGGAAATTGAAAAAGCGTTAGAGGATATGAACGACCAGCTGCATTGTGTGCAGTCCAAAATTGATGGGTTGGAAAAACAACGGAACAATCTGACTTCACAACTATCTAACATTGAACAAAAATTTGATTTCTTGGAAAAGACTCTTAAAAAGACGAGTATTGAACTAAGGTATATTCCACGAACCGATCAAGAAAACAAGGAAACTCTCTTCAAATATGTAACACAGCTTTCTAATTGCCTTAACATTTCTTTGAGTCCTGGTGACGTGCGCGATGTGTATCGCATACCTAATAAAAAAGATCCAGCTAAGTCAACGGTAATTGTGGAACTTTCCAATACCCTAATCAAAAATAATTTTCTGGCCTCTGTGAAAAGCTTCAACAAAAACAAAGAGCTAAAAGTCAGCCACCTGGGAATAGTTAATAATTCGTCACTGCTCTTTGTTTCGGAATCTCTCACTGCGAAAACTAGGCGTCTCCACTTCCTCGCGAGAGACTTTGCCAGAACAGAAAAATACAAATATTGCTGGACTTCGAATGGGAACGTGTACGTCAAAAAGCAGGATGGTTCTGAATATATACGTATCAGCGATGAACAACATATAAATAAGTTAAGACATGCAAATTGACTAGTTTTTCAAATGTTTTTTACTATTTCTTGCATGCTAAAATCGTTTTGTTTTGTAATTTATGTTTCAAATTGTATTAATTCAACGATTATAATTCATATGGGTGCTCATAATCTACATTTACACATGATTACACAAGTCACATTGCATTATTGTACATTTTATGACAACTTCACTACTGGACAAAAAAAAATGAAATTGTTCTATAGTGGGCCTTCATACGTGAAAAATAAACAAATACATAATAATTTACTGATCTTCGTACAATTTCATCTGATTAAACTTATAGCTATAAAATACCAAGACTACATAATTAAATGTAACAAAAAATGCAGAATTGCCATCATAACAATATGGCGACCAAATGAAATCTTAAAAATGATATCGATTGGGTTGTGCTGGTTAATATTCTATTACAAAGACCTAGTTTATTTCGTACCAATGGTAATACTTTATGTGAAGCACAATGTTGGATAACGGCTTATTTTTTGAGGAAGTTGATAGCACGCGCCTCTCAAATTGTATTGAAGTCGATACCCCCGATCTTTGTAAAGAATATCTCAATGTTTCACACAGCAAACTTACAATATTGTCTCAGAATATACGCAGTATAAATAAGAACTTTGATACATTACTCGTATTTCTGCAACGCCTGAAATTCAAGCCCGATCTTATAATACTGACTGAGTGTTGGATTGATGATACCTTTAATAGTATTTGTTTAGAGGGCTACAACTGTAATTATTCAAAAAATTACATTAACAAAAACGACGGCATCGTGGTGTTTTCTAAATCGGATCTCTGCGTTCTTATACAGGAGCCCCCTTTCAACAATGCCAATTGTTTGCAAGTAGATGTTGTTAGTCAATCATGCTCTGTTATAATTATATATCGATCACCATCTTTTCATAACATATGTAACTTTCTGACCTCTTTAGAAAGCGTCTTAGGTAACTGCACCAGCCAACATTGTGCTTTAGTTGGCGACATTAATCTTGATATAAAAGAAACATCCACTGATCCCCGCGTCGATGAGTACCTAAACCTTATAGGTCATTATGGGTATGTTCCCGGCCACACTTTTCCAACGCGCGGTACAAATAGCTTGGATCACTGTATGATTAAATCTAAACTTGTCTCGACAACAATTGTTTGCCATTCTGATATCACTGATCATAGCACCATATTATGCTCCGTGGGATCATCGTTTCCTAAGGACGAAAAAATTAAAACCTGTACCAAAATTGATTATAAAAACTTACTTAAAGATCTCAAGGAAATTGATTGGTCCGACTTGTATAATAAAACAGAAATTAACGAAGCCACTAAACTTTTCATCGGAAAATTTAATTTAGTAATTGAACAAAATACATGCACACGTAAAGTTAGCAGTGCAGATGTAATATTTAAGAAATGGATAACGCCTGGTCTGTTGAAGTGTATTAGACGCCGCGATGAATTGCATAGTAAAGCCAGAAAAAACCGTAATGATCACAATTTACAGGAAAAATATAGACAGTACAGAAATTTCTGTACCAACATATTACAGCACCAAAAAAACGAATACGAACAAAAACTGTTATCCGAAAACCAAAATAACATAAAAAAAACATGGGACTCAATTAAAACTATTTGTAATATCAGTAAAGTAGACAACAAAAATGAAGACTTGCTCAAAATAAAACCTAATTCTACTGAGTCACTGAATGAAGTCAACAACTATTTTAGCTCCATTGGCAATCAGTTGGCAAGTAAGGTGCTTAGTAGATTAGGACAAACAGAAACTGAACTAGCAAATAACATATGTTACACAAAAAACACATCACCGGATTCACTATTTCTGACACCAACAGATGAAATTGAAATCATAAAACTAATTAGTTCACTAAAATCAAGTGCAGCTATTGGACATGACAACATAAGCAATAATATGCTAAAACTGACCAAACTTGTTATAGCAAGCCCTATAACATATATTTGCAACTTAAGCATATCCTCGGGTGTTGTACCTGGTGAACTAAAGATAGCCAATGTGATACCAATACTGAAATCAGGTGACTCTTGTCAACCAGCAAACTACAGGCCTATTTCGCTTCTGAGCGCACTATCAAAAATAATTGAAAAGGTAGTTAATGTACGGTTACTTAAGTATCTTGAACAAAGCGGTCTATTGGCCGGGAACCAGTTTGGTTTTCGTGCTGGCAGGTCCACGGAGGATGCCGTTACTAATCTGGTCGATACTGTCACTAGTGGAATAGAAAATGGGCAAAGATGCGCCGGTGTCTTTCTTGATCTAGCAAAAGCCTTCGACACTGTTTCCCGGCCGATACTGCTAAGAAAGTTGGAAACTTTCGGGATCAGAGGTTTAGCTCTAGACTGGTTTACGTCCTATTTAAGTGAGCGAAAACAGCGCGTCCGTATCGGTGAGCACGTCAGTGATTTTGCAGATGTTGATTTCGGCGTACCGCAAGGCAGTGTTCTAGGCCCCACGTTGTTCCTGATCTACATAGATGACCTATGTTCTCTTGAACTTAATAATGCCCGCATATTTACTTTCGCGGATGATACCGCAATAATTTTCCATGCGAAAACCTGGAGTGATGTAGCGTGTGTGGCTCAGGAGGGACTCGGAAAGGTTGCCACTTGGCTACAAAACAACTTGCTAACCTTAAACGTCGGCAAAACTAAATTGATGTGTTTTAGCGTTACTGATCGGTCTGCGCCTGACCAGGATCTGCAAATTAAACTACATACTTGTGGTAGTGTCCACAGTGAAGGCTGTCTCTGCTCGCAAATTGAAAAAGTTGCAATCATTAAGTACCTAGGGTTACAAATCGATGAGCACCTAACATGGAAAGCACAAATTGATGCACTTGTAAAACGCACTAGAAAACTTTCACACGTTTTTAAAAAGTTAAAATCTATCGCAACACCTAAGCTGATCCGTATGGTGTACCTTACTCTCTGCCAACCAATATTAAGTTACTGTGTTTCAGTCTGGGGAGCAGCAAACAAAACCACTTTGCTAAAGCTGGAACGAGCTCAACGAGCTATTCTAAAGATAGCGTACAAAAAACCCTGGCGCTACTCTACTGATAGTCTCTACTTGGAATGTAGCCTCCTCCGTGTTAGGCAATTGTTCATACTTGCGACACTGCTACGATTTCATAGAGATGCCAAAAACCTGGCTCGCCATTCATCAAGAACGGTAAAATGGGATCGACCAAGAGGACGCTCTGCTTTTTCACGAAGATCTTTTGCGTTTCTTGGGCCTTACCTGTACTCAAAATTTTATTCTCATAATAAAACTATACTGATGCTTACTTATAGACGTTTTAAGAAAGCTGTATTTAAATGGCTGCACCCTATAAATTATAATGTGACCGAAGACCTTCTGCACATACAGTCGTAAAATTGTTTGAAGCAAAAAAAAAAAAAAAAAAAAAAAAACCATTAACATGCACCCACCCATACACTCTACAGTTACCCCTACATATTACACATTCCACAATTACACATACACTGACTCAACAGTAATCACCCATCCCTTTTATCTTTTATATAATATCTTAGTTACTTATACTTTCTTATTTAGTTTTGTGTAGTATTATTTTTAACTATAAATAAAATTTGTTTGCCTTACTTGGGAAGAGACTGGACCCCACGACACAGGGAATCCTAGTGTGGGTTCCAGGGAATTTGATGAAACCTAGCACTTAAGGCTCTTATGTATCGCTTTATTGTCTAGTTATTGTACAATGTGTTATTGAACCGAATAAATTTTTATTATTATTATTATTATTATTATTAAATCATTCAAATCGGACCTTTCGTTCAAAAGTTACGGTGGTAATAAACATGCTCGGAGTAAGAAAAATGTCGCAGCTTGAGCGAACTGGGGAGAATCGTATCAATGCTTGGTCCGATGACGTTGAAACACCACGGCATTTAAATGTTTTCGATAAAACAATAAGAATATCAAATGTTTGGATTTTTCGAAAATCAACTAGGTACATACATAATAAGGGGTGAAGCAGGGGTGAATAAGTTTTTAGGGGAGGAAATTATAGCTTGCTTCAATTTACGTCGGAATTCTATGAATAAACTAAAAGTGGGATAATTGCAACAGATCATGTACCTAACAATTTTTGCATAATCAACCTCTGACGGGCTGAACGGGGTGAACAGTTGCGCTGAACTAATAATGAGAATCGTTGTGCTTAATTTTCCAAAACTAACCTTTATAAGGGGATATGTATAGGGGCGTTGCAGTTTGTGGAGTACCTACTATCCCCACGCGGACGAAGTCGCGGGCGCACTGCTACTCTAAGCAATATGCAGTAACAAGCTGGCATGCATGTCATTAAACGATATTGATGCAAGTCATTTACCTAGCTGTTCAATTAAATGCCGGCATGTCATTTAGGCCGCTGATTAAATGGCACCGTGCGATGAAATGGCTAGGCAGACAATTAACCGACTGATTAAGCTAGATGGCTGCGACATATACACAATACATATTAGAAAAAACCTAGATTTAAAAAAAAACCTGTCTTATTTGCCGCCATAATTTAGATATTTCTTTTTCCCGACTTAAAAAGTGGCTTTCAAAACTAAGTTTTTTTTAAGTATATTATTAGCTTAGTAAATACAAGGTATTCTTTGTTATTTTGGAGGAAAAAGTCATAATCATATTATGCTTTAAAACCCTTCATTACTTTATAAGAAAACTGAAATAAATAAGGAACATACATGTATTTTGATATAGGTAATCCATATGCCAAGTCTATTCCCACTAAACTAGGTCGGCTTCCAGTCAAACCGATACAAGTCAACACTAGTATAGAGAGCTGCCTATCAGACCTACACAGTAACTGGGTAGCACGGGTAGCACGGTACTATTTGGCAAAATTGGTGTAAGAGTATCATGCTTCTGATAATCCGTAACAACTGTCAAAAATACAAATGGCAGCTGGCCAGCCAACAGCTTAACGTACTCTCCGAGGCACGGAGGAGTCTCGGGGTGTAAGGTTTCGTTTCCACCATAGATTTGCGAGGAAGCGTAGCGAGGGCTGTGTTCGTTAAGAATCAATAGAATTGCTTCATTTACCTAGCCTCGCTCAGCGTAAGCGAATCTATTGGTTCTAACAAATACATCACTCGCTACGCATCCTCGCTCATCTCTGGTGGAACCGCACTTTAGTGGACCTGTCTTATTTTCCATTTCCTGGAAACTACTTTTTCATTTGGAAAAAGAAGGAAGCTGCGTGGTATCTGCTCGTCTCACATACCACAGTGTCTCTAGAAGAAAGTCTACCAGTGCGTGTTGCCAGTGATGACTTATGAGATTGAAACGTGGTCGCTCACAATGGGCCTCATCTCATCTGGCTTAAAGTCACCCAAAGGGCAATGGAGAGGGCAATGCTCGTAGTTACCTTGCGTGATTGAAAATCAGGAATGATAACCAAGATAACCAAGGTTACCGACACGTAGCCCGAAGGATCGCCAAACTGAAGTGGCAGTGGGCAGGGCACATTGCGCGCAGAACAGATGGTCAATGGGGTTGAAAAGTTCTGGAGTGGCGACCGCGTATTGGAAGACGCAGCGTTGGAAGACCTCTTACAAGGTGGACCGATGACCTGGTGAGTGTCGCGGGTAGCCGATGGATGCGAGACGCACAGGACCGGTTGTTGTGGCGACACTTGGGGGAGGCCTATGTCCAGCACGTATGTGGACGTCTTTCGGCTGACATGATGATGATGACTTTTTCATTTTAAAAGCATGATTTTTGAAAACTGCCATCGAAACTGGTTTTCCAATCACTGACTTGTGCTATAAAAAAAACCAAGAAAATATAATATAACCTACCTACGTACCTATACATACAAGAAAAGTTACAAAAACCTTTATCTCGTACGAACTGAAAAAGTGATATTCAAACACATGTAGCTTGACTTTTTGAAGTTATGAGTGACGACGCCCCTCGCTTCATTAGCATGTACGTGAATGATTTCCGAGTAAACGTCGCGGTAATGACGGCTTAACAACACAGGGAACGATGAGCGGCCCATCGCTTTTTGTGTATGTACCGTTAATTTAACTTCGGATTAAAAAATGTAGGTACATTGACTAGAGCTGTATTTAAACCTTTTTTTTAGTTAGTAAACTATGTAGTCCCACTGCTGGGCAAAGGTCTCCTCCATATTTTTCCAGCTTTGTACATTGGGTTGTGACCATGGAACGCCGCTGGTCCAGTGCGTACATGTTGGAACTGTCAGAAGTTTTCTGGGACTAGGAGCCAATCAGCCGAGCCCCGGGTTTCGCGAGTTTCGAATCGTGAACAGCGAGCTCGTTCAAAAGAATCATACACTTATAATAAATTATGACACAAACTTAGTTTCCAGTTGACTGCTTCCACGTCACAACTCTTACATACATACACATTCGACGTATTTTGTTAAATAACTCGTGTGACAACACCGTTCTCGAGTCTCGACTCAACGTTTATCGGCTTACAGATATAAAAATAAAAGACATTCGATCTAAAACTCAACAAAATTGAAACCAACATTTTCTTTGATAATATATTTAGAATAAAATCATGTTCTTTTGTTATAATGTGTACATTCTTTGTTCTGACATATCGGTAGTCAGCGGCTATTTATCCCAGTTGGGTATTAGATATACATGTAGCTTAATGGTCGGGTAATCCAAAGGGAAAGCGCCTACAAAATTCAACGCAGCAGTGGTGTCTAATCAAATTCAAACAGTTATGCTACCAATAACTAAATATTTAAATGTATGACACAATAATCCCACGTGACACTAGTTTGACCTAGTTATAGCTGAGAGATGCCGACAAAGATTCTGTGTTCTAAGTTCTAATAGCGTGAATGTTTAGCCATATACGTTGTGACAATATCTGTTTAAACTTAGCAGGAACTGAAACCTGGGTTAGTTATGACTACGGTGTTGATAAGGAACTGCGACATCTATTTAATACTAGATGTGCTTTGCTGTTTTACACGCTACTCCGCTTCTGAGGGTTGTAGCGTGATATTAAGCCCCCTAAAACCTTCCT
The DNA here is from genome assembly GCA_947386135.1 of Melanchra persicariae. Lineage (NCBI taxonomy): Eukaryota > Metazoa > Arthropoda > Insecta > Lepidoptera > Noctuidae > Melanchra > Melanchra persicariae. The sequence goes on along the minus strand of OX376643.1, from coordinate 11,482,954 downwards.
CAAGAACTGGGCTATCAAATGCAAGAAGATGAATGAAATCGGTAAAGTCGTTCTCAAGTCATGGCGTGTCAAATGGAAATAGGGATTCATTTTTGTAAATATAGATGTACTCGTAGATTAAATGGTATTCGCCACTGCAGAGCTCTATGATGAACAATTAGAAGCAACAGAAGCTCCTATTTACCTATCGACGTGAATTCTGAGTAGCAATTTCTTGCAGTATTATGGTTTTTTATTACGTAAGGAATTAAATTAGGAATGGAACTGCTTGTCAAAAGTTAAGTAGGTACCATTGTTTTTTGGTATGGCGAGTTATTTTTTAATTTAATTTTTTTTTTTTTTTTTTTTTAATTTTTACTGGAGGCTACCTTTATTCTTCTATGAATTTACACATTAGTTTGCAGTTATAACAAAATATTTCAGATATAACCTTATATAAATTATAAAATAATGTTACAGTATAAGCCTTGTAAAAAATATAGAAAAGGAATGAGTTTGTAGCCCTTCTTTCCTTCGGAACACCTTGCGGTGAATGAAGTATCGCAGTTGAATGAAAAATTGTGCTGTTAACAGCGCTAGCTACTTCTTGCCCTTGGTGGCCTTCTCGGCGGCTTTGGTCACCTTACCACCACCAATTTCCTTGAAGTTGACTGCCTTGATGACACCCACAGCGACTGTTTGCCTCATGTCACGCACGGCGAAACGACCGAGGGGAGGAAATTCCTGGAAGGACTCAACACACAGAGGCTTGGAGGGGACCAAGTTGACGATGGCGGCGTCTCCAGATTTGATAGACTTGGGGTTGTCTTCAGTGGATTTACCCGTACGACGGTCCACTTTCTCTTTGATTTCGGCGAATTTGCAGGCAATGTGAGCTGTGTGGCAATCCAGCACAGGTGTGTATCCGTTTGAGATTTGACCAGGGTGGTTGAGCACAATGACCTGTGCTGTGAAATCGGCAGCGCCCTTGGGTGGGTTGTTCTTGGAGTCGCCAGCGACGTATCCACGACGCAACTCCTTGACGGACACGTTCTTTACGTTGAAACCAACGTTGTCACCGGGGACAGCCTCTTGGAGAGCTTCGTGGTGCATCTCCACAGACTTGACTTCAGTGGTGATGTTGGCGGGGGCGAAGACGACGATGGTGCCAGGCTTGAGGATACCAGTTTCGACTCTGCCTACGGGCACCGTACCGATACCACCGATTTTGTATACGTCCTGGAGGGGAAGACGCAGGGCCTTGTCTGTGGGGCGAGCAGGGGGCAGGATGGCGTCGAGGGCCTCAATGAGGCATTTACCTTCAGCCTTGCCTTCCTTGCGCTCAACGTTCCATCCCTTGAACCAGGGCATTTTGGTTGAGGGCTCCAACATGTTGTCTCCGTGCCAGCCAGAAATGGGTACGAAAGCGACAGCTGCTGGGTTGTAACCGATTTTCTTGATGTAAGAGGAAACTTCCTTCTTGATTTCCTCGAAACGGGGTTCGCTGTATGGGGGCTCAGTGGAGTCCATTTTGTTGACGCCCACAATCAGCTGCTTGACACCGAGGGTGAAAGCGAGCAGAGCGTGCTCACGGGTCTGTCCGTTCTTAGAGATACCAGCCTCGAACTCACCGGTACCAGCGGCGACGATGAGCACGGCGCAGTCAGCCTGGGAGGTTCCAGTGATCATGTTCTTGATGAAATCTCTGTGTCCGGGAGCGTCGATGATGGTGACATAGTATTTAGCGGTCTCGAACTTCCACAGAGCAATATCGATGGTGATACCACGTTCACGCTCAGCCTTCAGTTTGTCCAACACCCAGGCGTATTTGAAGGAACCCTTACCCATTTCCTGGGCCTCCTTCTCGAACTTCTCGATGGTACGTTTGTCGATACCACCGCATTTGTAGATCAAGTGACCGGTGGTTGTGGACTTGCCGGAGTCGACGTGTCCAATGACGACAATGTTGATATGAATCTTTTCCTTGCCCATTTTTGGTTAGTCACGGATTACAATCCACGTGTAATATCCGAGATAGACTCCAACAGAATGGATTTTGCAAAGACTGCATATATATCGGCAAATCGGTTCGGTAATTTGACGTTCCACGCAAGTCTGCTAGTATCAGGCCGATGGTTTGGCGACATGTTACGTGTGTCAGCAGACGACGCACATGACCGTATTTGATAGCCAGCAAAGGTAGCTGTGGTGTGTCCGTTAAATACCATATCATAATATCGCGTTATTCTTGACAACACTAAACTACCATTATATACGACACTGCCATAATTAGAAACGAATTACACTTAAATTGAAGCTTATAAGGAATCCTACGTGCCACAAGCAACCTGTATGTCAAACCAATTTGTCCATCAAGCAGGATGCAAGCGCATACGCGCGCCCAAACGGGTGTTAATAACCGAATAAATTACAGATTGGGGTCGCGACTGTCGATATATCATTGCGTTGCAACGGACTTTGTATATCGTAGTTCTTAATTACAGATAATGTCACCCCGGGTTTTCATTAAAACGAATACGAGGACAGCGGATGCAATATGTCAGCGAGGGTCGCTTGAATTTAATATATACCCTGGTCATCCCTATTCAGTGAAAACATTCAACAGTTTACGTCGCTTCGCTGGTCGCCGATCTTAACGTCTCTGTCTAAATGGGAACACAGTCTTTCTCCATTTTATCTGAATTTATATAATGTATTTCAAGGAGCAGCATTTCTTCGCCATTTTAGTTAAGTTAAGTTTGTATCTGAAACCTACACTACTATGTTGGTATTTTTTCCGCTTTTCCGCTTGCCTATTTATGCTAATGGAGTTTTATGGATTTGTTGATATAGGGTCAACAAACTTAATAAATAAATCTAGGTCTAAATACATACGATTTCTCGTCGGTTTCTCGAAGAAAAACATTAGAAGGACGCTACGTCACTCGAGTCCATGCGATAAAGTTGTTGTTGTATTTCCTACATACACGCTATGGGACAATCTGCCCACTCGTTGGTGACCTTTGATCAGATTACCACTCATATATCGCCACATTCAAGATTCCTTTGTTGGTCTCGAAAGAATTTTCTCAAAGAAAATATTTTATGCATCCTTAAAGATAGATGTTTTTCATAAAAAAATTACATTTTCTATAGATAACCAGCTGTAAGCGGTTTCTGAATTGAGATTTTGGAGGTAAGAAAGTGCCAAACTCTCCATACTATAATGCCGAAGTGTTTTACAATACTTTTTGGCAAATGCTCAATTTTTTTAATTCTTTACTGTATACCAAAAAAGCTTGTAAAATTGTTTATGTACAAAGGCAAGCTTAACTCAATTTTGAAATTTCTCCCAGCAAACCGTTGAGCGATAGAGAAACAATAGGGGATCTAATTCTGAATCCGGAAAACAAACATAATTACGGTGAGTAGCCTGATAAACGAGTCAACCGGCGTCATCTGCCGGCCATCAGTGAGAAACTTGCACGCTATGAATTATCGCCGAGCTGCTAATGAGAGAAACGGCGGCTCTACCAGCATCTAGTAGCTATCGCGTCAACTCTAATAGATTACCGATAGATCAACGCCCTGGGAACGACACCGTCTCTTGATACAGAGAAATATATATGTATCTATGTTCGTACAGATTCTAGACAGACTCCTTGTAGGTAGAGTGGTTGCGAGTGCTACTGTAGATCATCTGGTCCTGGGGGTCTACTCTCTAAGCCCGAAGTCCGTGGTTTTGGCCTTAGTTACGGGCGTTTTCTACTCCGTATGACAAAAATGTATAATGACACGATTTGACAGTTGTTCTTAGTTCGGGTTCGGGACTAATCGTGAGTCAGTAGGTGATACGGAGTGGAAATCGCCCGTAACTAAGGCTGAAACGACGGACTTCGGGCTTAGAGAGTAGACCCCCTGGTTCGTTCCCTGGGTCGAGCAACAAATTCTACAGACTGCCTCGTTGGTACAGTGGTCGCAAATGCCGTTGAACACGAAGTTCAGGGTTCGAGTTCCGGGTCGGGCAACATGTTCCACCTGTGGGTGCTAGACCAAGTGCTACTGTTGAGGATCTAATTCTGGGTTCGATTGCCGGGTTGGGAAACAAGTTCCACGATTACCTATCTAGTAGTAGTGCTGTGCATTAGGTCCAGGGTTTAAATCCCCGGACGTTTTATTTGCAAAGTTTTATTGGTCCTCCATTTGGAATGTCTCATTAGAAGCCCAGTGTATGACTTAAACACAAATGGCGAAATGTGAATGATTGAAAACGTCATAAGTGCTCGTTAACGTAATTTTCAAAAGAGTAGAATCAGAGATATATGTCTAACCCTTCGGGAAAAACAGGCGTGGTGTTGCAAGTACAGTTTAAGCGTTTCAAAGCTACAATGGCATAATAAGAGCGTGAACTCGCTCTCAGATGAAAATCTAAGAACGCGACTAGTCGGCAACAATTCAAATTCCCACTTTGCAAGTGTAGCAAACGACTGCGTTGTTTCTGTTTGTTTGATAACTTCAGACGCAGCCTTATCGGTTTACTGTCTACATTTATGTTTCGACTGCAGATCATTATTTTTTGTTTCAGTACCTAATTGGTTTTGCAAGCGAATATATAAGAGATAGATAGATGTGTGCACGAACCTACAATAATATAAGGTGAATTTAAACTAAATTACTTTTTTGGAACATGTTTTTTAATTCACAAGTGCATGAACAACAATACGTTTCACTAAATTAGTGAAATACCACTGTCTATTTCTCTCTATCTTCTCATGCAAATATAGTCAATGTCATGTTACAATTTCTCGCTCCAAAAAAAGAAACTTCGGTGAATGCACCATATGGTATTTGCTCACATAACGAATACATTCCAAACTTTTGAACCCGGCCACTTATAACTTTTCTAAAATATCTAAACTTTAAAACGAATAATAAATAACAAGTACACAAACATCCCGTAGTGATAGTGAACCAATCATGTCAGTTCAGAAACTTCTAATCTACTCCAACGGATAAGGTGAAACTAGCGGGAAATTCACGAGTTTGAATCCAATTGGTTGCGCAATCCACAACTCGACTGACCATAGCACAAGCATTTATCAGTTAGCTTTATTTGAGGTGTCGTCAGGAACATTAATCATTTGCAACCCAAAATTCTAGTCTAATATTCTAAAGATGCAGTTTGCGGTATTTCGTAGATTCAATATCGATGGACATCCGAACCGCATCCGGTTTATTAGGATTCCTCTAACGAGCAGGTTTATTGAAAACGTGTCTATATTGCACTGCTTAGTGAGATATTGGTTAGTGATAATTTATTATCATTTAACATTTCTCAGGTGTTCGAAGCTGCAATCAGTATCTTCAAAATGGTTTTAGTTCAGTGTAGGTACTGCGCGTTTGCCTTCTTAGATGCAAGCTGCGGTCGTGTGGACCCGCGTAGAAGCAACGTAACAGTTAGGTATGTATGTATGCGTAGCAGTCTCGTAGCCCTGCGTAGCAATTGCATTGACCTGCGTAGTAGTTGCGCAGGCCTGCTACATGCTGCAAAGACGTCGAAACCGCTTCATTTCGCATTCCCGTGTAATAATTATTTTCAGTACATTAAAACGGTTTAGTTATTTTCAACACATTTGCTCAAAAAATGCATTTACGAAGCCTGTATGCATTGTTCGAAAGTTAAAAATTATGCACCACACAATGGAGCGTGCGGCAAAATAGGTACTCTCACCTAAGTACATATTTTACCGCAAACTCCGTTGTATAGCGCCGTGCGTATTCTTTACGGTTTTTTTTTAATTTCCATAAAAATTAATAAGAATTCCACCAAGGATTTTCACATCACGAGAATAAATAAGCTAAATAATCGGACCTCCTTGGAAGCGCTTTTGCTGTATAGGTACGTTTGTCTCATTTTAATATTATAGAGAAAATGAGAGAAGATAAATAAAAAAAATAAAGTATGTGGTTCTAATTTTCACCACGCGCATGTGGCGCCCTTTGCAAATTCGTGCCATTTTCATATTAGAAACGTCAGAGATTGTTGCGACTTTCCGACTGATTTCTAGAGACAAAAAGTTTGTTTCATTACTTATTGTAATGTTTTCTCGCAAATGTGTCGAAAAACGTTGTATGACACACGTGCGGATTTGGTTTTTACAAACTCGTGACTATACAGCAAAAGCGCTTCCAAGGAGGTCCGATTATTTATCTTATTAATTTTTATGGAAATTAAAAAAAAACCGTAAAGAATACGCACGGCGCTATACAACGGAGTTTGCGGTAAAATATGTACTTAGGTGAGAGTACCTACTTTGCCGCACGCTCCATTGTGTGGTGCATAATTTTTAACTTTCGAACAATGCATACAGGCTTCGTAAATGCATTTTTTGAGCAAATGTGTTGAAAAAAATATTACTGGTTACAAATACTGGTATTCAGCTGAATCCATTTGTCGTTTGACTGGAAGCCGACCCCATTTTGAACGAATAAAATTCGTTCAAAATGGCTTCAAAACATTGCAAAATAAGAAACCCTGCCTGTAACACGTCAGACTGCACGGCCTGTCTATTCGATTAATGTCGATGCACGATGCAATAACGAATTACGTGAACATTTTTCAAACATACACATGAATAAAATATTTTCGTAGTCTGAGGAAACTTGTTAATAAATTTTCAACGTGTTGCTAAATGTTGTTGCTTTAAGTCTCTCTCGATGGGGCTTAGCATCACCTCGCCTCTTTGCGCTGCCATCGCGCTATTTATGTGGCTCCAGACTGCAGACTTTACATTGTGATATTCGCTGATGTAATATCTATACTAATATTATAAAGAGGTAAAATTTGTAAGTTTGTATGTAGGGGGTAATCTCTGGAACTAATGATCCAATTCTAAAAATTTTTTCACTGGTAGAAAGCTACATTATTCCTGAGTGCTATAGGCTATAAATTATTTTTATAACATGTATATTAACCGAGCTATCACAACTTTTGTCTAACAAGTCGGAAAGAAATACCTCAATACAATAGAATTATTTGCGTGCATGTAGGTGTAGGGTAGGTGTAGAGTAGGTGTAGGGTAGGTGTAGGGTAAGTGTAGGGTAGGTGTAGGGTAGGTAGGTAGGTAGCCAGTTGACGGGAGTGAAGCCGCGGGGGACAGCTAGTATATAATATATGTATAGTTTCGAAGATGCAATCTTGTTTCGTTGTTTCCAACAAGTTGGATTAACTATTTGTTGAAAATGTACAAGTAGGTATGAATAGCGGGATGTCTGTTGAGTGCTTGGTGGCTATCATTCCTAAACGCCACCCAAAGAGAAGCTTTAAAGTTTATCGTTACCGGATCCCTTGTTGCATTTATTTGTGGAACGTGGTGCACGTTCCTTGTGTGCATTATGACTTTATGAAGTTTTATAGTCTTATAATAAGTCTTGTCTTGAATTATTAATTAAAGAAATTTCTTTTGAAAAAAGCAGCACCTTTGTGTGTGCTCTTCCATCTGTACTTTTTTCTTTTCTTTTTAAGTGTTTTGTGTGAACATAAATAAATGAATAAATCATTTCCTTGCGCTCAAATTCAGTTTAGAAAAAACCAGGCAAGTACGAGTTGGACTCGCATGCATAGGGTTCCGAACAATGCTCATTTTAACCGACTTCAAAAAAGGAGGAAGTTCTTAATTCGGTTGTATTTTTTGTAACATGTTACTGTCACTTCTTATAGGTTTTCCTGTAATTCATAGGCATCTGTATTTTTTTCAACATTTTAGACTCAGTTTCGGATATACATTCGAGATTTTTATGAAAAATGACCACTCCCTGGTCATTTTTCATAAAAATCTCGAATAACTTCAAAACTATTTTATTTTAATTATGAAAAATATATTCGAAACACTCATAATAAGCCCTTTTATTTGAAATGGCACACGATGCAGTTGGAAAAACTTTTTCAAGTTTTCTAATTTGCCTCAAACAGTGAGAAATTGTTTCAAAATTTCATCATTATCTTCACTTATAATAGAATGGTTTGTTTTGACAATCAAAGCACAGCTGAAACCACTAAGTCTAGAATGTTGAAGAATATATTATTTAGATTTAATTTATGACGTGAGTATCCTTAAGAAATAAGTTTTGAAAATTTAAACTTTAACGGATGAAATGGGAACAAAATCTACGCTACCTAGAATTATCAAATGTCAGTACCTATTAATTTCCATGAAGTAATCATGGGGTGGGCTTTTCTCCGGTCACCCCATTTGACCTTACCAGGAAACCTCTCACTACCAGCTGTATGCAATGATACCTTTGTCTGACTTCTGAATTTACACTGGTAAATTAAAATACAATTCTACCCAAGTTTTTGCGACCGGACTAACGGGACATTCCGACACAAAAATTTAGTCCCAGTTCCTGGGATTCATTTCGAAAAGCCAATACCTAGCAATCCTTTTTTTTAATTTATTGTTTAATTAATTGGGGTTTTTTTCCCAATGGATACACCAACCCCATCATGCCTTATACAAACTACTCCAAAACAATGCTTTAAACTTAATTCTCCTAGGAATGGCACCACATATCTATAATAAACTACCTACAAACAGGGTGAATAGGTACGTAGCGGTGAATCGGCACAAAACTTTGAAGGGGAGTCTTACGTTATTTAAATCTTGTTTATTGCGATCTCCAATTTTATTGAATTGAAATAAATAAAATAAAGATGCTTTCTTAGACAACCAATATTATGATGTTAAAGTGAAATACCTTATCAAAGTTGTGTTTCTATTCAACCCGTTTGACGGTACCTAATACTTTGTTAAACATTCAAGATATCAATATATAATATTTAAGAAGCAACAATCTATTGATAAGTAGATAAAAAATTGTCTGTTTAATCATACATGTTGATGGTGAATACTCGAGTCCGATTTATTTTATTCAAATTATTTTTGATTGTGTTCTTAGTTATGTCACAGATTACATGTGCTGATAAAATTAGATATTACGTAGTTATTATGACATTGTATATTCTGACATTATTTATTGAATTTATGATATTGAACAGGGTATTATTTTGAAATCATGACATTGTATAACGTATTCATTTTATTCTATGACATAGAATATAGTATTTTTTTTTTAATTAATGACATTGTGCAGGGTATTAATTGGAATTCTATGACAATGTATAAAGTATTAATAGTTTTTTTTTGACATGTTATAAAATACGTATTAATCGGAATTTACGAAATTATATAATTTTAATAATTTTAATGATAAATTTTGCATTCCTGAATTGGTACAACACATTGGACTGCGCATTCACTTGACATCTGGAAATGTATGATTATGATGATATGTTGAGCAATAAACATTTTAATCTTGAATCTTAAATTAAAAGGAAAATCTTAATCAATATGGTACACCAACTCGCTTAATTTTTTTGCCACATCTGACTTTGGTTGTGGTAAAATTGATAGTATTAAACCAACCTCTGACATATTTAAATTAAACTCATTGATTAAAATTCTTCTTTCCTCTTGGTTCTTGACACAATCCATCAGCAAAAATGATGTACATCCTCAAGTACGTTGCATGTATTGCAGTTGGGAGGTCATACCAAAACATGAGCAGAAATACAATTTTTCTGGATAGCTGTTTAGATTCTTAAGAGCGTTTACGCGGTACGGCTTTTCATACAAACTTTCAAATCATAATTCTTCAAAATGAATGAATCGATTTTAACGAAACTTGGTATGCGAACGCTAGATATCCAGGTCTAAATAGTTATTAGAAAACATTTTTGAAAAAGTTTTCAGAGGGAGAGAGAGAGCGATTTTAAGTTTTCAAAAAAAAAAAAATAATAAAAAAAAAATCACTATATCCTTCCCCCTGAACTCTTTTTCAAAAATGTTTTCTGATAACTATTTAGACCTGGATATTTAGCGTATGCATACCAAGTTTCGTTAAAATCGGTTCATTCATTTTGAAGAATAAGGACTTGAAAGTTTGTATGAAATGACATACGGCGTACACGCTCTTAAGGACATTTACATAATCTGACTAACAATGCATTGTTTTATTTTTTTCAGATTTTCTTAGGCAGTCTAAACGCACTGGAACAAATGTTATTTCAACCAGTATAAGCTTTTTATTCAAACAAACAAACACAATTGTCTTTTTTTTACGTTACAGTCTCAAACGCCTCCCTGGAAGGACTGGCTGAATTGAAGGTATTCTTCCCCCGCTCCACCTCGAACCAATCCAATTTAAAACTATTAAAATCGATGTTAACTAAAGATGCGAGCGCGTCACTAGTGTGTCGTCATGGAGGTATACTTAGTAGCAGACACTAAGCTTCGGCACTGCACAACGTGCAAACAATAACTTCGTTGCATACACAAAGCACCTTCGAAAACATTACTTGACAAATATCTCCAAGAGCTTGTTAACATTGTTGTCGGTACTGCTTATTTTATATCAAGGAAATTAAAACAGTCGTACAAAAGAACTATTTACTACTCAGTCTTTGTATGTGAACAAAGGAATATGTGCATTTATAGTTATTTATGATACTAATGCGGTAAGTTGGTTTTTACAAACGAGTAGATGAGGGCTTACCATAGTCACGAGTTTGTAAATACCAATTTCCGCACGTATGTCATACAACGTTTTTCAACACATTTGCGAGAAAACAGTACAATAGGTACGTAATGAATAAACTTTTGTTTTTAGATCAGTCAGAAAGTCGCAACAATCTTTGACGTTTCTGAAATGAAAATGGTGCGAATTTGCAAATGGACTCTTACCCAATTCGTCCGACGCATATATTTAATGTACAGCACAAAATTATAAAGGACGTTGATTCCCGATTACAGTGGAGCTTGTAGCAAACAGCTGCACGGATCGATTTTCAATCGATTCCTCAATACCTCGGAAAGCACGTTAAGCCTTTGCCTCGTTTTCTGGAACTGGTGTAAACAATAAATAGACATGCAATTTCAGCAATCCCGGGAGATTTGCTATCATTTATTGAAGAGTTCCGTTGCCCAACTCCGAAGTTCTTCATTAGATCTTCACCAAATTGAAATGGAACCAGTCCGGGAAAATACTCTTCCAAACGAAAAAATAATCATCCAAATCAGGTGACAATAATTGGCGAAAATATCGCTGAACAAACATATTATCTGGGATCCGATCATCAGATATTGAATTATACCTTCCGTCATCAGCTCAGCAACATGAGATGATGATTATCTGGCACACAATTGTGGCTACACAGTACGGCTTTTAGCTGAAAAGGATCGAAACTAAATCGTGAACACCATCGTTTCATACACGTATTGCAGGACTTGTTACTATTTTTATCGATAGTTATATATTTTTGGGTGTATTAGAATTTAAAATTACCATTTTTAGGGTTCGTCATCTGAAAGAGATAGCCGGTCGGAATGCCGCTGGGTACTACCCAGCGGAATTCCGACCGGCTGTCTGGCATTGGGTTGTAACTAATGAAACGTACATGGTACTGCACAAATGTAATTTTACATTGTGTGTTTCTATTTCCGTTATAACAACAAATATAAATACAAATTAAAGAGCGCCCGTACATCCATGTCGACCTCAAAATCCCGACCATAAAATAGTTCATGAAACGCCTCACAAAGCGTTTCATCGAAACAGCTGAAAGCACCAAAACCCTTTGATTTCAAAGGCCATCCAATACACTTCCTCCCGTTTTAGTAAGACTCGCCGTCCTCGGCATACACTCGTCGAGTCCGACGACGAGATCATAAAGATACAAGCAAGCTGTAGGGAAACCAGCACGCTTAGAAAACACAAACCCAGACCGCGTTCCGTATTCCAGCCTCGACGCCGAGGCCCATCGCGACGACCTATTCAAAACCCTGCCCGTCTTTTGCCTAACGAGCCAGCCCGCGTCGCTGAGCCGCCATTAGACTTAAATCCTATAAGTAGTAGTAATGTAATGACCCAGTCTGTCCCTTGCTGTCCCAAATAAACGCCGCTAAGCTGAGGTCGTATCCCACAGGATCCCTTAGCGAGCGGTCAGTAGTTTCTAGTCTGTAGCTAGCTTTTTGCCCTGGCTGGGGGCCTTAGATTCATTTGAGGCCACCACAGGATAATCCGGTTAAGCAGTTGATAGCCCTTGCGTGTTAACTTGCTAGTGCTCATACATAAAAAAGCACCCGTACAACAAACGACACTTTTTACCCGACTATGCGAAGCAAAAAGGAGGGTTATGAATTTGACGGGTATGTATATGTGTATGTACGTGTGTATGTATGTACGTGTGTATGTATGTACGTGTGTATGTATGTATGTTCATCTGTTCTCTCATAACTTCCTAACCATACCTAATATTATAAATGCGAAAGGAAGTTTGTTTGTTACGCTTTCACGCTAAAACGGCTGAACGGTTCGTCATGAAATTTGGCAGATATATAGCCTGGGATATGGAAAAGGACATAGGCTACTTTTTTAAGCGATAACCGCCATCCACGCGGGCAGAGCCGTGGGCAAAAGCTAGTTTATCATTATTTGACAAATGGGGTGTCATTGGAAGCGTCTAAATTGTCCGCTGGTTAGGCTAGGTTATGTTGCAATAAATTGTATGTGGCGACTTAATTTTTTTTACCCGACTACGGCGAAGCAAAAAAGAAGGTTAATTTTAGTAATATGGTCGTATTGGGTATCAAACTAAAGTGCTTAATTAGCACATTTCAAATATATACAGCGTGTAAGGGACATCGACGCACAAACGAATACCATGGATCCAAGACATGATTCTGGACCCCCCGTTGAAAATTTTCGTCAGCTTTTTCCTCATTTTTTTAATTTTTTTCAAGCGTTTTTTTACTTTAGACTGTTCATAATAGTTATTCTTACCCAACCCAATGTGATTTTTTATAAAAAATTGTTAAATCACTACTATAACTAAAAAAAGCAATGTAAATAAAACTAGTATTAGGCATCTGCTCAGCTGTTTTGTTGCAAAAGGTCAACGCATCCTGCCTAATAGCAAAACACTAACTAAACCCATGTGTGTGTTACGTCTAACATACCGTCTAGAAAAGACATTTTTCATGTGTGGTCTGTAAACCGATCATTAGCGAGATTAATGACTTCTACAATTTGGTTAATGGCATTAAGTGTAGCCTTTTCGTGAAGTTTGCTTTACGATGTCCCTAACACCCTGTATATGTATATTGTCATAATAATTTAAATACCAAAAAAAAATAGAGAAGAAGTTCAAAAACTAAAACCCGACTACAGAAAATTCACGTTCTAAAAAGTATGAAACAAGAAAACATAACCGTGGTTGTATGTTAATCTAACCTATCGTTTACATGCCACTAGTAAGAGAATATACGCAAATATCCGACTTCATTCCGAAACCATAATGGACATCTACCTAGCCAACCTGGAGTTTAAAAAAATAACATTAAAATCTCATTTACGTTCCTCTCTCCGAATTACGAGAACTCCGCGGTATTATATCCTGGGCTTTAACTATTTAAGTATGTATTATTCTAGCTAAAATTAAAGCTCATGTACTCGTTTTTACATTTTGCGTGCTTCTAATTTAGTTCTATATTGCTTCTATTTTAAGTCCTTTCAGTCCATCCAAAGGTTGTCTTGTAGATATCGCTGTTCACGATAAGACCGCCTTTGAAATTTTATTCTATGGGTATGGAATAAAAAAATTGTAAAATTTCAGTGAAACTATTTTGGGGTGCAATAAATAATATTCTATCAACGTATGCGGTCGGTACCTAACAAAAGTCGGGCGTCGTAGCCGAAGCAAGCCTCAAAAACGCTGGCGTGACGATTTAGACTCGTCCCTGTCAGATTGGCCGGAGAAAGTAGGAGATTAAATTAGCTGGAAAAATATGGGGACGCTTTTGCCGAACGGTGGGACACCATAGTCAAATACTTAGTTATTTTCGCTTTTTGCATTATACTCTCCGTACATCTTCGGTTATGACGGGCCTAATGGTTTTTAAAATAATATATTTAAAGTAGGAATCCCCCTGACAATATCCAATACTGCCTTCTGTATCATGATCTCGAGTTCATCGATAGAGTTGGGATCCCATTCAAAAAAAAAAAATGAGTTGTTCTTGTCAGTTTTTAACAACTTTAAACGGTTTTTTGCTAATTGTTTATCCTTTAAAATAAAACAGTTTTCAAACAATAAAGAATTTATCTGCCACATATCTAGCTGAACTATATCATTAAAGTCTCCATTCAAAGCTATGAGACAATTTTATACCCATCATATCGTTTGCAGTCGCTCCATTCTATTTTACAGCTGACAACTTTATTGATCGTCAAATGAAACCTGAAGCTAGACTTAAAGTGGTAGATAATATAAACTAAAACGTCTCTATCGAACTACTCTTATTAATCTACTAAATAAAAATAAAACACCCGTTCCGTTTCCGTATATCTGGGAACCGATAAACCCTTTGAATTTATTAGGATTGCAAACACAAATGGTCTGTTTAGCTGTGCATGTCTGTCGTGTCCTTTTCGCAGTTTGTCCAACAGTCAAAGGCGGTCTCGATAAATTGGATTATCTGGTGCCGATGACATGATGGGTGGAGGCGACGATTGGGGTGGACAATGGCTAAGTTATCTGATAGCTAGAAACATTTGTATAGCCGCTACAGACGGCGGCGTCGCCCGCAAAGACCACTGCACTGTATGGCTTTGCAGGTATACTCGTACATATCAGTGGCTAACTGTGTATGATACATATCAGTGGCTAACTGTGTGTGATACATAACAGTGGCTAGCTGTGTACGATACAATACATACCAGTGGCTAACTGTGTACGATACATATCAGTGGCTAACTGTTGCTTGCAATCCAGTGAATTTTGTTATTGCTATATCAGATTCTAACAAACATTTAAATCCTAACTAATATTATTGTAGTGAAAATGACTTTATTCGTTACGCTTTGACGCCTAAATAGATGAACCAATTTTCATTAAATTAGTATAGAGATATATTTCCAAATCTATCTATAATAAAATTCATGAAAATTGCATAAGCTTTTAGTACGAAATATTTTAGTTACTTTAGTATCTATTTTTAGATATGTTTATACAATTTAGCCCCTGATTATTTCCGGGTAGGCACATACAGAAGGAACGGTTCCTTTGAAAACCATTAATGGTAAGAATCAGAGAAGTCAATACGTGCCATTGGTAATATTCTTTAGAAAAAGAACGTAATGGACGTTTTTCTAAAGCCAACAATATTATTTTCAGAGAAATACCACTTCCTCACCACCAAATTATTATTTACAGGTTTTATTGACAACATTTTTGTAAGAAGCTTAGAGAGAAGAAATTGCACCTTACTTTGATATGATTCATTTTGAGATTGGTATTCGTATTAAAAGAGAAACAGTATTGCCCTGGATTGTTTGTTCGAATTGAAAATTTACTTTGATATGATTAATTTTGAGATTGGCATTTGTATTAAAAAAAAAGAACAGTAAGTGCACTCGATTTCTTGTTCGAATTGAAAATTCACGTCATTGTTGGTCCAAAGTCGGGATGTCAGGCAGCGACGGCGTCCACGTTGTCGCCTCATCTATATTGAGTCGCTCACCGGCGCGGCGGCGGCTCGGCCACCAACTATCTCTGCCAGCCGCCATATTCACTGCATTTTAGAATTCAATTGAGCTGACTTTGTGAGTTTTCTCTTTAATTCGCTCCGACGGTCTTGTTACACCGCTAGAAGCACACAAACTTCTCCTTCCACATTTCCAATAAAAGAGATCTGACAGAGGTAGTCAGACCTCTATCTGTTTTAAAAATTTCTTAACTTCCAGGTAACTAACGAATAGGAGTTGGGACGCAAACTAAAAATAGATGAAGGTTTTTAAAGTTTATAGGCGCAAATAAAAGTGCTGAACTAATTAATTGCATTATTTTTGAAAATGCTCTTCGTTTCTTAACAGAGGAGTTACCTACCTACTGTAATTAAAAGCTAAACCAGTTTTTCATAAGCGAATTCAGAAGAAAGTAATTGAGGTTTAATTCTGTTAATCGAGCCCATTAACTGGCGGTATCACGGCACTACGCGACGCTGCCCCTAATGGGCTTTTACCAACGCATTTACCTAACGAATGACCTAGGACGCGTCCTGCCGCCCGGCGACCGGGGCGCCCGGCGACCGGCGCCCGACACGCGCCCGGCGTCAGCACGTTACTACGATTTAGAACCCAATATACGAGTCCCGGGAGCATCTCCGCGCACAAATACAACCTGCTCATAATAATTTGGACAGCAAAATTGAGCGCTCCCACACTGTCGCACCCAACACGACACTCCACAAAATGTTTAAACAAACAAAAAGCCTTAAAAAATTATTAAGCCATTTTATAAGCCGCTTGACAAATACGGATAACAGCATTCTGACAAATATATTTGTTTAAAATTAATGACTGGCAAAATATTAGTGGTATGAAACAAAGCACGCAATTAATCCATGAATGCGAGTGAAGTCACGCGATGGTGCGATGGGCGGCCAGCGAACAATCATCCGAACGACTTATATACACACGGGAACATAAAACAACTAAACTCACTAAAAGCTGGCTCGAACTAATAATACGAGCCACAATATTATGTTTAATTCCGAAGTGGTTTACTACCTAACTGAATGAGTTCAGTTTTTAAAATAAATCACCAACTTGCAGTTTCGAAAACTGCTTTAGTTTGACTAAATTATGTGGTGTTGGTGGTCGTAGAAATTGGTTACTCGGAACTTGGCCGATATGAATCAGAATGCACGGTAACAAAAAATGGCATGGCACAACTTCCATGATTCCAAGTAAGTCGGAGTATTTAGGAGCGACTATCAGGAACTAAATTGGCTTCAACAATCTTGAGTTCCCAAAACTTCAAATCAACTCTTGGGATGAAGTTTGTGTGAGAATACTTTTAGGCTAATTAATATTGCAGTTGCTTAACTTTCCTGCTCCACTCAAACCTTAATTACGTTTCATTGAGAAAGAGATACTTTAATCTTGGCGTTCAACGTTTCGAATTGATGAAATTGTATTTATTTTTTGGGTGGGAACCACAAATATTGTTCTGTGGGTCAATAATGTTTCGCGATTGTATCGTATGATGAAAATAATCAAATAAAGTGGCCATTCGTTATTTTCTGTGTATTATCTGGATGTATTTTTCTTTCATATTCGAAACCACATGAATCTGTTTATTTAGTAAATATTGTGCTTTTGTATACATTGCATTATTTGAAACCCGTATGTTTGCTTCTTTATTAACTGTTTTAAACAATTAGGTAGTTGGACTGCGATTTTAGTACCTACTCATGTTGGCTGATTCCTTTATAGTTTTATACAATGTTAAAGTTGCCATTTACAAGAAATTCTGTATAACATCAGATGATAAACGAGAGCCTTCCTCTTGTCTGAAACCTCCACACACCAGACTTATTTTACACGAAGCTCTCCCAGTAACATATCGGTGGTTAAATCTTATTTATTAAAAGACTGCAACAACAACAATATCTAACGCAAATACAATTTTCAGATTACAAGCCCTTGTAAACCACAATGTTAAATTGTAAAGATCATAATATTAAAAATGTTTGCAATCCCAGCACAAAAGGCATTCCTTGTTTCGAAAGTAAAGCAAATGAAAAATATAAGACTTCAAGTTTCCAATTACTTTTTATGAAGCACTGGCTGCTGCCAGCGGCTGCGCCCCCGTGCCAGTCGAACATTATTTTGAGAAAATACACTCCCTCATAAAAACTATGAAAAGTTGGTATCCTATGGGTGTTTGTTACTACACCAATCCGTTGATTAATTGGTGTGGTAACACCCTATTATATAGGACATAAGATTCTGGATGAGCTCTACCCGTATGCCAAGTTTCATGCAAACAGGTAACAAACTGGCAAACATACCAAGTTATATAGTTTTACAATGTTAATGTCAAGTAAAGTATGAATGGAGGTCTTTAAGTTGTAGCTTCAGCGCTGGAAGGCGTGCTTTGAGTGAATGTTACGTTCAATCCCTGCAATCCTTTTACCCTGTAAGTAATAATCCTGAGTGGGTCCGCGGCGTCGTCCGCGGCAATACTCATACGGCGATATCTGCCACCAATCACTTGAGATGGCAAATTAGTCTCTGGGATTAAAAAACAAACGTCCCCTAAATGCCCACCGCGTCCGCCGCAGCGATGAACGCCGCGTGCTAAGCTACACATTAGAGGACCGGTCGCGGGCGCAGCGGCGGGCACCGCTTCTCTTCACGCCTCGCACCACGCGCCGTGTCACGCCCCGCATCTTATAAACAACATCGTACATTGCCATTTGTTTGTGTTTGCGCGTCTGATTGATGACACTGGCCGCTGCACGCGTCGCCTGTCTGTAAACGGAAAAAAACGTACCAAAGACGCGCCGCGAGACGGCGAGACGCCACGCCGCACGCGACGCACGACACCCCGCGTCTCCGTAAACGAAGCCTTAGTGAAGTATGTTATCGTATTTCTTCATGCCATTCTTTTGAATTAAAGATCCCCTGCAGTGTGATTCTGTAAGACTTCATTCTAAACTTCGAATCTGAATCCGCTGTGAGTTTCTTGATTGGCATTCTAAAACTCGGTTGATAATTCGAATCTACACTAGCGCTACTATTGCGAGCGTGTTTGCGAGTTGAACTAAATTTACCTCGAGATTTTGACAGATAAAGTATGAGATGACGTAAAAAGTGGCATTCTATAAGGTAATTCCCCTGTCACTTCGACGTTCACTTTGCACTCGAACGCGATTCAAAGTGTCAAATTAAAAGCATCTATTTTACGAGTGAAAATAGAATAAATCATGGTTAAATAGTGTTTAAATAAAGTTTTTAAAGTTATAAAGTGAATAAGTGCCTACCTACTTAAGCGATAACGATGGCAAGAATGTTTTTGTTTAAATCTTTATTAGAAGAAGCTCATGCTTTGGATAAACTAGAAAATCGACAATCTACCAAAATTCGAAGTTTATCTTTATTAACCCGAGATGACGACTATGTGAGCGTCTATAGATTGTCAAAGGAGCTAATTGACCAACTGGAATATGAGTTACTGCCTCTGATAAAGCCCACAAAACGTCGTGGCAAAGGACTTTCAGCTCGTATAAAAGTAAGAGCTTCATTTTACTAAGTATAAAGTTAGTTTTGTAAGTATTAACTCAGTTTATAGCTGAAAGATTTGTAACCAAGCACACCATAATAAGAAAAACACTTAATAATACGAAGTATTCCCTATATGTGGTTCCCCTGCTAGCTTTATGTTTTCATGTTAGTCCAAGGACCCTGTATAGTTATAATATTCGTATTCTATTAAGCATGAAAATAACCAAATTGGTCCCTATTTTATTTTGACTAGATCTAGATTAAGTAGGTATTTAATTGTTTTATTGTTTCACAGTTATTATGCACCTTGTCATTCTTGGCTAATGGCAGTTATCAGAAAATAATTAAAGAAAATATAAGAACATATTTATCGCAACCATCAGTATCTCGTTGCATAAATGAAGTAGTGGAAGCTCTTAATAATCCAGCAATAGTAAAAAAATATATAAGGTTTCCTCAAAATATACAAGAAAGACAAATGTTAAAAGAAAGGTTAAATTTACAACCAGAAATATAAACTTACTTCATGATTATTTCACTATTATTACCGGCACTGATCGATCAAAAAACAAACAGAACGTAAACAAAACAATGCAACCAAAAGTACTCTGTGAATGCAACGAACTTTTAAACGTCAACGGCAATAAATGAAAATATTGTCCACAGATTACTTATGATATTATCTGTCAGTCATTTCTTTTCGTTAGGTAAGCATAGATTATATTCACGGCACGAATTTAGAGTTTTCTGTTTTTTTTTTACTTATTAGCTGCCTTAAATTCCTTAAAATAAGAAATTTTAATTTAAACATCGTAATAGCTAAAAATCTGTGTCAAAAACTGGTAAAATGAAAAACCGATAAATCCCGACTTAGATTTTGTTGAGTGTGGTAGTCACTAGTACAGTGTTGGTCGCTTTGGAGCTCACTTCACTTCGCAAGTGCCTAGGTGATGCTTACAGAATGCAAAATCAAGGTCATTTTGAACCTTATGCGAAGTGAGAGTGAATAACGACTTGAAATGCGAGTTGTTGTGTGAATTTTACAGAATCGACGTGCTGGTTGTAGCTACGAGTGTCAGGAATCACAGACGCTGGCACGGAAATGCACTCCTTAGCTGCAAAATTGTAGAATCGGATTACCTTGGCGTGTCTTTAGCTTCAGGCATCAGGCAGCTATATTACGAGAACTAAAGCGGCATAAAAACTGCAGCCACCGGGCATTTCGAAAAAGTTTAATTTTTATCATGTATAAAAATATATTGTCGTGCGCAGAGTCCAAAAAATAACAGGATAGCAACTGCATCTGAAAAAATATGCTCTCATTTTGTGCCTAAAAAAATTTTGCATGATATCTCTATTTGGACGTTGTTTAGTAATTTTGTTATTCTTTAAAAAATGCAGGAACGACATGAACGTACGGACCCCAGTGGGCTAAGCACGAACTTCTTGCGAAATAGTTTCTATCATACTATTACATATGGCGATTAATCCTTTGCTATTTAAACTAAACATGAGCATTATTGACACCTAAAATGTTAAGCGTTAAGTTAAGTTTTTATTTAACTTGCAATGTTTGTATGTAATATATGTTTTTTGGTTTAGGTCAAATCGTGTGAGCTGAATTAGAACAAGTTGCTCTTATCCAACAGAGGTGAAATTTTAAACGTTGCTTCAGTTCCGATGACAATGAATTTCAATGATAATTCATTTTTAGAATTCAAGCAATTTATTAAAGCATTCCATTATTAGAGCCCCTTAGTCCACCATGACTTGGCTGTTGCGCCTAGAATCGTTTGACTGACAAGAAGTTACGGCTGGATAAAAGAATAGGTAGGATTGCTGCCGCCTCGTATAATAACAAATTGTCTGGTTAAATACGCTACTGTTGATTGGACAGCGGTAGGTGATATTTTGAAGATTTATTTTTTTGTAGAGTCACTTTATATTATTTTTAACGTACTTAAATGATGACGTTCAAAAGTGCCGTTTAATGGCCTAATTGAAATAAACGTTTTGACTTTGACTTTGACTTTGACTTTGCTAAAAAGTACTTACCTACAGAATAAAGTTTAAGAAAAAAATCTTCATAAGACAAGCTTTTAATGAATTAAAAAGTACAAAATAAAACTGACGTAAAAATAAATCTTTAACATTTTCTTGCTTGGTTTGGCCATAAGACGATGTAAGTTGCACGTTCACACCTCAAGCTTTCAAGAAAATATTATACAAGGTTATTTGTAAAACACCAACAACCTTTCAGTGGGTGAAAGTACTCATTATTATAAACAACTTTTGTTATGAGACCAACCCTGAAAAATCTAAAAAAAAATCTACTGTTTCATACATTTTCATCGGGTGAGCATTTTGTATGAAACGGCCGATTTATTTTTTGATATTTCAGAGTTGGTACCATAGTAAAAGTTGTTTATAATCATGAGTACTTTCACCCACCGAAAGGTTGTTGGTGTTTTACAAATAACCCTGTATATATGTAAAAAGATTTTTTTCTTAAATTTTATTGCGATAGACAGATAACTTTGTGTATGTATGTTATACTCCTTCGGGGTTTCGAACTCGCTTAACTTCTGTAGTACGATTCTGCAAAAATGTCGAAGTGTGACCTTAGGCGAAGTGAACGACAAGTGACAGCTCACTTGACTTTCACTCCACCTAAGTGTAGGTACACGGTGAGATGTCGACAGAATAGACCGCCTGTAAACATGTCGAAGTGAAGGCTTGGGTGTAGTGATCACGAAGTGAGCTGTCAATCCATATAATCAAGATGAAATGACAAATCACTTCGTGGTCACTTCACCCAAGCCTTCACTTCGACATGTTTACAGAATCGACCAGCAGTAACTAAAAAAACGACACGTGTCACTCCTTTTGTTGAACCGTGGACGACAACGGTCTTATCGCGAGCATGTTGCAAGTACTTTCTTCGAATCTGACCTTTTTGAGGATAAAAACTCATAAATACGAGTAGTCACTAGCATGTAAATAAAAAATGATTGTGTTCTCCACAAGTACGTACTCGTAATGAACCTTGGATAAGTAAATAGCAGCTTAGTAATAAAAGAAAAATATTAGAAGCTACAGAAATAAATAACAACTTATTTAACGGTTGATAAATCATTTCATAGCGTTACTTGTATGTATAAAATGTATATTATTAGGTCTCGACCAGTTTCAAGGTTTTCGTCAAATGATTGCTTTTAGACATGCTTTCGGCATGTTTCAGTGCGCACTTAGCTTGTTCTATAGGCAAGTAAAACAATGTTTGGAATTATTGTATAATTTATATAATTCAAAATCATAATTATTTGTAAATGTTACATATATATCAATGCATGAAGTGGACTGTAGTTAAAGCGAAATAAAACTAATCTAACGATACAAATGGTTGTCTCTAATGTTGCTTGCTATCTCGGGCTCCCAGCGGTCACCGTTCGTGAGCAGTTTCTCCTTGTTATAGATAAGTTCCTCGCGGGTTTCCGTGGTATACTCGAAGTTGGGTCCTTCGACGATGGCGTCGACGGGGCAGGCCTCCTGACAGTAGCCGCAAAAGATGCACTTGGAGAGGTCGATGTCATAGCGGGTGGTGCGGCGAGAGCTGTCGCAGCGCTCCTCAGCCTCGATGGTGATGGCCTGCGCGGGACAAATGGCCTCGCACAGCTTGCAAGCAATACACCGCTCTTCACCAGACGGGTACCGACGCAGCGCGTGCTCCCCCCTAAACCGAGGAGACAGGGGTCCCTTCTCAAATGGATAGTTTATTGTAGCTGGTTCCTTGAATATATGTGACAGTGTAACCGCAAAACCTGAAAGGCATGATTTTATTTTTAGTTAGTTAATAGTTGCGTTATATTGTGAACGAGAATATGATTATCAACAGTAATCCTTAAAATGAGATAAGTTGCACTTTTACTTTCACTCATTAAAAACCTTTCAAAGCTTCTTGCCCTTTAAAACTCAATTCAATCTAGCTCAATCTCTAATTCAGCCGATCATAGACGTTACTGACCGCTATGATGCCACTGAGAAGTTCTTAAATAAGCTTGACCGCTTGCAAAATCTGTGCATTCATTTTGTGTTAGGTCTGAAGCAAAATTACCATCTAGTTCTTCCAGTTTCGCAAGGATCTCAAATCCCTATCCGTTTACGCAGAAACACTTGAAAATGATGTCTCCTCTACAACATCCTTTTAAGGCTGCCTGTCCATTGATGCGGAGCGAGGTAGCGGAGCGGAGTGAGGGAGTAATCCGGAGCGGAGGTGCAGACTGTGTCTGTTCATTGATGCGGAGCGGAGTTGAGGACTGAGCGGAGCTAGGCCTACTCGGACTAGCTCCGCTCAGTCCTCAACTCCACGGGACGAGTAATTTGATCCTCGCTCCGCTTCCCGGTTTTGTATGAATTTTTAAACTAGTTCGCAAATCCCTGACCTCTGAAGCGGAGCGTAGATTTTATGCAATTCTATTGGTTAATATTGGCACATCTCCACTCCGCTCCTCTCCTCTTCGTTGCAGTGGACAGTCAGCCTTCATCCTGCATCCCTTGCTACCTGCGCGCTCGTTTTTCGTTTACTCGGCCTGCCTATACCTCAGGTGTAGATCCCACTTTATAAATCATTTAAACTTTATCCCATAAAACTCATTTCTATTCCCACTCCTTCTCTTTTCGAGCAGTATGATTGTGGAACTCACTCCCAGTCCCACTTAACATAGTCACTCCAATAATAATTCGCTCTTCAAAAAACTAGTCAAAGAACATTATTTCTCGTTCATCTTCTGTGTTTAGGTACTGTACCTATGTATTATTTTATTATATTCATTATGTATTTCTTTCAATCCGTGTCCATTTGATTGTATACCTACTTGTTGTAGTTTATTTTGAAACAAGCAGTATCTCTGTGATTTCTTCGCTATACATAGTTTTCGTTTATGTTCATAAATAAATAAATAGTGGAGTTTGTACATTTAAAGAGTCAGCTATAGTCGTATCGTAATCGAGGACGGATATAGATACATCCACACTTAAAATATTGTTATGGTAATATAAATAAAACTAACAAACAATCTCATAAATATTGCGATTGCTTCTATCCAGTTCTAATTTCATCACTAATACTACTTAGTCCGTGATTTCTGTTACTGATGATACTTGCACATCTCGGACACAAAAAGGGTGAACTTCTGAGGCGTGACGGGAATAAGTTAAAGCTGCTTGTTCCTAACATAATATACTTGTCTTGTTCGGCTACCAATAATAGAAAATGATACAACACACAACAAAGGTAAAATTGTTTCTTAGTGTAAGGAATTTTTTGGAAGAACTGACCTGATCCGAAGAACAAATTAGTAAAACTCGTAAACCAGTAAAACTCGTGCCACTTTTAACCCAGAAAAACACCATATGAAAAAGGTTGTAGCCTAATTAGACGATATGGTGCAGGGGTAGTAGAACTGATTCGTGTCTAGATTTTGAACAACCTTTTGTTTAGCTGCTTTTTTGATACGTCAGAGTTGGTCTCAATAAATATATTTAAGTGATTCCAAAACCATGAATTAACATATTAATGACTATCTACTTACTACCTTCTTAATAATATAGTGAATGGGATTACTAGGTACCGTAGAAACTTAAGTGAACCCCACCTCGCAATAACTCCGTCCAGAACACAGTTTGTGCTATCCGCTCAACGAAGTCTACGAGTTCAGTCTTCGGTGGTTCGTCATTGATGTAGAGCCACCTCACCTGGTACTTAGTTCGTGGACAGCAGTAGAAGGGAGGGTACAGCGTGCATGGCGCGCAGCAGGGATAGCATGGGCCACATGGGGGAGGGCACATCGGCGGGGGACACCACCCCACGTCCTGCTGCTGCCAACGGACATGCTCACACACCACCTTAGCACTCACGCAGTTTTGAGGTCTCAGAACTCCACGTTGAACTAAAAGCATGATCTTTTAAATTGTTTGTTACTATGACAACCTTAGACTGCGTTAGACATTGACGCACTGATATTTATGGATCGAAATTCTATTGTCAAAACCACTTGAAGCCTCCTTTTAGAAATATTTATTCTGACTTAAAAAGTTTTCATTGTGTAATCTTAAAACATGGACATGATGGGAGCTTCGAGCACAAAATAGGCTGAAAGTATCATTGAAGTCTATTTAAAGTATATCAATTTCCTTTTAACTTAACGTCGCAAATAAGTTTACAAGTCTAAAACGTCTGTTTCGTGAATAGAATGACAACAACACAAACCTTAAATTAGGTTCTTCGATAAGAAAAACTTTGATGAAAATACTTTGGTTTCGCGACGGCTGACTACAGGGTTATTTTCTGTCTGGCATATTTTAAACTTGTCTGGCGAACAAGGGCCTGTCTACCAAGGGAACAAGTTTCGTTTTTGACATAATTGAGCTCCATAAATGCAGCCTTCATTACGCATAACAATAGCCTAAAAAATATTTGAAGCATTATAAACTGAAATCTGTCCAATCTGTCTGAAAAGCGAAAGAAAATTGACGTTTAAATTTTGCGTTTATTTTCAATCCCGAATACATTATCACCGCTGGCGATATTCAATACCTAGTCAAACTCGAACCCGCTTGCTCGAAGCTTGCGTATCTGTAATCACGATCAAACTATTATCGGCTCATCGCATTACTTATCACGCAACTAGGTACATTAGAATAGGACATAACGTTAACCAAATTAGTGGAGTGACTGGAGGGAAATTCCAAGGATTACATTATGCAGTGGCACGGGGAGTGTTCCAGGCATCCGAAAGTTAAAGCCAGTTAGTTCTCCCGAAGCAGTGGCCCAGTTGTCTTGAGTAGTTGGCGTACAATCGTTTGGGTGCTCACTGCACACGACACGGAGCCGCAATCCGAGACCGTATTCAACGAAAAATTCTGTAGGAAGTTTTCTTTATCCTTCAACATTACTAATCCTAACTTTTGCTGTAACTACAGTAGTGGCACTCTATGATGATGACACGTGATGTTATTTCTTACTAGCGACCTGCTCCGGTTTTGTTTCAATATTTTACATTTTCTCCTTTTTTGATTTCATACAAATCTTAGGTATAAGTACTGTCAAATATTACAAACACAATAAAAAAAAAAAATCATAATTGGCGAGCCGCTCTCAAGTGACACTGCGTCATACATGTAACAATATTTTCATAATATTAACTGTTAAACGTGGGGATCATGATAGAAGATGCCATTCTACATTGCTGTTCGGAACCATAGCTGTTCGAATGGATGAGCTACAATTTTAAAGCTGTCAAAACGTCGTGCGGACATTTTGAGTATGAGCGAGGCTGTGAAGGCGAAACGCCAAAGAATCGACAGCGTTGTAAAAGCCAATAATAACTTCGAACTCTCACTCACCTGTAATATGAGATGGTTTGAAGCTGGATATTGAATCATTTTGTGTCAATTAATATGATGCCTAATCCCCATTGAACTCTGGTGGTCTGTGGCAGTTCACAGCCCACCGAGTTATCTTTCAACAGAGTTAGTTGTTACCAGTAAATTTTATACATAATGGCCCCGAATTAACCACTAACTCGGTGTTAAAATAAAACTCTGGTTGGTCCAAATGGACTAGGCCCACTTAAGGTCGGTAGTGCCCTTTGACCATTTATAAGTGGTGGTGTTAGACGATTTTGTCGCTGACCGTACCATAGTACGAAAGATATAAAACATGGCAAGAATGGGAGATGCCCACTGAGCAGACGACTAATAGTAAAAGTGAAGTCGGGAAGAAAGAAGACATATTGGGATGATCCTAAATGAACTAAAGACAAGAGAATGATGCAGCTGTGACAGGTTCCATCATGTTAACTCACTATATTGACGTCTAGCTATATCTCTGTTGAATTGTTGTGTCTGAAGTGCTTGTTGTTATGTTGTGGTGTCGCTGCAAACTATTGGCTGTATGTATATCTACCCTGCGGTTAGCAGTTCTGTGTTTGACTCGCATGTGGGTCACCATGTGGTGTATCCGCCGTCTTCGAGCCGTGGTTCAGTTGCTTTTAAATAACTAACATGTTATATCGTAGAACGGAACTACAACATTTCGATTTCATCATGTTTGACTTGAACATGTGGATTTGTGGAGGAAAGGACGAGGTAACCCATACAGATGTTTATAGATTTTTTTTTATGTTCGAGCATAACTCCGTCTTAAATATTATGGACGGTTTAGCAATTTTTTTTATTCGAGAGAGGTTTACTATCGAAAAATGGTCCCATTTAAATTTCGTGAAGATCTGATGAAGAACTGAGATAGACAGCTAAATAGATGTGGACTGGTTGGAATTTTTGGGGCGTAGCACAAAATAGCGAAAAATAAAGAACTTTTTTACAAAAAATTACAACCGACTTCCAAATAAAAATCACAACAAAGTACGCACCTACGTAAGTAGAAAGTCGGTGTCAAAAAACGAAGAATAACACAAGAAACACCGACTTCCAAAGTTAAAGTTATTTTGTACGTCGTTTTTATTTGAAAGTCGGGTGTATTTTTTTGTAAAAAAGTTTTCTATCGTGAGAAAAAATTTAAGGCCAAAAATTTATGAATTATGTGCGTACCTACTTCACAAGGTCAACAAGGTGGACCGATGATCTAGTGTAGGCCGAGGGAATTCGCAAGTTGCGAGTTTAATAGGGCCGGTCGATGTGGCTGCACTTGGCGAGGCCCGAGGCTTAGCCCCGGTTTCCACCAAAGCAAAGAGGAGAGGAGACGAGACGAATAAACCAATCCGATTTCGTTATTTCCACATCTCTTCTCCGCTTAGTTTATCGAATTGGTTTATTCAAACACATCTCCTCTCGTCTCCTCTCCTCTCTCCTTCCAGTCCGGTCGTTCATTACCAGACTGGGCATAAACTTTTCAGTTTAAATGATAATGATGAAGATGATGTGTGAAAGATACTGAGATAAAATGGTAGTGTACGTACATTGGGAAAACGAGCGATATAGTTGTGTATTGTGAGTAGGTACCCAGTAAATAAATTTAAAACAAAAGTTCCTTTTTTTGTGATTATCCAAACCCAAATATTATTTGGTTTACCTGAAACTGGGGTTAATCGGGGTTAACCTATCTACATAAAAGTTGGAAGCATGTTATTTTAATACATAGGATTTTCGTGAGTTAAATATTAGTTACGAAGTTAATATAACCAATCTAATCTCTATTGGTTTAGTTCTAAAATTTGAACATAGGTAACTATTTGATAAGCAAATATAAATATTTACTGAACAAGTCTGGTAATAGCAAACACCGATAGTCGAGTAGGTAACGGAAGGAAACATAGTTTGAAGCCCAAACTTCCGACCGGATTCCGGTGTGATAGGTATAGCGGAAGTGTGACGTGAAGCTTGATTTCAAAATGAATTTTCAAGTAATTAACTGGAAGAGAAATAGGAAATATGGGGCTCTACATCTGCTGCAAGTTCTCTAAAAACTAATAAAATTGCGAAAATAACTACGTGTGTGTGTCTGTCTATCTATCTGTCTGTCTGTCTGTCTGTCTATCTGACTGTCAGTCTTCTGTCTGTCTGTCTGGTCTGTCTGGTCTGTCTGGTCTGTCTGGTCTGTCTGGTCTGTCTGGTCTGTTTGGTCTATCTGATCTGTCTGGTCTGTCTGGTCTATGTGGTCTGTTTGGTCTGTCTGGTCTGTCTGGTCTGTCTGTTTGTCTGTCTATCTGTCTGTCTTCTGTCCGTCTATCTGTCTGGTCTGTCTGGTCTGTCTATCTGTCTGTCTGTCGGTCTGGTCTGTCTGGTCTGTCTGGTCTGTCTGGTCTGTCTGGTCTGTCTGGTCTGTCTGGTCTGTTTGGTCTGTCTGATCGGTCTGGTCTGTCTGGTCTATCTGGTTTGTCTGGTCTGTCTGGTCTGTCTGGTCTGTCTGTTTGTCTGTCTGTCTGTCTGTCTTCTGTCCGTCTATCTGTCTGGTCTGTCTGGTCTGTCTATCTGTCTGTCTGTCTGTCTGATCTGTCTGGTCTGTCTGGTCTGTCTGGTCTGTCTGGTCTGTCTGGTCTGTCTGGTCTGTCTGGCCTGTCTGGTCTGTCTGGTCTGTCTGGTCTGTCTGTTCTGTTTGGTCTGTCTGGTCTGTCTGGTCTCTCTGTCTATCTGTCTGTCTGTCTATCTGTCTATCTATCTATCTATCTGTCTGTCTGTCTGTCTATCTGTCTGTCTGTCGATCTGTCTGTCTATCTGTCTGTATATCTATCAGTCTATCTGACTGTCTGTCTTCTGTCTGTCTGTCTATCTATCTGTCTGTCCGTCCGTCTGTCTGTCTTCTGTCTGTCTATCTTTATGTCTGTCTGTCTGTTGGTTACCTCTTCACGTCTTAACAGCTGAATGGATTTGGATGAAACTTGGCACACAGTTAGACAGACCATGTCCTGTTATGTACTGTTTATCCTGGGAGTCACACGCCCTTTACATGGGCAAAGCGAAAATGCATTTTTTTTTATTCTAGGTACATTTTAAAGCAAAACTTAAAAGAAAACTTCCCCGTAAATGAATCACAAATTAACTTACTAAGAAGATAAAAAGCACAACATTCCTTGACGAGAAAAATGAAAGCTTAAACTAGTTTAGGTTTTAAATTTTGAAATCTTTAATTTCTAAACTAGAACTGTGGTCGACGTCAAATAAATTTGTAATAACGGTCAAAATAGCAAGATTTTTTGATTAACTAAAATAAAACATTGAACCAAGTACCTACTTTAATGCTGTTAGTCTTCCATAAGGTCAAACCGTGCTTGCCAAGGTCGGTTTATGCATGGGTGATCATGATCATCCATTTTATATCGGGACCTCTGTGACAACACGTCCGATGCTTTTTTTAAGATTGGAAAATCACCAAATGACTCTTACTGACTAAAACCCATCCGTGTACCTCCAAATGCCCTTTGCGTTCCAGGGCCGCGGTGACTCTTTCGAAAAAATTCCACAACCAAGCACGTCTGTTGCTGCTATTTGAACATACTAGTATTTGACAGTAGTGATGAGTACTCAGAAGCCTGAATGTCTCACAACGTCGACGTCGTTGCAGTATCGTGATCTGGGTGGTACCAGGTACTGAGTTGTAGCGTTCAGACGGAGTTATTCCATGTACAATGCTAGTATTCAATAGGATATTTTACTGAAAAAATCTAATTATTCCGACAGATAGATTTCCAAAAAATTTTCGACAGAATTTTTTTCTTTTACGTAAAAAATTAAGACGATACAGTGCGTTGAAAACACGCGTAATGTCATTATGATGGTGCAATTTTTTCCGTGTTTTCAGTAAAATACCCTATTACACTGGGTACCTTGGAAGCGGAGCACATTATAGCCTGGAAAAATGCTCTTTTTCCCCGATTTTTTGAGGTAGCGGTATCGTGTCAGTAGTCATCTTCTTTTCTCGACTGATGAATGTCTAGCAAGGGGATGACTACTGATACACATTGTATCAGTAGTCACCCCCTTGCTAGACATTCATCTTTCACACAGTACATCTACCTCAGTTTAATTTTCCTTTCTCCACTTTTACAGTGATCCTCATTCTTACAAAAAACAATGTACGAAGGTTATATATCTCTAGACAGCGTAGGTACAAACACGCAGTCAACCAACACATCACTACTTGACTTATCGGACGAAACGATAACAGTATTAGCGTGCACCCTCGGGAACCCTCTGACAAATTCGTCAGAGTTTTGAACATCTTTGACAGTCGTTATGAGTCAGAACCCAGAAAGTCTAACAACCAGTCTTACCTGAAATTGGTAGGCTGTTGATTTTCCTCCTCAATTTTCCCATTTTTTTTTTGAGATCATCGCAATATGTCTTCCGTACTTAGGTACAGAGTGATCCAGAAGTGCATGGTCGTATTGAAGAACGAACGGGGCGGGGTCCGCGGCGTGCATGGCCATATATTTGTGCCCGCTTGTGATGATGCTGGCCGCTGCACGCGCCACCTGT
This sequence comes from Melanchra persicariae, assembly GCA_947386135.1. Classification (NCBI taxonomy): domain Eukaryota; kingdom Metazoa; phylum Arthropoda; class Insecta; order Lepidoptera; family Noctuidae; genus Melanchra; species Melanchra persicariae. The sequence continues at coordinate 11,451,793 of OX376643.1, read as the reverse complement.
CTGTAAACGGAAAGAACGTAAGATGCGACGCGCGACGGTCCGCGTCTTCGTAAACGAGGCCTATTCACCGGGCCGTGTCCGGAACGTGGCCGGGCCGTGGTCCGTCCGGAGCTCAAAAAAATTTAGTTGCATACATTTTGTATGCACTCGTTCACACACGTCCGTGTCCGGGCAGGCGCCGGAGCTTTCGTGTCCAGGCCGACGCACGGACGTGCAGATACGGATGCACGGTCCCTGCATGGCCACGGCCCTGACACTGCCCGGCCACGGCCCATTACTCTTATAGTTCACACATTCCCACAAAGAACAACAAATGAAGGTAAATGTCCCTACACCCGTAGGTACATAACGCAGTCAACTATCACATTGTCATCACTGCTTGACTTATCGGACGAAACGATATCAATATTAGCGCACATAACGAGCCTACTGCGATCGCGACACTATTCTGAAGAAAGTTAAATCACGTACCGTGCTCGCCTCGCCCTCGCCTCGCTTGCGTCGTGTCGTTAGTTGGTCGTTAGGCTAATAGCCGTGAACCTGTGACGCGCTGTTCGTCACCGTTTCATCGGATTACAGGATGATATTATTATACCCACGGGCTGTGGGCCAGTAGTGGCAACGGAATAAGGTCGGCATTTTATCTTATCCTGTTTAGATTACGTATTACCTATTGTCATTTGGGGAAATAATGACTTATGTGGGAAACGCATTAAAGATGTGGTTGATACAAAGGTTTCGATTCCCTTGTTGTTTTACAAGTAGGTATATGTAATCTATGTAAATAATAACTCTATTGATTTGTTTTTTATTAAGTCACAGATATTAGCTATTGATGCAAGCTTTACACACTAAAATGTTTCAATGCTTCCAAATCCAAATACCTACACCTAAATACTATTCGCACCAAAGCGCTTAAAAGCAATTCTACGGATATTGGGCCGTTTTTTAATTTCAATTCCATTATTCATATCCCATGCACCATACAGGAGGCACTCTATTCGCATTGAATATTTAGATTAATATTTCGTAATACACAGCTCAATATGTAAAACCATTCATACCGACCTTATACAGACAAAATTATTTGCCAATAATGTCTAATGGAAAATATAAATTTCGATCGCCCAGGCTAAAATACGACCGGACCTATCGGGTTTCAATTTGCAACTTTGTTGACATTAAAATTTTAAATAATTATGAAAATCAGATGGAGTAAAATTTTATGTAGCTAATCTGACGTGATACAAAGGTCATGTCAATTATTCAGAGGCCGGGGCTACGGATAAGCACATGTAATAACGTATGTAGGTTCCTTGTGCTTTTGCTAACCCTCTCGACGATGGACTAAACGACCCGCTAAATATAATTAGCACTAAACATAATTAAAACGTCATTTTGTCTCTACAGCGAAGTGACAATTATGGCGCTTAGCACTAAATATAATTGAGTGGGTACTCATTAAATGAGCTAAGTGACTGTTCATTTCAATAATTATTTCATACAAGTTTACAATTCAGAGGGTTACCCAAAACTCGAAAACCCTCCATTCAGCAATAACGATAGGCTAAGTTGACTAACAATTTATCTTCTTCCTCATTTGAGGGTCAGAATTCGATCTTGGTTGCTAAGTGACGCTGCCGAGATAAAGCTTCATGGAGCAGGCCGTTTGGGACTCGTGCTACTATGTCGTCATGAGAACATTTATTACAGTCGTTTCGCCAAGTTTCAATGTTGAAAATACTAGAACTAGTCCATGCAACCAGTATGTAGAAAATACGTAAGTATAAAAGATGACGTGGAAATGTATCTTGAAATTTATATCGCTAGTAAAACATAAAATAACTAGCTTTTGCCTGTGACTTCGTACGCGCATATCGAGTATGAAATAGACTTGGTCTCCTATTCTCATACCTACCAAAAATACATAAAAAAAACATAAAAATCGATCGAGCCGTTTCGGAGGAGTGCGACCACAAACAACATGACACGAGATTTTTATATAAATGTTACCGGCAATCTGTATAACCCGGTATTCCATACAATGCCATGCAATGCATACAATGCCTAGGCAATGTACAGAATACCGAAAACGTTTAGGTAACGTATGAAATATTATTGATTTTATACTTTGTCTAGGTATTCTATACAATACCGAATGCGCAGCCGGCAATGTGTAAAAACAATAGCAGGGAAAGCGAAGATGTGCAGGGGCAACTCAGGCAGTAACTTGACGAAAATATATGTCTGTCGTAGCCATATCGTAGAATTGGCCATTTCATGAAATGTCCACCTCAAAACTATACCTACTATAATATCATAATGTTACGGCTAATAGCTGAAGTGCGGCTACACTTTGTTTTAGCCGGCTACAACTAGGTGCAGCCGCCCACATGAAAAAGCGAAGTCGGAGCCCGGCTTCGCGGGGCTCAAGGGTTAAAAAAAAAACCAGTCGGGGTGCCCCATGGCCGAATTTGATGTATTATTTTACAAGTTTGACATTAGCTCTTGCATAGCCTGTCCACAGTTTTCCTTGTGTAGCATAAATAAATATAATTAAGTCATGCCATTTATTACACCCGCCATAGAATAGCACAGTTCGTTCTGTTCAGCAGTCCTTGAACGGAGACCGCAAATAGTAAACGTAGTGTGCCACACCTAGATGGGTCGACGATCTGGAGCAAGCTGGAAATGTGGTCATCGATAGCGACGATACGCTTATATGCACGGTAGACACTTGTGCCTTTGGTACATCTTTGCAGAATGTTGCCACCAAATTGTTATGAATATTCTCAGTCGCCCCATTGATTGCCCCTAGGTGGCAATCGGGAATTAAATTTCCTGTTGCCTCCGGGTGTTGACTGGGAAGCTATTGCCCCCACTTTAATTCGCTGTACATTACGGCGTGGATCGCCAACCCCTCTCGCTGTTTGTCTTACCGCCCCGATGATGGGGTTAGCGGCCAGCTTTTCCAATGTGGTTTTATTAGTAGATGAGTGATATTACTCCCATTTTTTCCAATCCGCAATGTACACTATGTACGGCGAATTGAAGTGGGGCAATAGCTTTCCAGTAACCACCCGGTGGCAACTGGGAATTTCATTCCTGATTACCACCTGGGGGCAATCCTCGACTGGGAATATTTGAATTGGTGGATACCATCATTATTCAGCAGCTATAATATTCTCACTGCTATGCTGGGACACAAGCCTATGAGATACAGAAGCAGCCCGTGATCCACCAAAAAACTACCGCGTGGAATCTAAAAATAATACCAACATCAGCCCTCAAACATTTAATGTTGTGATAAACCTTCCACACTATAGCATAAATGCGAAAGCTACTGTCTGTCTGTTTGTTACCGTTTGGCGGATTGTTGATAAAAACTTGGCCCTCGGAATTGGAATTGGAGATAAGATACTTTTTGTCTCAAAAGTATGTCCGTATGGAATATGCATGAAAAAAATATTTATTATTTACACAGTTTATCTCAAAATATACAAAAATAGAATACCAACAGTGAAAATAGAATCAAAATTAATAGAAAAACCAACGAGATCTATTTTAAACAAATATATCTGTTCCTCTCGCGAAAATGATGTTTTGTATGGCAACTGTGTAGGCGTCATGGACGTCAAAGTCCATATCGGACTTCTCTTTCTAATCGTCAACTATGAAGCCTTATAACTTCATCGCTGATGAAGTAATTTTAAAAATTATTTCATAAGTGCTTTCTGAAGCTTATAAATATTTCATATTGTAAATTAAAAAAAAAACAATTGCTTTTAAAATTAAAAAATGCAATAGTTGCAATTATATATATACCTAATTATATGCCGTTGCATACACTATTTTACCTTCACTCATACAGTTGAAATAAAATAAGTGGAAAAATAGTTTATTCCAATATGGCGGATATTATCATTGCGTATTCGAATGACTGCGCAGCGCGCTCAAAGATAGACAAAGATAAAAGCTGGCTCATTGACTTCAGTCAATGAGCTCGCGCCAAAAATTAAAAAGAAAAAGTGTGCTATAAAAATTAAAAAGTTATTTTATGATGCAGTTGTTTAAAAATCGAAGGAAAATGCTGAACCCCACTTGTCATTCGCTTCGACATGTTTTCAGCAGTGCGATTTTGTAAACATGTCGAAGTGAACACTTGGGCGGGGCGCACGAAGGGTGAGTTTTCAAACCATACAAATAAGATGGAATGACAGCTCAGTTGTCGTTCACTCCGCCTAGGTGAACACCGTGAGATGTCGACAGAATCGACCGTCAGAAAACAGCGTTTTCGTGAAAGGGACAGCTAAATCTGTTTGCTTAAAATTATTATATTTTGATTATTTTTTCACTTTTACTACTTTCATATTTTTCAAGCAATTGGTTAGATCGGTAACAAATAATTTTTCATGCATTTTCCTTGTTAGCAGCTCTTTCAGAGTTCCTTCCTAGTTATCCAAAAATCCCCTTCAACCATGTTTGATTCAAACATTCATAATTAACATTTTTGTTGTAACCTGTCCAATGTACATGTAAAACTATCCAATTCAATAAAATGTCTCACATTAATATTGCAACACAATTTTCGCAATAGTAAATCGTCCCGTATTAGTTGGCTGCCCCCGCACTCTCGCCACAGCCGTCAGTGGTGCCAACCATGTGCCACAACTTTCACAATACCACATAAATCGAGCTGTTTGCGAGTGGCTGTGTTGTTCCTCTAATTAGAATAATTTCTGCGTGATTTTAGTGTTCAATTAAGTAATTGTGACTAACTTACTGGATACATAAACTTATGCTTTCATATCCTTATCGGGCCTATGTAAGGAGTTCCTCTAACCAACAGGAACACACACTGTGTTCCCTGTATTCCTATTGGTTAAAAGTTTGGGCCAGAGTTCTAGTACTCCAGAGCTAAACTTATCCGTCTTCACGGTATCTAATTGACCTTATACGTTCCACTACTAGGTAAGACCTATCGCTCCTTTTCCCTCACACATCTGTTCTCTGACAAGGGGCCAAGAACAAACACACGGTTCCTTGTCAGCAGGAATTATGAACATGGAGAATTTTGTATTTTTAACAAAATAGGTAAATTCAGGAACCCGGTGAACCGCACATTTTTTTATCAGCTGGTTAACTACAATCATAAAATTACTATGTAGTGCTGGATTGCCAAGCCCTCTCGTGTGTTGTTTGCATACTAAATGGTGAGGGGTGCATTTAAAGAGTCTTGACAAGTGACGACACTTAAGGACGTCCGGCGCAGCCTGGGTTTCAGATAAACCTACTTTAATAGTTCACTGGCTAATCTATCTACCGTGGTATGTGGCTTTTATTTCAGGTAAAATGTAATTTTCCTAAAATTGATCTTTTTACTTTCAGAATATTCTATTACTACTAGCATGTCTCAGTGGATCCACACCAGAAACCATTTAACATGGGATGTAGGTACTTATTCGAAATAAATAAAAAAGTCATAGGCTACTTTTTTATTTATTTTAGCGCGTAGCGTAGCTTTCTATCAGATAGTTAAACAGATTATCTTTTACAAACTTATTAAAATATCAACCAACAATTTCACCTCCTCATTAAATTAGTTTCGATAGTATAATATGCTGATTGATTAGCTAGGATCTTTTAATTAAGAGCTGAAACTGACACATCGAGATACCTTGATACCTCACCCAGAACTTGATACATTCAAAGTCTATTTTAAATAAACGACAATCTGTTCACCAGGTTAAATATGACGAATGAATGAAGAAGTCTTAATATATATATAATGTATATCTATGTATATGTGCTGTCGTATAACATAAGCTCTTCGTGTAAATGCCCTACATAAACTGACCCGGGGACTTAATTATTTGTTTTGTGTCTCAATAAAACCAGTAATACGAAGAAAAAAATCTTTATTAGTGAATAAATAGGAGATTACATTCAGCAGGACTTTCATTTCAGTGCATGCGAAGATCTAAACATAATTTCTTAGGTTTACGACATGTATCTTCTAAATTCAGGCTGGCAAAAGTTGAAAATCACCGTCATTAAGCTACCTGCTTACGTTGTTTATCACGGCTACCTTCAGATGCCTTTGCTATGGAGGAATTCTGATGGATTACTCCGTTAATAGAGTTCTGAGGGAACCTCTACTACTCTTACATGAGTCGGAGGCTCGAGGGGTTCTATGATCGCATTTGAATACACGCTAAGCGACTTGTGAAGATGCCAAGCGTCCAATGCGTCTATTTACGAACATTTTTATTTGTTCGTTTCACTTTGCTCAGGTTACTTGCTCGCCACCTTATAAGGTCTTATTTCTGTGGTCGAATGACGAAGCTAGCTCAAGTTCACCGCCCCCAGGCTCTTCTTTTGAGGTCTAAGTCCAGCAGTGGACTGCCGGATGTGTACTCATTACGGTGGTCAATTTTGAGAATGATCATTTCAGAATGGTTTCCCTGTACATGGCTTTAGATCTTTTAAGTTATTTATTTACCGTAAGCAAGTAGCTCTTTTAAATTCTAGTCGGCAGGCGCGGATCCAGCCCTCAAAAAAGGTTGTGGTCACAGCCACTCGAAAAATGCCAAGTGCGAGTCAAGTATGAACACGCTCATGATCGATATACTTAGTGTGTTCCTACAAAATAGATGTTTACAAAATATTAAGACGTGCTGACCAAGATTTTGTACAGGGTATAGATAGTTTCACTTGGGCAAAGCCGTGGGGCGAACATTAGTAAATATCAAATGAAATTTAACGCTAGTTTACCTACATTTTACATTAAATCATTTTATTTTGGTGCTTACTTAAATTAAAAATTCAAGATTACGTTTCTTTTTCGCGAAACGTTGATATTTACATAGATAACTAGGTTCACATATTTGTGTGAATTTAAGAGAGCTAGCCCGGATAATCTTTCCTGTGCCATTGGGGCATGCAACTAACTAAGATTTTACTCTGCGAAGAGAAAACAATCTCTCTGCGGTAGCTACGCTGACCGGGAAACTTGCCAGTTTTTGTATGTTAGGGTACAAATCTTGGTCGCATACTTCAATGAGATGAGCTACCGACTCTGGTATGGCGGAATTGATTTTACATTCTCTTTTCCATTTGGCCATCCATATAGTCGGTATACTTACACTTATAACAGTAGATTCACTATCGTCAATGAGTAGCCGGAACACGGACATTACAACTCTATTAGGGTTCTGGGCATGCCCATCGTGCCTACAACGGTGGATCCGCGCTTGCTAGTCGGTCGTGGGCAGGCTTTCTTTTATAGAAACAAAGCTAAGTTCTAGGTCTTTCGAGAACTTCTGCCTTTCAAATACGCATTGGATCTGTTATTATTTTCTTTGATGATCCAACGCTTGGCCTCAATCTCGCTGATAGAAAACGATGGGACGATCGACTAGAAGATGCCTTATCATTTTAAGTAACATTATTTTACCGTTTTTGTGACTTTCTTGTTTTAGTTTTACTTATCCGGTGTTTTGCGGGTGCGTCTGTCTATTTGGTCTGCTAGAGTGATTCGAATCTCTATATGTATTTATCTTTAGAGAGGGTCATTATATTTCCGCTTTTCAAGACACAATTGTCACCATCTTTTTTATCTGTGTTACGGTCAGCAGTTTAGCGATGTTGTATTTCTGTACGATAGTATGTATTAGGTATTACGTAGATAAATTTTACCATCTTTGATGTCTTTCTTGTACAATAATTACCTATCTGGTGTAGTGTAGATAAGTCTATGGTCTACTCAGTGTTTCAAAGCTTTATTTCATATTTTGTCAGGGTATATCCATTTGCCCTTTTTGATACAGTCTCAGCGTATCTGTTTAGGTACGCTTCTGTCTTTCTGTACGATGTTGTGTTTTGAGATATATTACGATCTTTGATTAAAATCATCAGACGTGCTAACTTTGACAAAGAAATCTTTTACAGGATGGATTTGATGTTAAATCAATGGATTTAAATATTTTCACCCTTACGAAGCCTTCTCATTACAAACATTTAGCACGTCTGTTAATAGATTATATCATTCAAATTCATTAGTTATTTTCAAAACATCTCACCCAATGTTTTTAAGCACACGACTTCTTCCAGCTTTTGCCTGCCCTACAGCAATTCTGATAATACGGTACATCAAATATGTAGTTATTGATTACATTAAAAATCGATTATATCAGACATTAATACAAATGAGAAGGTATCTTATATGATTGATACCTTCCTACTTAGATTATAATTAGTATATAACTAGACATATTAAATACTACTTCCGTCTAAGGACGGACACGAAGTGGTTACAGCTAACGGATATTTTTTTGTTGATTTTTTTAATGTTTTTGTTGATAATTGGGTAAACATTGATAATAATATAAGTAGCTGGAACGATAAGACGCCCAGCTTGGTACATATAGCTACAGAAGCCTCTTACTAATCTTCCACCCCGCAATTCTTATCGACAAAAAAAAACGACTTAATCGAAAGTATAAGGGTCCTTTGGAAATCTCAAATCTCATCATTATAATACGGCAGGCATTTTACTCGATTCGTTTATTCTCCCACACTTTTATAAATCATTGTTATTTTCCTGTTATTTGGTTGTCATCATCATTGATCCAGATCATTATCCGTTATGTATTTAATAAAATAAAATTGTGTCGTCCTCTAATCCTAATCTAACGCCCACATAAACACAATACTTTTCTCCCCGCTCTGCCCAGCGATATATTTTGTCATATTTTTCTTAGTTATATTGCTTCTTTGTCCCTGCCTAGATTTCAAGTTTAGTCGCAATTCTCGCAAATAAACCCTATCAATAACTATCTACCCCTTAAAAGTACACCTTCGTCTACTCTACTTCACATACGTATTTATTAGCCGTCCTTCCCAAAGTAGGTACCCGAAAAGTTACGGCGTAGTAACAAAATTAAAAATAACTTAAAAACAATTTTCAAAGAAATTTCATAATAACTGACTACTTAGGTCAATCTTTATATAAAGCTGCGCTCAGATGGACGTAACGAGTAATGTCACATGTAATGTTAAGTGAATCTCAGCGTTTGTATGACGAACGAGCTCATACCGAATGTTGAAAGAATCCTCTATTATGGTAACTTTCTCTGTTTCCTTTCGATTTCTTTCGGGTAAACCAATAAATTTTCAGTCCTTTGTTGCTATTACCAAAGGTGCTATATTCGTTTTTACGATAGTTGTGTCGATACGATTTCAAATAAACGGCTTATTTATATACTTGTTTTTATGCTTTCTACTTACCGTTATTACTCTCTACCTGATGGTACATGCCCTAAACAATTTAGTAAGTGAGTATTATTATCTCACTCATAAAAGATATTTTTTATGTAATGACTAACAAACCTACGATAGTATTACGGAAATTAAATTGGTTTTCGGAACTCAGCGGAGTTCAATTGACTTTTTATGTTTTCATTTCAGTTCTCATTTCTTAGGGATAAACTGAGAGATACTTATCGAGAATCTGTTAGGGAAACAAACGAGTACTAGTGTCTCCGGAATGTGCAAGACGCGGTTCGGTCTTTTATGATGATAATTTGTTTGCCGCGATAAATTGTTGAGTGTGGCGGTGACGTACTCCACATGAAGGCACGGAATGCGGCGGTGCCTGTGGGTGCGCCGCAAAAACCCGGCAGTTGGATCAGAGCGAGTTACGCCCTATCAATAAATTATGTGAGTTCCCAACTCCGTGCACTCCGAGGATTTACATAGACGGCTTCACCTTAACTCTCTGCACACTTCTCAAGAATCCTTTCTTTCTCAAACTACTTCAATTATTGTTGAATTAAGAATGTGACATCCATTCTTAATTCAACAATAATTGAAGTTGTTCTACATTCATGAAAAGTTAACATCAATTAGGTAGGCGCTTTTATTACTGTTTAATAACTGATTATCGCATCCGAAGTACCTTGTTAAGGCCCAAGTGATGCTTAAAACTGATACTTATTATCTCAACAGCCTGTAATGAACTTTCAATTAGTGGCAGTAATTAATAGCCAACGGTATAAATTATTACGGTGTATAATTTGCGATGAAAACTTTATGTAGGTATGTTGTCTATGAAGATTCAAACCTACGTATTGTACTAAATTAGTTAAGTACCAGATTGTTCGTACAATTACCTACCTAATGAGTGTCAATATTTGCTGGGTGGAAGACTTGCAGATGACGGTGGTCAGAAGTGTGACAATATTTATGATCTATTGGCTTATTACACATATTTGTTAATATAATTAAACATCAAAATGGTTAATAAGTATATAGATAGGTCAATTAACGCGTCACTGAGATTTTTTAATGACTGTCTGTGGAGGAGAATATGATAATAATGAACCTAATGTCAGCGAGTCTGGAGGGACTCGACTCTTCTGGAGACTGTGTCATCTCGAGTATCATGTTCTCTATGTCTAGAGCTGTTCCAGATATCCCCGTGAAGTGAGAATCAACCTTTCTTATATTACATTCTATTGATTTCTACGATTGGTATAATATTATGAGTATTATGTTTTATTATATGAGTTTATAACTAGTTGTTCTTACTTACTAATTTCTTATCCTAACACATGAATTTTGTCAAACATTAAATTCGGATGAAACACTAGTTACCATAGGTTAAATAGCAGCCTAACGTTCGATTTACGTTTCCTTTGACGCAATTTCATCAAGACCGAGATATTCCAATAGCCAAACGGATATGTAATTTTATCACAAGATATACACCCATTTCAATAGGTTAAGTAACTCATTAAACTTAGAAATAATTTTAAAAGCGAAATCATTGATAGTTAAAGCATATCAAATTATATTATGTTTCTATAACGACACAATTATAATTAAACACATTTGATTACACAATTAGTTTCTAAAACGACACAATTATAATTAAACACATTTGATTACAAAATTAGTTTCTAAAACGACACAATTATAATTAAACACAGATTTGATTACATGCCTATTTTAACACAAATTACTTAATTATCAAATTATATTATGTTTCTATAACGACACAATTATAATTAAACACATTTGATTACAAAATTAGTTTCTAAAACGACACGATTATGATTAAACACATTTGATTACAAAATTAGTTTCTAAAACGACACAATTATAATTTAACACAGATTTGATTACATGCCTATTTTAACACAAATTACTTAATTTATTTAACTTTCATTTCAACATTCTTGTATGTACAGCCATCTCAAAATAAATACAGTTTCGAACACTCCGACAAGCTTATAAATTAAAGTTCCAATAAATAAGTATTTAAAAACTAAGGAGTTGTCATACTCCGCACTATTATTAATTGGTGTCATGGTTCCTTACAGTGTATTTTGTTTTGTATTTACATCTTAATGATTAAACATTTTATATCATAAGCAATACAGATTTTGCGGGTAACAGAAGTTACCAACAACTTTACAGCTCCTGACCCTTTGTCGAATAAATGCGTATGTATTAATAGGTACTAGACACTGCAAGTGTTTCAAAAAAGAGGTGTCGGAAAATGGTGTTTGGAGTTGGAATCGTAAGGGAACAGTCAATAACTTTGTGAGTCGATTCCTCAGTTATGGCCCTCAAAGGTCATCTACCGTACATCTTCCCATTTCGTTCTTTCCTGCTATCACCAGTGTTTTAGAGTTGTGTGTCCTTCTACCAGCATATACCTAAGTACTGCTTAAGATCCTCAAGATGTCAAGCAGGCTGACGTCCAACAAGGTGGAAGTTGGTGACGCCATTTCAAAAAGACCTGCAACACTGATGCCATCCTTGGAGACAGTTGGAAACGTCTAAAGTGCCCGTAATTTCATCGGCAGCCATACCTTTCAGGCCAGAACACAGCTCGAAGCTGTTTGGCGGCAGAAATGGGTATGGTGGTAGTACTCCCCCGTTCGAGCCCTTTCACATGGAACTCTACTACCTGTTCAGCAGTGTTGCAAGTATTTTATAATAGCGGGCCTTGAAAAAAGAAACGAAAGCCATTTTTTGAATGATCGCTTCTTCAGCAGACCTCAGATTTTCTGTTAGTTTATGCGACTGGATTAAAGCCTTAGACGAACTGGTAGGTTTGATGCTTAATCGTCTTATTTAATGCTTAATTACATCTGTGCAACCAATTCTACTAAAATCGAAGTGTTTCCCACAATCCTACACTCACACCCCTCCCTCCCCAATATTGTCCCCGGTATCTGATACTATAATACAAAATCTGTATATTACTTATGACAAACTTTATGAAAATGAAACGATTATGATTCATATGGATGTGAATTTTATGAATAACCATTCCTTTTTCCTATTTACAATCGATCGGGTTCCTTAGTCAACTCATCCATACATTCATCCATGAAGTCGAAACTATAGCATACTCGTTACGTGACACTTGGCATTGTTCCTCTGGTGGGTGAAGGCCGACTTCAGAAGTGATAGACATACAACCTGACACGAGACCGGTGACTCATATACTTGCAGGCAAGGACCACAGCAAATACGAACATAAGGAACGACCCAATATTAAATTACTTCTCTGTATCAAATCTGCAGATTCGAGGCGTTCACTATACTTAGGTGTATGTACATTAATAATCATTAATAATCATTAATAATCATTTACTTACATCATCACGTTCATATCTCTTACTTACATCGTATTTCTCAGAAAAATATATGTCTCTTTTTCTATTTACAACTATTTGCTAATTGGTGTTGACCCTTACAAAGGCAGCGGCTTGTGTGTGCGCGCTGCCCAGAACAAACTGAAACTTACGCTAGTCCGTTGAACTCAAAATAACTTATAAACCTATGCTTTTTTTGTTTTATTTTAAATTGTATTTTTTTCGTAACGACGTTATAGAATTTTTCGATAGTGGTTATAATTTAACAACTAATAATTTCGCATTTCCTTTTTGAAATATACCTACTGGAGTAAATAATTTGTTTGTAAGATAGTTGTATTAACAAAATATTGGCCTAATAATTTTGCTTTAATCGGCATGCGAGATTTTAGTTAATTACTGTATTGCATGCCGATCTGTAACTACGTCTGTGCCAATCGAAGGGGCCGAAAGAGAGTGATTATTAGGTGGGTATACTAATGAACCTCACATACATCCACATACATTCCGAAAAACAGATCTAATAACAAAACCAAAGCTATAATAATAAAAATCAATTAAATTATACTTCATAAAAACTATAACTATTTTTCACTTGGTTGACCCAAGAGAAATATCATAAGAAACACGCAGAGCCAAAATGTTTATACATTTTTTTTTTTCATCTTAAAGTAACATGCATAACATATCAATAGCTATAATAAATGATACGAACCTAATTAAAGTTAATTTCTCGAAGAGACCTAATTTAAAATACTTATACGTTAAATTATTATAAAATAGATAAACTAAGTTTGTACTGAGAGACAAACGAGCAAATATTATCATACTGGAATCCAATTTATATGTACGTCAGTCTGAATTCGTCAGATGTACTCACATAATAAAAATGATTTGCCCAAAAGTGAAACTATTTACTACTTACTATGTATGTTGATGGGTGTAACAATAACATAATGTCGAACTATATAAGCTCTGTTTGAACACCTAAGTTATAAGCAATGTTCGGCAATCCTCTTGTTAGCCCGCTCCCCAATTAGTATAAAATTAACGTTTAGATACAAGTTTATTGTTTGTTAAAAACAAAAGGCTAATTTCAGCTTATGCATAATGTTTTCCAGTACGATTCACAGAATGAAAGGTGGCTACTTCTCGTACGTTGGGGCGATTATTTTAGCAGAAGGCCTTGTCCCACGGTCGTAGCATTCAAATGGGGGTCCGAAAGGTTGCAAACATTTCTAAATCAAGAATGTTTTCCAAGACACACGCCAATATGACTTGGAGATTGTCTTCCGCAAACGAACCAAGGAACATTCGCTAGAATTCTTGTTACAGGTGAATGCTCAATTCTACCACCTGCTTAAGCCTCAACCCCCACGCCGGTGATTAAGGGTGGCAACTGTGTGTGCTTCGAACCGTGTAACACATCTCTAATCTTTCGATATGTTGACACATTTTTTTATTTTTCACACCACCTGTACGAAAACGTCAAATTGTAGGTAGGTATGTCGTGTTCCAGGTTTTTTTTCTTCGTTTTCTGATTCCGACTTCCGAAACTAAAGTTAATTTGCACTTTGTGGTGGTCTTTATTTGGAAGTTGCTCTAAAAACTTTGTTAAAAAGTTTTTTTCAAGTGTAGACACCTATTATGCTTCGAAAGATGGTTTGACTAAACAGACCGGCGTGCGCGTAGCTCTATCACGATCTGTATTTTCGTCGTTTGCTAACCTAACCCTCTTCCCTTTATGCTTGTACTATTTTTTTTATTCAGACCTGAAAAATTATTAGCTTTATGAAACGGCAGAACTTACTATGTGTTGTATAACATAGTACACGTACACGGGTCTCTTGATGGTTACAGCAAATGGAAATCCCAATATGATAATACTTGCCAAAACGTAACCTAAGATTAAGAATAAAACTTGTCGGAGTATTTCCAGAAGCTATCGAACTGTTTTGTATATTAACGTCAAAATACTGTACTAATACTAATAATATGTTACATATAATCAGTGTCGTGACTGTGGTGTTTTCAAATATAGGTATCTATTAAGTTGCCCCATTACACGTTCTTTTATAGTGTGTGAACACGGCAGGGTACTGTTTAGTTGTGCTTATTTAGGTACACATGCTTGCTGCCGGCCGTTGTTCTGGCTATTAGTTAACCTTAATACTTAATTATTATTTACAAATACATACTTTATTAATCAGCAGGTATTTACCACAAAAATATATTTTTGTTTTCTTGTAATTTTTTATACATATGTAATATGTATGTACAAAAGTAAGACTTATAGCTCGAAAATGCGACAAAATCCTTTTAGTTAAAATTGCCAATCGATAGACTAATAAAATTTTAACGAAATTTCAGGTGCTCGTGTTTAATGGACGGCGACAGATTTTGTAAAGAAAATATTATTAAAATTATAATTAAGAATCAAATAATGTATGGTTTTCAACCGTTTACTTACTTGAACTGGTCACTGCAGGCAACCCAAACCTTGTGGCTGAAATAGCTGAAAATTGCGATTACACTGTGTTTAAAATTAATGAAAATTCTTTTGATTTTGAAAGTTGGAGTTAAATTTTAAATACTGTTTACTATTTCTTCTGAAATCAAAAGATGTAGTACTTAGTCAAAAATTGCCGCTATCCATTAAAATGACATAATATAATAATATCATAAATTTAAAATTTGGTATTTGATATAGATTCTCTTTGGCACTATGCCATTATTTTATACAAATCTGTACAATTTATTTTTAACATCACATAGATTTTTATAAACTACCTAAATGAGCATTTTTGAAAAAGCAGAATAGTAACTAAAATGTAGATTTTGCTTAACGAATGAGAAAGTGATAATTCAATTATCCTATATTTATAAAATCGGTACATGGTGTAGTCGGAGTTTAAGTTATAAGAATTTGGTTTCACAAACAGTTTTTACGTTGTGGCACTCCGTGTCCCAAACAGCTGTATTATTTATGTGTGTGATATTACTTTTGTTATCGCCCAATGAAATAATTGTGTCACAGCCGAATTGCTCATTTACTCGCTTAACAAAAAGCTGACCTTTTAAAAAAAACCGTTGTTACATTGTTTTATTTTGCTCGCAGTAAAGGACATTTCCCGCTTTTGGTAGGGCTTGTATGGACAAAAAACTTTTTTTTCTTGATGCAGAATAATACCTCCTTTATGAATTTAGTTCCTTTTTTTAGCGAATGCTATCGCTAAACGCACGAAAATAGGTCAAAAATTCGCGGAATGCCAGTGAAGGGGAGTATTAGGAAAAGTAAAATGCTTACCCTTATTTTCTTTGCAATGGCGAAAATAGCTTCACTCCTCCGACTCCGACTCCGACGTCAATAGGTGACTCAAAGCTTTCGATCCAAGATGTTAAGGGCATTATCCATGAATCCTATGCTAACTATTTCTCTGTGTCTTGTCTTGTGTGACAGATGCGTATGATGTTTTAAATTAAAATGTTTGTGCTCAATACGTTGCAGTTGTTAAAAATATTCAAGGAAATTATATTTTCCTCTTGAAATTTTTACTATCAAATTACACGGCAGAAGTCTAATTAAAAAATTCGAGTATTCTCACGAAGTTTTGAAAGGTCTTGTTTACAGTTTTATCAGTTTTGTCACACTAAATATCAAGCTCAAGCTACTAAATCACTTATAGGAACGCACATTTTGACAGAAAACTAACAATTCGGCTGCAACCTTAACTAAAAAAAGCAATTTACACTGCAAAAGTATTCGCACTAACCCAAATAATAATTTAGCTTTGCCTTAAATTTTTATAGCTACGCTAATATCTATTCCTGTTTCAGGTAAAAATTTTATACTTTTATGTACAGTAAAATTTTCACTTGTAGAAAAATATGTTTTGGTAATTTCATAGACGAGACCTAACTAGTCAAAATACAAATCATACAAGAAGTAAAGATAGAAATACTAAGTAAACACTTCAAAGTTCAATTCTTTGGCTTTACACTAGGTCGTCTTCGTAGTCGTACTCGTATCACATGTCGTTTGAGACGCACTCCAGCAAGGGCGGGGGCGCGGCGAGAGTGGCGGCTCGCCAGTAGTGGCGGCGCGCGGCGTCGCAGCGGTGCGCGGAGAGGGACGCCAGCGGCAGCGGAAGCTCGAGCGCGGCGCAGTGCGTGTCGTAGGAGGCGTGGGACGCGACGTAAGGCGCGTGGGACGTGACGTGCGGCTCGTGAGACGTGACGTGCGGCGCGTGAGACGTGACGTGCGGCGCGTGGGAGGCGTGAGGCGCGGCGTGGAGCACGTGTGGCGTGTGTCGCGGCGCTGGCGATCGGGCGCGACGTTAGCTGCCCTTGGGCACCAGGTGGTAGGGCGCGTGGATGGTAGCCACGCTGCCCAGCTCAGTGCGGCCCAGTAGCTCATCGGGGTGCTCATGCTCGTGCTCGCGTCGTTTCTCCTCGTTGGTGTAGTAGCGCGCGGCGCGGCGGCGCGTGCAGCATAGCGCGCCCGCCACCGCCGCCAGCACCGCCACGCACACCAGCATCAGGCCCGCGATCACGCTCATCTGCGCCTCGTGTGTCGTGGGGCACGGGTCTAGGCGGTCGAATGACATGTCGGAGAAGCTCACTCCTCGCAAACGCATTGGCGAGTAGCATTTCAGATGGCGCAGCGTCGCGTTGAGCACAGTCGTCGTCATATACACAAGCATGGTCCCGGCCGAGCACTGATCGCAGCGCCAGGTGTTTTTAGCTAAATGCACCTGAGCAATCGCTTCCAGTCTTTGCAAATCCAGCTCAGTTAACGTTTGTAACTTGTTATGCGATATATCTAATCTCTGCAAAAACTTTGTCTTTGTTAGAAGTTTGTATGGAAAGTTGGTTAATTTATTCCAAGATATATCTAACGCCACAAGGTGTTCGTTGTAAGTAAAGAAATTTGGTGGTATGTCCGGAAGTGACAGATTCGCAAGACCGACGCCGTGAATTTCTGGTAGTATCTGGAGTAGTATGGCTATTTCATTGAGCACTAAGTTGTTTCCGCTGAAGTTGATTGTCTTCAGACAGTCCACGACGGGTGCGAAAGTCTGCAAATGGAATCTGTCGATCTTGTTGTGGCTGATGTCAAGGTGCGTGAGGTTGGTGAGATTGGCGAGCGCAGCGGGCGCCAGCAGCGCCAGGCGGTTGCGCGCCAGCGACAGCACGCGCAGCTCGCGGTTGCGCCCGAACATGTGGTCCACGATCACTGATAGCTGGTTGCCATCCAGTTTCAACTTTTTAAGCCTTTTCAAGCTAATAAACTCGTCTGAAGTCAGGTATTTGAATTGATTTTCTCCCAAGTCCAATTCCTCCAAATTAGAAACCAAATGGTATATTTGAGTGTTGATCCGTCTCAGGAGGCATCCCCTACACTTAAAGACTCGCAGATGTTGAATGTCCTTAAATACTTCAGGGTTCAGTTCTGTGAGCGGGTTATCACTCAGGTCCAAAGTTAATAATTTTGCCAACATTCTGAATAGTCTCGGCACCAATGTAGTAATTTCATTATTTGACAAAGTTAATGTTCTCAGTGAAGTTAAATGTCTGAAGGTTTCGCTCGGCATTTGTTCTATATTATTATGATCGAGGTACAAGTCCGTGAGATTTATGAGACCTCGAAAGTTGTCCGCGCCGATGCTGGTGAGGTTATTGTGGGTGAGGTTTATCAACCTGAGGTTTTGGAGACCCCAGAAGGAGTACTGACCGATTGATGGGACGTTGGAGTTAACGATGTGAAGTTCTCTAAGGTTGACGAACGGGGTGGGTTGCGTGAAGATGGGGCCGATGGTGAGTTCGTTCTGTTTGTCGGGCGGCGCGGCGATGATGATGATGTGCGCGCTGCGGTCGATGTAGTCGACGGGCACGGCGCGCATGAGACCGCGCGTGCAGGCCACGCGCACGGCGGCGCCGCCCTCAGCGTCGAAGGTGCTGCGGCACGAGCACTCGTCGGGGCACGTCGCCTCGGCGCCACTGCAGCTCATCATCACGGCCGTAGACGACCACAGCAGGAACAGCAGCTGGAAGCTTGTGTTTCTGTAACAAAATAAAAACGTTTAAAAACCAGCCACGCAACACAATAAATTGTACGCTGAAACTTTTCTATAGAAAAGTCAACAAATGACTATTGTGTGGCACTGACGTTGCGAAACAATTCTAACGTTCTGTAGGAAACCTAAAAAATGGAGTTCTGTAGAAGGAAGGTGGAGTAACAAAACGAAATATAAAACAAAGGAAGAGTAAGACTACACATTTTCCGCAGAAACAATTAAAGATGAAACGCAGTAACATTTCATTCGCAAACCGAGGTATTTTCAGTTATTAAAATCGCATTAACGCCGTTCCATTATCCACTGTGAATATCCTTTCGCCTGGACCATGATGCGAAGGCACGACTGGAAACATTTAATTGAGACGAATGTATACGTGTCTGATACTATTACAGAGAACATTTTCCATTAAAGCTACATGAGCATTTCACAATTAAATACTTAATCCAATGGCAGGTAACCTTTGTTAATCTAAGATAAACTAAGTTTACTCAGGGCTTAGTTAACTGCGATAACTTATGGTTTCCGTCTGAGGGGAGAGAGCTTGTTGAGCGATCCGAGCCTTGGAATGTGCCCTTAATTACCGTCCATAATTTATCGGCAATAAAACTATGTTAAGGTCGTAACAGGTAAAAATAATGTTAATCCGCCCATTAACACGGTAAGTGTAAAAAATGCCCGAGTCCCGTGAACTTGGCACGAGATTACAGTCTTGTGAAATATGTGCTTCGCTTTGTCCGCGGAATCAAAACCCCTGAAAAATAACGGGCAGATAACAAAAGGCTTTTTGACGCGTCGACTAAGCGGCATCCATTAGGTACGTGAATTCCGAAATATTTATTCGCACCTTAATGAAAAAAAGAAATTCCTTTGTTACTTCCATCAGGACCGCAAAGCTTATTCTAATTTTAATTTACATTACAAAGATATTATCTGAACTAAGAAGGGTTCATGGTGACTTGGACAAGAGAGATAGATTTAGACAGGATTTACTATGATATTTTTCGCCGCTGCTACGGAACTTCTCTTTGGCAGGGAAGGATCTTTTATGTACTTAAATAAAGAATCTTGTAAAGCTCTTGGGAATATTATTTAATTAACTCTTTAGAGGTAGAAGAAATCTGAGTTTAATTATTATGTTGGAATATTCCCTTAAACTTTAAAGTTATTCTGTTCAGAGAATATATTAATTGCTTCGTACAATGAATGTGTAACTCTTCTTCAGTTCACTAAATGGGAAGGGTGATTGGTGCCATAGAATCTATTATTATGCGTATGGACGTCGGAGATTGTAAAACTTTGTAATTTCGTTGTTAAATAAAGTTTTAAAGTGAAGCTCAGTTGTTTTATCAAGTGAATAGAAACAACATCAAACAAACGAGCTGTGTACTATATTCTGGGCACACAACATTTCATATCTTCTCGTAAACTGAGTAACGGACACGCGACACTGGAATATTATACGTAGGTAGGTATACTAAAACCTTTAAACAAAGGATTATCTTAGTCTTAATCCACATTGTTAGTTTTCAACGATAAGTTCATTGCCAAAATTAACATATTAATTGATAGTCAAACAGCTACTTCATTTTAAAAACCATGACTAGAGTAAAGTGATTGTAACGCAATAACAGATAATAATTTGCGTCCGTCGACAAGCGACTAACGACTTAAGTATAGCTACCAGCGCCAGTAACCCGGCCGCAGACAGCCTCGTCCGGAGACGTCTCGTGAATATGGATCAGGTATTTAAAAGAACAGGACATTGCCACTATGTTGTCGAACAATTGAATAAATCCAACGTCCACAGACCAAAGGGTTTAACGGGTTACTGGGGCCTGCTTTGAGTCCCGTAACAGGCTTATTGTTATTACAAAGTCGTTTTTGAATTTCAAATTCAATATCACCCTCCCTTTTATGTAGGCACATTCTTTTATAACTCATCTTATTAAACCCGTAATGCTATTTTATGCTAATGCTTATGTGAAAGCAGAAAACAGAATGTGCCTGTTTAATATGCTGCGCAGGATTCGGCTAACGCAAACAGGATACGTCACACGTTGCCGAATGGGCGATCCAGTCTCGTTATCTAGAGACTCGCACGTTACCCATTACCATCTCTGAATTCACATTACTGTGTGTATTGCGGTGCCGCATTCATCATATTTATAGTCGTGAACTTACTTGATACTTTTACGGAAAAACACCTCGATTTTCCGAATAAGTCGACGTTAGTAAGTATAAACTTACCTACTGTTGTTATGAGAAGCTTGGAGGACCGACTTTTACTTACCCCCATACTAACCCCGACCTTGACCTTCTATTTTCTTTCCGCCATATCTACTGGCATTTAGTCGGAGTCGTGAACATTTTGTACGATAACAAACAGCACTTACACAAACATAGTTAGTTCGGTATTGTTGTACCGATTATTTCAAAATAAACAGAAATCTCTTCGTTTTGAACAAACCATTTTAATTTTAACTTACGTTAGAATCTCAACTTTTCAGGCAGGTTTGACTAGCGAATCTGGCTCGAAAGACTCCGTTCACTAAGTTTACGAATAAAACAAATAGTGGAATCTGTTTAGCTTACTCAAATTTATAATACGATTTTATAATGCACACTAAAATAAACATGGAATGCAAATATTTCATTTTATTGGAATTTGAGAATCCTCTGAATTACATTTCGAAACATTTAAATTATGCTTTGACATTTTTGTTGACGTTACAAACTAATTAAACATCAAACGAACGATTATATACCTCCTTTCCAAGTCTACAGTTCACATCAAATAATCATCTATGTATGCAGTAGAACCATTAGATATTAAAGCGAGGTTAAAGTACTCCACACACTCATGCTGGCCCAATATTGACGCTGCATTCAATCCCGAGGCACTATCAGCCAGTAAACGCGTAAGTATTCCATACATCAGGGATGGCAAACCTATGGCACGCATGCACGGGAATTTACTTGATACGAAGTCGTCCTGTGCTAAGTAACTCACAACCGTTTTCACTAGATACCTTTCATTTATAAGTAGAGTACATAATGTTGTAGATTTTAATCCTTACTAATATATATAATAAAAATGCGAATGTGGGTTTATGGATTTGTTTATTACGCTTTCACGCCTAAGTAGCCGAAACGATTTTAGTAAATTTTGGTACAAAGATGCATGTGAGAGGCAAAAACTAGTTTCTGGTAAAAAAGAACAAGCACTCGTTATAAAGTTTGAATTTTTAAACTTCTTTTTAGGGTTCCGTAAGGGTTAAAACGGGACCCTATTACTAAGACTCCGCTGTCCGTCTGTCTGTCTGTCTGTCCGTCTGTCTGTCAGCAGGCTCTATCTCATGAACGCTGATAGCTAGACAGTTGAAATTTTCACATTCTGTTGCCGCTATAACAACAAATACTAGAAACAGAATAAAATTAATATTTAAGTGGGGCTCCCATACAACAAACGTGATCGTGCGCGAGTCCTCGCACTTGACCGGTTTTTTTTTTTGCGTTTGTCTTTTTGCACTAGGTACATACTCTAAAGCAACAAGTTATGCATTGCATAAATGTTCAGCATCTCTGGCACACATTTATGTACATTAACGGAACATTTGCCAGGGACTGCATTTCCGCTGGTGTCAGCCAGTAAGTAATTACGTGGACCTATATACCTGGCAAAGGTATGCAGAACGTACCTGAGGTTTATCACAGCAGCCTGGTTCATTTTGCCAGAATAGTTTGACTGAGAAAGCTTTTCCTAGTTGTGAGAAATCGTGTTACCTAAATAGTTGACATACATTATGTGGATGCAAAAAAAAAAACAACTAAATGTTAATCCCCACCGCTGTGATTTTGCCAAAACGCGTTTGAAGTTGAACATTGACACGACAAAAGAAAAAGATTTTCCCATAGAACCATAATATATCTCAAATAACTTAGAGCGATTATTAGTTAGTACAAAACAATTTCGAAAAAGAGTTTAGAGGGAGAGAGAGAGCGATTTTAAGTTTTTATAGAAGCTCACTCTATCATTCCCCCTGAACTCTTTTTCGAAAATGTTCTCTACTAACTATTTAGACCTAGACATTTTACGATTCTGCAGTGCGATTCTGTAAACATTTCGAAGTGAACACTTGGCGAGTTGTCAAATCATATAAATAAGATGGAATGACAGCTGTATTTTCGTTCACTCCGCCTAGGTGAACACCGTGAGATGTCGACAGAATCGACCGGCTGTAAACATGTTAAAGTGAAAACTTAGGCGAAGTGAGCGGTCAAACTATACAAACAAGATGGAATGACAGATCAATTACCGTTCAGTCCACCTAAGTGTACACGGTGAGATGTCAACAAAATAGACCGGCTAGTAACAAAAGTCCATGAATAATATTGTTTCTTGTAAACTTGTGGATTGACATGTTATTGCTTTTTTTCGTCCAGGTCTTTGATTCGATTTGAAAGTTGAAAATAACTATACATGTTCTCGAAGATATGAGTAAGACTAGTTTAAGTGTCTATCCCTGGACCCGAGTAACTTGACGTGACTTTTTGACTTGTAGATGTGGTGCCATATAAATTAATAAAGTGGTTGTCTTCAGAAGCTTTTAAGGCTGACATGTTCTCTTCATGATATGTTTACTAAACATTTTCAGATCGTATCTTTTTTATTCATGTACAAGGTAACAATTTACACGGAGATACCTGTTTTATGAACTAGATTTTATGTATAATGATTACAGTTCTATATTACATCTTATAGCTACCTATATCTGTCAGTCCGTTCTATATTTAATTCTCGTTTGTAACGTTTTCATACGTCCTGTGACCTGTTATAAGACTTTGATTTTATTTATGAATATACCGAGCGTTCGAAGCCGGGAGCAAAAGTTAGTGTTGTAATAGCATACTATTACTAGGTCTTTAATCTCTGGCCGCGGTCAATTAGTTCACATTATCTTCTATCAACAGCTTACTTAACTCATGATTAAACAGGTTCATCGGCCGAAGGAACCTTAAAAACTTCGACTAATTTATTAATTCCAAGACCCAACTTTTCTCATTACAGAATTCTCACAGGTCTTGTTATTATCATATTTTTATTAACTATTTGACCACAGAATCCTTCGAACTCTGTGATTAGTAGGTATTTCTTTCAGCTTCGTGATAAAAATACATTAAATACGAGTACTTAGCCTTCGAATTATTACCGAAATGTGGTTTTTAATCACTTTTATCTGTGTTCTACAAATGATTGCCTACTTATTTTATAGCACACATTTTCATAAAACCACTGTTTTAAAACTTCACAATTCAACTAAAAGTGAGCTAATAAAAGCTGACTATCCACTGAAATGGAGATGAGAGGAGTGAAGCGGAGCGGTGCCAATATTGCATAAAATATCCGCTCCGCTTCAGTGGACAGGAATTGGCGAACTAGTTTAAAAATTCATACAAAACCGGGAAGCGGAGCGAAGGAGTGGGGAAGCGGAGCGACTGCCAGTCTACTCAATTTACTCGTCGCGTGAACTCGGACTAGCTCCGCACAGTATGTAACTTCACTCCGCACTGCCTCGCTCGGTATCAATGGGCAGACACAGTCCGCCACTACGCTCCGCATTACACCGTCGCTCCGCTCCGCTGCCTCGCTCCGCGTCAATGGACAGGGAGCAGTATGGAGAACATCTAACATTTCGGCTGAGTTCATCCAGTCTTAATTTAAAACTATTTTATCTGTCTGTATGTAAAGTTAAATTATCGCATTTTATATATGTAGGTACCTATGTGTATTTTTCGTGATGAGGGGTCACGTAGCCATGCGGGCGTGCCACGCTGACAGGCCACGCGGGCGTGCCACGTACCCCACTGTCACGTACTAACTCAGTGCCATTGGCCATAAAGTCTGGAAATCGCTGCCCGAGCCACGACCACCGTCGACCATTGTCGTCACTTTTATGGATAACGGGAAGCGGATACGTAATTATACACGTAGATTTATTTTATTGACAATTGGTGAACAAATCTAATTTCGCTTTATTTGGTCGGTGACGTGAGTTGGCTTAATTAAACAGTCGTCTGCCGCACGCCGCCGCGTCGCCGTCGCCGCACAGACGCATAAAGCATCTGACTGATTGTGAACCGCACACTTCATGGCGAAATTACAAATGAAAACGCAAATGAGATTTATCAAGAGCTTGTCAACGTTGATGAACGAAATATCAACAGCAGATTGATTTATTGGAATCCATTTGTGTGAGTGAACTGACCGAAAAACCCAGGAGCTTACGTGAGGGACAGCTGAACAGACCATTACTCCTCGTACTATCAGACGCGCCAACAAAGGATACAACGACTCCGACAATGGCTGAAACTCGTTCAACTTCTATTCGCATTTGCTTTGAATTTCGTTCCACTTTCAAGATAATATATAAAATTTGAGCCCCTGTCTCAACTAGGT
The DNA here is from genome assembly GCA_947386135.1 of Melanchra persicariae. Lineage (NCBI taxonomy): Eukaryota > Metazoa > Arthropoda > Insecta > Lepidoptera > Noctuidae > Melanchra > Melanchra persicariae. The sequence continues at coordinate 11,426,585 of OX376643.1, read as the reverse complement.
AAATATGCACTAATATGGAATATCTTGTGCAGATTATACTCAGTTCTTTGGAAACGATTTTTCTTACGGAAATATTTCTGGTTCAAATTTGTAAAGAAAATATTTATACTTACTTTTTATATATTGACTGATAATCGTTTGACGCCACACACGTTTTTGTAAGTACTATCTAAGCTCATTAAATACGTATAATTCGGTCGGGAGCTTTGTCTCTAGTGTGGCCTGATGTGGCCCGAGTGGCCGATGGGGCCTCAGATTATACGGGCAGAGCGTTACGATGCATACTTATATCGTAAACTTTACTAATTAAATATTCCGTATTCCTTATATTGCCTTCGACGTAAGAGGAATAATAATAAGATCAGTTTATAGTGAACTTCTAAACACAGCAAAGAAGCCATTATTAAAATTTCACGATTCGAATTCATAAGATGAATGAAATGGAACCGTACTCTAGTACTACTGGTTTCAATAACATTATGAAGGCTATGGACTCCGAAGTCTGTACTTAGGTCATCGTTTTACGAGCTTGACCAAGCATGAAAAATGCATTTCAAGATTTACGAGGGTTTTATGCTCAGATTCCGGGACACCCGAACAAAAATGTAATTTGTCAGGCAGCTCGTCTTTGAAAAACGATAGGTAATTTAAGTGTGTGAAATTGATAGAACTACGAAATATATGCACATGTCTTGAGTGTATTATGTGGAATACTTTAAATGTTCAAAGGAAAGTAAAATTGTAAGAATGGAACAATCCACGTTCTCGTGAGTGCCACCTTATCCCCGGAGATCGAGCGTGAGCGAAGTGGACACGGTTCCAGCTTTAGATACGTTTGCGCGATTTCAATTCAGGAGTAGAAATATTTTCAAAGTGAATGCACGTAACTCCCTGTTGCTACTGCTTAGCTGCTGCTGCTAGGATTTCAACATCAACTAGTGTTAGCGTTTTCAAAGTTTCACAATGTATTCATCAAAACTCCCATGAAAATATAAAAGGTACTATGTATACTTAGTTATTGTTTTATTGAACACGTCACGTCATTTGTCGACGTTACTTTATTATTGAATCGGTACCAACTGTGGCATGCCTTGTTCGGCAATGTTTATGACAGATTCAATTTTATCAGACCTTCCTCAATTTTCTATTTTCCTGCATCTTTATCGTGATTACTTATATTTTTGTAAATATTCTAGCAAAGGAGACTCTTTAACTGAATACAAATGGAATTCATGCGATGGGGTTGGCAAGGTGGGTACCTAATATTGAGTGCTTCGGGTAGGCAAAAGGTATTACGGGATTAGATGAGATTGTTATTTATGTAGGTACCTATCATCGGGACTCATCGTACAAGTTCGATTCCACGAATAACAAAGGCTAGCAATGGTCTTTTTTGTGTGCGGCTCGACTACAATGAGATAAGGCGTTATATAAAGAATCTTCTCCGTGGGTCAAATCGAGGGACTTTATCGTTATTATTTATCTCCGAAACACATTTGCAGGAGCTTCTCTTTATATCCCTTTATTTTACATGACGACGATGCCGCACAAATTGATTCCTCTGTAGTCCCTCTGGATATGGGTTCAATGGAAAAACACATAGTCATGGCCTAATGATATTGTACTAACATCTCATGGAGTCCTTCGGTATTATTAAATTACTTGTAACTTGAACGCTCAATTCAAAAATAGACTTACCGAGTTAGACGCTTAGCAGTCACGTAGCCTTATAAAATATAACACTCGAATACCAACTATTTTAAAATGTCAATTTCGTTATTTACCTAGTCTCTAAAAATGTTAGTAACATAGATGTTTGTGTTTACTAATGAAGACATCCAGACCAAAGTTCTATTTTGTACATAACTATCCCTGTAAACGATTTTAGTTTCAAGCATCAATTTAAAGCAAATAAGTTTGTCGTCAAATAACGTGGGGAAAAGTTTTTGTCCTTCCTTTCAGCCGTTTAAATGAAACTATCAGCCTAACAAGTGTATTAGCCAGGTGCCAGTCATGCTAGAACTCATTTCACTAATCTCTGTTAGCATTTTCGTAGTCCGAAGGAGAATGAAGTGATGCTGATTATTTTTTAAAATGTCCTTCTTACAACTGTTTTAAAAAATAACGACAGGCTGTCGTTATTTCTTAAAACATCATGTTTATCTCATTTTTCTGAAAATCATTGTACAAGTCTTTTGTGAAGCACTAAAATTAAAATTACTGTGCATTATATAGGTACTCGGTTTCAGCACAGACATAACATCATTATTATAATTGCGTCTTTAAGTATTTTTTACAATGCAAAGTGCGGCATTGCGACTCTGAATACTTTCTATAGGTAGTATTTCTTTTGTGTACGACACACCCCAAGAAAGATATCCAGTTTGGCTCAATGGCGTCAAAAGCAACCATCTGTACAGCACAGCTGCCCTGAGGGTTCCGAATCACAATGCAAACTGCGTCGCATTAATATACGAATACATCTTACTGTTATAAGAGAACTGGCGAAATACTACGACGCAGTTCTACAACGTTTTTTGTAACGTACATTCATATATTAATCCGGTTTGAGAACACATTTTCCACCAACTTTGAGGACAACAAACGATAATTCAATAGAATGGTGGATTGAACGGGAGCAATAGGATTCCTTTCGCACCCATTCAAGTATGGGATCATATTATAAAGGGTGACATACACGTGTAAGCTTTAGTAGGTAATATTTTTCTTTTGTCGTAAAGAGTTATATAGCCATTAAAAAAGCGTTCGTCCTCGACCGAAGTACTCGTATACCTACCAAGCTAACTATAGCGACCACAGTGTTTTGAGAGACTACCTACCTTGTGCCACCATGGTAGGTACCATTGACCATTATAACTACGACACGTGTATGTGACAATAGCGAAATAGAGGACGATGGTACAATCATAGGCATAGGTAACTTAAGACGGCCGGCGCATTTATTCGGCCAGCCATTGATATTCAAAGCGAGATTTTAAATAGAATAAAGTTCTTATTATGCGTGTGTGTCGGTGTGGGGAACGGTGGGGGGGGGGGGGGGGGCAGACCGCGACGGGCAAGCGGTTGAGCGAAGCTCCCCCTAATAAGAATACCGTTAAGGGTAATAGGGTAGGATTTGGTACATGGAGAAAAGATTACGCACCCGACAGAGACCTTTTCACTAACCACTGCCTTGTTTGTGAGCCGCCAGCACTGCTCTTTGACAATTCGCTTAAAATACAATTCTAACAAAACTGACAAGATAAATTTACCCCACTGAATAAAATAAATGTTTATTTACTCTAAATAATGAAAAACATGATGGCTCTTCTATAAAGATGGCATCCATTCAAGTAATATAGGATGTCCATCAATATCACCAAAGCGATTGTTTTAAACAATTTCGGCGCCAACATGTCGGCCGGCAATGAGATTAAACGCTTTCATTTATATTTTCGAGAATGTCGAGGGGCTTCAATTGATATCGAACCTTACACAGAATAAAATACTAAATCAAAAATTTATTAAATTACGTAGAAAGGTAGCTATTATTTTATTCCCACATACAAACAGTCTATTTCACACAATTGAGTGTACAGTTCATGATATTTAATTGTGGAAAATGTACCTACAGTTTAAGCCTTTGATATACGTGTGTCATAAATAATTTTCGAGACCTGTTAACAATATTCATCGTCGATTAGTATCGTGTCAGTGAGTACGGCGCAAACAAATATTTATCTTACATTGTTGGAACGTTTACTCATACTGGCGATTATCCCGTGAACGAGAAACTATTTCATTCGGTTTTTAATTTATTCCCAGGTGTTGCGCCCTGCATCATGGACGTCTCAATTAAAGAAGTTGTAATAACCATTTTTTTTTACTTTTATTGAATTATAGAACTGTGTATTGTTGAAGCCTCACTAAGTTGGATTAAACTTTTCATATGAAAAATCTGTGGTGCGTTATATTCACCGAAACTGAAAAGTTTTTTCTTTCAGCTCTATGTGTTTCAACGAAATTCTGATTCAATAATGATATAAGAAGAATTTCTACAAGAATTTACTGATTCTTTACAAGAAATGACTTCTTAAAAGTTAACTTATAGATTCATTCATCTTCAACGCAGCCCTCGACCAGAAGTTGTATTATAGGGAATACAAGCATTGCTAGACCACCTAAGCCGAGCGTCTGCGTGAACGTAATCAATGCCTGTAACATCCCACCCTGTGGTCGTTTTCTCACAACTCAACTCGTAATACCGTCACTAATTAATGCTCCGGCGCCAACAGACGTCTATTATTACAAAGGAGCGATTCCTCTCAAGCAGTGGTTCCCAATCTTTGGTCTGCTAACCACTGGTAGTCCGCAAACGCCAACATATTGCCTGCGAAAGGTTTAAAATTTCAATCTTTTCACCTCAAAAATTGGGAAAACGCCACAAGCGTGGAGCAGAGGTGTGGTGGTACTCTTCTTTAAGAAGGGCGACAATGCCCTGTTTAAGAATTACAGGCTCATCTTACTTCTGAACCATGTCTACAAGCTGTTTTCCAGAGTCATCACAAACCGTCTCGCATGCAGGTTTGACGACTTCCAGCCTCCCGAACAAGCCGGATTCCGAAAAGGCTTCAGCACCGTAGACCACATACACACGCTGCGGCAGGTTATACAGAAGACCGAAGAGTATAATCTGCCCCTCTGCTTAGCGTTTGTGGACCACGAGAAAACCTTCGATTCGATCGAGACTTGGGCTGTGCTGCAGTCTCTCCAACGGTGCCAGATCGACTATCAGTACATCGAGGTGCTGAAGTGTTTGTATGAAAACGCCACCATCTCCGTCCGACTTCAGGATCAGACATCAGAACCTATCCTCCTGCAGCGGGGTGTGAGGCAGGGAGACGTAATTTCTCCGAAACTGTTCACGGCCGCAATGGAGGACGTCTTCAAGGTTTTGGACTGGAGAAGGCTAGGCATTAATGTCGATGGCGAGTACATCACTCATCTTCGATTTGCCGACGATATAGTCGTCATGGCTGAGAACCTCAGTACAATGCTCGATGACCTCAGTAGAGTTTCCGAAAAAGTCTTAAATCTTCTCGTCTCACATACCACAGTGTCTCAAGACGAAAGTCTATGACCAGTGCGTGCTGCCAGTGATGGCCTATGGACTTGAAACGTGGTCGGTCACAATGGGCCTCATCAGAAGGCTTATAGTCACCCAAAGGGCAATGGAGAGGGCAATGCTCGGAGTTTCCTTTCGTGATCGAATCAGGAATGACGATATCCGCAAGAGAACCAAGGTTACCGACATAGCCCGAAAGATCGCCAAATTGAAGTGGTAGTGGGCAGAGCACATTGCTCGCAGAACAGATGGTCGATGGGGCCGAAAAGTTTTGGAGTGGCAACCGCGTACCGGAAGACGCAGCTTTGGAAGGCTTCCCACAAGGTGGACCGATGACCTGGTGAGGGTCGCGGGTAGCAGATGGATGCGAGACGCACAGGACCGGTTGTTGTGGCGACACTTGGGGAGGCCTATGTCCAGCAGTGGACGTCTTTCGGCTGATATGATGATGATGATGATGACCTCAAAAATGTCATTGCAAACCGATTTTAAGGTTCTAGCAAAAATGTTCTGTTTTCTGTACTTACACATTTTTTTACTTTTCATTACGAAAAATAGTTACCTATGCAATGCTACAAATTTTGAATACCATGATATAAGTTTATTTTTAGATTAAGTAACACAGTTTTTTTTTCTGATTCCTGGTCCTTGCTACCCACAAATAAATCAAAGTGGTCCTGGGTCAAATAAAGGTTGGGAAGCACTGCTCTAAAGTGATACCTCAACATTGATAGATATTACCTAATAATGCCGTGAGGGGCTCACTAATACGACCCTCGATTACAACTTCAAAGGTTAATATAACGTTTTGATATATCTAACAATCTGCTATTAGTATTTCCAAGTATATTTGGTAGGGATCAGTTTAATTAGGGTTTAGAGGTAACGGGTGTCAATGAAATTCTTTGTCATGCCTGTTTATTTTTTAGGCTATATTTTTTTTTTTGATGATGTCTAACGGAAATTTATTCAAAAAGAAATAAAAGTTTTTTCAATATTTCTGCTCTACAAACATATTGTTTTTTGAGTTTACTTTTTGTATTTACGTGTTTTAATTTTCGGTTATTTTTACTAATTTAATACATTTATCGTATAATGTGTTGAACGGTTTTTATTTTCGCTACAAAATGGACAGAAATCCGTCTCGCACTTAACCAGTTTTCAAAAATATCGATTACTTATTCAAACATAAACTTGTCAAATGACGAGACATTCTCATCGTTCAAACATGTTTAGGCTGGAAAGCTATTTATTTGCGAAGTTGAAATGTCCACAAAACTTCAAACGAACTTATTACTCGGGATTTACTAGATATACCAATCAAATGGTGTTTGATCAGCTCTTAGCAAACATGTGAGTTCAACGGTGGTCATATTTACCCTACGCTATCATCTGCCTAGCCTTTTCCAAACTTTATTGGGGTCGGCACCCAGTGTACTACTATAATCGTTTAAATAATGTTTCAGGTAGGCTAACGGTTTTAACATCGTTTTGGATATTCGTTTTTCTCTCAACACAATAATTAACTACCCAAATCATTGTTTTTCTCTATCTGTACCGGAGAAGGTATGTAAACCTACTAGTAATTACATTGAAATGAATTCATACGAAATAGATTAATGAAGAGCTCGGCCTTTGATCTTGTAATAAATACCTAAAATAATGTACCTATTGATGTGTTTCGAGTGCCGCCGGCTCAATGGCTGGCTCATACAGATGTCAAGGCATAGCTGAACAGAAATAGAGGAATGCGTGCTTGGATCGAGTTGCTCAAGTGCGTTGCGGTTGCGATGCGGCCGCGGGCATGATTATGTCCTCAAAGGGTTTAAATGTACTTATGTTAGTTCGTTTATTTGTTTATATATTTTGACCTTCAAATATCCTTACTATAAGAATATTTTCATCCAGCTTAGTCCTTTGTCTGTAAAGTTTTCATAAAATCTTTTGGAATTTATTATTTTTTATCGTCACTGAAACGACTTTAATTTATAATTTTTAACATTTCCCGCTCATTATTTGCTAAAAACGCCGCCGCTAACGCCCAGAAGCAACCTAAATCTGTTTTTTATTGAAGATAACAAATTCGCTACAAAAACTGCGTGTGGCGGACAGCTGTTACATATCTTTTCATAATTTTTAAAACGGAATACAGTTTTGTATGTAAGTATGTAGGTAGGTACTTAAATACCTTTGTTATTTACCTCTCCTCACCTGAATATTAAATAAGTAATTAGGGTGGGATTTCAAAAAGGAGTTCCGATGTTCCGAAACGTGTTTTAATGACCCCACAATAATTGAAGTCGTACTTTTTTCAATACAGTCCTTTATTCGGCCTTTTTGAGTGGAAGCAAAAACCGGTACGGAGATTATTTGAGACGCTTTTGTTGAATTCGCGCATGATGGGATGACGTGTCTTTTATGTTTTTTGTAGCGGTGTCTGAAAGGGGCAGCCCAGGTGTCGGAGCTCGTAAACTAGAAGGGTTGCCCGGTCTACAGATGCAGCAGTATTCATGACCAAGGCTGAGCCCCTACAAGGTTAAACAGACTCCATTCAAAAAACTGGTCGGGCAGTAACAGTAAGCAACTCGTTTAAACTTTAAAGTCACGTTCAGTAATTAAAGTGGAGTAGAGTATCTTAGTGCATAAACAGTGGTCGCGGGTCCCCGAGCCCGTAATAACTGGTTTCCTTCAATTTAACGACTTGCACGAAACACGACTGCTATACTCCTGAAACTTCCAATCTTGCTACACAAACATGGTCTCAGTAACTATGTTACAATAAAATTGTTGTTAAAAACTGTACCTAACTTGCGTTTAATTACAGGTTGTCTGAGTGTGTGGTCTAAATAAATAAAATCTACGAAATTATCATGTGATAAACATGTTAATTAATATCTTTTACATTGTAAATTTAATAAGCTAAACGTCCCAGAATCACTTAACCTGATCCTTCAATTTAATAGAATGGAAGAACTTCATCTACGTACTACAGAGACTTAACGATAATGAAAATTATTATTATAAGTACCTACACATATAGGTACTTAGCTTAATCTTCCTCAATAATTCGAAGAATTCTCTAAATCTCTGCGAAAACCGCGTTAAATCCTGACAAGTTGTTACTAATTGAATACGAAATTATTTCATCGTATTTAGCGATTTAGAATATAAAGCGACGAGAGCTCATCGCAATACCTCCGTTGTATTAAAACAGGTTGTATATTTAATCCCATAAGCCATTAATAAAGTCGCTGGAAGGAATTTGTCAAGACGGACGAGAGCCTCGGCAGTCGGCCCGATAACTAACAAAGAGCTCTAAATCCACACTGTTATAGGCCAAATGAATGGATCTACGGCGAAGAATCTCAGCATTCAACTTAATACCACTAGAAGAGGGACACCGGCGACCACTGACGATTTAACCTGAGAATGTGAAGAGGGCATGCTTCACTACCGTTAATTTGTGGGACAAATGTAGTCCTTATTAAGCCGTGTCTAATACGACCCGACATTATTTAGCCAGACTACGATCAGTCAACTCAGGACATATACAGCCTAACTTGATACATACATGGGTCACACTGAATGTTTTTAGAAAATTAGAAAATAAAGAACAGAATGATCTAGAAGCCTGTTAATATTTTTATTGCTTTTTGAAGTAGTCTCCGTTCCATTTTAAGCACCGTCGCATGCGAAGGAACCATTGACTGAAGCAGTGGGACCATTCTTCTGTATAGAACGAATTCCTCTAAGTACATATTTTATTTTTGGAAAATAAATAAAAGTCACAAGTACCAGGTCGGAACTGTAAGGAGGATGACTCACTAACTCCACACCTTCAATAGGCAAATATTCGATAGTCCGTTTGGCGGAGTGAGCAGGAGCATTGTCGTGGTGGAGGAGGTTCCTGCTTCTTGGGCGCTGCTGCCTAACATTTTCCAAGACATTTTGTAAACAATGACTGTCATACCAATCTGTAGTAACAGTTAATTCAGGATAATTATTGCGAAATGGCCCGTCCATCCATAGAATGAGGCAATCATCTTTTTCCCTTGACTTCTGCCCATCTTTACTATTGTCAGCAAATCTTCGAATGGAACCATCTGTTGCGCAGATTGTCTATTGGTTTCGGGTGCGTAAGAATATTTCCAGCTTTCTTCTCATCATATACAGCATTTGAATCACCTCTGTCATACTTTCCAAGCATTGAGCGAACGGCACCAATCTAAACGACGCGACGGCTTTTTGATCTTCCGTCAAATTATGAGGTAGGTAGGTATCCATCTAGTTTAATCTTGTAAGCTTTCTGACGCCTAAATATTCATGTAAGACTTTTTGAACTTGACTCATATCAATGCCTAAAGCTGGCTGAATCTGTTGATATGTTACCCTTTTTTTTAAAGGATGGGAAATCATCAAATGACCCCTTCCGCTCTGGGTGGAGCGGGAAAGAGTGTCAGACTTTACTGACTAAAACCCATCCATGCTCCTCCTAGTGCCTTTTACGTTCCAGGGCCGCGGTAACTGTTTCGAACAAAATCCGCAACCCTGGCAGGCTGTGGCCCTAACGGGCCCCTACTCCTATGCTGACATCTCTTTGAGGCGCGCGTGGAACACAACGCGCCGTCGGATGTTACCCTTCTATCAGCTTCTATCATTAGCCGCACAGCACTCACATTATCTTCAGTAGTCGCCATAGAATGACGTCACCATCTGTGAGTTTTGACCACGTTTAAACTCATTTAACCAGTAGTAAACAGTAGCACGGGATGGGGCTTCGTCATGAAATGTTAACCGAAGTCCGCAACGAAAGTCGTAATAAATCCGTTTCGACGCACGATAGACACTTAAATTGCCAATTTGTAAAAACAAATGACTTAGTATTTCATTACCATTACCTAATTCGAAATTTAAACAAATTTTTCATCGGCTGTTTTTGTAACTGGCCTATTCTATAAACTTTCTAGCATAAATTTATTTTTTGTATGTAAGACCTAATTACTAGTGACTAAAGACATTATTGAACCACATATAGGAGACGGTAATACAGAGGCGGCTTAGTGCAGACTCAATTTGAAGGCTGGAATGGAAACTATACGTTGTGTGACATTTCCCTGAAGCGGTGTGAACATGAAGTTAGCACTGCCATCAGGTGTCTGGAATCAATTTGCTGTTCTTCTACTAGTTAATCCAACCGTAAATCACGTAGTTAAATGGATATAGTTTTATTAGTTCATATCTTTACATGAAAGGTACTTTAATATAAGAATAGTATTTATAGTCATATACCTGTAATGTGAGGTATTAAATATATAGCTATAACTAGCTTCCGATGACCTAGTGAGGGTCGCGGGTAGCCGATGGATGCGAGACGCGCCGGACCGGTTGTAGTGGCGACACTTGGTGGGAGCAGCAGTGGACGTCTTTCAGACATGGTCTACATCATACATTGCCACCCCTTTTTGCTTTTGAAAGAAAAGTTTGAGGATAGAATATGTATTTGATGAATTATATCAAAGAAGAACTTGATCTATATAATCAGGTTTCAAGTAAATCTCACCACAAACAAAAATGTTCCATGCAAACTATGCCATACCATTTCACCGGGTCGGATTTACGAAATAATCTTTTGGAAATGTATATTTTACCTCTATCGTCCAAGGGGCATCGATATGAAAACCTTTTTTTTTATTGAGGAATGGGCTAGCTCTTAAAATATCGAGAAATTATATACTATTAAAGATTTATAACAATCTTACTTATATTAAAATTAATTTTTGTACTCCAAGTATTGTAAAACATTGATTTGAAAAGGGTAACTATGGAGTTTCTTGTCCGTTCTTCTCCATAAGACACTCAGACAGTAGAGTCACTTTATATTATTTTAAATGTAAATGATGACGTTCTAGAGTGCCGTTTATTGGCCTAATTGAAATAAACGTTTTGACTTTGACTTACGGAGTCTGCAATTTTCCAGTGACATATGCAAACATAATTATATAGATAGAGTATTAATAGTATGAACGATCTCTCCTCATTTTCTACATCTGTTATTAATAAAATTCGTATGACGTAACATATCGAAAGTGAAGTGTACTCGTGCGGGCTCGTGCGGTCTCGTGCGAACTCGTACGGTCTCGTGCAGACTATTGCAGTCGTGACCCACATTAGCGCCGTACGAGATACGAAACGGTTGTTTTATTCTCCTTTTCTTTACAAATGGGAAATCGGACCCACATTATTACATGTCTGTGAAGGCGTAGATACACTGAGAACTTCTTACGATCCACTCTTCTTAGAGATTTATGTACTACAGACACTACTACTTTTTAAACACTCTGCACTGAAAATTGAAATTATTTCGTTGGAAAGGTTTAGTATTTATTTGAGTGGGTTATGGGTAATGCTTGTTTTATTGCTACTAATTCATAAGTAGGCTGAAAACTTTTATTAGATTTCGTCTAACTGCCCAGACTAGACACATTTCAGGATTAAGGTTTTTAGAAAACCATTCATAACAGATGTTGATTGTTTTTAGAATGCTTTATAATTTAAGTAAATATGATAAATATATTATAATATTTATTATATGTATTTACGTACCACAGATTCATAACGTCATAATACCAGTCTATGAGCACTAATTCGTGGAATACCTGGCAGACTGGCAGGCACGTTCAGCATTTAAATGCTCTTTAACTGCGAAGTAGAAACTATTTACATTCCTTCGCAAAGCGGAGCCGGTTCATCCATTTCATAATTAAGGCTATTCCGTTCCCCCTTTTTCTCCTATTTAGCTATGTACCCGACTCCCGAGAGCAAAACTCCTGAGGCATGCGGTTAAATGTTTAAGTACTTTTTTTCTTTTCCTCCTCAGTGCTAGTATGCTAACCCCGTACCGCAAGAAAATATTAAACAAAAACTTTTTACGTTAATAAGCCAGCGGTTCTGCAACAAACATTACTGCTCGACAAATATAATCAAAGTTATAAACAGCCCGAACGAGCTCGACAAGAACCTCTCGATTTGTACGAAAATGAAAATCGTTAACAAATGAGAATAGTTTGCGACAGTTGGTTAAGCCTCAGATCACCAAATTGTGCCTACTTCACAACTAAGCCGAGACTTGTACCGAGCCCGCTGTAAAAGTGTACTGCTATTGACCTACATCCACTTCAGAGGAGAGACAGGGTTAATTCGTTACCCTTGTCCGATTGTCCAACCGCTCCGTTTACACAGAGGTTAGTCTAAGATGTTTTCACGTAATGCCTAAACATTGTAGGTAAATAGACGCGTCACCGTCAGCGTCTGACGGCATACCTATCAAGAAACATTAGTAGTGATGGCTAAACATTCGAGTTCGGCAGTCAGCGTCGAGTGAACTCGCTTGTAAAAGTAACTCAGTTTCAAACTCTAACGAGCGTTATTGAACGTCACGACTTCACGAGCCTGCGACTTCGTCTGCCAATGTTCATTAAACAATATGATTAACTGTGTAATTAGTCTGCATAAATGTCGTGGCCAAAACTATTTATTCTTTCGCGACTACATATTATGGCTTCCCGTTGTTCGTTCGGGTTTTTCCAAATTTCCAATGAGGCGATGCGAGAATCCATTTCACCGTTCAGTTTATTTCCAAAGTTAATTATTATGTTACTTAATTAAGTTATGGATGGGTGTTATTGTACTAAACGGGGGAGAGAGGTATACGTCGTCAGTGCATGCACGTCTATCTACCAAACACTGATTGGGGACCTGGCTACATGAAACTCAATCCACATCTTACACTCTGCTAAAACGGATTTGACATCTATCTTGCAGCCAATAAATTAACCATTATTCTATATTTCGCGATCTTATAGAAAATGAAGTGTTATTTTTCATTGGACACCGACGATCAGACAATGTGTGTGTGTCAAAGTGGAAATCTTTTGTCAGAAAAGAATAAATGCATGCCTATTCAACATGCACTAAGGAAACAAAGTGCTTGAATCCTGAAGCACTTTCTGAAGCATTCAATGCGCTGAGAAGTTTTAACTTTATCTTTTACTTGAAACATTTATTTTAAACATAGACAGCGGTCAATACAAACATTTTTGTGAAAAACAAAAAAACCTGAGTGCCCCTGTCTGCGTAAAGTGTACTACTGGCGAGCCGGCCGCGGTAGCCTGCTGACAAAGCTTCAGACACGTGAAATGGTTTGTTTCTTTTAGTTCAATCTACGTCTTTTATATGATACCTAAGATAATCATTACTAAATTAGACTTTATTGTGCTATATCATACAAAATCCTACCATATGAATTTTCAAGATTATAGAGTTTTTTAAATCAGTTTTAGTCCTAGACGTAACATATGAATATCTCACATCATCTTTATATCAAGTGAGCGAGAGTGCTAAGTGATTCTGTCATATCTCAACGAAATACTTAGGCATTAGATTAGCATAAAGTTACAGAAACATTTGCTTGAAGAAAGCAATATAATTTGAAACTCTTTGCTCTGACGCGAGTTTTTTTTATAATCCAACGTTAACCTGTTTTTCTTGCGACTAATCTAATGCCTACGAATTTTTAGTTTTGAAACCACTTCAAGAAGGTGAACTGTCTTTTGAAGTCTTGTGAAGAATTATTGTGACTGTTGTAAACTAATAGACTTTAACCGTATTCCGTAAAAAAATAATGATTCCGTGCTTCGGAAGGCACGTATATAAGCAGGTGGTCCCGGCGGCCAAATGGCGGTCGTCAAACCATTTCAGAGGCCCTTGAGGCGGTTTCGAAACTCTGACACTAGGGTGTGTGGGGTCGTTAGACCTTACTGCCCACACGAAGAATAAGAAGAAGACCGTATTCCGTATTCCTGGTGATAACTAGTCCTCTTTGTACCGCAACCTGTAATTAAATTCCTTAATGATTACAACTCAGGGTGATAAACTATAGGTATATCTACTTGCAGAACCCTTCCCGAAACGTCCTCTACATTACAGACGTCGAGATAATAAACAAACACGGCATGTACCTAGTTATACTGGTCCGTAATATCACATTCGATTAGCCGAATGCATATTTCATCAGAAGCCGACGTTGGAGGCTCTCCCCTCCCGAGAATAGCAAATATGTAGATACTACTAAACCTTGGGGAGTTAAACTGGCTGGTAAATGTAAATAGCTTTATTCCCTAAAAATCTGATACAACTAGCCATTTCTGCAGGTTGTATCTTGTGTTATTCACGAAACTCCGCGGCGTAATCGGCGGCGGCGTCTCGGAACAAAGTTGGGCGTCCCTCCATTAAGGTAGCTACACTACGCGATTTACACAAGTTTGTTTTCTGCGAGTTGATACGAGTAGCGGCCGAGGGCATCATTATATCCAGATCTTTAGCTTGGAGACCTACTTCCTACCTACCTACCTTACAAAAATAAGAATTCAAACTCCTAACAACGACCTGTATTTTTCCGCGGCCTCTGTTTTATTTCACCTCCAGCCAAGTTAGGCTCTTGCTGTTTTTAAACGGTTCCATAGATTTAAGAGCTCATAAACTTTTCTAAGAGCATTTGAATAATTTGATTAGCGTTTGAGCTCGTATCGGTGCGTAGAATCTTAAATACCGATTCAACTCGACTTACTTACAACTTATTTAGGCAATCTTTAAAACGAAAACTTTTTCAATTTGGCTATTTTGAACCGACTTCAAAAAGGAGGCTCTTCTCGATGCGCCTGTTTACCCAGTATAGGAATCTGTTACCAGAGTAAGAAAACAAAGTTTTTAGGCACTACGTCGCATGCAAAGATTGCCGAGACATTATTATTATTAATGTCAAACATTGTCATCACGACAACCTATCAACCTACAACAAAGCAATAAAAGGTAAACCACAAAGAGAAATCATTCATGTCTGACGTTTGATACAATAACGCAATCTAATCTTACAAAGGAAACATCTACAAGAGAAAGTCTTTTATTTCACCAAAATTCAACGCAGATAGTTTTATGAATCGCAGTGCGCATAAAACGCTCACCCTTCATATGCGTTCGCCATGGATCGTCCCCCACGGCCATGAGGAGCGACTGTTGGGGTGACTCCATAGCAGGGGTCCTTTTATACCTCTCTATGATTCGACACGAATGAAACTAATCAATAAATTTTCGACAGATTTGCGCGTCCAAACTTCAAGGTTGATGTTTATTTTTTGACGAATTGCTGACAGTTTTTAAAACTTCTATATCTTATCCGTATGCTTATTAATACCTACGCCCTACGGTTAAGTTACTTGATAGGTACAGTCTGTTCGATAACTATGCGCTTGCACAAGCTTTTCTTTCAGGTACTCTATGAAAATATTGCTCTATCCAATCTCAGAAAATATAGCAGCAATCTCAGAAACTTGTAAATCCTTCAAGTGGCGTTACGAAGACACCTTGTGATAGAAGGGTGGCTCTCAATAGTTGAAGTGTCGAACTCACAACTTTCACACAAGCGCCGAGTTATCGTGGATGCAATAAGCTCTACAAGGATTTTACCTTTTTTCGATGTAATTTTAAATAAAAGTTACCAGTGACTGATATAATAGTATCTACTTGTAAATATTGACTTGCTATTAATTGCATGTTTGGATTGCCTCTGACGAATTAAGCACGTTTCATCGGATTTGTTGCATCATAAAGTTTTACTATAAAATTCCTTACCAATGATTAAATATTTGTTAAAATTCGGTATTTCAATATTGCTTTATTTTTTAAGGTATTGCAAAATATTTGTGTTTTAATAACTTGATATTTGTGAAATCATACAGCAATATTAAGTGAGAAACTTATTTTTTTGTATTCTCTACTAGGTAGTATTATATAAGGCACCGTTCACATAAAATTGCTCTCGAAATATTATTTTTATATTCAAATGCAGATCGCTTCCTGCTGCTGGCCTTCCATAAAAGCAGACGCTGCCGGCATTCACTTACTTAATGTTTACGATTGCAAATAAATTCCTCTTTTAAGTACCTAATAAGATTACGAGAATTTGTGTTGTGGCGTATAAAGGCATAAAACCGTAAATAAAGCCAGCGACAATAATATACGGTCGACCAGAAAAGTCAAACAATATAATGACTAGTTAATGATAAAACCTAACTCGGCCATTTGCACCGCTGAATTAGTGATCGAGCATCGTCCCGCTTTGGACGTCAACCCGATTGCAGAAACGGCTAAATGGATTACAAATTGCTATTAAAAAATGCATGGTGTTCTAGCGCAGCCTGCCAATCTTGCCATCGAGCCTGGCCATCAATAACGCAACGCCGCGCCGCCGCCGCCGTCAAACCCTAGTATGCAGATTGAAACTGAGTGTTAGGAGAATGACCAAAATGTATGTATGAAGGTCGATTGGCAGTTACGGGCGGGTGGTGAACTGGAGAGTGTCGGCGCGATAAAGACAATTCCGAAAGGACGGAGGTAGCTGGCGAACGATAAGTGCTATCATAATGGTTGTGCAATTTGTGACAGCCGAACCCGAAATAAACTTTGTACGGCGCACACTTTTAATGTTTTTCTTTTCAAACGTAACCTCTAATAGACGATATCGTTTGGTTAGTTTGGACAAAAGTTTGACAAGAAATGTTTAAGATTACACTGAAAAATACTGCCGGAACTGAAATGTTGGACATCACGAAAAAGTTTGTTTTTGTTTCTCGGTATACAACGTGTAACAGAACAAACGCAATACCAGAAAAGAGATCGTCATCATTCGCGATTTCGGGGTTAGTTCCCTTTCAGGTATTGAGTTAATTCTGTTACACGTTGTATAGTTTCGTTAGAACACACAGTCACACCCAGCCCGGCCCGAGGCGATGTTTTAAAGCATCAAAATGATCAGGGTTAGGTATTCCATTTGGCATGTGTGACTGGCAACACTGAGATACGTCGAGTCATCCCTCGCCGTCACAATTCGAGTTTCAATGTAACTGTAGTTGAGCTATCGACTATCACGTTACTTTCGCCAATATTTCATACTCGGTATCGGAAATTCGGAATCAACACTTGAATATTTAGAGACCCCATCCTACGCATAATCGATAGGCACCAGGCGGCTAGCGCCTCTCGTGTGTAGTTTCTATACCTATTATCTTCGCTACTTAAGTTATTAAAATTTTCATACAAAAAAGCAAAAGTAAAGAGAAAAATTGGTTTAATAAAGTACTGACTTCTGCCTTTATCAAACCAAAATTATCTCTTTTCCGAGTTCAACTTTTAAAACTTTCCAGTTAGACAATTTTATACAGGATGCATATGGAATATTTAAAATACCCATATACTGTACCTATCAAGTAATTTTTAGTTCTTGTTGTTTTAGTGTTGAACAACGTAGTCATTTGGCTTAATGTGGCACGTAATGTGGCTTAATATTTTTTTAGTGGAGGACTTGTTTTCATTTTAGGTTTCAGTTTTTGTATATACCCTGTTTCTAGTCAACCGGTTCTATTCTAGTAAATAAATGGATTATTTATTAGAATTAGCAAAAAACATCCCCGAAATGAAATTCCAGACATTATAACGAGTTGTATAATTCTTTTGGCCTTAAAATAAATTGTTTCAAAATTGTGTAAAATGTTGGTAAAACAAACTTTGTAGCGATAAAGATTCAGTAGCTGGATGGGGCGCCGTAAGACGTGTCGTCTTTGTTATTTCTATTGTGTGGTAACATTGTTTGGTGGGTCGCGCGTTGGGTGGCAACTGGCAACACGGCCAACATATTCAACAATGTAGTAATACGCTTACGTGCTCAGACTGTCCACCGGCAGACGAGGCAGTGCCACACCGTGGGAATATACTGCCACAATGTTTCATTCCATGTTCACCTGCAACCGACGCGCCGGCACCCGAATGTGGACCATCACCCCGACTCTTAATTACCGCATATTAAAATCTGTCCAGTTGCTTTTTGAACAGGATATTAAAAGTTAGGCCATCGCCGTAATATTCGAATATTTTGTCAGCTTTTCTGTCGTCTGTTATAAAACAGTATGAATATTTATTAGGTACTTGGCAAATATTTGTTGCTTGTAAATCCCGAAACAGTCGTGAAAATGAACATTAGCTGTTACAATATTTGAAATCGGAAATTCTATTTTCGATTCGACGTCTTGTCTCATGGGTGTCGTAAGAAGCAAGGTAGTGAGGAACGTACCTAAGATAAAAATAGAGCCTTCGTCACGGATTATAGATTTGTGTCAAAAAAACTTATTTTCTTTTATTACCTACTAGATCGAGTGGTATATTGTGTAATGTAGATTATAATCTATTAAAGTCATGAAAGTCTGGCAGGATAGGCACTTCATGCCGTGTACCTACTCGTATAATCCTAAGTTTCAGACAGCGCTCCACGATTACTAAATCATGAATGTCAACTGTCACTCAAAGATTTTCTGCACTCAAGCTTTGAGTGAACCGGTACCTAAAGCCTGTGAAGGCCACCTCAGTGAGACAATAACAGGCGCTAAGGGCGCATCCAAGCGGTCGGACGAAGGATCATCCCCATAAAGTCCTAATAGACAATCCACGGTCGCGAAGGATATTACCATAATCTCTTGTACTACCTTGACGGATGAGCTAAGCAAAGGAGGGTGCCGACTGCTAAAGCTCTTGAATTAATCGCTTCAAGACAGGTGATAGGCCTCCAATATTTAATTCCGATTAGTATAAGGCACTAGGTATTAATAATGTTAACCCATTTCAAAAGACCAGTAGAATATTCTGAAATTTCAATTCGCTAAATATCTAATTTTGGTATTAGGTAGGCTGGTTTTTGAACAAGAAATAATTCTCTGCCTCTATTAATTTACTTATTAAAAAAATTTTAATCTTTCAATGATTAATTCTGAATCTTAGGTCCTGTGATCTACCTTATTCGATTCATCGTATTCCTGAACTAGGTCCTAAATTACCTATTGCTTTCTTAATTCGCAAATTGAGTTGGATTGGTTCCGCATCTGAAACTCAGTAGTATAGCCGGTTGATGGCAGGCCTACAAGCCCGCTACCACCTACATGGGACTTTAACACATCCCGTGAAATGTGGATGTACCTACAGTCAATAGTACATCTCTGCCTAACCCTTTAGGGGAAACAGACGTCATCATCATCACCATCATATCAGCCGAGAGACGTCCACTGCTGGACATACCTAGGCCTACCAAAAACACACGTAATGTGTCTTTATGTTAAAATAACGTACTTTATTTTAACATAAATAGTTTTTTCCTATTGAACACATAAATCCGACAAAAAGTAGGTACCTACCTATGTATAACTTAACTAAGTTATCGCTCTAATTATTTCAATTATCGTGACGATAATTAAAACAATTATTGACTATTACAACCAATTAGGCCAAATGTTAACAAGATATTAAATTTTCCGACAAGTCAATAGGTACTCAGGAGGCCATTAAGAACTGAAGCTTCGAACAACCTTTTGTAGGTGCTTTTACACTTGTGTTGCTTTCTTGTCTAGCCCATAATTAAAGCATCATGAAATTATGCTGTGGAACAAGAGAAAAAAGCCTCTGTCCAGCAGTGGGCGAAGTCGGGCTGTGGATGATGATCATGAAAAATGCTTCTATCCAAAATAAGAGCCCAAATATTAAGCTTTTTACCCCAATGTTAAATAACCATTCAAACATTCATGAGAGCTCCTTATTGCTAAATGGCTGAAACTATTTTAGATATAATTTTTGTTAAACGGCGCTCAACCTAATTTACCTAGGTACCTAATAAAAATAATGTTTTTCACGCATAATATGACTACAAAGAAACTCCCCTTTCATATGAGCTTCGAAAAACCAAATAAAATCACCTCAAATAGTACCCAGAAAACGAAATCTTCTGATCACTTCGGACACACTTGTCTGGCTTTTGATCTTCATTTATTTAGACTTACGAGAAACTCTCGAAACAAATCTTTAAGTACCGTGTCGATTTAAAACTTCATCGTACTGAATTTCCTCGAGAGATGTTTTAAACGATCCCTCATTACGTCCTTAACTTCAGTTGAAACACGTTCAGTATATAACGTAAAATTGGAGCTGGATTAAATATAAAATCGGTTCTTATAATGCTAGGAACAAGGAGAGAGCAGCCCCAGATGCCTTCAAGTAGTCCCCGCCAGTCCCCGGCCCCGGTGCAAAACCTCGCCGAGTCCCAAAAAAGCGCTGACTGGAAACAATCAGACGTTGCTTGTCTATTGAAAATGTTCAAGATTCGGCAACGCGGAGAAGATTTAACAAAAGTTGAGATTAACGACAGAACTAGGTACCTATATAACATTCTTGGTATAAAACTGCAGCGCACTAAAGCTAAGCTAAATAAAGCTGCAACTTTTTTTGCTGCTCTTGCTGAATTACGCAGCAATTTTCCCTAAAAAAATGACACCGATTTCTCATTTACCTCATGGATTTTTGTTCTTAAAACCTGTTTTTTTTTATATTTGACTAAATGCGTATTATTCTTTACAGTAATAAAATATTAAATACCTGGCTACGCTTTGTAAAGGAAGACCCTTATTTCAAATCGCAAAAACTACCAGTCGAATAGGGCCACACAAAAAGGCCGAAGGAACTAATCAATCATCTTCCTATCAGAAAATATGAAGCGACCGCCTTATTCTTTCAATAAAAGTCGGATTACATACTTGATTAACGAATCATAACGGTGATGTAATAAGTTCTCTCTATATTTGTTCTTTCTATCTATTGAAACAATTTTTCAAATAATTACATCGTCAAACTATCCAACGGACATTTCAATCTTAAGCTGTTGTCAAAAGCTTAATAAGTAAATCCGTGTAGAAATCGCATCTAGACCCGTTTATTACTGAGACTAGTCGCTTTTAAACTGCATATCTTCAAGACTTTCTGTTATGATTGCAGCATCTTGATAAATAGCTTATGGCCGGCGACCAGCGTCTCCAGAAACGCTACCTAGTTCATCCGAGATACCTCGAGTTTCTTCTGAATAAATCCTTACCAACTTTCTTCATGACTCCTCAATTTTCTCATTTATTTATCTCTGGATACCAAAATTTTGCTGAGCTTCGTGAATTTATTTACTGGAACCGATTCCGGTTCCAGTAAATAATTTCACGACTTCAAACTTCCATATTATTTTTTTTACAGAATAGTGTTCATTCACAACCTTTCTTCTTGAGAAAACCAATCATTTTCATCAATTTAGCTAGCTATTGTAATTTAAACTACATGTGACTTGTAATTAATTTCTCTTTGACGACGTTTGGGTCTTTTATTGTCTGCGGTTCCAAAGCAATTATTATATGGAGCAAAACATTAAATACCCATTTCCTGTTGTTGAGGAATATGATACAAGCCGTGAGCCCAAGCGGGAAACGGGAAAACGTGGAAAATAAACAATATATAAAATAAAAAACGCGAATACAAATATTCGTACTTAATAAATTATTTATTTATGACATCCGTCGGATCCGTATGATTGGATTGTTCCGCGTCCAGGAAACTGATTTATTTTCCAATTACAATTTGTTGTTCTTTGTTCTAAGTTAGCGCCTTTCAGCCGGAAACGATTGACAAAGAATTAGGAACTTAAAAACAAAACTGCGGAAAAACAGAAGTACGAAAATGTATCGCGTCTCTGACCCCTCATACACCGACGTTATACATTATCCGGGCTTCGGAAACCACAATAAAAATAAGTAGAGTAAAGCGTAAGCCGTAAAAAGTTTTGCTTTTCCTATTACTAGCCCCTCCATTTATTTTATTCAGTTTCTGAATCACTTTTGTCGTCTTTTACTTACTTACCCGAAAGTTATGATACTGCCAATGATTATAATAAATGAAATTCGCGAACAAATAATAAGGAGTTACAGAAAATAATTTGGGCACACGCACAGCCCAGGAAAGAATATCGCCGAGGCAATATCAATAAGAATTCGCAAATAGTAAATTTGCTATGAGCGAAGCCGGAACTAATACCGAATTATGGAAATTCCGAAGAAAAATAAGTTTACGTGAGTAAAAGTGTACGTACCTCACAAACTGCCATTCCGCCTTCCCGCTGGGCCAGCTCTGCTTCTTCATTTTGAACAGTTAATTTATTTGAGGTGGGAATAAACTTTGTCCGAACACATTGCAAGCGCGGTCCGCTGAGTGGAGAGCGGTACAAGCGCGGCAGTACCGCGGGCGGCGCGTTCGTGACTGAGCGCGCTGAGCGGCAGCGGGCACTGCTAGGGTGGCTGGCATCCCCGCCCGCGCCCCCTCGCCCTCCTATACCAAGTCTCCCCTCAAAGGCATTATTCTACGCCGGACACTACATTTAAGCAAAAAACAAAAATCTACTTTGGCTTTTAAGTCCCCAAAATTGCTTGCAATTACATGAATCTACCCCACTTAAGGGGGAAGTTATGTTTTTTTCTCAAACGACCATTACACACTAAGGAGATGCTTGATTATAATATAACAGTTAGCTTTTAGAGTTACGATATATTTAATTTACGAAACTATTTAAAATTCCTCTCTTTCGTCCCTCACGATGCAAACATTAGGTACCTAAAAAAGTGGCACTGCCATATTTTTAACTGGATTATGATAAACACCAAAGTATGCATAATGACCATCAAAACGGAACTGACAGAACTGTCTAAATAATTTACGTCAGTCTTAATAACCTAATAAAGTTGCGAACGTTGAACAAAACAATTATTGTATAGCGTAATGTCTTCTTCATGGCTCTGAAAATTAGGAAGAGCAATATTTCTCAGGTACCTATCAACGGAGTAGGTTATATAACAGGAAATAATTTTGGTAGTACCTATTCGTTTCTATATGTTTTCCTCATTCAATCAAAAGCCTCTCTCATAAGAAAAGCTGACCAAGATATACGGGGTTGTGGTATATTTTTTATAATCTCATTAGTTCTCGGCAACGTCTAATGTCGGCCTAATCTTCGTCCAATCCGCAGTAATAGCAACACCACAAGAAAATTCAACAGCACTTCAATTAGCCAACTTTGGCCGAATCTCAAATACCTAATAGTTTTTCCTGACTTTTCCGGAAGTTAACATGCAACTGGGTGAAAAATGTATTTGTTATTTTTTCCTTCGAACACTATTTATTTAAAAAATGAAAATAAGTTACCTACTTAAAAGAAAAAAAAGTAACGATATTTTGGATTAAATCACCAAAACAATATTGGAATGGTTTCAGATACCCATGTCCTTAGGTATAACATATTCGTATATCCATGACCCACATCCATTACCCATGTCCTGACCATTTTACGTAATGCTGGTAAAGTGACTTTTCCAGAATGCAGCCTGGGACCCTACCCTAGCTATTAAACATTACACTTGGCACCTACTAACAACAGCAACTACAAACAATACCTACTTAAAGATTTATAATCCTTAATCCGTTATGTTTACGGGTACAGACCCGGACCCATCTTCGGATTCATGTCGACCCGTTAAACTGTACGTACTTGTGCTTTATAGTCTTACGTCTTGGCCACTCAGGATAACGGCCTAGTACCACTTTGTTTACAGCCTACAGACCCAAGTTATATTACCTATTAGTCTTTAATTGGGAACCAGACTTTATTACTGATCTGCATGACAAAGGCCCCAGTGTCCACCCCACTGGGGCTTTTTCTGTGAAATGTGGTCCAACTTATAAACTTTTTACCGTTTCGTGAATTTACCAACTAGACCATTTATTTACACGCGAGCTACGGATGGCACGCAACAACAATTCTGGGCAAGACATCGATTTTAGAAAAGGATTTTTGGTTAGGTCTGTCATCCTATCTTAAAGCTACGAGAGAAAGAGAAGTTTGTCTATGAGGCTAGGTTCCAGTAGTAAAAAAAGTAGCCTATGTCCTTCTCCGTATCCCAGGCTATATCTGCTAAATTGCATGACGATCCGTTCAGCCATTTTAACGTGAAAGCGGAATAAACAAACAAACAGACTAAATTTCGCATTTATATGTTATTACTAGCTTTTGCGCGCGACTTCGTAGGAATTTCCCGTTCCCGTATAGCTGGTAGTTCCAGAGATTAGCGCGTTCAAACAAACAAACAAACTCTCTGTCTCACTTCAGCTTTATAATAATAACGCTGATGTGAGAGAGAGAGTTTGTTTGTTTGTTTTACAAATAAGTACAGATATAGATTAGATAGGATCGTAACTCGACAAACCTTTACAAAAAAGCAAGCAGGGCTTTCTTGTTTACATTGGACCATTTTTGAAGACATTCCTTAGGTACTACTGAAATAAATACGACACCATGGGTGTATGTGATGCCCGCACTTTACTGTTCATGTTCACACTGACCCGACTAGCCCAGAAGGAGCAGAGAGGAGAAGATTTACATTACGTCCTACTTTGACTAAACATTGTATAACTAATATTTTTATTAGCAATGCAATGTAAAAAAGAAGAAACTTCAGCTTTAGTCTTAGCAAGTTTCACAAGTTAAACAATGGCGAAAGATTAAGTACTGACTAGATTATAATATGATTAAAATAAGAAGAGGAGTCTGACTCGTTGGTTGAGTGGTTGCAAGCCCACCTGTGAGAATGGGTTCGATTGCCTGGTCAGGTAAAAAGAGGTTTTCTGTCGTGAATTTCACAGTAGCAGACCAGAGTCTGCTAGTGTGGCCGATTTCGATATGCTCGCTCGTCACATGGGACTTACTTAACCACAAATTTCTTTCTAGGAAGATGTACGTATGCAGAGGCGGATTATCCTAAGGCAAACTAGGCATGTGCCTAGATTACAAAGGAGCTTTACCACGAAAAAAAAAAGTAACTACTTACTTACATAAATTAAAAAATCGTACTTTGTATTGAGCTTTCGAAGTAGGTACAGCCCCTACTACTTCTTGATTACTCCTACATGGCCCGATCCCAAAAACCAATAATCTGCCAACTGTTTACGGCATTCACAATAGCTCTGACGAGGGGTAGATCCAGGATTGTCACTGGTTTTAGCATAGTAAACAATAGAAAAGCACATTACATTACATTTTATTTTACATAACGCATAACAAGTTTCTGTGCAATTGGTCAAAATCCTAAGCAAAGAGATCCAAAAAATTGGATCCGCGCCTGTTCGTGACCACCTTAGGGGCGCCGATTAGGTCCTTGCCTAGGGCGTTGGCACCATTTAATCTGCCTCTGTACGTATGTCACTTACATTCTGTACCTCTACCGAATGTAAGTTAGAAATAAAAAGATATTTTGTGCATAACATTATCATAGGTTGATTAACCACCGCTTAGTGGCAAGTTTCGGGCCATTCTGGCGCTATTCCAGCGCGCTGAAAGGTCCTCGTGCCGACTAAGTCTCTTCTACTTGGGCGTACTTGTGTATTTTCAACAGATAGGCTCTCATGTCGGCTTTCACGATTTCCGCTCAATTAGATAGAACTATTTAGACTTCTACCGATCTAAAGTATTTAAAGTCCAACGATAGGAAAACAAAAGTTGCGCTACATGACTTTTATGTTGTTGGAAACGCAGTATTGCTAGGCAAACATAATTTAGAGTGTGAAACATGGCGCTGCATCAATTAGACACTTTTGTACTACATTTGTGGACACACTTTGTGTTACATATAGATTAATACGAAATTACCAACCGTGTTTATTGTACAAACTAAGTTGCATTGCATTGAACTAAACTATACGACACATACTTGTGATATTTTGTCTCAAATAACATCCACCAACAACAACTCAAAATGAGAACTTAACTAAGTTTACCCTAAAATCCTCATATTAAATCTAATAAATAACGCATACAGTAAAGTTTTAGAACAACAAAATGATACATAAATAATGACATCCACTCATCTCTCTGCAAAATGCTCGGTATTTAGTACAAACTTTACCTGTATTTAATTGTATTATCCGTCACCCGATGCCCGTTGTTTCCACAATCGTATTTAAACTTCTAATTGCCTGATTCTGTGATACTAAGTACTAGTCATTGTTCTTTATTTTCAAAGAACTGAACAATACAATTATTAGAGAAGTATTGCCCGTGGATCCGCTCGCGAATTTGTTGTTCTGAAGTAGGTACCTACCATGTACCTACAATCATCTTCTTGACGCAGTAATTAGGTACACGGGACAACCATGACCCCTGGTTTATTTCTTGTACCAATTTTCACTATTTACTAGATAATTTTACCCTCGTCGTAGATCGTAGATGTTATTATTTACTGAGAACATTTGTTAAAAGCTTATAAAATGCATACAATGGACTACCCGTCATAGTTTCGTAGACCTAAAGGGTCTGCAAAGTTTGCTGGGTAGTAGGTAACACACCGAAAGCAATTAAAGGAGAAAGTATAGCATTTATCTTTACAAAAGAAAGGTTAAGCTTATTGGACCTTGAACTATTAATTTCAAAGCAGCTTTATTGCCGCTGACAGGATATTCCACCTTAAGGATCCTCGTTTATTAAACAGCTAGGTACTGACTTACAGGGATTCAATAAAATTAATGAAGGAAAAATATTTTCATGACATTAGGTCAATCACTCAAATATATTGATTGATCAGGCACTTACGCGGAGATGGTTTATATTGGGTCTCCACATTTCGGCCTTGGAGAATAAAATCTCACGTGAACTTTCACAATAAGACTGTTTCTGGCACAAAAGAAACTGTCACGTTTTTTTCACATAATTTCTTTACAGATTAAAGCAAATCGAGTAGACAGTGGACGTGGTAAAAGTAGAAAATTGCCAAAGAAGAGCGTCATTTATCAACGCCATTTGGTGACGTTTCGCGCCTTCGGTGAATCTTAATGGAATAGACATCACAACTCCATGTGGCAGAAACCATGGACCCAAAGGAAATCACGCTAATGTCGACTAATTTTGTTTAGGCCAAGGAAAAGTCGCAGAAACCATAAACCTAACATTAATATATATATCATAAAGTGATTGTTTAATTATGTAGTCTTTATATTTCTTGAAAAACAACCTCAAACTTAACGATTAATTTAAGTTACATAGTTGTTGTGTCTCGATATAAAAACACATCGCGCAAAGCGGTTGCCGTCGACCTCTTAATGCACCCATATGCACTTGAAATTCTTTGACTCTGAACAAGGTGAAATGTCATCAAAATTCTGAAAGCTTCTCTTTGAAAAACAACACCGCAAAGCCCGTGGAAATAGGAGCAAAAAAAAAACTTCAGTTAGCAGCAATGCGCAAAACGGCGATGCTCTTTTAAGCACTAAAACCATTCGATGGACATGAAGAGAGAGACAGAGCCGCCGCCGGTGTGTATTTCCATAAACTATTTGTTAATGTATCAACAGTGACCTTATTGACTATTTGTATTATTTCTACCGGACGCTAGTCAACGTCATTGAATATGATAATGAAAGTATTTGCATTTATTGATAGAATACATTTAGCGGTAAAGTTGAGCGGAAATCAGCGCCCGCATATGCATCGACACCGCCTTGCGCCGCCGCGCCGCGCCGCCGCCTGGCTTGGAAATGTGCAATCGTGTCAATCTGTGATGTAGCGATGCTAATCATATGCTAATGCTTTAGCTATGGAAATACTTTAGGTATATTTTTATGGTGCGAAGATTAAGCAGTTCTTACTCTTAGACTATTTTCTTAAGTAAACGAAATTTAAAGTATGTAATAGTAAAATCCATCACCAGCAATAAAATAACTAGTCAGGTAAGTTAACCATGTATTGATATTATATTGAAAAATCAATTCTAATTTAGGCTTATATAAGGTTAAAAATAATACAGGGTTACCTTGCTAGCTTACTTGATTCATTTTGCTAACAAGATTAGTAGATAACAAGATTTGCTACTAAGATTAGTAGAACAATCTTGTAGAAAGCTTAGGTATATCAAAGCTTTTGTATAGTATCAAAGCTTGGTGGATACCACGGTAGTAACACCAATTACATTAATTAACATAGAATTTTAAAAGGAAAAAAAAATTGTTATTATTGATTGAATAACATAGAACAGTGGACACCCTCGCATATTGTCTCTCACAGAACACCAGACAAGCACGCATTATTTTTCTCCATCCATCAGGAAACACATCACATTCCGATTCGGCAGTCATGAGGGCGTTTAGCATCCTTATAGTATAATACACTGGGGATTCGGCTCTAGCGACAGTTTTAGACGGTGGTGGCGCGAACAGGTTGTGACGGCAGCTTTGGCGGTGTCCAAGATATTTGTCGGGCACAAAAAGTCGGCAGAAAAGGCCATGGAGCTCAGGGCAGTCAATACGACCGCTTTAAGTTTTACAGGCAACCGTGAGCTGATCAAGGCTCCTTCTCACCTCAAACGAGTTAAAACCCAAAATTCATAAAATATAATTGGTTGGGTACATGCATGGGAAGAAATAATACAGCCTTTGAAACAAAAATCTCAGGAAAGTTTTCGGCACTTTCTCAAGCATCAGTGTCTGAGACGCAATATGTGGGTGCCAGACACGCCTGTGTCTGGCACCCACATACTGCGTCTCAGACACTGCCTACTGGACTCCAGTTTACTCCGAACCAAAGTTGTGTACAAGAGCCTTATAATACCTACTAGGATTGCGGAAGTCAAGAGCGTTCCTCAAAACAAATCCCAGGCGCCGGAAAGATTCCTTTGCAAGGATAGACACGTGGTCTCTAAATGTCAGACAGCGGTCGAAAGTCACTCCCAAGTCTTTTATGCTGGTGGTATAAGTCTCAATGATCGACCGTACGTCATGATGTAGCACTTACCAGTATTAAACAATAACTTGTTCGCAATGCTCCATTCATAGACGGTATCAATATCACTTTGTGGGTGTTCGCAATCCACGTCAGTTCTAATTTGCGCAACTAGTTTTAGGTCGTTGGCGTATAGCAAGCATTTTGCAAACTTTATCTTAGCTATGAGGTCATTGATCATGATTAGGAACAGAGGTGGCCCTAATACGGATCCCTGACACACGCCCGAGCGAGTATAATAAGACTTGGACTCAAAGCAGCGATGCTGGACGAACTACTTGCGATCCCGTGGGCAGTCGGCGAAGAAGTTAAGAAAGCCGGATGAGAAACACGCAGCCCCCAACTTTGTCAAGAGCATATCGTTGTCCACTTTATCGAACTCCTTCCGAAAACCAAAATGTAGAGCGTCGACCTGCCTGCTGGAATCCAAGCTACTGGAAATGAAGTCAACATGAATCAGCAGATTCGAGTTGACAGAGCGACCACGCCGAATACCGTGTTGAGCGTCTGAGAGATACAATATCTACTTGTTTGTAAATAACCGTGTACAGTATATGCTCAACAACCTTTGCTATGGTTGATAGGATAGCGATGAGTCTGTGTTCCTTGACAGATGTTTAGTCGCTGGTTTTAGGGATGGCAGTAACACGCGAAGTATTTCACGGCTCGGGAGACACGCCTGTCTGAAGAGCTGGGTTGAAAACATGGCATATACTGTTACATCCCTTAACAATAAAGTTGTCAAGGCCAACGGAACTGCAGGGTTTGAGTTTAGCAATTCCCTTAACCATGTCTGGAGGGACTAAAACGGGTAGGAGAAAACTACCTCCCTCGCTGGTTACTTTAATTATTTTTGTTTCCAATATAGGCGTGTCAGGAAAAAATACGTTAGGCTCAAACCCGTCTTTAGATCGTAAGGTTGAAATGTGGTGCCAAAACTGTTTTGGATCTAGAGGACTAGAACAGTACAATCTGTATAATATCATTACATCATCTGCCTAGCCTTTTTGCAACTATATTGGGGTCGGCTCCCAGTCAAACCGGATTCAGCTGAATATCATTACAAAAACTCTAATATATTATTTACAAGATAAAATAACTAATTCTATAATTTCATTTCATGTATTGCTCAATTAATATAATAAACGATTGATATACCTAATTTAAAACAACAAATTTTTATAAGTATAACATATGCTTAATTTTATTAATTATGTAATATGTAGTACCTACATTGAATATAAAATCGTTAGTTAAACCACTCAAAAGACATCTAATATGATAAAAACACCTAGTTGAAAACACAAAGAAAAATTGCATATACACACATTATAACTTAGTCTAATTAGTAACAAATTAAAATATATAAAATACTAAAATTGACTTCAAAACCATCCGAAAATAAATATCCTACCAAACCGGTTTGTAGGCATTTTTGTAACCTGTATTCTTAGTTCGGGTTCGGGACTAATCGCTGTTAACATAGCTAGCTGTTAACAGCAACGAAGATCTTCCAAATAATTATAATTTAAAAAAAAAGTTATTTCGAAACCCATGTCGGTTCTATCACGTGCTGCCTTCTCTTTAAATCCATTACTATTCACAATATGAAGCTCACCCTGGCTAAAGGGATCGCTTCTTCCAAAAATATTTTATAAGGTGACAGTGACGTTCAGTTAGCGATACCAAATTCCACTTATGAAGGACGATGGTAACGAAACCATAGCGCGATTCAGGAAACCGACCAACGCCATCTATCGCGCTGAGTGAAACAAACGCCGCCGCCGGTGTAAAATGTGGGCAGCAACGTTTTATATTGACACAATTTGTAAAATTCAGAGTGGTTAATAAACGATATATTTAGATACTACTTTAATTCATCATCATCTACCTAGCCTTTTTCCCAACTTTATTGTGGTCGGCTCCCAGTCAAACCGGATTCAGCTGAATACCAGTATTTTACGATATTAGATGCTACTTATATTGTTTTTTTTTTATTGTTTCGCCGAATAGTACTAAAGCAATTTCAAAATAAAGTGTAGGTACACTGCTGTGAAATTCGTTTTTAGGGTTCTGTAGCCAAATGACAATAAACGGAACCCTTATAGATTCGTCATGTCTGTCTGTCTGTCCGTATGTCACAGCCACTTTTTTCCGAAACTATAAGAACTATACCGTTGAGACTTGGTAAGTAGATGTATTCTGTGAATCGCATTAAGATTGTCACACAAAAATAGGAAAAAAAACAAAAGATTTTGGGGGTTCCCCATACTTAGAACTGAAACTCAAAAATTTTTTTTTCATCAAACCCATACGTGTGGGGTATCTATGGATAGGTCTTCAAAAATGATACTTATTGAGGTTTCTAAAATCATTTTTTTCTAAACTGAATAGTTTGCGCGAGAGACACTTCCTAAGTGGTAAAATGTGTGTATGTGTGTGGTGTAACTTCTAAAATAAGAGTATGATAAAACTAAAAAAATATGTAATGTACATTACCATGTAAACTTCCACCTAAAATTGGTTTGAACGAGATCTAGTTAGTAGTTTTTTTTAATACGTCATAAATCGTAAACCGCAAAAATATAATTTTCACAGATGATGTATTTCTGTTGCCATGCCGTTATGACAAAATATAACTAAAAACAGAATAAAATAAGTATTTAAGTGGGGCTCCCATACAATAAACTTGATTTTTTTGCCGTTTCTTATAGATAATGGTACGGAACCCTCCGTGCGCGAGTCCGACTCGCACTTGGCCGGTTTTTTTTTAAATATTCCACTATCAAAACTAATATTATAAAGAGGAAAGATTTGTTTGTTTGTTTGAAATAAATAAGCTCCGAAACTACCGACCCGATTTGAAAAATTCTTTCACAAATAGAATCCTACATTATCCGGGATGGACATAGGCTATAGAATATTTTCAAAAAGTTAGGGATCCGTATGAAAACTTCGATAATGTAACCCAAGGTGTGAAAAAATCCTTGTATCGCGGAATCTATTGACAATAGAGCATCAATATCTACAAAAAAGTCCACGATAACATATGTCTAACTATTATGGTTTAGTCACCATGACCGCTTTTTGTTCAAATTATTCAAGCAACTCCCTGGTGAAATGAAAAAATGGTAATTTTGGTATCATGATATCAATCCTTATCAATTTAAATGGTTTGATAATTAAGGTTGATTACGTCCGTGTAAATTACACTCCTGTCCGGCCCCGGCGACACACCGGTGTGTCGCGAATTAATCGCGAATTTAATGTTTATTTACCTATTACATAAGATTTATTTTATTTTAGGGAATTTTCACATGTTGGGCCTGACCGGTTAAATTATTCAAATCGAACCTATCGTTCAAAAGTTACGACGGTATTTTTTTTTTAGGTATGACCACTAGCAAGTTAACACTCTTGGGATATCAACTGCTTAAACGGACTAACCTGTGGTAGCCTCAAGTGAATTTAAGGCCCCCAGCCAAGGCAACCAAACTAGCTACAAGCTAGTTACGACGCTCGACGGTAATAAACATGCTCGAAGTAAGAAAAATGTCGCGGTTTGAGCGAACTGGGGAGAATCGTATCAATGCTTGATCCGATGAAGTTGAAACACGGTATTTAAATGATTTCGATAAAACAATAACAATAAAAAATGTTTGGATTTTTCGAAAATAAATTACATAGTTTTTAGGGAGGACATTATTGCTTGCTTCAATTTACGTCGGAATGCTATGAACAAACTAAAAGTGGGATAATTGAAACAGATGTACCTAACAATTTTTGCATAATCAACCCCTGACGGGGTGAACGGGGTGAACAGTTGCGCTGAACCTGGGTTCTAGACGAGTGAGTTTCTGTCAAAGGTAGCGTGGCGAAGGCGATTATCATTACGTCAAAAATGTATGGGATTGACAGATGCTATCGAAATACCACATGATAAAATTCCTACATTTTGGCATTTTACAGTCGCATTCGCTAATTAAATGGTACATTGTCTAGGGCCTTCTGACCATAGAATAAGTAGAAATGGCTAAGTAATTAATGAAAATCGTTGTGCTTAATTTTCCAAAACTAACCTTTATAAGGGGGTATAGGGGGCGTTGAAGTTTGTGGAGTACCTACTAAATCCGCGCGGACGAAGTCGCGGGCGAAGTGCTAATAATGTACATAATAGGAAATATAATTTATTATACAGAAAAAAAGAGGAACACGGAATTCGAGGCATTTACCCGAAAATATCGAAACAAAGCGGACATTGTGGCGGAACCTGGTTCCGTTGTGTGACTAGATTTAAAAGCGAAATTAAAAGAAAGTATGAAATAAATGAGCGCTTCTTAAATTTATTTAACTCATGTTATTAATTGATAAATCAAAGAAAATAGCCTTACCTAGGATTAACACAAAATGGGGGTTTTTGTTTGGTTTTGTGACTCTTTCGCTGTAGCTTACTTTACGGAATGTCGTCAGCAAACTTCAATCTGTAAAATTGAAAATGAAAATAAGTTTTAAAATTTGTAACTTTATAATTAAACAACATTAATAATAAAAAAAAATACATTCAGTGAAACATAGAACCTCCTCCTTTTTGAAGTCGGTTAATTAGAAATAAGAACCAAAGAAGTCTGATTTTAGCGCCGCGCCGGCTCAAACTCATCGACTTTCAATTACTGATATGTTTCAGTCATTCTCTTTATGAATCTTAAGTTGAACAACCCAGCAATACATCTGCGAAATGGAAAGTTAATGAATGTTAACGGCTCCAAAGCTTTACATATACCTACTTATTAGACACACACATCATCTACATATTTTAAAAGCTGAAAGAAGCCCACAGGCCACATCCACAGGTCTTCTCGCTTCCAGCTTAGGTTCTGATGATGTGTAGTTGATCGGGGACATAGGTTCTCTAGAAAGGAGGGCCTATGGGGTAGAAAGTTTCTGGTGTGGCGACCGTGTTATGGAAGACGAGAGCTTAGAAACCCGCATGACAACGCGTAATTTTCATAGAAAACATAAGCGCACGGATGTTTAGTCGCGGAATTTTTAATGTGTTAGCTACAATAATGGTTAAAATGGTGTATTCCCAGATTTGTCTTGCCCACGACATCCAATTGTGTTTTGCATGTAACTGATGTACATAACACAATACCGTTACCATCCGTTATTATCGGTGTATTCAAACTGCTATCCATTTAGGGCTGTCAGTTTCGAATGCACCACAATATACTTAAAGCACTGCATCAATTCGCTAATTTCCAGCGATCAATCAATTAAAACATTGTGATTGAAACATACAAGATTGATCATAATTACTATTGACAACTTTAATTAAGAATGTGGAGTGGTTTTCCAGTTCAATTAACTGGTTATTATTTAGTCAAAAGTATTGGATGGCTTTAAAAAACCGTACCGAGGTTAAAATGGATGGTTTCTGTGAAAGATCATATTAAGGCTTACCTGCCAAAGATGACGGTCGATAGAGACGTCAGTTTATGGCAAAAAGGACATTCCGGGATAAGTAAGATGATGTCTCCGGTTATCTAAGCTACATTTGGTGTGCACGAGATACTTTATAAGAATAAGAACGATACGTTGTTATTCCAGATATTAGTGTACCGTGTTCATACTAACTAATGTTATAAATGCCAAAATGAGTTTTTTTGTTAGTCATCTACGCTTTCACCCCTAAATCGCCGAACCGAGTTTAGAGATAGATGAGAGCCTGGAGATGACAATTTTAATGCGAGTCAAGCCACGGGATAAATCTAATTTCTTATATTTTAGTGTCATTCTAGAAAATTATGAATGGCAGCCCTACTCTAATCAGTCCCCAAATGGGCTGACACGTACAACAGGTACCTATATAAGTACATAGTATAACGTGATTACCGACTGTTAATGCTTATCTTTTATGAATATTCATCTATTCTACAAGTTATGAAACATAGTCACATAGGTATTGAAAAACGTCATTATCACCAACATAAACGCCATTTTTTAGTCATAGCACCAAACCAATTCAAACAATCGACGTCTATCTATGTACCTAGTTTGCAAAATAAACAAGTTTCCAATTAGTTTACGTAGGCACTGTGTTGCATAAAAACCAGCTCTGATAGCCCGACACAACTTGATTAAAAGCATTTTGAATATCAATATGTCAATCACTCGCTAACTCGACCGTTGCACCTCCGCCCGCACAACAACTACGCATTTTATGCAGCACAAACGAAAATTGAAAAAAAATAATAGTACATTAATGCAGCGGCCAGCAAAAGAGGCATTGATGAACGAACGTGTAAATGTGGGCAGAGGCACACATACGTAAGTCTATCAATGCCTAGTTGTGGCCAAAGCCTGTATATTACTTTAAATTAAAACTAAGTAGTACTTAGCAGAACTTTTTATTTGAAAAAATACAGTTGTTGAATGTACAATTCCCGTGTTAAAGTGCTCATTTGTTTATATAAACATCATTATTTCTATTTGCAAGCCAGTTCGAAATTTAAACAAAACCTTTGAAAAGTTACCTCCTTGGTTGCCATGTTTCGGGGTATAAGTTCGTTCCATTTTTAAATTACACGACAGTTATGAGTTTTCATACAACTTATGCAGGCCGCTGCTCGCATGTATTTGGCCACAACTAGGTATTAGCCTTAGAATAATAACGCCTAGAAACCTAGTACGAGCATCAAAAGTGAAGCAACTCAGACTACTCCATATACGGAGTACTCGGCGCAGCGAGCCGTCAGTGCTCAAGGT
Source organism: Melanchra persicariae (assembly GCA_947386135.1). NCBI lineage: Eukaryota > Metazoa > Arthropoda > Insecta > Lepidoptera > Noctuidae > Melanchra > Melanchra persicariae. The sequence goes on along the minus strand of OX376643.1, from coordinate 11,390,922 downwards.
CACGCTCTGTTGAATGCACCTCCCGAGAAATATTTAAAAATGACAGTTTGTTGCATAAAAAGATGCTCTAACACACCAGGAAAACAAAAAAAATGTGATAAAATCACGTTTCACAAGTAAGTACTTACATTAAATCCATTATTTTTACGTAAATCAATCTTCAAATTAAAATTTTCATAACCTAATTTATCACAATGTAGTGTTGCCAGTTGTAAAGAAAAATTACCCATAATACAGTAAGCACTAACTGTTGGAGTCTACCTGTATTATGATGCTTATTGTTTAAAGTTGTAAGTATGAAACGAAAGCTAATAATTACGGTTGATTCAAATAATTTGCGCATTTTTTTAAGTGAAAAGTTCTTTAGGCGCGTTGGGCAGTTTTCATATGGGAAAAAACCATAGTCGCGACACGCGGCGACACCGACACCTGTGTATGAGATCGTGTCTTAAAATTGAAATAAAGGAACATCAGACTGGGCGGCCAACCAGGGGGGGGGGGGCAGGGGGAGGCGGGAGCCTTGTCGGCCCCGCGGATGCCGACCAGTCTTTCATGGGTGTCATTTTCACGATCTTTGGGGTCTCTAAAACCGATTATGGGGTCAAAATCGAAATCCAAGATGGCGGCGACGAAATTTGCTAACTTTTCGTCATGGGTGTCAATTTCATGGTTTCTGGAGTCGCTGTAACCAATTATGGGGTCAAAATCGAAATCCAAGATGGCGCTGACGAAATTTGCTAACTTTTCGTCATGGGTGTCATTTTCATGGTTTCTGGAGTCGCTAAAACCAATTATGGGGCCAAAATCGAAATCCAAGATGGTGGCGATGAAATTTGCTAACTTTTCCTTATGGGTGTCAATTTCATGGTTTCTGGAGTCGCTGAAACCGATTATGGGGTCAAAATCGAAATCCAAGATGGCGCCAACGAAATTTGCTAACTTTTCGACATGACATTTTAAACATCAGGAGGAAAGATAGATTCTTGAAACATCTTGGATTTCAATTTTGACCCCATAATCGATTTTAGCGACCTCAGAAACCATGACAATGACACCCATGACGAAAAGTTAGCAAATTTCGTCGGCACCATCTTGGATTTCAATTTTGACCCCAAAATCGGGTTTAGCGACTCCAGAAACCATGAAAATTACACCCATGACGAAAAGTTAGCAAATTTCGTCGGCACCATCTTGGATTTCAATTTTGACCCCATAATCGATTTTAGCGACCTTAGAAACCATGAAAATGACACCCATGACGAAAAGTTAGCAAATATCGTCGGCGCCATCTTGGATTTCAATTTTAACCCCATAATCAGTTTTAGCGACCCCAGAAACCATGGAAATGACACCCATGACGAAAAGTTAGCAAATTTCGTCGGCGCCATCTTGGATTTCGATTACAATAAGTACATACCGACAAGTTACGTACTTAACATTTTTTTTTATATTGATCTATGATTAGTCCCAAGTATATTAACATTTTTCCCGATTTTAGGGAAAGTGTTCATTCCTAGCAATATTTTTTTACGTCTGTGGCTGTAATTACATACCGCTCACTCACACATAAGTACGAAAGTTGCTTCATTTTTTGGTAGGGAGCGTGTATGAGACTCTCCTTCTAGGCGTTATTATTCTAAGTTTGTGAATTAAAAAAACATTAAACCTATTTACTGCTACCTCTATGGTGCCGAATATATCTTATAACTTTTTTTTAATTTGTTAAAAACTCAGACTCGGAACCTTCTTGGTGATCTTTTTTCAATTTGCTTTGTACGCGGTTCTTTACGCGGCATTTTTTCACGTCATTGTTAAACCTTATATTAAAAACAAGAAACTTGAAAACAAGTGAAAAAACTAAAATGAGTGATTCTAGCGACGAGGAAGTTTGTTTGACGCCAACAGAATTGACTGAAACTGTTAATAATGCGCAAATGAGCTTTCTCCCTCAACAATCACGCGAGAAGTATTTAAAACAGTACGATATGTTCAACACGTGGCGACTAGCAAACGGAGCCAAAACTTTCTCAGAAAACGTTTTGCTGGCATATTTTATAGAATTATCCGAGAACAAGAAAGCAAGCACTCTATGGAGTACGTATTCGATGCTAAAAGCAACAATAAAGATGAAAAAAGACATACATATCGATACCTATCCTAAATTAGTGGCATTTTTAAAAAGAGCCTCATCTGGTCATCAACCAAAAAAATCGAAGGTTTTCACAGTATCTGATATTGAAAAGTTTCTTAACGAAGCACCCAATTCCGTATATTTGGCGGCAAAAGTAAGTCAGTTATACATTCAGTATCTACTTAAGTATATTAATCTCAATTAAATAGTATACCTACTTAGTAGATGTTGATAGGCATAATTATGCGTTCATATCAATTTTTTTTCATTTATCTACTACAATACTCTTTACGTTACAGGTTGTTCTTATTATTGGAATAAACGGAGCATGTCGAACTAATGAACTAACACAACTTAATGTCAAAAACATTGAGAAACATTCAGATGACTTACTTTTAATTAATTTACCTAATACAAAGACAAAAAGAGACCGCAACTTCGTCATTCGCAAGGAATACGTAACGATTGTTGAGAAATATCAAGCCTTACGCCCGCCTAACACTCCAATCAATCGATTTTTTCTACAGTATCGCAATGGAAAGTGTGTTAGACAGCCTATGGGTACTAATAAAATTGGCAGTATCCCACGAGAAATAGCAACATTTCTTGAACTTCCAGAACCCCTGTTGTACACGGGTCATTGTTTCCGACGAACTTCAGCCACACTTTTGGCTGATTCCGGAGCTGATCTCCTGTCCCTTAAGCGCCACGGAGGCTGGAAGTCCAATGCAGTTGTAGAGGGATACATAGAGGATTCTATCCAAAATAAGTCTAAAATATGTGAAGGCATCGTAGGAGCCATTACACTGAAAGAGCCTCAATCGGATCCTTGGACTGGCCCTTCTACATCAAAAATAAGCCGTTATGAAACACCTAATCATTCCCTCTCTCTCCAACATTCACGCCAAGGGAATCCGATGAATCGGTACAACTATTAAGTATGACAGATAGTTTACCGAAAAACAGTACACAAGTGACTAACACCAATATTACAGTACCAAACAAAAATATTACACTCAATTTAAATAACTGTAGCAACGTTACTTTAAAATTTTCTTAATTATACCTTAGTATTATTTTGTTATAATTTAAAGATTATTCTGTAATACTTACCTGTCATAATGTAGTAATTAATACCTAAACTGAAATAAAAGTGTACCTATCTTGTGATTGTAAACGTTTTTTTTTGCATTTAGTCATTTCCTCGCTGAGGTGGAATGAAAAGTTACGTGTTGCACTCGAGTGCAAAGATTTTTCACCTCGTGCTCTTTTGATTCCCTCACTAACGCTCAGGATTCTAATTTTGAATCACTCGCTGCGCTCGTGATTCAATTTTAGAATCCTTCGCTTGCTCGGTCATCAAAATTTAACACGCGGTTAAAAAGCAACTTTGCACTCTTGTATAACAAATAACTATTATTTACATACCGGTATCTTGGAAATAGTGAAGTCTCGTTGGATGTCCATAAAATTTTCCCATAGTTTTCTCTTCAAATCTATCTTCGGCCGCTTAGGACTTTGATGTTTGCTTGATATTTCTGTGGTGCACTGCAAAATGAAGCAAAAACATTAGTGCTGCGAGCTTAGAATAATAACGCCTAGAAACCTAGTACGAGCATCAAAAGTGAAGCAACTCAGACTACTCCATATACGGAGTACTCGGCGCAGCGAGCCGTCAGTGCTCAAGGTCACGCTCTGTTGAATGCACCTCCCGAGAAATATTTAAAAATGACAGTTTGTTGCATAAAAAGATGCTTTAACACACCAGGAAAACAAAAAAAATGTGATAAAATCACGTTTCACAAGTAAGTACTCACATTAAATCCATTATTTTTACGTAAATCGATCTTCAAATTAAAATTTTCATAACCTAATTTATCACAATGTAGTGTTGCCAGTTGTAAAGAAAAATTACCCATAATACAGGAAGCACTAACTGTTGGAGTCTACCTGTATTATGATGCTTATTGTTTAAAGTTGTAAGTATGAAACGAAAGCTAATAATTACGGTTGATTCAAATAATTTGCGCATTTTTTTAAGTGAAAAGTTCTTTAGGCGCGTTGGGCAGTTTTCATATGGGAAAAAACCATAGTCGCGACACGCGGCGACACCGACACCTGTGTATGAGATCGTGTCTTAAAATTGAAATAAAGGAACATCAGACTGGGCCGCCAACCAGGGGGGGGGGCAGGGGGAGGCGGGAGCCATCGTTCATGGGTGTCATTTTCGCGATCTTTGGGGTCGCTAAAACCGATTATGGGGTCAAAATCGAAATCCAAGATGGCGGCGACGAAATTTGCTAACTTTTCGTCATGGGTGTCATTTTCATGGTTTCTGGAGTCGCTAAAACCAATTATGGGGCCAAAATCGAAATCCAAGATGGTGGCGATGAAATTTGCTAACTTTTCCTTATGGGTGTCAATTTCATGGTTTCTGGAGTCGCTGAAACCGATTATGGGGTCAAAATCGAAAACTTAGTATGCATACGCCATCTAACCAGGTCTAAATAGTTAGTTGAGAACATTTTCTAAAAAGAGTTTAGAAGGAGAGAGAGAACGATTTGAAGTTTTCTATAAAAGTGAAAAACCACTATCTTTCCTCCTGATGTTTAAAATGTCATGTCGAAAAGTTAGCAAATTTCGTCGGCGCCATCTTGGATTTCGATTTTGACCCCAAAATCGGGTTTAGCGACTCCAGAAACCATGAAAATGACACCCATGACGAAAAGTTAACAAATATCGTCGGCGCCATCTTGGATTTCGATTACAATAAGTACGTACCGACAAGTTACGTACTTAACATTTTTTTTTATATTGATCTATGATTAGTCCCAAGTATATTAACATTTTTCCCGATTTTAGGGAAAGTGTTCATTCCTAGCAACATTTTTTTACGTCTGTGGCTGTAATTACATACCGCTCACTGACACATAAGTACGAAAGTTGCTTCATTTTTTGGTAGGGAGCGTGTATGAGACTCTCCTTCTAGGCGTTATTATTCTAAGGTATTAGCCTTGGCCACAACTAGACATTGATGGTCTTACGTGTGTGTGCCTCGGCTTCGCCTCGGACCACATTTACACGTTCGTCCATCAATGCCTCTTTTGCTGGCCGCTGCAGTAATGTAATCTATAATTATGTATGTATTTATAAATTATATCAGTATGTATATCAGTTGTCTGGTTACCATAACACAAGCTCTGCTTAGCTTGGGATCAGATGGCCGTGTGTGAGTTGTCCCAAGATATTTATTTATTATTTATTTATTAATTACTTACCTACTTCAAATGCTTTTTCATAAAACATAACACGTTTTTATTTCTAAAATTCTCACACACAGTAAAATTGAAAATCTTTTATCCTTTTTTCACATTATTACAATTTCAAATTTTATGAAATAAAGCCTGTCAGACGTATTACAGATTTGACAAACAATGGTAAAATTTACTTATACACATCGAATTTCAATATCTCAAATTGCCTTTCACAAAAAAGTTTCAAACAATAATAATTGGCAATTACCACTTTTTAGGTCGCCATAAAGCCTCTGATTATAAATAAGGCATACCTCGTAAAAACACATTATGTATTGTACGTAAATACCTGTACAGTTGGCAATACAATTTTATATTAGTTTCTGTAATCACAACCTCGGATCACACAAAAACTACGGCAAGTTGGTCGCGGGGGAAATAAATGTCTCTTTTGTGAGCATAACTGCCCTAACAGCCTAATTAGAGACACATTCTGTAGCTAGGAAAGTTCTGAACCATTCTGAACGGTTACATAGAAATTGTAAAGAGAAATGCCGCTTAGTATCACGGGCCACGGCATGACTAAGTTTTGGCAAAGGGACTCATTATTCATTCGTGGCATCGTGATGTGGCTTCACTGGAAAACAGGAAACTGAGCCGTGTAATGTCCTCTTGGCTCGGTTTTTTATGTCTAAATTACGAATTAGATGGTTTGGTTTGAGGAAAAACATGAAAATAGTCTGTCTAGTAGATGAACAACTTTATTTTATTGTAACAGATAATGCCAGGAGGACAATAATACAGGAAATAGGTTACACGTGTTTGCTTTGTCACGCCTGTATTCTCTGAAGGGATGGGGTAGAGTACCTACCCAACACCCACAACTCAAAAGTTATCTATGTTAAGTTCATAATCATTTAACTAATGGGGACAAGGAACGACCATTTAACTAGTTTTAACAATGTAACCCCTTTTTATTATCTTCTAAAACGAAACAAATTATTATAATGTAACATTTAATTACTCAAAAAGAAAGCTCTCATAAACAGCGATAACTTTGTCGAGAAGTCACAAACAGGAGTTTACTGACCTTACGACGGTTAAATACAGGAGGAGATCAGGAAGTTATAAGAGGCTAAAGTAAAAGTTGTTCGTTAATTTCACCGAGGCGTTTTACTCGTTACATTTTCACAAAACTGACTGGAACAACGGGATATAAAAGGGGAGTAGGTTCGTACAGCGCCGTGGATTGAATAGCTTCCAATTACTTCGTCATAATCACTACATGGTTCAATGTTTCATATTTACGTGTTACTGTGTTTCCCATTGCATATAAATTAATCTGTGGCCTTTGTTGGCAGCGTGAATCCCTCGCGCCCTGAGCCGATTCAAATGCAAATTGAAAATCGACCTCCCACCTCTATCATTCCTCAAAGCCGGCCTTTCTTTAAGTACCAACTTCACATAGATGACAACAGCTGGTGAAAATATTTTAATTTCTTGTATTTTAGTGTTGCCAATGGCAGACAAATAAGACTCATCTGCCGCACCTGGGAACCTGGACTGGCACTTACCTATGTTTCCGTGATGTACCAGGACTTGTCAGGAAAATGAGGTACCTATTCGAAAAGTGTCTTAATGGTTAGGGGAAAATTCCTAGCCTACATGGCATCGTACCTACTAACTCATTAGACAAGTACGCACTCTGGTCACACATAGCGTATTGTTAAAAGTTTTAGTTTTTCAAACAATTAAAAATATTTTCAACACATTTGCTCAAAAAATGCATTTACGAAGCCTGTATGCATTGTTCGAAAGTTAAAAATTATGCACCACACAATGGAGCGTGCGGAAAAGTAGGTACTCTCACCTAAGTACATATTTTACCGCAAACACCGTTGTATAACGCCGTGCGTATTCTTTACGGTTTTTTTTTAATTTCCATAAAAATTAATAAGAATTCCTCCAAGGAGTTTCACATCACGAGAATAAATAAGCTGAATGATCGAACCTCCTTGGAAGCGCTTTTGCTGTATACGTTTGTCTCATTTTAATATTATAGAGAAAATGAGAGAAGATAAATAAAAAAAACAAAGTATGTGGTTCTAATTTTCACCACGCGCATGTGGCGCCCTTTGCAAATTCGCGCCATTTTCATATTAGAAACGTCAAAGATTGTTGCGACTTTCCGACTGATTTCTAGAGACAAAAAGTTTGTTTCATTACTTATTGTAATGTTTTCTCGCAAATGTGTCGAAAAACGTTGTATGACACACGTGCGGATTTGGTTTTTACAAACTCGTGACTATGGTAAGCCCTCGACTTCGTCTCGTGCTTACATTCGTCTACTCGTTTGTAAAAACCAACTTACCGCACTAATATCATAAATAACTATTTTTTGATTAAATAATTCATGATTTATTTTGATAAAATGATAAATATTTATTAAGCCTGGCAAGCGTAATCATATCGGAGTATCGCTCTCGTTTAATTAGCCAACCATGAGTGTTATAATAATTTTATTAATTTGGACATTTTCAGATTTATTTACCGGTTTTGCCTGCAGGGTATAAATTAAATCTCATCTCTAAATTAGATATGACGAATAATTAAAACGCATACTTATAAAATAAATATAAAATAAAATAACATTTCAGCATCTGATTATTATCGAAATAATTTATCCAATACTGTTTTTCTCGCGGCTTCACTTGCGTTAATGTTGATTTTCGCAACTAAAAAACCTATAAGTAACTGTCTCCAAGGTCCAGGGTCTATCTCTGACCAAAATACACCGAATTGCATCAATTTCCGCGTGCAAACGTTACAATTGTTACAAACCAACTCACTCTCGCATTTACAATATTATTTTATGTTGATTATTCAACAGCTGGTGGCAAAATAATAACAGCCACACGGATCGATCTTCAACGTTAAGCAACGCTTACCGAGGTTGGTCTGTGGATGGGTGACTATCTTAACATATCGAGATTCCTTCCTGCCTCGGAAAACACGTTAACGGCCGCTTTCTATAATATATCTCAATCCCAATCTTGATCCCGATCCTTGTCTGTAACCAATCAAAGGTGAGGATTGTGTGGTGAAGGACACAAACTCGGCCGTTGATTGGTTACAGACAAGGATCGGGATCAAGATTGGGATTGAGACATGTCTTGCCAAGAAGCACCGTGTTACCCGGTATAAAGGTGGTAGAGGTCTGGTAGGCAGCCGCTCTTCGTAAAATACTGGTTTTCAGCTGAATCAGGTTTGAATGTCCTTGACACAAGTCAAGACCCTGGAGGTCCGAACCTATTACGGTACGATTAACCTTGTGAGCACCGTGCAATTGAATCCACCAACCCCGGTTGGGCTATGGGCTTGGGTAGTTTAGTGGACTGTCCTAAAACTATAGAAGGATCATTGGCCACTACCTGACCGCTGCTAAAATGCATGGTTATGAAAACATGGCAGGTGGCGAGTGGCACACTCAATTAATGGGCCCCCGATAACGGTCGTGACCGAGCAGCGTAGTGACCTTGCGCCAATATATATAATATATTGGCGCAAGTATAAATAGCTGTCAACGTTTGCTCGTGTTACAAAATGTTACTTTATATTGATTTATGACAATTGCAAAAGGAAATACTGAAGAGCACATCATGTCAACATGTCAAGGGAACCTGCTTACAGCTGCCAAAAAATTAACTAAACGACTCGAAATAGTTATTTTCAACACATTTGCTCAAAAAATGCATTTACGAAGCCTGTATGCATTGTTCGAAAGTTAAAAATTATGCACCACACAATGGAGCGTGCGGCAAAGTAGGTACTCTCACCTAAGTACATATTTTACCGCATACTCCGTTGTATAGCGCCGTGCGTATTCTTTACGGTTTTTTTTTAATTTCCATAAAAAATAATAAGAATTCCACCAAGGAGTTTCACATCACGAGAATAAATAAGCTGAATGATCGAACCTCCTTGAAAGCGCTTTTGCTGTATACGTTTGTCTCATTTACCAACCAACCAACTTACCGCACTAATATCATAAATAACTATTATGATATTAGTGCGGTAAGTTGGTTTTTACAAACGAGTAGACGAATGTAAGCACGAGACTCGTTTGTAAAAACCAACTTACCGCACTAATATCATAAATAACTATTATGATATTAGTGCGGTAAGTTGGTTTTTACAAACGAGTAGACGAATGAAGTCGAGGGCTTACCATAGTCACGAGTTTGTAAAAACCAAATCCGCACGTGTGTCATACAACGTTTTTCGACACATTTGCGAGAAAACATTACAATAAGTAATGAAACAAACTTTTTGTCTCTAGAAATCAGTCGGAAAGTCGCAACAATCTTTGACGTTTCTAATATGAAAATGGCGCGAATTTGCAAAGGGCGCCACACGCGCGTGGTGAAAATTAGAACCACATACTTTATTTTTTTTATTTATCTTCCCTCATTTTCTCTATAATATTAAAATGAGACAAACGTATACAGCAAAAGCGCTTCCAAGGAGGTTCGATCATTCAGCTTATTTATTCTCGTCATGTGAATCTCCTTGGTGGAATTCTTATTAATTTTATGGAAATTAAAAAAAAACCGTAAAGAATACGCACGGCGCTATACAACGGAGTTTGCGGTAAAATATGTACTTAGGTGAGAGTACCTACTTTGCCGCACGCTCCATTGTGTGGTGCATAATTTGTAACTTTCGAACAATGCATACAGGCTTCGTAAATGCATTTTTTGAGCAAATGTGTTGAAAATATCTTTAGTAGTAATTTAACTACTGCATAAAAAATATTGCTTGGTACTCGTATGTACCCACTTGTCCGTTGCCAGAAACTGGCTAGGTCTTGGCGGATTGGTGGATCTCGTCTTCTCACTTCATGAGATCTTCGACATTTAGATGGATTTGATCGATTTTATTGAGAATCCTTCACTTGAAATCAAACTCGAAACGTTTATTTCAACCTATCAAACCATTTACCAATTGGCAATCGAAGTCAAGGAGTCAGCCAGTTAGCTAAAAAGATTAAGCTAATTGTTCATTCCAAAGCTTAACGTCTATTTAAGAGTAGGTATCCAATTTAGAGTTACAGACAGACAATTCGTTCGGCCTGAATTAATTTTAAATCCTTTTTTATCCCTATAAATTATTGTTTGAATGATAAAATTCTTGCGGCAGTTGCTGTATCCATGCTAATATTATAAATGCGAAAGTAGCTGTGATCAAGGTTCTTTTGAAATGCCTATTTCAAAGCCACGCAGAGTCTGATTATGTCTGTCTCCTTTTCACGCATAGACCGATGAACCATTTTTATGAAATTTGTTAGATTGTACCTAAGAAAGAACATATGATTCATAATTATGTCACCGGATAATTGCAAACGCCGTAGACAAGTTTGTAAAATATCGCGTGAAATCGTTAACGCATTTTTAATAACTGATTAATTGGAAACTATTGAATTTGGATGGGATTTATTGTATTCCAAATGATCTGCTCACAATACATCGAGAATTTGTAATCTCATAAGATTAATTAATTAGTCTCACGGAGTTTGCAATTCATCCGGTGACACATACATAGGACACTCCTTTGAGATAATAGCGAACTTTCACGAGGACGAAACTGCCGTCAGAAGTTAGTTTGTTCATATTGCTGTTGTAGAAATTTCTTAGTAGGTATTGCTCACTATTATATAATTCAATTTATTCATTTTATAAATAATTAAAATTACTTTTTAAGAGTTTTAAAATTAATATTTTGTTTCGTATTTTGTTTGTTACCTACCATGGGATCACTTAGCTAGTACCTAGTGTATGTACTTATACTTTATACCATATCACCCCTTAGAGATAATACTTATGTATTATCTCTAAGGGTTGGGGATAAATGTTTGAAAAATGGATTCACATGATACTGACAAACAAACTAACAAGGCAAGTTAAATAAAAGCTTGCAAAAACCAAGTTAGTTATGAGTCATAGTATTTTTTTCAACCCTCAATAGCCGACTTGTTGGACATGGCTATTCTACTAATATTTGTAAATTTTACTACACCATTGTTAGGCGGAAAGCACAAACACCTGCATTTTCTTCAAAACATCGATGATGACAATAGTTTTCAAATAAAATATTAGCTACAACTATTCAATGCTCTTCTTCCAAACTTGCAGTTTTGAACATGGTACCAAGTAATTAGTGAAACTATTGCCCATATTCCAAAACGTAAACTCCAACTCAACTCAAACTCCAACTCCATCGGAGCTTGTTATAAATTGAAGTTTTGCATTTGTTTACTCATCTCTCGAGTACGAAAACGTCAATCGGAGTTGGAGTTGAGTTGAAATTTACGTTTTGGAATATGGGCCTATGCGCTTTATTCACCACCCGAACATAGAATTTGAAAACACACACAAAGTTAGGAGATGTAGAGTAGAATATGTCGTGTCAATAGAATGCGTGTACGAGGATTTTGTTAGTTCATCAACAATATCTTGTCGATTAAATATTTACTGGAGTCAAAGTTATATGACTTGAAACTCAATCATGTGCAACCTCGTACCAATGTATGCGTTAGTGTCGAAATGGAGTAGATGCACCGCCTTTTCCAAAAAAGGGAAAGGATTTTACCTACTGCTTCGAAATCTTTAGAGAAATACGAAAAATTAAAATAAATTAGGGGTAAAATAAACACGGGTGTGGTAAAATAAACACGGGGGCTTAAATCTAAACTCAATTTGACCAGCCCGAAAAGGCAACACAGAAAGATCCAAGAAAACCTATAGCAGAGACTTCTGTGTGATAAGACCGCGGATGGAAGAAAAAAATAAGTATTTTGTGCCAACCTGTTGATCATTATTAAGTTTTAAAAAAAATCAAAGAAGACAATCTTTATATGTATGAAGATGGTCTTCTTTGAATTATTTATTTTCCATGACAACGGCAAAATTACTTACGAATAATTTTAACGGTTTCATGAAAAATCAAAAGTATTAGTTTCTGTAACACTTCTCAAAACGAGGCAAAGCCCGAGAATTCTTCAATGAAGTGTAAAAATATTTGAAACGTTCCCTTTACAACGCAAAGAATTTCAATTTCTTTCAGATTCTACTGGAAGTAAAGGAACATAATGGAATTTAGGGGAAATGATTAAATTTCACAGAATAATCAACTGTTAATGTGAAAGAAAAGAGTACCTATGTTTCAGGAGAGGACTTTTAACGTTTAAAAATGAATTCAGATCAGATAGTAATTATGTCGTAGAAGCTCAGGTGTAGCAAGTTCAAAAGTCACCTTGATCTGTAAGTTTTACAAGTTGAAAGGCTTATCAACGACCCTTCACTTTTCACCTACTTAGCTCATTTCACAAATCATATTTATCACATTAAAACGCGATGACAGAGTTTATCAGAGTATACATGACGCACGTTTTCACCATATTGCTTGCAGCGCATAAACAAATGAAATGCATATCAAACACAATACATATATCGCAGTCTACTGGCTTCATCAGCCATTTAATTGGCGGCCTAGACTTTTGATTGAAAAGTGACGTTTCATTGGCGGCCTAGCCTTTTCATTGAATGGTGACGTTTCATTGGCGGCCTAGCCTTTTCATTGAACGGTGCCGTATTATTGGCGGACTAGCCTTTTCATTGAACGGTGCCTTTTATAAACCGAATTTTTAACAAAAAAAACCCGAAATTGAAGTTATTTTATACTAGTGTTTTTTATTTGGAAGTCGGTTGTATTTTTATACTGTTAAAACGTTTTTCTTCCACAATATTTCTCTTAAAGCGAAAAAATTATGTCAATAGCGTAGGAGTAAATACACGATTCCAAATAAACTCTTGTGAACGTCCTTCAAAAGGATTTATGTAGTTAAAAAAATAAATAAAACATTTTCCGGGAATATTAAATTCTCCTCATGTTATATATCCTCCATGCTACTGGCGTAGGTACTCGTAGCATGTGTGACATAAAAATATAAATTACCACGGAACTTACATCACTATTTCACGCCTACATCGTCGAGCTGATTTTTATTAATTTTCGTACAGGGACAGATGCGCTGGAGACGGTTAAATAATATCCTAAAAATTTTGAGGTCGTTAGCATACAGCAAGAGGTCACTATTTCGAAAGCGTAGCCGATGTAATTTATAAAAAGCAAAAATAATAAGGGACCAAGAATAGTCACGAGCGAATCCACGGACAAAAGCAAACTTTTACTTATAATTAACAAAAAAAATCACTCTTGTTTATCATTATTATACCTATTAGAAGAATCAAATATAAATAAGTACCTACTCCCACGTAAGGAAAACAAAAAGTGCGTGGACCAAATTATTTCTGTATATACAGGTACTTATGTAAATACTGGGTGTGTAGGTTAGGTAGGTACTTATAACTTTTTTTAATATAACAACGAACGATTTAATTTCTTTTGATATGATACTCATTTGTTATAATAATCTATTTTTATAACAACTTATGATATATATCATAAGTTGTTATTCATTCATTTGTTGTAATTTCATACAAGCAGCAGCTTCAGTTGATATATAGGTAAGTACGATTATTAAAAGTTATAATGTTCATAATTAATTTATAAGCTTTCTTTCGAACCGTCAACACGACATGCACGGAATTAGCAAATGCATCCTGCGTACTTATGGCCAAGTTGCCGTTTCGAAGTAGTTGCATTTGGAAACGCCACAGATACAAGATGATAATTAGATCAGAAAAACGTTATAAGTAATAAATAAGAATATGTCAAACGAACGTTTGAGAAAATGTCGTTTTAACGTAGGTATGTTGTTACATTATTTTATGTCGCACCCAACTACTAACTTTTCATTGAACCTAGTAGCGAAACATCGGGCACCCTGACACGGATAGGTTAGGTTCGAATGATGCAACGGGAGGTAGAGTGGGGGAACGAACTTAGCTCCCGTTATGCAATTCATGTTAGGTTCCTTTAAACCCTGCAGACAGAACTCAGAATCTCGCTGTGCGAGGCTCCGTCGTCGAGGTTAGACCATTGAAATTGATTGTTGTTTAAATTTAGAATTCCTAAAATTAATTTAATGTGTTTTCGTCACACGTTTACCTATTCACCTAGTCTATGAACGACATAAGTATTTGCTAGCCCGTTCATTAAATGTTGTATTAGACGCATTGACTGGATATCATTCAGGCACCTGATTAAATGGCGCCGTTCAAAGATAAGACTAGGCAGCCAACGGCTGATTAAGCTAGTTGGCTGCGACATTTATATACCTACTGAATGAAAATTATGGAAAGTGTTGTAGGATGTAGTAAACGTTATGTTATTTGAGCGTTTAAATAGTTTTTGAAAATAGAGCAAATGTTCTTCTAATGAGCGGCACCCGTAAATACTTGCTAAAATGTAATTTGGAAGGCTGATGGTAAATTAGACAAAACTGTTTGTTTTCAATTACTGCTTCATTCACATTATAGCAACAGTTAACCAAAATTCAGACTTGTTAAATCAATAGGTATTTTCTTGTCTCAATTCTGTAAGGAGTTAGATAATGACGAATGCTTTGACTGTGACGACAAGGTAAGATTTTACTTACCTACTAATGAGTTTTTCCTGAGAGTTAATGCGTAAGCTTTGTTTTAAAGAGCGACAAAGTATACCTACCTGAAACCTACATAAAGAGAAATCTAGCGAAGTAGTTATGCTCTGCACTTTTAACGGTTCTAACTTTAAGTACAAATCATGATTGCCGTTTGCACTAAAGCTCCACTTCGAATTAAATAAAAAAACAGCAAGCAAAAATTCCCGACAAAGGTTTCTCAGCTATCCAATCTATCTAATAATATATCCGCAAATTAAACAGTTATTGTATCGCCATGCTATATGCGCCCTAAGCCAAATATTCTCAGCGCCCCTTTTTTACCGCCTAACAAGCATAAAGTTTGTTTGTATTTGGTTATCTCTATTTGTTACCTCATATTTCCAGCATTTCAAATAGAGTTGTATTTACTTTTAGAAAACGAAACCCTTATCATGATGGATCACTTCTTTGTCCGTCTGTCGGTCTGTCACGATCTTTTTTCTTAGAAACGCGTGGACGTATCATGCTGAAATTAAATACGTAGTCTATGGCCCCTTGGAGCTCTTAAAAAATAAAGTATCTAAGTTAACGCAATAAAAAGATTCAGCTATTTACACATCATTTTTGCGACATATTTTGATAAATCAAAACCTAACGCTACCACGGGTACTTCCGGTTGTCCTAGCATAATGAAATTTGGCCAAAAACAAGGTTCTCCTCATTTATCCGTCCGGTTTTTTTCTATTTTAACTGACTTCATAAAGGAAGAGGTTCTATATAATATATAGGTAGTTTATTTCTCTCATAAAGGTCGTTGTTACAATATTTTTATTTTTATTTTGCCTTATGCTAGTGTAGCGGCATTCATGCCGCCACAAAAATCAACGTAGCAGAATCAACATCACAACAAATGAGACTCGTAGCGCCATCTATCTCGACAGCTGCGAACTAATTGACAAAATCCTAAATCGCGATATCAGAGTTTACCGTGCGATTAGAACATATGCAAAGCCCGAATATCAACTCTCGGGGCAGTTGCCCACCAGACACAAACAACCGTCTGGTCGGAGGATCCTCCCTTTTCAATGGAGGTTTGCGGGACTTTACTCTCTGTTCCGCTACCTCCAAAACTGGTGACCCTCGACATTGGACGTCAGCGCAGCCTTCGTGCAGCTACCTCATCATGACGTCATCATCATCATCACTTCTCCTCATCCTGACCTCAAGCTCTCGAGCAGCGAGTCATACAGCCAGCCAGAACCCTTGGCTTCTACGGGTATCCTGACCACCAGCATGCAGCGGACGCGCATTCCTGGTCAGCATCCTCAGCCTCTATCATCAACGTCATCAGCGACCTTGGCAAGCACACTGCACTTTCGGCCAGTCACATGAAGAGCCTTGAAAAAACCTCTCCTGGTCGACGCCAGCAGTCACGTCAGCACGTCGCACAGCTCCGACCCACCATGGCAAGCACACTGCACCTTCGGCCAGTCACATGAAGAGCCTTGAAGAACTTCTCCTGGTCGACGCCAGCAGTCACGCCAGCAGCAGCATCGGGGCGCCGCAGACAGTTCTGACTCACCGTGAACTCTGCGACGCAGACAGTTCCGACTCACCGAGAACTCTGCGACTTCCGGTTCCGACTCACTGGAACCAACCTTCCACTAGCCTGGCAAGCATCTCAAGATGTAAGGACGACTCATCCACTATCGACCTCCGGTCTCCGGGGGGGAGTGATGTAGCGGCATTCATGCCGCCACAAAAATCAACGTAGCAGAATCAACATCACAACCAAATGAGACTCGTAGCGCCATCTATCTCGACAGCTGCGAACTAATTGACAAAATCCTAAATCGCGATATCAGAGTTTACCGTGCGATTAGAACATATGCAAAGCCCGAATATCAACTCTCGGCCAGTTGCCCATCATCAGACACAATATCCGTCTGGTCGGAGGATCCTCCCTTTTCAATGGAGGTTTGCGGGACTTTACTCTCTGTTCCTGCTGCTACCTCCAAACTAGAACCTTTGTGAGAGCTAGAGTCTGAACTAGGTTCGAGACCTGTATGACCGATCTACAGGCTCACACCCCTTTAAACATAATCATATTACGGCATCTTAATTCAGATTGTATATAACACTATTATTAGCAAACCATTTTGATAGAGAGGTAAATCTATACTAATATTATAAAGAGGATCTCTGGATCTACTGAACCGATTTTGAAAATTCTTTTGTTTATGATAGATTTTGAAAATTCTTTTTGTACATGAAGTTTTTGAAAATTCTTTTTGTATATGATAGCCACATTGATGAGGAAGGCTATAGGCTATACGGGAACGAGAAATTTCTACGGGAACGGAAAAAATGGGATATTCGCGTACGAAGTCGCGGGCAACAGCTAGTCTATAGTAAAGGTATGGTTATATTTTTGTGAAGTGTAATGTAAAGTGATGTTGTATGTAGTGTGTGAATGTGTGAGGGTGTTTCGTGTATGTGCATGTAAGTCCTGTGCAAATGTTTGTGCTTATTAGTAAAACTGAGTGGGATGTACTTATGTTAGAAAATATTTAATGGTTTGGATGATACTTTCTGTACCTTCATAGTCCAAATCCAGCAGCCAGTTCCTTACAGTAGTTTTGCATTTAGATTTAACCATTGAGTACATATGTTAGATTGTATTAAGTCTGTTGTATACATAAGGACCAAGGAAATAAAATAATCGTTAAGCTATGTAGCTTTGAATGAACAGAAAAAGACGGACACACACTTTTGTCTCAAAACTTCGAACTTTTCGGTATTATATGAATTGCGGGAGTGGACTCTATGTTCGACTGTGTGTATTTTAAATGTACGTTCATCGATATCTCGCCAATTGAGAACCGATTTTCCAAATTCTTTTTATTCGAAAGCCTATACTCCTGAGTGACAATGGGACCACCCATTGTCACCAAGTCAGAATCTGATGATGGGACCCCAGGAAAATCGAGGGTAACACTTAAATTTTATGGCCACATACAATGTTTTTTCAGATATATTATGTAATGTATAGGTATTCTAACGCAAATCAGATATTTGAGCTTGGTAATCATCATCTCATGTTGCTGAGCTGATGATGAAAGGTGTAAGTCAGGATCTGATGATGGGATCTCAGGTAAATGTTTATTCAGTGATATTTTCGTTAATTGTCAACCGATTTGGATGATTATTTTTCTGTTTGGAAAAGTATTTTCTAGAGATGCCGCGAATAGTTGTTATAGCCAATAGTCGAATACCGATCGCCATTCCCTATGGCGAATAGTCGAATACTCGCCATTATTACCTACTCGACATACAAAACCAGCCAAGTGCGAGTCGGAATCGCGCACGAACGGTTCCATACCATTAAGTATCTATAAAAAACGGCAAAAAAATTAAATATTTAGTTTGTTTTAATTTATTTTTTTATTTTTAAAGTGAATATATTACTTAATATTATGTGAATATTTCTAGCGTCTACCTGTTGCCGTTATCAATATCGATCAAAATCGAGCAAAAAATTCACGTTTGTTGTATGGGAGCCCACTTAAATATTTATTTTATTCTGTTTTTTAGTACTTGTGTTATAGCGGCAAAAGAAATAGGTACATCATCTGTGAAAATTTCAACTGTCTAACTATTACGGGTCATGAGATACAGCCTGGTGACAGACGAACGGACGGACGGACGGTCGGACGGACGGACGGACGGACGGACAGCGAAGTCTTAGTAATAGGTTCCCGTTTTACCCTTTGGGTACGGAACCCTAAAAATAGTTTTTTTATTCTCATAATAATATTGCACTTGTATGTTTCTTGAACTTACTGCACCACAATCTGAACCTTTTGGATTTTAATTATTAATTAAAAGCCTCACTAATTAACTTCAACATGACTGATTTTTGGTTATTTTTATATAGGGTGGCCATCATATAAAAATGGTTGGCTATTTCCCATGGTCACGTCATGACGTGACCAAGGAAATTTTGAATCAAATCGGTAGGTAAAGTCATTCTCAAGTCATGACTTGAGAACGACTTTACCGATTTCATTCATTTCGCCTTTGAAAGCCCAGTACTTGAGGAAGGTTTTTGGGTAGATATTTAACGTCACGCTACGACGGTTAGAAGCCGAGCAGCGGGTAAAACAGCAGGGCACAGCTAGTTTCAATATAATTATGGCCAAATTCTGCAGATTCTTGGTGTCCTTTTTTAGGGTTCCGTACCCAAAGGGTAAAACGGGACCCTATCAATAAGACTTCGCTGTCCGTCCGTCTGTCACCAGGCTGTATCTCATGAACCGTTATAGTTAGAAAATTTTCACAAATGATGTATTTCTGTTCCCGCTATTACAACAAATACTAAAAAACAGAATAAAATAAATATGGGGCTCCCAAACAACAAACGTGATTTTTTTGCCGTTTTTATAGATAATGGTACGGGACCCTTCGTGCGCGAGTCCGACTCGCACTGGGCCGGTTTTTTTTTTTCAACCAAATGTTTTTGGGTAACCTTTCCTTTTTCGGTGCACGAAATGAAATTTGATAAAAAAAACATTGTTGGAAGAAACAACAGTCTTTGCTGATCCACCTACACTCCAGCTACATAATTAGTCAGTCGAAGTAGATTAAGGGATCTTGCCCTTAATTTACTCCGACTGACTAATTACGAGTATGTAGGTGGAGTAATTACATTATTCTTCTTTAAAGATGGCATGGCATAGTCATGGTAAGAGCTGCTGTTACAGCTGTGGCTGGTGATCGCTATTTGAGATCGCGTCTTGAAAATTGCAATTTGACTTCATTAAATTAATCGGTTGAGCTAAGAAAACCACTGTTTCTAATAAGACTGCGCCGCAATCTATGCATCATGATATGAGTGGAAGTTTGAGATGAATGCTTCCTAGGCAATTTAATCGCAAGACTTATTTGACCTCCAAACTCACCATTCGACAGATCCTGATTTTTTCTATGAAATTATCTGAACATATTTGCTAAATAAAAAAAAATATCGTAATTTAAAGTTGTATACTATCAGTTTTGTTTTTGGAGAATAATAAAAGTATAATTATTTTAAGTCAATAGTTTTTCTGTTCATTATTAAAAGTATATTTTTATTTGGACAACTATTCGCCGAATGTCGAATAATAGATACTATTATTCGGTTTTCACCGAATAACAAAAAAATGTCGTATTGTTAAGTTTAAATTAATCCCAAAGCAAAGTAAATTTAGTTGACGACACAGTCGGCGCAGTGGTTGAGCGATCGGCTGCTGCGCTGCGTGTCGCGGACTCGATTCCCGCACACACATAGTTGCACACCACTACAGATGGTTGTTCCGGGTCTGGCTGTTTGTGTATGTGACTTTGTATGTTTGTAAACGCACCCATGATACAGGAGAATTTCCTAGTGAGGGGCAACGTTTTAAAAAAACTATGACCAGCAGTGCGATTCAGCCGGTCGATTCTGTCGACATCTCACGGTGTAGGTACATCTAGGCGGAGTGAACGACAATAGAGCTGTCATTCCATCTTATTTGTATGGTTTGACAACTCACCCGTCGTGCGCCCCGCCCGAGTGTTCACTTCGACATGTTTAGAGAATCGCACTGCTGTAAACATGTCGAAGTGAACACTTGGGTGGGGTACACGACGGATGAGTTGTCAAACCATACAAATAAGATGGAATGACAGCTCTATTGTCGTTCAATCCGCCTAGGTGAACACCGTGAGATGTCGACAGAATCGACCAGCAGGTCTCGACTTGGACTATGAAGCAAATAGCGCAACCACTAATTATGGGAATAATGTAAATTTAGTTGTGGGGTATCACCACTAAAAAGTGAAAAATAAAAAAGCTTTTTACAAAAACATACAACCGAAGTCCGAAGTCGGTTGTATTTTTTTGTTTGTAAAAAGTTGTTTTGATAATTATGTTAATCAAATAATTTCTAAATTTAGGCAGGACCAGCAGAACATAGATTTAATTGTCAACGATGGATATTATGTAACCAGAGCAAAAATCTTCTGAACTTGGTGCTGTGTGTGTGTGGTGCAGTGGACATACAGAAACCAAGCACAACCTAGACTAGTTGCACAGCACAAGATGCACATACGTAAATTGTCAAGTACCTATTACAAAAGTTGAGCTCTGCACTTTTTATCCAGTTATTTATATATTCTAATAAATTATGTAGGTAGGTACCTAATCTTTAAGGTAGCAGCTCGCTAAGCTTCGTACAAAAAAATATAATGGTCATTTTACAACAGCATTGTTAAAATTCATAATAGGAATCTAAAAGGCGTCCGTGGTCTGAATAACAAATAGACAGCTCTACTTAGTTTTATTAAAATATCGACAGTCTAGGTCGGTCTTGACAAGGTACTGTGAATCTAAGGAATGTCAAATAGTCCCTTGACTTGTTAATAAAGTAATAGTTTAGTGGTTTCTGGCAGCCCTGGCTAGAATGAGTGCCAGCTGAGGTGCAGAAACTGGTGCCAGTTCACCGAGTGAATATAAATCAGAGTTTAGGTTCGAACTTCGCTCTCGTTGAGACGATAAGCACGGGTTCATCCGACTGTAGGTAGGTACTTTTGTTATTACCAGAGTTTGTGTACGACCTACCTATCTACCTACACATATTATCTACTTATTTAAATAATCATTTAAAAACACTACGAAATCCTAAACGCTGAGACCTTTAGCTTCCCGTTATTTTCCAGAATTCATCATGTTAATTTACTTTATCGTAAGTATCAGCACAGTTGCATAAGTAAAAGGATGCTGGAGACTGTTAAATTGCAGATTCGTGTTAGTCTCTATTTGAAATTCTTTAGGCTGGGCCTGACCTACCGAGTAGGTAAAAAATACAATCAGGTAGTAGGTATTGTTTAGCACCTATCTATTTGTGATTATTTTCTTAACTTTCTTGAATTTCAGCGGTTCTTATAGCCTATACCTTCCTATTATTCATACAATAAAATAAGTCAAGTGCCTAATTTACATTAAACCCGAAATTACTTCAGGAACACGATGAAATAAAATCTTTAATTAACACATAAATCGGCTTTTATGGGGATGAGAATCAGGTGATTAGCAAAAGACATTGTAATTGCTATTACAATCTGAACAGAATACACCTTAATGAGGAGGATTAGAATTGTGGATTTATTACATTTGATACAAATTATAATGAAACAGAGAATAACAGTTGAAAACCGTTTGATAAAATCGTAGTCTCATCGGCTCTCTCATTCGGTCCCACTTCCCATACGGCCATACCTATTGCTCACCGAACTGTAACAACAAAGAACTGAAAGGGATTTTATCCTCTTTATTACTTTAACGCCATGACAAAAGTGACCTACACAGTAGCCCGGTGCAGCAGGCAGCTTCAAAGGAACGTCCTGCAGTGGACTTTGATACGCTGAGAGTGGATACGCTGAGAGTGGACACGCCGTAAAGCTACTGCTTGCATGCAGGGAGAGATCAATCTGAACAGACCAATCTGGTCCAATCTATCTGATTTACACAGGTACTTATTTGCTTTTGTTTAAAAGGTATACTTGAATGCATAACTTGAGATAATTTCAATCCATTGCCGCCAAATCAAATATCGACTTTAGCTTTGTGTAAGTATTTTAAATGACTGTTTTTAGAAAAAAGGCTCTAAAAAAACCGGCCCAGGTGCGAGTCGAAGAATGGCAGCGTAAATTATAAATACAGCTACGGTACCATATACGGTATATCTACATCAAACTGCATTAGTCGTCTTATCGTTTATAAGTAGCAGGCATAACGATCTGATTTTTGTACTGCCTAGTTATTAAGAAGATGCGTTCCGCTAAATCCTGCTCTAAATAAGGCTCAACCCTGCTCCTCAAACGCATGACATAATAACGGACTTGTACCCACCTACTATTTATTTATTATACATAATAGATACATACATATTAAGCTAAATAATTTATACATAAATACGTATATATTATTTAGCTTAATATGTATGTATCTATTAGGTTATATTATTATAAATGAATTGGTTTTCTTTTTTTTTTTCACGCCAATGACAACCCATTTCATATCCAGACAATTACTTACTGTTCCAGGTTGTCTGGAAGAGATCGCGTAATGTGATAAGGCTGCCCATTGTTGTGTTTTAGTTTTAAGGTTCCTTTTTGTTTTACTTTTAGTGTACAATAAAGTGTATAATAAATAAATAGTAGGTGGGTACAAGTCCGTTATTATGTCATGCGTTTGAGGAGCAGGGTTGAGCCTTATTTAGAGCAGGATTTAGCGGAACGCATCTTCTTAATAACTAGGCAGTACAAAAATCAGATCGTTATGCCTGCTACTTATAAACGATAAGACGACTAATGCAGTTTGATGTAGATATACCGTATATGGTACCGTAGCTGTATTTATAATTTACGCTGCCATTCTTCGACTCGCACCTGGGCCGGTTTTTTTAGAGCCTTTTTTCTAAAAACAGTCATTTAAAATACTTACACAAAGCTAAAGTCGATATTTGATTTGGCGGCAATGGATTGAAATTATCTCAAGTTATGCATTCAAGTATACCTTTTAAACAAAAGCAAATAAGTACCTGTGTAAATCAGATAGATTGGACCAGATTGGTCTGTTCAGATTGATCTCTCCCTGCATGCAAGCAGTAGCTTTACGGCGTGTCCACTCTCAGCGTATCCACTCTCAGCGTATCAAAGTCCACTGCAGGACGTTCCTTTGAAGCTGCCTGCTGCACCGGGCTACTGTGTAGGTCACTTTTGTCATGGCGTTAAAGTAATAAAGAGGATAAAATCCCTTTCAGTTCTTTGTTGTTACAGTTCGGTGAGCAATAGGTATGGCCGTATGGGAAGTGGGACCGAATGAGAGAGCCGATGAGACTACGATTTTATCAAACGGTTTTCAACTGTTATTCTCTGTTTCATTATAATTTGTATCAAATGTAATAAATCCACAATTCTAATCCTCCTCATTAAGGTGTATTCTGTTCAGATTGTAATAGCAATTACAATGTCTTTTGCTAATCACCTGATTCTCATCCCCATAAAAGCCGATTTATGTGTTAATTAAAGATTTTATTTCATCGTGTTCCTGAAGTAATTTCGGGTTTAATGTAAATTAGGCACTTGACTTATTTTATTGTATGAATAATAGGAAGGTATAGGCTATAAGAACCGCTGAAATTCAAGAAAGTTAAGAAAATAATCACAAATAGATAGGTGCTAAACAATACCTACTACCTGATTGTATTTTTTACCTACTCGGTAGGTCAGGCCCAGCCTAAAGAATTTCAAATAGAGACTAACACGAATCTGCAATTTAACAGTCTCCAGCATCCTTTTACTTATGCAACTGTGCTGATACTTACGATAAAGTAAATTAACATGATGAATTCTGGAAAATAACGGGAAGCTAAAGGTCTCAGCGTTTAGGATTTCGTAGTGATTTTAAATGATTATTTAAATAAGTAGATAATATGTGTAGGTAGATAGGTAGGTCGTACACAAACTCTGGTAATAACAAAAGTACCTACCTACAGTCGGATGAACCCGTGCTTATCGTCTCAACGAGAGCGAAGTTCGAACCTAAACTCTGATTTATATTCACTCGGTGAACTGGCACCAGTTTCTGCACCTCAGCTGGCACTCATTCTAGCCAGGGCTGCCAGAAACCACTAAACTATTACTTTATTAACAAGTCAAGGGACTATTTGACATTCCTTAGATTCACAGTACCTTGTCAAGACCGACCTAGACTGTCGACTTTAGCTTTGTGTAAGTATTTTAAATGACTGTTTTTAGAAAAAAGGCTCTAAAAAAACCGGCCCAGGTGCGAGTCGAAGAATGGCAGCGTAAATTATAAATACAGCTACGGTACCATATACGGTATATCTACATCAAACTGCATTAGTCGTCTTATCGTTTATAAGTAGCAGGCATAACGATCTGATTTTTGTACTGCCTAGTTATTAAGAAGATGCGTTCCGCTAAATCCTGCTCTAAATAAGGCTCAACCCTGCTCCTCAAACGCATGACATAATAACGGACTTGTACCCACCTACTATTTATTTATTATACACTTTATTGTACACTAAAAGTAAAACAAAAAGGAACCTTAAAACTAAAACACAACAATGGGCAGCCTTATCACATTACGCGATCTCTTCCAGACAACCTGGAACAGTAAGTAATTGTCTGGATATGAAATGGGTTGTCATTGGCGTGAAAAAAAAAAAGAAAACCAATTCATTTATAATAATATAACCTAATAGATACATACATATTAAGCTAAATAATTTATACATAAATACGTATATATTATTTAGCTTAATATGTAAGTATACAGGTAACAAAATACAATACAGGTAATAAAGATAACTGACTACTACTTACCCACTACTTATCCTAGCCGCGTCGCGTTGTTATAACTTTAATTATTGTCAAACGCACGCTATCTAGTCTTGTGGAATGTTTTTTCAACTGATTTGTGAATGATTCGTAATGGGTTGATATTTGATATTTTTTTTCCGAAACCCAGCTAGTCCCAAAATTGGTCTCACTTTTTACCCGACTGTGTCAGACTGGGTCAAAGTTTAGGTGCAAGTGCAAACGTGCGAGAAACTTAGTTTCTCATAAAGTAGTTAAGTACCTAAGAAGTAACATGGTAGTTGTCTTGGGCGACACACTGTGTCACCATGTGAGACATTAGGTACTTTACCTCCTACACATCGGACCGTAGATATTAGACTGATCAATAGCGACATTATAGACTTCGACCGCCCTGACAGTGGTCAGTGGTCTTGCGGCCACTTTGAACTTCAAAATCCTGGTCACGTTTCAAATAGTACACAAGGGCCCGCAATGCATAGACAACATGTTTGTTTTTAAATAATATCCAATGGAATGTAATGAATGAACAAAATTATGGCCTCTAGATACCTACTTACTATTCATTGTATGGGGCCCCGAAATGGTTTGCGTTTTCTTTGTACCTATCACCGAAAACTGAATAGAAGAGGTAGGGTAAGTACATACCTACAAAACAAGTGAAACTCCCACACATTTTCACAAGCGTGTAGGTACACTTCTCACTTGTTGTAACAAGGCAAAGAAAAGCTATAACTCTGCTAGTGTTACCTTTGATATTAACAGTCTATAGAAATATCGCACAATCGCACATCACACAAATAGATATTCGTGGGATGTTCGATATTTCTATAGACTCCACCCTCTACATTGAAAAGGCGCTGTGCTAAGCGGATTAGACGGTGTATTTTTGTACATAAGACGTCATTAACATCAATGGAAAATAAATCATAATAGGTCTGTTTCTATTTTTGCCGTTATCACAAATAGGATCGTTGTTCGAAGCAAGCTTTTGTGTCAAACAACTTTCATTTTATTTGGGATAATAAATAATAATGCCTTCCTACCTTAAACTGGCAACATAGAAAATTAAATCGATATTAAGTAGGTACTTAGGGAGGTACTTCACTCCAATATATTGCGAAGGGTATCTACCTACCTATCAGCGACTGTCGCAACCCAGTGCTGGGCACGCTACAATTGCGGCGATAGAGTTTTCCCCTCTTTGAGAAGTGGCTGGAGAGGTGCCACGGCGTCCTCACCTTCCGCCTGACGCAGGTACTCAACGGACACGGTTGTTTCGGGAGGTACCTACCTGTTTCGGATTCGGCGGGAGGAAACGCCCGGGTGTTTTCATTGCGAGGATCGCCACGGTGGAGCATACGGTGGAGGTCTGCCCTGCTTGTGCGGAGCACCACCGTGTCCTTGTCGAGGCAATCGGTGGCGGTGCTCCACAAGACCTCTCGCGTCCAGCCCTGGTTCAATCCATGGTCTGGAGTGAGGAGGCATGGGAAGCCGTCACCTACATCTGCGAAGCAGTAATGCTGAAGGAGCCGCGTGAAGGAAAGACAACCCTCACGCCCCAGCTGCCGCAACATAGGGAGACGTCCCGGGCGTCGGGAGTCACAGGGCGATTCCCGGCCACCGAAGGTGCGTGTCGGCGGATGGCGAGCGTTGGATGGCTCACCGTCCGATCAAAGCCAGGCCTGGGTCGACGGCGCGTTGTGTCCCACGCGCGCCACAAATAGATGTCAGCATAGGACAAGGGGCCGGTTAGGGTCAGGGCCTGCCAGAGTTGCGGATTCTGTTCGAAAGAGTTACTGCGGCCCTGGAAAGCAAAGGGCACTAGGAGGAGCACGGATGGGTTTTAGTCAGTAAGAGTCTGACACTCCCTTCCGCTCCGTCCAGAGCGGGAGGAGTCATTTGATGATTTGCCATCCATAAAAAAGGGTACCTACATAAGCAGATTTATACTAACGCTTCGTCCTCGAGATTAGTACTAATTATTACACATGTAGTAACACATAAGTGACACCACTCAGACACTGTAGTTGAGAGTATTTTTTTTTTTTTTTTTTTTAAACTGCGGGTACCTTGGTTTCTCCTTATTAGCCGACTTGGAATCTCTCGTCATTCACATTTTAGTGTTCAACCGCTCAACACGTTCAACATTTTATTGTATAATACAATACTGTTAATATAATGTCGAAGAGAACGAGTAATGTGGATTACGAGCACCTAACGAAGAAATTACAAAAATATGAACGCAGATTAAGACGTTTGTATCCGCCTTCGCAAGACGAAACTCCTCCGATCGCGCATACTGTGTATGAACAAACAGGTATGTTACCTAGTGACTGTGTGTGTATTTCTACTGAGTATTAAAATAACGTATTTACGTTAAAACTTAAGTTTTGCACTCCGGGCTACCTATGGGTTTTCCGACGCACTAACTTTACTGCCAATACTCAATAAAAGGGTTTTTAACGGGTTCATGGCTAAACGTATTTACGTTTAAACTAGCCGTGCATTCCGGGCTGTCTGTGGGCTGTCCCGACCCGACGCAAGGACCAATAAAACACCCGTAACGTCATGTGTACCTAGCTACCTACTCATTTAAATGTTCGTTACCCACGTTCGTTCGCAAAATTTTAAGAATAAGAATATAATGTCTATTCTAATCTGCTTTACCCATCGGTAAAATAAATAAGTAGATATTTTTCTATTTTCTCTCCGACCTACCCACAAATAAATTATATATAAAATAATTGTAGGTTCCTACCTTATAAATAAGTTAAAGTGGCCTATTTCCAACTACTGTGTTTCTTTTTAGAATACACTGGTATTGAGCCTGAAGACTGGTTACAAGACTCACCGGAGGTCAGTGACGAACCCGACGAGACCATAACCGTTGTTCCTGTCGGCCCGGCCAATCCTGTTATTTTGGCTGACCATATCGTACCAGCACTGGATCCGGCCATACCATGCGAACCTGTCCTGGACAAACCTAGTACCTCGCATGAGGCACCAGGTGACATTATCGACGTGGACCTAGACCAGGACACGATGGTGATCCTGGGGGAAGACCCGTCGACATCTGTTAAGTACGGCCCAGATCTACATAAAGAATTAAGCAAACGCTTCGAGTTCATCGCCACAGAGGGTCTTGACAAGGATTGCAGGAAAACAATAATAGCTAAATATTTGGTGCCAGCAAACTGCCATTATATAGCTGCCCCGGCGCTAAACGCGGAGTTGAAGGCAGCGATACCCGAAGCCGCAGCAAAGCGAGATAAGGCTATAGTAGTCAAACAGGATCAGATGGCGAGCGTTATCTCCTGCTTGGGACATTTAATTACTGGTCAACTCGTTTCAAAAAACAAAGAGTTACTCCCGAACCTAATGGACGCCGCGCGAACCCTTTGCGATATACAGCACTACGATTCGGTTACCCGCAGAAACTTTATTTTATCTGCGCTAAAAAGGGACATGAAGGAAGCCTTAAGTAATACTAAAATTGATAGTTTTCTATTCGGCGACAATTTATCAGAAACGATCAAATCAGCTAAAGCTGTTACGAAGTCTGGCACAGAACTGAAGCCCGATATCGCCAATAGAAACCCACCAAAACGAGCAAACAACCCAACGCCGCTGAGGCATTTAAACCGACGAGCTCCTGCTCCAGCGCGCAGGCCGCTGGCAGCCGCACCGAGGAGCCGCGAGCCTGCAGCGCCGCGCCCGCCCCCACCGCCGCCGCCGCCGCCCGCCAGCTCATCGAGGAGGTGGCCGCCGCAGCGCCAGCCACAGCGCCGCTACTAGACCCAGTTAAGTACGCCGGTCGCTTGTCATACTTTTATAAACAATGGTCGCTTATAACGAGTGATCAATCGATATTGTCGTGGATTGACGGATACAAACTAACTTTCTCCTCTCAGGTAACCCAAAAGGCAGTACCTGCTGAGCAAAGTTATTCCACTTCAGAATTTACGCATTTTACCGAAGCCATTAATAGCCTTTTAGATATAGGCGCCATTTCTAAATGTGACCCGTGCTCAGGTCAATTCGTATCTAGCGTGTTTCTCACTCCTAAACCAAACGGAAAAGTAAGGTTCATACTAAACCTCAAAAATTTAAATAAGTTCATTAATACACACCATTTTAAATTAGAAGACTTAAGAACCGCTATAAAACTTGTTACTAAGGACTGCTATATGGCGACCTTAGACTTAAAAGACGCTTATTTTTCTATTAAAATTCACGAAAACTCTCGTAAATATCTGAGATTTTTATTCAATAACCAATTATACGAATTTAATGTCTTGCCATTCGGGTTAAGTACAGCTCCATACTTGTTTACAAAATTAATGAAACCTGTTGTAAAATTGTTGCGGTCAGCGGGTTTTTTATCTACCCTCTACTTAGATGATTGGTTGTTATTAGGCGATACATACGACAATTGCAAAACAAATGTTGCAGCCACAAAGAAACTGCTTTGCTCTTTAGGCTTTATTATAAATTATGATAAGAGCGATCTGGTTCCTTCCACTATGTGTAAATTTCTAGGAGTTTTTATAAACTCGGCTAACTTAGAACTTAGTTTACCAACAGATAAAAAAGCGCGCATTAAAAACGCTATTCACAAATTTATCAACATAAAAAGTTGCAAAATTAGAACCTTTGCACAACTAGTAGGTATTTTAGTGTCAGCCTGCCCAGCTGTTGAATACGGCTGGGTACACACTAAACTATTTGAACGATGCAAATTCTTGAATCTCAGAGGTGATGAAGATTATAACAAACAAATGTTTCTCCCAGAATCGTTAAAGCCTGACCTTAATTGGTGGTTAAAAATTATTGATAAATCAAAACACCCTATTAGGGATGATAACTATAGCATCGAAATATTTTCTGACGCCTCAACAACGGGATGGGGCGCCTCATGCGGTAGTGAAAGTGCAAGTGGCCAGTGGTCGAACAGCGAGCGAGAGAAACACATCAATTATTTAGAGCTATTAGCTGCATTCATTGCCCTAAAAATTTTTGCTAAGGATTTATGTGATTGTCAAGTCTTACTTCGAATTGACAATTCGACTGCTTTAGCATACATCAACCGTATGGGCGGAGTCCAATACCCCCATTTAACTAGTATGTCAAGGGAGATTTGGGATTGGTGTGAAGAACGCAAACTGTATATTTTTGCTTCCTATATACGATCTTGCGATAACACCATCGCAGACGCCGAGTCACGTCGTAATCATCCGGACATAGAATGGGAGTTGTCAGAGTGGGCCTTCAACACTCTTAAGTGTCGGTTTGGACAACCCGATATAGATTTGTTTGCCAGTCGAATCAACAAAAAATGTGCAAAATACGTTTCTTGGCATAAAGACCCAGACGCCTATGCCATTAACTCATTCACAATCGATTGGGGCCTTTCTTACTTCTATGCGTTTCCTCCCTTCTCGGTCATTTTAAAAAGTCTTAGGAAAATTATTAACGATAAAGCTCAGGGAATTTTTATTGCACCTTTGTGGCCCACGCAACCGTGGTACCCTCTATATAGGTCTCTGCTTATATCGGATCCAATTATATTCAACCCTAACGAAAACAATTTGATATCTCATTCCAGCAACCGCCAGATGCACTCGACGCTTACCCTGGTTGCCGGGGTGTTATACGGGAGGCGTTTTCACGAAGATGTCTGCCGCCCTCGTCAATAGATATCATGATAGCTTCTTTATCAGATAGCTCAATAAAACAATATGACGTATGTCTAAAAAAAATGGTGGACTTTTTGCAAAGAATCCGGTGTTAACACTTACGAGGCCTCAGTTCCATCAGTAATTTATTTTCTGACGCAATTTTTTAACAATGGTGGTCAATACGGGACTCTAAATTCTTATCGGTCAGCTTTATCACTGATTTTGGGACCACATATTTCTAAAGATGATCGAATTCTCAGATTTTTTAAAGGTGTTTTTCGATTACGCCCACCTAGGCCGAAATATAATGTAACGTGGGATACAAATTGTGTTTTAAATTTCTTGCGGTCTAAATATCCCAATGAACAACTTTCATTAGATGAAATTTCAAAGAAATGTTTAACGCTACTGGCCCTTACCACGGCTCATAGGGTCCAAACACTTTCGAAAATTAGAATAGAGAATATAAGTGTATTGTCATCTAAAATTATGATAAAAATTCCCGATTTGATAAAAACTTCTCGAGTGGGCTCCAAACAACCCCTCTTAACTTTGCCCTTTTTTAATGAGAGTGTAGAAATTTGCCCCGCTAATACACTAATATTTTACATAAATAAAACCAAAGATCTACGCAAATCTGGCATACTTTTTATAAATTCAAAAAAGCCACACAACTCTGTAAGTACGCAAACACTTAGCCGCTGGATTAAGTGCACATTAAGCGATAGTGGTTTAGACGTATCTCTGTTCTCGGCGCACTCCACGCGACACGCGACGACGTCGCGCGCGCATGCCCTTGGAGTTAGTATAGATGAAATTCGCAGAACTGCAGGCTGGAGCGGTAGTTCTGAAACTTTTGGTAGATTTTATAACCGGCCCATCACTGATAATGATGAGGGTTCTCTAGCTAGGTCGATTATTAATTAAAGTCTTCTTTTCTCATAATTGTCGCTGTTTCAACTTATTTTATTATAAGAATAAATTGTACTCATGCACAAAATTAGATTCAATTTAATGTGTATGATTGTTTTTCCTAACGAAAACCTGATTTGTGATCTGATTTGAAATGATTGATTTTTGTTATTTGAAAATATGTTTTTTCCTCAATAAAAATAAATGATTCCGAAGTAAAAACATTGCGTCGTTAATATTTCCAGAAATAACTCTCAAAGTCTACATGTGTAATAATTAGTACTAATCTCGAGGACGAAGCGTTAGTATAATTAATGATTAAACGAACTTACCTGTAAGCGAAGTTCTATCATAATTATACGAAGCGCTTCGTCCGAAGAGATTAGTACTCCCGCCCTCCCACGCTTCCGCTATTCCCTTACACTTCTTCAGAAAATATTAAGCAACTTCTATCCTTCTAAGCTCTAAACTTAATGACGAGAGATTCCAAGTCGGCTAATAAGGAGAAACCAAGGTACCCGCAGTTTAAAAAAAAAAAAAAAAAAATACTCTCAACTACAGTGTCTGAGTGGTGTCACTTATGTGTTACTACATGTGTAATAATTAGTACTAATCTCTTCGGACGAAGCGCTTCGTATAATTATGATAGAACTTCGCTTACAGGTAAGTTCGTTTAATCATTAATTATTTGCTACCCACATTTCACCTTTCATCTATTAAATTAAAGGCTTGTGTTTTACGCCTACCAGAAATTCTGCTATTTTACTACAAAAAAATTAGGTACTACAGATAAATGCTCACCAAATTGTGAGTACCTAACCTACAGCCTAATAATAGGCAAAGGTTTAAACATAAAAAAACCTCGAAGGGAACCTAACCTAACCTAACCTGTCTGAGTCGGGGTGCCCTAAGTCCAGAGCTCGCTTCGCTCGCTCTTGCATCCTAAGTTCTCCTAGCAACAGTAGTAACATTGCATTACCTAGGTATATCATTTTTAACAGTAATTTTCGGTACCTATTAATTAATGTTACCTACTGTTCCATCCATTTTGGTAAGCAAAAAGATTTTTTAAGAAGCTAATGTATTTTACTTGGTACTTAGTGTTAGGGTACAAAAATTATTTTGGTGAGCATTTAATTGTACCTACCCTAAATTAAAGGCCATCTAAAAAAGAGCTAGCCCAGTTCGTAATAGGTTGTTTGATATTAATTTGAATACATACTTAATTTGTATGTGTACAGCTACAGCTATAAACAAGTGATCGGTAAGTAGGTACCTATAGACCTGTTACCCTGTTACTGTCTGAAGGTACTTAGTCCAAGTCTTAGTTATTCTTTCTCAATTTTTATAAAATTTTACTACATAAGTATACATATTTTATTAGACTCAAACCAGAGCATATAGAAATATGCTCATTCATTCCAAACTATACCAACCCCAACAATTTAAGAAAATAAAAAGTATTTTTTTTTTTTTTTTTCCTTTTTGGCAACTGAGCCGGTTTCGACTATTCTGCCAGTGTCATGTTATGACGGCAGCACAGAGAGGCGGGCCGTCGAACTTTTTACTTTGTGGTAATGTTAGTCTAGGACGTTACGCACCAGTTAAAATTTTAACTCATTTTCATTTAGGAATGTGGCCAAAATGTTAATTAATTTAGGGGAGAAGTGGGAAAGAAGGGCATGAAAGTTGGTTGGGAGAGGAATGTTACATTTAGAAATTCTACGGTACAGGTCAAAGGATTTATTGTTCAAGGAGCAGGAGAAGAAAATATGGTCTAAAGTACCTTCAGCAAGACCACACTCGCACAGCGAGCTATCCCGGACATGGATCTTGTTCAGGAACACTGGGCTACAACAATGTCCGAGTCTAAGTCTACAGAGGGACGAAACAGTTCTCTTCGACAATTTGGGGCATTTAAAAAACCAAGGCCTACGCTGGATTTCAGGCTGTATGGCAGCATAGTAGAGGCCCTTGGTTTTAGAAGTCGTCTTCCATGTTTCAGACCACGAGTTAAATAACTTGGGCTTAGCACCATTCCGCAAATCGTAGTTATGCGCTACGTAGTGCTTTCGATCAACCGGATTCGATGTGGCATACTTTGCTAACGAATCAGCGCACTCATTGCCAACAATACCCGAGTGACCAGGGATCCAGGCTATCTCGATGTCCAAGCCGTTTTGGGAACAATCAAATAACAAGTTCTTTATATCTACAATGATTTGACTATTAATTTTACTGTGAAATTGATTTTGTTTTAGGGCCTGAATACTACTACGGGAATCGGAAAAAATTACTGATCTTGTTATTTGATGGGATTTAATATAGTGTATGGCTTCTAAAATACCAATACACTCCCCTGTAAAGACTGATGCTTCTGGTGGGCATTGAAAAAGTAAAGCTATTTTATAA
The DNA here is from genome assembly GCA_947386135.1 of Melanchra persicariae. Classification (NCBI taxonomy): domain Eukaryota; kingdom Metazoa; phylum Arthropoda; class Insecta; order Lepidoptera; family Noctuidae; genus Melanchra; species Melanchra persicariae. The sequence continues at coordinate 11,356,503 of OX376643.1, read as the reverse complement.
TTTTGAAAATAAACTGCCACGCCAGTACATTCGGTTTCAGACAATTTTGAAGCATCTGTGAAGAATAGGTTCCATCCTTCCCAATAACGCTTGACAGCTGACTCAAAGTCATCTCTAGCGTCTTGAGAATTCCTAGGTATACCTAATCCCAAAACGGCTTTTGGTTCGAAATTAATCGCCTCGTATGCGGCGGTGAAGACCGGGAGAGTAGGATATTGACAAATAGACGAGGAGAGTTGTTTAAGCTCTCTGTACCTATCTATCAATAGGGGAACTACTTTGTGGTTCCAGTAGGAAGAATGATTATAAGAGAAGTCGATTTGTTCTAGAATTGGGAGTAAAGGATGGGTTGAAAGGGAAAATACTTTAGAAAGGAAGCGATCTGCCAAATACTGTCTCCTAAGTTGTAGGGGCGGTTCTGCACATTCAACTTGAAGCGCATTTATAGGAGAGGATTTCATGGCTCCAATGACAATTCTCAGACATTTGGCCTGGACACTGTCTAGTTTTTTAAGTGCTTTTTTGTTGCAGGGCTCAATAAGGAAGCTGCAGTAATCTATAACGCTTCTAGTCAGCGCGTTATATACCAGTTTAAGGGTGTGTGGGTGAGCTCCCCACCACACCCCAGCTAAGGCCTTAAGGACCGAAACAGAGCGTTCACATTTTTTAACAGTGTTGCTTATGTGGTCGACCCCAGACAATCTTGAGTCCAAAGTTACTCCTAGGAACCTAGCCTTATCTTCAACAGGAATGACTTGTCCATCAATATTGATATCTACTGGGGGTACAGATCGCCTACGGGTAAAAATAATAGCTGTACTCTTTGGCGCACTTAAAGACAAACCATGGTCAAGTAGCCATTGATTTAGTGAGGATAGAGAGACGTTCATTGATAAAGCGGCATCCTGTATGGAACTGCCACAGACCATTAATGCAATATCGTCAGCGTACTGAAGGATTTTGCAATTGAAGTTGAGGGATGAGGGTAGATTTGCTGTATATATATTGTACAAAGGGGGACTAAGAACAGATCCTTGAGGTAAACCTCTCCAGACCGTTCTTTGCTCAGAGTCCGCCCCAGGGATTCTTAAATGGATGGTGCGACTGGTGAAAATGCTGCCAATGATGCGACAAATCCTAGCCGGGATTCTCAGCTCGCGCAGCTTTTGCCTGAGATTAGGGAGGAGAACCGAATCATAGGCAGCTGATACGTCCAGAAAGACAGCAACCACAGACTCATTTCTGCTGAGAGCTAGCCGGACCTCTGACGTGAGGATACCTACACTATCAGCAGTGCCTAGACCTTTCCTAAAACCGAACTGAGTCGCCGGGAGCAGCCTCCTGTTCTCTACCAACCACACTAAACGGTTTTTAACTAAGTGTTCCAAAAGTTTTATGAGTATGGACGATAAAGCAATGGGCCTGTATGAGCAATGATCATTAGGATCTTTGCCTGGTTTTAGTATCGGAATGACAACTTGAACCTTCCATTCTGTGGGAATGTAGCCGGAGATAAAGCAGAAGTTAGCCAAGTCCAAGTAGTATTGGTGGGTTTTTGGACCAGCTTTAGAAATGAAAGAGTAGGGAAATCCATCCACACCCGGTGCGGAGTCCTTAACATGGGATAACACAGCTTTTAGTTCTTCCAAGCTAAATGGCATGTTCATTGGGTCGTCAGTGTTGTCTGCATCATCGATGTCAACACTGGTTTCCTCTATACTCGGAACATAGGCTGGAGCGATTTTTGAGAAAAACTGGTATCCCAGGTCCTCCCTGAGATTGTTAGAGTTGACAGGTGCTAAAGAGTTTCTAAAACGCCTCACCTTTCGCCACACTACCGAAACCGGGGTGGACGGACTCAGCGAACTACAATATTTCGTCCAACCTTCGCGTTTCTTTCTTTTTAAGAATTTCCTGGACTTGGCTAATATCTGCTTAAAGGCGATGAGATTCTCCAGGTTCATGTCACAGTTAACCTTCTTTTCAGCCTCATTCCTGGCCCTGACCATGTTAGTGCATTCCCTATCCCACCATGGCGGGGAAGGGAGTTTACCGGAGTGGGGTTTTTTGGAGGGGAAGCAGTCATCTGCTGTTGAGGAAATGGTGGCAGCAAAGGGCAAAAAGCAATCTTGGGCATTATACCTATTAACTTTTGGAAGGGAAGATATTCTTATATCTAAAATTTTAGAATATAAATCCCAGTCTGCAGAATTGAGTTGGTATTTTAAAAGAGGAGGAGATTCTTTAATTGGAATATTTTTGGATGGGAATTCAATTATAATGGGGTAGTGATCACTTCCATAGGTCATATCTAAGCGACGCCAAATGAGTAGGCTAGATATATTGGGTGAGCAGAACGTCAAGTCAACACAACTATTGTTCTGCCCAGGTGCAGGTCTGCGTGTAGGACTGCCATCGTTGATGAGACAGAGGTTGAGATCATCCAACATATCAAGCAAGCCTATGCCAAAGTTATCGCAGGTATCCGACCCCCAACGATAATGGTGACAATTAAAATCACCCATGACAAGTATTTGACCACTAACACTGCATAATAAATTTCTAATTACTGAAAGATATTCGAGTTGTGGGTGCGCAATATAAAAAGTGAAAATATTTATACCCTCAGCCTTCACAGCAACAACATTTATGTCATCGCCAACAAAGGTTAGAGGAATCTGGGAGAATGATACCTTGCTATTGATGAGCAAGGCACATCCTCCGTATCCATCAGATCTATCATGACGCACACTGCAGAAACCTGGCAACCTGAAATTGCTTCCAGGCAAAAGCCAAGTCTCGGCAATGCCGCAGATTGATGGTTTAAATTTATTAATTAAAAAAGAAAGGTCAGACTTTCTGGGAGTAATACTCCTCACGTTCCATTGGAGGAATGTCAGGGGATGGAACATCGTGGATGTAGTTTAAAATCGAGGTCAGTTTTGAAGCAACGTGGTCAGGTATAGATTGAGACGGACTAGAGAGTACGGACATTAACATATTTGTGATAAGCTCTAAAATATTTTTTGAGTCATCCTGTCTGTAGATCATTGGCTCCGCAGCCTCCGTTGGAAGGGCACAGCCATTTCTAGATGGGGAGAAAGGGTAGTTTTGAGTAAGCTCACGCTGAGCCTGTATATTATAACCAGGTGAAAGGGCGATGCGGGGTTTAGGTTTTAAAAATACCGTTTTCCGGTATGAATTTTGGGTAACAGGGATGGGACTTGTGGACTGGTATTGGGGTTTGTTTGCAGTGGGCCTGTTGCGAGGGGAGGATTTGGAGACTTCGGCATACGATCTGGAAACAGGTGGGAAAACCCGACTTGCCTCCGCATATGATATTGATTTCTCCGCCATCAGAGCTTTGATGCTCTTCTGTCGGCCCAATTCAGGACAAGCACTGTCATTTGCGAAATGGTTGCCAGTACATGAGACACAGAAGCTCAATTCAGGAGTGACTTCACATCCATCACCTGGATGATCTTCACCACACTTAAAGCACCTAGGTTTTGATCTGCAAAGAGTGCGGGTATGGCCGAAGCGGCAACAATGGAAGCATTGGATGGTTGGGTATGTGTATCTTTCCACTGGAAGAGCAGAATAAAAACTGTATACACGTTTAGGTAAAAATTGACCATCAAATGTTAGCACTACAGTTTGTGTAGGCCTCCACTCAGTCACGCCAGATGAGGACACCTTACGGCTCATCCTTCTAGCCTTGATAACGGGGCCACAACCCTCCGGAACCTGGATATTCTTTATAACCTCATCTTCTGACCACTCAACCGGTATGTCCCTAACTATACCCATTCTTGTTACATTGAACTGCGGGATGGCGGCAATGTAGTTATGCTGCGTCAAAATGTTATTGCTAAGAAAACTGTTGCAATCCTGATGTGACTTAAACTCAACTGACACTCTGTTTCTACCTATGCGTTTGATCCCATCAAGACGTATGTTATTGACGTTATTCATCGTCAAAAACATACCAAACTTAATTGGTTGTAGCACAGTGCCTGATGTCTGTTCATCCTTGAGAGAAACATGAACGATATACGGTGGATTGTCTCTCATGGTATATTTATGTCTGCCAATTACATTTTTAGAAATTTTGGTTGGGATTTTAGCGGTAGCAGGGGGTGGCGAATCAGCGACCCTTTTACGGCTGGTGGTGGTTTCTGACTCCATGCTAGGGTCTTGCGTAAATACTTCAGCATCATGGGGGAGGGATACAGTGAACATGGGGGTGAGATCAAACAGTTTATCCGTGGGGTCAGGATCGGGGGGCTTTTTGGGGTTCATTCTGGCTGTACGTTAAAAAGTTTCGATCGAGTTTCACAATTCAGGTTCAAGTTTCGGCACCACCGCACAGTTTTAACACAGAACAAGAGCACTTATGTTATTGATGTAATCACAAGAAAATGTCACGTGTTTCTGTTGTCCACATGCGATTTGATTCTTGTTTTGGATGTATTTTCGTTTTATCGACTTTTTTATCACCAACTTTGTTGAATAACGGTTGAATAGAAATCCTTATCTTACATTATTTAAATCACAACAAACACACAGTAGTTTATTAATATTTTTCCACAGAATACTTTAAATCAAATAAAATATTAAAAACTGCGACACTTTATCTTTCCCGCCAAAATTTTTCCAAAATAAAAAGTAAGTAAACTGGTGAAAAGTTTAAAAAAACCGAATTTCGCGCCGTTTGAAAACTTTGACAATGACACATCTCTGGTTGGTTACACCTTGTATTATTTCTGGTTCTTGACTTGAAATCGACTAACAAACAATTTAGTAGTCTTACCGAGAATATCATCCGATTCAATGTTGCAAAGTAAAAAATAACGCAATGTTTTTGTCGATTCTTTTTTCTTGACATGTTAATTTATAGTAACTTTGCTCATTTAATTTCTTTTAATGAAAAAAGCTGTACTTTCATTATTTTTAACCATCAAAATTATTTGAAACACTTTCAAAAAGTCAGACATAGTGACATAACATTACAGATTCTTTTGTGAACGCAGCACTATGCATTGTCAATTACATATTTTTAATCTGTGATTTAAAATTTGCCAGCTGGGCGGTTCCGATATTTATTTTCATAGTTTTTAAAATCAAAATATATTTCTATAAACAATATTATAGCCACTGGTAGCTCTTGACAGTAGGAGGCTTATCCGTGACATGTAAGTACAATGATATCATTGAATTTTTATTTTAATTAGTTGCTTGTCGTATGAAATCAATACCATTGAACCTACGCTCCTCAAATTCTTGCGAAAGTAACAAAATGTATTAGTGCAATAACCTTTCGAATTATGGCTATATTCATGATGTCGATTGCCCGCAAAGTTTGTTACAATTTCCCAAAGTTGCGGAATGAAAAAACCAACATTCAGTATTTCGAGTTGGAAAATTATTTTCTTTCGTTTTAACAGTCTATGAAACAAGAAAATACGACAATCGTTTCAGAAATAAATTTCTTGCCAAAAAGAACTCGAACACAACTCAAGTGTTGTTGTGCTGTACCTGCAGCTACAGAAAGGCTCTGAGTGTTAACAGATGTTTGCGTAATTTGGGGTAAGAAAAAGTTTCTTTAACCCAGTTAAAGAAATTACTGATACATATTTTGATGTCTGGATTTACTTCTGGCGTCAGGCTGTCATAGCTGGATACTTCTGGATTAGACTCAAAACGCTTCTGATTAGACTCAAAACACTTCTAGCCTGATTTATAAATCTCATAATAAGTTGACATTACACTTCGCTAAAGAAAAATTTCAAAACTACCCTCATTTGAGATGAGAATTTATTTTTCTAAATAATTATTTAAAATGACGGTAGTAATAAGTGGGTTAACAAATCAGGGCATGACCTGTATGGTGCTTTTTATAAATTGATGATGAATATTTAAAAGTAGGTCCCACTATTCTTAACTTTGTTATACACAAGTACAACTTACTCATTTGGTAGTACAAAAATCATTTATAATAAATTTTTAATCATGAGAAATTAAACAGATAATATACAACATGTGAGGAAAACGAAAAACACTCATTTGTTTCCCTCACATTGTCTAGTGGGGCCATTGTTTGAATAAATTAAACACAATAATTATTCCCCATACAATCCTTTAGCAGTAGTTACATGGCTATTTTGATGCTTCTGAAGTCAAACATCAGACAATCACTCGGTAGGAAAAACCATAAAATCATCTAAAATAAAAACAATTTAGTGTTACTCTAACCAACACTCTGAATAAATATAAAAATGGATATTCTTATGGCTTTATGATTACAATCATAAAGCCGTAGAATGGTCATAAAAACAAATAAGTCAAGACAATACAGAATTGTGAGTTATTGAGGTAGAGACAGTGAATATAGCCAACAAGGTATAAGATCAATTTGTAATTTTTACTTACTCATGGTCACCCAGTGGTCGAAATAAGACCATATTGTTTTATTAATTTAATGTAATTAGCTTTCTGCACTCCTTCTTCGTGTAAACTTTAACTGTGCCAAATTTCATACTCGTCCGTCCTCGGAATTTTCTCAGAGTTTTCCAGAAGTGTGTGGTCAATTATAAGGGTGATGTTGGGTTGCTGATAAACATCAAGAAAAAAATTGCAAAACAAAAACCAAACAAATTTGGCCGGAAAAATGACTAAAATGTTCCGAAAAAATTACTTGTCAAGCAGTTTGTTACAGTTAGTGGCATTTACATTCAATCATAAATTTGATGTCACCAACTACATCAGACTGCTTGAAAAGTAGTTTCTTCGAAACTTTTTAGTCATTATTTGTGGTCAATTTAAAAAAGTCATATTTTTATGTTTTGACATTTTTTCCTTAATGTGTAACAGCTACCCAACATCACCCTTAATTATGACCACACATGTCTGGAACGCCCTGTATGATCTGTAGAAAACCCAATGAATTCTATTATAGAAACCTTAAAAAAATGGTCTTACTTGTTGTAATGTTTCTACAGTACACTTTTTATAGGCCTTGAAAAGCAATAGTTGAATCACTAAACCTTATAACATTTTAGGATTGCATTTGACTCTTCTTAAATTCTAATGAAATAAAATATAAAACTACTTGTCTTTTAGACTATGATGATGTGTCCATGACTTATAAAATCAAATTATAATGTTTTTTTAGCTAAAACTTTCATATCTTATTTATAATATAATACTAATTTAACTAATATACACTAAAAATAAAATAAAAAATGAAAACTCCTAACTAAAATATGGCTTTAAAAAATTCATAAATAAATTATATACTTAGGTATTATACATTTGTTGACCTCAATTAATTTCAAGTAAAAATAAATTATAGCACCTTCACAATTATTTCATGCTAACTTTCTCTACATAAACAAGTGAAATTAAAGTAAGAATCTTATTAGGTAAATCTGCAGTATTCATAAATTTAGGTAAAATATTAAGTACCCTACAATTTCTATTATGGTCCTATCTGTATGTTCATAAAGTCTTTTGTATTTTGAAGTACTTTCCTATGAACGAAGAAAGCAAGCATCGATTTTGGCATAGCGAATGTTGAACACACTTGTGTTCTTTACTATTAAGTTTATAGCTTGACGCATTGCTAAACTACATATTTTCTCATTAAATAGAATCATCGAATAGTATATGTTTTCCTTTTTTTAGTCTACACAAGCTTAGCGTGCCTGTGTTAATCACATTTTTATAAAAACCCTTTTATTCCTGACTACTGATTTTCGTCTACTTTTTTTTTGGCTGAATAGATAAAAGATTGTTTCAAGTGTTAACTTATTGTAAGGATCATCTTAGTGACATTGACTAGACTTGTAATACCAAGCTACATCTAAGATAAATACCAAATACTGTATAAAGAAATGTGATAAGCTCAAGAAGAAGTCTTCCCAAGTTCAAAGGGAAATCGGAACTCTCTTATGAAACCCGTGACTGGGCTTATCATTGAAGTTTTTTTTTTCAAGTTATTACCTAATGTGAAAACATTTTAATTGTTTGTCTTCGTGCTTTTATGAGTTAAGTAATTCCATTTGCGACACCTTACTTTACGTTTAATACGCTTTGCACTGTTGAGTTTCAACATCTAGATGTATTGCGTCGTGATGTCGTGGAGCCGCGCTGTCTCTTCGTTTTGCACTGTGTACAGTAACCTGTGTTGCGTGAGTACAACTAACAGTAGCAGCTTGCAATACGTGTCGGCGGAGAAACACTCTCGGAGGATCATTGGTGCAGATGCACTTAGCATTTAAATTGGATTATCTGTGCCGAGAGCCCGCCGCTTAGCGAAACGGGATGAGGGGAGTTAACACTAGACGTCATTCCAGATTACGCATTATTCCAGCGTCGCAATCGTAAACTAAACTATCACGTATCGAATGTCCTTATCCAATACTATCACTACAATGCTATTACGTTCGTGTACGTAAAACACGCGCGTTATGTGACACGATAAGAGCATTTTCCATTTGATACCATTTACTTTTAATGATCTACAAGCGACTTGTGCAAACGTTTTAAATCAAGAACATCAACGTGTACATAAAAATTTGCTACATATACAAGTGTAAAAGCTGTTCAGTAACCCATAACGGGTATATTGCCATCAGCGATTGCCGCCGCTTTAAATTGACAAGCGTGCCACAGCTATGCCATGAGTCACGGTTGCCTACCCACGTGGCGTGCTCGCCCTCGCCACTTCGCGACTACTTATGTTTTTTGTGTTGTAAACTAGGAAATATGCACAGCATATTCGGCCGTTATATTCATTAAGGTTTTGTGCGGCCTGAATAGAAAAATTCGGGCTCATTCGGAAAATAAGAACAGTAAAGCACTTTGCATGGCTGTAAAATCGCCAAGCCCTTCAATTAGGCTGAACGATGGCGGTGTTTTCTACTAGCCTCTACTGAACTAGGTTAATCCATAGAAGCATTAAACCTACGACTGCCGTGTTTGAGTTCCCTTTGATTTTAATAGGCTAAAAATACTAATTAAATTATGACGCTTATTCATCAGCATTATTGTCAGGCTTTGTTCGACCCACTGCTGTAGTTTAATTAAGATCTCAGGTGCATATTGACTGCATAACTTAATAGTGCCTTCGGGGAAGCCTCGTTTTATGATTTCAGAACACAGAACATTGTAATCGGCTGGCGCTATTCAATTAAATCAAACAACTAATTGACAATCAGAGTTTCCTTTACAATTTTAAGCTCAAGGTGAACGAAACTTCGTTCCAAAGAAGTAGAGCCAATAAACAATCTATAAAATAGATATAATAATCCTGCAGTCTGTTTTTTTCCAATGGCGAATTTGCTGCTTGCTTGCTGCTTTACTTCTTTTTTATTTTATTTGTTGATGCAAAAAATACGATTGATTGTTTGCTAGGTAACTTGAAATGGAATAAGAAGGGTAACTAAGTTACCATAGACATAACGACATTCCTAATTTTAGGAACAGCATTTTATTTTAGCGGCCGGTCCTTAAATTTTCTACCACTTTCTATAAGGCTAATTCCATATTGATTTAATGGTTTAGCCCATACTAAAAATATGTAGGTACAATGGATAACTGATAGATAACATCTAGTTTCTATAACAATAGGTGACGACGTCAGAGCCTTAAATAAAACCTTTGATATAAAAACTATTTTAATGTAGTCGTTTGTAACAAAGACTAAACTTCTTTTTCAGTTAATGTTCGAGTCAATTGGAGCCGAGACGTGTACAGCCCACATATTTAGGCATACTAAAGGTACTTATAATTAATTACTAAGGTTAGTTTTCACAAATATCTTAAAACTTACAATGCATTCGTTTGCAACAAAATACAGTTTGTTCTTTAAAGTTTGCTGCTACTTGTCATTGAAATTTGAACCTTAAAGCACTCAAGTAAAAACTGCTTCAAAGAACAAAGTGGTGTTATATGATTAATTTGCTGATTTTTAATTTCAATCACTGCACGTATCTAAATGCGGTAAGATAGTTCCTCTGATACATAATGTGTAATTAAACATAGGTAGATAAAGTGTGCGTTACACGGATTTCAAAATGCTGCTTGTAGCACGCATCTTTAGCATTTTAGTTGTATTTATATAAATACTTGAAAGTTAACCAAAACTGCCAAATCAAACGATACACAAAGAACACCACGGTAAAAGAATAACGTGTAACCGATGTACATAATAAAAAAAACAATCAATTTTAATTTATACCTAACCTTCATAAGTATTGTTAAAATTCCACCTTCCTTATTATTAATGGAAGCTAGGTTCAAATATTTTGTTATAATGTTATATAAACCTAAGTACTACTGGGTCAATAACTGGTAGATAATCATAAACGTCTGACTCATAAAAAACTTGTTCTCCACCCTGCCTTAAACCGACAATACTCAACTTAAGGTCAAATATGTCACGGCGCTAAAGTCATTAAATCATCAGCGCTTAGTCATACATCTACATAATTATACTGTGGTCATACTAGCGATGACGTTTAGCTCTTACATCTAGCTCTATTAATACTATAGAACACTGAAACCTGATTTGTTTGTTTATCGACAAAGCAAACAACGTCGAGACAGGATTAGGCTGCCATTCTGAGTGCTTTTTCACATCGATAAACACAAAATAGACGAGTATCAAATTGTATTCAGCTACCGAACATGATAGGCGTTGTATAACACAAATGCTTCAAAAAGCTCTTTATATCTGAATTTTATTAAGACTTTTTAGCCAGACTACTCGTCTGGCTCAGGCTGCAACGTTGCCTCAAAATATCGCAGCAAAATTCAGTCGCGCCTATGAATATTTTAACCGGAGCAGACTGAGTGCATGCAACTAAGTCATGTTTATTCATATCGTAGAATACTTGAAAATCGTTTTCAAGATGCCTAGAAATTGCAGAACTACCTAGTCTAAGTATTCTATATTACGAAAATCCATTTGAGCAGTGTTCGATTTAGGGATGTAGTGCTACATTGCATAAGCCACCGTTCCATAAATTGATACAGTATCGAATCCAATACCGACACGCATAAATATACGTAATATTAATGTAACCACTCTATCTTCATCATTATAAAACGGAAGTTATTAAGTTCGTTCATACACACACACACTTCAGCTGGTGTAAGGTAACAAGCATGTACTTGTGTGTCATTGAACATACGTATCACACATAAATATTGGAAAGATTATTTGTTTAATAATAGAGACAGTAAAAATGGCTTTACCCGTTACCCGTTTGTCTTACCCGTTAGTCACTCACTGTCACGGAAAGAGGTCGAGACTAGAATAGGATCCCTATTTGTGAACTATGAACCTACTGCGAGCTGCGGTTTAATTTTTAATGCGGTTGCAGTATTTGTGAACTTGTCGGCAGCATACGACACTAAGGTTATTTTATTTGCTAGAAAATGTTACCCACGTATTCAAGGTACAACCGAATTCTTCGAGGAAAGTTCAGTTATCATTATCAAACAGAACCTTCTTGAAGATGTGAAGTAAATGGCAAGCCCAAAATAATGGTTTGTTTCAGGGTAGTATACTAGCTCCACCATTGTATAAAATGTAATGGTCAAAAATACACTTTAGTGGCTTCTTAAATTCTGAAAATAGGGTTGAAAACCTTTAATATTATGGAATTAGTTATTTTCCAGCGGTAGTTATTTAATCAGAGATTATTTCATTTTCCCTAGTCAGGCTTACAAATATTTTTCTGTGGAGGTTCAGGTTGTTTGAGGTTTTAATATTATATTCCCTCGTTTTGTTTGGATCTTTGCGGTTCAGACTTATTTAGTTGATTCCAATAAAGGCCACTGCACACAACATGATATAATTTCTTTTTATTAACAGTCTAGCACATTTAACAAACACAATCTCTGTTTCGCGCTATCGCTTTTTCCGTGCCAGTGAGGCTATTAAATATTCAGTGGATATCTAGCCGATAGGATTGTGTTTCAGCACAATCAAAACATTTATTTTTCATCTGTCATGAATTTCCCTAGCGCGTATTTGTATGTATTTCTCAAAATCTCGTAAATGTGTCGTGTCACGTGTGCTCTGTCTTCTTGGACGTAGACGTCTAGCAGTCCGTCTGTTAGACCGTTTCGTCTCGATCCAGTTCCAGCGCTGGCTAGCGTATAACATCGAGTGCGTAACGTGAATTCGAGCTCACTCGCTGTTCTGATTTCAGTTTTACGATTATTCGATTTGAGATTAAATGGTGACGTGGTTGTATATTCTATGTAATTGTTATATTCAACAATAGTAGATAAGGTGAGTGACTGAACAGTGTGAACTTGTTTAAAACTTCGCGATTTATTTTCTATCAGAGCAGGTTAAGAGTAATTTATTAGAACAACCTGGACCTCTTTTATTTTTCTTATACCATTGTTAGAGACAAAAATGTATTGGCAGTAAGTCTGCGTGAGTCCACTTAGCGCGCACCTAGCTCGCGGCGTGCGGCATGTTATTCTATTATGATGTGAAGAACGCGAGCGGCCTTCATGCTTAGTGGGCGGCTGACTGCGGAGCGCGCGGATCACCGCGACTTTCACCTACCTGCTGCGGGTTTCATCAAAACAAAACTCTAAAACATTACGACTCCGCCGGTCATTCGTACGATATTATTTTATTTAACGCGTTACACACCATAGTTAGTAGTCGTTAATGGAAGGCGAATAATTACTAGTGCATCTTGCGTGACGCTGTGCTGTGAACGCAGATAGATTATAGAAGTTTATTTTAATCATATTATTATTTCATCCATTAACAGTTTGTGCATGTGTGGTGGAGCTGAGGCTGGCTTTTGTACAAACGTTTTGTGAAAGGGTTGCTTTACATATTTTATACTAAGCTCTTTAGCCCTGTTTAGTGTTCTATCACAAAAACATCCTATCATACAGGTTAACATTTTAATTATTAAGAATACAAATCTGGAAGATTTTAAATGAAGATATTAGTCATCTATGATGTAATTGCCTACACATCAGATAAAAATGCGGTGATTGCTATTCTAAATTCATGTATTAGCTCGAACTGAGATTGGTTCTCCATCTTATGGTACCTATTACAATAAAATCTAAAATAATAAGTTTGCAACAAATAGTATCGGATGCGTAGTCTGTCGCTCGTGCTTCATTTGGGGGCGAGTGGCCCTTCGGTAGAGTGTGTGGAGCTGATGGCGTGACCGCGCGTGTCTGGTGCAGAAAGGAGCGCGCAGTGAGCAGGGGCGAAGGGCGAGGGGAGGGCTCTATATGGCAAAGAGTCACCATGAAGGTGGATGCCGACGCCAGAGAAGCGCCCGCCGCACCGCCCGCCGCTCCCGGAACGCCGATCGCTAGTAATACAGAATCACCTGTATCATCTCTGGACGGTTTGTTGGTTTAACACTAACATTCACTATCAGCACTGTAAATATTGAGCTTGCATTATAATCACAACGACGTCATCTTGGAATCATTTCTTTAGTCACAACACTAACATGGCTGACGCTGCTTGAGTACAAATCTATTAACACCAAACACCACTGCTTTTTTTCAATAAATATTTTGTAGTATTAAGATGTAGTTCGACAATAATAGTCATAGTAAAAGGATGGCGACGGGCTTGGATTCGTGATGAAAATTATACTTACATACCTATGTGTTTTCTTTTGGGAATTACAAGAAATTGTTACAAGTGTACAATGTTGGTCCAAGGTAAACTGCGAAAGGCTAAACTATATTTTTTATTAAAAAACAATTGTTTAACAATCATACGTTGGCATACAAAAAATGGTTCTGATATTAGTTATTATAGCTACATACATGGCAGCAAGTCTGATTGTTACAAATATTTGGCATGGATAATAAAAACATGGCTCTTTCCTCAAGAGACCTTTTCTGACAATAAAGCTGGCTGGTGGTCTGGGGACCTTGACCTCTAACAACGAACATGAAGTCATTAGGGAAGGTTCCACATTAGCTTGGGACTACATATAATACAATCATATAAAACTTGTACTTACCGAAAAATGTTTCTTTGGAGCCTTAGGTCTCAAGTTAGGTGTTATTATGAGATTTAGTTCGCCATGACAACGGAAAAACGCTCGATTCTTGTCTATAAATAATAAGGTAGGTTTTTAATAAAGAGTAAATTGAAGTCCCTAGAAACTTCTCCCCCTTTAAGGAAGCAACTGCTGTGTCCAAAACTTTTCTCTTTAATTCTGTAGACACATGTAGGTACTTATATGGTGTAGGTACCATTTTATGATGGCAAAAACTGAGAACGTCAAAACAAAATATATTTGATTGTAGGTACTTAATGTTAAGTTATCAATTAGATACGAAAACATTGCATTATAATTTTACCGTTGTTATTAAACATCGCTGTAGTAGTTTCCTATTCTATTTGTTCTATTTACCTAATATTTTTATACTAGCCTACCCGACAGACATTATCATGTTCAAATAAGTTAAAGGCTCAATTATCATTAAACATATAAAATAACATTGACGTATGGTAGTTGACCCTGTAGAATCTTCCCGTAAGGCCGACTTTTGAGCTTATACGGTTCAGTGCCTCTACGACAAGCTCGTGTAGCAACGACGTTGACCCCACATAAATACTTGGGCATCTAGATCTTATTTTGTACTAATGTTGGCGTTGGCCAATCGATAATCACCTAACATCTTCGTGAATCTTCCCTATTCAATAGGATAACAATCGCGCAGTTCCCAAAATTAGGTAGGTAACTACTTATCGCTGGATCAGAACCAAAACAATTATCCTCCAGGAAATTGTCAATTTTGGCTGAACTTTACCTACCGGCACGACGGATATTATTGAATAAATAATTCAAAAGAACATTGACCTCGCTCTATCTTTTTCATATACCATTGCCCCTTCGGCTAATGTAGGCCAGATATTTCATTGACTTTTAGGTCTCGGTATCTTCAACTTCCATAATCTGTCTCACTTGGAAGGAGGCAATTTACCCCAAATTGATACAATCAACAACATGAGCGATCTCCTCCCCATTAAATACTCTTTGTGATGCTGTCTGCCATGGAAAAGGTCTTTTCGACAATAGTCATCGGTTTCAGGGAGAAAACACAAAGGTTTCACTCCTCTTTCAATCTGAAATGCGAACCATTGGTAGTCGATGCTGTCGAAGTCTTTGCGTACCTAATCGGCTAATTCCAAATATCCCGATTTTTAAACATTTTATTTAGCTTGCCACGTTTGTTTTTTTAATTCAGAGAGCCTAGTGCGAGTTTTTGTACTTAATCGATTGCGTTAACATAAATGTTCGCTTTTGTCAAATCGTATGGAAAAATATAGGTCGTCCGTTATTTTCACCAGGTGGCGCTTATTCAGTTTTACTATAAATTGACATTAACCGCGATCGAGTATTTACAAAGTGGGGAAGAGGAAGACCTGAAACCATATCGATAACTAAGTGCCAAAAGGACATAAGGGATACTCAGAATACATAACAAACCAGAAACGTTCAACGCGCTCAAATGTGAGGCAGTGTACAGTTCTCGTCAAATAACTTTGCCCCTCTGAAGTTAGCCATTTGCAAAGATCGCGCAGGTGCATTCGCGTAGACGGGAGCAAGCGGGACGCAAGCATGCATCGAACGTAAACGAGCGACAGACATAAAATCGCGCCGCCATAATCCCCGCCCCCATGTCTCTTGCGCATGCGCAGTTGCAGTTTGTTCGTAATTTTGACAACTACGCAGCCATTCGTAACCAACTTCAGAGGGGCAAAGTTATTTGACGAGAACTGTAAACTTGACGTTCGGTCAATGGTCACGCGCGTGTTGTAGTCAAGTGTGCCCCCCTCTCCCAGCTAAAAAGTTGTTTTAATTTTAATTTTATCCTAAAAGAGGTAATGTCACTCATTATGCGCAGGTAACACTGCGGGTGGGTAAGGCGCTGGTGAGGAGTTATTTTGGACACAATGCGCTGCGTACAAATGTGATTGAACACTCTTTCTAGTTTGTTCTGTATTTTGAGGAGGGATATGAGATTTACGGAGGATGACGCACAAGACCATAATACATTCCATGATTGGGAAAGCCGACCCTGCGTAACGACAAAGGCGAGGTCAAAGTAGAAGAAGAGTAGGTACCTACTTTTTAAACTCGCACTATGTCCACCGTACACTTTTCAATAAGTGTTGACTGTCGGTGATGGCGACATGTGATGCGTGGGTTTTGATCAAAATACTCCATTAGATCGAAGTTAGTGGTTGTACAGCATACAGGGTACTTATAGTTTTCACTGTAATTCTAACGTACAATTTTTGGGCGAAGTTGTCTATGGTGGCTAATTAATAAATTCGTCACAAATTAAACGTCGAACAAACTAAAACAGATACAAGCAATTCTGCGAACCTAACACAGCATACTAATAATTATTGTAAGTCGAGCCCTTGAGACACGAGATGTTGCGTGCAGCGGGCTCGCCAGGTAAACGCAAATATGATAAGTTTCACACTCGCATTCTCAACAAGCTGAAGTGGCGGGAACATAGCACATGTTAAAAAGACAGATTCGGTGAAAAAACTTTTTAACAAATCGTTAGCCTTGTTTTTGTACTGTGCTATGTTGTGTCGCTTGATGGCGGTAGCACTGGGTTTTCATGATCATAGTTTGGATATACAAGCGTTTGTTTCGTAGTATGGCTATTTATTCGTTGAGTTTTTTTGTTTCTTTTAGTTTTGATAGAGAATACATTGTTTTCGTAATGTGCGTAGATTACCGGATACTCGAGCCCACTACCGAGACGATTCCGACGCCCGACCGGGCGTTACTAGCCAAACTGGAGGAGGAGAACAGACGGATCGAGGCGGACGCCAAGTGCCCCTCGCTGACTACAGTGCACAGCCGCAAGAGTTCTGATACTTCACAAGTATCTTTAGCCTCGGGTAAGTTTTATAAATACTTAATTGTACACCCAGTAAATACATAGTGTGATACATACTATATTACTAAGTAAATAGAATAGGCCATAATCTCCTCATCACGAACCCAAAACATTCATCGACACTAACTGACAGAGAGACTGACCGCCGAAAATTAATTGTGTAGAATTATTACAAAAAGAGATAAGTATTGAAATTTTTAGTAATCTACTTCGAAGCTCAAGAGTTGATGCAGGTTGTTTACAAACAAAGTCACGGGCAACGGCTAGTGGTAAGGTCCAAATTGCAATTTGCAAAATTATGTGCACCGCTCTTTACACTGTAATGAAATGAATGGACAAATTTTTGTGACCTACTTCTTTACTTAGACAATTAATAAAAACTGTTTTACTCTCACGACGTGTAATCCACCGGTTGCGTAAGTAACAGTAAACTAACTCGGAGCAGTGTCTTGTTTAGTTTCATGAACGCGACATTATCTGTGACACCCGTTCTGAAACTTGATTCGCTTAAATATGAGGATGCTAATTTTACTAAAAGTAGTGTTCCTAAAACATGTTAGACATAATCTAGTATTTTTTGTTAAGTTAAAAAAAAGTTTAGCTGTTTACGTTTAATATTATTTTAATTATTATTCAAGATATTTTTCGTTCAATCCTAAACTGGTTCGCTGACTAGAATGCACAACTGTCAGATTTTTATCTTATCAGTAAGCAACTAGCGTTGATAACACAGATATGTACTATGAGTTTTACATCTTGTAAATAAAGTGTTTCATAAAAATGAACGAACCCAACAATTTGTATGATGAAACAAAAACTGTGCTCGAGTTTTACATACGAGGTGTTCTAGAAAACTTGTCATTAGGTGGGTTATTATTTGTAACTTGAGTGTAATGCTAATGTAGCCTAAATATGTGACGCATTGACTAAGTATAGACATTTGTTTGAAGTAAAATCTACTTATTACTTGCACAAACTTTTTCTTGTGTAACAATGACCATTTTTCGTAGTTGAATTAAATATCATGTCCAAAATAATAAAATTTACAATAAGGTGGTAATTCACCGTTTCAATAATAGGTTTCAGTTTTGTTTTGATGGTAGAATGTCATGTGAATCAAATACAGTGTGTATTCACACATGTGGGTACAGCTGCTGTATTGCACCTGATGCTAACATAAACACTAAGAAGCGATGCGACGCTGGCTTTTATTTAACAAACATTCATGAACAGTTAACTCTATCACCTATTCGTTATTCGTCACCCTCCTGGATTTGACCCAAATAATTGAATGCCATTGTTCGTTGTACCCTTTATTCCCTACACATTAAAAGGCGAAAATTGGTCAATAGATTAGAATTTGTGTAAGGTCAAATACATAAACCCCATTTAAATCTCGTTCATCCAGTTTCAAGCGTTTTGTCATGATATTTAGGAAGGATTACGTAATTTAAAAAAATAACACTTAGGTGATAAATGACTTTTGGGTATCCGGAAATTAGGACCGATTTCTCAATCATCGTATGACTTTTTTCTGAAGGAATGAAACGACAGTTTTTGAATACTATTGAAAAATCCGATTTTTCAATAGTCAGAGCAAAACCTGAGGAATAAAAATGGCGGTTTGACTGCTTTTTTTGTAGAAAATTTATGTCAAACAGCCCTATTTTATTATTCTTGAGTTAAAATGTCACTATTGAAAAATGATTACCCTCGGCTTTACCGTTGTCGGAAAAAAAAAATCTAAGTCATATATGTCTTTACAGCTACAAGTTCGAGTCATGACCCTGAAGCGAGGGTCAGTACGAGCGGCAATGGCGAAGAAGACTTGTGGAGTCTGTGGGGACGCATCGTCAGCAACTGGGAGACGGAGTGGAAGCGTCGCAACCAGTTCGTGCGGGACCTGGTGCGTCAGGGAGTCCCGCATCACTTCAGGGGCATCGTGTGGCAACTGCTAGCTGGAGTCGACACTTCCCCTGAGAAGAAGCTTTACGCTTCGTATATAAAAGTTAGTATTATAATTCAATTTACTTAATTCATTTAATAGCAGTACACCGCAGTACCCTTCTGATTTTAATTTATTTCACTACATCCTAAGGTTGTGTGGTAGTGTCGCTGTCAGCGATAAGAACGCCATTGTACCCTTAGGGACTTGATATACAAAGCGTTTAGGGCGCGCGGCGGCGTGTATCACGAAAATGTATGGAGTTTGGCCGCGCGCCTGCGACGCTATGGTCGCTATCGTTCCTTTGACGCCATACATTTTATCTTATCAGCACCCTGTCCGCTTTCTATATCAAGTCCCTTACCATTAAGTTCGTGTAAAAGATTTGTATAACTAAATAAATAAAATAAATAAATAAATTTAGACCATTTACAGGCTCTTTTGAATTTATTGTCAAGTCAAAAAGATGAAGTTAGCTCTGCTGCGCTAGTGACAACAGCACCGACTGTACCGATGTTCTGCATCAAAACACTCACCGCCCGTATCTCGAGTATCTGTTTCTTATCTCATTTTTAGGTTAAATCTGTAGAATCTGTGTTTTCTGATCTAAGTAAGACTTGTTGAAATTACACATCATAGGTAATATTGCAACTTTTACAAGTGAAAGTTTACAAATACTTTCTATAAGGTTGAAGAGCACTATGTGATTGTTTTTATAATAACCAGTAAAGTACCTACAGATTGTAACTAATTATAGATGAACTCTGTGAGCAACTCACACACCGAAGTTCTTGTGCAGTTTGCAGGTCGCAGAAAAGACCACATACAATAATAATATTATGTAAGTATAATCTTTGTTCCAGGCGAAATCTGCATGTGAGAAGGTGATACGTCGCGACATAGCCCGAACATACCCTGAACATGATTTCTTCAAAGAGAAGGACGGTCTTGGACAAGAGTCTCTGTTCAACGTGATGAAGGCTTATTCTTTACACGACCGCGAAGTGGGATACTGCCAAGGCTCTGGTTTCATTGTCGGCTTATTACTTATGCAGGTCAGTTTTATTATTATTACTATATATCTTTTGACGTGACTTTTCACCAAGGTTGGAGTCGATTAC
Source organism: Melanchra persicariae (assembly GCA_947386135.1). NCBI lineage: Eukaryota > Metazoa > Arthropoda > Insecta > Lepidoptera > Noctuidae > Melanchra > Melanchra persicariae. The sequence continues at coordinate 11,336,487 of OX376643.1, read as the reverse complement.
GTAATATTTTTCGTAAACAGATGCCGGAAGAAGAAGCCTTTGCAGTATTAGTGAAGATAATGCAGCAACATCGTATGCGTGACATGTTCAAACCGAGCATGGCGGAGCTGGGCCTCTGCATGTTTCAGCTGGAGAACCTGGTCCAAGAACTGCTACCGGATTTGCATGTGCACTTTCAATCACAGGTGAGTTTGCCCCACTACAGTTTATTGCCTGCAATACAAAATCAACTCTTATCACAATAAGTATAAAGCTCACTTTGTAATACCCCAAATAACACCAACATTTGACCTAATACTCCCTACTAAAGAACCGACGTATCACACAGTAGCAAACACAACAAAGAGTAAACCTTGAAACTGACTGATGGATAGGTTGAATGGAATACAACCGTTCACTTGTCACAAACACGCTATCCACGTATTATATCCACGTGTAATCGCGGCCACGTTTTAAGCTTCCCGTAATGACATTGAGAACAAAAATTGTAATCGGATGTTGGGCTGGAAAACACAAACTGACAACACGTTTTGATAGATCATGAATGTATAATACTCAATATATTTATGACTCTCAATATTAATTTAGGCTCTGATCATAAATAACAATTGATTTTTACAGAGTTTCAACACATCCCTGTATGCCAGCAGTTGGTTCCTCACCCTGTTTACTACAACTCTCACTTTGCCGCTTGCTTGCCGAATTATGGATGTGTTCCTATCTGAAGGAATTGAAATAGTTTTCAAGGTAGCCCTTGCCTTGCTGACAGTGGGCAAGAATGATCTGCTTTCGCTGGATATGGAAAGTATATTGAAGGTGAGTGAATGGTCAAATAGATACTACGTGCCTAGATATGGTTTCATCGAGTTATACAGCAAGTTCGGATTTCTAGAACTTCTCACGAATACAGAGTTATAGTTTCTCTATTGCACCCACAAAAACAATAATATAGCTTATGTACAAAGTTGAGCTTAATCCAACATTGGGTTTTCACTGCGATAGATAGATTCGTAAATAAGTATACTCGTACATACAACAAAAAGTTAAAATTTATTGATATTTAAATTGTTAAACTTTATCCTAACATAAACATAATATGAAGTATATTAAATATAATATATTAGTGTAACAACAAGTATTTAAAAACGAGGATAATAAACTCTTAATTATTGAATTCCTTAGATATAATAAAACCATACATACGCATTTAAAAGTCATGTTAGGTTCAATGTCAAATTTTCAACCCTGGGTCTGTACTGTGTTCATGTAGTTCTGATCTTCAAGTATGAAGGAGTACTAATATTTATTTCAAGACACCATGCGCTGGTAAGACGCCTTATAAGTCAAGCTTCCGCCGATTGAACAATGCTTCAATGAGAAAAGATTGCGCTCGATGATTGGCAGACTATTGACTGATTACCAACTGCCCCGTTACTCAATCGACAATCGGTATCCGGTTGGTCAACTGTAATCCTCCGCTATTGATTGATTGAAAGACAGATTAAAAATCCGATGTCAATCCACATTCATCGGACCAAAGGTGCAATCAATGCTGACGATTGACAGCAGGCTGATTGATTGCTCCTTAGATCTGGTACCGTGAACACAGCACAACACCGCCTATTCTTACTTCATGCCTTTTACTGATTTTTACAGTAAGCGACAAACTTTGTGGCGGTTGTGAAGCGTGCGCTACTCAACACTCAAACTATCACATGAACTTGGCTGCGCAGCCTCGTGTTCCATACCGCCATTAATCTTGAATCGTACTACACCACCTCCGTTACATAAATTTACAGTACATACAAAAAGAACTGCCATCGAAAGCAGAAGCTGACCAAGATGTGTTTATGAACCTCGCGTATTCTATCAAAGTCAACCCAAAGAAGATGAAAAAGCTTGAAAAGGAATACACAGTTATTAAAACTAAGGAGCAAAGTGATATAGCGGTTTTGAGGGTAAGATAACATTTTTGTTTCAGGTTTTGTGGCATGGATTTCTGCGTGGCCTTCTTTAGGCTTGAGGTTATGGTGTAACCAATTATACTAATCAAACATTTCATCACCGTTCCAAGTTAAAATATTCCTTACATGTGTGAAGCAATGGGGGCAAAAAAAACAACGCACGAATTGAAAACTTTGGTATATTTAAAATATAATATATAACTATTTAATGCGTAATTTAAAACTTTTCCTCGCGAAGGCATCGTCAGCCCATTCAAAAGTAAGGCCAATGTGGTGGAAGAAATCTTTAGCCCCATTTAAAATGGCAACCCAATATCAACCAAAGGGTTTGGTGATGTAATGTTCAAGCCTGTGCATGTGATGTTTAACTTTTACCCTTGTAACAACTGAATCTCTATATTCTTCGAAACATGGTATTTATTGTAGTGCCTGCGTCAGGAAAATCGTCTGTTGAAGCAACGAGTAGAACTGCTCGAAAAGGAGAGCTCGGGATTGGCTGAGAGGCTTGTGAGGGGGCAGGTAGACTTGGCGGAGGGCGAGGAGGAAACCTTCGCCCTGGCCAGGGAGGTGCAGGCCCTGAGGAGGGCGAATGTCGACGCACAACAACGGCTGGCCGTTGCTCAAGACGAGATTCGATCCCTCGAGATGACTATCGCTGAGGTGAGTTCTTTCTTTATTTAGGAATTTATTTATGTAAATCATAAAACATTCAGATATCATACATATTTGGTCCAAATATGAAAGAGCAAGAAATGGTGCTAATAGATCTTGGCCCACCTTTTCTTTCAACAAACAATGCTTCACTATACTGATGTCATTGTTTGTTTTTGGGACCAGATCATAAACTAATATGGTTAAATGGAATGTGTAGGCTAACAAATAATTTAGTTATAAATAGTGGTATCTAAAAGTAAGGAAGGAAACATATTAACAGTACCTAGTGTAAAATTGAAGTGTTGATCAAATTTTGTGCATATTTTAGAACCAATAAATATCTGCACGTTGTCAACGTTAACTACACGATCTTGTACCATACTTTTTATATTAGTGGATTATTTTAAGATACTGTTTCAAAAGCAATCTAATTTCCGAGAAAATATCGACATTATACATGGATATTTTGAGTTTTTTGTATGACATTCTGTCTTGAAAACCCTGGAGCTATCTGACCCTTACTGACTAAAACCACTCCAGTGACCTTAGTGCGAGTTTTTTAACGTTCTCGATCGCGTTATACGTCAATTTGTATTGATACTGATCAAGCGCCGACTGGTGACACTCAGAAAATCATTTTTTTTCCCATACTATTTGACATAAACAAACGTTTACGTTGACGCGAGTACGTAAAAAAACTCGCACTAAGCCCTCAGGGAACTTTGGCCAGAGGGATCCTCTCGCATTCACTTTCATCTTAAACCATACCAAATTACCAATAGCTTAGTAAATCCATCTTAATATAACATCAGGAATTTAAAACGCATATCCACTAAACCAAACTCTCTATTTCTAGAACAACTCGCGACAGTCATCTCTGGAAGGCATAGAGGGCGGCAGCACTCAGAAAGGCGAAGAGCTGGCCCGTTGTCTCCAAAGAGAGCTGGTCCGCGCCAGACTCCACGCTGCTGAGCGAGAAGCCGCTGAGAGGGAACTGACGGCCCGCATCGCTGAACTGGAGAATGAGAACAAGAGTCTGAGGAGACAGCGGGTTGATAATAATGTGGCTCATTTGCAAGTAATGTTTCAAAATCAAAATCCTTTATTTCAAATAGACCATTTACAGGCACTTGAATTGTCAAGGTCCGTCAGTCAAATAGGTGTAGCTAGTTCTGCCGCGCTAGGGACAAGAGCAGCAAGTATGTTCTGCAGAAAAACACTCACCGACCCTGTCTTCAGCGCGGGATAGCACGTTCTAAAGAGCAAATTCTATGGAGAAGAACGTGCAAGAAACTCCATGGACACTCTTTTAAATCTTGACAAAATCATGGTTATATTCATTTAGAAATATTAATGTGGGAAATTATACAATGCAAAAGAGATTGAATCGATACAATGCAAATATGGTCTTACAATCTTCAGCTGGTTCAACAATGTTTTCATATCTTAATCAAAATTTGGACGCTTAAGTCGCAAGTTTTGCAAGTCAACAGTAAATAATGCTTGGGACCTATCAATGTTACATCATCCATTTATAAATTGGCTAATATATTGTCTCAACTGATCGAATAATTTTCTTAAAAGTTATCGCGATGTTCTTCATTGAGCTAAAAACAATAAAAATACTCGTACAAGCTATTTTTCACATGAAATAAAACGTTGTCTTCTGTTTCTGTAAAACTTGGTACTATAAAAAAAAGTTCTGTTATTCACTATGTCTCCGTCTTGGACGGCAATCCGACCGGAGAGGGATCAGGCACATTGGTTTGTAACACACAAACTTGCTCCGCAGAAATTAGCAACTAATGTCGAAATTCAATCAAGATATGTTATTTAGGTGACAGATCTTGTAATACCGTAAATGTTTCAGGACGAGCTAATTGCTGTGAAGCTACGCGAGGCTGAGGCTAATTTATCATTGAAAGATCTGCGGCAACGCGTGACGGAGATATCTGAAGCGTGGCAGCGACATCTACAAGTAAGACACTTTTATTATGACATTTATTATGGTTCGTGCTCGGAAAGAAACATGATTTGTTTTAATGTGTAGTCCAGTTTGTTATACTAGCTTGGCTTCCATTGAAAGTCGATTTTCGCGAGAGATCATCTAACGAGATAACGGCGTCCAACTATCGGAATAAAAAGTATCATGTCTTCTAAACCAAGACATGGACTACCCATGTGCCAAGTATCGTCCAAATCAGTTCAGCTTCTAAGGCGTGACTGGACTGACAACTGAACGGACAAACATCAAGACTTTCACACTTTTCTCGAATGTAAACCGAATAATCCCTAAGTTAGGACTACCGACTGGGACTGTCGTATCTCCACTCAAACCAGTACGAAAACTTGGTGAAGCAAAGAAGAGCATTCATAAAAGTTAATCTGGATTTTGTTTAACTGGCAAAATTGTCATTTTTTGTTTTTTGACAATATGGTACGAATACATCAAAGTGAAGATTTTTTAGGCATCTTTAGTTCGGAGCTTATTAGAGTGTCCATCTGTTGTGCAACCATACGACGGTTAACCGCCAAGACCTAGCTCAGTGTCAAAAGTTTACACAAGGCACAGAAACCATCATATATTTCGTTTGATCTCATCTGCACAAATGTAATCTAAACAATTATTTATTTTATTTTTTCTCTGTTTACTGTGACAGAAGATTTCTGTGCAAAATCAGTATAAAGTAGCAAGACCAAAAATGTTAGATAGGAGGTATTGATGGTAAACCATCGCATAGTGTTTTACATTGTTCCCATAGCATCATTGAGTAAAATTGATTCAAATGTGTGTTTAGGAACACAGGCAAGACGTCCCAGCTACGCCAGTACAGTCGAACGTCGTGTCGGACATAATGGCGACGCCTAAGAAGCTGCTGCGTGCCTGGGAAGGCCGCTCTGCAGACATGCAGAAGATGGAGGAGGAACTTATGACCACTAGGATAAGGGAGGTCGAGGCGCTGACTGAGCTAAAGGAGTTAAGACTGAAGGTAATTGCGTTAGTGGTTTTATTTATTTTCCAGCATTTGTCAGTGGTTTCGCCCTAAGAAAAATTTCAATTTTTTTTTGTAAATTTCTCAAAACAGAGAAAAGAACAGGGACAGAAAAAAACTCAAAAAATTACAGAGTTGTGAGTGTTTTAGAATCTGCGATAAACAGAGGTAGTACTAATTGTGTGTGACGTCGCTCACTAGCATCGCCATTGTGAATTTGTGCCATCCAGTACAAACGACATTTTGCGTGACAAGGATAGAAGAATAACTTCAAAAGCTTATAACTCTTCTATTTTGCTATCAATTGTATTTATTTTTTCACAAATCGTACAATTTTAATTTATTTAGTAATGGCATTCCTATTACTTTACACAACCTATTATTAAAATTGTAAAGATATAACGGACTGTCCATGTTATTCAGTATCTTATTCTTTCTTTTCTGAGCAAAGGCCTCCGCCATATTTTGCCAGCTAACTTTATTCGGGTGCCTTCTCTGGCCAGTCCGACAGGAATGCGTCTGAAACGTCACGCCAGCGTTTTTAGGCCTGCCTTGGTTACGGCGTCCGTCTTCAGGCACCCACCGAATGATGGTCTTGGCCCATCTGTCCTCGTGCATCCTGTAAATGTGGCCCGCCCAATTCCACTTTCGCCTCGCCGATTTGTCTCCAACATCAGCGATTCCCTGTCTCGGAGCGTATAAATGTGTTACGGATTCGGTCGGTCCACTTGATCCGCTGAATGCTACGCTCCATTAACTCTAAATCTAGAGAGTCTTACGTGAAAACTTACATTTTGTCTAATGCCAATGTTACGTCTAATTTCTAAACTTACTTTAATTACCACAAAACCACCGATTACCATAAAATACTAATTTTAAACCATAACATAAAACTAACTAAATAAAGCTAGCACATTGTTTTTAGTATTTAAACAGATTTAGTGCCTGCACAACCAGTTGCAGCTATCATTATTAAAACGCTCGCTGAAAATATTTACAAAAAGACATTCACAAACGGCAGGTAATGGAGCTAGAAACCCAGGTGCAAGTGTCGACGAACCAGCTCCGTCGGCAGGACGAGGAAGCGCGCCTTCTTCGCGAGAACCTCGACGCCGCACTGCAACGCGAGAGGGCATTACAAACGCGCCAGCGAGAGTTCCAGCACAAGTATGCCGACTTGGAGAGCAAGGTGAGCATAAATGTTGGTAGCAAGAACTTTTTTACTTACTTTCCTTCATGTCATGGGGTTCATATGGTACGACTTTTGTTCTAACATTTTATCGCATGATTTCTTTGTGCTTATTAATTGTTGTTGCTTGAAGTATGTAGTTTACAAATATTTGCAGTTTAAAAAACTCGAGGTCTAAAAATTTACCATAGTAGCACACAAATTAAAGCTTCACCGAGACGCACCGCTACGCGACTTTTTTAAGATAGCGATACAATATAGAACTGTATTTACGAAAAGGAACACATTTCAGTGAATGAATCGAATATACACTAAATGCGTATCTGTCTCTTTTTGTGTAGTAAACAAAGTAAATACACTAATGTAAGTGTAATAACACTGCACGAAGCGTCGCGTTTTGTCCCGATGTTAGTAATGGTCTGAGTGCGAGTTTTTTGCGTACTCAATTGTATTAAGGTAAAGGTCCATATTTTGTATTAAAACTGGATTAGTGCCGTCTGATGATTATATCTCAAAATCTCTTTTTCTATATAAATTGACATGATCGAGTAGGCCCTTGCACTCGAGCATATCCTGTGTTGCATTAATTTCGTTATCTCATAACTCACATTGTAATATTTTTTGTATATTTCGTAAACCTGAAAACATGAATAAAGACTAATAACTTGTTCACTTCAAAACAGGCTAAATATGACTCCATGCAAGCAAACATTCGCAACATGGAGGACGCTCAGAGAATAGCCGAGCTGGAAACCGAAGTGTCGGAATATAAATTAAAGGTAAGTTTGAACTTTTCATTATTGCTTACGTGGTTTGAATTAGTTTACAATCTTTTAGATAAAAAAGAATTAAATTTTATGACCAATTTGGCGGATTGGGGTTTAATTAGTCCATTGTGAGTGTGGTGCCTTTGTTCAGAACATGAGCCAAACAGTTTGAGTTTTTGTTTATACTAACGCACACCATTCTGAAGATATTCTGTAAACGAAATATTGACTTAGTTTTAGCAGCTACTCTGTACTATCTGAGGACTTTCTCACTGCGTTGAACTATTATGAGTTTATGTGTCAGTAAGCTTGGCAAGTTGATGCCTTTAGTGACAAATTTTATAGTTTAGGTATGTCACTTTTTCTCGTCACTGATTTTTAATGACGCGTGCATGTTTCCAGAACGAAGTGATGGCAACTGAAGGCGAACTCCGCAACAACATGGACGGCGACTCCGATAGAGTCCGTGAGTTACAGGAGCAAGTCGCCGAACTGAAGGCTGAGGTACGCATCACTGGGACAATCGTCACACACACCTAGACGACACTAGTATACACAAACACATATATCAATACTTGAAGTATCAGTTCACGTAAGGAACATTTACCTAAATTGCCAAAATATACCTTACAGCAATTAACATTAGTGGCATTTACAAATAATGCAGAAATATCCCTTACGTTAATTGATACCCCTAGCATCGCTGTATAACGATGCTAATAGCCTGGTCTATCCTATAAACATCTCACTGTGGAATGATCTTGAAGTGAACTGTCATTCCATCTTGAGTGAACGGATTGACTCTGGCTCACTTCTTGTTCACTTGTCCCAAGTTTTCATGGTGAGGTTTGTAGAATAGCACTACGGCTCTTCTGTACACCTAATACCGGGTTCCTCAAATCCAAACTCGATTTGGCAGTTACCAGAGAACTCATGATAGTAAAGAATACTATACAAGTCTGGGTCACTGACATACTGACTCACAGTTATAAATTGTGGGTCAACAAAAATAAAGTTAACAAACGCGTGTTGACGCTTGCTTTTCTAACAAATTAAAGTGACAATGACACAAGATTGATATAGATTTAACACGCTTATACACAAATTAATTGATCAGAATACAACCAGCACACAATACTAACATGATGATCATGAATTAATATATCGTTTCATGTTTGAGGAGCGCACAGTGTGGTCGATCACTCGCTATAACAACGCTTCCGTCATTGTAACGGCAACGCCGCTTTGTCTGTGGGGTTCACTGTACATTATTGTAAAATGCGATGGGAAACAACACTGCCTCAATCACTAAGTCACCGATATTCAATCCGTACCAGCAGTTATACAGTACGCAAAACATCTGTTTAATTTGCTTCAAATTCCTGACTACTATTTCAATGATTTTTTACTCCTCGACATGGGCGCCGGTGGTACTATTTCCAGGGGGGTGCATCTTCAAAACCCCGCCTCGAACAGGATACGTTGGAAGAATGCTCTGATACCAGAGATAGAACTAAATAAGACGGGTGCAAGGCCGAGCGAAGGGAGCTCGAGGTACCTACCTCGGCTCGGTATTTGCTAGGTTCTCTCTTACTACAATCCGCTTGTCTAACATATACTTTTTTAATTTACTCAAGTTTTCGTATGTATTATTGAAAGTCAGAGAGGTGCAAGTGCACCCCCTTCGCGGCGCCCATGCTTCTTAATATTTGATGAACAATGTTTAATACAAACCTGCAATGATTCTGTGATTGTAGCTTTATGCATTATAATCGGAATGTGGTAAACCAATTATTGGAAAGGAATCATTCACTATGTAAATTGTTATGAAAAATATTCGACACTATTAATTTTTGGTATTTGAAGCGTACCGCCGCAGCCGACCAAAATTAAGGTATATATTTATGTATTAGTGATTGTATGTACAATGATGATACGCTTTTATCAAAATGTCTGATACATTTTGTTTGGCACTGCACAGTTTCCGACACCCATCACCACCCCGGACACTGAGCCCTGGAAATGGCTCGAGTAAGTTCAACTATCAAACCTTATCGGCTAGTGTGTTAACAGGCTTACTCCATTCTAACAATCTAAAAACTACGACTATGTCTATGTATAAAACAGCGGAAGACTTGTCTGCAGGGGCGGATTCAGGGTTGTCATTTGTGCTTGAGCCCGGTGAGAGTAGGTTTTAGCAAAGTAAACGCTAAATACTGCACATAACATTTTTATTTTGGCTAACGCATAACGCCTCCTTGGATTACTTTTCGTAAACTCTCTCACTGACTTCGTTAGGTAGTAGACTATCAAAGATATCTCGGACTTTTGGTGGGGGATTGAGCCCGTTAGCTTCCTGGATCCGCCAATGCATGTCCCTACTCCTTTGTCCGTTCAACAGTACCACAATTAAATATTTAATCCAAATTAGCAGTTTTCGCATAGTTCCTTTGTGACATAAAACCTCCAGCGTCGTCCACTTAATAACCAATTTAAAATGCGTAATTATGTTAATTAAACTATGTAAACACGCATATAATGTCATCTTATACTACCTACAGAAAATGAATGCTTCAAGTAGGTTAACCTGTTTTAGCTCGTTTATTCCCAGTAGTTAGTAAGGTAGATTTGTTGATTAATAAACATAAGAGCCTAACAATCTGTCCTAACGTAGATGTAAGAAAATTATAATTTAAACTTGTAATAAAATGGATTTGGCAGGTGAACACACTAGACCCTTTTACCATTTTTTTGTTATATTAGTGTATGTTCGAAACAGGCGAAGACAGCCATCTATAATTGTGCTTTCTCGGTGTCTATGTCTGTGGTGCTAATCCGTAAAAATGTCATCGTGAAAACGTATGTGAAGGTAACATGAAGTGACCTGTACCATACAAACAAGGTGGAATGACAGGTCACTTCATGTTCACTTCAGCTACGTTTTCACGGTGCGATATTTACAGAATTGACCGGCTGGTTTATGTTAAAGTTAAGGGTGTTACTACACCAATCGATCGACGTTGATCGATTGGCTTTGGCTTATCGACGGAAACCGAGCGATAAACAATTGATCGACCGCCGATCGATTGGTGTAGTAGAAACTATCAATCGGCATCGATTAATCCATTCTACCACACATCGATGGCATCGATCGATTGGTGTGGTAAAACCCTAAAAGAACTTGTTTTATCGTGTGGCTGGTCATAGCATTGTCGACTTGCTTGTCTTTTATTACGCCGCTACTGCATGCATTTGTTTGTGTTGTTCACGCTGTGTTTGTTCCTGTTTGTACTTACATAATTATTGTGTTCACCGTAACATTGACGATGTATCATAGTTTAAACTTGTAGAAAAATAAAAGCTAAATACCTCGTCCCGAATAATAGAAGTAAGGACGTCGAAAACGTGGTGGTTGACAATTATTTTTCAGGTTTTATACTGAGACTGTTTATGGCTAAAAATGGAAAAAGTCTACAAACACTTACTGAGAATAAAGTTGATGCACCTATTGGTAATAATAGTAATGGGTAAAGAATTTTTTGTCTTCAGCATGTTTCTATCGACAAAGTTGCGCACTGGTGCAATAAATAACGTCGGCGTGCTAATGTTCCCAGGTCATGAGGCTAGAGGCTTGGAAGTCGCGGGCGCTGGGGCACACGGAGATCAGCCGCGCCGTGTCCTTTGAAGACGACCTCGAGGAGGACGAGAAACTTAAACTAATTCTACGACGCGAATCTTCCGCATCCCTGGACCTGTCAGCGATGTCTCGCAAACCTACGTAACGAATACTAACCACGCTATTGTAATCGTTGCCCCTGCGCGCAGTTCTGTACTCCGTATTTATTATTTGTGATTTTTTCCTTCATGATCTTACTTTTCTTAACGTGTAGAGAAGAGCTCACTTCTCTTTCTTCCTTAATATTCGCTTGATGTAACAGGGTTTCTCGTTTCCCCGACAACTTGTAATGGCTACCATTGACCGCGGAATTCTCAATATTAATATGTTACATATTTATAATGTTTTACAGTAGTTTTACTAAACATCTCTTTGAGCGATTGTAATAGACTAAAATAGTGGTTTTAGCTATAGATCTAAATACAATCAATAATCTAGATTAACCTTCCATAGAGTCCACTTGTCGAGTCTCGTGATGCCAACTACATTGTACGCGGTGGACATCAAGATAGCGGGTGTACTTTTTAGATGCCGTTTCTATTCTACGTCTTCCTAAAAAGAATTCCCATCATTTTGATATGCACTCAACATTGCACTTTTTTAGAAAAAGTAAGAATAATTTATGATAAGGTTGTAGTTGAGACATACAGGTAGGTAGTTTTAATATAATAGTTGTATTTCATAGTGATTATTGGGTAGAAAAACAATTCTTAGAATACGTGGTAAATATCAGTTATCATTAAAACATATTTAAAGTAATCCACGTAACGATAACTTTCTCACGTAAATTGGTAGCTTTGATCTCAAAACCCTTAACCAAGCCTACTAAGTGCTGGCGGCGGTATCCGTTTCCGGTGTGGTCAGCCGTTATCGGCCTATTTACCTACCTGGAAAAACGAATCTTGCTAATTGGTCCTGATTCTGTTGAACACTGAATATACTTAAATTCATATTTAAGTATTGGAATGTTTTACTCGTAGAAAAACAATGTCGAGAAGTAGGGGAGACTGGGGTCAATAGAAACATGGAAAATTAAATAATTAAAACTCAGCTAGTGCCAGCAGTGGGGTGCCGAGGCCAGGGGGAAAAGAACTGACTTGTTTATTCCACCCTAGCGCTTAGTTGCGCATCACAACTCCTAGCACGACGCTCCATCATAGACCTCATCTATCGCTTTCCATCAGGCGTGATCGAGGTGAAGAGCAAGCCCTCAATTGAAAAAAAAAAGAAATAAATAATGCTGTCCTAGCCCGTTAATTTAGCTATACTTGGACCCCATCACCGACAGATTTTCTCAAGAACTCTCTTATTGGCCTCAGCCTAGGAAAAAGTAAGCGAAATGATTAAGCAATACTCATATTTTCGTGTCACAGAATCAAAGCCGAGACGCAGTATCAACTCAATTCACAGTTTTCGAACTAATCCATAATGACTGTGTATTGAAGGTTTTCTTTTGTCAAATGACAAGAAAATCTTACTGCATGCACTACAATTTCGTGACCTCGTTAATCACATTTTATCCCGTAAGTAATTATTGAAAAATATTTTAATGAAAACCTAGCATTTTTAACAAACATTCCAACTTGTTATTATTTATTAAAAAATATTGTTATACATAAGTAATGGGACCTGCTGGCGCGGGTCTAGAGTTCTTAAATATTAATTATTTTAACTTAGTTACGTCGACGAGACGAGTTCGATGATGTCATTTTTAGATGACGAGACAGGGAACAGTCTAGTATTGATGGCAATATTACGCGTACTTATTTTATTAATGCTTACATATTTTTATTAGCTTTTAAGATGAAGTATTTTTAATAAATCCATATGTATTAATTTATTATTGTAAAATACTCAACATTATGTTATTTTATTGACACAATGCTTTTGAAGGGTACTCCTAAAGCTCCACATATTAAATTGTTTGTTTACTTGATTTAATTTTCTTTCAAAACACAACAGTAGTTTGCACAGTCATGTTGCAGATGATATACATATTGATGATCACATGGTATTTGCATGTTATATTTAAAACAACAAGTTACAAGTTGTAAGTATGACTGGAATATCATTACATTTTAGTCGCAGCCCAATTAAAAACAGATTTTATTTTATGAAGCGAATAAATTTGCTTCTATGTGAGCCTAGATATGTATCAGTCAATTAAAATCAATTCACATTGACCGAAACGGTTTACAGGCAGCGATGTTAGATATAAGATTTTATCTTACAACAACTAATATAGTACATAGGTACCAAGGGGTCCCGAAGATTAATATGTAACCACATGAATCTAGATGGTAGGTATGGTAGGAGACTGCAATAACCGAGAACCACTCATCAGCCCCTTATGTGCTACAATGCCATTATGAGCACAAGAACGTAAAGCTGAATGTTTTGTTAAAATGCCCTTATATACGCTTTATTCTATTTTTGTTATAAACAGATTTACAAGAGAAAATAGGTATATTTTACTAATATCGAATTTTTATAATTGTCTGCAGTGCATGTTGTTCCAAATAATTCCTTAGTTATATTTTAGTTATCGTTGTGATTAATATATTTTATGTGTTGTGTAACGTGTGTTACTTTATTATTTATTAATCAATATATCGGCAGCTACCTATGACAATTTATATGTTCTGTAAATTTTACACGTACAACCACTAGACAATTCATTTTACACCAATCGACAATTTTCGAATTGAGAATAAATTTTATTTCAATACTGTGCTATCAAGTCACATCAAATATAATTACATTAATAAAATAATAATATGTAGCCCGTAGTATAAGATCGAGCTATACAGCTGTGAAACAGACATCCTGAAGCAATAAACAAAACTACAAGGATCACAGAATGTATGACATGTGTGGGAATTAAAACACCTACATTTTTTTTTACTTTTATATAATTAAAAATATTTGTCTAGTAAATATAATATAAACGCAGCTTTATGAGATTGGGTTTGCTCAAGGTCTTTCCTGCTTATAATACATTAATTTTAATAAAAATAGATTGACTGTGAAGGTAAAAATGTAAAATGTTGATGCATAATAACTAATTTTGCTCTGATTTGATCAACATGTAAATTACGCAGAGTAAAGTTCCGTTAAATGTTTTATATCGTTGTATTGATCCCTGTTCACAAATAGTCCGCTTAATACCTGGAGGCTATAAATGCATCATGTCTACATGGAAAATGTGATCATGATGCTTCATGATCACATTTTTTTACATTTTACTTGTGACTTTGTGTATTTTCATATTGTGTATTGAAAAAATAAACTGATAATCTTGTATATTTTTTTTTATTACAAATAAAGACTTGTAACTCATTTTAAGCAGTTTTCTTATCCTGTCTACTTGAGAATGTTTGGTTTTGAATCAGTAGCTACCACTGACCAGTATTTAAAAGGCCCATGTGCAGATTGTTAAGGAGTTGTGAAGGGTAAATAAAAATCAGCTTGTTAGTAAATTAATTTATTTCTCTAAACTTAGTTAAGATAAAGCACCGTCATACATTACTTACGTAGTTAACAGTCTACCTACATTAATGCAATTATTTTTAAGATATAAGTAGATCAGGCACAAACACGGTCTTGTTAATTAGTAGTAAGAAAATAATAGTTTAACATTTGTTTTTAGGCTATACTCTTGTACTTGGTGAACAGATTATACAAAACCCGTAGTGTTGACTTGAGGTCGAGATTCACAATATCTGAAAATGAACATAAGCTGTTAATGTTATGGCAAATACACAAAGACGATTGTGTCATACAATTAAAATTAAATGCATTTACCTTCAGGTCTTGCTTTTGGTTTGGCAAGTCCAACATCCTGCATGAGTTCAAAAGCAAATGAAACATTATGAACCTTTTGGTCAAAATCTTCTGGGATCAGATGGAAATCATATAAAGGCACAAAGAATCCCTCAAGCAGTCCCATCAAAAGGCACAAGTATACACCATCATGGAATTGAGTGTCCAAGTCCATCACTTCAAGATTCACCTTGCTCAAGTGTTTGTTCACAAAAGTAATGAGTGACTTCTTCACCACTTGCAACTTGTCAGGAGCATGATCAAACAAAGCATCAAATGCATCTCTTTCACATTTCATTCCCAGATCATCATAGGTGGTTGTTATTGTTTCAACAAATGTCCTGGAATTTTTTTTGAAAGTTTTATTCACTAGTTATTCACTTTGTTTAAATAGCACATACGTAACTCTATGGCAGTTAGCAACTCACCTGTGAGACAGTTGGTTAGGGGTGTCTTTCTTCACCACCACAACATTGACGCTCACGTTTTCGGGTAGGCGGACGGGTGCACGGAAGTGGCGTGCCAATGCAACTAGTAGATGCAGTATGGATACAACATTCTTTGAGTGGATGGAGTCCACACTCCACTTTGGCACAGGCTTAGTTGTTCCGTAAAGAACCTGTAAAAGACTCACATCAGCTGTAGCATTGTAATGATAGGGATGATTCCTGGTTAAAAAAATATTTGATTCTATTTAGTCCGTCAGTTAGATTATCGAAAAAATATTGGACACGTATTTTTTTGCTTTATCAAATTAATAAAAAATTAGGAAGATAAAACGCAACAAAGATCAGAAGTGGGGGCTGTTGACATCACGTGTACGTAAAAAGTGTACATAGAAGTGACATCTCACGAGTTTTCTTTGTACTGTATCTTTTTAATTTTTTGTTTACGTGAAAAAAGAAAAAATACATGTCTAATATTTTTTGGAAATGTATCTGATGGACTAATTAGACTTTTTTAGTCATCTACCCTATTGGTTATTGAAATTGTATTTAAACATACCCGGTTCACTGCTCTAAGTACAACGGCTAGTTTTTGCCGCTGCCCTTCTTCAGACTGTGTGACCTCCGGCACATCTAGTTTGTTCTTTGTCAACATTTCAAGTAGCTTTTGCAGTACTTGACCATCATACAAATCTTCACTTATGTCCTTGACAATAATTCTTTGAGTAGCAAGTTCATCGTTGATCCAATCAATAAGCACTTGGACCAGATCTTTGACTCTTGGATCTTCAAGAGATCTTGGCTCAATGATGGCTCTTTCTTCATTGTCATCTACAAATTTTATTCAATACTTATCAATTACCAAGTTAAAAATAATTGTTAAAAATGAATTTTCCTGTTTGTTATATTGCTTGACAGGATAATTGCTCCACAGACACACCTATGTGAGTCATAACTTCTAATAAGACAAAAAGTTGATAAATCTATACTAATATTATAAAGAGGTAAAATTTGTAAGTTTGTATGTAGGGGGTAATCTCTGGAACTAATGATCCAATTCTAAAAATTTCTTCACTGGTAGAAAGCTACATTATTCCTGAGTGCTATAGGCTATAAATTATTTTTATAACGTGTATATTAACCGAGCAGGAAAGAAATACCTCAATAAAATAGAATTATTTGCATGCATGTATGTGTAGGGTAGGTAGGTAGCCAGTTGACGGGAGCGAAGCCGCAGGAGACAGCTAGTAGAATATAAAGCTCAAAGTAACTGACCATTTATGATTGAAAATAACAAGTCATAAGGTAAAACTATGTATGTTAATTGAAGCATTTGATCATGCTGCATGACTCACACAGCACTTATGTATTTTTAGAGAATGTAATATTGCTTGATAGCTGGATATTTTAAGTAAACTTTGAGATATAACTTACTTAAACTATACTCCTCTGGTGGGATTTCTGGCGCAGTTGGGCTCCCTGGAGAATCAATGGCGAATTTTCCTTCAGCTTGAACATCCTGCACTGTATGGACAAACCAAATGTGCAAACATAAAAAGTAATACAAGATGCTGATGATTTATTAATTTTATTGAATTTTATGAATAGGCCACAGAAAAGATAAAAAACTTTCAGATCTTATTTATTGAGGGTTGGCAAACTTTGAGAGCTATTGGTAACAAAGTAATGCACAAGAATATTATGTCACTGAATAATATCTTTGACCCATTACTCATTCCATATAAGGCGTATGCTTAAATAAGTGCTAAAACCCACACAGTAATTCCAAAGTATTACAGAGGTCCATCAAAAGACATCATATCATTCATAGCACATATTTACCTTCTTTTATACGCTTCTTGCGACCAATGGTGCCAAATTTGTCCCAAAATGATTCTTCTTTATCCTCCTTTTTAGGTAATACGGGAGTCCGAGGAGATTTCGGGCGTGGTGACGACATCTCACTCTACCTACCTAATAAAAATAAGGTCACAATCAGTCAAAACACCTGAACCAACTATTATCAAACTCTTAATCAATGCACTTATTTATATAGAATAACAAGCGTGACATTATTGAAAATCATTCAAAGAAAATGTTAGTACAATTTTAAAGCTTGTACCTTTTATTTTTAACTCTGATGGAAGGAAAACAAGACTCAGTCAAAAGCAAAACCACAGATGATGTGAAATACTTGTTGTCAGTGGATATAGATGACAGCTGACTTCAAAACTTGAGTCGTACAATTCTGCAAATTGTTGCTTATTTTCGTATTGGAAGTTGTGTGGGCTGACCATAAACCTTCTTCTTCTTCTTCTTCGTGTGGGTAGTAAAGTCTAACGACCCCACACACTCTAGTGTCAGAGTTTCTAAACCACCTCAAGGGCCTCTGACATGGTTTGACAGCCGGGACGAAGCACGGAATCATCTTTTTATCAGACAATCAAGTGATTCAAGCTGCAATGTCGTAGCCAAGCTGGAAACAACTTTACAAAGTATGCTTCCCGCGGGAATCGAACCCACGACCACCGGGTCACCACAAGGCAAACGCCTAAACCACTCGACCACGGACAAATCTAAAAATGTACAGCTTGGCAAAAACGAGTTTGGAAAAAATGAGAGTGCCACTATCTCACTTAACGCACCATAATAATTATGGGAAATCAGTAAGAGAATTTAATCAAATCGTTAAAAATAAATGTGGAACAATAAACGTTACTCAAAATCTAACACTTGTCGGCCAAGTAGTGACGATATCATAGGTTTCCATTTAGTAAATTATTTAGTTCCACTTGTCCGTCATACTCTTTTTTGCCAAGCTGTAACTACAGGCTGGTAGATTTCGGTTTAGGTCGGTGCACGCAAAAAGAATAAAATTTCACATTCAATTTAGTATTTATAAAGAGTTTTTTCTGGAATTAGGAACGTTGTGGCTAGGAGCAACCGAAGAAACGCCAGTAAACGTTCCCAAGTTGCCTATAAATATCAATATTTTTAACAATTTTATCTTATTTACTGTCAATTTTAAAATTCTATTACATATTCAATTAAATAATAATTTTTATTAATTTTTTTATACTTAATTTTATTTCATAAAAGAGACTGTACGTGTTCTACAATTAACACCTATTTGTGGACCAAAAACAGCTCCAATGAAATGATAGAGATGATGCATATTGGAACAGATCCAGGGACTAGGGATTTAATGAGACTAGGTCGCACCTATTCCAACTTTTAAAATACTCGATTGTATAGTTTAACTAAATGTGCCTACGCGCGCACGGCACCCGCAAGCCCTCTCGATTCGTACTTCGTGGACTAGGTCAGACTAGGTGGAACAGGGGGTCGAGTCTGCTATTGCAATCGTGTCTCAATGACCGCTCAATGATCGATTTTTGACGTGTAACGTCAAACTTATGACACATTTCCCATACAAAAACTGTCAAAGTTGTCAAATATTCGATCAATGACCGGTCATTGAGACACGATTGCAATAGCAGACTCGAGCCTCTGGTATTTGGATCGAGTTTTTGAACGGACTAAGACTAGGTGCACTTAGTATAAAATTTGGCTAGCACGACTCATCTCTATGAAATGAGCTAGGTACGCGATAACTGACAAATGCTTGCATTAACTGGACAGGTCCGACGAATCCAATCTGTTTGGTACTTTCCTTAAAGTACCTTCTCAGAATCTAATGCCCATGGTTCTCACTCATTATTACGTATTGTGATGGATTCATTTTAAATTGTCTGGCAGTTTGGGTACTATATGCGGCCTACCCAAATGTCCTTAATACCTTGGTATTGTGCCTCGAATCGTTGAGACTTGAGTTCCATGTTCTAAGTGGAGTCGAATATCGATGACTGACAAATGCTTGCACTGTCTGGATAGGTCCACTCGAATCTATGTGGTGCTTTGCTAAAAATACCACCTCAGACATTAACATACATGATTCTCGTATGAAAAAAAGAAGACAATATTGTACGACAACATGCCAATAATTATTTGTATATTAATTATTATTAGAAGATTTTAGTTCATGTAACTTATTGCAGAATGTTAGATTGTCTTTGGTATACATTGTGTCACTTTGCTGAACAGAAGAACAGACTCACAGAGTGAATATATACACGACTTGTTGATAACTATGTGTAACTAATAGGTACTAGGAATTAAAAAAAGTTCCTCCCTCCATTTTATTCGGTTGCTAGTGCAAGTATTGATTTTTCATCTGGGTGCGCCGAGGTGGCCGAAATTGGTTGCCTGCCTATTACTTTTGCAAAACGTCCAGGTATTCGGAAGAGTTTACGGTACTTGTGCGTTATATAGGTTGGTGGAGTCATACCTAAAAATAGCTTCAAGATTGTATTGCATCACAGTGACCGATTGCGAGGAGCATTTATTACCTACCAGTTATCTTAGTGTTTACTGAACATTTCACAGGCGATAATATGGAGAAAGGTTATAATCCTCCTCCATATGGCTGGGGTAACGCGCATACGACGCAGCCGCCGCCAGCTGCGCCACCCAGCTACTCCCAAGCTGTTGGGGGAGTTGGACCTTCTAGCCCCTATACACCTCAGTACCCACCATGTAAGTAGCCAAGATTGTATTTACTCTGATATCCTATTATTAACAAAGTGATCTGTTTTTAAGCTTCTAAATCTGGTGATGAGTTTAAACTACTATATGGTCATTGGACTGACCTTATTAATTTCTTTCACTGCATTTAGTGAAACTAACAGTGTTAATTACCTGTAGCAAGTATGGGACTGTTGATCAATTGGACCGCTTTCTGCAAAAATGATCCAACCCACAAACTCGACATTTTCGATATTTTGTGACGTATGGACTCCAAATAAGGTATATTTTGACATATCAAAGACTCAGAACTCTATGTTAATAATTGACGAAAATCCGTATGATCCAACCCACAGCTGTTATGGCAAACATCATTATTTATAATGCATGAGTGTTTCAAGCTATTAGAAACATTTTTGCATTTTCTTGATTGCTCTGATAAGTGTTATTTTTTTTTGCTATAATGATTCAAACTACCTGAAACATTTATGCTTTTTATACAATATGGGAAATATTACGAAAATCATTTTGCTTAAATGTTCCAGTAACCTTGAATCATTTTAACTATATTCTTAATAACATCTGACTACATAAATGGACCGCTTTCTGCAAATATGATCCAGCCCACCGAAACCTCATTTCGAGATAATTGAGTATGAAGTTTATTCCGGTATTTCTCTGGCTTTATAATGCTAAATGCTGTATTTTTGATTTTATGACATTCTAGGTGTACTAAAGTAATTTACATGCATGTATTTAGTAAATAATATTTAATAGTTTAATAGGTATTCAAGAAAACATGTCGTGAATCATTATTACAAAATAAATTTTGTATGAAATTAGCTGAATAAGGTGCGGAATTAAAACTGCAAAAATGTTCCAAAGTATGACAAAAAATAGAGACTCAAACTGTTTAACATTTTTGTTTTATCTAAAAAAATACAAAAGTTACCCTACTCCTCCTCTAAATCAAAGTCAGGTTCTTCACAATAACCATCTATATCGTCTATTATTGCATCGTCTCCCTTCAGTTTTTTATAGTAATCAATGCAATCATTTGGTATAAGATGGAATAACGATTTCAAATCATTTAACTTCTTTTTGTTAATCCATTTTCCTGAAGGCCATAATGCTTGCAAATCTTCTTCTACGACAGCCAAAGCAACACCTTTAAATTTCTTTTTAATGCTCAATTCTTTGTAATCCTCATTAAAGGAAGTCTCTTTTTTGTGATTAAAATTTCTTTTGTCTTTAGCCAGTTTACTTTGCTCTTATCATTAAATGTTTTTCTATTGACTATGTTCTTCTCTAGAATTTGAGATCCAAAAAAATCACAACTTTCCATTTTATGCACCTGTAAACGGTTTTTGTTTTTGCATTGTTTCATAATGGCAATATAGTCATCCACAGAGTATATCCTTTCATATTGCTTGAGTCGAGTCTCTATTTTTGCGAAATCGTTGTCATTCGGAAGAAATGTGTGTCCTGATTCCAGGTACCGGAAACTGATTGTCTCTAGAGTGGGGTGGCTACTTAATAAAGCCTTTAAAATCAAAGCGATTTTTATATTCCTATTTTGACCCCCGCAACAGTCACTCCATAAGATCAAATTTTTCACTGTAGGGGGTAGCACGCACTTAATAGTCCACATTCTTTGTTCATGAGAACTTCCTTTAATGAGGATTACAAAGAATTGAGCATTAAAAAGAAATTTATTGGCTGTCGTAGAAGAAGATTTGCAAGCATTATGGCCTTCAGGAAAACGGATTAACAAGAAGAAGTTAAATGATTTGAAATCATTATTCCATCTTATACCAAATGATTGCATTGATCCTACTATAAAAAACTGAAGGGAGACGATGCAATAATAGACGATATAGATGGTTATTGTGAAGAACCTGACTTTGATTTAGAGGAGGAGTAGGGTAACTTTTGTATTTTTTTAGATAAAACAAAAATGTTAAACAGTTTGAGTCTCTATTTTTTGACATACTTTGGAACATTTTTGCAGTTTTAATTCCGCACCTTATTCAGCTAATTTCATACAAAATTTATTTTGTAATAATGATTCACGCACATGTTTTCTTGAATACCTATTAAACTATTAAATATTATTTACTAAATACATGCATGTAAATTACTTTAGTACACCTAGAATATCATAAAATTAAAAATACAGCATTTAGCATTCTATAGCCAGAGAAATACCGGAATAAACTTTAAACTCAATTATCTCGAAATGAGGTTTCGGTGGGCTGGATCATATTTGCAGAAAGCGGTCCAATTAATAATGTAAAGTTAACAATATAAACTATAATACCTTTTGTATACAGTAAGTACACAAGCAACCAATTTATCTTTACAACCAATTGTTATAAGTTTTGTTCATGAGGTCTGATGTATTGTTACTACTGGAACAGATAATCTACACTTATAGAAATAGGTCACTCAAGCAGTTTATTTGTTGTGAATCTTAAACTGTTTCTAGATTGAGTTAGTAGGTATATGCAGTGGAAGCCAGAAATATATAAAAACCTATTTTCACATTATGTTTATTATCTTTAACCTTGATACATCTTTGTCATTAACAATATTGTAATCAGCCATTTTATGAAGTTAAATGTTAAAGTTTAACATTGATGATGTTGATATTATTATCGAATGTATTAATATAAATGTTAATACAAACTTGTTATAGATAAAACCTTGTGGCTATAAACATCACAGGTTACTACTAATTAACATTCAGCCATAATTAGTGGGTGCGTTGTTGTTTTAACATAATTAGTATGTGTCTGTTGCTCTTACTCGCACTTATTTGTATTTTAGGTGGAGTTAATTAGTCCATGGTTTCTCCACTCATACAAACAACATAGATTTATTGCAGGCAGATAATTTTGAATTCTCATCCTGTGTTAGAGTTTCCTTTTCCCTTTGGAATTAAAATGTTCATACAAAACTTTAAAATTCTTATATTTTTATTCAAACTATAAATAAGGATATATAACGGCTGCATGTGGCCTTGACCCGCTAGTCAATGTCACAAGATTCTTGAGAAAAGAAACATCATTATTTTTGGCTGATTGCCATTGACCTCATGCTCTTTGTAAAAAGTAACTATTAGGTGTTAAGTTAAATATTGGTGGTCATTTTTTAACCTTTTTGTCAAAAGACAGTCATAATGCCTTGTTTTTCTTGCTTTGCGCTGTGCTCCAAGCTGTCCCACACTGATTACTACGGCTTTATCCATTATCTGTAGTAATATAATAAAGCTGAAGAGTTTGTGTGTTAGAACGTGCTGATCACTGGAACTACCAGGCGGATTTGGAAAATTCTTTTTGGCTATAGAATGTACGGAAACGGAATAAAAAAGGGATATGCGCTTACGAAGTCGCGGGCAAAAGCTAGTAATATTATAATTTATTGCGAAAGTAACTACGTCTGTATTTTGGTTTATTACTTTCACGCCTTAAAGGCTGAATGGATTCTTATAAAATGCACATTGGTGAACCCTGACCTGAATATGACGTAAGATTGTTTTTATCCGAGTAGTATGTTCCCTTGGGATTATAAAACACCTGCCATGTCAAAGCACCGTGCACAAGCTAATTATTATTATAATATTATCAAAAAATTAAAATACAGAATATTTTATGATGACTTTGTGAAGGCCGCTAACTAACTTGCCTTCATTTAGTTATGTCGCACTCACAACCGCTTCGCGAGATATTTTGTGGTTTGGCATTGAACAAGATGATTCATCATTTGATACATTATTCATAGAATATTGTTTTTATTATAAAATAATCCTAAAATCCTTTGTTCCAACAATTTTGTGACTAATTAAATTACTGTACATAGCCTTTTTAGGTGAGCTTAGAACTAATAATAGCTCCTCATGTAAGGGATTTTAATAGCGACTTTTATTCCATTATTTGTAAAAAAAACCCATTAGTTGCTAATCTTCTAAACCAATCAGCAGTGGTGAAAAAACTAAAGAGCTACCACCTTTTATAATTTGGTGGCGAGGAGTGGCACTGGCTGCTCCATCACAATGCCATCATATTCGTAGACCGAGTTAGCTTACGGTCTGACAACCGATTGCAGAAAGTGATTTTATAAAATACTAGCACTGCCCGCTTTCTGAAAATAAAATAGTAGTAGTAGTGAAAGAATTTTTAAAATTGTTCCAATACTTTTAAGAGCCTATTCATTACTAACAAATCTTTTATCTTTATATTAGTGTAGAAAACCAAAAGCATTTCTAGTAGAATATTCTTGATTTACCAGATGATAACAATCAATTTGTTTATTCCAGCATCTGGACCTTCCATAGTGACGACTGTGGTGCCGGTAGGTCCTCACCCGACTCACATGATCTGCCCCAGCTGCCATGCTGAGATAGATACGGCAACTCGGACAAAACCTGGACTTATTGCTTACATTTCTGGAGCCATCATATTTCTTCTGGGGTGAGTATTTTATAACTGACAATGTGATTAATTTTTTTAAGATTATTTTATAACAGCGGATCTGATGTCATTGAACATAATCTAACAGCCAATATTTCCTAGCTGCTAATGATCACGGAATAAACATACATAGTTCATATAATATTTGGTACCATGAATCTCTATTAAAACAGGGTGTGAGTGTGAATACAAAATGAGACTTGCTTCCAGATGCGTGCTGGGATGCTGCCTCATCCCCTGCTGCATAGACAGCTGCATGGATGTGCATCACAGGTGCCCCAACTGCAGAGCTTACCTAGGCAGGTACCGACGATAGACATCCCAACCGACAAGAAAACTGCTACGTGATGGGAAAATGGAACATTCAAAGATCTGCATTGGAATCCTCCATTATACCCTGCCTATTTTGATTAAGCTTTTATTACACTTATTAATATTTTTTAGATTATGTTCCCACATGAAAGAAAACTTATAGGATTCCTTCTTGTTGTTGTTGCATTATAATTTGTATATACCATATTGTCCCTAGTCAATGGGTTAGCTGGTATGTACAAAGGAACCATAGTAGGTGTCAAACATTAATGACCAGTCCCGAATGTCACTGATAACATATGCGATAGTGATGATGAAGCTTCACCATCTGCCAAAAAGATAAATAGGTAGGTATATAGATTTATAAATTGGGTCATAGAGACTAGAGAGATAGTCTTGTGGATACTTAGATCTGGCTAGATTGTGGGGCTGGAATTAGAGAAGCATTAATTTATTTCCACTTTATAATGCTCTTGTGTTATACTTATGTATATTATAATTATTTTCTAGCTTATGGGAATACAATCTTAACTTGTTGACTTAGTTAATGATTAATAATTTATGAGTTGAGTCGTTTTTACGCAATTTTTAATATTTTTAAGTTAAGAGAAAGGCCATATTAAGTATACAGAGTTTTTAATCAGTGCCAAAACAATCTTCGTCATGGCTCATGGCTTCCTCGACGACACAATGCTTGTATCACATACACGATTTTACTGAATAATCAAAATATTTAGCGAGTAGTAACCTCATGTGCGTAAATTATTATATGTATGGTATGGTGTAATTTATATGTAGAATAATATTGTATTATTATATACAAAATGTCTTTAATGACATCACTTTATAGCATCACAATTTGGAACTTAAAAACTAAAAACGCGCTTTATATGTTAATTGTGGTAAACATCCCTAATTGCAGTAGATATTAGTCAATAACTGAATCTGTTAGAATATAAGTGTACTCGAATGTATCGATCTTATTTTCCAGTATTAAAAATGTGTTCTGTCTTCTTTCATTACTTAATGGCACTTATTGGTTAGTCTGACTAACCGATTAGGTTTATAAAATGGTTTATTATTTTTTACTTTCTAGCTAATTCAGTAATATTGATATTAGTTCATCACAATGTATTAGGTGTACATTATTTTACATAGATCTAATATAATTGATATTAGTAGCATCATTTTCAAGTAAATGGAAATGTATGTGTGTCTTAAACCTGAACAAACTATCAAATGCGACTTACAGTCAGTCGACCCAATCCAAAGTGACTGATGCTGTTGCTGGTCAGTAACTCATGTGCAGACATAAGGACTAACTTAGACGTCTCAAGCACGTCTTTCGGGTAACGTAGACAAAATTCGCCCTACGAACGCGCGCGCGGCTGATAGTTTGTTTCAGACTTTATGATTAGGGAAAACCATTGTTACCAACCTTTTTTTTAAATAATTTTTAGGTTAATAAGTAGTAACTTATAATAATTTTATTGAGATAATGTTTACATCGGTACCTATGTGCAGATTATCTTTTACAGCATAATAGATAACATTTATATGAAGACGTACCGCTGCACTGTTTGAGTTACGTCAAATTAATGTGTAACTTTTAACTGTTTTAATTCAAAGTATAAAAACTTAAATTATACTTATGAGCTTGTCCTTAACAAATTGTTATTAAAATAGCTACGTATAATTAACAAGAACCTACTGCCGGCAGCATTTAGCCTTAATGGCATTATATTAGAGTATGTCATTTATCAATATCGATTTCCATTCTATCTAAATACCTATTTTTATTATTTATATAATTTATTAAGTACTTAACTTACCTAAATAAATACTAAAAATCACTAATATAATATCATATTTGACGACTCTTTTTACAAGTATTATCAGTGTTTGGTATCTATTTCTAAAACATGAATATAATTATATTTTAATAAAAATAATTTATTTAACCCTACAGGCATTATACATTTTTATAAAATTATAAATATTTATAAAATGATTGCAACTTTCTTATACCTATCAATTTAAAACTATTTTCTTATACAATGATAAATATTATAAAAATATATTTTTTTGTAAG
The DNA here is from genome assembly GCA_947386135.1 of Melanchra persicariae. NCBI lineage: Eukaryota > Metazoa > Arthropoda > Insecta > Lepidoptera > Noctuidae > Melanchra > Melanchra persicariae. Next base: position 11,309,516 of record OX376643.1, on the reverse strand, counting down.
TATGTATAATTTTATTAGTAAGAAATATGGGCTGTCATAATAACAGAAAATAAATGTTTTATTAATGTCTAATGTGTAGTATTATTAGAAGTACCCGTGGGCGTAAAAAAGGGGGGTGTTTTTGGGGTCCCCTCCCTAAGGCCTCGTTTACGGAGACGCGGGGAACCGCGCGTCGCGTGCGGCGTGGCGTCTCGCGGCGTTTCGGACGTTTTTTCCGTTTACAGACAGGCGGCGCGTGCAGCGGCCAGCATCATCAGCGCAAACACAAACATATGGCAATGTACGATGTTGTTTTCGAAGATGTGGGGCGTGACGTGGTGCTGGCGAAGAGCACCGGTGGCCGCGAATCCTCCAACGTGTAGCTTAATATGCGGCGTTCATCGCTGCGGCGGACGCGGAGGGCGGGATGTTCGTTCTTTTTCCCAGAGACTAATTTTACATTTCAAGTCATTGGTGGTGGGTATCGCCATACGTTCGTATTGCCGTCGACGACGCCGTGGGCCCCGCCACGTTGCAACGCGGCGATGCCATCCGCGGGTTCCACCTGCATGTCAAGCAAACGCCACATGTTTAAATATAGTGCGGGCCGCGTCGCTAAACGCACCGCTCGACGCCCCGCGTCTCCGTAAACGAGAAGGAAAGAGCTCAGTTTAAAAAAAAATACTTGTTAATTTAAAAAAAAAAAAAAACTTAATTTTTTCAAAAATCTATGTTGCAGTTTTATTAGGTATATACTAGCTGTTGCCCGCGTCTTCATACCTACGCATATATTCCGTTTTTTACCGTTCCCGTATAGCCGTACAGCCTTCGGTCGGCGTCGCTCGCACGCTCGATGCGTTCTCGTTCGGCAGCCGTGTCTCGCACAACGCACGTTCGATTTAATAGTAATGTTGAATCATTTTAATTTTACATTATCTCCTAAACGGCGTAAACTTTGGCGTTTACAGCATGTTATTTGGACTCACCAAATAACATGCTGTAAACGCCAAAGTTTATCTTGATGATGAAGTAACTTTCGCTCGTAAGGATTCATATTCCTGCCTAATATTAATGCTCAGAAACCACATTCAATTTTTCAATAAAATATTTGACACAAAATGCCATAATGTAGCGTTTATAAAAAAAAGATAGATAAAAACCAATATATTTGTAGTACCTACACGGTACTTACGTATAATTAGCCATTACCACAGCGCACGCGGATAAATCAGTTCGATAACGCTTCTTCCGACCCTACTTTACAAATATCAATATTTAAGGGTAACCAATAGCTTTAGCGTAATGCTAGATAGCTTATAGCCTTCCTCATGAATGTAGCTATCACAGTTATACAAAAATAATTTTCCAAATCCGACTGGTAGTTCCAGAGATTAACGCGTTCAAACAATCAAACTCTTCAGCTTTTTAATAGATATATCTATCTATTAAAAAGCTGAAGAGTTTGTTTGTTTTTCTATCTATAGATATAGAAAGAAAGAAGATAGTATAAGTAGATTTTATAGATAGAATCTACATCTGCAACATTGACTAAAATATAAAAAAAAATATCAGTTACGGTTTAAGGTAGGTGGGTTTAGTCAGAAAAAAAAAGTAATTTCCTTTCAGTGTTTTTCGATATTCCTCATAGTTTCAGATGTGGCTATGCACGCACACTTTAAAAATCATCCTGTCTATAGTATTAAGTATCTTTTGCCCACGAGGATGTCGGCTATCGCGTAAAAAAAAAAAACCTATGTAACGTCCTTCTCCATTTCCCAGACTATAATAATATATCTGCCTTTCGTGACCGTCCGTCGTTAAGACATGAAAATGTATGCCTCCTTTTTACGTCGATAAAAAAAGGATCTTTGCAGTTTTATTATCGTTTATGTACTTATTAATTATTTGTAAACTTATTTATTACATCATCATCATTATCATATCAGCCGAAAGACGTCCACTGCTGGATATAGGCCTCCCCCAAGTGTCGCCACAACAATCGGTCCTGTGCGTCTCGCATCCATCGGTTACCCGCGACCCTCGCCAGGTCATCGGTCCACCTTGTGGGAGGCCTTCCAACGCTGCGTCGTCCGGTACGCGGTCGCCACTCCAAAATCGGTCGGCCCCATCGACCATCTGTTCTGCGAGCAATGTGCCCTGCCCACTGCCACTTCAATTTGGCGATCCTTCGGGCTATGTCGGTAACCTTGGTTCTCTTGCGGATATCGTCATTCCTGATTCGATCACGCAAGGAAACTCCGAGCATTGCCCTCTCCATTGCCATTTGGGTGACTTTAAGCCTTCTGATGAGGCCCATTGTGAGCGACCACGTTTCAAGTCCATAGGTCATCACTGGCAACCATTGAGATAGCTGGCAACACGCATTGGGCATAGACTTTCGTCTTGAGACACTGTGGTATGTGAGACGAGAAGATACCGCGCAACTTCCCGAACGCCGCCCAGCCGAGTCGGATTCGACGCCCTTCTTAAAGAAGAGTACCACCACACCTCTGCTCCACGCTTGTTGCGATTTCCCCTCGAGTATGACGGAATCGAACAGTTTCTGAAGGGCCTTAAGGACCGGTTTTCCACCCGCCTTCAGGAGTTCGGCCGTAATTCCGTCTTCACCCGACGCCTTGTTGTTTTTAAGCTGCTTCAGAGCCATCCTTATCTCATACAGGCTGACGTCCGGGATGTCTTCGGTATAATGCCGGGTCAATCCAGCTCTTGGGTCGTTCGCTAGTTTTGCTGCGGGTTTGGTCATTGGCGTGTAAAACTGTCCATAGAATGTCTCGATCTTCCTCAGAAGCTCCGATTTGGCAGACTGATATGGTTCTGCCATCGTCGATCTTCAGTTTTGTGAGCTGGCTCTGCCCAATTTAATCTTTTCAGTATTAAAGCGGCGGAGGTCGCTTTTCAAGGACTTGGAGATCCGTCTATTGAGCTGCCGGTATTTGCACGCATCGTCTGAAGACTGCAGAATCATTTCCCGCCTCTCCTTCATGAGCTTGAGAGTAGAGAGCCTCTTGGTTTTATCTGTACGGCGAGTCTTGAAGAACTTAGACCCAACCATATGGACAGTTTCCACGAACCCATCGTTGTATTCGTCCACGGAGCTCCCTAGGCACTCGAAACAATTTTGAAGTTCGAGCTGAAAGCTTTCAAGGTTTTGGATTTGGACCTGTGCTGGACGGAGCCTAGACTTCATCAGTCGTGTGTAGCATGCGGTGATCACTTCCGGTTTTCACCGCGTTGATCACAGAGACATCATTGAATATCTGCTTCTTCGTCGACATGATGAAGTCAATCTCATTTTTAGTTGCACCGTCGGGGCTCTGCCAGGTCCATTTCCTATGCTCACGCTTTCTGAAGAAGGAGTTCATCATATAGAGGCCCTCCTTCTCCATAAAACTGGCCAGTAGGTGTCCCCGGTGGTTCCGACGTCCATATCCAAATTGCCCCAATCGCAGCTCGTCACCGTCACGTTTGGCAGGTTGCCATAATCGCCACGCTTGGCAGGCGGGTTGGCGATCGCAGTGTAGCTGTTGCAATGTACCGAAAGAATGCTGCTGCCCATTTTCTGGTGAGTCCCTTAGTCGCCTCATACGACACCCACGGGAAGCGATGGAATGGTGCTATTTTTTTGCGTTTATATGTCTATGGTCTGGACACCATATAAAGTAGCCCACCGGTATCGGGAACAGGGTCAGGGCTCCAGAGAGCCATTCCATTATCAGTCATTCCATTTCCAGAAGTACCTACTGCTTTCTGAATCAAGCCCCTAATCCAGCTGCCTAACCAGAGCCTCATTCATTAAGCCGTTGGCTGACACGACTATCGGTACAATGATTACCGAATTCACATCCCACATGTCGACAACCTCGCGAGCCAACTCAAGATATTTGATTTGTTTATCTTTCTCGGCTACCACGAGGTTCTCGCCATGCGGAACGGTTATGTCTACAATCATTGCACGCCTCTCGATTCGGTCCACCACCACTATTTCAGGCTTATTGGCAACAATAATCCTGTCAGTGATGATGGACCTATCCCAGTACAATGTGATACTGCCATTATCGAGAACTTTTTTTAATTAATTCGGCGATTCGGCTTAGGAAAAAAAATATTTTTTATTATGACAGCTACTTGGAGCTCGCTACATCTGGCTACATCTGGCATTTCTGGCAACACTGCTCTAAAGTGACATTTCGTAGTTTCGCTTCGCTCGGTGATCGGTCGTTCGCTCGTTGACACTCGCTGTAGAAGAGACTATTTCTAAAAAGAAAATTGTACTTTTTATATATTTCTTGTTGTAGTAGAAAAGGTTCTTAAGAGAAAAATGTCTTGGCTTTTTGGGTATAGTTCGACGCCTCCGCCACCCCCCTCGGATGTTCCGCCTGCAGATTCTGGGGGCGCAGCCGCACCCCCTAACCTATCCAAATCTGAACGGAAGGCAATGGAGGCCTATCGCTTTGATTCTAGTGCTCTCGAAAGAGCTGCACAAGCAGCTAGAGAACTAGAAAGATCAAGTAAGTAGTTAAGATATGATATTTACTAATCACATTGCGCGCTATTGCATAAGCGACCGCATAACCTTACAGCGCGCGGCAAGATCTACTTTATTTTAGATAAAAACAAAATTTTTAGGAGTTCAAACCTTTTCAGAAAACATTAAAATCTTGTGTAGCAATGATAATATTCTCGTCGTGGTAACTAAATTGAAGACATGAATTTAGTCACTATACAGAGGTTAGAAGAACTATTATAGCCTCTGTATAGTAATTAAATTCATGTCTGCAATTTGCTAAAATTAATGTGATACATTAATTAGGTTAGAATAGTTCTATTGTTCTCTAGATGGAATTCAACATTCATTCAGTAGTCTTTAATCAAGCATCACAACTGTCTGTTTACTTTTTATACCTGCTTGCTAATCTCTTGGCAGAAACTTTAAATTTATGATAGATAAAAATTTCAAGATCTATAATAATTTAAACATCTACATTATTTATTTGGCTTCCTTGGGATGTCCTTTAGGTAATCTAATTCATGACATTTGTGAAAATGGTTTTCTGATCCTGAAAATGGTGGAAATAGTTTTAGAGAAATCTAAGACAGTCTTGATATCTACTTTAAACAATAACATTATCATATGCCTTAGACTTGTACTTTTGTGGCCTACCCAAATGTCCTTTCATTGGCATTGTTTGTCGAGTCGTTGTGCTCTTTTTGGTACTAAGTTGAGCTACTCATCTACTGACCAAGGCTTGCACTGACTGGACAAGTCCACTCAAATCTGTGTGGTACTTTCCTCAAAAGACCACCTCAGACATCAACCAACATGGCTCTCATATGATTTGACCATCGCAATTGTATAGACTTCAAAAGAGACTTTGACCTCTAAATTTGTTTTGGTGTTTCTTCTCAGGGTAGTCAACTAGGAAACACCGACCTCATCTACTTTTTAATCAACCAAAAAAATTAACACGTAAAAGTGTCATTTACAACCTACTTGCAAAATAAATATTATTTATAATTAAACTGTTAGTAATTGATGTACCAATGGTACACTAACTTTAGCTACTAATTATTTTTATATTATTCAGAACATTCAAAGGAAGCATTGGAACTCAGCAAGCTACAAGAAAGCACCAAACAGTCAGAACAAATGGCAAAAATCAAAGAGTATGAAGCAGCCATAGAACAAGCCAAAGTAGAACAGAAGAGAATTGATTTTGAAGAGCGCAGAAAAACACTACAGGTGCTTTTTCATTATAATCCTTATTATAGAATTCTTATAAGTATTAGAATGATTAAATACAAGCTCATACACCACATGATATCTTTTTAATCTATAGGAAGAAACAAAACAACATCAGATGAGAGCCCAGTACCAAGATCAGTTGGCTAAAAAGAGATATGAAGAACAACTGGCACAACAACAAAGATCTCAGGAAGAAATCCTAAGAAAGTAAGTCTTCTGTTTAAATACCTCTAATTTCTCCCTTAGTGATATTCACTGTAGTGCTATTTTCTAACAAACCTATTATTTTGATGTTTTTAGACAAGAGGAAAGTGTTGCTAAGCAGGAAGCTCTACGACGCGCCACTATTGAGCATGAAATGGAGCTTCGAGAAAAGAACAAACTCAAGGCAATTGAGGCTGAAGCTAGAGCTAGAGCAAAAGCTGATCGTGAAAACCGGGACATCACATTGGAACAAATTAGATTGAAGGCAGCTGAAAACAGGACAACTATCCTTGAAAGTATTAAGTAAGTAACTGAATGTTAATCTTAGTTGCACAGGACACAGCTCTGGGGCAGTGTTAGCAACAACAACATCAGTATCCTGCAGCAACTTAAAAATAGCATATTGAGATCAGTTGCAGGGGTACGATGGCTTACAAGAAACTGTAAATCCACAGGAAATTTAAAATTAACAATCAAGGAAGAAATTCGGTCTGCCATCCAACATTTTAAAAAATGCTGCTAGTCATCCTAATAAATGTTCTAATGAGTTTTTATTATTATGGAAAGCTCCATAAAGCGCCTCAAGCTACAAAATAAACTTGTGTTTGGCCTCTAAGATTGGATCTTGGGCTATCTACTGAATATGGTAGCGATCTATCATTGGAAAATGTGTATTTCAAGACAATTTGCACTCACCACATCCACTCATATTTTTCCTCGCCTCCTATTTCAAGTCAGTTAAAAATCAAAAAATGAATTGCTGTTTGTTAGTCTCACTAAAACTCAAAACCTTGACCTTTTTAAAATAATTATGTTTTTGTTGTGTTCGTAATTGTCCGGGCGAGGTTTATACGAAAGAATATTTTGAAAAACAAAAATACATCCCGGCGAAGCCAGGACGAGCTACTAGTTGTATAATAAATTGAGAATTTGAGACATTTTGCTGTTATTACATGTTGACATGTATGATGTTAGCAATCTGTATTTTCTTGGTAATTCTGAGCATTATGTATTAAAAAGCAGCGTTCTAGTTGCTGTAATGTAAGAATGAGAATAATGTTGGTGTATCCCTGGTCTGTTCGCGTCATGTAACTGTGTCGTTTTACCCTTTGAAATGATAAAGCAGTTTTTATTCCAGTTATCATTCTTTTACATTTATCACTAGCTTCTTGAAGAATGTTGGCCCTTCACAGACAATGGCAGTTTTATCTTTTTTTTACTTATTAGTATAAAAGTAAATTATCTCATACCAAAAATGTTGCAACTTAATAGAAAAAAAAGTGAGAGAGATAATTTACTTTTAAAATTATGAATTGATCAACAGAACTGCTGGGAGTGTAGTTGGTACTGGACTGAATGCGCTCGTCACCGATTGGGATAAGACATTAGCTGCAGCTGGTGGCCTATCACTCCTGGCTCTTGGTGTATACTCGGCTAAGGGTGCAACATCGGTGGCTGCAAGGTTCATTGAAGCTCGCATTGGTAGGCCTTACCAATACATATTTTATTAAATTGAAGAAATAAAGCAGTTTGCTAAGCTTACTTAGCACTTGAGGAAGTAGTTCTTCAAGGGTATCACTCACACTTTCTCCTATTTCCAGGCAAACCTACCCTTGTCAATGAAACATCAAGATTTTCAATATTGGAAGCTGTTAAACATCCAATACTTACAATTTCAAAAGCAGTAGCGAGTTTCAAAAAGCCCACCGATGCGTTAGCTGGTGTGGTTCTAGCACCTACTCTTGAGCGGCGATTGCGAGATATCGCTATTGCTACTAAAAATACACGTTTAAATAAGGGATTCTACAGAAACCTGCTCATGTATGGACCTCCCGGAACTGGTAAAACGTTATTCTCTAAGGTGAGTGTCCATATTATTTACGGGATTGTATTTTGCTGTGTAAAAAATGTATTGTCATTTTGTTAAATATTTAACTTGTTTGTTGCAGAAACTGGCAAAACATTCTGGCATGGAATATGCTATCCTAACTGGTGGAGATGTTGCACCCATGGGAAAAGATGCTGTGGCAGCAATTCATAAAGTATTTGATTGGGCCAATACCAGTAAAAAAGGTTAGTGTGAGGCAGGTTAAAATAATTTAGTATTTTGGCTTAAATAAAATCTTTACATACATTATTAAGAATGTGTTTGAAATCGACAGGTGTACTCCTGTTCATTGACGAAGCTGATGCATTCTTGAGGAAGCGCTCCTCAGAAAGGATTAGTGAAGATTTGAGAGCAGCTCTCAATGCATTCCTGTACCGGACATCTGACCAAAGCAACCGCATAATGTTGGTGCTCGCATCCAACACACCGCAGCAATTCGATTCTGCAATCAACGATCGTCTCGACAAGATGATAGAATTTGGTTTGCCTGGCCTTGAGGAGCGCGAACGTTTGATTCGTCTCTACTTTGATACCTTTGTTCTCAAACCAGCATCAGAAGGAAAGAGGTAAATAAAATTTGGAAGAGCTTGACAACATAATGATGTTGATACTATGTTAATACAATAATTGTTTTACAGACGGTTGAGCGTGGATCAGTTCGACTACAGTGAGCTGTGCTCTACGCTAGCCGCCCGCACAGCTGGCATGTCGGGCCGGGCGCTGTCCAAGCTGGGCGTGGCGTGGCAGGCCGCTGCTTATGCCTCGGACGACGGACGCCTCACTGAGCAAATGTGCATTGATATCTGTGACGACGCTGTGAGGGATCATCGTCAGAAGGTGTGTCCTAAATTACTTGTGCCAGGCAACAACAGAAGCTCTGCTATATCCACTAAATTAATAGGAGTTGCGACGGTTTTCTAAAAGAGTTCGCTGTTTGTATGTAGTGCTAACTAATTTTATTTTTTGTTGTAGATGGAGTGGTTATCCAATGAAGAAAAATCTCGAAGCATGATGCCCTATCTCTTAGACTTACCGCCTTTGGATACTGAAAATGAAAATACTGTCGAAAAACCGACAGTGAAGCCTAAATCCAAAAATGCATTGAAACAGAAGAACCAAGATGTTGAATTAGAGAAGTGACACTGTGTTATACCTGGCGACATTGTAGATCTAGCTGAAAACAACATAAGCTCCAATTCCACAAGAAATAGAAATAACTGTGATACAACTCAAAAGTTTAAATATCATTGTAAAAAGTCAAATTTCAAAAAGTTTATTGATTTAAATGATAGAGACATGGAAGTCTTGCGGACATTGTCGCAGAAGAAAAAAGCTAGCACAAGTCAGGAGCAGGTCACAATCGGTACTGGATAATGTAGTTGTTTCATATTCATAGTTTACATACCTAAATGTATGTAAGAATTTATTATTGCTCCTTCCATTTCGAATAAGGATTAGACAACATTAAGCCTGGGGACTCCTAAGAAATGTTCGGGTTGGTCCGACTTGGTTATAGATTTGCACAAAAAGTACACTTTATGTATTTAGAAAAAATGTACCAAGAAAAATATAATTATCTGTGTACTATTTCAGAGTTATGTATTGTAAATAAACTTTAATTTACAAACAGGAGAAAAAGTGAATTCGTACATATAGCAAAATAAAGGCTTTCAGTCGCAGGCACTTACCTCATAAGTTGGCTATTAAATGTGCATTTGAAGTAGAATTAATTAATTTAATTCATAATATAACATGTATTGGAGTTAATTATAAATGTATGGTTACGCTGAGTGTGTGTTACCTTTGTCTGCGATCTGGCAATACTACTTAAGTCTGCAAGCATTTTATTTGTGAGTTATTGATTTTAATATTAGTAAAGTGGTTCACAGTTTAAAAAAAAATGCTGAAGGTAAAAAATAATACACTGTTATTGGCAAATCCATGAAACCTTTATTGCAGTGAATAATATACACAAAATAAGCAGTGTTCCTTCATTACTTAGAAGTAAAACATGTTTATTTTGAGCGAAAAATCTTCGAATAATGATGATATAACTGTTTAGCATGCTACATAGATCAAGTTTGTTGTTATCGTTTTAGTCACACTAGTAGTGCATATTAGAATATTGTTAACACAAAGAATTTGTTTCATTTAGCATTATACCTAACACACCATAATACATTATGTTGAGGTTTGGTGCATTACTACCCTATGTCAGTGCGTAACCCTTCCTCACAATCTTCACAATATACCTAATCAAGCTCTAAGTTATGTTTACAATAATTTTACAATTTCAAATGTTGAACGTCCAACTATAAACCAACACATCTTAATGGCAACATATACCAATGTTCTTCGATAAAAGATAAAGGTCTACCATCTTGATGGATACTTAATATGCTCTACCCTGGATCTACTTATCATGATTTTGTGGAGAACAGCAATTGGTGTTAATTCATCTAAGAGAATATTTAGTATAACCTATCGAAGTCTGATGAATCAAGCCTAAGCTTGACCTTATGATTGTCGTGTTAATAAAGCTTGTTTCCATTTTATTTCAAAACTTGGCCTGTTGTACCAGACTAGGCAAAATCTAGATGAATTACTCAAGTTACCTGGCACAATAAAATATCACTCCATGCCCCCATAAATATAAAGAAGACATAGCCTTATCTATCATACATTTAATTACTAGAAACAATAACATTACTATCCACAGATATAAATTAATTCATCTACATAAATGAAGACGAATTTTTAAAGCATTTTAGTTGTTCGCTTAGCAAAAACTTAAATCAATCGCAATTCCTCAGGTTGTACATGGGTTGGTGACAATGAACAATTTGCGAAGGTAAAAATATACATTTTGAATTTGCCCTGACCTTAACTATAACAATTAGACTATGAAATACATTTAAAAACGGAATAATAGCATTTAAATGAATAGGAATTAATAAGGTTTCACTTTACATGACAGAAGTGACTGTTGTCCAGAATCAAACACTTATTGCATCATTATTAAATGTGCATTAATTTGCTAGCTTACATAACTTCTGACATATTAGAGCTTATGCAAAATATTTTATAATATAAACAGTGTATATTTTTGGTATGCACCATTCTTAATAATAAATATTACAATATATAAGTCATTGTTTAATTCCACATTCATGATATAAAAGACAACAAAATATAGTAGCTACCATTTATAACAAGTTTTTCTATTAATCATCTGTATGCAAATAATATATTACATTTTTACAAGTATTTAGCAAAAGAATTACATACATTTATCATAGACATACATAATTTCTATGACTTGAACTACGCTCTACATGGAATAGATGATTATTTTATGAAAGCTTTTAGTTGCTTCTGTTCCCTGAGCAACAAGACGTCGGGGCAGGTGCTGCTTCATCATCCACCACCACAACTTGTGATGTTCTGTTCACATCCGTTTGAGAGTTCTGCTCATACCTCTCAATCATTGTCCTTGTAAGATCCAGAAAAAGCTCCTCCACACCTTGGTTTAATTTTGCTGATGTGTAAAAATGTTGAGCACCAACCATGTTGGCATAGCTGAAATACAAGAATGTTTCTTTCATTTATATTCTTTACTGTTATCATTATAATCAACAATCTGAATGCAATTGTATATCAATCTGGTACTGAGGTGATGAAACATACCTCTCTGCTTCTTCTAGGGGAACTGTCCTTTCATGTTCTAAATCTATTTTATTTCCAGCAATTATCAGGACTATATCAGACCCCAACATCTTTTTCAGTTCCTTTACCCAGTTTTTCACCTGTAATAAAATTACTATCCATTACTCACTCATATTTAATTTTGAAAGTGGTAATTAACTCCACTTACAGGTACAATGAAACTGTATGGCCGCTTGGATCACTCTATGAGTCGCAAATTCCACAGACAAGTTTATATCAACCTATGCTTTACAATTCAGATGTTTACTAGTCCACATTAACGTCTTGTATGGTTATGTTGCAGCAGGGCTTTAATCCAAGAAAATCAAGTGGATGTCAGATTACATTTTTGAGTTATTTGCCTAATCTGTGTTACTTATCAATGTATGTGACATTATCAACTTAGTGTTCTTTGTTCAGCATTCGTCACATTTTAACGTCTTGTGTTGCTGAATCTGACTGTTAATTTTATTTTTAAAGATAACAATATAACAGACTTTACCTTTCCAAAAGAATCTTCATCAGTGATGTCATACACAAGAATAGCCCCATTAGAATTTCGATAGTAAATAGGACCCAAAGCGTGGAATTTTTCTTGACCCGCAGTGTCCCAAATGGAAAGGTTGACACGTTTACCATTAATGTTTAATCTCTTGTTCAAAAAGGTGGCCTGAAATAAAAATAAAAGGTCAATCCCACCAAAAACAGCTCAATACTGCATTTGGTAAAGAGATTTAATCAATCTGAAACCATAACTCGCAGAGCTGCAGAGCACGGTTGACTTGAGAGAGGATTTTTCATAATTTTATAACCCAAATATTTTGTTCAGTCAGCTGGTTACCCAAACGGGATAGCGGTTATATTTTAATTATTGTAAATAATACCTACTTAAACAAAATAAATATTGTGAAGTAAAGTAGTGTATTACTTCAACACTAGGCTACACTGTTGAAGTACTACAGATTTATTATCAGTTAAATTATCGTATTCAGAAGCTTTGAGTCGTAGATACCTGCAGCGTAGTTAGATGTTTGTCGTTGAATTTATCTTCGATGTAACGCAGTAATAAAGACGTCTTTCCAACACATCCCTCCCCCAGTAAGACAACTTTGAAGTTGTGAGTGCCGCTCGGCGCGGTAGCCATAGTGATAATTTAATAGATCCTTGGCTTGGAACCTTGAAAAGTTGAACGAGGCAAATTAAATTTGTAGCAGTCACAAGAAATACGAAATAAACTATACACAAGAGCAAATAGCTATTTTACATCGCGAACAAACACAAAAGCATTTCTTAGGTATTCATCACAAATAATTCAATGGATTAATGTACCACGTATAAAATAGGTAACGATAAGATTCAGAGAACTTTCCAGTTTGTAGAATACAAATGTATATTTTTCAACAATTCTGATGTCACAAGTGAACTGGTGAAGTGAAGTGAGTGATTATTGACATAAATCAAAAATGACAGCAGCTCAGTGTTGCTCAACTCGGATTTTGAAAAAAACGTAGACCAGATGTGAAAATTACATAGAATTGGTAAAAATTGCATGTGAAAAGTTCGTAGACCTATGTATATTTTTTTCTGGGTAAAATGAAGAAGTTAGGGTAAGTTTGATACAAGTTACTTAAAAAAGATAGATAGAAAATAGAGTTCCTGGCAGCATTCATAGGCTGTGGCTGTGGTAGCCCTTCACCATCAGATAACGCGTATGCTTGTTTGCTACCTTCGTGGTTTTTAAAAAATAAAAAAAATGTTTGTACTCAAACTTTATTATGTATTTTCAGTCAAATTAAATTGATACATATTTGTTAAAATATTGTATTAAAATGAGCTAAACCACTTCTTTGATTATAAAGAAATATTTTTAGGTTAATTTTTACGCAACCAGAACAGAACATGTGACAGAACACAATTTGGGCGCGACGAAAGAAATATTTCTTTTTACACACGCAAAAATCATGTATTTTTTATTTGTACTAATCGAAGTAATCACCCATGCAATCAATGCATCTTTGCCAACGCAGTGGCAGTTTATTGATGCCCTTCTTAAAGAAATCAGCTGGACGGGAGGCAACAAATTCTTCAAAGGCATTTTGTACTGCCTCTCGGGTATTGAATTTTTTTCCCGCCAAGAAGTTATCCAAATTCTGGAAAAAGTAGTTGTCTGTAGGCGCAAGGTCTGGTGAGTAGGGCGGATGACGGAGAGTTCAAGTCCAACCCCAGTTCTTGCAACTTGGAGACCGTCTGCTGTGCAGTATGAGGTCGCGCGTTGTCGTGCAGGAGCAGCGGAGACGAGCGATTGACCAATGCTGGTTGGAGATGTGCCAGCTTCTCCATCATTGTGTTCAGTTCTTCACAGTACACATCTGCAGTAATGCTCACCCCGTTTGGTAAGAAGCTGTGATGAATCACACCGGCGCTAGACCACCAAACAGTGACCATCACTTTTCTAGGGGTAAGTTTTCGTTTAGGGCATTGTTTAGGTGCTGAACCAGGATCCAACCAACTTGCTGAGCGCTTGCGGTTATCAAACAGAATCCATTTTTCATCGCAGGTAACAATGCGGTTCAAAATTCCTTCATTTGTGTGTCTGTTTAGCAGTGCAAGGCACGTCTCGACGCGTACTTCGCGCTGGCGATCATTGAGTTCGTGGGGCACCCATTTGTCAAGCTTTTTTACCTTGTCAATTTGCCGCAAATGGACCAATATTGTTTTGACGCTAACGTCGAAAGCTGCTGCTAATTCAGCCGTAGATTGTGTATCATCAGCTTCCACAAATGTCGCCTTTAATTCGTCATTGTCGACCAAAGTCTTCGGACGACCGCGAGGTTCATTTTTCAGGTCGAAATTTCCAGAACGGAAGCGAGCAAACCAATAACAGGTGGTGCGTTGGTTTGTAGTGTTAGCTCCGTAAACGTCGTTGATGTTGCGTGCCGCTTGTGCCGCGTTGCTGCCACGACGGTAGGTACTCATATTCCATAATTACTCGAATTTTTAAGGTATCCATGATGACGAAAAAGATTGAAATGCGATGAAAATGTAACACTAATCAATAAACAAATGACTACTTTTGGAAAAAAAACCATGTTTTTAAAATAAAATTAATTTGAAATTAGAATTCTTAGCCAAACAAAAATTATTTTGATTTGAAATGGCCAGTAGGTACTGCAGAACGGCAATTTCATAGGTAAAGACCTAATAGTTATTTGTGCAACAAGAGAGCAAAGTTACGCTGCCCAATTACCTAAACGAAACATGTAGCCTAATAAATTACGAAAATCTTGACAAAGATATGCTAAACATAAATTTCCAGCCTAACATTGACTCACAAGACTTATATATTGACTCAGAATACTTTTCTACGGCAATCAAAAATAACACCAAAATAATAAAAACTAAAAAAAGAAGATTGATTATTAAACCGTGGATTACTAAAGGGTTATTACGCTGTATGAGAAACCGTGACAATTTGCATAAAAAGCTTAAACGGAATCCTCTTGACGAGACTATTAAAACCACTTACAAACGCTACCGAAACTATTGCAACATCCTACTCAAAAAAGCAAAAAAGAAGTACGAAAAACAGGAGATTGATAATGCTAAGGGCAACAAAAAACAGTTATGTTATCAAAAGAATAAGCGGCTCTGACAAGAGGATTGACCACTCATCTTTCCTCTTGACAAAAAACAACCCCGATTTGGACTTAAACAACATCAATAGGTTTTTGCAAACGTTGGTGCAAACCTAGCGAACAAGATCTCTGCGGAAATGCGAACTCCTTCTTCTTACTGCCATGATCACTTATCAAACACCC
Source organism: Melanchra persicariae (assembly GCA_947386135.1). Taxonomy (NCBI): domain Eukaryota; kingdom Metazoa; phylum Arthropoda; class Insecta; order Lepidoptera; family Noctuidae; genus Melanchra; species Melanchra persicariae. The sequence goes on along the minus strand of OX376643.1, from coordinate 11,294,158 downwards.
CTCTAAATTCACTGGCCATCCTCCCCGCTGATGAGCAAGAGATTTTTGCTCTTATCAACAGCTTAAAGGACAAATGCGCATTGGGAATCGACATGATTAGTGGCAAAGTCATTAAGAGATACGCTAACCTCCTTACGTCCCCCATCACTCATATCTGTAACCTGTCAGTCTCCACAGGAGTCTTCCCAGAGGTGTTTAAAATAGCAGTAATCAAACCTATCCATAAGGCTGGAAGAGACTGTGTTAGTAACTACCGACCAATCTCCATTCTACCAGCACTTTCCAAGATCTTAGAGCGCCTGATCAACTTTCTGGAGACAAATAAATTGCTTTCCCCTTCCCAGTTTGGCTTCAGAACCGGCAAGAGTAATGATGATGCTGTCCACGAGTTGGTTGACTCAGTGGTTGTCAGTCTGGACGATCGAAAGAAATGCTTAACGCTGTTTCTTGATCTCGCGAAAGCGTTTGACACAGTCTCCATCCCACACCTTCTGAAAAAGCTGGATGGGCTTGGAATAAGAGGAATTCCTCTTAAATTATTGGAGAGCTACCTTACTGGAAGAAAACAGAGAGTAAAAATAGATGGTAGATTGAGTGATGAGCTAACTGTCAATTTTGGTGTACCACAGGGTAGCATTATCGGTCCAACGCTCTTCCTGGTGTACATACTCGTAAATGAGCTCTGCCAGCTTTCTCTCTACAAAGGAAAAATCGTCACTTTTGCAGACGATACCGCCTTGTTTTTCTATGGTGATGACTGGCCCAACAGGGCATTAACACAGTTAGCGATTGATAGCAGAACAATCTACTGACACTAAACGTCTCTAAACCAAAATATATAACCTTTGCACGTAGAACTAACCTTCTTCCTCCGTCTTCTCTCATTATCACAGCTCACACGACCGTGTTACACTGCAAACGAAGAGTGTACTTGCCCCACCCTCGAGAGGACTGATAATATAAAATACCTTGGGATAATTCATTGACTCCCATCTTACTTTTAAATCTCATATTGATGTGCTGGCAACGAGGCTCCGTAAACTCATCTACATTTTTAAAACTTTAAGACACACTGTAGATCGAAGGACTATTAGAATGATATATTTTGCTCTATGCCAGTATTGCATCACAACATGGGGTGGTGCCGCCAAAACCTACCTTATTGAGGTCGAGAGGGCGCAGCGCGCTATACTGCCTCCGTCCCTCGTCTCCCATGACTGATCCTCACCTCATACAGGCTCTTAATCGCTCTTTCATTCACATACACGACTCACATGTCATACTCGCTCTCGTACACTCTTTCATTCACATACACGGCTCACATTCATGTTATACTCGCACTCGTATATAGGTACACTCTTTCATTCGAAACACGACCCACATTGTCTTAAACTCCCTTTTTCACTCACTCATTCACATACACGCCTTTTATGGCACTACAAAAATGACACATTTCTGCTATTTTGTTTTGTTTGGTTCTATTCCCTGTATTTTTACTTAAATTTCTTTTCACCATGCATTTTCTTACTCGCATAAGGTCGTCTAACATTTTATACATTTTTTTCTAAAACTGCCGGGGGCCTGGTGACCTGTACTACAGGTTTTGTTTCTAAAACCTATTTCAGGCACCAGTCTCTTACAATGGTGAATATAGTTAGCCTTAGTCTCAAACAATGTTAATTTTAAGGGAACCTATGTGAAGAGAGAATAAATGACTGAAAGTAGTTCTTTGCTGCGAGTGCTGATTTTGAATCCTGAGTGTGGCGAGGGATTCAAAGGCACGACATGCAAAAAACTTTGCTGTCGTGTAGCACACATAACTTTTCACTTCAGCAGCGAGAACACTTTAGGAATGAAAAAAAAAATGAAAATGAAAAAATGTTTATTGTCTCAAATAAAACTTACTCTATTGGTTGAGGCCCTAGATCCCACACTAGGATTCCCTGTGTTGTGGGATCCAGGCTCTGCGTTCCGTTTACAATATTATATTTTACTTTAGTTTATTTTCTTAATACTAATATGAAACAAAATTACAATATGATTGAAGGGCCACTTGGCTTAGTGTGGATGGTATATGAGATGTGAATGTGTGTCAGTGTGGGTGGTGTATGAGATGTGTGTATATGTCAGCACAGGTGGTGGATATAATGTGGAGGTGTGCCAGTGCCAGTGTGTGTGACGGATGAGATGTGCGTGTATGTCAATGTGAAGTGTGAATTGTGGATGTGATGAATTATCGTGAGTGATGGGTGGTGTGGGGATGTGTCTAAGTGTATGAGAGGTATTTAACGTGTACATATGTCCAGTCTTGTCTTATTATTGAGAATTTTTTAAGAAGTCTTCTGTCTCGTTATAATTGAGTTTAAGGAGCCAATTCGACACAATTTTTTTACATGTTTTTTTGGTTACTTTTAGTATCTTGTGCAGATTATTTAGTTTTTCATAAATATATGATCCCATAAAACCGAATGTTCTTCTACCAATTGTTTTATGGCATCTGTATCTGTCCCATTTTACTTTTCTGTGAGAGTGTCTCTGGGTGCTGACTTGAAACAATGAAGTCTTGTGAAACCGTAAAGTAACACTAAGTATATAAAGCTGTCTCACCCGAAGCACTGACACTTCCGAGTATAACTGATCGGTGGGGTATCGAAACGGACATCTGTGTGCCACTTTTAACAGAGCACGTTGTGCTCTTTCAACATTTAAGAGGTAGGTTTTTCCAGATATGACATGATGAGATACAATATTGGAGAATTGATTGACACAAAGAAAAGTAGACCATTTTAAGAATGGGATCATCAGCAATCTTACCTAAACGCTTAAATATTTGTAACAGCTTCCTTATTCTACTGCTCAAATAATTCAAATGTGTCAACCAGTTTAATCTGTTATCCAGATGCACTCCAAGATATTTTAGAGAATCTATGACAGCAATATGTGGACAAGTGCGGCAGTTGTTGACGCTAGAACATGAATGTAGACGCAGGTCCTTGACTTCACTAGGAGAAGAGCGTTTAGAAACCGCGAAGTTTATTGCCTTAGTTTTTTCAATGTTTAGCGTCAACAGGTTCTGCTGGAGCCACTTTGCCACTACCTTAAGCCCGTTTTCCACATTGCACTGAACTTCCTCCCATGTTTTCCCATGGAAGATTATTGCAGTGTCGTCTGCATATGTAAATATTTTTTCCTGAGTGAGTTCGGTGGAGCACAGCCCATTTATATAAATTATAAACAAAGTGGGACCCAGTACGCTTCCTTGTGGCACGCCAAAATTTACTGTAGTGGAGTCACTGTAGTGATCAGCGAGAACCACTCTTTGCGTTCTATTACAAAGATAAGAGCAGAACCATTCCAGCGCAACACCACGGATTCCCAGACACCACAACTTATTGATAAGTATTTTTCTAGAAAGTGTATCAAAGGCTTTTGCTAGGCCTAGGAAGATGCCAGTACATGGTCGACTTTGGTCTAAATTATATGTAATAAAATCAACTAAGTTCGTGACTGCATCCTCCGTAGACCTGCCCATCCGAAAGCCATATTGATTGTCCTGTTAACTACCTTCTCAAGTATTTTAGTGAGTCCTGTCAGCAAAGAAATCGGGCGGTAATTTGCTGGAACTTTTGAATCCCCAGCTTTGTATATGGGACAGATGTTTGCAATCTTCAGACAGTCTGGCACAGTACCGGTAGATAGGCTGAGGTTACACAGGTAGGTAATTGATGCGGCTAAGACATGTGCACAATATTTAAGTAGGTACTTTATTATTTATTCCGTCATAACCAGGGGCAGACTCAGTTTTTAGTTGGGTAATTATTTTTGTTATCTCTACGACATCGGCAGGAGTAAAGAAGAACGAATTGGGACTGTCGAGAGAGGTGCTGTATTGCTCGTTGCCACTTGCTAGCTTCATTTCAGTTACGTCAAGCTTGTTCAGTGTATATAGTGTGTGTGTGTGTGTGTGTGTGTGTGTGTGTGTGTAGCTTTTCGCCGACGGTAGAGAAGTAATCGTTAACTTTGTTTAGTGTTGTAGTAGGGCTTTCATTGTTTACTATAAGTTCAGATTTATCAGATTTTTTATTTTTAATATTGCATATTTTTTTAATTTCGTGCCACAACCTATTAGAATTACCGTTGGTTTGCTTTAATGTTTTCCTGTCATAGTCTTGTTTTAAACTGTACTTTATGACTGACTTTTTATACTGTTGTTGTATGACAACATTGTCTCGATTTTCTCGTTTCTTTGCATTAATGTCCATTAGATCCCTGCGTCTTATACATTTCAAGAGATTATTGGTTACCCAAGGTTTTAAAATGTGTTTTGAATGATGTGTCATTAATTTGGTGGTGTGTTGGCTTATTTTATTAGACAGTACTTTTATAAATTTTTCGAATGCTGTAGTTACATTTGAACACCCATAAATCCAATCCCATGACTCTGTCTCAATATCTTTTATTAAATTTGGGTAGTCAACACGACTACTGAGTTTCTCATTCGGGTTTCCTGATATCTGTCTGTCAATGCCAAAGACAATCGTCTCGTGATCTGTTATGCCAGTTTCACAGATCAACACTGTAGCTGTTTTTCGAGTTTTCAGCATGACGTGATTTTACGTGATCAAGACAGTTGTTACCACGAGTAGGTAGAGTATGTCCCGGAAAATAACCGTAGTGGCAAGTTATGTCAAGATAATCGGAACCACGTCTATCAGTGTGTCCAGGTTTAATGTCGATGTTTAGGTCACCTACAATAGCACATGTGTCAGCTCTACACGCAGACATTACCCTTGACAAAGAATCACAGAAGTAATTTATATTGTAATATGATGGAGATCTATATAAAGCAATCAGAGACAGATCACTACCGACATCAACAAGCAAACAGTTTGAATCCTTGAAAGAAGGTTCTTTTACGGAAGCCTGAAGAGTTGATTTAATGTAAACGACAATACCGTCGTTTTGATTGAGGTAGTTTTTTGAACAGTAATACTTTTAATTTTTAATTTCATAATATAATAGCGAGTTGTCAAGCCAGCATTCAGTTAAGATAAATATGTCTGGAGAGAAGAGTAGTCGACCAAGGAGGACAGTGAATTCATCGAGATTCTTTATAATGCTACGTATATTCTGAATTACTGCGGTGTACTGCTTCTTAGTATCACCAAGATGAAAAATGCATTCATCTATAGAGTCCAGTTTCATAGTAGTGGTAAAAGTTGTGTTGTCCACGTCATTAATTATTTCTACAATGTTAGCCATTTGGAAATAAAGCTTGATGTGCTTATAAAGGACTTGATAGGATGCATTACGTAATAGTATAATCAACTTGATGTAGTAGATTGATCCAGATACCTCCCGACGAAAAATAATTTGTTATTTTTTGATTCAGTGTTTGAAGTACACGTACAAAAATGAAGTTGGTGCGGTAAATATGGCATGTTCACCTGATGCTTCGGTTTACGAAATATGAGTCTTTTGTATGGTATGTAGTAAACAGATATTCTATGTGGGTATTGTGTGTACCAGATAATATATTCAGAGTGGCATGTAGGTATAAAGACATATATAAAGTATTGTGTGAATGGTAAGTAAACTGATGATTAAATCCGCGAATATTCCAGAAATTAGTCAGTTGTTAGTTATCGATTGAAGATCTTGTAAGGTTCTCTCAGACCTGATGAGGATTTGTTTTGCTCCTTGTTCTTTCCTGATAAAAATACTTCCGTTTGAGGTCCAACAAAATGTATGTAGGAAATAATAGTAGTTTATGCAACGACCATTATAAAAAGGGTTATTAACACACGAGTGTTTTAATACCTAATTATATGCCGTTGGATACACTATTTTATCTTCACTCATACAGTTGAAATAAAATAAGTGGAAAAATAGTTTATTCCAATATGGCGGATATTTTCATTGTGTATTCGAATGACTACGCAGCGCGCTCATCCATAGACAAAGATAAAAGCTGGCTCATTGACATAAGTCAATGAGCCCGCGCCAAAAATTAAAAGGAAAAGGTATGCTATAAAAATTAAAAAGTTATTTTATGATGCAGTTGTTTTAGTTGTTTAAAAATCGAAGGAAAATGTTGAACTAAACGACGAAAAAAATGTAGGTAGGTACGTGTTTATTCATTTTTGAACTCATATTTGGAACATTACGTAGTGAGTGTAGATAAAATAATAAACAGGAATAGATTGAAATAACTATTTATTATGAATCAAAATAAATAACATTGTTGATAGAGGTACAAATTCAATAAAATGGAACATTTTAAAAGTTAAAAGTAAAATTACTACAATTCTGCAAATTATAAGTAACAGATTTATTTGGCAACGTTACCTATAGTTGCATTGAGTTGAGTTTGATTATCTGGAGTTAAGGTTTCAGCAGTGCGATTCTGTAAACATGTCGAAGTGAACACCCGGGCGGGGCGCACGACAGGTGAGTTGTCAAACCATACAAATAAGATGGAATGACAGCTCTATTGTCGTTCACTCCGCCAAGGTGAACACCGTGAGATGTCGACAGAATCGACCGGCTGTTTCGGTGGCGGATTGAGAAGGAACAACGGTGAACGTTGGTGACTCTGAATGCTTTTCGATATTATTAACTGTTAGGTGTATTAGCTCGTTACTGCGAGACGCTCCATTAATTCCTATGATCAGTACAACCTGTAATGAAAATATTACATAATTAATATGCATAATTTAACATTTACAGCATCTTTTACATAACATATCGTAATAAATAATTTAACAGTATTGCTAAGCCAGACTAGGATTCATTGCGCCTCCAAAAATTTGTAAGTAGGTAGTAGGCAGTAAGTTAACCTTTATACATAACAGTCTACACTCAAATAACAACTAACAACATAGATTCATAGGTACCACTTACTTTACGGCAAGATAATTGCAGTCCGGAGCTTCATTAAGAAATTTTTCTATGTTCTATTACTTTTTAGCCTTATGCCCAACTCACATTCTTTTTAGAAAAGATACGAGTTTTGCGTATGTTTCAATATGCACGTTATGGTTTGTTTTTAAAGTAGCTTTAAACATTGAGTAAATACTCCACATTGTAGATGATCGCCTCGTCTGTGATAAATCTAAAAAATAAGATAGCAACACCGTCTCCGAAAAACTGCTTGCGCCCTTTGTAAGTCTCCATTCATTGAAGACATGGTATGCTTTCAAATATTTCTCGCGAGACTTCTCAGTTAGGAAACTTAATTAACTTGTTGTTTTAACTCTTCCGGTGTTAAAATACTGTTCTCGTCGCTAGTTTCACTCATATTTTACGATTATTTTAATATTTTTTAACGTATTCAACTCTTTACGCCAGCCACGAAATTTATTTCCCGCTCTTTTATTTAAATTAAGCAGGGCTAACGTTACCAAATAACAAAATAATAACCGTTACATAACGTTACTTTCAATTGTGATACCATAGTAACGTTATAAAATTTACCGGTATTTGATAACAATACCAGTAATATAACGTTAAGTAACATTTAACGTAAAATACGAGAATTATCGTTTTAACGGTAAAATAATTAGTGTTTTAATAGCCCGCGAACTTTCTTGTATTTTTTGCTATTTGAAGGTCAGTGTCAGGTTGTAATTTAATCAAAATGTGATGCGCAACAATAACAATTATGCATTTACATAGATGTAACCATAAGAATCATTTACTCATCATCATGAACTTAGATTTGATGTGTATAATAACCAGATTTCCGAAATCTAGCTAAGAGAAAAGAAATGTAATTATGGTTATAATTATGTACCTACTTACATATTTTTTACTGTCGTGAATCATATTTTGATCAAGATACAACCTGACACTTTACCACCTTACAGAGATAACAGTTTAAAAATAACGATAAAATTAACGTTAAACTACAAATAACGTTAATAAAGAATAACGTTAAAATGGTGCTTAAATAACGTTAAACCTATTACCGTTATTTTGATGTTAACGTTAACTCCTGTCAATGCAAGGTAACGTTATAATTTTTTACCGGTATTTAAAGCCCTGAAATTAAGGCGTGTTCGGAAATAGCACCCATGAAATTTTATTATTCAAAATATATTACCTACGTAACATTATTGAAACTAGAAATAAATATTTACAGGTTAAATATCAGTTTTATTTGCAATAAATACTTATTTGCGTTTAAATACAACACTAAGTTAAAAATTATATTAATTACAATTATCTTTTTGCAAAATTTCTATAGTTAGTACGAAATTCCGAACGTGTTTGTCTTTGAGGTCGAATTCAAAATCGGAACTTCGAAAGGGCTGGTCTTTGTCTCTCTCTCTTTCTAATGACGGGAAAGAGATAGAGTGTGAATGTTTCGAATTGTATGATTAACCCAAGGCTGAATAAGATATTCGCGGCTTTCTGAAAAAAATACGCATTTTGCTCTCTGATTTCAGGCAGCAGCAACAACATGTTTGAGCTACTGAAGTGAAAAAAAATTTCTGCGCTCTTTATCTTTTCGCTGTATTGTTTTTATTTGAAAATTTCGTCAAGTAGGTAATGATGAATTTATTAATTCGACACTGCCAGAAGAATACCTAGTATAAAGAGGGGAAGTAAGTTACCCGTCCTCGGACCTCGGCCTTGGTCGAGATTTTGTTTAAGTGTGCGTGCGGCGACGCATATACTATGGCGCACACTAGGTATGTGTGCGCCATAGTATATGCGTCGCCGCGCAAGCCGCGCGCGGTGCGTTTATGAAGATAACTTACTTCCCCTCTTTAGACTATGCCAGAAGTCTCAGAGGCAGCGAAAAAGGCTACTCTAAGCCTCTTGCCCGAAAAAACGACCGATAGATAGGTAGCGTATCAAAATTACATCTTATGGAAAACAAGCAAAGATGCAAATTCATTTTCAGAAAGTGTGTTTTTAGCCTATTTCATGGAACTTTCTCAAAAATATAAGTCAAGCTCATTGTAGTGCTACTATTCAATGCTAAAAAGCAGTGTGAAAACAAAACATGATAGGTATTGATATCAAGTCACACTCCAACTTGCTGGCATTTCTAAAAAGACGCTCAAATGGCTTGTCTAGAGCCCATGGGGCTCTAGACAATTGACATTCTGTCAGCGGTAGCGTGGCGAAGGCGATTGTCAATACGTTAAAAATGTATGGGATTGACAGATGCTATCGAAATGTCACGTGATCAAATTCCTACATTTTGGCGTTTCGACAGTCGCATTCGCTAATCGAATAGCACATTGTCTAGGGCCTATGAAGTCGAAAGTATTTTCGACTGACAATGTCAAGAAGTTCCTAAAAGAAGCTCCGGATTGCCGATATTTGGCAACAAAGGTCAGTTGAAACTAAATTATTGTGATAACTTCTTTCACTTTCGTATTTCTTTACAATATAGGTGTTTTGTACGCCGTTTTTATCTCTTTTCAGGTTGTATTAATATTTGGCATAAATAGTGCATGTAGGTAGACGTCAAGTGTTGGCAAACATCACAACTAATGATGTCGAGAACCATGGGCGGGTTCTTCTTGTCCAGGTCAAAAACACAAAAAGTGTCGTTCGACAAAAGCGATGTCTAACAGATTTTTTCGAAATTACCAAAATGGAAAATGCACTAGCCAACCCATTGGCATAAATAAATTTGGAGCAATGCCGAAACAAATTGTCACTTTCTTAAATTTGGATGAATCATTTGAATACACAGGGCACAGTTTCAGAAGGTCCTCGGCTACATTGCTTGCCGATTCAGGTGCGAACTTATTGACACTAAAGTCTAAAACGCCACGGAGGGTGGCAGTCGAACAGTGTAGCCGAGGGCTACATAGATAACTCGATGAGAGGAGCCAAGTGTTGACTCTCGACCACCTACGAGCACACATGCGTACATTCCACCTTCGTCGCCGCCGTCGCAGCCGCCTCCGTCGCCGCCGTCGCAGCCGCCTCCGTCGCCGCCACCGACTGCAGAACTCACAGGTGGTCTCGTTTCTCCTACTTTCACTTAAGAGAGTGAGAGAGAGACTGGTGAAATTGTAACTAATGATAATAACTTGACAACATTAAAAATGCTAACTGGCAACGTAATAATCAATTTTACAAATTGTTCAAATTTTTCTAACTGCTTTAACAAGTGATTAAACATTTATTCGTTAGAAAGTCCGAGTTTTATTTATTTCCTCGCAAATATGTTATAAAACGTCGTATGACATACGTGCGCTTTGCTAATTACAGCCTCTGCTTTCTTGTTGCCCTCGCTTACGGCTCGGGGCAGCTATGTCGCCTATTACTAGCCCGAGCCGTAGGCGAGGTAATTTTCAACTTACCGCACTTATATCATAATGTAGGTACATACTATAACAGGCTTCTACATCTTTCTGTTTTTTTTTATTTTCTAAGAACTTTCCGTGTGACCCACGTATTATTGTAACATCTATATATCGTGTAACAGAATAAACGCAATACTGACATGAAAAGGCGTCATTGTACTCGTTATGAAAAACTTACTGTATGGGACCAACTCCGAAGGTGTGTGTGTAGGTTACCCTATGATTTTTATAATATTCCTTTATTGGAAGTTTACGACATAAAAGTATAAAAAATAAAAATATATTAACATTATAGACCACATGAAATTAGGGTTTACGTAAGATCTATGAAATTAAGAGGTCGTTGAGACGAGAGGGGAGAATATGCTTCAGTAGTTGTCGTAGTAGCTACATAAAACACAACTGATGTCGTTTCGTTCTTCAGTTTGTCTTTAACCATTACTTTAAACCAGTCCATAACGTTGGTCGTCTTTTCATTTTCGAGAACTTTGAAGAAAGGATTTGTAACATTAGTACGATTTGTAGTAAGTTGCGTCGTCTTCTTTGACGCAGAAGACTTTGATAATGTCGTTGTTCTTGTTCTGCTCGAGGTAGCCGGTGGTACAAATGTTATGGCAGTAATGCGTTTTTTTGGTTGAGGTTTTCTTGTAGATAAATCCTTTCGCGTTCTCATGACTAGTGGAGCACTGTTTAGAGTTAAAGGCACTGGACTGACGTCTGGTATTATAAAATCATTTTTTGCATTTACAATATTAAACGAATTAAGTGACTTGTGAGCATTTCGAAAGTAATCTATAGCATTCTTTTTGTAAGCAAACTTTCTTTCTTCTTCTTTAGGAAAAATACGAAGGACATTCGGACCATAAGCATTAGGAACTGAAGGATAAGGACTCTTTGGTATGCTTCCACTAACATACAAATGATTAGGAGTAGGATGCCTTTGGGTGGGTTGAGCTAGATTTGACTTGGCCGGACTTCCTCGAAAATATGCAATAAGGCTAGGATCAGTAGTAAACCCTCTAGGAAATGTTGGACGTTCATCAAAAGTAGTATAACGAAATAAAAAATTTGAACGGTTATCAGTTAGTTCAGGAGAATTAATAGAAGGAGGAGAATAAGTTGGATGAGTATTATCCTCAGGGTGAGGATCAAAACGATAAGGAGGCTTTGGATGACGAGGAGGCTCTGGAGAAGTTATGGCTGTATAGGGTGTAGAAGGATAAAGACGTGTTGAAGCAGTTAACAGAGTTTTATCTGGATATGTATAGTAGTGCTCTTCTGAAGCAAGAATTGGCAGAGTAGTAGGACGAGGTGAAGTTCGAGTAGTTTCTCTTGTAGGTGTTGGAAGTGGTGAAGTAGTCGTAGAACACTTTGGAGTCTGTGTAGGATGAGTGGCAGAAGTGGATAAAGTAGTTTCAGGAGGGTGTGGAAGTGGAGTGCTGATCATATCGTGCAATGTAGTAATTACCGCATCATCGTAACCAAGGTTTCTGACAGTCTCACTTATCCAGTAAAGTGCGGGAGCTAGTGCGGTAAAACTCCGTTGAGGAAGTTTGCATCTGTTTTTATCTGTGATACCCATTATGCCAAATATTCTGTCTTCTACTAGTAATGGTACACCTTGTTCTTGTCTCTCTTGACAAACTTGTATAGTCCGCTGTGTTACTCTGTTGGAAGCGCAAACGTAATATCCGAATGGTTGTTCTATGTAACAACGCTCAACAATAGCTACTGCTAATCTCGGCTTACCTGCGTCCATTATGGGGACCAGAGCTTTAAGACCCATAGTAGATAGATTATCTAGAGCACTCAATTTCATGAGCTTTCTTTTTTTCTTATCTTGTTGAGTAACCACTAAGGCAATGTCGTTTCGCGTAATATAATTTTTTCCCAGTACAAAGTTCCTGTAATGTGGGTGAATAAAAGTTTGCACAATAGGCAACTTTCCTACTGAGACACATTTTTCAGCGCAATTTGAGGTAGTCAGCACAACATTAGGTAAAATGAATGTGCCTATACAGCCCTGGTTCAGCCTATGTGTGTCTCTCTCACAAATGAGACGCTCTAAACTTGTTATGGAAATGCTTCGAATACACACTACACAAAAACCAAATAGTATATAAAGTTTAAGAACTCTGTGAAACATTTTGTTATTCAATTATTTAAACTATAAAATCGTTATCACATTCATGGGAAACATTATTATTATTGTACTTTCACGACTTTTTTTTGCGTAACTGTGATTTGTTTTATTTTAACGCTGTTCGTTCTGTTTGTTATATCTAATTAGATATTAAAAATGCCATTATCTTAAACTTACTTCTTATAAAACTTGAGACTAGGCATTTTATTGAAATTTTGAAATATAGCTTAGTAATGTTTTTATTAAAAATATACTAATATATAAAAAATCTCAGAATGTAAGAGTGTACAAATGAAAAAAAAATGCCTTGTTAATATGGTGTAATCTTGTTAACTGTACCAACAAATGTTGTGTACTTACGTGTAGCTTACTTTTGCAGACTATACCATAACTGTGCTACGTCTGACGAAGTGTCTAACTGCAGCTTAGGATATTTATAGAAAATAAAGCCCAGAAGGTGAAGGATGACGATTAACAAGAGGCAGGTGATAGTTTAGTTTTCAAAAATAGTCACATTATCAACAAATTTAATTATGCTTATGTTGTAGTTTTGCTGGGCTCAAAACAATGTTAAGAGAAGTAACGTAATTTTTTAAACTGGCACTAAAACCTTTCCGATAGTACCATAGCACAGTAAGTTGAACATTTGTGGAATTCCACTATTTTCAAGTAGGTAGGTACCTATTATTAAAAAAAAAAGGGTAAACGTAGTTCGTTGCGAACAGGTATTATGTTGGTGCGCAGATTTGCAAAATGCTCGACTGAAGAAAGCTATGCTGTTATTTGTTCTACACTCTGGGTGTGTGTAAACTACACGGAGGACCAACTAACTATCTTCAATACAATATAAAGTCAGAGGGATGGGAATACGACCTACTGCAGGTGTAATTATGTAAGTACTAACTAACACTAATTTGTAAGTGGTATATAGTGGTATATATATATATATATATGGGATATACAGAGGCGTATTTTGAAATTTGGCGCCCCGGGCCAATAAGTTTCGACGCCCCAAAAGTCATGGTTAAAAACTATAGTAAATAAAAAAACAAATTTTTAAACTATATTTTTAATAATTTAGCGTCTACATTTTTTTGCGGTGTACAAAGGATGATGGAAATTTGGTACCCATGTCCAATCAAAATAAATTTACCATCGTTGGCGCTTTTCAAGAGTACAAAAAACTGCTATGGCAAAAAACCCGTACTAGTCTGTTTTGAAATAATAGTCTTCAGAAGATACTGGATATTTAGTTCGAAGTAGAGTTTTAAATTGACCGATTTTGATGATAAATAAAATTCAGTTTATGTATGAAAATCACAACAAACTCAACCTCAAGGAGTGACTTTCAAAACGGCTTATTTCTTGTTTTCAGGTTTTTTATGCTAATCGGTACTTTGTGTGTACCCACATCGTATTATGAGAAGTGTCCGGTGATAAAATAGGTACTTATTTCTCTCAGAAAAAAAATACTTTGTCAAAAAACCCGACTGCTAAAAAGACAGTTTGTGGCCTCAGATCTGTGATTGAACTGCATCAGACTGCTTGAAAAGCGACTTGTTTGGAACTTTTTAGTCGTTTTTAACGTGCGGGTTTCTTGACAGTATTTTTTTTTATTTCCTACATTTTAGTGAGTTACATTTCTTTTTCATTTGCGGGCGCTATTTTGAAAATTTAAATAGTCTATTTCACTACCACAATTCTGACGAATTCAATGACGCGGACGCCTCTTATGTCCAAATCCGTCCAGCCGTTTGGGCTGTAGGACGTGTGAAAGAAATGGACATGCATACAAACACACCTATGTTCGAAAAACATTACCCTCCTTCTGACGCAGGCGGGTAAAAATGGGCATAAAACTGCTGTCAACAAAGTATAATAGCTTATTTCAGAGGGCCTAGCACGAATGTTTTGACGTATAGTAACGTAAACTTATTCAGACGTCAATTTTTGAAAATAGAAAACTACAACCCCATACTATTTTGGTTTCATTTTATGCGACTTATATGGAGTACATTTCTCGTCAAATAACTTTGCCCCTCTGAAGTTAGCCATTTGCAAAGATCGCTTGGTGCAATCACGTAGACGGGAGCAAGCGGGACGCAAGCATGCATCGAACGTAAACGTAAGACTGAGACATAAAATCGCGCCCCGCCCCATGTCTCTTGCGCATGCGCAGTTGCAGTTTGTTCGTGATTTTGACTACTACGCAGCCACTCGTAGCCAACTTCAGAGGGGCAAAGTTATTTGACGAGAACTGTACAATTTGTATTATTAAATACAAAAATATGAAATGTATCCAATTCAAATAATAACCGCCAGGGGTGGCTATTGATATTGAGATTGAAAGGAATATTGGCAAACTGAGATTGACAAGAAAAAATAAAAAAGTGAGAAGTAAAAGTTGGTTGAATAGCGCCAAAACCAAAAGAAGATGCAATGGGCCAGGGGCCCCTGGCCGCCCCTGGTGGGTTGGCGCCCCGGGCCATGGCCTGGATGGCCCTAGGGTAAATACGTCTCTGGGTATATACCTTCAAGTAAACCTTTACTACTAAATAAAAGTCTATTTAGTACTTAATAAAGGTATACCTAGTTTCTTAGTTTCCAATGATCTGGTCTTTTCCAAACATAACTTTTTGCAATTATCATACGGTGGAAGTTCAGAAGATTAAGTAACTAAAGTTGTAAAGGGGCTGAAATCTCACTCCAACGAAAGTTTTCCAAACCTAAGTATGTAAACGAATATTTTTGTTTGACGTCATCCAACGTCATCGCTGCTTCATGTAAACCTTCTTCACTTCGGTAGAACTCTAGTTCCGAGTACATAGTGGGTGTAAATAGGAATCTAAACTCAATATGATGGAAGGAAGAATATTATTTTATTTTTTTACTTAGAATATGTCGTTTGTTAAAAGAAAATATTTTTTATGTATATTCCTTCTGGTAGACGAGGGTTGGAGAAGGTTATTCTATTCCAAACGCTGTAATAGCTAATATAAACACAGTATAGGTACCTACATTGTTTGCTTCGAATATTGCCGAAGTGTAAAAGGAACGCAAAATTAATCATTTACCGAGTCAGTAATCTGAGAAGCAGCTATTACATTTAATTTGGAAACGTTTATAGATATAGTGAGTCGTGGCCCCTCTGGCGCCTGGAGCGTGGAGTGTGGAGCGTTCCGTATGAACGAGCGGGAATTAATGTGGCGCCGGCGCACGCGCTCGCACGCGAGCGGCATTCCACGCGCGCTCCAGGAAAGTGCATCCGCGAATAACCACTCCATCGAGCACGTCTCGTAATGCTCGATATTAAGCTATCACGCGCCGCTGCCCCGAAATAGAACCATTCCATTCATAAACAATGCACATCATGAATGAAATAATATCGGATTTACTAACTACATTAACCACTCTATGAACGCCATGTTCTGGACTCTGGTTCGCACAAATGAAAGTACGTATTGCCATAAATCAAGATAACGTGATGGAGTTATGCGGATGAGCCGCTATTAAAATGCCAATAATGTGCCAACTTCAATTGCAATGGGCTAGTTCCGATACTAATAATATAAATAATAATCAGCTGGCGTTTCTTGTGCGTAGGAATTCCAACAATATCGCTCGGTAAATTAGCTGCGATAAAATGGAATGCTCGGAACAAATAAATACCTACATAAATATGGACGCCCGCGCCAGGGTGAGCTAATAACCCAACACGCGCAAGCGACGTTTGAGGGATATTATCAGTTTTGCGTACGGATGGGAATATTATTATTATTTTTATTTCATTTCAGACAACATAGTCCACACAGGCACACAGCACACACACAACAGCAACAAAATACTTAAAAGTTGTAACTAAAGTACACAGTGATACGATTGACGTATAGAGGGTACGTTATTCCGATTCTGTCATTATGTAACATTTATCTTATTTTTCTGTTTTTGGGATCTATCTATGGATGTCAGAACAATAGATGAATAGTACTTAATATCGGCTATTTGTTGCTTTTTTAATTCATGAAGAAGTTTTTCCGGGTACTTCCACCCAAGGTTGGTGCCTATTAGGAACTGCTACGCCTAACCTTGTGTAAAATGTTAATCTATCTTTTTCTGTAGGTACTTACTTAAATAAAATGCTTTGTCCTGACTGATGGATCAATGCACATCCTAAACCGCTGGTCATAGGGACTTGAAATTTGGAGGACGTATTCCTTATAATATGATGTAAGCATCCGAAAAGAAAGGATTTTTGGAAGTTCGCCCTTAAGGGGGTGATAATAAAGATAGATAGATAAGTAAATAGGATATGAAAGTTTGTATGAACCATCTTATTTCTTCGGCCAATATTCTTGAAACTTAGTGAAAATAGGTACTGGCCGCAGTAAGTAATAAAGGTTGTCATGATTACTTTCATGACTACTGCCATAAAACGATATAAGGGTGTATGTATGAAAGATTTGTATTCTTTGGGTTGATCAGTTTGAAACTTGGCACGGATACTGGCCGAAGTATATCATAATGGTTGTCGTTATTGATGGCATTCTATGAAACTTTGCACCTAAGTAAATAATAAAGGTTTTCATAATAATGCCCGAGCGAGAGATAGAGCTACAATTTTACACAGAGGTATCCTTAATATTATGTGTACAAGGACTAAGTATGAATGAATAAATATTTCGAAATCTACCCTAAGTCGCATTTGCGCAATCAAAGAGTTATACAATGTGTAACAGAATAAACGCAATACCTCTTAAGGGGTCATTGTACTCATCATGCTGAACAATTTTTACTATGGGACCAACACTGAAATCGTGAAAAATCAATTCGACTGCCCCATACATTTATGTGCAAACTAATAACTCAACAAAATGTAAGAACTCGATTTTTTTTTCGCGATTTCGAGGTAGGTCCCATAGTGAAAGTTGTTCGATGACCCCTTAAGACCGAGGAAGAAACGCAATACCGCGTTTATTCTGTTACACGTCGTTGTATTTTCTCTCAAAGTTATCTTCTAACACGAGGTTAAATAAAAATATTTTATACACTATTTAAAGCCCTGGGTTAGCAACTAAGTCGGAGTTAAAAGGTATCTCTGGTTTGTGCAAGTGGTCCTTAGGCCACATTTACGGAGACGCGTGGAGTCGCAAGTCGCGTGCGGCGCGGCGTGGCGTCTCGCGGCGCGTCGGACGTGTTTAAGGTTCCGTACTATTCGAGTAAGTTTGTAAGGGTTGATTTACCTCGAACAAATCCATGCATGGATTGGAAAAGATACGGTTTAAGGTGTGAATAAAAATGCTCATATAAGGATGCTTCAAAAAGTTTTGCCTTACCAGATAGTATACTTATAGGTAGCGTTGCCATAACTTCTGGGAACCAATACGGGACGTTTTTTCTTCCGATACCCAAAACTCATAATCGTATATAACACATTCAACACTGACACGGGGCTTTTCAACTACACCATACTACATAACATAGCACGCATGTGTACCTTCCTACATAGCGAGAAGAAACAAACTAATGTGTTTTCTAAGATTCCCTCTAATCTCAAACTTATTGAAAGTGTAAAATAAATAAAACAATTATTTTTATTTAATCATACTTTTTATTCAAAACGTCTTATGTAGACAATTTTTTAAATTAACATAAAATTACTCAGGTATTTATTTTTTTGCCCAGTCATATTTTGAAGTTGATTTTACTTTTGCAATAACTTCTTTTTCTTTTTTTATATAATCATAGAACTGGGCGCATGTCATTTTAAAATTGTAATGACAAATCAATATGGATTCAATGGTCTCTACCGACAACCTGTTCCGTTCGTCCGTCCATTGAGCCGTCATCAATGAAAATATTCTTTCGACATTTGCATTGTGGGCTGGAATTGCAAATATATATTCACACAGCTTTAATAGGCATGATTTCTGCTCTAAATGTTCTGTATCTCCAAAAAAATTCAGCCACTTTTGTTCCATGCTTAGTGTTTTCATTATGTCATTATTCTTATTCAAATAATCTTTTAAGTAAACAAACTGGTTAAATAGTCAGACTCAGTCTGTTCAATATTTATTTGTTTTGTTTGTAAATATGTTACAGTTCGTTCAATTTCTTCCCATTCAGGAATACTGTTCAGAGACATCCAGTCGAAGGCATTGAAGTTTTCAAGCGGTTGTGACCATTTCTTAATATATTCGACAGCTGTATTAAAGAAATCTATTGCTTGTTTTTCAAAAGCTTCGACCATGTCATTATTTTCAGAATTAAGCTTTAAGCGATTCAAAATTTGCTTCGTCGCTATTCCAATAAAATTTGATGTTTTTCTCTCCATCATAATTTGCATTGTCTCTTGTAATATGGACTTCACTTCAATTACCGTGATGTTAGATTTTTCAACTTTTCTTATTTGTGATTCAAACGTACTAAGCTGCGAATGCAAGAAGCAAAGCAAAAATACACTTCACTGATTGGATTATCAAAAAAATCTTTAATAGCTTTCGGTGGCTTTTCTTCAGCATTAAAGAAATCTTTTAACGGCTGCCATAGCTTTAATATTCGCTCAACTGCTGGTAATAATGATAACCACCTGGTCCCAACATAAGACAATAAGTTTTTGTAAGCAACATCAGCATATTCACAAAACTCTTTCAGTTTTTCCGTTCTCACAGTGTAAATGTGGAAGTACTTGAACACCTTGACCACTGTCGATTTAACGTCAACAGTCAAAAGATCAGCAGCTGTGGATAGAGTGTTGTATAGAACATGTGCAGGACATCCTACGCCTTCAATATCTCTTCCCAGTTCAGCGTTTAGTCTCGAGAACACATTATTACACCCGCCTCTGCTGGAGCCGCCAAAGTTCGTATTTGTATTATCTCCGCAAAACGCGATAAGTTTTTCACGAGGAATATTCAGATTTTCTAGAGAAGTTTTGCAATATTCAGTGATTGTTTCAGAACGCTCATTATTTAAAGAACCCAATTTTAATAGCTTACATTGCTGGCCTTAGCATTCGCCTCTATTTTCGTATTTTGTCGAAATACGGGACAAATATGGGACAAGTAGTAATACGGGACGGGATGATCAAATAGGGTGACAGTCCCGTATATACGGGACGTATGGCAACTCTACTTATAGGTCTGTTATTTTGCGCAATCTGACTTGTCGCCTTTTTCCAGAAATTTGGAAACACACCCAGTATAAGCGAGCGATTAAACAAGTAGGTATTTGCTGTTATAGCGGCAACAGAAATACATCATCTGTGAAAATTTTAACTGTCTAACTATCACGGTTCATGAGATACAGCCTGGTGACAGACGGACGGACGGGCGGACGGACAGCGGAGTCTAGTTAAAACTATCTATGTACTGCTTTCGCGAGGGGTGGTCAGGTTGATTCAGTCTAAACTGACTTTCGTAAGGCATTTGATAAGGTTAACCGCTTTTGAAGCTCAAATCGCACGGTATACATGGCTCCTTGTTTCGGTGGATACAGTCTTATTTAAAAAAAATAGAAGTCAACTCGTTTCTGTCAGAGTACCTATACATCATTGCCAGTTAACGTTTCATCGGGAATTCCACAAGGATCGCATTTAGGGCCCAAACTTTTCATCATTTTTATTAGGTAACGATCTCGTGACAAAATTAGAATGTCCCTGTCTGTTGTATGCAGACGATCTGAAGTTATTCATATCCATAAATAACATCTCCGATTGTGAATTCCTTCAGAACTATCTGAATACCATTTTCAATTGGTGTTTTCTTAATCGAATGAATTTAAACATAAATAAATGCTTTGTTATTATTACTTTTACAAAAAAAAAGGATTATGAACATATATGACTACAAACTCGAAGGTCAATCATTAGAGCGAAAGCTTGTAGCCAGAATTCTTGGCGTGTTGTTCGATGAGAAGCTTTCTTTCAGAGGTCATTACGACAACATCACGAATAGAGCATTTAAACTTTCGGTTTTATATTAAGGACTACCAAAGGATTCAAAAACCCTTAAAGCTTCCTATTACTTTACAAAAGCCTATAAGAAGCATATTGGAGTATTGATCAGTAATTTGGTCACCGTACTACGCAGTACACTCTGACAGAATCGAGAGTGTGCAGAAGAAGTGTTTAAAATGGGTCTCGTACGGGATCACTTAAACTGATATTTAGTAATATTATTAGTTTGGTTGGTAGAAGTGTTTACACAAAATTATTATAAAAAAAGTAGCTCGACGTAGGTAGTAACGTATTTATTTATCCATTACATACATAATATAATCTAATACACGTAAGTTAATTTAAGTCGTAGTTATTAGTTTTGCCTGAACTTGGGAGGTCCATAGGTTTCGTGGGGGACACCCTGACTAGTGGAGATAGCGCCGCCTTCGAAGCTCGCGCTGGAAGCCGTGCTGCTGACAGTGACCGGGGACGCGATGCTGCTGGAATAGTTGGAGGAGTCCAGGGCGCTGCCGGAGTTGGCGGCCGCCGAGCTGAGGCCGAACGACTGGCTGAAAGTGCCACCGCCGGACGAGCTGGTCTGTACGGGCGGCTGGTACTGCACGCTGCCCAGGCCCGATGAGAACGACGCCGAACTCTCGCTGGCGCCGGAGTTCACTGACACAGAGTTACCACCCTTGTTGTAGTCCTGCACAATGTTGTTGATCACAGCTTGGGAGTCCTCCTTGTTCTTGTACTTGATGAAATAGACCTCTGGCTTGGATGGGGGTTTCTGCTCAATCTTGGGAAGGACGACATCGGGCTGTTCGTCGGGTTTCTTAACCAGAACGTAGACGATGGTCTTCTCTTCGTTTTGCGGCTGGATAGGGGCAATTAAGCTAGGGGCGCTAGATTCGCTAGGTGCCTTGACGAAGATGATCTTGTAATGTTTCTGGGGAGGAGGCAGTACTATGGGTGCGCGGGGCCTGACTTCTTCTTGCTCTTCGGGGGCGGCATGCACATAGAAATGTTTAAACACTTGAGCGGGCTGCTGTTGAATTTGGTAGTAGTTCTGGTATTTGTTAAGAGCGGCTTGGTATTGGCTGGAGGATTGGTACTGAGTTTGGAATCCGGTGTTGTGGTTATGACTGGGCTGAACTACATTGGCGCCGCTGTTGGAGCCGGAGGTTTGGTAATATCCAGAGCCGCTGGCGGAAGTTTGGTAGCCGGTGTTTTGTTGACCATGGTTGCTAGCGTAGCCGGTGTTTTGTTGACCATGGATGCTAGCGTAACCGGTGTTGTACTGGCCAGAGTTTCCTCCCAACTGGTATGAAGGAACTCCGTACGAGGTCTGTGGCACTTTGTAGTGGTAGCCGAGTCCGACGTCGGCTGAGACGACTCCGAGAGCCAGCAATAATACCTGGAACAAGGACAAGGTTTATTAATTCTATTGCAGTTACAAATGTGTTGACTTAGCAGCTCACACACAATCTAATACCTATTTGTTTCAAGTGACAATGAAATATAGTAGCAAGAATAAATAACAACCAACTCTATGTCCAAAAGTTTTGTGTCATGAATGATGGACACAATTAAAACTGCTTTATCAAAGCTACATGCTTGTTGGTAGAAGTTTGTGTGTGTGTTTGTGTGTGTTTGAAAGACTTCTGTGGCCCGAGCGGACGTGGTACCTCAGACCGGTCGCATCTCCTCGTCTCGAGTCGTGACCACTCAATATCACACGATGTTGCAATACAGAACGCGTTCCAGAATGAGATCTAGTTATATTGATGGAAACGCTGAGGAATGCGATAAACAAACGGAGCTCAAGCGATTGATTGATTATATCGCATGTCTATATAAAATAACGTCAAGTGTTAGGATGTGAGCGGGATAAATACAGCCTTTTAATTTATGGTTTGTTTTGTTGACGTTGTTTATTTTGAAATATAAACGCCACGAATGTTTGTTTAAGTAGGTTGGTGTGCTTTATCAACAAACATGTTGCATTAAAAAACAGGAGTATGAAAAAGGTTAATGATCCTTAATCGAAAAGAGTTTTTGTCATCTGAAACTACATGGACCAGGGACCTATGCATCTTCTGATGAAATAACACGAAAACACAAAGGACTTTTAATTGTATTCGGTAATTTGACAGTTCAAAGACGATTTTAATATTGTATAACGTATTTTAAAAAGACAAGATATTAAATTAGTTGTTCAAAGTTTGCTTAACCGCTCGATCACTGGCATGTGAAAATTCCCAAATAAAAAATAAATCTATCTTATGTAATAGTAAATAAACATTAAATTCGCGATAAATTCGCGGCACACCGGTGTGCCGGCCGGCTGTGCTCGAGCGGTACATTATTTATTCAATTTTGTTCATTCTTACACCAACTCACTATTTTTTTTGCCAAAATCTGACAGTAGAACTGTCAAGTTACTGAATACAATTAAAAGTCGATTATAGGGTACAGAACACCTTTGTTACACCCGACGACCACGCTTTAATTGTTTCGCGCTACTATCGAACGTTCTTCTCGGATAAAACTACAAATTAATTGAATCCCAATAGCATAACACATCTACAATAACATTAGATAAGAAATATTGAAGAATAGAAAGTACGGGCAAGGTCATGCGGCACGCCTCACATGTGGGATGGTTAGCGATGGTACAATGGTTGGTGCGGTCGCGTCGGTTGCGCAACCACCACAACTCTGGGGTCAGCGGCGCGGGTGCGATGAACTTGACCATGGTTGCCGGCGGCTTCCAGTTCCACATGCTAGGTGCAACAGCCAAGTGTTACAACATACAACTTCGGATGGAAGTCGTGCAATTAACTGAGCACAGATTACTGTAATTTCCGTACGTTAGTTTTGGATACCGCTACAATTACTTTTCTTGTAATGGCTTGTTAAGTTTTAGTTTAATCAATGAGATATATAATGTTTTGAGAGTAAAATGATAAAGCGTGGGTGGAAATTGTATCTAAATTTCGATGCCAGTTCGTTGATACCAGTGATTTGGGAGCTATAGTCACTACACTTAAGCACCAGTGCGGAAATAGAAAAAAGAAACGTACGACACAGCAGCCTATATCTGTAGCCTATAGCTGTGTGATATCTAGAAGGTAGTTTTCGAGCAAGTGTGCTACAAAGCCACAAGTCACAGTATCGCAGAACCACGCTGTCCTTCGTAGAGGTGCTACGCATAGCTACTACGCAACGGTGCCGGTGCTACGCGGATCTGTTGTCATAAATCAGTGCTTTTTTGCAATAAAGTGCGAAATCACAGGTTATTTTATAATCCTATTTATTAACATTTGTTTAGCAGTGTTATCTTGTGCAATGTGTAATAAGATATAGCTTCAGATGTTGCAGGGAAGACCAAGTTAATAATAAATTTATTCAAACTGCTGAAAACAGTTTGATTATATTCATAACGTCAGCCATTGATTTACCTAACATCTCTAATATTATGACTTTCTTACTTTTTTATTTATCTGTCACATAAAATTAGTGTGACATTATTATTTTGTGTAGTACCTACGAACTTTTAGACTAGGTAATAATATTTAATATATGGAAAACATATTGATTGAGCTCAAGTTTTTTAGAATATTTACATAATTTGAATGGTGGCAAATTAAAGGTACAATATTTAAAACCAGAAAAATAATAATAAGTATCTGATTTAGGAGACATTCTACAGATAATTATCCTTTGATATAAAGTCACTGAGCGGATATACTTAAAATTCCCAGAGGTATTCACATCTAAGTAAACGGTTTCATTTTTCAGGAAAATCCGCTTCAAACATTGAGAACCAATACGCTCCAAGTTCAATACTAATTGGTTTTAAAAAACAGTTTTTCCTTCGACCTTCACCCGTAGTACCGAACGGTGCATTTTTAAGGATAAATTCCTTATCACATCAGAAGAGACATAAAATAATAGTTGAGGAACACATTTTTCTCATAAATTGGCATTTGGCAAACCTACTGAAGAAATTTTTTATTTCTTGACTTTGTTCAAACTAAATTCTATTCTATTTACGGTCGTTATTAGAAATGTAATTAATTGATATTTTTTTCAATCAAAATATAATCTTTAGTAACCTGTACAGACCTACTTGTTGTAGGTACTTACCTAATATTTACACTTAAAAAGTACAAAGCTTCGTTTGTAATACATATCTAAATACAAAATAAAATAATATGTAAAAATATCAGATCAGCTTTGCCACATTTTTGCATATCTGATGACAGAGATGGCAAATTTTAAACAACCACATTTTAGCTTAGGCTATTATTACAAGGATGTATCCAGTTCTTTTGCCATTTAACAGAGAACTACGAACTTACGGTATATTATAATCATGTTTACCTTCTTAATTTATTAAATCTTAAACAATTTGCAGTTAATAAAACTTATGATTTATGACGAGTTTCTTAATTTTGGATTCAAGTTATGATAGCACGTCATCACAAGATTAAATGAATAGGTAATATTAAGTATTTTTAATTTGTATTTCTTTTTGCCGTTTGTCTTTCTATCGTTTTTCCATACCTACCTATGCAGTCAGTAATGATTTTTTGCTTAATATATTCAAGTGATATCTTGAATTCTACAAGTTTTACACCGCGTCACAATGTCTGAGGTAAATATTACGTATTCGAGAACTTAGCCGGCCTTGACTGACTGAAGATATGAAGATTCTGTCGGTATTTTGTGAAAGATTAGTATGGAAGGAAATTAGAACGGAAAAATGGCAGGCAGAGTAATATTGATACCAGTTTATCCATCGTTTAGCCCAAACTTTAATTACCTGCGATGCTACAACTGAATTATATTTAACGACTGACTGCAATGTACCTACTTCATCATAAATCACGAAAGTACATCGAAGTGGAATAAGTTAAACATTCGAAATGAAGCTATCGTAATTGTCTAGGCTGGTTTGATGCACCAATCAACCGACTGTTGGCGATGTCAAAATATAGCTTTAATGAGGAGATTTCACTATGACCACACCATCCTCATAGAGGCAAAATGCCCAAACAGCCAGTTACTACCTACTTTTATTAGTCTATCGGCAGGACTTACAGGAATATTTGTAAATCCACCTTAGCCCTTACTTCTAACCAATACCTACGAGTATGTATCATGTAAAGAGACCATGCAGCTCTGCAAAACTCCTTGGTTCTGTTTAGACCTAGCGGTTTAAACTGTGAATAGTCAGTCAATTAATTAATTAAATTTATTATGTTGATTTCTACATTGACATTGAATCAACATTCATTATTGTGCATTAAAGTTAGTATGAAGTGTGTGATCGGTCCACAAAATTTATATTCATTTCCATAAATTAAAACACAATCATGATGTAACGTACAATAATACTTTAAATGTGGTCATTCACGGTTTCAGGGTTTAGTAGTTCCAGCTTTGAGATTTATAGAATTAAAATAGTGTAAAGGTCATAGAATTACATATGACTGATGATCAGCATACGATATACAAGGTGTGAACTGGTCGCTGCGATTTATCTCATCGTTATGTATAAGTATAGTTTTATACTATGTATATATATATTTAATTGTACTGCATTCAAGTCCTATCACCATATTAATAAAATAGTAAGTGATGTTTCAAATGCGATGTACTTGAAAGAATTAGCAAGTCGTCGAAAGTTAGAAATGCAAATATCTATTTGGCGTTAACAATGAAGTTAGGCAAGTTTTGAGGTATAACGCTAGATTTCTGGCTACTTTTGATTGATGTTTACTGGTATAAATGGAAATGGACCTTGTAATGTGGTTGACATGCATTATTGCCGAAATTCACTTTTATATTGAGATTTGGATTATTGGGGATTACAGATTGAAGACATTAAGGGAAATGTCGCAACATACATAATATTATGTCGTAAGAAAAGTTTTGAGTGTGGAATTTATAATCTCTCGTGATTTATTATAGGTAAACTTATCTGAATGTGCAATACCCGGTGATAAAGTATAAAAGTAAGGGACACTAACGAAACCGCGGATGGTTTGTGTGAAAAATGATTATTATTAGAGATACAGGAGGAGGTGATTTAAGAGTTCTTTATTATTATTTGTTTTAGCGTATAGAAAGAATATTCTATCAATCTACCTAGGTTAAAAAAGGTGTGAATGTTTAGACGGAGAGTAGTTTCTAGTTCTTCTGATTTTTTTTTCAAGAAGACACCGATCAGTCCTTTTCATTAAACCATTGATTACCACATTTTTTTTTCACCCAAAGAAAATATCTTACAAACAAAAAAGTTTTATACTTAATTAAGTTAATTCTTGAAACATTAATGATTATTACTATATTTTAATAGACACCGTTCAATTGTGGCTAATTATGTAAATTATGAATTAAACGTATTTAACATATCTCGAATTAAATCAAACAATAATTCAAGTGTTTAAATTATTAACTACTGAATGAATTTACTATTTAAAAAATTAAAGATGAAAAAATATTAAACATTGCTGTAATTAATTTGCCACATAAATACTAAACTTGTTAGTACTAATTAGATAATGAAATGAAAAGAAAATATGGAAGCACACTCGCAAAGCTCAGAAAGTTTCAGTCGCGTTTTAAAACCAATTTTTCACTTAGATATCATTTAAAAACCGTCTTTAGTTTCTACAACTTGGCACTTTTACTTAGAAAAACACTTGAAACACTTTTAATTGTCAAAAAGAGGACTTTTATGTTAGAAATTTAAAAATAAAAATATTGAATGGTACGTACCCAAGTAACCTTCATGTTGGGAGTCGCGGTCGCTTGTCTTACCGACTCTTGAACAGGTGATGCGGTAAGTGTCGCCTCTGTCTGCCGCCCGACTCTTAAATACCTGTCGAAGAGCCGCCTCTGCCGAACGAACCTACAAGGTTATGTCAGCGGGTTCATGCAAAACAATGAACTATGTCACATGTTTTTCACTTACTGTTCGATTTTTTTCGGCGAAAGCTTTTTGTGCTTTTTACTGCTATTTTGGCTTAGATATTATGTACTTGACTAAGTTTCTGTTGGCACAGAAATTGGGAATAAATTGAGATTGGTTTCTACTAAAATGTTTCTAATATAATTATAAGTTCTGAAAGAGCTTTTTAGTTTGGCGCGATAAGTGAATAAGATAGATCAAGGTTCAGGTTTCGAAATAGGTTTAAGCTATCCTTTTTAACACTTTTAGAGGATCTTCGTTTTTTTTGTATCTGGACTACATAAGTGGGTGGTAAAAGTATGTGCCTGGATAAGATTTTTTTCTTTGTTAACGTAAAATTAGTGAACCTTTAGGTAATTTATAAGTATTTAGTCGTTTGTAGATTTCCTGATTATTTTTAGCATAATTTTTTAATTTGGTTAAACGAGATCGGGATCGTCATTGAGAAGCTTTATTATGACTTCACCGAAGACCTTCCGAATTCGATGCGTTTGTGATTTGTATGGCAGATGACAGAATGCAGAACTAACTAACCAACTTGGGGCCTGGTAATTGTATGTGTCACTCATATCATTCATGATAGACTAACAGACAGCTTGCGCATAGCTTAACGTCAGTAACTTAAAGTCGCGTTTTTTCAACATACCTACAGTGATTCGACGCAAGAGGGCCAATTCTCGTAGGTACTTATAAACGTTCAAGTTCAAGTTTTAATGTCATCTCAGCGACCGTCAATGTCAAAAACCTGTTAAAATATATGGAAACTAGCATCCGCCCGCGGCTTCGCCCCCGTGGTGTGTCGATAAGTAGTCTATGTCCTTTTCCAAGACATGGTCTCGTGGGCTAAATTCCATCTAAATCCGTTCAGCCGTTTTTGAAAAGTGAAAGCGTAACAAACAAACAAACTCATTTTCGCATTTATAGTATTAGTTGGGATGGTGCTTTTGACAGATTGCGAGTGAGAATTTAATTCATTTTAATTCCAGCATTCTCCATCCACTGGTTTACAACCAGAGGTAAACCAGTCAATTATTCAGACCCCGCATCCTCTACGTGGTTATTTTTTTGAAATCCTTGAGCCGGGCTCCGACTTCGCCTTCCGGCTGCACCTACTTGTAGCCGGTTAAAACTAGGTGTAGCTCCACTTTTTCTATTAGCCGTAACATATACAATATTAAAGTAATATATAAGACAAAACTGGGCACAAGGGTACACTTAGTCTACCCTTGTGCCAGTTTTGTCTTAATCGGTTTAGCCGTTTAGACGTGGAAAGGTAACAGACAGATATTGCTTTCGCATTAATAGGTATGTATGTATGTCCATATAGGATCCACATAGGATATTTGTTATCCCGGGAGCCGGGAGCAGGTTCCCTTGGCGTGAGTGCGACATCCGCGGGCGAAGCCAGTATTTCATATAAGAAAGTATTAGGTTTTTGTTCAGTAGGAAATCTTTTGAGAAACTGACAAAGACTTTTTTGCTGTCAGTACCTACGCTTAATACCTCTGTTACCATTGATGACTTGATGAAGTGTTAATGAGTACATGCCTACAGCTTTTGTCTTAATCTTAAAGGTTCTAAGCCACAATGATATAAACAATCCAATAGTTAAAGGTCAAGTGCGTCTCTTGTGCGTTTGTAACAACACATAGTTTGGAATATTTACTTTGGATGACCGTTTAACAATTGTAGGATGGAACCTTCGCCTTTGCAATGAGCACCCAGAAACGTTTTTTGCTGACGCTAACAATATATTGGTGTATGAATTACCTACTATTATATTATGTTCCGGTGGGGAGAAACCAAATGTAAAAAGTAGCCAATAGCAGTTAATTTGTACTTCAACAATAGCTCTAATCGAAGGCATTATATATATGAAACTTGTACAAATTCGCTTGTGATTTAGACCACTTAGGACTCATAGCCATGTTAAATTCATTAAGTAGAGTAGCAGCATGCGTCTGAAGGTGGACTTCTGCTCCATTTCCATACCAATTCACTCGGGCATTGGCACTCGATTGCTGGACATGAGACCCTCCCAAGTTTTGCCACAACACCCTGTTCTACAAGTTAGATTAGTTCTACAAGCCAGATAAACAAAGAATAACGGTCATTGACCCACCTACATTTATTGACACACTTAATTTTA
Organism: Melanchra persicariae; assembly: GCA_947386135.1. Classification (NCBI taxonomy): domain Eukaryota; kingdom Metazoa; phylum Arthropoda; class Insecta; order Lepidoptera; family Noctuidae; genus Melanchra; species Melanchra persicariae. Next base: position 11,264,611 of record OX376643.1, on the reverse strand, counting down.
AAAACAGAAATAATGACATAAAGCTGTCCTGAATCGACATCTATCGTGATCCTTACTGTTCTAGTAATGAAAAACGATTCATAATTTACTGTCCGGGGGTACCTACGAAGAGATAGACCAATGACCGTTATTCTTCATTTACCTATGTGGCGCCTACTATAGTATCTAGTTTGATATCTTTTGGTTTATAGATGAACGTGTAAGACATCATACAAATACATGGTGTATTTGAAATAACTCAAGAGTGAAAAGGTTACTTCTAGGCAAGCGTGCTCCATCTTCGACCACATCAGCATAGTTTTTTTTTTTTTTTTTTTATTATTGATAGGCACGCGCTTGACCACTATCTCACCTGATGATAAGCGACGATGTGGTCGAAGATGGAGCACGCTTGCCTAGAAGTAACCTATTCACTCTTGACTTAAAGACTCCCAGGTTGTAGCTATCAGGAAACACAGACTCCGGCAGGGAATTCCACTCCTTAGCGGTACGCACAATGAATGTATTCCCAAAACGCTTTGTGCGTGTGGGTGGGATGTCCACCATGTACCGGTGGCGCATCGCCGTACGTCTTGTGGTCCGATGGTGGAACGGGCTAGGCGGAATCAAACTATGCAATTCCGTTGCACACTCTCCAAAATTCAACCGATAGAAAACCGACAGGCTAGCAACTCGGCGTCGATGCTCGAGACTGTGGAGCTTCGACTCGACGAGCCTATCATTGCCGATGATCCTCTTGGCTCGTTTCTCTATTGACTCAAGGGCATCAAGCTGGTATCTGGCAGATCCGTCCCAAAGATGCGAGCAGTACTCCATACACGATCGAACTTGCGCTTGATAAAGTTTGAGCAGCTGTTCCGGCGTGAAGTACCGTCGCACCTTTGCTAGAATTCCCAACTTTTTGGCAGCCACTTGAGCCTTTGCCTCTATAAATGTGCCAAAATTGAGGGTAGATGTCAACGTAACACCAAGAAGGTCAAGTTGGTCGGTTATCGGCACGGTTACACCTCGGAAAGATGGAGCTGGGTGGAATTGGCTCCTTTTAGCGGAAAAAAGACACGCCTGGGTCTTAGCAGCATTGAACTTGACCAGATTGGCATCGCCCCACTCTGAGACAGCCTGTAGGGACAAGTTCAAGCGCTCAACCATAGCCTCTCGGAGAGGCCGGATCTGCGATCCACCAGCTCGTGCGTTAGACACGTATCTCTCAGCAACAGTACTGTCGTCTGCATACCCAAAGGTACCGGGTTTTAGCAGATCATTAATATGCAGCAAAAACAATGTTGCCGAGAGCACCGACCCCTGAGGAACCCCTGCATTAATATCCAGCAGTCCAGACGAGTAGCCATCTATGACCACTCGGATAGACCGATCCCTCAGGAAGTCTGCGATCCAATCACACAATCCGGCGGGCAGACCGAAGGAAGGAAGCTTACCAATAAGGCTTTCGTGCCAGACCCTATCGAAGGCTTTCGAGATGTCAAGAGAGACCGCAAGTGCTTCCCCATGTTTCTCGATGGCCTCACTCCAGATGTGAATGGCATACGCTAGAAGGTCCCCAGTGGACCGATTTCGGCGGAAGCCGTATTGTCGGTCACAAAGGATATCGTTAGCTTCTAGGTATGCCAGGAGCTTACCATTCAGCACGCGTTCCATACTCTTACAGAGTATAGAAGTTACTGAGATGGGTCTATAATTAGCTGGTAGTATAGCACCATAGTGGTCAAATGCGTGCCTATCAATAGTAAAAAAAAAAACTGAAAGCCCTCTCAACGAGTCATTTCACCAAATCATCATTATATACAATTTTTGCTTTCAAATCGTACAATGACCTATAAACATGAACACTAAAATCTTGATATAAAAAACTGGACAAGAGCACAAGAGCAAGCCCGACTCGCCCACCGAGGGTTCTGAACAAACACGTAGATAATTATGTAGATAGCGTCTACTATGGGAATCGAGTTTCGATTTAATACAAATAATAAGTAGGAAGGACAAACTTACATTTTTAGTTGAAATTATTTTTATTTTATTTTTTCTGAATGACCACTAGCAAGTTAACACGCAAGGGCTATCAACTGCTTAACCGGACTAAGAGTTGAAATTATTGTTCTCCCATATACGTCACCGTCAATAATTTAACTGCAAATATAAGTTTGTAATCGTGTTTTTATGTGAGACAACTGCAAATTATCTATTTTCAGACTTTTCCCTTTACTTGTGCCGAAAGAACTTTCTTCTTGTCAAATTTAATGATTCTAGGTCAACTGGAAGTAGCCTAGGTTTTGATTTTCTTGTGAGTATCAAAATATGTCGCAGAAAATGATGCATAAATAGCCGATTTTTTAATGCGTTGACTCTGAAGCTTGATTTTTTAGAGCTCCAAGGAGCCATAGACCTACGTACATATATGATAATAGCTTTTGCCCGCGGCTCCGATCGCGTCCTTCTTCATATCCCAGACTATATCTGCCAAATTTCACGACGATTCGTTCAGCCGTTTTAGCGTGGAAGCGAAAAAGACAGACAGACAGAGTCACTTTAAGATTTATAATATTAGTAGGCTATATAATATTTTCTAAAAAGTTAGGGATATTTACAAGTATGAAAACTTCGATAATGTAACCCAAGGTGTGAAAAAAATTCCAAAAAAAATCCTTTTATCGCGTACGCTGTTGACAATACAGCAGAGTGATGTACTAGAGTTTTATAGATGTTATAAATATCTACAAAAAAGTCCGCAATACCATATGTCTAACTATTATGGTTAAGTCACCATGACCGCTTTTTGTTCAATAATTAAATTCAATCAAACCCCGGGTAAAATGCAAAAACGGTGATTTTGGTATCATGATATTAATCCTTATCCATTTAAATGGTTTGATAATTATGGTTGATTATGTCCATATAAGATACAATTTGAATTATTCAAATCAGATCTTTCGTTTTAAAGTTACGACGGTTATAAACACGCTCTAAGTAAGAAAAATGTCCCGGCTTGAGCGAACTGGGGAGAATCTTATCGAATATCCTTGGTCTGATAAATGCCGTGTTTCAAACACGGCATTTCGATAAAAAAAACGAGAATAACAAATGTTTGTTTTTTTTCGAAAATAAACTAAATCAGGGGTGAAGGAGGGGTGATAAAGTTCTTAGGGGAGGACATTATTGCTTGCTTCAATTTACGTTGGAATGCTATGAAAAAACTAACCTTTATAAAGGGGGAAGAGGGGGCGTTGAAGTTCGTGGAGTACATACTTAATCCGCGCGGACGAAGTCGCGGGCGAATCCAATATAGTATTTACTTTACCTCTCCATGATCTTCCGAGGCTTATTTCAAAACTTTAAATTGAACAAGAAAACAGCTATAGCAGTTGGCAATTGTTTATTTGTTATTTTATCATAATAATCATCAACTTGCATACAATAAATCATTAGTTATTGAACTTTGTAAGCTGTTCTTCCGTATTTTTAAACGCCAAAAATTATAGTCAATAATTTATTTATGACAAGGCACAGATTACAGTGGACAAGGTAAGAAGTTTCAAATATTATAATGTTGCATGTGGTAGGTATCAGGCATGGTCTTCCTATGATCCTACTATCAGATGATGATATCGGTCAGTTTATTCCCAACAAGGGAGTCGAACCGGAGTAGCTGAAAAGAGAATTTTACATGGATATTATCTTCTTTAAACAATCTGCCTAGGCTTATTCAACCTTTTCCCAACTATGTTCGGGTTGACTTCCAGTCTAACTAGAGGCACCTTAACCAGCATTCTACATAGAGCGACTGCCTATCAGAAATGGATGGTCACACTTATCCTGCTAACATTATCTATAAATGTGTGAGTCTAGATCTGCCTGCCCCCACGGGAAACAGACATGAGTTTATGTAAATGTAAGTATGTACCTAAGTGTTGTGGTTAATCGGTGACACCTTGAACCAACACGCGGGCAAAGCCAAAAGCGTCTGTGTTCCCTTCCACATAATAACACGTCTGCCTTCAAAGCGAGAGTGAACAGGCATCTTCTGGGCACGCTCGCTCCATCATGGACCTCATCTATCGCTTTCCATCAGGCGTGATCGAGGTCAAGAGCAAGCCCATTACTCGATAAAAAAATAAATAAAAAAAAGGCAACCAAAGGAAATCAGGCATTATGTACATGCAACGTGTAACAGAATAACCGCAATACCTCTTAAGGGGTCATTGTACTCATCATTATGAACAACTTTGGCTCTGGGACCAACACGGAAATCGCGAAAAAAACTCGACTGCTCTGAGCAGCTGATTTTTTTTTCGCGATTTCGGGGTTGGTCCCATAGTAAAAGTTGTGCGAGACTGATAAGAGAAGGTGGCATCCATCAAATGAGATAGAAGTCATCTTTCATGGTCGAACCACATTTAGAAATTCTTCCTGAACTTCTTCTAATTGTAAGACATCGACATCAAATGGGCTTCATTATGTGCCATTGATTTTATGTCTCAATAGTAACGGTGAAATTCGCTTACAGACGCTTGAAAATGCTGCTGTAGTATTGTTAATACATATCTTAATCTTAATAAGAATAAAATAATATATCTAGCCGTTAAATTGATTTTTCTTTCGAAAATCCAAACGCATCCCGCGCCCCCCTTGCCATCTCTCTACGCCTAGGGAGGCGCGCTCCATTGGTTGAGAAGTTCTGATATATAGGTACACCTACACTCCGTCTGAACGTGATGTCTCCCTTCGTAGAAAACCACACAGTGAGTATCTTTAGCATATGCTGTGGGGCTTCAAGAGTGGGTTCTCCATCTTAGTGGGGTAAGTCTCGAAAGGGATATCTGCCAGAGTTGCGAAATTGTTGGAAAGAGTTGCCGCGGCTCTGGAACACAAAAAGCATTTGGAGGAACAGGGGTCTGCCCGTGGCAGGGTATTGAAGGCATTGGCTATGTCAAGAGACACCGCCAAGACGACCCTGCCCCAGGACACCGTTCCCCCGTCGTGAGGGCTCTCACGCGGATGATAGCGTCCATCGTCGAGCGTGTGTTCTCCGCCAGATCCGGCCCAACCCTCACTAGGTGCCCGACGAGGCAGTTTGCAATTACTCTTTCAAAGAGTTTGCCCAACTCGTCGAGCAGCACGATGAGTCACTGCGGCCGTGGAACGCAAAGGGCATTTGGAGGAATGCGAATGGTTTTTAGGCAGTAAGAGTCTGCCACTCCCTTCCGCTCCGCCCAGAGTGGAAGGAGTCATTTGATGATTTCCCATCCATAAGAAGGTCTAGATAGAAGTTGGAGGGGGGTACCTATTTTTTATTTTGTGATCGTTTCTTGGCTGTATAGCAGATACAGAACACCACCCTTCACCCAGGGTGAAACACCCTGTGTAGCATGATAAACATAGGTGTTGCCTAAAACATAGGTTCTGCCATTACTAAAACATGTAACCTTACTGAATAAACGTTTCAGTTGCGCCATACATTGTAAGGGTAGGCGTAGGCGTGACGGTTGAGATATCAATCTAATTTATTATTTTTACAAAGTAGCATTTCAATAAGAACATTCTAGAAGCTTTCAATAAGGGCTTTATGGAACTAAAAAAAATATTCAGGTAGGTGGAAAATTATCAAGCGAAATTGATCACGGGGTCTTAAATGAAGCCAAACGTTACTTAATTGATTTTGTACTTAGTGGGTACATAAAAGAAATAAGTACTTCAAAATTAGATCGGTTAAGAACATGGTCTCTTAATTATTTTTATTGAAAGAGCTTTAAGCTCTGTATAAAAAAAACCGGCCAAGTGCGAGTCGGACTCGCGCACGAAGGGTTCCGTGCCATTATCTATAAAAAAACGGCAAAAAAATCACGTTTGTTGTATGGGAGCCCCACTTAAATATTTATTCTATTGTTTTACTCCAAAAAAAGGAGGAGGTTCTCAATTCGACTGTTTTTTTTTTGTGTTTTTTACCTCATATCTTCGTCATATATGAACCGATTTGAAAAATTCTTGTTTTATATACTTCTCGATTGTTCCCATTGAAATTTTATCTAAATAGCTGGAAAAAATATGTGAAAAAAATCATACGAAATTGTATATTTTTGCTTTTCTGTGACTTTCCAGTGGTGTGAGGTAGGCCACTAAAAAGTGGAAAATAAAAAACTTTTTCACAAAAAAAAACCGACTTCCAAAAAAAACACTACAAAGTACAAAATAACTTTAATTTCGGAAGTCGGGTTCAAATAACGAAGAAGCAACCAAAAGCACTGAGTTCCGAAATTAAAGTTATTTTGTACTTTGTAGTTGGTTTTTCTAGTATTTATTGTTATAGCGGCGACAGAAATACATAATTTGTGAAAATTTCAACTGTCTAGCATAGTTCATGAGATACAGCCTGGTGACAGACAGACGGACAGCGGAGTTTTAGTAATAGCGTCCCGTTTTTACTCTATGGGTACGGAACCCTAAAAATATTATTATGGTATATTTTATCATAATTATTTCTTGGGATGTATATTTTCAAGTTCAGTAAACTACGTAGGCAGGTAGACATGAATCCGGCCTGTGGGAGAGTTAATTAAGTATTGAAGCCGTAGAATCTATCTACTTAGAGGTATTATATTAGTTGGAAGGAGCCAGCATGCTAACTCACGATTTGTCCGATCAAACAGTAATTCTAACCAAGACCACTGGCATTTTTTTTTACGGGAGGAAATCCTCATGGATGCCCTCCGCCCTGGGGCGGGCGGAGGGGTCTGTCAGACTCTTACTGACTAAAACCACCCTGGTGTTCCATCTCTCACCTACGCCGGGGATCGCGGAAACTTACGCGACTTCCGTAATCCCCGGCTGGTGCGCACGCCTCTGTGGGCCACCTCTCGTCTGCGAGTGAGGTGTTTGACTCAACCCGCAACGTCAGAGGGGCGCACGGGAACACCACGCGCCGCCACCTCGGGTCCGGATGAATGGGGGGCGACGGACGTCCCCGAGTCCGACATCCATGGTCCCAGTTAGGGAGGCCGAAGAAGGGCAGCGTATGCCCTCCTCCGATGCCTGGTGCGTCTGCTGCGGGCCGGGAGAGCACTCGACATCTCCCTCTCCCTTTCCGCAGACTCCTTCTGCGCGATAACTGCTTCGCAGAAGGAGACCACCGCGTCCCAGGACTCCTCGCCGCCGACCATAGATCGGACTACGGCCGGCAACAAGAGGTCAATGCCTACCACAGAGACGAGACAGGGCACGGCGCGGCTCCTCCCACTGGCCTAGGCCAAGACCACTGTACCTACATAATAATATGTATAATTTTGCTTAGTTAAGCTTTTCTAATTTATGTTCATCATCCTCATCATATCAGCCGAAAGACGTCCACTGCTGGACACAGGTCTCCCCCGAGTATCGCCACAACAACCGGTCCTGTGCGTCTCGCATCGTCTGCGACCGTCACCAGCTGGTCAATAGTCCACCTTGTGGGGGAGGCCTAGTGCAGGAGTTATGTTCGTTCTAACAAAAAAAAAACAGACAGTGCTAAGTAACAATGAAGGGATCTGTCTCCTGAAAAAAGCTAGGCTCTTATGTAGGTAACTACCTGTGTCAAAGATCAAACTCATACAGATATTGATAATAATCGACCCCCAGACTCTTAGGTACAGTCTCAGTACCAACTTTAAGTTTTTTTGGTATTCTTCATAATCTCAAATTTGGCTACTCGTATATCCAACCCACTTGAAAAATTCACCTGGAGTGTATATGTCGCGCAACCATTTGGCTTAATTAGCTGGTTAATTGGCTGCCTAGCCATTTCATTGAACGGCACCTTTTAATCAGCGGCCTGAATGACATCCAGCCAATGCGATTCAGCAGATGCTTAGGCCGTTCATAGAATAAGGTAGGTAACCGGGTGACGAAAATATAGGAAATATTTAATTTCGGAAATTATAAATTCTAACAACTACTTATCAATTTCAACATTTTAACGTCGACGACGGAGCCCCGCTGCATGGGGCTCCTATTATTTCTATCTGCAGGAAATTAACCTAACATGAATGGTATTAATGGTATTATGACGGGTTCTTTAAAAAACATTTTAAAAAAACTTTTATTTTTTCTGTTGTTTTTCGTTTTATTACAGCGACTTCCGAAATTAGTCGGTTGTATTTTTTTGTAAAAAAGTTTTTTTCGTAATCCGTAACCAACGCGGGAAAGTCACAGGAAAGCAAAATACGCAATTTCGTTTACTTGGATGACATAATTTTTCCAGTTATTTTGATTTTAAAAACCAAACTACTCAACTGATTTTGATGAAATTTCTATGGGATCAATCGAAAAGCATATCCTTATAAATAAAATGACGGAATTATGAGGTAAAAAAATAAAACATTTTTTTATGTCGGTTAAATATACAACTGGTTCAAGATCAATTTCTTGTAAAGTAAGGTTAAGGTATAGATGGTAAGGTCATTACATGCCAAAAATATGCGTCAGTCAAAGATGAGAACCAGTTCCGGTTTTATTAATGATTTATTGTATAACTAGTGACCCGCCCCTGCTTCGCACGGTTTATGTTGTAACAAATAACAAGATATTCCTTTGTCACAAATAACCGAATGAATGTCACAATTATCTATGTGATCGCGAAACGGCGAAAACCGCATTAAAATCCGTCGCTGATTTGAAGAACAATTGATTGTGTCCTGTTATCTAAGTCATTTCATTTTAAATGGTACAAAAAGGTGTATTCTAATAAACATTCCTATGATATTATAAATGCGAATGGCATGTATTTAACGCGGCGACAAACTAACCTGTTATAGGGTTTTAAAAATAATTAAGATGGGTAGCAAAAATAATAGGTTGGCAGCTACAGTGAAGTAGCATTTTAAGTATAAAGTAGCAGCTTCATATAGAGTTGTGAGCTCTGTTTAAATTTAAATTGGCAGTGATTCTAGTATAAATAAATAAATATTTTTGGGTGGTTTAAAAAAAATAACCACGAAGGGGATGGCGGGGTCTGTTCACAGCCCCGTGGCTGTCAGACTTATACAAAAAGCAACGTTGGTTTATAATATGTTGATTATAGTTTGGATATCTTAATCATTTATTATTTTCCGCACAATTATAAGGAAATGCTGCACAGATAATTTTGCAATATTTTATTTGCGTATTAAATATTTTTATTTATTTTAATCTTTAATCAATGTGCAAGATATGTAGGTTACCTCGATATTGTATATAAGTCTAGAGTCTACGATTCAGCCTTGTAGTATTTTTTAGTATAGGTACTTATTAATATGTATTATAAAAATGTTTAAGTAATGCGTTTTCATTGAAGTGCCCCTGGAGATTAGTTTATTTATGTAGCTTGTGGTTATCCTCAGAATTAGCACTTTGTCATTGTAATCTGACAATCTTCCTAGTGCATAAAGCTATCGTCTGCAAATGTTTTACCGTGAATCCCTTGCATAAGCCGGTCGATTCTGGAAGAAATCTCACTTAGAGAAGTTAGGTGGAGTGAGATCGGCGCTAGGGATTGACAGTTAACTTCACTTAAGTTATCACGGTAATGCCCAATTACGCAAACCCAAGTTATCTTCTAATTCAGAGTTAGTTGGTAACAAAACAACCAAACAATTATTAAATATCAAACATTCCATATAGGTATATAATGACCCCAAGTTAAAACTAACTGGAATACAAAAATAACTCTGGTACAGTCGATCTATTGTGTCGACATCTCACCGTGTACACTTCAGCTGTCATTCCATCTTATTTGTATGGTTTGACAACTCACCCGATGAAATGGAAACCCTGGAACATTTAACCCCCCTTGACCTCGATCACGCCTGATGGAAAGCGATGGATGAGGTCTATGATGGAGCGAGCGTACCCAGAAAATGGTACTCCCACGCGTCGATGAAACACAGCAGGCTGCTTGACGTCGGACTCCGGTGGGAGAGTGGTCGCGAACCAGGCGGGTGTTAGCCCTACCACCGCAAGGGAAGGATTGGCCAGTCTTATAAGGTGTCAGGTGAGACTGTCCAGGACGGACTGCCCATGCCCAGAAGTGGAAAAACATACAGACATTGAAGATTAGGTCAAACGGAGACTGTAGCTTTGTTTGCAGATTATCAGTTTACCAGTGGTTGGCGGCCTCTGGTATTGCGGATATAGCTGACAACCACGTAGGTCACCTGCAAGTTATTTTTTCGACACCACAGGATTTTAGATAGTGTGTATGGGCGAATATATCTCACCATTGGTGAGATGGTTACCTATAGCTCTAATAAAACGTCTTCTGGTATGAACTCCAACCGGTTTCTTAAAAAAAACTAACTATTTTTTATTAAACAACTTAAAAAATGTCGTTTATCAACAGGTCAGTTTGATAGAAAAGTTTTAAATGTTGACCCAACTTGAAATGGTCGATTCGCGCTACCCAAGGTTCATTGGATTTACCCGAGAGCTTTTAATATTGACTTGTTTATTGGTTAAGACGTCATCGTGAAGAATTTGAAAAAGGCCCATTTAATGTGCTGTCATAAACGGACGGAAAAGTCGCAAGACATTAGTTTGTGGACAAATGTGTAAGTACAGTATTTATGGAAAAAATAAATAAATAATAATAATAAAAAACAATATAAAAATAATAATTAAAACAGTCGCTACAACAATGAAATCTATCTAAGTAAATAACGTAATCACAATAGAAAAACAAAAAAAAAATTAAAATGTCGCAAGTTCATACATTCAGTGGTCAAACTATTTGTTTTTTTAAGTTGACAGTATTTTGAAAATTTTTACAATGAATATGTCAACAAATTAGTTATAATATTTCTATTACATTTTACCCGCAGTAAGAGTATCCGCAGTTTAATCTGTATTTTATTGTATTAGTTAGTATTGTTTATTGTAGGTATAGGTTTAATGTGCAAAAGTTGTTTACAGTATAAGTACTATTAGATCTTAATGTACACGTCTGTTGATAGTTACCTGGGAAGGATCTAACGCCTAAGGTACAGGCTCGGCCTAGTTTAGGTGTTAGTGGTCATTCGAATTGTGTTCAGTTGCAGAATTGTACCTACTGTTTACCAAAATCAACTTGTAAATATTTTTTGTGTCAATAAAGCTTTTTTATTTATTTTTTATTTTATATACCTACACTTGACTTGCCAGATTATATTATTTTTTGGCTCAATTTCGGAAATATTGTTAGCAGCAGCAGTGACAGCAGTCCACTTTCCATAACGATATTATTGGTACCTACTTAATCAGACAGTCTTATACGTCGTGATTCCAAACCTTCATTTAAGTAATATTATCTTATAATTATTATCTACCTGTACTTACAGTTAAATAAATTACAGCCTCCAATAGATTGTTAAAATACAATAGTACCTAGGTATATGCCAAATGAAAACTCCTCAGCTCTCGTGAAAAATCGAGTAACTGCTTGCAGATGTCACGAAAAACTCGATGATCACTCGGAACCATAGAGCTCGGAACCTATACATGGCCCAAGTGTTTCAACCCCAACCGCACCAAACAGATTTTTCTCTAAAAATGAATCCCTATTATTATACACGTGTCTATCTGCGATTAGCATCCAGAAATGTTAACTCCAAACTTTCGCATTTTATTGTACGAGTTCGATAACACGTTTGACGGCATCTATTTTCAGTTCGCGGATCACATTGTAGATCCGAGGACTCATTAAAGAATGCTACAATTTTATAAATTGCCACATCCGATTCGAATGAGTTTTTCAACGACCGTTTTTTTTACATTTCTGTTTTTATTGGTCATATTCATTATTCATGTGCCGATTTGCCAAAATCTTCGAAAAATCTACCAAATTTGAAATCATCGCAATTAAAATCCGGTAGCATAGACCACGAGCTAACCAATGTTAATTAGCTCAACCTATGATTAAAATGGGGTAAATTGTACCTAATAATACCAGCCTCTTACTGCCCCACTGCTGGGCAAAAGCCTCTTCACGTACAGAGAAGACGTGCGTTTGGTAGACAATCGAACCTGAGTCAAAAACATGCTTCAGCTTTTGTAACGATAAGTAACGAGTCAAGATGACACCATCGTTTAAACCGTGACAGACATGGGTTAATAAATTTATAAACACGAGGTCGTTGACTTGTGATTAAATTAACAAGGTTCACTGGATAGGCAGGTGCTAGGTGGACACGAAATTATTATCTATTGGCATATGAGATGATGTTTTCGACTCATTTCTAGCATGTTAATCTATTAATTTAACGTTTTTTTTTGCGCCGATGCTGCTTTTCAAACTTTAAAAAAAAAACTTATGTAACTCTCTTTACTTAAAATTCAAGCCTATTAGATATGTAAAAGGTTGACTGGACAGTTGGACACATGATTATTCTTTTTGGACCGGAATTGATTATAAAACAGTATGACGGAATCATTACATCATTGTGAACTTGAAAATCCACATTATTTTCCCTATGTCTAGTGAGCTTTAATCTGATGCAAAAATCAAAAGCTTTTTTCCTTTGGTTTTTGTGCACATGTTTTTTTAATGTCATCACTTTTTAATGGTATAATTATCTAATTATAGATAGCCGTTGTGGCTAAAACTGCGGTTGGTATTTTAGTTAATGTTCCTAGACTAAATAAGGATCTCTAAAAATATCCGCATTCACATGATATGATTATAAACTAGTTTGCTCATCATGGTTTTGAATCCATTTCAAGAAGCTACTCAAATCCGCGAATTCACGGCCATAATAATATTATGCTAGTCGCATATTATGATAATATGTATTGATTTGCATAATAATATTTTACGAACAAGTTGATATTTTAATGTTTTTTTAGGGAGAATTTAGTTACACGTTCATTGACTTATTAATTAGGATTATATACCCACAGGATGAAGCGTTTAACCCTGGAGAAGAAGTACGTACCCTCAATATCGATGCTACTATTGTATTTAAGTAAGGAGATATACCTACCTGCTTTCAACAATTTATGATAGGTGGTAGTCGCCAGAACCGGAAATCTAACAAACTCAAACTAAAGTAAGACTCATTATCCGCCTAGCCTTTTCCCAACTATATTGGGGTCGGCTTCTAGTCAAACCGGATTCAGCTGAATACCAGTATTTTACGTGGAGCGGCTGTCGACCAGACCTCCACAACCCATAAACTGGGTAACACGGTACCTATTTCTTGGCAAGATTGGAGTCAGATTTTCTGGCTTCTGACAATCCGTAACGACTGCCACAGATCTACAAATTACAGCCGGGACTTACGAGGCAAGGATGCGTTTCGTTATCTTAAGATGGTCACCCCTACAAAGTGTAAAATAACTATGATTTCGGAAGACGGTGTTTTTTGTTGTTTCTTCGTTATTTGACACCAACTTCCGAAATTATATGTAAGTAGTTATTTTACACTATGTAGTTTTTTTTTGTTTTGAAGTCGGTTGTTTTTTTTGGTAAAAAGTTTTTTATTTTTCACTTTTTAGTGATTAGCTTTAACTAAACCCAACGCAAAAAGAATCATCAAGGTCGATTCATAAACAATAAATTTATTCCTGAATAGATAACCCCAAAACCAAATGGTTGAATTGTACACATTTGCGTACCCCTTCACAGCGTACCGGCGTGGTGATATGTTATGAACTGGTGTAAACAATAAACATACATGCTATTTCAGTAATCCCGACCCGCAGGTTTGTTTTCCCTTATTGAAGAGTTCCGTTACATATCTCCGAAGTTCTGTATCAGATCTTCACCAAATTGAAATGGGACCAGTCCGGGAAGATACTCTTCCAAACAAAAAAAAAATCATCAAGATCGGTTCATAAACAATAAAGTTATGTCCGAATAGATAACCCCAAAACCATGGTAGAATTGTACTCATCTGCGTACCCCTTCAAAGCGTACCGGCGTGATGATATGTTATGAACTGGTGTAAACAATAAACAGACATGCGATTTCAGCAATCCCGACAGGTTTGCTATCATTTATTGAAGAGTTCCGTTACCTATCTCTGAAGTTCTTCATTAGATCTTCAACAAATTGAAATGGGATTAGTGTGGGAAGATACTCTTCCAAACAAAAAAGAATCATCAAAATCGGTTGACAATTGGCGAAAATATCGCTGAACAAACATACAAAAAAAACAAAAAAAAAATACAATCGAATTGAGAACCTCCTCCTTTTTTGCAAGTTGGTTTAAAATAATCTTGTGTGTTTTAACTTGCCTCAACATTGAGTATAATTAGGATTTAGGAATTTATGTATTTAAATGATCAATTTGATACTAAATCTGGAGCATTTTTGTAATACTTATATGTTTATTTTGTTTGACGGCGCCATTAAGTTAGCGGCCTAAATGACATCCCGGCATTTAATTGAACGGCTAGGCATATGATTTGATTCACTAACATTTAATGATTTGCCTAGGCATGTTCACTGAAATTTAGTTCCATAAACGACATTGCAATATGTTTGTGTTTGCGCGTGTGATGATGTTGGCCGCTGCACGCGCCATCTGTCTGTAAACGGAAAAAAACGTCCGACGCGCCGCGAGACGCCACGACGCACGCGACGCGCGACGACCTGCGTCTCCGTAAACGAGGCCTTAGGCATTTTCTTTTCAACCTGCGGAGTATTAAAGACATTTAAACCATAGATTTAAACGGGATTGTTTTAATGACATCAATAACAAGAAAAACTAGTAGAATAGAAGAGCACCCCTCTTCATAAGATCGACGACTACTGCCTGTGGCTTCGTGGCTCCCAAGCAGAAGACCCGATTTCAATACAGTTTTTTCACAGAAGTTGTGTTTTTAACTATTTTTATGAAATTTTAAGGATAAAATAGAATCTAGATACAATCAAGTTTTGCACAAGTGTTTCTAACACATTGGAGATGATCCCGGAAAGGGAATGCATTTGGTATGAAAGTTATTATGGAAGACGCCGATGAGAAGTCATCGGGTTGTTGCGGAATAATCTCCGTTTATATCACAACTACGGATAAATACATCCTGTCCGGCCCCGGCGACACACCGTGTGTCGCGAATTAATCGCGAATTTAATGTTTATTTACCTATTACATAAGATTTATTTTATTTTAGGGAATTTTCACATGTTAGGCCTGAGCGGTTAAAACGTGTATACTAAGAATTATTTAGACTTGTTGTTCTTTAGAACACCTATGTTTTTAAACGCATTAAAACGTTGATATTTCATTAATGTTTTGAATCATTATTACCTATACCTATTCATAATTAATTGTGATGGTCATATGCATAATTATGTGACCCGAAGGTGAGTTATTATAAATACGGAACGCTTCGAGACTAGCCAATCATTCATCTTGTAGTCAAGGAGGTTGACTCACTCGACTCACTTCCGGTCAACGGAAATAAAAAGTCTGCCCTTTGTCATTCTGAACGTTGTTTTTGTCTGGGAATGTTTGAGCATACATCATAAGCGTCGGGTGCAGTTATTAAATCAATTAATGCGTCTTCTTATTAATACTAGGAAATGCCTTAAATTAACGCTTAATATGTAGAGGTACTAGTGCGCTGATGAATTCTTCATCTTTGGTAATTATTTATTTAGGTGTCACCTAGTGTTGGTGAAAACGTGCATTTTTTTTTTTAAGAAAAAAATATGTGTACCTGTACAACGTGTAACAGAATAAACGCAATACCTCGAAGGTTTAAGTATCTACTTGGATAGTTGTTAAACTTTTCCAAGTAAACCTTCGTAGGAGTACCTACTAATTAATATTTCGTATTAATATGATGTATAATGTTGTGTTAAGACATTTTGCCTGTGCTTATTTAGAAGTCTAAGTTAGTGCTGAATTTACAAAACTGCGTTTGATTTACAATTTTTTTTATAAGGTTTGCCAAGTTTTCAACCCTTTATGCTGAGCGTTTGCTATGTTAATTCTTTTATTTACATGCGAGCTTTGTTTTTTTTTGTTAATTGTTACCTATTATTTAAATGTGTATTTTACGAGCTTTATTTTATTTTCTTAACCTATACTGGGGGCCTAAATAAAAAACTTTTCTGTAGCGTTAACGCCAGACGCTCACGACAAAATGTATGGGAATGACATTAGGTGATAACGTTTCCTTTCCACACCTAATGTCATTCCCATACATTTTGTCATCGTGAGCGTCTGAAGGCACCCTGGTCGTCTACAGCTAGGCAAAGTCTGCCCCAATATGTTTACCTAATGCTAGCTAGCTTCCCAAAATAACTTTGCTTACAGGAATACTCTGTGCAAAAGTGCACAAACATAAAAACATGAAAACTCATTGCAACGTATTTTTTCAGTCTATTTTACATATTTTGTAGGTATGTGTGGATTATGTGCAATTCTAATCCTAATATATAAAATTCTTCCGTTACTGACGTGTGACTGATTGAGTGACTGACATACCTACAACGCACAGCCGAAACAACTGGTCGTAGAAAATGTACAATGATAGATTAGGTACAGGAATAGAGGAGTACACCTATGTTTGCGCACACATATACCTGGCTGAACTCTGATGAGATTGGCCACCGTGATTGAAATTCTTAACTGGACTGTCCTTGCAACTCGGAAGGTGGAATAGGCACTAAGGCTGCCTATCCATTGATATGGGGCTAGGCAGCGGAGCGCCTCGACGCTGCCTTACTCCGCCTCAATGGACAGGCAGCCTAAGACGGGTGCCACACGGCGCGTCGGTATAATAGTACATTACGATATTAGTGCGTTAAGATGGTTATAACATGCGAGGCGGAATTTCAGCCCGAGCTGAAGGCGAGGGCGTAATTGAGCCGAGCATGTTATAACCAATACGCACGTATATCGTACGACGTTTTTTAACACATTTGCGAGGAAACAGAAAAAAAAACATTTTCCACTTCAAGAAATTTTCATACGCGGTTATGTATCTGTCCTTGGATATTGACGGCAGCAAGCTGTCGCATGCGGTTCGCGCTTCTGTTAGTATATACGGTGGAGTTGATGTAATATATTGCTCATCTTCATTATTGAAAGTTGTCATTTTTAGATATTCACAATACAAGTACAAAGAAAAGAAAATTTGATAAAAATGGCGCGAGGATTATTTTCTGCCGTGGCTGCGTGAAAATGTTGGCAAAGACGCTAGAGCATGCAGCCAAGTTTTTAAATTACCGAATAAACTGTTTTTTTTATTTTAAATAAACTCAATCTGTGAATGCACACTGTTGCTTTCCCGCCATTTTAACAGCGCGCTAGCGCTGCCTACTGACTGGCGCCGCGCGGCGATTAGTTCGAAATTTGAATAGCAACAGCGCGCTGCTCACTAGCTGGAGTCTTGCGGCGGCGATCAGTTCCATATTTGAAATGGCAAATAATACTGTTATGGAATTTGTATGGACTATAACTTAACTATTTGCTTTGGTAACACACGCGTTTTTTATGACCTGCTTTACATGCTTAAAACAGGTGGAATTACATCAGCTTTACGAGCAAGGGTGTTAAAAAAATAATTATTATTACTTTTAATAGGTGTAGCAAATAGTGATATAATGTTATTACAAAAAAATCTACTGATTAGCTATCACCTGTTTGTTAAATATAAGATTTTAAAAAACTATTTTTGTAATACTGGTTTTTTTCAACATTTACCTATACACAGCAATGTGGTTACTTATAGGGCTGTCAACTTGGTTTTAGTGTTTTATCATGTATTTATGGTCCGCCAGGTCGAAAGAAACTTTCGTAGACCGCAGAAAGCGATGGTCATCAGGGTGATAAGGGGATACCGTACGATCTCCTTCGAGGCGGCGAGCCTCTTGGCCGGATCAACGTATCGAGATTCGAGGAGCTCTTGGCTGGATCAAAACTCCTCTCAACCCCGTGCTCCTCGACATATCGAGGAGCATAGGGCTGAGCTCCACCTGGTCCTAGAGGTGGCAGCGACTTGGGCACAAATAATAAAACTCAATATTTTCTGAAATCAAACAGGTACTTACTTTTTTATTATTTGTTGTTTTAGCGGCAATAGTCTTATTTCAACTGACTACCTTAGAGGGATTACTAAGATTACAGGTAGTGAGATCTGTATCTCATTACCTGTAATCTTAGTAATCCCTTGGGAAATAAAACACTTTTTTACGAACAGCACTCTGGATTTGACTCCGGTTGGCAACCCTAGCTATGTGTGTAGACGTTTCCTTTTTGTGATTCTATATTAATATATAGATAAATTTATAATGTGAAAGGTCAATCAGTGGTCTTTATATACGCAGTAGATTTAAATTAGTATGTTTCTACGTAAGTAAATAATCTACTTACAACACTGATGAAAGTGACAGATTTATCATGGTACAGTGGTGTTTTCTAAAGAAAAGATTCGTGAAATAAGAAATAAGTAGGTACATGTAAAATACAGACGTTTACCGAATAAAAAAAAACTTCAACAAAGACCATATTTCCTTGACTATCAGATATTTAGTGATAACTTGATAAGTGTCATGCTTTAGTGTAGAAATGACGAATGAGTAACATATTTGTCCTGATACGAAAATATTTTATGAACGTCGCGATGGGCAATAAAATAAGGTTCAGCCTAGCTTATTAATAAAAATTTTACAAAAAAAATCGTAAGCTAAAAGGTATTTTGACCCTAACATTTGTTAATTTTACCCAATAATTTTAATCGTTGATCTGGTTTTAGCATACTCACATAAATTATTATTATACTTTTAAGTCAAAAAGTACTATTTTATTGGACAATAAATAAATAGCCGACACTTGTATATTTATTTTTCCCGCACTGGTTACTGCTGGGAAATGGGAAAATCCTTTTCGAGAGGAACTTATTAGCAGCGCAGTGGCCTACCCTTGTTACTTTTATGAGAAATGCCGCTAATACCTCACAGTAGCCGCAATTTAAAAAAAAAAAAATTATTGAGGAATAGGCTTGCTCTTGATCTTAAATTAGGAACTGGAGACAAGCCAGCAAATACCCTTACCTAATGGCTTTCTAGAAGCATCCAGCACCATATAACACTGCGATGGCGCCCACACACTAGCGTCGCAACTTTCTTTGAAGGCCTTTATGGAGCTTGTGACAAAGAGACATAATTATTACGAATACGATTGTCAGAAGTACAAAATGATATGGATTTAGCAATTGACATTTTTGTCGCGCATGCACCTAAACAACGCATTTTTGTTTAACATCGTAGAACCTTTTAGGCATGTAAAATGTAGGACTGGATCAACAACATTCCCATTCTATTATTTTTAACCGACTTCAAAAAAAGGAGGAGGTTCTCAATTCGGTTGTATTTTTTATATTATATTTTTTTAAGTATTATGTTTGCTAGGTATGTACCTACTCGTACCTCATTATCTCCGTCATTAATGAATCGATTTGAAAAATTCTTGTTTTATGTGAAATTTTTTTCAAAATCGATTCAGTAGTTTGGTTTTTAAATCCAAGTACATAGCTGAAAAAGATATGTGGAAAAATCATCCATGTAGTGTAGGTAAACGAAATTGCGTGTTTTGCTTTCCTGTGACTTTCCAATGGTGTTTTTAGGTCAGGTTAGTAGACCTACCACAAAAAAGTGCAAAATAAAAAACTTTTTACAAAAAATACAACCGACTCCCAGATAAAAAAGCTAAAAAATAAAAGCTTGTAAAAATCTTCTAGGTTTATTGGATGTTCACTCACCCCATCCACGGACCAACTTTGGCAAGCGAGAATGAAAGTGATTTTTTTAATTTTAATAAGTACCTACTTACACAATTATATTTACAAACCGACTTCCAAATACAAAAACACAAAGTACCTACATAATAAATTTAATTTCCGAAGTCGGTGTTTTTGGCTGTTTCTTCGCAATTTAACACCGACTTCCGAAATTAAATATATTGTACTTTGTGTTTTAAACTCGATCCAGCAGTTTGATGAGTATCAGCTTTTCCAAAATGATGTAAGGCAGTTTTGACATAAAATTGAATTGTTTTTAATTATAATGACCTACCTACCTAAATGGTCTCAATAGGTACACAACTCAAAGTCGATAATTGAGTTGATGCCAATGTTTTACTGAAGTAGGTTCGTAGGTATATTCCCACCTAAACTTCTGAAAATTACAAATCCGTTTAGCTTTATTTTTGCTTTTTGCTTCCTACCTGAAATTTGTTTTCTACCAATAGGTCATCATTTGAGGAATACGAAAACCCTTTCTAATTTAATGTAAAAAATAGATATTACCCACAAAATGGCAACGAAATTATCTCTTTGCAAGGGCCTATCAATTTATTACATAAAAAAATCATTTCGCATCCGGAGTTCGTAAAAAATATCTATTATCAAATTGTACGCGGGTAAAACCACTCTAATAACAGGCAATAAATATTTGCATTGGTCAATATAAAAATAATTATGTTAAAAGTATACTTACACGAGATTCTGTGTTATCCGAAAGCCATTAGATAAAACCATCTTATCATCGTAACTCATCCTTCTATATACAAACAAGTATCGATAAAACTTGACAAAATACTTTATCAGTTTCATAATAATTGTCACATACGTTGTTCCTTGTAATTTATGCAAAACTTAGACATTCTTGGAATTTCATAAAAACGAGTTTAGTATCCGTGATGAGCAGTGAACTATGTTCGGTCGTTAGTTCAGAGTGTGGAGCATACGCATACCAGTTATGCGACGACGCCGATGTACGTTAGACGTTCAGAAGAATAAGTTTCGCCATCAAGAGTTAGCCGGATAGAAAAGAAAAAATAGTCCAAAGTAAGTGTCTACTTTTTTAGACAAGGCGACATCCATTATCTTATCTCTGGCGCGAATTCGGCTGTATAAGTCGTCTGTTATTAAACGCATTCAATGCCTTACAAATAGCTATCCTTGAATCTTTTTTAACGGAAACTAACGGAAATCAGAATGTCCGTCCAGCCGACCGTATATATCTGTCAGTCAATAGACTGACAGGGCAGACTGTATCTCATTAACCGGAATAGGGAGATAGTTGAATTTTTCACAGAGTGTGGATTATTCTATTTCTGCTAACAAAGATACAAGAAACGTGATGGTTTCAGTTTTTCATTCCCCTCGAGTGCCATTTTCGACTCGCACTTGGCCAGTTTTTTAGACCATCAAGTTAGCGATGATGTGTTGACGATGGAATACGTTTGCCTGGAAGTATCATATTCATACTTGACTTAAATGAGTTCCCCCAGGTTGATAACAACACCTAATACCTATTAGGAAACAGAGTCCGGCAGGGGACTAAACTCCTTAGCTGTACGCACAATTAAAGACTTCCAAAACTTATTGTGCGTATTAGTGGGGTGTCCAGCATGTAGGTAGCGATGGAGATTCGCCATATGTCTTGTGTTCCGATGATGGAACTAAAGTGGCTTGCAATTTAAATGTCCAATTCTGACGCACGCTCCCCGAAATGTAACCGATGGGCAACCGACACGCTGGGAACTGGACGGGTTCAAGGCTTTGATTCGTACCATACGGCATTGCCGAGTCTCTTGGTTAGTTTCCCAATCAAACCACGCGCATCAAGCTAGTATTTGGCAGAACCGTCCAAGATACGCTTGAAAATGGTTGAGCTGCTGTCCCAGCGTGATGTAACTACCGATTCAACTTAACTAGGGTGCCCATTTTTTTGGATGCCAGAAATATAGTCCTGAACAAGATCAATACTCTGTAACTTCCGAAATTTTAGTTATTTTTATACTTTGTGCCACAAAGTATAAAAATAACTAAAATTTGTAATTTGTAATTTTTTTGTATTTTATTTCACTTTTTAGTGGTTTACATGTGCACACTTGCACAGCGTACCCTTCACAGCGTTCCGGCGCGGCATGATGTTATGTTATGAACTGGTGTAAACAATAGACATACCTGAGATTTCAGCAATCCCAGTCCATTTGCTATCATTTATTGAAGAGTTCCGTTGCCTATATCCGAAGTTCTTCATCAGATCTTCACCAAATTGAAATGGGACTCCGAGAAAGTACTCTTCCTAAACTACCCAAATCGCTTCAAGTGTGCCTATAACATTTTAAGAGTTCTCTCTATTTCTCCAGGATCCCATCCCATCCTTCGAGTAATCGGGGAACATACATAAAAAAAAGGTTCCGACGAATTGACAATCTACTGCTTTTTGAAGTCGGTTAAAAATGTGCAACTAAAATCAACTATTCGCTTTTCTTGAAATTAAATAAAGTCATGGCTGTTAGTGCTTTATGGGCTTTTCACAGTCAGTTTTTTGAGACTATATTATACAGAAGTCGGTCTGGCTGATATTAATAACTAAAGTAATTGATTTACGATGTCTCGACGACCCATCACAGACGCGTCTGGCGAAGAATGGCGAAGAGAGTTGATCCCAAATAATGGGATAAGGCTTGACAAAGAGAGAGGTCAATATGGCTGACGGCACAGGTGCTGCTGAGCTCCTGTATCAACGCGGTTTGATACTGGTTGGATAATTTGTTCGAACTAACTTGTATTAATGTGGTACACAGATAAACTCAGGAAAATCAACAAAACTTATCACCGCTAGACAACACAACAAGCGGGATCGATAGTCGAAAAGGTAAGTTGTAGTGATGGGTTTAACGTGATGAATTTGGGTTTATAAAGAATTTCAGTTTGCCAAAGCCTGCCAGGATTTGGATGGGTGCAAAACTATCTCCGTCAATGTAGGTAATGTGAAGAACAACTAGTGTGGTGTGGTGCAATTAGCTTCCAGTAATGTTTTGTTTTCAAATAATTTCACTTTGTCTTTTCTTACGATAACTTAACGCGAATAACATCTTACACGATAAACAATACGGTTTCACCAGGGGACGTTGTACAACTGACGCTGGTGTTACGTTACTAAAACATATCTATAATGCGTGGGAAGAGGCGCAAGATGCCATAGGTATCTTCTGCGACCTGTCGAAGGCGTTTGATTGTGTGTGCCATGAAACATTACTCCTGAAACTGGAGCATTACGGACTAGGCAAAACAGCCTTGAACTTAGTAAAGTCGTATTTGAATGATAGACAGCAGCTAGTTCATATAAACGGCAATAATTCAACAGGATTAAACGTGAAAATGGGGGTACCTCAGGGCTCAATTTTGGGTCCTTTTTTGTTTCTAGTTTATATAAATGATTTGCCCTATATTTTACAAAATAATCTTAATATGGTGTTATTTGCTGACGACACATCTTTAATTTTTAGAATAAATAGACATGCTAACAATCTTGACGATATAAATAACGCCCTACTGCAGGTAGATGATTGGTTCACTGCTAATAATTTAGTATTAAATGGAAAAAAAACGAAGTGCATTCGATTTACTTTACCAAATGTCAAAGGTAGTGATTGTGACATAGTATTGAACAGGGAGAAACTAGAATTCGTCGATGAAACAGTTTTCCTGGGGATTACGCTTGACTCAAGGCTACAATGGGGTCCCCATTTAACATCTCTTGCAGGAAGGCTAAGTTCAGCAGCATATGCTGTTAGGAAAATCCGCCAGTATACAGATGTTGATACCGCGAGACTAGTCTATTTTAGTTACTTTCATAGTATAATGTCTTACGGTATCTTACTATGGGGACGGGCTGCTGATATCGAGTCTATTTTTATTCTACAGAAAAGAGCCATCAGAGCCATTTACAATCTTCGCCGGCGCGATTCTCTAAGAGAACTGTTTAAAGAAATTAACATCATGACGGTGCCTTGTCATTATATCTATGAAAATATCATGTACGTTAGAAAGAATCTACATCTTTTTAGTAAACGAGGTGACAGACATAAACTATGTCACTAGAAATAGGAACCAATTAGTTCAACCAGGTTTCAGACTTGCTAAAGTAGCAACATCTTTCATGGGGTACTGTTTAAAATGTTACAATAAAATACCTCCCCATATATTAGAATTAAATGAGACAAAATTTAAATCTTGTATTAAACGCACACTATGCAGGCAAGCATATTATAAGTTAGGGGAGTATATTGAAGATAAAAATGCGTGGCTCAATGCTGGTCCTGCTCCACAACGCCACTAGGTAGCCACTAAGGGCTCAAAGTAATCTGTTAGCATTTCGTAATATTGTTGGACCGGCTGAAGATTGTAAGAATGCAAATCTTTTTCATTGTATAGACTCTACTTATTTAACATTGTATAATTTCATGCACATGTGTGAGTACTGTGTAGCTTTAAACTATAGTGATCATTTTGGGTAGGTCTTATTGAATGTACCCTGGCGATTGGGGATGTCATGCTCACTCAAAAGTCTGGCTGATGGTGGCGCATGCGTTGGATCATTTGGCTCCCTAAAAAATGGTTGAGTCGAATGGTGCTAGCGTATGCGTCATGTTCGTGAACGGGCGCCGTCAGCTGAGACTGGTCATCTCTCGGCTGCCATGGTGTATTTTAATTATTTCTTTGAATTGTTTCTTTTTTTACTCCGGACTCTTTTATCCTGCACGTCTTTTACATCGTTCTCACATATATGTATAACTAGCTTTTACCAGCTGCGGCTTCGCCCACGCGATTATCGGAAATAGCAAGGTTTCTTGATTTGTATTGTAACTACACCTACTCTACACCTACCTACACCTACCTATACCTACACTACACCTACCCTACACCTACCCTGTACCTACCCTACACCTACCCTACACCTATCCTACACCTATCCTAACCACCCAAAAAATACTATGACATGTTTCTGGTTTCCTGGTACTTGATGTTTCTGGTCTCCTGGTACTTGTGAATCTGAAGTACTAAGGCAGCAGCGGCTCTGAGTTTCCACTTCCTCCTCGGTCTTCATTGATCCATGCCACTTACCGGGATAAAAAGTAGCATATGTCTCATTCCAGGATATGAACTACATGTGTGCCAAATTTTATCCAAATCCCTTCAGCCGTTTTTGCCTGATTGAAACACAAACATACAAACATACAAACATACAAACATACAAACATACAAACATACAAACATACAAACATACAAACATACAAACATACAAACATACAAACATACAAACATACAAACATACAAACATACAAACATACAAACATACAAACATACAAACATACAAACATACAAACATACAAACATACAAACATACAAACATACAAACATACAAACATACAAACATACAAACATTCACATTTATAATATTAGTAGGATTTCAATATGAATGATGTAACCATAATTTTGTAACAAAATATCATTTTTAAAAGAGTGTCCGTGGAGTTTCTTGCACGTTCTTCTCCATAGAGATCTACGCTTTGGAACGTGCAAATAGCTTCATCTTTTTGACCGACCGACCTTGACAATTCAAAAGTGCCTGTAAATGGTCTAATTGAAATAAATGCTTTGACTTTGACTTTGACTTCCAAAGCAATGTCGCTTACAAAGTTTTGAGCGAATCCTCTTTAGATTGTTGATTATGAATTTTATTGTTTCATAAGAAGGCGCCACTGCGCGCTCGGCGTCCTACTGCGAAATTATAAAATGATTTGTCCTGACTGATGGATCAACCGTACAGCCGTTAATTATTCGGTTAGACCGTTTTCGGTTATAGCTCATACTCGATCACCGACCATTTTAAAAGAGCCGATCTATTCAGTCAACATCTCACCGTGACATAGGTGGAGTGAGCGCATGAAGTGAACTGACATTTCATCTTGTTTGATTCGATGAGTACAATATGTATGATGAGTACGTAAGAAAATAATTTAAGAGTTAATCTTAAAAGAAGGGTAGTTAGTGCTACATTTTGCTTTAACAGTTTTTTAACTAATATGAGTTTGCAATAGATCAAATTAAAACTTAAACTTTAAAAAGTCATTAACTCGAATTGACACTAACTGCTATTATTATTTTTTAATTTACCCGTAAGCAGATGATGAGGAGCTCATGGCTAAATTATGACGGCCGCACGGATCAATTTTCAAGGTTAAGCAACGCTTGCCGAGGTTGGTCTGTGAATGGGTAACCATATTAACATACCGAGACTCCTCCCTGCCTCAGAAAGCATGTTAAGCAGTTGGTCCCGGCAGTCATTTGTAGATCTTTGGCAGTCGTTACGGATTGTCAGAAGCCAGAAAATCGGACACCAATCTTGCCAAGAAGTACCGTGTTACCCAGTTAATGGGTTGTGGAGGTCTGGTAGGCAGCCGCTCCACGTAAAATACTGGTATACAGCTGAATTCGGTTTGATTGGGAGCCGACCCCAATATAGTTGGGAAAAGGCTTGGCAGATGATGACCCGTAAGCAGACGATATGTTCGTTACATGATAGATAACCCAATTCTATAAAAGGCCTTAGTATCTGCCAGCCCTTTTATTAACTGTTGTATGTAATTTAGGCCGCTGATTAAACAGCGCATTAAACTGGTAGGCTGAGATATATCTCAGCCTACCAGTTTAATGCCCTCTATATATAGAGGGCGAAAAACGAATTGCATTCAAAGAATTTTAAATACTCGCCTGTTTGTACCGGGAATCGAACCCGGTTTATGTTAAATAAACCTGTAGTTTTACTGTACCGCCTTACATTTATTACGGTTTTTTTTTTAATTTTCGTCAAAAGTCGAAAACTGTACGGCCTAAAAAAATTAAAATGTTTGAGAATGTGCAAAAATAGCGCTCTTTTATATAATATGATATCCCAGATGCCCTAGTAGCTTCACTTTGAATTTTTAAGAACCCCTTTCAGTTCCTGTTGCAAATGAAAAAATATATATATTTGGATTTGCAAAATAGCAAGGCAAATGTCATCTAAAATTATTCCTAATTTCAAGTTGATAGTATTAGTAGTTCTTGAGATATCCAGCTGTGACAGACGGACAGACAGAGTGAGTCACACGGTCACACCATAAGAGTTCCTTTTTACCATTCTGGTACGGAGCCCTAAAGATACCATGAAATTAAACATTTGTTTATTCCGGTTACCAATTCGTATGTTAATTAGGGTTCCGTAGTCAACAAGGAACCCTTATAGTTTCGCCATGTGCGTATGTCTGTTCGTCTGTCTGTCCGCGGTTTAGCTCAGAGACGCTTAGGTCTGATCCTGTAAGTTTTTTATGTATGTTTGAGAATATTTCCTTCTAGACGGATTTGCCAAATTATTTATTTTTGTTCGAAAGAGGTTTATTCCGAAATGGTCCCAATATGATTTCGTAAAGATATGATGAAGAACATCTGAGATACACAATTAAATAGATATGTACTGGGTCGAATTTTTGGATGAAAAAAGTGAAAAATAATAACTATGGAAGTGAAAAACGAAATAACCACACCAGAAACACCGACTTGCAAAATTAAAGTTATTTTGCACTTTGTAGTGGTTTTTATTTGGAAGTCGGTTGTATTTTTTTAAGGAAAGTTTTTGATTTATCAAATCATTAAAAAATGAAGATAAAACGCATCAAAGATCAGGAGTTTATAGGGTGGGGTTTATGAAATCACGTTTAATAGGTAAAAAGTGTACCATGTCATGACGTCGCGCGAAATTGCAATGTACACAGTATGTTGAAATTTCGCGCGATTGTCTTCATTTTTAGTGTTCCTTACCCAAAGTATAAAAACAGGACCCTAGTATTAAGACTCTCCTGTCCGTCTGTCTGTCACCAGACTGTAACTCATGAAACGTGACAGTTACTGTTGAAAATTTTACAGATGATATATTTCTGTTGCTGCTATGACAACAAATACTAAAAACAGTATAAAAAATATATAAGTGGGGCTCTCCCATACAACAAATGTGATTTTTTTGCCGTTTTTTGTTTTATAGATAATGATACGGAACCCTTCGTGCGCGAGTCCAACTCGCACTTGGCCGGTTTTTGTTTACGTGACAAAAGAATACGTTTCCAATATTTTTTGATAATCTAACAGACGGAAAAAACTTGCAACTGGTACTAAACTTCTTCTTTCTCTTTTTATTATATTAGGTATGTATTTAATAGGATTAAGATTATATGAGGTGATCTTAATATGAATATTTTAGAAAATAATTCAGACTGGAGTCACTTTCTCATGAAATCATTCAATTTATTCATAGAACCAACTCGAACAACTACAACCACTGGTACTGTTTGCATATACATACATAGATATGGAAGAGTGAAGGCTTCTGTAACAGGTATCTAACCTATTTGGGCTGTGGGTATCTCATAAAAATACTTGAAATAAGGCCACTGAGCCACAAAATATTAGTAAACTACGAAATAAATGATTTATTATTATAATGTGTTGAAAATGTGTTTTTTTGTTGCAAATGCTTAGAAATGGCAATGTAAATTATCTTCCTTCTGATCACAGTGGGCTAACGGTAACTTT
The DNA here is from genome assembly GCA_947386135.1 of Melanchra persicariae. Lineage (NCBI taxonomy): Eukaryota > Metazoa > Arthropoda > Insecta > Lepidoptera > Noctuidae > Melanchra > Melanchra persicariae. Next base: position 11,236,240 of record OX376643.1, on the reverse strand, counting down.
TGTGTCCAACATACAAATACAGTAAGTGCAGATATTCCAGACCAATAACATCCGGTAAATTAAATAAATTTAACTGCACTTTAAACAAGTTAAGTGATCGGGACCTCGCAATGATCAATGGTATTATGTTATACATAGTAGATTGTTATACAAGGGGCTAAAATGACCCATTATATACGAGGTAGTTTTACTCCAAGGTTTAGCAAGGGAGTAAAATGAAACTGGGAGTTATAATGGGATTTAGCGCCGAAGGTTGCACTGTGCCTACTTTTCACTATGATTGCGAGAAAATAAATTATTCTAATTAGTTTATTTTATAAAATATTAAATGTACAATTCTGGCTTTTTAACGAGATGTTTTTTCCCGGCAACTTAATTTTAGTCCTCTGTGAAGATGAATGTTGAGTTGTTTGTGGGGTAAACGTGGGAAATACACGTAGTCCCAGGTTTGAGGGCCACTCGTTTGAATATTTTGTATAGAGAATCAGCTGAGTTGACTCATCTCTTGATGTCGATGGTCATGGGCTAGTTGGGAGAATATTGATCGCGATCTGATATTGGGAGATATCAAAGTTGTTTTGAATGACAGCCTTCCGCCACTTTATGGGATCTCCATCCACCGTGGCGTTTTAGCGTTGTTATATACCTAATATTTGCATCAGAATCCGCCTAGAGAGTGGCGAATGTTCTTCGGAAACAATTTCCAATGTACTGTTCCGTATTCGGCTGAAAGGTGGCGATCTCGAAAATAAATTTAGCCAAATTTAAATAAATAAAAATTAAATTTATTTTTGCCTATTACTTGCCTTGTGCATTTTGCGTTTTAATGCTTGAAAAAAATTCTCGGCGTGGCCACTCCACTCGGCCGTAAATTTGTCTTTGTATTGGGTAGATTTATGGCTTGAATATGGGTCAGTTTCCACATCTTCTACTGTTATGTTATCCAGTTCTATCACACTGCAGGAACCGGGGCCCAAAAAAAAAGCAACCTGTTAAACAAAAAATAAGTGTTAAAATATTTTTGTTCATTGGTTGGTACCTCCTGTGTTATTTTCAAAATGTACCTACTTTCTCTAATAATGTGTAGTCCTCGGTGAAAAACACGAAAAAGTATTATGAATTTGTTGCAGATTTCATGAATTAATTTTGTTCAAAACATTATTTATAATTATAACTCAAACTCAAATTGAATGTAGTGGGTATTTGGAGTTTAAAACTCCAAATACCCACTACATTCAATTTGAAAAAAAAAATTGTAAAATAAAAACGAAGAATCTTATTCATTTCCAAAAAAATCCGTTTGTCTCACATAAGCTCTTGACAGCAAAAACATTAACTGATGCCTATTTCAATGAAATATTATTAAATTTAGTACAGGGTATATTAATGAAGGTACTGACTACTGACCTACCGTATATTTTTTTGAATAAAACGTTAAACTAAAAAAAAAATGTAGACATGACCACTTTTGTATTACTCTGTGTAACACCTCTGTCACTCTGTGTAACGTCAAAATCATGCTACAATTGATTTACTTTGAACGCATCTCTAGTTCATATAACAGTGGCACGCAACTGCCAACCTAACAAAATAACAATGCAGCCACCCTATTTTTCTGTCATTTATATTTGACTGTCATCCTCGACTTTTGTCTCAAAATATTTTCTTCCGTGTAACGTGGATTTAATAGGTAATAACTCAAAAACTTAATATATACATGTGACTTTATTATAATTATACTGATGAGAGAATCCAACTGAAATTAAATCATTCTAGTGAAATATTTGCGTGTAATTTTTTTATACTATTTTGACACCTCGTAATGTTGTTCCTTTGTGTAACATTGTGTAACGTTACACAAAGTAAGTAAACGGTATTAAGCTGTGTGCATATTTCAAGAGATTTATGAAACATAATGTTACAACCTAGACCTAGTTTTTTTTTAATTTCCCTCAATAATACCCATTACAAAACAGGTGAAAAATGGCAATAATTGAACTGTTCTCTATGAAGTCTTTTGTGTAACATTTTGATCCTTTATGTTACGAAAAATTTGAAGTCCCTTGGTGTTTCTTTTGTGTTATGTACGCACAATTTTTTTGAAAATGACTCACCTACCTACCAATTTAATTTGATGAAAATAATAAAAAAACTAAATCACCAGAGAATCAGCAACATTCTCTGTTGATACATTGCTATGGCTACACTGCGATTGCCAACCGGCCTGCCAAGCGTAGCGATTATGGTAAACCATTTGGGGCCTAAGTCCAACAGTGGACGTTTACAAATTAATGTACAATAGTTTGTCAAGTATTTTTCATTTGATTTCTTGGCTTTGTAGCCGGTGGATAATTTCTTGAGAAAAGCCGTCAAAACATAGGTATTTCTTTATAAACACAACATTTACCTACTTATTACATTTTTTTGACATTATGTTTTGTCTGTATAGTTGTTCGTAAATATTGAATATGGGCTCCAAACGGTTGAACTTTGATAATTTTTGGAAAGTTTATCAAAATACATAAGAAAAACTCCTTGCGTAAGCGAATCCACTCGTTTTTTGTGTCCTCCTTTTCAAAAACTATGCTTTGTCACCTTAACCACAACCAATTGAAAATGATTTCTTTTGTTTTCTCTTCTATCTGCAAATTAGGGTAATTAGGGCTAATTTTCATTACAACCTAATTTATTTTACATCAGTGTAATAATGATGTCATCATCTAGTGAGCTAGATGATGATATTTACATCTACCTTACCACCTTTACACCTACCTTACCTTATCTACCTTGATTACCTAATTAAATTAAATAGCGGTCACCAACTCAATTTGTAATTGGAGAAAAAAATTAAAGATTTCGCGCCAATGCCTTTTTTTTCTTCTGTAGTCGCAACGCATAGCACGTATTCTGCCGAAGAGATCGACACTTTTAATTCTATTTTCAAGAATAAAATGTTCTTCTTTTTTTATGAAACAGTCGTCGGTTCTTTAATAAATTCTTGATTATTCTACCTATGAATAAATACTTTTCAATACAACTTTTGCTATAGTCCAAATCCTTCCCATCCATCTTGATTATACTTGAGGCTTGATTGACTAACATCGACTTTCTGATTTGTAATAGGTAGGAAGTAGGCTGTTCCTTACCACTTGGGCACAATAAAAACTAAACTTCACAAAAGTTATTGCTTGTCATTTTCAATACCCTCAATAATATTGCTGATGCTTGGCTAACGAATGTTTATTAATTCGATCAATTGCTGACATGACGCAATATATCGTGTTGGACTGGATGTCGTATCGTGGAGTGGGTATCCCACCCGGAGGGGGTGACTTCGCACCCATCCGTGCGTCATAACACAGTACCTACTTGTGTAAGTGCAATATATATTACAGAAACCTACGTATTATATAAGCTACTACAGGTGCGAAATGAAACTGCAGATAGATGATTTAAAGACGGCCATGATGCCCTCTTTCCTTATTTAACATTCAGCTGCAACATAACTCCATCTTGCTTTATCAGTGCGAACATTTATGCCAAAATAATTTTGTTTACTCCCTTCCTCGCACTTAGCCCTCAAATAGCGCTTTCTCACTTTGCTACCCCGAGGGTAAACGCAAACACAGGTACTGATGATTCTTCTCTTTTTCGCTCACAGCTCATCGATAGCGCTAGCTCCCTCTATCTCACGAAAGTATGTCCGTATGCGATCGGCAACGTATTGATCTGTCCATGTACAGATATAATTGCCCTAGGTATGTCATGGAATCTAGACCGTGAGCCCGGAGCCTGTGCCGGAGCGAGCTGTATCGATCCACATATTGATGAAACCGCACGAAGGCTAATTGGATGGCCATGGTTGCTAGGCGACGAGCTCCACGGTACTTGGTACATATGTAGATCTGTATGTGTGTTTACCTGCACATCAATTTGCAGCCTATGAAAGTACGTCATGAATACATTTTGTGTATACAGAAGCTTTTTTGTAGCTTCAGATAAATTTTTCGAGTGGTTGCAAATTCCTTATTACACAAGGCAATGCAAAAATATAATAATAATCGATCTTTCGTTGATGTTATTCACTTATTAGTTATTTCCGCTCTTTTATGACCACCCTATGAACATTTCGTTCTTATTATTTTTAACGATATTGGAGCAAAATCGTGACAGAAAGGTACCCTAGAAACGGGAAACGAAATAAAGGTCGCCAACGCTAAAGATGAGAGGACGAACTCAAATTAACAGTTGGTTGCAATCTGGAGAAGAATTGCAAAGGATAGAAAACAGTGGAAATCGTTATAGGCGGCTTTTGCCAGGAGGCACACTGAACTCCGGGACATAATAACAAAATACAAAAGGAACATATCGAAGAAGGAGTAGTTCCAAGACCGGTTGTTATGGCGACACTTGGGGGAGGCCTATGTCCAGCAGTGGATGTCTTGATGGCCTTTAAGATGATGATTAATATGTTTTAAACGTGGCCACCTTATATATTCTGCCAACATCTCATCGTGTAAACTTAGATGCAGTGAGCGTGAAGTGAACTCTCATTCCATCTTGTTTGTTTGGATTCACAGCTCACTTCAGCTACGTTTACAAGGTTAAGTTGTTTACAGAATCACACTTTTTCTCTTAAAATCATCGACTCAAATCGAAGAAGATTTTCCTACCTACATGTCATGGTAAAAATTCTAATATTTGAAATTGCCATTTAGGGTCCTCCTCTAGGGGATGCTTATTGATGAAAACTCGAAGGTGCATTACCTATATGCGCCAGTTCCAAGCGCCAAGTCCCAGGAGGCGGCTCAGTAAGACTTTTAGGAAAACAAAAAAATACAACCAAAAAGAACAACTTCCGATGTTAAAGTTATTTTATGCTTTGTAGTGTTTTTTATGTTTTATTTGGAAGTCAGTGGATTAATTTTTGTAAAATAGTTTTTTTTTTTTCACTTTTTACCGGTGTTACCCCAAAACTAAATTGAAATTATTCCTATAAATAGTGATGGCGCTATTTGCCGTTAAGGAGTTAGCTTTGTGTCATTGTGTGCCTTCGTGCAGATCCAGACCAGCTCTTAAATATCTAGTTTGCTTTGGGATTTACATAAACCTAACAATAGGTAACTATGTCACTTTACTAGATTTTATTGATTTTAGGTTGAGGAGGTCACTAGTTTATCTTTGAAGTTCAACGTCTAATGATAATGCAATATAGCTATAACTCAATCCCAACGCAAAAATAATCATAACGATCGGTTAATAAACATTAAAAGTTATGCCTGAATAGATAACCACAATAACTTGGAAATTCAGGTTGACTAGTATGCATCTGCGTACCCCTTCAATGCGTACCGGTATAATGCTATGTTATGAATTGGTGAAAACAATAAACAGACATGCGATTTCAGCAATCCCGGGAGATTTGCTATCATTTATTGAGATGTAGTACCGTTGCCTACCTCCGAAGTTCTTCATCAGATCTTCACCAAATTCATCAATCATCAATTGATGAGATCCTGACTTATAAGATTTAAATTTTGTTTCATTCAGTTCTACTATATGGGATGAAATTTTAATATAACATTTTAAACAGTACCCCCCATGAATGATGTGACTACTTTAGCCAGTCTGAAACCGGGTTGAACTAAATTGATCCCTATTTCTTGTAACATAATTATGTCTGTCACCTCGTTTACTAAAAAGATGTCGATTCTTTCTAACGTACATAATGTTTTCATGGATATATTGAACGGTATGGTACCGTCATGATGTTAATTTACTAAACAATTCCCTTAGACAATCGTGCCGGTGGAGATTGTAAAGGGCTCTGATGGCTCTTTTCTACAGAATAAAAATGATGAGAGACTCGATAACTGCAGCCCGTCCCCATGGTAAGATACCGTAAGACATGATACTATGATAGTAACTAAAATAGACTAGTCTCGCGGTATCAACATCCGTAAGTTGGCGGATTTTTCTAACAGCATATGCTGCTGAACATAGCTGTTCTGTAAGCGACGTTAAATTAGGACCCCATTGTAACCTTGAGTCAAGCGTAATTCACAGGAAAACGGTTCTATCGACGAATTCTAATTTCTCCCTGTTCAATATTATGTCAAAATCACTGATTTTGACATTCGGTAATGCGAATCTTATACATTACGTTTGCAATTCTGGACCTGCATTAAAGTGTTATTTATGGCGTCAAGATGGTCAGTCCGTCTAATTATCTTAAAAATTAAAGAGGCGAACAATGAAATCATTTGTACATACTAAAAATAAGAAAGGACCTAAAATTGAGCCCTGGGGTAATAGGGGTTTTCACGTTTAATCCCGACGAATTGACACCGTTTATTTGAACTAATTGCTTTCTATCATTTAAATAAGATTTAACAAGGCTGAAAACTGTTTTGGCCAGTCCGTAATGCCCAAGTTTAAAGAGTAATGTTTCGTGATTTACGCAATCAAACGACTTAGATAGGTCGCAGATGAAGATGTTATTCGTGTTAAAGTGATAAAGCATTTGATTTATTATCACTTTTTCAAATACCTTGCTGAACACTGGCAACACGGATACTGGCCTATAATTATTTGTGTCCTTACTATACCCGGTTTTAAAAAGTGGTACCTTACCGAATTTCATTAGGTCCGGAAAGAATCCTTGATCCACACAAACTAAATATTTGAGGTAACAAACTTTGATAGATGATCCCTATTAATCCTCGGTCAATTTAATCTTGATTTGTTTGAAAGCTTTCATTGCTGTTAAGGTTTATATGCTTAAAATTAAATTCAGTCGGGCAGGCTGAAACGTTCGCCTGTAATAAATCAAAGCAAGCGAAGGCGAGGAATTTAAGGCTTCAGTACTCATTAGTTTTAATTGGGTTAGGTACTGGTAAAGAAATTTACAAATTCTTGAGCAACTTGTTGGTCGCTAATAAGACCCTGAGTAGTCTTCAATGTGTAATCAGTATTTTGTTTTTTGTTCCGGTTCGTTTTATTATTTATAATTTTCCAAACTGTCTTTATTTAATGCTGCTGTTTTTACCCTATTGCTGATGTATAGAACTTTTTAATAAGTAGTACATACTTATTAAGTTTCAGTATTAATATAAGGCATACAGCTCGTAAAGTGTTATTTTATTTTATTTACTTTAGGAAAACGTATAGCTAAACAGATACAGTAAGTAATAGTTTAAACAGAACAGGACCAATTATAAGTTTCCACATGTAGTATAGAAATCATAAATTAGAAAATAGGCTATATCAGCTCAGCATCACCATTTGTTCCATTGATAATTTAGAAAAAAAAAATACAAGATCTGATATTTTTTGCCTTTCGTAAAGTGGAAGTATATGAGATTTTTTGCAACAGACCAACCGTTAAAAACATAAACGTTTTAGACCGATAATAAACGTACCCACTTCTCAAAGAGTTGACTTTCTCGCCACGATTGTGGTGGGCCCAGCGCTGGGTTGCGATTGCGACAGTCGCTTATTCCATACCACTATGAAATCAAAACCTTTTCTGTATGCTCTCAATACGATTTACATAGACATTATAATTGTGGTTCCAGACTTGAGAGGCATGCTCCAAATGGCTACGAACAAATGGCAAAGAACAGTATAATATTTTAATATATTCTCTTTGTACCTATTTTTGAACACCGAGGACACTCGAACAATGAAACCAGTTGCTTTTGAAGCCTTCTTAACTGTATTTTCTATGTGTACATCAAAGAGGAGCTTGGCGTTAAAGATAACTTCCTAGATCCCTGATAGTGATGACCCTATTTAGTGCTGTATCGAAAAGCATGTAGTTATGGATGTTCGGGATAGGTTTCGTGTTAAGGAACAAACATAACACTTGGAGACATTCAAACCCAACTTATTATGAATATAATAACGCTCAAAATTATTAAGGGCTGCCTGTATAGATGAGCATCTGCCACGGTTTTTATTGGTCTCACTATCTTCATGACATCAGCATATAGTAACAATTTTGAATACCGGAAAGAAGAAGAGATACCATTGTAGCGGCATTGATGCTGCCATAAAAATCAGCGCAGCAGATCAACATCACAACAAATGAGACTCGCAACGCCATCTGTCTCGACTGCTGCAAACTAAATTGACAAAATCCTAAATCGTGATTTCAGAGTTTGCTGTGCGATTAGAACATATGCAAAACCCGAATATCAACTGTCCGGCAGTTGCCCACCCGACACAATAACCGTCTGGTCAGAGGATCCTTCCTTTTCAACGGAAGTATGTGAGACTTTACACCCTGTTCCGCTACCGCCAAACTGGTGACCCTCGACATTAAACGTCAGCGCAGCCTTCGTGCAGCTACTACATCATGACGTCATCATCATCACTTCTCCTCATCATGACCTCAAGCTCTCGAGCAGTGAGTCATACAGTCAGCCAGTACCCACGGCTTCTACAGTTATCCTGACCACCAGCATGCGGCGAGCAGCATCCTCAGCTTCTATCATCAACCTCATCAACGACCTTGACTAGCACACTGCACCTTCGGCCAGTCACATAAAGAGCCTTGAAGAACCTCTCCTGGCCGACGCCAGCAGTCACGTCAGCACGTCGCACAGCTCCGACCCACTGGAGCCAGCAGCACCACTCCGACTTACTGGAGCCTGCAGCATCATCCAGACTCACTGTGATATCATCACCCCGACTCACTGGGGCACCGCAGACAGTTCCGACTCACCGTGAACTCTGCGACTTCCGGTCCGACTCACTGGAACCAACCTTCCACTGGCCTGGCAAGCATCTCAAGATGTATGGACGACTCATCCACTATCGACTTCCGGTCTCCGGAGGTGTGTGATGTAGTGGCATTGATGCCGCCACAGAAAATCAGCGCAGCAGAAACAACATCATAGCAAATGAAACTCGCAGCGCCATCTATCTCGACAGCTGCAAACTAACTTGACATAATCCTACATCGCGGTATTAGAGTTTTTCGTGCGACTTGAACATATACAAGAGTCCAAATATCAACTATCGGGCAGTTCCCACCAGACACAACATCCGTCTGGTCGGAGGATCTTCCCTTTTCAACGGAGGTATGCGGGACTTTACTCTCTGTTCCGCTACCGCCAAATCATTGTTAAAAATATTAAATAACAGTGGCCCCCGGCAAGGATCCTTGGGGAACCCCGATGGGACATACATAGGTTTAGACTGCTTAGAGCAGTAACCATTCAGAACCAGTCTGACAGCTGTTCTCTATGTATGACTTGAACCACCGGTAAAGATCAACCCTGATGGCTTCCGATAAAAGTTTACGCAACAGAGTTTAAGCAACAGGATCACGTGATCTATCCGATCGAAACACTTACTGGTAGTCAGTATATAAAACGACTTGGGACCTCTGTGACTTAGACTGGGAGAGGTAGTCGCTGCAGACAATGAGATTAGACGAGGTTAACCGACCCCTTACGAAGCCGTGCTGGCTTTCATTAAACTGAGCTTGGGTGCCGAATAAACCTGAGCGTGCACAATTTTCTCCAGTATTTTAGCAAAGACACACAGCTTCGAAATTGTTCGGTAATTCTCAACCATTGTCCTTGACCCTTTTTTGTGTATCAGTGCTATAAATGGCCGACTTCCATACAGTACCGGTTTCCAAACAGGATGGAAAGAGGTACAGAATGATCCTTGGTGCAGTTGACGATGAATATGGGCGAAATTTCTTCTGAAATGGGCGAAATGGATCTGGATTTCTACTTGACTTATATCGTGCGTGTTGTCATTGGATCCTTCGACCATATTATAAACCGAAGATTGAATGCTGGCGTTACTAGTAGTGATTGTATCTGCACATGTTTTATTGGTATGTTGGACTCAAAAGTTACCGTTAGCCCAACAATTACAACACAACAATATAATTTACAATGGCTTTATCTAAGTATTTGCAGCAACAAAAAACATTATTAAGGCGTGTAGCAGTCGTTGTCGTTGTTCGGGTTGGTTCAAGGACACATTTGAAAAATTTAATGATTTAAAGAGTGATAAAGTAATAGTGTACTCATTGTTGAGAAGCCTAAATAAAAAAAAAAAAAATAACTAAAGAAATTAGCGACTGCTAACTAAATTACTTTCTAAAATATAAATATTAAAATCTCCACAGATAATTAAAAGTGTTTTAATAGTTGCAAGTTTTGCCAAAACATCTTCCATCACTGCCTCAAAAATAGAATAGTTTTGATAATTAGGGGGTCTGTAAACGCACATTATGACATACATAACTAACTCAACATAGGACAGTTCAATGTTATGTTCAACCGACAGTTCAACTGTATCTTTACGAGTTTTAAATTTACCGTTTAATTAAGATAAGTGAACCCCCCACGCAGCATTGATTTTCGGTCAAAACTACTGCCCAAACTATAATTAACCTTTAAGGATCCTTTATTAACCAATGCTCAGTAATACAAACAATGTCAAACATTGTTTTTTCTAAAAATAATTCAACTTTCAATTGCTTCAAAGAAAACCCTTGTATGTTTTGATGGTATAAAGTAAAGGATTTCTGCTTAACTCTATTTTTAAAAGTACTAGAAGATACTTGTTGTTGATAAGTTGAGCTAAATTGCCTATGGTATCATCTGTTGTCTTATTACCTAGTTCCTCCGATTCCACAAGAGATTATTTCAGAGCAAGTTTTCGATGGATAATCCTGGCTACAAGATTGTGTCTATGCAAATACTCTCCGTTAGCTAAACGAGAGCAACCAGAGACAATGTGGCGAATCGAGATCCCTATCAGAGGCCGGTGGCCCTCGAGGTCCTAATCCGTCCGGCGGCCAGCGTCCTCTTCGTCAATGTGCAGGTGGTGGCGTCGTGGACGGCGAGAAGTACTCGTCGCTCGAGCTCGACCACAGAATACATAATAATTATAGTACAGCTCGACGCAACTATCACGGCCGGTGTCACAGCACTCACAGTGGGGCTGGTTTCTGGCGGTGGCGAGGCGACGAGCGACGAGGCCGGAGCTGGTGGGCGTGCTCAACGAGCTGTGGCTCTTTTCAACATTCTTCTTGATTTCCCAATTTCATCCGACGATTTCGTATTTGCATGTAATATTGTGGCTTCTATTTGCCGGTTTTTTCACTTTATTTTTGGAGCTTTTTCTCTTCTTTTGAGTTTCATTTTATAATTTTACTTTAACGTATTTTGAATTTAAAATCTCGGAGATTTTTTTTATGTCAGTCAATTTTGACGGCGAGCCACAATTATTATTATTATTACTAGCCCGTACTATCCTACTTCTGGGTAAAGGCCTTCCTCTATTCCTTCATGTGCTCACGGTGTTGAGTCTTTTCCTTCCAATTCGTAAGAAAGGCATCCCGGTCGTTCCGCCATCTACTTTGCGGTCTGTCTCACCTCTTTTCGCTGTTTCAGGGCACCAATCCTGAATTTGACAGGCCAACAGCTTGTCAGACCTGTCCAGTCCCATTTAAGTTGGGCAGCCTTTTGAGCCACATCAAAGATTTGCGTTTTGGAGCGAAGTGTAGTGTTTAGTGTTTCGAACGCGGTCTGCTAGTATACTGCGTTCAACAGCATTTTGGTAAACCTTGAGTTTGAGCTATTGGATTTTATTCAAATACTTACCAAGTCTGTGCACCATAAGTCAAAGATGGGGAGAATACACATTTCCATTAGCTTACAAAGTGCCCTTTACATAGCTCCTTCATGGACCAGTAGGTCTTTCAGACATTTTCCGGTCGCCTTGCAATTTCCTTATTTTGGCTTGCCTGAAAAAAGACTACTTGACCCAAGTAGATTTAGTAGTAAGTAGTATTTTTGGACGTAATATAGTAAATTAGCCCCACTTTTATGTTCCCTTTGGAGTTGTTGGTTATGATTTGGGTTACCTATCTTAAGGTCGAAAAATATTTGACCGAATTTCATTTCACCTAAAACTTTTCAATTATTATCGTTCCGTTCTTTTTACTTCATCGAAGTCACATCTGCCACTGTATCAGTCGACCTTTTACCAATTCGATTATTTTCGTGGTTAAACTTAACCGAAATAACATTTGTTCGAAGTATTATGTTTCCGAACATTTTTAAGTGGTCCCAGTAAGAAACATGCAAACAAGAATGTTTGCTTTAAGCATGCAATATGCAAGCAGGCAGCCATGCAGCATGCAAGCAGGCATATCCAACCTCAAGGCTGAAGAAGTATATGAGGGAAAAAAATATGAGATTGGCTCGACGCGACGGTCGCATGAGAGATGATTATGAATGGACTACCAGGTCTGAAGTAGTAATGTAGTAGGTACTGTCGAAAGCGTAGAGGTATACCATTATAGTAGATCATGCACCCAGGGGATAAAGCAGTGTCTTGTGTCACGGGCGTCATATTGAATCTCGAACGGAATGAAGGATTCGGGAGTTTAGAGTTTAACTCACGAGCGAAACGAGGGAGTTAATACAAGAATCCTGAATGCAGCGAGGGATTCAAGCTAGCGCAAGGCAAAGACACATTTATCCCCGAGGAGGATACTCTACTTTTCACACCACCTGTGAGAAAATAAGAAGCCATAATACGAAAAACAAAGTATTTTAAATTTACAAACACTAAGTAGAGATATGTATTTAGAACTATACTGTATACCTACTTAAAAAAAGTTAGTTTAATACCATACGGATTTGCAATATCCGCGCCTTTTTTGCGTTCCACTCGGTGTTCCTACCACATAGCAGCCACGACCAACTCGATTATCGTTTTTTTTTTACTTCTCTGTGGGTAAGTAAATAATTATGTGCAAGCCTATTGTTAGCAACTTAATACAATTTATGTGTACACAAAGCTTTATATCAGCTGGTAGAATGGGTTCGGACGCTTGGCTGTAGGTATGCAATTTGAATTTAGAACATCATAGGAGATGCTCGAGAAAATAGTTTTAAATTAATAAATCGACTATAAATGGGTTTTAAGTGTTATTCATAAGAATAACACTTAAAACCCATTTATAGTCGATTAAAAAAGAAAAAAAAAAAAAAAAAAAAAAAAAGAAAAAAAGGATAACCTTTTATACAATAATCCGTACATAACCAATTATTCTTATAATATTGTCTTCAATCCTGGACCCTGGTCAATCCTTATGATTTTGTAGAAATTCGAGAATATCATCCGTAAGTAGTAAGAGTATCGAGAATATCTTTCCTCTTTCTGGAACAGAAAGAGAGAGACAGAGACAGAAGGCGTTGTAAGTACCTAATATACCGCCAATTGAGCAGACAGATGAGGTTCCAAATTTAAATCACATTATTGACCAGCGGGTTATAATGAAATCCAGTACAATATTATTGCCCGGCTGTGCCACCGGCCAAAAATGACTCACTTTAGGTTAGGTTGGCATGACATATAATTTGACGTTTTCGATCAGGTGGTGTGAAAAATACATTAGGTAGGTACTTATTTACACTGTCTTGATATAGGATTATACCTAGTCCTTTGAAGTATTTGTAATTCATTTTACATTATTCTTTCACCTATCATCTCTTTGTCATTTAATTAGAATCCGTGTTAATCTCACTTTACCTAACTAGCTTTTGCTGCCCGCGACTTCGTTCCCGTTTATATATATTCCGTTTTTTTCCCGTTTCCGTAGGAATTTCCCGTTCCTGTAAAGCCTTCCTCATGGATGTGGCAAAATTATTTTTGTGTACCTATGATAAATGATAATATACAAAAATAATTTTATAAATCCGACTGGTAGTTCCAGACATTAACGCGTTCAAACAAACAAACTCTTCAGCTTTATTATATTATAATATATTATTAAATATTATAGTATAGATGTGCCATTTACTAGATTCCAAGAGATCAGCCTTCACAGTAGATACTTAAAGTGTTCGTTGCCTCATTGTTACTGCTGACTGCGTAACTACAAGTGTCCTGTTGGGGATTACTTTATCTACTATTTAAGGAATTCATATAATTATGACTGATGTGATCCTAAGAATTTTATTACTGGTCTTGTCCTCTGTTAATCATCCCGTATTAAAGCCTGCCTCTCTTCCGTCTGTAGCATGTGCCGGCCAATTTGTCATCAGCGCTTCTAAAGTCGTCAGTCACCAGCGTTTCCAGATCTTCTTCTGCGACGACGCCCGTCCTCTCACTCCCACTGCGTAACAACAATGTGTGTGGTGTGTGTGTGTGTCTGGTTCGTTTTACTTGAGAAAAGACTGTTTAATAAAAACAATTAGGGTTTTTCCATTATTTTTATAGTAAGCGAAAATTGGAGCAACTTTGCTTACAATCAAATTGTTTATTTTCTCATGAATGAGGAAATAACTAATCATTTATTTCCTATTGATAGGCTTTGTGGTTATCTTGAGTAGGTACCAACGCAAAGAAAAAAATAATAAAAAGATGTCTTACTATTATTCGTTAATATTATTTTATTAAAACAAGTCTACAACGTACAGGAGTAAATAAAAGATGAAAGTATTGTACCTAATCGGTTATTTGAAATATCAGAGATAAGCACGAGTAAGTTCATCTTTATCTCTGTAAACTTGGCCTATTGATAAGGTACAAGTAGTTGTTGTACACAGGGATCTTAGATCCTGTCTGAGGAACATATTGACCGAATTGTAAGAGTCATAATTAAAATATGTTATCAAAAATTACAAATAACCCGCTGGTTAATAGTGGTTATCACTAAATAAATAAAATATTTGGTGCTGTCATTCGAATCATCTTAAAATATCGCGGCTAACGTGGTCGAACATGTAGGTATCAACAATTTAATTGACTAAACATATGTAAAAGAAAACAAAATGAACGCCTCAAATAAATACAACAGTATTAAATAGAACCAAGAGCAGACTCAATTGAAATCTCTGGTCAGTCGGCACTTGGCTATAATCAGTTCCAGTAATTAATAAAATTAAATGATATGCTGCGCAGGACTTTCAACGATGAACTGAGTGGGAAACGGTAATACAGCGAAGGTGCAGAGTGCAGACGATTTGATGATGCGCTTGCGCGGGGTGGGCCGGCGCCCGCGCTCGCACAGATTCTAGCGGCGAGGGATCGGGCCAGTAGCGCGAACAGCCCCGACCGGCACACACGATGATCGCGCACAAGCACGCGCTCGCCGCCGCGCTGCTGTGCGCCCTAGCGGGCCAGCTCGGCGCCGGAGCCAGCCTGCACTGTGCCATGCGGAGAGAGATCTCGCCCTGCACCTGCCGCCGCGAGGACGCCGGGACTGGTGCCATCCTAGTGGTCTGTCAGCGTATAAGTGCTTATGAAGAAATCGCACGCGCCTTAACAAACAAGTTCAGCCCCGAAACAAAAATCGGCTTGGATATCTCCTACTCCCAGCTTCCGGATTTTTCTGAACACAGCATCAAAGAACTCGGACTTTCTATCACAAGACTCAAACTTAACTTCGACAATTTAAGGCAAGTCGGTTACGAAGTATTCTAACATCATCATTGGATCTAAGTTCAGTTCTCTGTGCAGTTTTTGTATTGTGTGCGGTAGTGAATCTACGCAACGTCTACGTACTATGTGTAAGCTCTTTGTTGTGTAAAATGGCATTAAAATTGTGTGTATCACGATACAAACAATGTGTAAGTTGAATGAGAGAACAACAGGTCTATGATAAGAAGAGCGCGCACCGATGAGGATCGGCTGTTATCGAGAGAGTGGGCGGCACCCTTGCCACTTGCCAGGGCTCGCAGCATTCGGCTCCGTATCATGCGACGCGTACGCATCGATTGTGGAAACAATCAAAACTGGCATTCATTCGATATCTCGCTTCTTTATGCCCTGGAGAAAATAGGATCTAACCGCCACTCGGTAAATTTCCCTTCGAAGTGGGTTTATTATTGTAATATTTCTTATCAGCTTCATGTTACTTACTACAACTAAAGTTAACGCAAACATGAGAAGCGTGGACGTGAATTAGGTAACGAGTATTCCGCGAATTACAAGAATATCGAAGAGCCCGGCCAAGTTCTTACATTGCGGAACTCATGCGCATTAGGAAATATTTCGAGCCCATTTCGACCCCCTTGTTGGCCAAGGCAATTATTTATTTTTATTCATCAAACCTAGAATACTTTTAAGCAAGCTACCTTTGTTCAGAACGTTGTCGGTATCTTTAAATTTATTTCATTGGATTTATGGGGGTAAACCAGAAATTTTAGTAAACCATGTCTTCCGTCCATTTAAAATACTGTTATTCAGCTGCATCCGGTTAGACTGAACCCGACCTCAACTTAGATGGGAAAAAGCTACGCAGATGATGATGACGATATCCTCAAACAGTTTTGTCATTAAGCAAACAATTTTATATTAATTAACCTACAAGAAGTAGGGTATCAAATATTATAGGTAGGTAGTTGTTACCTACTGTTAGTAATGAATGATGTAGTTTTCAGTTATAGAGTAGATAATTTTCTTATCATGAAACGCTAGAGCTGTGACTTGTGTCGATCCAAACAATCGATAGGTGATAACGTAAGACGGGATTCAATTGAATTTATGAAACTAGCTTAAGCCCGCGTCTTCGTGCACGCATATCCCGTATTTTCCCGTTCCCGTCATAAACTATAATATATATAATATAGTTTATGATAGCCATACCTATATAATATATAAATAATTTTCCAAATCCGACTGGTAGTTTCAGAGATTAGCGCGTTTAAACAAACAAACAAACTCTTCAGCTTTATTATTAGTATAGATAAAAATATATATTATATATCAGAAAATAGTTTTGATGTTAGCTTTAATGCCATAATTTAATTTAGAACGACCAGTAAAGAGGTAGACAAGAGGCACTAGACAAGTGACATTGTGTCAGCGACAGCGTGGCGGAGGCAAGTGTCAAAACGACAAAAATGTATGGGGTTGACAAAAGCTGACGAAATGGCACGTGACTAATCCCTTATATTTTGGCATTTCGATAACCTCATCGGGTGTCGCTAATTTAGCATATGAATAGGTATAAAATGCTCTATTTTCAAAAGATTTAATTAACGCTCAAATGACATAATTAAGTAATGTTTACTTCATCTAGCAACACTTGACATAATTCGTTCAGTGTATATGTCGCAGCCAATTAGCTTAATCAGCCGTTTAATTGGTTGCCTAGCCTTTTCATTTAAATATGCCGATTTTTAGCGACTTAAGTGAAAATATCGTTAATGACTTGCCCATGACACTTAGGTCGCTGATTAAACGGCACAGTTCAATGAAAAGGCTAGACTTTTAATGAAACGGCTGATTCAGCTAGATGGCTGCGACATATATAATAACATATTATGTCATAAAACGCTTTTTCTAACGTTCGTTTAGTATATTCTTATTTAGAATTGTATGTATAGATTCTTTCGATGTAATTTGAATTTTGTGTAACTGCTAACATTATTTTGATCAAACCACTGAATAAAGAGCGAGCGGGACCAGCTCGGGCACTTGGGGCACCCCGTCGTGTATAGGTTAGGTTCGAATGGAATTACGGGAGCTCGAATGAGCGAGCAATACGAGCGAAGCGAGCGGCTTTTTCGACTTTCCATCGTTCGTAATTTAAGCCAAATGTACATTCGATTAAATTTTAAAAAGTGTGGAGTTTCCAAACGTCACATGTTTCTTTTTATTATAGACATGGCCACATGCCACATGGCCTTAAGTAAGCAGAACGCAATGCATGAGTTTTAGGTCTTTGGTCTCTTGCGTTTTGGCATGTGATGTGGACGGTATTTTTTTTAATCATGAACATTATTACTAACTAATCATTAGTTTAATTGTTTATTATATCAACTGAAGCTTATAAAAAATGAAATTATATCTCTTGAATGTAGTAATATGAATATCATAAGTAGTTGTACCAACTGAAAATTATGTAACGAGATTATACTATCATTCGTTGTTATATTAAACATCGTTATACCTAACATTGCACATCCACTAGAATGGCACTTTGTCTAGAGCCTCAGTAAAGTCATGAACGCTGAAGTTACTTGGTACAAAATAAAACCAACGTCAGAAAGCCGTCCTAAAAATACTCCAAACTGAATTAGATGAACTATGATTGATTCCGATGTCTATATTTTGCAATTGGTAGTAGTAGTAGTAAAGTACCTAGTGGGAGGTAGAAATGGTATTGTAGGATCACCTGAGCAAAACATCAAAGAATCGGATGTTGGTAAACTTTAGGAATCCAAGAAAAATACAAGCACGTCTGACGGTTTCCAGAGGGCCAATTCTACTATTTTTAAATATCAGTAAGCCTCAATCAGATTGCGACTGACATGCGAATGCGAATGTTGCTTAAAATTAGTAGAATTTGCCCTCAGTTCTAACTTGTCATAATTCTCAAAGCAAAACTCGGTGAGTTGAAGAGAATTTGGCCTGCTTTTTAGATGTTTGTTGGATGTGATATTTTCTGCAGTTTATTCCTTACAAAACAACAATTAAGTCGCCCGTGACCCGTGAGCTCGGGCTCTTATTGACCACTCAATTGATCTTCACAGATTTTTCGGGTCATCCTAATTATTTATTTTTTCTTGTCTTTTATTAAAAACTCTCCACGTCGCGTCTGTCCAAATCTTTCAAGGCTTATATTGTTCTGTCCAGGATATACATAGACTTTGTATTATTTCATTAATTGGAAAGTAGTTAATGTAACGGATTATTTATTAATTTCATTAGTAACCTTTCGTTAGTGAACTCCAGATGTGTGGGGATGGCATCTAGGAGACGTTGCCCGGGGTTATCTAAGGTCACTTCTAAAGCAGTAAAATTGAATGATATCATATTGGTCGTGTCGTATTCACTGTATTTACTCATTAATGGTGAACTAACAAATTACTGTAGTCGTTGTTTATGTATTTCTACATAGGCTACTTTAATTAACGCATGTTTGAATGGATATTGCTCAGTTAAGGTTGTAATTAGCTGCGCTGAGATTCAGTCTATCTTTATAATTATTTATAATTAAAATTAATTGTTTTTATAGACATGAAATAATAAGAGAACTTGTAATTGAGCAGTTCTTCCTTTTGTTTGGTTTCTATCGTATATACCTATTCGATTAAATCATTCACAACAACAGTGATACAAATAATATCAATGGCTATGTTTATTGAAGTGACGATGCCGTATCAGTCTGAAAGTCTTTTGTAAGAGATTTTAGCACTTTGCTCAATGTTGAGTAAATTACGATTATAGGCCTATTGATCAAAATCAAAACATTTATTCAAATAAACCATTTACAGGTAGGTACTTTTGAATTGTCAAAGTCAAAAACATGAAGCTATTTGCACGTTCCAAAGCGTAGACCTCTATGAAGACGAACGTGCAAGAAACTCCACCGAGAGTCTTTTAATCCATTTTATTTTTTACAAAAATCCTTGTTACATTATCCTTGTTGCTTCTATATATGTGAGAACAATGTAAAGAAAGGAAAACAATTCTAAGTATCAAATATTAAAATAAGCCAGTGACAGCTAAGAGATGACCAGTCTCCACTGATGGCGCCCGTTTACGAACATGACCCGTGCATCAGCACCATTCAGCTTAACCATTTTGAAGGGAACTGAATGATTCGATACACGCGCCACCACCAGCGAGACATTCGAGTGAGCATGACACACACCCTCCTATTAACATAAAATACTCCATTGTCCTCACATTTACAGGATTTGAAAATAAAAAATGCTTCTACTTTACATATAAAACTATGATTAATACTTATATGTTTTCAAAGACAGAAAAAAAATTATTCAAAACATACTATAAGAAATGTGGAAAATTATTATTAGACATACCTACAAAAGGGTCAGCATCTCTTTCAAATATTATAAAAACTTAACCAACTGGAACCAAGCGGCTGAGGCTGTGGAGCAGGACCGGCATTTAACCAAGCATTTTATCAAGGACTAGCACTTCGCCCGCGACTTCGTTCACGCGGATTTAGTAGGTACTCCACAAACTTCAACGCCTCCTCTACCCCCTTTTAAAAATTAGTTTTGGAAAATTAAGCACAACGATTTTCATTAATTTCCTTGCCATTTCTGCTTATTCTGTGGACTATGGAGGCCCTAGACAATGTGCCATTAAATTAGCGAATGCGACTGTTGAAATGCCAAAATGTAGGAATTTTATCACTTGACATTTCGATAGCATCTATCAATCTCGTATTGACAATCACCTTCACCAGGCCACTGTTGACAGAATCTCACTTGTCTCGAGTAGTTTCGGAGCCTATTTATTTCAAACAAACAAACAAACAAATCTTTCATCTTTATAATATTAGTGTAGATATAATATTCCAGTTTATAAAATGCTTGTCTACATAGTGTGCGTTTTATGCATGTTTTAAATTTTTTCTCAAACTTCCATGTATACTTGCTGCATGTCTCTAAAAACCTAGTTTCATACATCCGTTTTCCAAGGGTAACCAACCCTCATCTCTTCATGATACTTTCCTTTTAGACTACGTCTATACTACGTCCATCAGATCGTAATGATCTGATTTCTCAACCCGCTACTAACCAACCAAGTTGAATTACCTAGGTACTTATTTTTCTACCTGCCATGTTACATAAAGCTATTGCAATTTGCTTTCTTCTTTCACTCTCTAATGTTGCTTATTACTTTATCGTTTAATCCCTTTTCATCTACTCGTATTACGTACCTTAACCTTTTCATTCATTTCGTTCATACATAAATTCTCTCACAAAATCTATTCATAATTGTTTCCTTGGTCTCGCTCTTTATATTTGTCACTCATGTCACATGCGATTCATTCCTCCCCATTACATGTCCTGAACGTATCAAGATTTCTGTCACAAGACTTTCAGATTTTCACATTTCTTCATCCAACTTGTTTGTAAAATCCATCATATCCTGTCACTTCACACATCCAGTATGTAACTGACAAACTATAGCGCCATCTAACAAAATCCTTTTTCTACCCTTTGGGTAATCTTATCATCATCCCCTTGACCTAATTGGGGTCGGCGCAACATGTCTTCTTTTTCTATAAACTCTTTATTTGCCTTCTTCCTTTCCATCTATAGTATTTACACACAGTCCATTCACTGTTTCTTACATCTACATTAATACTCAAAACTCGTTTTAAATAAATCTTTCTATTTACATATGAAAAGTACAGTTTCTGCCAACGGGTTCACCCGCGTGTGTGTCAAAAATACTCCCACGAGAAGTTACTCCCAGGATAATAATCTACTCAGATTTTTTGTCCAAACCCAGGACATGTTCTACCTGCTCCCCATGTGCCAAGTCTCATCCAATCCATTCAGACGTTAGGACGTGAAGAAGTACCCAACAGAGAAACACTTATGGATTTCTTTCACATAATTAATAATAAAATCTTTCTCTATATTTTTTGAAACAAATTCAATTATTATAGTAGGATGAAACCTATTGGGAAAGGAAGAGAATATAACAAAAAATAAAAGGAAAATTAAATTACGGGCGATCTGAGGGAAGTGGATGGGGGTAAGCTTTTAAGGGTAAAAAACGTCCTGTCAAAATATCAGATTTTTTTTAAAAGTTGCTAGTCTTTTTGATCGTTGAAATCTCTACCTTTTGATGGTGTAAAACAAACATTATGATGGTAAAACTCAGAAAATACAAAAAACGGAAAAAAGTCGATCTTAACTTTTTTTGAGCTATTTATTAAAATTTACACTTTAATTACACGACACGTGACCTGGGGCTCGAGTCTGCTATTGCAATCGTGTCTCAATGACCGGTCATTGATCGAATATTTGACAACTTTGACAGTTTTTGTACGGGAAATGTGTCATAAGTTTGACGTTATACGTCAAAAATCGATCATTAAACGGTCATTGAGACACGATTGCAATAGCAGACTCGACCCCCTGATCGAAAATTCGTAAGACGGATAATGTAATATGTAATATAAATTGTCATGTTTGTGTACGATAGCGCAATAAATGAATATTGTATTTGACCACATAAATGATAGTACTTTTATACTGATAAATAAAGCAATTCGTGCGAAATTATTCCCTAACCATTCCAAAATATTCAAAAATGCACAACGCGCAACGTTAATGTTCAAGTTTTCACTTCTGCCGGCACTCCCGGAGTACTACCCGTTGTTTTTTTATTTCATAAACTTGCTTATCTAACTAACTTGTTTATCTTGCTTAACTTGATTATACAAACAAATTCATTCATACTGATAATCTGAAAAGTCGAAATAATTTTTTTGTGCAAAATGAACGAAATTATAATTTTTTTAATCTTGTACTAAAACATCATTCGATTTTATTTTTTTTCGGTTATGTTACGCTAACATACTAATAAAGAAAATATTTTTATTTTAGAGCTGATTGATAGATCAGAGTACAGAATAAAATACAGGTAGTATTTACGTTGCTATGTAGATTCTAAAAACTTTTAAAGTAAATTTTGTCACAATTGCCTTAAAATAACTCAGCCGGCACGTGTATTTTATGAACGATGTTGTTCACTGCTCTGTATCTCGAGTACTAGCTAACGGTTTTTACAGCTGCTACGAAATAACAGGCCCAGACACTCCTAGCCCCTTCCGCACATTTTCCCTAGGTATATAAGTTATCTTAAAATAGCAATAAATAAGTATCGATCTACGCATATAATTTAAAGAAGATTCTACAACTTTCTCAAAATATTGTAGATGTCTTATTAAATATTAACTTTATTAACTTATTTGGTTGTTAATTATATTAGTATATTTCTATTTGCTGTTGTTTTGTTTATCAATGTAACATGGCATCTTACGTTTTTCGAGTAATTAAAGTGTAAATTTTAATAAATAGCTCATAAAAAAGTTTTCGGAGTGGAGTTTTTTAGTTTTTTGCTTTTTTATGAAATTTTACCATCGTAATGTTTATGTTTTTTACACCATCAGAAAGTAGAGATTTCAACGAACAAAAAGCCAAACGACTATAAAAAAACAGACATTTTGACGGGTGAATTTTCGATTGAAAATTATTGAGTTTTGGCCACAATTTCAGGAGCCTAAACGCTTTCAGGTCCATCGGATCTATTCAGAGATATTATTTGCTTATGCTACAACTGCAATATATGGCCCTTTTTGTGTATATTGATCTAGTTCTGTTCTGTGTCCTGACTGATATAGAGGGAAGTAGAAATATTTTTTCTTCTTCTCCGTTTCTTCTCTAAGATCCTAGACAGTTGAATCATTCCTCCTTGACTTAGTGAACTTCTTTGCCCCGCCCCTTTTCCGATGATGCGTGGTCCACGGACCACTAGAACCGTAGACCATTGTTGAGTGACGAGCTAATGCCCACTATAGTATAAGATCATTTAGTTTTGCTCTTCTCGTCGGAAAACTGCGGTTCTTATTTCAGATAATGTCTCTGGCTCAGCACCATAACTTGCTCAATGTCCTTCACATAAACTGTCCTGCGAAATATGATTATAACACTACATTAACCGCTCAAGCACTGACATGTGAAAATTCCAAATTATGTAATTTAACCTGTCCGGCCCCGGCGACACACCGGTGTGTCGCGAATTAATCGCGAATTTAATGTTTATTTACATATACATAAGATTTACTTTATATTAGGGAATTTTCACATGTTGGGCCCGAGTGGCTTACGTAACGGCACACCGGTGTGCCGGCAGTGCTTGATTGGTATTTTAACTGCCCTTCGTCGGTAATGGCAAAGTTGTCATAGCTAGGATGATCCCGTTTTTGAGGTTTTAGGAATAGGCAAGATACATTTGATTCTAGCTAAAGGTCATTAATCATTCTCATACTGGAATTACGGCATTAGCAGCACGACAACTTTTTCCATAGTAACTTTACTTCCCGTTATCTCGGAGCCTTCCATACCCAAAGGGTAAAAACGGGACCCTATTGCTAAGACTCCGCTATCCGTCTGTCTTTCCGTCTGTCTGTCACCAGGATGTATCTCTTGAACCGTGATAGCTAGACAGTTGAAATTTTCACAGATGATGTATTTCTGTTGCCGCTATAACAACAAATACTAAAAACAGAATAAAAATAAATGTTTAAGTGGAGCTCCCATACAACAAACCTGATTTTGTTTGCCGTTTTTTATAGATAATGGTACGAAACCCTTCGTCTCGCGCACTTGGCCGGTTTTTCTTCTTCTCTTTTTGGTTTATGTTTTGGGCATCCCCATATATCTTCTTTTGACGCCAGTTAATTCTTTGTACTTTATTTAATCACAGGTGTGTAAAAAAAACAAAGGCCGAGTACCGTAAAGTCAGCTTACAATGAAATACTGTGCTCTGCTGACCAATCAGATTGCCTAGCTAGGTAATTGTGGTATTATGATTGGTCATTGTCTCCGTCAATGGGAGGCCCGTTTTCGGCAGAGGATATTAACGGGATGATATTAATTGCTTGGCCTTCAAATTCAATTTATTTTACTGGAATTCGGTAAGATTACGAAGACTATGAGATGGAGAGGTAAATCATGATCAGATTCCATTAGAACAGCCTTCCCTAGAGAAATAACTGAGCTTTCGCAAATTATCTCACATTGAATTGTTTTTTTTCCCGTAATGTAAACTTCCATCAACTAAGTTTATTTCATTTATTTTTAAATATGAAATAGAAGAAAGTATGAAATAGAAGTGACAGATTTGTGAATGAAGTCCTTTTACATGAGAACCCCACTTGACCTAGTAACCCCACAATGACATCACAATTTTTACTTCTTTATTGTTTCAAACAAGTCGACAGCATTAGTAGTTCCTGAAATAAGCAGCGGTGACAGACTGACGAATTCTATGGGTTCTTCTTAACGTTTCGTTTTAAACCCGGTTCGTATAGTCATCTCTTATACCTTTCCTAATAAATTAAGTTACCTGTAGCCTGTAGAGTCGTAAACAGAACCCGGAATGCGCAATCTAAGAATCATTTGCAAACATTTATAAGGTCGCGACAAGTGCCATCAGATACAATTAGATTGAATAGTGTTAGAAAATGGTCATTGCCATTTATCACTAAGGATTGTGAAGGACGGCAATGACCATTTTCGCTGTTCTTTAAGAATCGATGAGTCAGTTGGACATAAGTTATGTTCTTTCGGTTATAATGTATCAAGATTCTTATAAAAAAAATATGTAGCATTGGCTAACGCAACCTTTCCTATATTTGATGTACGAGTGTTTTCTAAAAATATGGCAACTAATTCCATTGCATTTGACCGCTATTTTGCCCACAATTAAGTTTGTGTAAAAGAGTTACAGTATATATCTACTTTTGGTGTACCTACAATCAAGTATATTCTTACTATCTTAGCTATCGAATTAAATAGAATATAGAATTTTTTGATGTTATATTTTAGTTTGTTGTAAGTTTAGTGTAAGTACCGATAGATATTGTTAATTTTAGTTATTTCTTAAGTAAATATATGATTACTCACAAGTAGGTTTAATCGGTACCTTTTTCAGCTGAAACTTGAGTGCAATCACATTCCTGGCTTTCTGCTCTATACTAGAAGTAAAACCAACAGTATAAAAAACCGACCAAGTGCGAGTCGGACTCGCGCAAGACGGGTTCCGTACTACCATCTATAAAAAAAACGGCAAAAAAATCACGTTTGTTGTATGGGAGCCCCACTTAAATATTTATTTTATTCTGTTTTTATGACTTTTCGTTATAGCGGCAACAGAAATACATCATCTGTGAAAATTTTAACTCTCTAGCTATCACGGTTCATGAGATACAGCCTGGTGACAGACAGACGGACAGTGAAGTCTTAGCAATAGGGTCCCGTTTTTGCCCTTTGGGTACGGAACCGTAAAAAGATTGAATGGCAAAAAGAAGTCACAAACCATTGCCATACGAAAACTGATTCAGAACTGAATAATTTAATAGACGTCGGTATGTAGCTCTGTAGCACTACTAGTACATTTGTAGACTGTAGGCGTATCCTTAACGAATACAATACAAGACACGATACCATACATGCAATCAAAAAGGTCTCATTTTTTTCATCATGAACTTTGTGCTCTTTTTTATAATTTTCTTTCTCGTCAACACTTCATGTTACTTGGTGTCGGCGCAACACGTTCTCTTCTTCAATTTTCTCTTTTCAACCCAAAAGAGTAAATGATCTTCTTTCTTTCTTTCATATTCTTTGGCTTTTGTCTCTCTTTCTATCAATCAATCTTCTTTTCCATCCATCAATTTTTATTATTAATTTCTCTTTTCGTCACATACGTTTAATCTTTCTTCATCGCGTTTTCGTCCCAAGACAAATAATTTCCTTTTAGCTGGTCTCTGGCGCAACTATCAAACTTTTTAAATTCCCATATTTAATTTCTTACTTTACTACTTTATAAATTCGTTACTATTATATAAATGAATTTTATGCAAGTTCTTTCGTATCACTCCTGGAAAAGTTATCCCTTTGCCAAGGAATGTTAGTCCAGACCACACAGGCCATGCGCTCCATTCTTGGCATTTTCTCGCGATTCCTCGTTTACTTGGGAATCAATCCAATTTTTGTAGCAGTCCTCTATTCACACAAAAAGCTTCTCCCAAAGCTCTATATTTAAAAAAAAGATGAAACCTTCATAAAAGTTTAGTTCGATGATATGTGCAATCACACTTTTGTTCGTCAGTCGAGCCTAGCGCTTCGTTTAATTGTATATATGCTGGTCCCGTTTTGTAATTTAATTACCCTTTGGCCTAAGCGAGAACGTCAATTATGCATCGTTCGACTGGTCTCGTGGTCACGTCCATAAGATAGGTACTTAATCCTTTATCTTTTTAATGATGTAAGTACATTGAAAATGCGATGGCCATGGACATTATTTACTTCGATATTTTGGAATAGATTGTATGAAGCAAAAGGAAGCTTATGACAATAAAGAAAAGTGAGTATGATAGCGTGACGGGTGGCAAGATCGAATGGAAAAAGAAAACGTGTTGGGCCGATCCCAAGTAGCGTGACACAAGGACACGACGATCATGAAGACGTAGGCAAGACATGTCGTTAGTTTTTGTTTGATAAACATGAAATTGATGACTTTCATAGTTTTGTTACTTTCGTGGACGTTGCCATTATCCGTTGTAGTCCGTTGTTGTGCTTGAATCCTTCACTCAATAAAGTCAGTCCACGGCAGGTTAAAGTCCTCTACCAAATTGATATTTTGCGATTCATTATCTCCCGTCTTCGTTTTTAACTTATAGGCCAAGGCCTATAAGCTAAAAAGCAAACACTGGCAAGCCAATATTTGCTTATTTGGCGTAATTAAACAAAATAAATGTTTTAATTTTTTCCTCAGTCTTTGTGCAATGAAAATCAAAACGTCGTACTACTGTTTCTCTTTAATTGCTATTGATATTTTAATTTGGGGAAGCTGTTTTCTTTTATTGTAATCGCTCACTGATATTCTGTAAGTAATCTTTAGTTATAAACGTAGGTATGAATGTAATGAGTGATAGTTCAAGCTTTGGTTTTTGATACGGCTACGTTTTTTGTGCAAATGAAGGATAATGCTAAAATTAAGATTGCAAAAGTATCTGTAAAAAGAACTCTGGAACAGTTTGAGACAAACCCATGAGCCTAATAAAATAGTAGACCTGTTTGAATATATTGTATAGGTAACAATGAAAACTTTTTACAAAAAAAAATACAACCGACTTCGAAACAAAAAACACTACAATGTATTAAATAACTATAATTTCGGAAGACGGTGATTTTTGTTGTTTCTTCGTTTTATGACACCAACTTCCGAAATTATAGTTATTTTATACATTGTAGTGTTTTTTGTTTCGAAGTCGGTTGTATTTTTTTTTAAATTTAACTTTTTAGTCACTCAACCAGAGTTGGGTTTAGCTTTAACTAAACCCAACTCAAAAAGAATCATGAAGATCGGTTCATAAACAATAAAGTTATTCCCGAATAGATAACCCCAAAACCATGGTTGACTTGGACACATCTGCGTACCCCTTCACAGCGTACCTGCGTAATATTATGTCTACACTAATACTATAAAGAGGTAAGATTTGTTTGTTAGTTTGAAATGAATAGGCTCCGAAACTACTGGACTGATTTGATGAAATTTCTTTCACCAGTAGAATCTTACATTATCGGTGATGGACATAGGCTATAGAATATTTTCAAAAAAGTTAGGGATCCATATGAAAACTTCGATAATGTAACCCAAGGTGTGTGAAAAATTCCAAAAAAAATCCTTATATCGCGTACGCTGCGGAATCTATTGACAATAGAGGAAAGTGATGTACTACAGTTTTATAGAGGTCATCAATATCTACCAAAAAAGTCCGCAATACCATATGTCTAACTATTATGGATAAGTCACCATGACCGCTTTTTGTTCAAATTTTTCAAGCAAATCCCTGGTGAAATAAAAAATGGTGATTTTAGTATCCTTAATCCTGATCTATTTAAATGGTTTGATAATTAAGATTTATTATGTCCGTGTAAATTACACTTTAAATTATTCAAATCGGACCTTTCGTTGAAAAGTTACGATGGTAATGAACATGCTTAGAAAAATGTCGCGGCCTGAGCGAACTGGGGAGAATCGTATCAATGCTTGGTCCGATAAAAGTTGAAACACCACGGCATTTAAATTATTTCGATAAAACAATAAGAAAAAAAAATGTTTGGCATTTTCGAAAATAAACTAATACATAATAAGGAGTGAAGCAGGGGTGAATAAGATTTTAGGGGAGGACATTTTTGCTTGCTTCAATTTACGTCGGAAGGCTATGAACAAACTAAAAGCGGGATAATTGAAACAGATGTACCTAACAATTTTTGCATAATCAACCCCTGACGTGTTGAACGGGGTGAACAGTTGCGCTGAACCTGGGCTCGAGACAAGTGAGATTCGGTCAACGGTGGCGTGGCGTAGGCGATTGTCAATACGTCAAAAATGTATAGGATTGACAGATGCTATCTAAATGTCACGTGACCAAATTCCTACATTTTGGCATTTCGACTGTTGGACAGTCGCATTCGCTAATTAAATGGTACATTGTCGAGGGGCCTCCTGAGACCATAGAATAAGTAGAAATGGTTAAGTAATTAATGAAAATCGTTGTGCTTAATTTTCCAAAACTAACCTTTTATAGGGGGCGTTGAAGTTTGTGGAGTACCTACTAAATCCGCGCGGAAGAAGTCGCGGGCGAAGTGCTAGCTAGCTATAAGATTCAAGATTCAAATGTTTATTGCTCAACGCAGTACCTACATAATCATACATTTCCAGATGTCAAGTGAATGCGCAGTCCAATGTGCTGTATCAATTCAGGCATGCAAAATTTATCATTAAAATGATTAAAATTATATAATTTCATAAATTCCGATTAATACATACGTATTGAACTGATGTAAACAATAAACAGACATGCGAGTTCAGCAATCCCGGCAGGTTTGCTATCATTTATTGAAAAGTTCCGATACCTATCTCCGAAGTTCTTCATCAGATCTTCACCAAATTGAAATGGGATCAGTCTGGAAAGATACTCTTCCAAACAAAAAAGAATCATCAAAATTGGTTGTCAGTTGGTGAAAATATCGCTGAACAAACATACAAAAAAAAAATCAGTTGAATTGAGAACCTTCCCCTTTTTTGGAAGTCGGTTAAAAAGTAACTAAGACAGATGGGATAACGCCTTATCGGAGACGTATAGGTTAACCAGTGGCGTGAGACAGAGTAGCGTGACTTCCCCGGTGCTGTTTAACCTATATGTTAACAACCTGTTTGAGGAACTGAGCAGCACCAGAGAGTCAGATACCATATTGGCGGATGACATAATGGTTATGCTCAGCCCCTCGGTCAACGGCCTCAGAAAACTCAATTAATGCAGCTCGACACCAACTAACCTATAATGTTAAAAAGACATAAGTAATCATTTTCAAACACGGCAATGGTGCTGATATGGTCTTGCCAGTTACTTTGTGGGGCTCAGAGTTAAAAATAGTTAGTAAATTTAATTTAAATTAAAATGGAAAACTTACTAGAGGACGAGGACCTGACAGTCCAAAGAAATTACTCGTACCTACATGCAAAATAGACGTTTCTTCCATTGCTCGAAGCAAGTAAAAATAGCTCTGTTCCAGGCTTACTGTCAGTCATCCTACACCAGTCAACTTTGGTACTTACAAGTAGCACGAACAGTGCATACAACACTCTTCGTGTACAATATAATATCACGTTTCGGGTCATGCTCAACCTGCCCTGGCGGTGCAGTGCGACTGAGATATTTGCTGAGAACAGAGTTATCGATGAAGCTCAGATCGTCGTTCTTTTCGCGTGTGGTGGCAAGCAAAAATAGTATTGTCAAAACTGTGTTTCATACTGTGCATAATAAATACTTAAGGAGACAAAATAAACGTACTCACCAATGTTACGGGGTAGGTACGTTTATTTATTATGGTTTCTTTGGTGTGTGAAATGGAGGGTTGTTTTACTGTTATTTTTATTTTATCTGTTTCAAATTTTATGTTTGTTGGTTTATTTCAAGTTTTGTTTTAGGAAGTTTTCAATTTTATTTTTATGGGTGCTAATGCCTGAAATAAACGATTATTATTATTATACTTTCTTTGACAATCTCAGGACAATGGGATCACGGTTGGCCGAAGCCAACTCGCAGTGTTAGACATTTCAAATGAAATGGGGCACCGACCGACGATTATCCCGTATGCACTATGAAAGTATACCTAAGGCCAATCCCCAGACCGGCCGATTAAGGCAAGAAAGAGGTGGGTGCTGTGTTCCTCGTCAGTGTTCATTTCGGCCAGCCAATAAAGGCAAACCGAAGATGAGGAACAAGACTTCTTCCGGGGCATTTGGCCCGTAGGGTCGCTACTGCCCAACAGTCCGCCAAAAACTGCCCTGCGGATTGTATCTCTCATTGTCTGTACCCTCACGATACCTAGTATCTATGATCTAAGGTTCATTGGGGCGCGCAAGCCCCACCACGACGTCAACGTAGATACAGCGATGTGGTTATTGTAATCTAATCTAATCTAGCCCGTTATGTCCCACAGCTGGGCAAAGGCCTCCTCACCCTTTTCCACATACATCTGTCCTCTGCCATTGCGGGCCAGTCCGGTAAGAATCGAGTTCTTCTCTCCACCTTCGCCTTGGTCTACCGCGATGTCACCTAGCATTGAAAGGGACCCACTTAGTGGTTCTTTTAAGCCCTAAATCATGTCATCTGACATACGATACACATGTCCGGCTCAAGTAATTTTAGTCTTGGCGCGCAGCACCGTGTTCCTTACACGATCTGAAATTAGAACACCCAGGATACTGCGCTCCATGGGTTTTTGGCAAACCTCGAGTCTGGACCTCTGCTGAAGTGTGTCAAAGACCAGGTTTGTGCATCGTACGTGAGTATGGGGAGAATACTCATGTTCATAATTCTCCGATTGAGGCATAGCGGAAGATCTCCTTTGAAAAGATCCTTCATTGACCAAAAGCTTCTCCGAGCGTGCGTCGTGCGTCGAACAACTTCTTTATCGCGCCTGAAAGGAAACTATTATAGAAACAAAAATATCCCTGAAGTTAGTTTAGGTACTGGTCATTTCAGGGATTTTATATTTTTACAGATATTTTTGCAATCTCTGAAGTACCAGAGGTTGCAAAAATTTAACCTGATTTATTCCATCTGTTACAAGAAGTACCTGGTATAATTTAATTAAGCTAAGTGCTTACTTTCCTACAGAATGTTGCATAGTTGCAAGTTACAGACCAGCCGGTCGATTCTGTAAACATGTCGAAGTGAAGGCTTGGGTGAAGTGAACACGAGGTGAGCTGTCATTCTATCTTGATTACATGGATTGACAGCTCACTTCGTGATCACTTTACCCCAGCCTTCACTTCGACATTTTTACAGAATCGCACTGCTGATCAGATCTTGTTATTTCGTTCGAAGACTGTACAAAGGTAATCAATCATACGAAAGCTCAGGAAATGGTTTGAGACTGTTGCGGAAATGAGTTAGACTATGACATACCTAGAAAGTTGCAAGTTGCATTTCTTGATATTTCGTTCGATGAAGAACCAGGAACCAGATATTTAACTATAAAAACGAAAATATAAAAAAATGTAGGTAAACAAACATTCGAGAAAGTTTTAGTTTACCGTGTTAAGGAAAACGACAGGTCAAACGGCAGTCGGACCTTTGGTTGTAATCTAACAACGTTACGTCATCCTGAGTGGGAAATCACAGACGGTTTGCAGATACCGCTACGGTGTAGGCAGGCGGGCTAACGTAACAAGACAAATGTGTGTACAGAATCATATTTTATGTTTATTTGAGGGAGATGTAACTAAGGTGATTGACTGATTGCCATTAATTCGTGTTTAAAAGAGTGTTGATACGTGGTCTGCTGCGTGGTAGTGTGGTAGCCTGGTAGCGTGGTTACGTTGGTAGCGTGGTTGTATGGTCACGTGGTTCCGCGGTACCGTAGTTCCGTAGAGAGTGGCCGGCTAGCAGGGTGTCGCGGCGCTCTGCCGTCCGTGCGACCGTTTGGCGCCGCCCCTGCGTTGATAACCCCGGAACGTTGACCTCCTCACATTAGTGTTTACTAAACTCGTGTTACGCGCTTTACTCGCATGCACTAAACCCACAATACACTCATCCCCGCAATATCTTTCCCACAGTTCAAATATATTCTCAAATTATTGGCATTGTTTCATAATAGATAACAGACACTTAAGTAGTGTTATTAATTAAATTACGTATAAGAATAACAAACTAAGAGTAATAAATTAAGAATGATTACAGTTTTTTTGCTGAACTTTGTCTACTATCTTATTATGTCCCGGTTTCTGTATTAATAACAGATAGTTTATTATTACCGATTGAAACTTCGCCGCGTTACTGACTCGACAGGATTGGCTACAGAATTGATGAAAATAAGAACATTGGGGGAGCTAAGTTCGCTTGCTTCGCTCGCTCACTCTAGCTCCCGTCATTCCTAGGGCTGCCATCACCTAATTTGCTGACGCCGGACAAAAACTTTAAAAACCCCGGACATTGGGTGAAAATGAGTTTATTCCCCGGACTCACTAAAAAAAGTTTTTTTCTCCATTTAAAAAAAAAACT
This sequence comes from Melanchra persicariae, assembly GCA_947386135.1. NCBI lineage: Eukaryota > Metazoa > Arthropoda > Insecta > Lepidoptera > Noctuidae > Melanchra > Melanchra persicariae. The sequence continues at coordinate 11,203,107 of OX376643.1, read as the reverse complement.
CGGATACATTTTTTTTTAATCAGCTTCTTTGCGATATAAACTACAGCGTACATGACAAATTAAATATCAAATCAAATTCGATTATACACTCTTTCTTAGGATAAGTACCTAATCTGGTTACAAAAATACCTAGGAACACTGAACAATTTATACCTAATCATAAGTTTTGGTTCTGTCAATAATCAAATAGTCAATATACCAGTCTAATGATGTAATTTAGACGGGGATCCAGGATTTCGTTCATGGGGTATCTGTGCGGGGGAGAATTTCATTGTTACAACGTGTAAGACGCATTCACACTTGTTTAACGGTGTTTTTACAATAATAACCAAAACAATCGACATTCACAGCGAGTGAAGCGACCTTAAGTTCCTGTAACCTTAGGTTCTAGGTATGCCCATTTGCAAAGAAACAGTAATACTTAAGTAAATCGGCTTATACGGAAAGGAAACAAGCGGTGGCCGGCAAACGCCCTGCTACTCCCGACGCCCGTGGCGTCTCCTTCTGTTGCGGCGGCAGGGGCGTGAGGTTTGCTTCTTCCTCACGCGGCCCACCTCCTACTTCGCTAGCATTACTGCTTCGCAGAAGGAGGTGACTGCTTCCCATGCCTCCTCGCTCCGGACCATGGATTGAACCAGGGCCGGACACGAGGGGTGGCTGCCGCCATCGCCTCTACGAGGACACAGTGGTGCTCCGCTCATGCAGAGCAGCATCAGCCTCCAACGTGTCCTCGGGGCGATCCTCACAGTGATGACACCCGAGTGGATCCTCCCGCCGAATCCGAAACAGCCATGTCCGGTGAGCAAGTCATTTGCCTAGCCGTTTAATTAAATGCCGGGATGTCACATAGGCCGCCGATTAAACGGCGCCATTCAATGAAAAGGCTAGGTAGCCAATTAAACGGCTGATTAAGCTAGTTGGCTGCGACATATTTGTTATTCTTGGGTTTGGTGACTATGTATCCAACTTAAAACCCACTGCTGTACCTACAAATCAAATCAAATCAAATACGTTTATTTGTGTACACAGGTGAAAAAGGTGGAACAATTACAAGGTTAATGGGTCTCTGTACAAGAGCCTCCCGTTACCTTTTCTACACACGTCTGTCCTCTGCCATTGCGGGCCAGTCCTTCCAGTAAGAGTCAAGTTCATCCCTCCACCTTCGTCTGGGTCTGTCCCAAAGTCACTAAGCATTTAATGGGACCCAATAACAATATGTGGTTATTTTAGCCCATCTAACATCTGGTGATATTTGGAGACCTAAATACATCAGCTGAAACATTAAAAAGTCTTCACTTTTAATGAAGACGATTCAATGGAATAAATTTAATACAATAATAAAAAAATAAGATGGCTCCAAAAATCCAAAACACATTTGTGTTGTGGCCAAACACTATCCTAAACTCGATGAGATTTAGAGAAATCAACTAAATACACTCTCATCTCAAGACTGACGCACTTTTCTATTCGATACCTACTCGCTTTATGAGCAAGAATAATCTGTCAAACACTATCAATAACAATTATGACTATATTTCAGTAGAATTCACGAATTCTGTAATTTACCGATCGGTTCCGGTAAAGCTAAAAAAAAAGCTTTGGCAAGGACGATCAATTTACCATCCTACGGTAATATACAGGATGTCCCAGAAGTGCGTGGTCATCTAAACGAGTGTTGTTGGGTAGCCGATATACCTACATTAAGGAAAAAATAGCAAAACAAAAACAAGAACCTGATGAGTGTATTTAGAATTTTCAAAAAAATCCAGAATAAACGCCTAAAAAGTTCTGAAGAAATGACTTTTCAAGCAGTTTCTTACAGTTGGTGGCATTTACTTTATTTCAATCACAGATTTCACGTCACCAACTGCATCAGACTGCTTGAAAAGTGGATGGGTGGCTGATAAACAGATAGCTAGATAGAAATTTTACATAACAGATTTAAGTAAGTAATATTTTGGTACTCTTTAAAATTTCTATGAGATGGATTACGTTCATAAATTGATAGAACTATTATATATTTTAGTAAACAACATTATTTGATACAATAGACTCTGTGCTCATCAAGTAAGATAAAAAGTTATATTTGTCTCGACTATTATTTTTACCCTTCGGTTGAGTGCGCTCGCGTGAGCCAATACGTTTCTCAACAGGGGTTAGGCTTATCAATTTAGTTATAAAGTAATAGCTTTAAAAAGAACATTGTAGGAAGTAATACAACATCTTTTATTTACTGCATATTAGGAAAGCCTGGCACTTGAAAAAAAATACGGTAACTTATTATCAAATGAACTTGCCCACAATAAATGTATTGTAGTCAGATATAGGTATCATGTGCAGTTGCCGTGCCGGGTTATCCACAATTCTGCAGATGTACAGACACTGCGTATGCACGCGTTGCATGATGGCTTCTAAGTATATAGAGGTATATGTAAATATTCACATCAACTTTATTATATACGAACTCTGATCTACACCTGAAATCAAAAGTCTACATTCAAATTTTTGGTTGACTAGTAAATAGTCTCCATGTTTTACCTATACAAGTGGTGAATGTTTTATTTTCCTTTTTCAGTGAGTTGAAAGAGAGTGTTTTCACCAAATTGGATTTGGTGGACTTCTTCAGTCTGGCTGACAACTCGTTGACTGAGATGCCGAGGCATGTCCTCCAGCATCTTCCACACGTGAAGACCCTCGACCTCTGCCGAAATAAGATCACCAAGCTCACCGAGGATGACTTCAGGGTAAGGAAACAAAACTGTACCATATAAAAAGAGCTCTCACCACCAGAATAATAATAGTAGCAGTCATTCATATTTTTATCTGTGTTCTATAAATAGAAACATAAGTAATGTGTTGGCGATAGCCCCAAATGCAACAGCGTGTATTTGAAATAAATATGATTAGTGTGTTTTTTGTTTCGGTTGCTACTCTTTGGTATGGCGTTTTCTTGACCCTCTGCCAGGCTTTCGACTTTGCAGTCCTTTATTGGCAAATGTAAGACATAATTAAATATATTGAACCATGAAAGCTTCTGAACCATGATAAAGCAATATTTTTAATAAAAAGGTATCTTTCTTGGCAGACTTCGCTTACTTTTACAAAAATAATGTTGATAGAGACTATCAATGATTTGACATTTTTTATACATCTTATTTTTGCCGCTATACTCATTGGTAACCATTCATTCGATTTCTGATTGTAACTAATTAACAAACATTTATAATTTCTATTTAAAGGACATACAGGAAGTTGAACACTTGCTGGTTGCAGATAACCAAATATCTAAAATTGAAAGGGATGCGGTCCCCAAAGCATTGAAGCACGTCCATCTTGGAATCAACAAACTTAGTTCACTGAATGGAGCTCTAAGAGATCTCGATGATTTGGAATGGATATTCATTAATGCCAATAATTTAAAATCCATAGATAACGAATTGCCAGTCGTAAGTACACCTAAACAACTTAGCAATAAATTCAACAATAGTGGATTCCAAAATGACTAATCAGTAGATAAAGTGGGAATTACCCTCATAATGTTTTTGTTTCAGAAAGCGAAGCGGATTGTCCTCATCCATGCTGCCCACAATGAATTACAAAATTTACCTAAAGATTTGAAACAAATGCCTTCATTAGAGTCACTGTACTTCTACGGAAACAATATCAAGTTGTTGGATGGAGCACTGCAGAAATCTAGAAGATTAATGAGGATAGGACTATCATTCAACAAAATTGAAAGCGTAAGTAATTTTATGTAAAGGGTTTAAAATTCAATACTGGCAGCTGTAGTTTTGCTGACGATTGCTCTCTATATACTTGGACAAACTGTTCAGTTATGTCTGGTAAGTTCTAAGTTTGACGAAGAGGTAATCGGCGAATCTGACTCAAAGCTGCGCAAAAGAGAAAGTCTTTGGTGAGTTAGATCTGCCATTGCCCTATGAGCTTTTTCCTCCCCTTGCGCATTAAATTTCGCAGCAGAAGTTTGAGTTAGAAATGTAACCAAGTGGCAGAGGGCAATGCACGGAGCTGAAAAGCTCTAAAGCAACGCCGAAGTTCCCAAAAGCAGTGAAAAGGTGGTGCAATAAGAGTAGACTTCTATCGGCTGAATGATATGAGGATGGTCAAAAATTTTACTAACCTATTGTTTTGTATGGATCAGAACAATGGAACTCAAAAGGATTGAATGAAAGTCAATGCATGCAGCTGAGGTGAGAATGTTAAGAGGGACGTGTAAATAAGTAACGAAGAAGTCTGAAAGTAGCACCGGTGACCTAAAATTTGTGTGCAAATCCGATATGCCATGATAATGGATTTCCACACGAATTAAATTGGTTTCAGTACGCCAAGAGAAATGATTATGCCAAAAGAGAGTAATGTTACTGTTCTTCCGTGTAATGTTACTGTTCGATTTTTAATAAACTCTTTGTTATTTCAGCTAGCAGAAGATGAATTCACTGAAGCAGAGAAATTAGCTGAACTGGATATTGCCTACAATCAACTCAAGTCACTAAATGGTTCTTTAAAAAGTTTGAAGTCATTGCGATATTTAAATTTGACTCACAATTACATGACTGAGTTTTCTCTTCAAGAAATTAAAGGCTTGAAAAGGTTATCTGTGATTGATCTGTCCCACAATAGGATAAGCCTTGTCACAGGAAACATGGAGGTAAATAATTTGTAAAATATTCCGGTTATAGAGCTTTCATAATTGAATAATTATAATGTAGGTACTTATTATATTATATGATTTAATTTACAGAATTTAGTGGACGTTGAAACCCGCGTCCTGGAACTAAGGTTGGACCATAATCGCATCCTTAGCTTGGGCGGTGCACTGATGGGGCTGCATGGTCTCTTGAGGCTCAATCTAAGCAATAATCTTCTGCAGCTAATTTCACCTGATGACCTCATTGGCTTGGAAGACCTAAGATTGCTCGATGTGTCCTATAACCATATAACAACACTAGAAGAAACATCAAAGGTTTGTTTGAATACTGGGGCAACCACAGTGTCGTTGTTACGCCTGGCGAGCTTTTGCGAATCATTTGTGTTTATTATATTAAAAGGTGTTAAAGCTGTAGCGATGTACATCACTCACATTTTAACGTTACTAAATGTATGATGTATGTTTGTTTCCAGACATTTTTGCCGTCACTTGAGGAACTGATAGCCCATCACAACAATATCACTCTGCTTGACAAAGACTTCCATGGGTTGCCGTCCCTGTGTATAGCCGATTTGTCGTTCAATCAAATCAAAACCGTTAATTACGACGTCGTTTCAAAATCTCGATGTACTATAAATGGAGTTCCTAGCGTCTTAAAGATTTACCTTCAAGGTACGTATGGCTTTCCACAGAATATTTTTTTTTTCATTAACAATACCTACTCGCAAAAGAATATGGCTTAAAATAATATGAATTAGGAAAACTGTATGTTCTGGCTTGTATTCAATGCTGTGGGCTGTAAAAATTAAAAGGCAAAGCGATTTTTACTTTAACTGTTATTAAATTAGCAATAAATGTAGTTGTATAAGTATTACTGCCCTAACGAATTATTTAGCCTTTGCGAATTCTTTTCCACAACATAAGCTTGCTTGCACCACCGATCTTTTCTTGATTTTTGCTTTCAGTACAAAATGTATTATTAACATCGTTTTGTTTCTGTGAATCATTTGAAGATGACCAAGACAGAATAATGTTTCAAATATTGTTATACTTACTCGTAGTGATAATCGCATTTAATGATGTGTGTGTAATACGTGGTGCAAGTTGGCCTTAGAGTCCCTAAGGAAATTGGATACCTACAATAATTGCATGAGCTCGTGTCTCGAAGCGTCATTTGTACTTACAAGCAAGCGAAAAATATTCGGTGTCCCGTTGCCACTACAAGTATGGGATATTTCATTACAGATAACCCTGTCCTATGCGACGATCATCTGTACGAGCTGATCACAGTGCTGGAGAGCCTGAACACGCGCATCAACGGAGCGTCGACATGTGCGGCGCCGACCACCGCGGCGGCACCGCTGCGCGCGCTCAACGACGTGCTGCCGCAGGAGACGCCGCCCGCCATCGTGGTGGCGGGCGCCGAGCGTGACGCCGCTTCGCCGCCCGTGCCGCAGCTGCTGTACCGGCGAGTGGGGGCGCTGTTCGGGCACGTACTGCCCGAGCGCGAGGGCGGTCTGCCCGTGGTGGTGGAGCCGCCCATCACTCTGCCGCCCGCCAACACCAACGTGGTGGTGAAGTGGCCTGACGAGCGGAGAGACGAGACGCACCCGCTGGTAGACCAGTTGCGCCTCCGCGACTTGAACGCGTCGCCGCAGTGAGCGCCGCGGGGGGCGCGCGCACGCCGATGACTACGAATTGATTGCTTCGCCTTAAAAATATACTGCCAATAATCTAGGCTAGGGCAGAGTGTCTTCTGGTTCGGTCGGGTGCATGTAAATTTTGAATTAGATAGATACCATCCCATCCTGTTAGGTCTGCGATGTAAATAAGACGATGCTGTAGGTATACAGACACCGACAGATTCTAAAAATGATACTATTCCGAAAAAGTCGAGTAAATGTGTAATTTAACTTTAGTATGTAGCAAGTATTATCAGAATGGTTAAATTACAACGTAGCAAAATAGGGGCGTGTACATAAAATGGTTGAAAAGTGTTTTTGCTAATGTTTTTTTCTAATTTAACAGTAGATCAATGCTTGTGACCAAAACTGTAGTGAACATCACCCCTATTCACAGTTGCTAAAATATAATCCTACATGAATATACCTATAGAGTATGTGTACAAAATAACACTGGTTTTGCAAAAGGTTTTAGATATTTTAATGTAAATGTTACTAACATAAATAAATTAAGTAGGTACTGTATATTTTTCGAAATTTTACCTAAGTGAAAATACCACCAAAATACCTACCAAAGATAAAATAGTTAAAGTAAATAACTTCATAAAGATACGTAGGTAGTAATTAAGTTATTGTATTGAATTGTAAGGTTTGTCACTCAAGTAGGTATAACCGATTGGATCAGCGATGTTACCGCTGCCGCGCTGATAGATCAGCAATGGGCTGTGCTCTCTGGTACGTCTCGTCTCGTTATGCTTGCGCTATTGCTGTTAGAGATACAGAGAAGTATACTAGCGTAACGCTGTTATCCGCAAGAATCACGACAAAATGCTGTTAGACAGAGGTAAGCGTAAACGCTGAGCTCCGTCTCTCCATTTACCCTCAGCTTGTTATAGCAGGACGACCACTTGAACTGTGATGTTTTGCTCGTAGTATATTTGTAGGAACTTTCTTCAAACTGACCAAGCCGATTTTTCAATCGTTTGACAACTTTTATTTGAAGATTATTATGAAACACATTTTTATTGCTTAGGTAAAAGATAAGTGAAGAATGATTAAGTCGACCCTTATTCAAGTGAAACTGTAGGACAAACCTTAGGCAATTATGAAAAAAAAAACGTAGGTATGACATGGAACACATTGACATTTTGAAAATATATAATTATTTCAATATTTAATAGAGATAGCGAGAAAAATTAATATTTTTATAAGAATGTACCTAACAGATATTCTTTAAGTGTGCCATGGTATATATATATTACGATACATTTATATATTTATTTATTACTGTGAAAAAGATCGCCTTATAGACTTTGGGTTTTGTATTATAAAACGTTTTACGATCTAGGGCCTAAGTAAGTAATTAATTACCTGTATCCCTAAGAGGTACTTCTCATTAGACGTCATAAAGGTTTCCGTGTTATTCGATAGTAGGTAGTTCCCAATAAAAACCTGATAAACCAGTGTAATAACTGTAGCTGTCGGTATGTCTGAATGCGTGATATTGTGTGTGTGGATGTCTGATCCAATCTTCGTTGTAAGTGTGGCAAAAAAACAAAAGTAAACATATAAAAACCATCGTTAAAAAAACTCTTTCAGAAAATTGTGTCACCATACTTAATACTAAGATTGGTTTTGTCCACTTAAGTTAAATAAATTAATAATTAGTTGACAATTAAAAAAATTAAAAACATACTAGCCTGTCAGCCAAAGTACATAGATTACTGTCCCTTCGAGCTTTTCGAACGAATCTGTACCTACCTAAGATAACTTATGTAATTAACTACTATAATTTGTTAAGAATTAGATATTTTGTGAGTGTAATTTAAATGTCGATTAACAATTACTAATAAAAGATATAAGGTGCTAACCACTTTCATTTATTTGTTTAAAGCCCCTGTAACTACCTACCTAAGTATACTCAATCGGGCTAGCCTGGGGTTGGTTCCAGGTCTCAGATACCTACAGCTGAATAACAGTATCTACCTATTTTACATGGAGTGACTGCCTATCTGAACTCCTTATCCCATTTACTGGGTAACAAAATACCTCTTGGCAAGACTGATGTCAGATTTTCAGGATTCTGTCTACCCGTCTAGCGCCAGACCAAAAATCTACAAATGACATCCCGTAAAATAGGTTCAGCTGTTGGTCCCCGCTGTATGTGTTTTAAGAGACACGGATGATTCTCGGTACCTGTGTATTATGGTCACCCATCCACGGATCGACCTCGGCAAGCTGCTTAACCTTGAGGATCGACTCGTGTGGCTGTTATTATTTACCCACGAAATCCTCCTTTGACTACTTACCTACCTATTTCCCAAAAGAGTATTTAGGTTGGTTAGGTACCTAGGTACTGCTTAGGTCGGTTAGTACTTTTTATATCTATAGGTATGTCGCAAACAACTGGCTTAATCAGCCGTTTAATTGGCTGCCTAGCCTTTTCAATGGCTGGCGCCATGACATCCAGCCAATGCGTCTAATACAACGTTTAATGACCGGGCTGGCAAATGCTTAGGCCGTTCATAGAATAGGGTAACCATGTGACGAAAATATATGAAATATTTAATTTTGAGAATTCTAAATTGAAACAACAATCAATTTCAACATTCTATCCTCGATGACGGAGCGGGGTCCCTATTGAGTCTGTCAGGAGTTGGGGTACCCTAAGCTTCCTGTGCCCTGTCCCTGTTTTGCTACTTGGCTAGGCAAGTCATTAAACTATATTGAACTAAGTCATTTGCGTGTATGTAGTCCCAGCGGAAAAATGTCGATTTTCTTAATTTCAGTTTAGCAGATATTTAGTGTATGACGTCGTGTAAATGTGTATGGTAGGTAAGTACAAATATGTGCATCCAACCATTGGGGAGTTATTCAACAAAAACTGTTTCCGCTGGAACTACGTCATCCCAGCGGCACTTTTTTTTTCCTATCGACGTACTAGAAAAAAATACATGCAATAATTAGTGTGTGACGAGAGGTAAATATGTATGTTTAAATGAAATTTGTGTGTCTTAAAACTGCGAAGATATTCAAGTTTCCGTTGCGCTGACGTTTGTCTATTTGATGTAAATCATATAAATCGGTTTTGTGCAGAGTTGAATTTTTTTAAGCACGTTGTTATGAATTTGTGTATGTTTGTGAAAATAGATTTTGAAAAAAGCATATCGTTTAGGAGATATACACGTAAAGGTAAAATATGGTCCAAGTTCTTAAAATAAGAACTTTAGAGCCTAACTTTTTTATTTGTATCTTGTAAGGGTCTACAATGTCTTGCCAATTTTCATTTATGTGCGCTTAGTAATTAATGAGCAATGGCATAATTTACTACGAATGGACCACTATATTTTATGACATCCGATTGTAGGACTTTTTGAGCAAAATAAAACAATTCCAATATTTAGTGTATTAATGCAACTATTCACATACAAAATTACAGCTCATTACACTGCATATTTAAAGAGATATAATAAAAATATCAGAACAACCGAATTACATGGATAAACCGACCAAGTTTGATTAGCTACAAAAAAGCGACGCTGCAGTAGGTATAAAGAGCTGACGTTCTACAATTTCCAGTATAGTATCGTTATCGTGTTTAATAGTTTCGTACAGGCGCGTACACAATAGTTTCGCAGGAAATAAAACATCTGCATTAACTTTGTACCCTTAAAAATAAGTAGGTAGGTTACCTACGTAACATAATTGCGGGATTATATTGATTGTGGTTTGAATAAATGCAAACAAGAGCAAACGAAATCCCCGTCTCTGACTTCAAAGTATCTACCAAAGTACCTAGAAAATAAAAGGTATAGGTACACATATTCGAAACAAGTTCGAATAAGAGACTGAAACTTTTAAACAGCTGGACCGACTTTCATCCAATATAGGTATTTACATAATATGGCTGTCATAAAAACTGTAGGCACTGGAATCTATGCATAGCAGATATAGGCAACTTTTAGGCTTTCGGCGTCGTCGAGATTTAAGTAACAGAATACAGTTGCAACTTGAACCTATATACCTTCCAACAGATAACATTTTCATGATGTATTTTAGTAGGAAGTACGTAATGTATGATCTTATCTTGTTTATCTTCCAATCATTCTCACTACTGGCTCACTAAGTATGTCATAGTCACTTACACTATGTCAATAACCGAGTCCAATAGGTACATAATATTACGTTGATAGCAAAATAAACAGCGCATACGCACATTGTCTTTGGGTGCACATTTGTGACTGATAAACAAAACAGAGCAGGAAGCGCGCGCTAAGAAGACGCGTACCTATTTTATTGATTCCCTACTACACCGTTAACTTAATTCGACATTTGAAATGACTACTGCTGTTAATGTTTTTATCTAATTATTATTAGTATTTCTATTTCATTCAATTGTACCGTGTAACATTATAGTAGATTATGCACCCAGGGGATAAAGCAGTGTCTTGTGTCACGGGCGTCATATTGAATCTCGAACGCAATGAAGGATTCGGGAGTTAACTCCCGAGCGCAACGAGGGAGTTTAGAGTTTAACTCACGAGCGAAGCGAGGGAGTTAATACAAGAATCCTGAATGCAGCGAGGGATTCAAGCTAGCCCAAGGCAAAGACACCTTTATCCCCGAGGAGGATACTCTACTTTTCACACCTCCTGTGAGAAAATATGAAGGCATAATACGAAAAACAAAATATTTTAAATTTACAAACACTAAGTAGGTAGAGATACTGTATATCTACTTAAAAAAAGTTAGTTTAATACCATACGGATTTGCAATATCCGCGCCTTTTTTGCGTTCCACTCGGTATATCTACCACATAGCGGCCACGACCGATTTTCGTTTTTTTTTTTTCTTCTCTGTGGGTAAGTAAATATGTGCAGGCCTAATGTTAGCAACCTAATACAATTTATGTGTACACAAAGCTTTATACAGAGCTTTATATCAGCTGGTAGAATGGGTTCGGACGCTTGGCTGTATGCAATTTGAATTTAGAACGTCATAGGAGATGCTCGAGAAAATAGTTTTTAAATTAATAAATCGAATATAGATGGGTTTTAAGTGTTATTCTTATCCTTTTATACAATAATCCGTACATAACCAATTATTCTTATAATATTGTCTTCAATCCTGGATCCTGGTCAATCCTTATGATTTTGTAGAAATTCGAGAATATCATCCCTAAGTAGTAAGAGTATCGAGAATATCTTTCTTCTTTCTGGAACAGAAAGAGAGAGACAGAGACAGAAGGCGTTGTAAGTACCTAATATACCGCCAATTGAGCAGACAGATGAGGTTCCAAATTTGAATCACATTATTGACCAGCGGGTTATAATGAAATCCAGTACAATATTATTGCCCGGCAGTGCCACCGGCCAAAAATGACTCACTTTAGGTTAGGTTGACATGACATATAATTTGACGTTTTCGATCAGGTGGTGTGAAAAAATATTTGTATGCTTGAAGCAGCAGAATATTAAGGACATAATAATTAGGTACCTACTGTAACAGCACACAACAGTAGTCTGTTGTGTGCCCACCTGTACTAGTCCAATAATGCTAAAACACTGGAAATTCTAGAACGTCAGTTCTTTATACTGCAGCGTCGCTTTTTTATAGCTAATCAAACTTGGTCGGTTTATCCATGTAATTCGGTTGTTCTGATATTTTTATTATATGTCTTTAAATATGCAGTGTAATGAGCTGAAATTTTGCATGTGAATAGTTGCATTAATACACTAAATATTGGAATTGTTTTATTTTGCTTTTCCCTTAAAAAGTCCTACAATCGGATGTCATAAAATATAGTGGTCCATTCGTAGTAAATTATGCCATAGCTCATTAATTACTAAGCGCACATAAATGAAACTTGGCAAGACATTGTAGACCCTTACAAGATACAAATAAACGTTAAAAAATATCGCTAAAAAACAAGGTTTGAAATAAAAGTGGAAAAATATAACCGCATTGAGAACCTCCTTTTTCGGAGTAATTTACAGAATCATGTGGTGACCACACTCCACTACTTACTATTAACAGCATGAGATCGGTGGTGCTTCGATCTTTAAAAAAATGATTACTTTGATACTTTAATTTTTTCTATGGATGCCAAATCATAGGGATTATTACGGTTCACACCATAAAAAACACCACTTTAACTTAGGCGCTACAGACAGCCCAATTTGCAGAGGTTACTTCGACGCCGAGGAATTAGTCGGCTACGTCATCCTGGAAGTGAGGCCGTGGCTTCCCGACGTGAAAAAATCCTAGAACCGGTGAGGTCTCTCCGCTCAACCTGTGAAGCACCCTGGGGGCTTTTGTACATTTGGGCGGAGCTAGGCTGGCTAATTTAGCCAGAACACCTACGCACTTAAGGTTACCGACATAGCCCGAAGGATCGGCAAATTGAAGTTGCAGTGGGCAGGGCACATTGCTCGCAGAACAGATGGTCGATGGGGCCGAAAAATTTTGGAGTGGCGACCGCGTACCGGAAGACGCAGCGTTGGAAGGTCTCCCACAAGGTGGACCGATGACCTGGTGAGGGTCGCGGGTAACCGATGGATGCGAGACGCACAGGACTGGTTGTTGTGGCGACACTTGGGGGAGGCCTATGTCTAGCAGTGGACGACTCTCGGCTGATATATGATGATGATGATGGGTGATGATGACCTACGCACAACGGAGTCTCTACCTACTCCATTACGGAGGCTTTTTTATGGATGGGAAATCATCATATGACTTCTACCGCTCTGGGTGAAGTGGCAGGAAGTATCAGACTCAAACTGACTAAAACCCATCCGTGTTCCTCCTTATTCCCTTTACGTTCCATGGCCGGGAATTGCCCTGCGACTACCGACGCTCGGGGCGACTTCTTCTGTTGCGGTTGCTGAGGTGTGAGGTTTGCCTTACACTCACGCGGCCAGCCTCCTCAGAGGTGACGGTTTCCTATGCCTCACTCTGGACCACGGTGCGAACCAGGGCCAGTAGCGAGAGGTCACCGCCGTCGATCGCCTCGACGAGGACATGGCGGTGCTCCGCCCAAGTAGGGCAGACCTGCACCGTATGCTCCACCGTGTCCTCTGCGGGAGTAGACTTCTCTTTTGGTTGGTTTTCCTATGGCCAGCTTTATGTAGCTCTATCGCGTGTTAACAACCTTAGCAGCTTTCTTTAACATCGTGTATCGTCTTCATAATCCACAGCCCGACTTCACCCACTGCTAAACATAGGCCTCTCTTTCCGTGTGCCAATCCTCACATTTCTGTGCCAGCCTCATCCAGGTTCTACCTACGATGGCAACAATATCGTTCACCGATCTCGCCGCCCGCCAACCAACACTTCTTCTTCCAGTCCTCGGACGCCACTTTTAGATGTTGATAACCTTAGTACGTTTTCGGGTCTCGTCGTTTGGAACTCGGTCTATTAGTCGTACCTATGCCAAGCATGGTGTCCGGACGCAGAAGAATAGCACCATCCCATCGCTTCCCGTGGGTGTCGTATGAGGCGACTAAGGGACTCACCAGAGAATGGGCAGCAGCATTCTTTCGGTACATTGCAACAGCTACACTGCGATCGCCAACCCGCCTGCCAAGCGTGGCGATGATGGCAAACCCCCCACCAAATGGTAAGCACAATGAGAAAATGGCACCTAGTGCCCGGCAGCGCGTCTACCCTTGACTCCGGTAGCGGTCAAGGTTATGACGATGCAAGGGGTGCTAAGAATCCCCTGAGTGGATACGGCTACCGTAAAAAACACCGACGACTGGACCAGAAGTCCCAGGGTGGTGTCGGGTTTTTCGTCCACAGGTCCCTCGTGTCCAATGTGGTGAGGATCGAGAGTGTGTCGACCAGGGTGGCGTACCTTATACTCAGAATATCGTCAAGATATTCGTTGAAGGTCGTACACGTTTACGCCCCAACCTCAACACACCCCGACGACTAAATAGAGACCATGTATGAGGATATATCCAGAGCCATGCATGGTCATAAAACTCATTTCACCGTGGTCATGGGGGACTTCAACGCGAAACTGGGCAAACGTGACGGTGACGAGCTGCGAGTGGGGCAATTTGGATATGGACGTCGGAACCTCCGGAGACACCTACTGGCCAGTTTTATGGAGAAGGCGGGCCTCTATATGATGAACTCCTTCTTCAGAAAGCGTGAGCACAGGAAGTGGACCTGGCAGAGCCCCGACGGTGCAACTAAAAATGAGATTGACTTCATCTTGTCGACGAAGAAGCAGATATTCAATGATGTCTCTGTGATCAACGCGGTGAAAACCGGCAGTGATCACCGCATGCTAAGAGGCACATTTGATCTAAATATCAAGCTGGAAAGGTCTCGACTGATAAAGTCTTCGCTCCGTCCAGCACAGATCCAGATCCAAAACTCCGAAAGCTTTCAGCTCGAACGTCAAAATCGTTTCGAGTGCCTAGGGAGCTCCGTGGACGAATACAACGATGGGTTCGTGGAAACTGTTCATACGGTCGGGTCTAAGTTCTTCAAGACTCACCGTACAGATAAGACCAAGAGGCTCTCTGATCCTACTCTCAGAGGCGGGAGATGATTCTGCAGTCTGCAGACGATGCGTGCAAATACCGGCAGCTCAATAGACTGATCTCCAAGTCCTTGAAAAGCGACCTCCGCCACTTTAATATTGAAAGGAATAAAGACGCGATAGACTGGAATAAGGGCTCCAAGGTCTTTGCAAGAGATTTGTCTATTGGGCAGAGCCAGCTCACAAAACTGAAGACCGACGATGGCAGAACCATATCTGCCAAATCAGAGCTTCTGAGGGAGATCGAGACATTCTATGGACAGTTATACACGTCAAGGACCAAACCCGCAGCAAATCTAGCGAACGACACAAGAGCTAGATTGACCCGGCATTATACCGAAGATATCCCGGACGTCAGCCTGTATGAGATTAGGATGGCTCTGAAGCAGCTTAAAAACAACAAGGCGTCGGGTGAGGACGGAATTACGGCCGAACTCCTGAAGGCGGGTGGAAAACCGGTCCTTGAGGCCCTTCAGAAACTGTTCGATTCCGTCATACTCGAGGGGAAAACGCCACAAGCGTGGAGCAGAGGTGTGGTGGTACTCTTCTTTAAGAAGGGCGACAATGCCCTGCTTAAGAATTACAGGCCCATCTCACTTCTGAGCCATGTCTACAAGCTGTTTTCCAGAGTCATCACAAACCGTCTCGCACGCAGGTTTGACGACTTCCAGCCTCCCGAACAAGCCGGAAGCACAGGACCGGTTGTTGTGGCGACACTTGGGGGAGGCCTATGTCCAGCAGTGGACGTCTTTCGGCTGATATGATGATGATGCCAAGCACGGAACGCTCTATGGATCTCTGTGCAATTCTCAGTCTGTACACAGCCTCCTGCGTGAGCATCCATTTCTCAGCACCGTAAGTCATGATGGGAAAAACGCACTGGTTATAGAGGCGGGAATTCAGACATTGCGGAGTTTTGGCAGGCTTCAGAATTCCGTCCAATTTGCTAAAACCCACCCAAGTTGTATACCTCTCGATACCTCCGGGCTCCGTTTGTGGATTTTCTTTGCCAATTGAAAGGATATGGCCAATGTAAACACATATCTGTTAATCATCTCCAACGATTCATTTCCAACTTTAACAGTAGGATTTAAATCGTTGAAGGTGATTGACATAACCTTCGTCTTGGCTACTTTCATCCTAAGACCCAACCTAAAAGAAGTAACTTAAAGGTTTAGAAGTATTTCTGGAGGTTATCGAAGTTCTCAGCGAAAACCACAAGGTGATCTGCAAATCTTGAGTGAGACAGTTTTGACCATTGACGTTAAATTCCGCTATAGTCCCAATCTATAATTTTCACGATATGATCTTGGACTGCTGTGAATAGTTTCGATAAAATGAGAGTCCAGGAGCGTTATCAATATTAAAACGTTTCTCATTACGAAAAATATTTACTTGAACAGAAAAGGTGATACAGCCAGTGCTTTGCATAGGTAACACTCTTCCTAATTCCCCTTCAAAGAGGGGTCAAGCAATGTTAGATATTGACTGTTCGTATAACTTATCTTAGCGATCTTACCAAACGACATCATTTTGCTTTCCGACATACACGAACAAAGTCGCGGGCAACAGCTAGTAATATTATAAAGGAACAGAGTACTTTTATTTATAAATGCTCTATGATGTCGACGTCTACTACGTAACATTGATTCAAAATATCAAACAGCTTGGAAAAACATGAAAAGTTCGGATGAGACGGTAATTAGCTGCGCTGCCCTGGGGCCTAACCACCAACTCTTAAAGGAGTATTACTTCAATATTACTTCCAGTTTGAAAGAGACGGAGCTATACAGTACATATAGCTCCGTCTCTTTCCCACTGGAAGTAATATTGAAGTAATACTGCTTTAAGAGTTGGTGGTTTAGGTCCTGGTCACCCTACTTAAAAATGGGAACTACTTATACGAACTTTCTTCCATTCTTCAGGGAATTTCCGTTCCTTCAAGAGCCGGTTTTTTATTTTCTTGTAATAAATGTATTCCCTATCCTAATATCAGCATTTAACTAAAATAACGAACAATCACGCATTTTACTATATACATTTCGTATTTTTAAAACACAGTCATTACACTGCTTTGTAAACTAGCCTTAAAAAGCTCAGTTTACCGAAGTCGCCACGTTAAACTGACACTGGCCTAGACAAGTAGCGCCACTGACAACTGCCAACATTACGTCAAAATATCCTGAGCATTCTGTATTTGTCTATGCATTGTGAATTTTCCTGCCTGATATAATCTGTACCCAGCCTGTGAAAAAAAAACTTCAATTGACTTTCTTGTTGCGTTGTGCGAAAACTGCGAGCCTCACTCACTCACAATAGTGCCAGCCCGTTGTCCAGTGAGCAAGTGTGTCGGTCCTCCCAGTCCATCAGGAGATCTAACAGCCACTTTGATCAGTCAATACAATGAAATCTGAGGTAATTTTCATCACCTAGAATCAGTGTGTGTTACATTTGCGACATGGTGCCACCGCGGGCCTATTTTCATTACTCAATACAGTGAACAACCAGCAATTTGGATTTAGCATAATGACGGAGGAACAAAGATTCGCGTTGCACGATGCCTCCTACGATTCTTATCCTGACAGTCTGTTTGATCTTTGCATGGACTTTATTGTGGTGAATCTAAACACTATTACCAACTTCGACCCTGAGACTCGATGGCGTCGACTGAAAGACGACGTTATACTACCTGCTGAAATATGCGAGAAATTTATCCGCGCATATCAGAAAAAATACCGAATAAATGACAATATTGCGAATATGTTTCGCGATAAAATCCGCACCCGGCTACGTACTGTAAAATTGCGAAATTCCCGCATCACTGATGAAGGCTTAAGATGCATGATGGAGCACAAACCATTCGAAGTCGAATTAAACCAATGCGAGTATCTATCACAATCATCCTTGGAAACTATTAGCTCAAACAGCCAAAACTTGCTGTCATTAAAGTTTGGTCCTTTGACTTATGTGTTCCCTCAGGATGAGGCCCTTTATAGGCAGCGGGGATACATCATATATGCCCCAAATTTAAGGAGACTTATAATCCAACGTCGAGGGCTGGCAATATTTCCACTGCTTTTACTGAAGCCTCTACAGCACCTGACTCACTTGGACCTCTCCGAGTGTACATCAGCTGGCTCTATCTGGGCACTTGAGATGAACAACCTACGATTCCTCGTGCTGCACGCTGTCCCTTGGACTAAAGATCTTATTAAATGGATATCAGGGATGCGGAATTTGAGGCATTTGGATATATCACAGTCAAATGAGAGACATGGAAAGTATTTCTCACCTAATGAAGTATTGACTCAACTAGTTGAGAACCTACAAGAATTGGAGTCATTGGATATATCGGGTACTAATTTGGCGGGCACTGGAGCTGCAGCAGTTGGAGCCGCGAATAGCACGGAGTGTGAGGTGCGCTGTGACATTCCTGGACTGGTGAGCCGAGTGAACCGCCCGCTGGAGTTCCTTGGTTTATATGGCACTCATCATGGAGCCTGCAAGCGGCATGACATACCAGCTAAAGTGGTAAGTGTCTTTATTTACAATCTCAGGTTTTCTTACATAGTACTGGATGGAGAACAAGCTGACTGCATATGGCATGGTAAGTTGTCACCACCACTTATAGAAATTGGTGCAACGGGGGCCTTGCCAGTGCCCTGCCATTCCAGAGATAGCTGAACTGTCTCCAGGTACTGGTGAGCCTTTCTGGAGAGTTACATTGGATAATATTGATTATTTCTTATCCCTACAAACAGCACAAGCACAGATATTGAGTTGCAGATCAGCCAGAATACCAACTGTCTTTTTCTGTACATATAGAAGGCAAACTGACTTACTGTATCAACGCACAGCCGAAACTACTGGGATTAGGAAAATTTGCACAAGGCTTCCTTCTATGATGAAAGTGAGCACTAAGAAGGGATTTATGGAAAATCAGCATAAAAGGGGTAAAATGGGAGAAAATCTTTTGTTCTAAATCTGTGAGACAAAGTTGCAGGCAAAGTGCTTGTGGCTATATATTACAATTTATGGCCCCATTAAAGTTTGAATGGAAGTTCACTGCAAGGTGGCAACTAGGGTTCATGACTTCTCGAGCTTATCAATTTCTCGGGTCTCGAGAATTCTCGAGGCTAATTTCTCGGGTCTTCTCGGGTTGTCGAGAAATTTACTTTTACGTATGGATTTGCATATTCTTCGGTTCCAATAATGTGATTGATCAACAAATTCAGTGGTTTCCTCTCAAATAAAAGTATCAAAATAATTATAAGACTTATTGACAGTCTTCAACATAATTAGCTTCTTTTTCTTAAAGAAAACTAAAAAAATAAGCTATTCTGACTTTTGTGACTTATATATACAATCACAGCACAAGCACAGCATTAAAAAGAAAAAAAATCAACTTAAAACTTCTAGCGTCTTTCTTTTAAACAAAACAAAAAATAAACAAAAATTTCAACATGAAAACGTTAACTTTATCCTAACTTATAATTAAATTACAACACCATTTTTGGCATGTTAATTAGAAAAAAACAAACGTAAATAGTTTTTTTTTATAATTTCATAGACTCAAATATGATTTCTCGAGTTCTTGAGTTTTCTCGAGCTTGATTTCCCAGGAACAAAGCCCAACGATTTCCTGGGAATTCTCGATCCGAGAATTCCCCGGAATGAAGTGGCAACATAGGTACTGTTATAGGTTATAGCATACTTCTTGAATAAGCTCCTTGAACAGCTAATGTTATTACCTAATTCTGTTTAAATATTAATGTTGCAACTCTGCATTTTGCTTTGCTGCATACAGTGTATTAAGGCACAATTTAAAAACGAAGTAGTTCTACATAAAGAACAATTTTAATTCAATTCAATTTTTAATTCAATTTCTTTTAGATCACATTGTGGTGAACTGCCCCCTTTTTTTCTAATTATTGGTTTTTATATTTGTTTCGTTCCAACAAGCGGCAGTGATCAACTGTGTAAACAGTGCTAAATGATTTGTTTGTCATGGGACAAGGATCAGGGCTTCATATTAAAGATGTTTTGATTAATAATTCACAGTTCAACAAAATAATTGTATTTTATTAACTATAATAAATAATGCAAAAAAGTAGTCATATTAATAAAGACAACAAAATACATTATGGCAAAAAAAGAAAAAAAAAAGAAAAAATATTCATGGCTTTAGTATGACCTCAACATAATAAAAAAAATACCTAATTAATATTATTATCAGTAGTACAATATTTAAACCTATCCAAACTGACCAAGATGCATATTGTTCTGGGTTTTAAATCCATTATTTATTTCTTCGTTTGTTTTATTTCACGTTCGAAACTTATTGTACTTTTAAACAAAGTATTATTTTGGGAAACATCACCTAAAATCAGAGTCCGCAGAACTGTTCTAAGCAAACCTACATCTAGGTGTTTTAATATTGGCACAAATAGCTAACTGAAACATCCTTCAGCCAACAGCTGCTATCTCAAAGTAACCTTTGTGGTTACTTTGCTGCAAAAGTGGACTAACGGACTGACGGAATTTCTCTCCATTTGAGATAAGTCAATAATAAAATGTGACTGTTCCTTATCAATTTTATAGGAAACTCAGTTTGAAAAGGAATGTATCACCCTATCTAACACCCCTTATGAAGTTTCATTGTTAAGAGTACTTGACAAGGCGTGAATGGATGTAACTGCCACTTCTGATACTATTGTTTTATTAGTAGATATTTGGATGTTATCTTTTACAATGATACTGACAAACAATTAGTTAATAGAATAACAAAATAGTTGTGGCCTAACTGGGTATTCTGTTGTTTGTGTGAACCAGTGTCATACTGGTTAACTCCTTACACAATTTCACATGTGAAAGCGTTGATTGTGATGCATGAAATTATATAATTAGGAGGAATATGAATATTGAATAGATAGTTTTTTAAAATATAGGTAACTGAAAAAGAAAACAATCAGCTAAAGGGCGGATTTCACCATTTGTAAAGCTGCTCAAGTTTAAGAAAATTTAGTTCTGCTTGAACGTCAATATTAGTGTCGATTTTCGTTCAATGGATTTCACCAGTCACATTTTGAGCGTGTTCACGAGGGCCAAGTTTCTAGGGCATAGAATGTAAATATTATCACATAAAACGCAATGCGTTTAGAATTTTCATCATGTGGTAGCGACCTACTGCGATTATAAAACCAAAAAGTTTCAATTGATCTCACTAACTACGTAGCCTGTTAACAAAACTGTTATACGATTTTGACTTTGTAATCTACTGTGTTAAGTAAGTATTATCCATGATTGTTACAGTCATTATTATTGCGAATGAAATACTGCATGTGTACCTATATTGTAATATTGTATAGGGATTTCAGATTTATCTGCAAGTTTGATTACTTCAGCCAGGTAGCCGAACCTTGGTATTAATCATCGGGTTGTTGTGCGCACGGTCTAGACATTGTACACACAACTGGACCTGTTTTGGTTCACAAATATCTGTGTGGTACTTTCCTAAAGATACCAATACTGACATTGTCCTACATGGTACCTTCTTATAAAATCTGGCCTTTTCAATATAATTGTAAAGTCTTAAGCCTATAGTTTGTCGGTGTTTCATGTCGAAATATATAGCCGGCTAGGAAACACCGACCTCATAGATTACAAAATATACTTAGTAGAAAAAAATAACTCTCAAAATAAATCCTTATTAATTATTTATGTTTAAATATAGTTTTAATATTGTTTTATTATACCTTTAACGTTATTATATTTTAAAATAGGTAGAAGGTACAAAGTTTTAAACACACAGATCAGATTCTGAACTTAAAGTCACTTTTACAAACATAATGGGTACCACCAATAATTTATTACCGAGTTGTTAAGACTAGTTGACAAATCAGTCCAAATGCACATTAGAATATCTACGTAATTTAAAAAGAACATCTTTTGGTACTTACATAATTGAGGAGGTTAGGAACAAAAGGTGACATTTACGTATCAGCTTCATTTTTTTTTATGTTTTTTTTCTTACTTGGAAGGATAAATTCTATCATTATCTGCAAGACATTGGTTCTGAAGGTGCTTAATTTCATAGAAAAATCAACTTGAACTACTGCTTTTGAAACAAAAAGTTACATTTTAATTCAATCTCAATAGTGATTTGTACATAATAATCAAAAAGTGTCATTTCCTTTGTAAATATTTCTGAGGCTTTTAAGGTCGGATCAAAACGGGTACATTATTTCTTAAAAAATAACGATTTGCCCAAAATAAATTATGACGACAGGTCGAATCGATATGTTTAATCGAATAACCTTATTATATGGTGGCAACATTTTTTTTTACTTTTGTGGTGCGGCGCTCCTTGATGACAAAAAAACAGTAATTACAAACAGAGAAGATTATCATGACCTATTATTACAGCATGGAAGAGTAAATATTTTAGGCAAAGATTGGAAGTATTATGACATCAAAAACCTTGATAAACATTTTAAAAAAGTAGAAGGTATAAGGGACATGAAACGCATATGCATAGAAAAGAAACAAATAAAAAAAAGAACTGAGGCAATAGTTAAATGTTTCAGAAACTTCAGATTTGAAAATGCTGGAGAATCAAAAGGAATAAATCCTTTAAAGAGAAATACAAACCTGTTGAGTATCAAACTTGTTGAGAAAGAACTGGGACATTTCATAAAAGGTGCAAAGAAAAAGGATGTAGAAAGTTTATTAACTAAACAGTTTGGAGAAAACTGGAAAAATGATCCTTCTTTAAAATGGTATTGTGATATCTTGTATGAAAATAATATAAGTGAAAATGACAATGAAAATGATGAAAATGGATGTGACTGCTTAGAACCTGATTGTGGAGAACTTCATGTATAAGAATTTAAAATAATAATAAACACATTTTTTGTATGGATATTGATTTGTTTTTGTTTCTAATAGTGACATTTTTCAGACAGTAAGTTTCAAAAGGTAACATTTTACAAAACTATTGAATCAAATGGTGACATTTACTTGTGACTTGATCAAAAGGTGACATCTGATTTGTTCTTTATTTAATTTTGTGTAAATTTTAAAACATACATGAAAACTTTTAATACCTTGTAATCTATGTCTTATTAACCCATAATATTAAAAACAAAAAAAAAAACAAAACACAAAGTTCAACAAAAATATTTATTTTCTTAATTTATTCATATAATTAAAAAGTGTAAATGTCACTTTCTGTTCCTAACCTCCTCAATTGCAGGAAACTCTATTTTAACTTCAATGTACAATAACATGCAAAACTGTTAGCAAAGACGAAATTTTGTAAAACAGTCTGGTTATCATGGTGGTTGAAGTGTTGTTCCCTCTCGTGACTTCTTTGATCATGGACGTCGAACAGTGTACTAATCTTCATCCCTATTCTTTATAGTATTTTCATTTTAATCCACGAAATAGCAAAAATAAATAAATAATAAAATTCACAAAACAATGACAAACTCTGACAGCCCTTGAAGTCGATCAAGGAGTCTGATCGCCCAAAATCGACCGATCAGAATGTGATCTCCTTTTAGCTTAAACTTCGTTCATTTTGTGTTGGTGAAATCAAAAAAAGAGTTGAACTCCGATCAAGGCTTAAATCGAGTTCAGCTGGGCGACGATCAATTTGAATTGGTGAAAATGGCCCTTAGTAAGATGACAAACAGATAGGTACGTAAAATATGTATTATTTTAGCAAGCTTTTGTGGTTTCCTTAAAACTCCCGGCCACTGTTTTTCCTAAAGTTAAAGCAACAGAACAGCTACAGGGGACAAAAATGCTTAAGGTTAATTAAAGCTAAATTGTCATTTATGTTGACTGTCGCTTGCCGTTGCTGATTATGCCTCAAGTCTTTCTTTTACCATTAGACTAAGATCAAATCTGAAAGAAAAACGAGACGGAATTACACTAGCAACGTCACGCATGAAAGTCGGAAGTTATGGGACCTACTACCGGCTACCGGGTACACTACTTGGTACACAGCCGTTGAGGCGTGATTCAATAGCCGCCATCCAACTTTTAAATTATATTGTTATATTGATTGCACTATTGGAACATTTTAGTTCACATACCTACGACATATCTATAATATGTATGTATTTATAAATTATATAAGTATTTCTATCAGTTGTCTGGTTACCATAACACAAGCTCTGCTTAGCTTGGGATCAGATGGCCGTGTGTGAGTTGTCCCAAGATATTATATTATTATAGATATTATTATTATATTATAACTGATCGTGGCAACGAAGAAAGCTCAATCAAATTGACACACAAAGTTATTTTGAATCTTTTGAACCTGCTACAGTGAAATGTACTCGTATTAGATGGAACTTTAACCTGCTTTTATATACACCCTATATAGCTCCATCCCTCCTTCTCGCTCGAACTACTCACGCTTTAACACTTCATGCAGTAGGGCCGCTGATCGTGGCAACAGCAATCATCAATGCCACTTCAAATCTGAAATACCAATTTCGGGTCAATTTCTGATAGAATGTAACTGTTCGTGGCAACGACGTAGACGAACTTGAGTTTAGATGGCACTGAATGAACGCTATAACTTGCTGCGATGTAGCTAACCGTCGCAAAGAGGTAGACGCACTCCTACTGACTTACAGATAAGTCAATTCCGGATCATTTTAACGATTAATACGAAACAACGAATCGTGCCAATGGACCGCAATATATCCATTCGAATTCGACGGCACTTTCTGATCGCTTTAACTTTGGGATGCATGAAGGAGCCTCCTCGTGTAGCGCAATTTGTTCCATCAGGCACTGAATTGAACCGAGTGCTCGGCGCATCCTGGACAGTCTCACCTAACACCTTATAAGGCTGGCCAATCTTTCCCTTGCGGTGGTAGGGCTAACGCCCGCCTGGTTCGCGACCACCCTCCCACCGGAGTCCGGCGTCAAGCAGCCTGCTGTGTTTCGTCGACGCGTGGGAGTACAAGTGCCTCACAGCATCTTCTGGGTACGCTCGCTCCATCATACACCTCATCCATCGCTTTCCATCAGGCGTGATCGAGGTCAAGAGCTAGCCCATTCCACAATAAAAAATTACGATGCAAGTGATGCAGCTGATCGTGGCGGTGAAGCAGACTCACTATAAATTACTTACAGATAAACTTTGTTTTAGATGGTACTTAAATCTGCTTGACATAACTGATCGTGGCAACAAGGGATGCAATCATGATGAATTTAACTTGGTAGAATGTAACTTTTCGTGTAAAAGACGTAGATCAAACTAGATTCAGATGGGATTGAGCTGTAACTTCCTACAATGCAATTGACCGTGGCAAGGAAGTAGACTTGTCTAAATGACTTACATAAAGAACCAATTCGGGTCATTATATAATTATCATAATAGATACGGAGCAAGTAGTCGTGGCAACGACGGAGACGCATTTTGACTCCGACGCACTTTCTGAGCAGTTTAATTTGCTGTGGTGTAACTGATCGTGGCAATGAGGTAGACCTTTAATGGCAAACAGGTAACTATGTAACGGGTATTTTTTTAAATCGTGGCATTGCCATCAACGCACGCCTTTTTAGGATTCCGTACCCAAAGCGTAAAAACGGGACCCGGTTTTAACACAGCCTGGTGACAGACAGGACGTCTGTCACCACGTGTAAACGTGATAGCTAGACAGTTGAAATTTTCACAGATGATGTATTTCTGTTGCCTCTAGAACAAAAAATACTAAAAATAAATATTTTGGTGGGGCGTTTTTTGTAGATAATGGTATGGAACCCTTCGTGCGCGAATCTGACTCGCACTTGGCCGGTTTTATTGTAACATGAACATTACTGAGGTTACGACGTTTTAAACACAGTTGAAAATCAGTTTAACATAAGTAAACTAGAGAATAGCAATAAACCACAAACAAAATATTGAATGTTATTTTGCCACTGATGCAGACCGTGGAATCAATTATGTGAAACGCACACTGCATACAAAAGGATAATCGAATCAGTTGAACGCTTTGTTTACCTTATATCGGTATTTCCATATTATCTCATGGTCAAACTAAAGAAAATGCAAAATAGAAGATACTGTTTATGTGATCAAAAATATTTGTGTGATGAAGGATCTCGCCCGGGAAATTACAACCTCCATGGCACCATAGGTATTGTACATCACGCTGGTCTCTGCAGTTCAATGTCTAACCACGTATTGTGCATACGGTAAATTATACGTTAACAAGCCGGTAATTCTGAAAACATCGTACCGTGAAATTTTAGGTGGGGTGAACTTTCATTCCACTTTGAATGCATTGAGCTCACTTCAAGTTCTGTTAAACTAAGTCTTCACGGTGAGATGTGTACAGTATAACACTGCTGTAATTATATTTTCGCCTTTGTTCCCGTTCGGAGTGAACAGAGTTCATATATTTAGGCAATTGGGCTATCAAGCTTTGTCTGTGTGATGGCAAAGATGGTATTGAGCTGTCCATACCTCAGTGACCACTTATTATTGCTGTGCCGTGGCTGAAGCGGGAGGAGTGATCATGTTTTTAAATGGCAATTAACCATATTATAAAAACATAATCACTCCTCCCGCTGTTACTATTCTAATATCAGCATCCTCCTGCCCTTAACCCAATTCTTTATTAATATTTTTTTACTTTCCATTAGATCACTGGTGATGCCAATGAAGAGCAGATCCTTACCGCCGCTCGTGTTTACATGGAGAGGCCAGCCATGTTGACTCGGGTCCTCAACGACCTGTACTATCTGTTCCGCTACGAGAATAATGCTTACGTTAGTCGCGCCCTGTGCGTCGTCCTCGACGCCATGGATCAGCACGTCATGGAGAAACACATCCAGATCTCAGGAAGGTAAGTCAATAACGATGAGGATTTCAGCGGACAATAAGATCAACAAGGACATTCCATTTCAATCTGCATTGTTTTAATGTTTTTATTTAAAAGACAACACCGATTTTTATTCACAATATTTTGCGTTCGTTCTCGAACTCTCTAAGGTTTAGTATTGCATAAAAGACAATAAAATAGTGTATGTGTTAAAAACAATATTCGCAAATATAACATCTTGATATGAAATAGACGACGTTCTCAGCTGTTGTAGATTGTCGCCGTTGGTTCGATCAACACGTTGACGTCCCTTTGATGGCCAGCTATTCCTCGGTTAACCAAGGAATAGCTGGCCATCAAAGGGCCGGAATTAAACGTTTTCCAATAAGACCTAGACAGCTTCGTCTCAAACGTTAGGGTCGTTCTGCAATTCTAACAAGTTTTAATACTGGATTAGTAGTAGAAGTAGTAGAATAAGAAATGAGTGCCTACCTTCTGTAGTAATAAAGTCGTATTGTTATTAAGTTGTTTTTTTACAAACGAGTAGGTCTCGGGCTTACCGTAGTCACGAGTTTGTAAAAACAATTTCTGCACGTATGTCATACAACGTTTTTCAATACATTTGCGAGAAAACAGTACAATAGGTAATGAAACCAACTTTTTGTTTATAGAATCATTCGGAAAGTCGCAACAATCTTTGACGTTTCTAATATGAAAATGGCGCGAATTTGCAAACGGCGTCACAATCGCATGGTGAAAATTAGATTTACACATCTTTCATTTATATAATTTTATTATTCTTCTCTCGTTTTCTCTTTAGTATTAAACTGAGACAAACGTATTGAGCAAAAGCGCTTCCAAGGAGGTTCGATCAATCAGCTTATTTTTTCTAGGATTGTGAAACTCCTTGGTGATATTCTTATATTTTTTTATGAAATATAAAAAAAACCGTAAAGAATACCTAAGTAGCTACATATTTTACCGCACATTCCATTGTGTGGAGTGTAAATTTTAACTTTCGAAAAATGTATGTAGGCTTCGTAAGTGCATTTTTTGAGCAAATGTGTTGAAAAAACATTAAAACATCTTGGAAGACAAACGAATCATATACATTTAAATCGTGATAGTGTTGGAACCACCACCTACCACCCACCAAAAATTGTCAACTTGACATGCGACTCAAAACTTTTGTGCACATTTTAGTGCCACCCTGTTCTACATCGTTAAGGGGAAAGAAAAAGATCGCATTGGCATCAAGCTGAAGAAGCGCATTATCACGGCGCTGCTTGATGGCATGGAGGCACATCTCGGAGACGACACCATGATGAGGAATGGATGCCTCACTCTGTGCCAGTTCAAGATCCCGTTCGACGTGGTAAGTTGTGACACTGCAGTACTGCACATCGAGTTTCAGAATAGCTTCATTTTTTATAGCGTCAGTAGGTATCATTCATAACTTCGTGTTGAAGGAAGAAAGATAAATGTTTATTCGGGAATCGCACAGGACAGAAAATAAAACCAAAAATTAAGTTATTAACAAACTAACAATATAAAAAGTCCTGTGCGCGAGGCCAAAAGGCTCCTATCGTCACCTGCCGAGCCCTTCCCATCTATGTTGGGGTCAGCATCCAGTTTAAACGGATGTACTTTGCTGAATACTAATATTTAAATGGAGCGAGTCCTTTTTCTTCTGACATCCCTTCGTGATAGTATCAATATAAAACAGACAGATGTGTAACTGGGGAGTTTGTTGCGCCACTTATTCTTCCCAGCCAAAACATAACGAGGTACTGGTAGTGGGCGGGCGTTTTGAGGGACTATTTTTGAAAACTGACGTTCAAAAAGTGCTGGCTCTCAGCTTAATTTAATTAAATTACTTTTGAAACTCGATGTGTCATTTTTACAGCCCGGTACGTCTATTCTTTACTCATAATTGTGCTGAGAAACAAAACACGTGTTAGACTATGCAACCTTCGTTTCTTCGTGGTAAAATCGATCGATCAAAGTTAATAATTCAATGGAAGATTCAACGGCAATGTTATAGCGAAAATAAGCAATGTAGATCACTATTTTGCTTACACAATATGAACTTCTCGGAAAAAGGAAATTCTTTTTTTTTTGGGTTTCGGAAGCCTTGTATTTCGAATGCATGGCTTCTACAAAAGGCTGACTCTGTCTGTAAAAGTTTTATGAGTTTACTCGTCCGAAAAATCGATATTATTAGAGTCGGTTTCAAATTCTACTACCTACTGGCTCCTGCTGGCTCTCAGCTTAATTTAATTAAATTACTTTTGAAACTCGATGTGTCATTTTTACAGCCCGGTACGTCCATTCTTTACTCATAATTGTGCTGAGAAACAAAACACGTGTTAGACTATGCAACCTTCGTTTCTTCGTGGTAAAATCGATCGATCAAAGTTAATAATTCAATGGAAGATTCAACGGCAATGTGATAGCGAAAATAAGCAATGTAGATCACTATTTTGCTTACACAATATGAACTTCTCGGAAAAAGGAAATTCTTTTTTTTTTGGGTTTCGGAAGCCTTGTATTTCGAATGCATGGCTTCTACAAAAGGCTGACTCTGTCTGTAAAAGTTTTATGAGTTTACTCGTCCGAAAAATCGATATTATTAGAGTCGGTTTCAAATTCTACTACCTACTGGCTCCTGCTGGCTCTCAGCTTAATTTAATTAAATTACTTTTGAAACTCGATGTGTCATTTTTACAGCCCGGTACGTCCATTCTTTACTCATAATTGTGCTGAGAAACAAAACACGTGTTAGACTATGCAACCTTCGTTTCTTCGTGGTAAAATCGATCGATCAAAGTTAATAATTCAATGGAAGATTCAACGGCAATGTGATAGCGAAAATAAGCAATGTAGATCACTATTTTGCTTACACAATATGAACTTCTCGGGAAAAGAGTATTATTTTGTAGAAGCCGTGTATTTCGAATGCACGGCTTCTACAAAAGGCTGACTCTGTCTGCAAAAGTATTATGAGTTTAGTCGTCCGAAAAATCGTTATTACCAGATTCGGTTTCAAATTCTACTACCTACTTAGATCTGTATCAATTTTGGGAGTTTAATATTTGTCTCAATCCAGTTTTTGCAACCGGTTGCAATATGTGTAAGTTTTGACGGAACCTAATTGAAAATCGCCATTTTGAAGGAATACAGCCTTCATTGAAACATCATTTTGCAGGTTGATATTATAAAACGCTACAGAGCCTCGCAAATAGGGTCATGCAGTTTTCACGTAATAATTTCCACCGAGCCATTTCGGAGAACTCCCGGGATCCGCCCGGCTCGAGGCTGTAGCCTCGCGCCCCCACGCCCCGCTCTGCCCCTCCAGCCCTGTTGCACCGGTGGGGGGTGGGGGGGTGGGGGGGTAACTAGCCCCCACTACGTACAGCATTGATTTATTGCGCTACCTCTGACATTTTCATCACAGTTAAAGTTCATCTGAAATGTCGAATGAATAACTGCGTTCTAAACTAAGTTTTTATGCTTATCTTGACTGAGAGCCATGATGCATGTCTCGACAAATAAAGACTTCAATAATTGAATCAATATAGACTTCAATAATATAATTCATATAATAGAACATTAGGAGCCTTGAATTTTCCCTCATTTCTAAAATTAAAACTTTTGCATCAACCGATTAGGCGTGAGTAAACCGAATTTGGTGATATGATGTATTTGTATGCCTTGAATGAAATGATTTGAAATTAACCCAAATAACAAAAATCTCATATTTTTTTTGTCAAATGCATAAAAGTGGATAAGGCTCGCTACTAAATCAGTGCCAAATTGGGAATGCATTAGAAAAGCACTTAAGCTTTCCAATTAAAAGAAAAGAAGTCGACTTTGTTTTTTTTTCAGATTTCAGTCTTACTTTTCTAAGTAACATTTTCTTTTCAGCTGTTCGAGTACGAGCGTGTAGTACAGATTCTTCTAAACGGGGTTGCCGATGTTAATCAAGAAGGTTTCGTTCAGCGTATCGCCATCTACTTATTAAATTCGCTGGCTTGTCAGGTTGATGGCAAGCAAAAGACTTTCCTCGGCAACAAAGGGGCCATTGGCGTAAGTACCTTTGTTATTTTATTTCCCTTTAACAGCCAGTCATCATTTCCTGTCCTTATCCCAACTTGATTGGGATCGGCTCAGCAAATCTTTGTCTTCCATACCTCTGTATTTGTAGTCATCTTCATTCTTGCGAAGTTTTTTTTTTATACAAGGATACAAGGTGTTATTGAAAGAACTCAAAAACAGAAATGCATTTGTTAAAAATTTACCTTTGAATCGATACTTTTTCTTATTTTTAACACTTTCATTAAAAATATTGAAATGTTGGTTCGGATTTCGAGCCTAACAAGTTTTTCCAACGTTGGTTCATACGTTGCTGTCAACTATATAGCCAGGAGTTGTCATCGAAAGCTATTTTGCACGAGACTTGTTTCTGTACCTACCCAAAAAACGCATTTCTTTAAAAAAAGGGAAACGTAAAATTTTATTTTAATAACCTAATAACTTAAGTATATCACGATATCGTGTTCGAGATGTCTGAGGTTTTAGTAATTTTAATAAATTGCACTTTGTATACCTACTGCGACTGATACATTGCTTGCGATCTCTAGATCATCATGACCTTCTATTCAAATATAATAATACAGGATCTGCAGTGTGAGTGATGCATTCCGCACCACAGTGGTTAGTCCAAATTGCAGGAAGCGACACTACTGCCCCTCTATAGGACACCAGTTTTATGAGTTGACGAGCGTGACGTGTGTCTTGCAATTTTGTACTCATGGGGCGTTGATGATGACAGACACGCGCTCTTTGTGCAACAGGCGTCGCCAAGTATAATGCCGCATTTATTTGCAATAGCTAAGAATTTGCGCTAACACAACTTACATTAGATCGTAACTGTAAATATCGACTAAAAAAACTAACTTGCTTTGCGCAAAACGTAATGCAGCGCATGCCCTCCAATTACAACAATTTTCTTTGAATGAATTCCTAATGACAACATTTGGCCTTATTTTATCTTCCGTCTAAGTGCGCTTGCACTTGTATGAAAGAAGAATAAAAGACAGCTTAGCAAGTAAATTCGAAATGCTCATCGTCAGGCGGAAACATAATATCCGGGCACAAAATGGCGTTGAGATACATCTAGCAATAGCACTAGGTAGGTAGGTCGTTGTCGACGTGGCAGGATACCTATGGAGTTGCGCGGATGGTATTGATTTATGCATTTCATGGACGCAGCGCCCCGCGCCCTCTACCACCCCGCGCCGAGTGCGAACCCCGTGGAAGCTTGACCCGCCCAACGCTACTGCGCCCGGCAACAAATGAAATCTCGACATGCAGTTATACACGTTACCTACATGTGTAGGTGGATGTGTGCTACCGGATCGATGGAGCTCGTCTGGGCTCAAATAAACACTGTGTTATTACCTATGACTCGTTTCTGATCTGAATTGGATTGAAAGGGATGTTAGCAGTTTGCTAAAGTAATAGACCATGCAGTTGTGCGATTGTTGCTGGCCAATTGAGGAAGTAGAGGTTTATTAGGTTCCTTCAAGCATATTTTAAATTAGGAAAAGGAGGTATTTTGCTCTTCACCCCCACCTTACTTGACAACAACCTACTACATTGCTATCACTTATATACGTAAGTGATAACTTGCTGCGCGCGGTCTTCAATTTGTACTAATGACATAAAATTGTCCTTTGTGATTGCCTGGTTACGAGTTAGGGCGAGTCAGTGCAGATCATTTATATACAGCTGGCTGCATTAACTTATCATATCTGTGCTGCCTTTAAGCTTTGTCTATGTCAGACAGACCATCATGACGTTATCGCGTTACCGTGGCGTGGGAATGGGATAGGTTGAGCGATAATGATATCCTATTCAAGATTCGCTATGGGCAGCGTGGATTCTGTGCATTCAATCAATAATGTTTTTTATTCAGCCTATACGGTTCCTCTGCTGGTCAAAGGCCTCCCCCGTGTCCTTCCAGGTATTCTTTTCCCGAGCCACCTCGAACCAGCCTTTACAGTAGGCTAGCTCGTCTCGCCACAAACCTCGCCTATGATTATTGGGATGACCTAATTTTTCTTGGCCGAGGATATAGTAATTGTTCAAATAAATGAGCGTACCCATAGGTTTTTGGCTCCTTGTGGAGAATGCGAATTAAAATATCTGACTGCACTTGCTCCTTGCTCCTTCAATCGATTCCTTCTATCTCTAAAGAGTTAAGCTAGCGATTTGGCTCAACGGTAACTATGCGATTGTGTATTGAGAACGCCATTAGCGATTATTTGTGTGCAACTAAAATTAGCGAATCAAACTGTGAACGATCAAGTTTACTTTTCTCTACTCTTGAAACTGACCGTTTGACCGACTGACGTATGTTTGAAAATATTTGTAAGCTATTTCCTCAAAAAAGTTAACTTACGGCTTCTCTATAAAGTTTGGTTTTGAAAATGCGATTAAAGTGAATGCTTGCATGACTCCTGCGTGAGGACCTAGTGGGGCTTTTGCTTTTGTGTAATTTTCTTTGTCTTTGTCACACCACAAAAAAAGATTTCCCCTTTTTCCTGTCAACAATTTCGAAAGAACCTTACAATAGGTACTAGGAACAATCCAAACTTTTCAATGCTTTTTAAAGGTTTTTTATCCGTTGAGCAGCTTGTTTTTGTTTACAAAAGAAACCATACATTTTCATAGAAAATAAAAAATCACACACTTTTTTGTTTTTATTTTCGCATTTATTTAGGATAATATATTATTACCCTGTTAATCCCCAACGTCTTCTTTCGAAAACTTAGAACCGAATCAATTAGGATTTAAAGTAAAATACTCATAATTATCTCATATCACATCGAACTTGAAATATTTTAATTCTTTTATAATATGATTGTGAATATAGATAGGGATTAAAAAATCTATCACTATTACGAATTTAATTATCATGACTGTAGTATCTTGTACACAGGAAAAAATGAAAAAAACTCCCTCTGGGGCATTTGGGTAAAAAAAGTTATCGATTTACCGGTTGCTAGGGTATTCTTAATCTTCTTAAAATGTATTATGTATTGTTGATTTTTCTGAGTGTTCTTCAGAGTTGATCTCTGAACACTCAGAAAAAATAAGCTGAAAAAAAAAGAGAAAATTCACGTTTCAGTAGCCGCCTGTTGAGTCGGCCAATTCTCTTACGGTAAAAAGCGTTCAAATTCAAGTCGCAATATCATCTCAACGACAGACAATGTAAAAATGTAGTAAAATGAGAAAACACGAGTGTTTCCCCTGAAATCTAGGCGCTTATATTTAAGAAGGCCATCATGACTCCACTTCGCAAGTGCTGGGACTATCGGTCATGTATAACTACGGTGCTCTCTCGCCTTGGGATAATAAATGCATCCGAGGATCTCAGAAACCAGGCACGAGGCACGTTCCACGTGAATCAGGAGGAAGTTCCATGATAGCAATTGTCTTAATAGAAAACGATCATCGCTTGTTTGTGTCGCTTCATAGGCACTCGAGGACCATCGTACGAGTTTCAGGACACTTATCCAATATATCAGTATGCACCACGGCGCATCCGTTATTCGCAGCAATGATAGCGTGATTGTCTTATATGCCCTGGGTCAGTTAACGAGTAAAATGTGATTCAAATACCATCTGCGCACAAAGTCGCCGCGAAAAATTTAGGAATTTGTTTGTGAATGTAATATGTGTCATTGAAAATTAGATGTTATTCAGTTAGTTCGCCACATTGTACTAGAAATCAATTATGACAAAATAATATGGAAATATTAATAAATTCATGTCATATAAGTAGGAATAACCAAGAGCATGATCTGCAAATCATAGCAACTAACAGATTCGTCAACAATTTTTAAATTGTAAAAATAGTTTTTGAAATAGGTAGTTACAGACTGTGTGTGACATGAAACTTTGAAGCTCGACCTCGCCCGTGAAACCTATTGCGTTCCTGAAACCTGCACATACAAAGAATTGCAACGCTTATTTCAATAAGAATCTATTGTCTGGTGACTGAATACAACATATAGCAATTCCCTCTGCTTCATCAGTATCGGGCGTCCATTAAAATGTATACTCTCTTTCTCAGTAGACTAGTAACTGTAGTTCTCAATTTCCACTTGAGTTTGTTTCGCTACTTGATTTACTTTGTAAATTAAAATTGCGTACCTACTGATATTTTCAACATCACAACGACCCTCTTTCGAGGGTTGTTGAGTTGTCTTGCGAGCTTTTGTTATATTATATATTATAATAATTATAATGTAACAACTGCCTAAAAATAAATAATTATTGTTTAAATATTATAATAAATTAATATTGATCCGTCGATATTTCTTCCGTTGAAAATCGAGCCTTATAATTCCGCCAATGTCGGACAAAGCATAGTTAAGCTCTAAAGTAAACAAAATGACCTAGACCTGAATTTAATGGTAACAAATTGCCTTAAATGATGTCAGTTTCTCGAAGCTTCATATAGTACCTATGCGGCGCAGTAGCAATCGATACGGTTCATGGAAATACTGGCATCACTTTAAATTTTTAATGATATTCGCCGTTATGCAACATGGCGATGTAGATTTACGCTGAAGAAGTTATGTTACCTGACACAAGAGGTTACGAAATTATAGGACAACATTATTATGTTGTTCGGGAAAGGTATTCCTCGGCCGTATTCCTCGAAGGATAGGAATGTGTACCCACACTCAACTGGCCATAGGACGTGGGGATTGGAACGTGCCCTTATAGTGGGGAAAATGCATGCAATTTTTTATTTGCTAAATGGAATACTTATTAATTAACACACAACAATTTTTAAAATACCTTCATCAGCGGCGAAGTTATAAAGCTTAAAAGTTTACAATTAGAAAGAGAAGTCCGACACGAACTCTGACGTCAAAGTTCATGACACCTATACAGCTGCTATAGAAAACAGCGTTTTCGCGAGAGGGACAGATACACTTCTGGACACATCTATTGGCCCACCTTAGAGTTTAGGTTTCGATGGCCCCTACCGAAATATGATTGCTAGATTGAACAAAAACTGTTGATGCAGTTTTAAACCTGATACATTTTACCATCTTTTTCGATCGTATTGTTTTAAATTTGAATTCAGAATACCATACGACATGGAGCTACGCCTAACAAGTCGGATATGCGCCTTGTTAAAGGCAATTGATTTTTGAATAAAAAACATGTTTTATCAAATAAAGGTTTAATTTAATAACGCGTGTTGCCTCCATGGGCATCTACCACAGCTCTCATACGATTAGGCATAGAGTTTATCAACCGCTCTATGAAATTTTGAGGGATCATCTCCCATTCCTCTTCTATGGCAGTTTTCAACTCCTGCATCGTCTGGGCAACTGGCTGACGAGCCCTAACACGTCTTTTTAGCTCGTCCCACATGTGCTCAATGGGGTTCATGTCTGGGCTTCTGGCTGGCCAGTCCATAACTGTGATGTTCACATCCCGAAGATATTCCCTGACGATGCCGGCCGCATGGGCTCTTGCATTATCATGCATAAAAAGGAAATTTGGGCCCACATAGTCCGCGTATGGTATCACGTGAGGTTCTAAGCACTCACGAATGTACCTTTCAGCATTTAATGTTGGCAGCCGTGGTCCTGTAACAACCTCAAGTTGAGTTTTGCCGCTCGCGGATATACCGCCCCAGACAGTCCATGAGCCACCGCCATAAGCAACCCTCTCTTCAAAGCAGCATTGTGCGAAACGCTCTCCCTTACGTCGGTAGACCTTCTTCCTTCCATCATTGCCATGTAACACAATTTTAGACTCATCAGAAAAGAGTACACGGCTCCAATCTTGCTGTGTCCAATTTAAATGATTGCGTGCGAAATGAAGGCGCGCTGTTCGGTGGGCTCGCGTTAGTTTGGGCCCATTAGCTGGCTTGTGTGGTACCATATCGCGTTCTTTTAACCTTCTCCGAACAGTTCGAGCGCTCACAGATACTCCGTGGAAGTCGCGAAGTTGGTTTTGTATCTCAATGGAGGTAAGGTGACGATTTCTCAAGCTGGTCGTCACGATGAATCGATCCTGCCTTTCAGTTGTGACCCGAGATCGTGGCCTTCCTTGGCGACGAACAAAGCCGCCAGTCTCTAGGTACCTCCGATAAACATTTCGGACCGCAGATCGACTTAAATTAAGTTGAGCACTCACGTTTCTTTGGCTGTGTCCGACCTGAATAAGTGCCACAGCTTGGGCGGCGACTTCAGGTGAAGTATCCATAGATTATTGATAGAACCTCACCTTAATGTTAAGAATAAGTAATGTTTGTTGCAAAACCAAAGATATCAATCACTTTTTCAAGAATTAAATCCAAGTAAACCAATAAAACCAAGTTTTCTTAGTATTCGATTGTTTGATATCAACAAACAGGCTCCAAATTGTCTTTTGTTTCTTTAAATTCTGTGTTCGAAATTCAAAAAAAGACTATTGAATGAAATTGTGAATGTGGCAGGTTCAAAACTGCATAAAAACTTTTTGCTCGACCTAATATAAAATTTTAGCTAGGACCAAACGAAACTGAAAATACAAGGTGGGCCAATAGATGTGTCCAGAAGTGTATATTTGTTTAAAATATATGTCGTTGGTTATATCGAACAATTTTTATTATATTTTTAGATAAGCTGTGTGGATAACAAATGTTCTTTTCATTCATATTGGCGTTCCTAAAAATAAATTAGCAACGTACCTACCTCTAAATATACATATAAATATTTTATAATTGATAGGCACGCGCTTGACCACTATCTCACCTGATGGTAAGCGATGATGTGGATGAAGATGGAGCACGCTTGCCTTATTAGTTCTTCTTCTTCTTATTCGTGCACTTTTGACATGGTCGTGGGCATGTCTCGGTCAAGTCTTGCGGCACCGCTACTATCGTGATGCGACGCCATCTAACGTCATGAAAGGATCGTATATTACTTTTTTTATTGAGGAATAGGCTATTCCTTGATCTCGATCACGCCTGATGGAAAGCAATAGATGAGGTCTATGATGGAGCGAGCGTGCCCAGAAGATGCCTTAAGGCACTGGTACTCCCACGCGTCGGACTCCGGTGGGAGGGTGGTCGCGAACAAGGCGGGCGTAGCCCTACCACCGCAAGGGAAGTTACTAACGACATATAGTCGTCGCGGTTAAATTTTATACATTCTTCTGATTTCTTTCAATAGACACGTGTTTTCGCGTAGTTGCTACACTGATGCCTCTTCTTTAAGTTAAAATCTCAAAGGTCATCGTTATGAGGAAAGCTAAAATAACTTAATTTTATAAACATGACTTAAGTTCTTCTTAATGCTACTGAGAATATAAACCCGGGGCGCTTTTTTTAAAGACGATATTTTTGATTGAAGACGCAACGTGCCTGTTAGACATTTATTTAAGTCTGAAGGGGATTGCGAAAAGTCCAGAAGAAGCGATATTTTAATGACATCTGAAGTATCCTGCAGTCTACAACCCAGTAACTGGGTAGCATGTTACTTCTTGGCAAGATTGGTGTCAGATTTTCTGGCTTCTGGCAATCCGTAACGACTGCCAAAAATCTACAAGTGACAGCTTAGATCAACGGCTTAACGTGCTTTCCGAGAAACGGAGGAGTCTCAGTATATTAAGATAGTCACCCATCCACAGTTCGACCTTGCAAGCGTTGCTTAACCTTAAAGATCGATCCGTGCGGCTGTTATTATTTAGTCACGAGCTCCTCAGGATCAGAATTCTTACGATAACGTTGGATATATCCATTTTATTTTTTAACTAGCTATTGCCCGCGACTTTAATTTTTAAAAAACATTAATTATTTTTCAAATCCGACTGGTAGTTCCAGAGATTAGCGCGTTCAAACAAACTAAACTTTTCAGCTTTATTATACTAGTATAGGTTAGTAGAGATTTAAGATAAGCCACGTGCCAGATACAGATTTCTTTGAAAATATTGCTGTTCTTAGAGGGTTCTAACGAAGCGAAATTTGTACCGCAACAAAAAGTATCGCAGCGCCATCTATTCTGCCAGCAAAGAACTACTGAATGAAATCTGCATCGCGATATCAGTTTTTCTTGCGATATGAACATAAATAAACAATAGTCTGAATATCAACTATCGGGCCCACCGGACACAAGAACCGTCCAATCGGAGAATCATCCCTTTTCAATAGAGGTTTACGGGAGTTTAAACCCTACGCATACCTCTATAGGTTCTTTGAAATAGACACTTGAATGATATCCGGTACCTACATCCTGTAACGTGGGGCACTCAGAAAGTTTTGCGATAAGTACTACAAAAAATATGCTAAGTACAGGTTGTAATTTTTTTATTATATCTTTTCAAAGAACTCTGCATTGGCGTCTATACACAGTTTCATACGTCTATACCTATTTACACCTCTTCCAAAACCCTTCTCAAATACAGCCAGCGCATCTTCTGGTGATAAAAACTGTTTTCCCTTGAGTTGATTTTTTTATTTTGGGGAACATTAAAAACTCGAACGGAGCCAAATCGGGACTGTAAGGAAAATGATGTAAAAGTTTGAACGGTGTGCAGTCCATAAACTCCCTTGTTTTGAGCGCCGAATGAGTCGGCGCGTTGTCGTGGTGAAGCAGTAGCCCACGGAAGTCGGTGTGCGGTCGCTTGTTGCTTGCAGCAGTAAAAACTTCTGGCAAACATTTGGTAACATACCATTCCGCATTAATGCTCCTTTGATCTCGTTTGGTTACTGACACCAGATAACCCGTCAACGAAAAAAAACTTGCGGTCAAAATTTTGCCCGTACTTCTCGCTCGCTTCAATTTGGTAGGCCTTGGTTCATTTTGAAACAGCCACACGGTCGACTGACGCTTCGTTTCTGGATCAAACTGATGAATCATGGATTTATCAGTTTGATCCAGAAACGAAGCGTCAGTCGACCGTGTGGTCGACTGACGTCGGACCTGTAACAATATCGTAAACGCGCCGAAACGAGCCTGATTTTTTTAAATTTTGCTATCATGTCTCGACACCATTCTATCCGAACCTCCTTCTGAGCCTGCGTTAGATTGTGCGGTACCCAGTGTGAAACTATCTTCCTTACCCGAAGATGCCCGTGTAGAATTTCATGCACACTTCCCAATCCACGTAGGGTTCGCGCGAGGAGAAGAGCCTTTAATTCTGCCGCCAAGTTCTACAAGCGGGTTTTACGTAGGGCACGTTTTGACCATGTCGGACGTATCGGGGCCAAACTAGCATCGCACCCTCCGGGTAGTAAGCAGTTTTGGTCCCTGTCGAAAGCGGTTGAAACGAATTTCTGTCGACCCACTTTGCCTCCAATGCTAAAACCTGATGGTTCCCTGGCTCACTCTGCAAGAGAGAAAGCAAATTTATTTGCAACTCTCTTTGCAAGCAATTCGCGTCTGGACGCTGGCTCCAAGCAACCACCAACTTTACCTCGTTGTGACTCTTCGATGCCGGAGATCGCAGTTCACATTAAAAAGGTCCGAAGAGTATTGTGCAGTCTAGACGTGAATAAGGCCAGCGGACCTGACGGCATTCCAGCGAGAGTGTTGAGGCAATGTGCACCTGAACTGTCTCCTGTGTTGACACGCCTGTAGGCGGTACTCTTGAAAAAAAGAACGGTGCCGAAATAATGGAAGCTTGCGAATGTGCAACCGGTGCCCAAAAAGGGAGACCGTGCTGACCCTGCACCGTCCGATTGCCATTACCTCCATTCTATGCAAGGTTATGGAAAGGGTTCTGAACAGTAAGCTGCTGACCTACCTTGAAGACAATGATCTCCTCAGTGACCGTCAATATGGCTTTCGCCGGGGACGGTCAACTGGCGATCTTCTTGTGTATGTCACGCACTGCTGGGGCGAAGCCATCGAGAGACACGGCGAAGCACTTGCTGTGTCGCTCGATATCTCGAAGGCTTTTGACAGGGTCTGGCACGCAGGTCTACTCAACAAGCTTCCTGCTTATGGCATCCCAGCTGGTTTTTGTAGCTGGATATCAGACTTCCTAAGTGAACGGTCGATCCGAGTAGTCGTTGACGGCTGCTCCTCTGACCTCATGGCTATTGATGCCGGCGTTCCTCAGGGGTCTGTTCTCTCTGCAACTCTTTTCCTGCTACACATCAATGACTCAGATGTATTGTAGCCACCTTTGGGATGGCTCAGCTAAGTATCAGCTTGCCGCGCTTGACTCGGTGGAACGCAGAGCTAAGAGGCTCATCGGTGACGCAAAACTGGTGGATGCCAAGCTACATAGCTTGGCTCATCGCCGTAAGGTTGCCTGCTTATCGGTCTTCTACAGATTGTACTTCGGTGAGTGTGCCCAAGAACTCCACGACCTCATCCCACCGGCCCCCTTCTACCATCGGACATCCAGACGCACTGCATCTTTCCATCCCTACCTTGTAGCTATTCCACCGCCTATTTTATTGAATTAAATTTTGCACAGCCAGCACGTTTTCTTATGTAACAACCGTCATTGGGCGGCCATTTCTTTCTTCCTCCGCCAAAGTTATTCGACCGCGCTTAAATTCGTTGAATCAGAGGAAAACAGTCGCTTTAGAAGGGCTTTTGTCTATGAACACCATTCGAAGTCTTTCAAACGATTCTTCTGATTTTACTCGACATTTGAAATCGTACAAAATCATCGCGCGAAAATTTTCTCGTTGTAAATCCATTTTTCAGTGAGACAGCATATTTTAATTTTGCTGGTAAAAAAATGTGGAGGGAAATTCGAATTTAGAAAGTTGTGTTTTTTTAAGAAATGGTCATACAGTTCTCGTCAAATAACTTTGCCCCTCTGAAGTTAGCCATTTGCAAAGATCGCGCAGGTGCAGTCACGTACACAGGAGCAAGTGGGACGCAAGCATGTATCGAACGTAAACGAGCGACTGAGACATAAAATCGCGCCCCGCCCCCATGTCTCATACGCATGCGCAGTTGGAGTGTGTTCGTAATTTTGACTACTACGCAGCCACTCGACACAACTTCAGAGGGGCAAAGTTATTTGACGAGAACTGTACTTTTAACTGACATCAAAGCCAGCCAGTGTACCGTAGATAAAAACTGTTAGTCGCAAAACTTTCTGAGTGCTCTGGTAGTCAGGCACACTACCTCGCGAAGTGGCTAGAACTACCTACATTTTCAATTTATATGTAAAAACAAAATTACGAAAATCAAACAGGACATCCAAAAAAAGTATGATTATCTTATCGAGTGGGTTACCAAATGAAAGAGAAAAAACTGTTGTCTTCAAAATCATAAATTATAACAAAATGAAAACAAACCAAACGACAGCAAAATAATTTCATTATATTTCAGCGTTTATGAATATTAGTATTGCGGTTATTCTGTAACATGTTGTATAATTAGAACAAAGCACTGGTTTTCGCTTAAGGAATTTAGGAAAGATTTTTGAATGATATTGCAGGAGTACGTGTAGAGTTTCCAGTAGATTGTCGAAACCTTAATTTGGCTAAAAAATATGCCGTTCCTGCCGATACTGTAGATTTATAGAAGATGGCGTATCACAATCTATATTCGATTGTTTCAGAAAATGCTGAACTTGATCTCTGACCGCTTGGAGCGCCGCATATGCGATGACGTGTTGGAGGTAGCCTGGTCCACCATGTGGAACGTCACTGACGAGACTCCACAGAACTGCCAGCGCTTCTTGGAAAACCGCGGCATGGAATACTTCCTCGCTTGTCTTAAGGTAACCTTGTGTTTTAGATATTTTTATTTTTGATGTTGACAAAAAACAAAAATAAAAGTTTTGTACAATTTTCGTTCTACAAAGAAAGCCCCAAGTCCAATCAGTCCATCATTATCTCTGGAACATCTTCAGATCTTCCCCGACAAGGAGGAGCTGTTGCGCAACATGATGGGCCTCCTGGGAAACGTGGCCGAAGTGGCCGTGTTGCGCGGGCAACTGATGGACAACCTTTTCTTGGCCGTCTTCTTCGAGCTGCTGGACTCCTGCAGCGACGGCATTGAGGTCAGGACTCACTTTTCATATATTTTCTCTTAACATAATTTAACATTACCGCCCGCAGAGCGAGATCCAGCTATGCATTTTGTACCTTTTGGTACAGGAGTGCAACATATGGCTTTCTGTTTTTCAGCTCGCTCTGCGGGCTGTAAGCGATGCATTGAGAGCTGTATTCAATAGAAGAGGAAACAACTGATCTCCTCAACATCAAATCCGGCTGGCCGGGCTGGATCTACACAAAAACGTGGTGGGTACACGTTTTACGTAACACTGTTGAGAATATTTACTGGGGTAGTTGTTCCATACTTGAAAATTTCATGACTTTTGTTGTACACCCTTTACTGATTCAAAATAGTAAAACATATTAGTACAAATAGGTGCGCGATACTTAGATAAATATTTTTTTAATCATATTACCATAAAATCTCTACTCATGAAGATTTAATAACGGTTGATGATAAACTGTCACCAGCAACAGGAACATTATCGACTAATTATGATAACCTACTGGTATACTACTTGAAAATTTCAAATATTACAACTAATGTTTAAATTTGGGGCCTGCATGGTAGATTATAGCTCACTTCCTCTTACATAGAGAAAGCCTGCGTCCCTGTGATGGGGTCATTATAGGCTGCTTACCTACTATCCTAATAGAAAATTTCAGTATGTCTACATTTTTCTGCCGTATTTAGCCTTATCTACAAAACAAAACCTTTTCACATGTAGGATTATTCATGTACCTTTTATTAGATCTAGATAAGTAAACGAATCACGAACCTCATGGTTCCAATGTAATTTTCATGACTTAAATTATAGTTTATAATATCTTTGTTTTATAATTTTTTTTATAAAAAGTAAAGCATGAAATGTGAATGAAATAAAATATACGCCGAACAGAACTCGAGCGCCTATCCGCACTGGGCTGCGTGGCAGTTTACCTACAGACTTGGCCTTGTTCCAAGCAATGGGAACATTATAGGCTAACAATACTATGCATAAAAAAAGAAGCGGAAGCACTATGACCTTTTGTAAATAGTGCTAATGAATATCTTGTAAGTTTTAAAATTTTAAGGTAACCTCATGCAAAAGTCAATTCATTATGCGACGAATAAGACACTTTGTTTTTTTGAT
This sequence comes from Melanchra persicariae, assembly GCA_947386135.1. NCBI lineage: Eukaryota > Metazoa > Arthropoda > Insecta > Lepidoptera > Noctuidae > Melanchra > Melanchra persicariae. The sequence continues at coordinate 11,159,175 of OX376643.1, read as the reverse complement.
AGTACCTATAGCGTAATTTAATTATTAAGGTGCAATTAAAATCAATTATTTTATTTGTCGGCAACCCAAAAGATACTTGGCTTTTTATCCATTTTATAATTTGAGTACTGATGCACATTATGGAATGACAGTTACACTCATGAATGTATAAATTAATTAAAGCGACTTCAAAATACGCCGAAAATAAGGCAAACGTAGCATTAATTCTAAACTCTGATTTTTTGCCGTTAAAGTGTAGAGCATAGGCAGAGAAGTATGTTAAAATGTATCCCGCGAAAAGTTAACCCCCGTTTTTTTAGTAAAAAAAATAATTACAATAATAAAATAACTCAAGTTTATTTGGAGCATTTGTTTAGGTCAAAAAATTAACATTTTTAATCCGTGTAACTGTCCTATTTTAATCAAGAATGTTACGTTTTTTATTTTGTATTTAAAGCTAAAAATTTACTACCTACTTTCTTTTCATTAAATTACTTAATTAAATATCTGAATTCGCCAACCAACAAAATTGAGCATATATTAGCGCAAGTTATTAATATCAGTTCTATGCGATAGCGATTCAGGCAATAATGTAACAAAGTCAAAACGTTTATTTCAATTAGGCCATTAAACGGCACTTTTGAACGTCATCATTTACATTTAAAATAATATAAATTGACTCTATAAACTTAGGTATTTAAATATCTAGATATTTACTTATCAATTTTAAACTTATAGATACTGAATACAAACTAGTAGAAAATATAAAGCGGAGTAAAAAGGGGAGGGGAAGAACTCATAGGGCATCGAAAAATTCGTCCACATCGCTGTCAATGGGAAAAGTGCCCAGAACACTGGCCGCATTGCCACGTTGAATGGCAATGCTGATTCGTTGGCCAAAGAAAAAGCCAGCCCTCTGGTCACGTCAAGAGTCGAAAAACAATAAACTGATTTAAATTGGGTTTGATTCTAAAATATAGGCCATGTCTGACTGAATAATAATAAAAATAAGCACATCTGAATAATTTTTCAAAAATCCGTATTACAATAATAATTTTTAACGACTCCCTTAGGGCGAAATTGTTTAATTCTGACAAAATAAATTAATTTTACCGATTCTCTACATAATGTAAAAAAATTGAGATTACCTGCTTTTCCTGGTTTTTTTTAAAGAAACGCGTTTTTGTTTTTTTTTTCAGCATGACCCGGTTATAGATAATATTGATTTTTTATAGAATTAGAAGAGCTAAGATGAAATACACTAACTATTGGAGAAAAAAATCAGAGTTAAGAATTTTTGCTATAGTAGGCACCAGATAAATGAAGAATAACGGTCATTGATCTTTCCTTAATTTCTCTTCGTAGGTAAAAAAAAAACGATTCGTAATTTACTGTCCGGGGGGACAGTCAATTATGAATCGTTTTTCATTACTAGAACAGTAAGGATCACAATGGATGTCGATTCAGGACAGCTTTATGTCATTATTTCTGTTTTTGAAATTAAGTGTGTCAATAAATGTAGGTGGGTCAATGACCGTTATTCTTCATTTATCTGGCGCATACTATAGGTTCAAAGCAAATTTGACTGGCCTGCTTGTAAAAATAGTAAATTAAAGTGGTATTCGCAGCATGACAACACTTAACTTAGTAAGTGCAGCGGACTAACAACTTTTGAATAAGGCAGAGAAGTCTGACCCAGTTTCCCTTCATACTGGGCTTCGGACGGGTCATAACGAATGTATATTATTTCACAATTGATGTTTGTATTTTTACTTAATAATTAGGACAATTGAAGGTGCTTTCTTACCCATTTTGGCATTACTCTAGTTCCAAATGGCTAAGGAAGCACCTTCAAATGGTGATAATTTATAATTCAATATTATGGCTCTTGTTTTACCAGTCAAGGGTGATTTAATCTGTTCGCGATAATGAATTTGTATTATATGATACAAGTAGCCCGCACACACGTGTAAAAAATCTTTACGAGTACATTTAACAAAATTTTTAAAAAAGAACACTTTATTACGTTTATAAAAATCTTTAATCTTGCGGGGTGCGGAGCACTGCCTGAAAAATAGTGACGCCTGAATGCTGAAACACGAGAAATCCGTCCGTCGACACCATCAACACTAGGTAAGCTAGAACAGGGGTCTTCAACCACGTTGTCACCAAGGGCCTCCTCAGAGTAAAATCAATTAATCGTTTTTTATACTTATTAGCAATAATAAATAGGGTAGTTGACTAATGCCAAAAATCTATCTGAATTACAGGTACAATTTGTAACAAAAACCCTGTGGTTCCTTTAAACTTTAAGGAGTGCATAATATATTATGTAAACATATAAGCTTATTATTATTGAAGTCAATTAAAAAAAAGGCCAATATTTTACACACAGTCAGCTTGCTTTGCAAATCGGATAATAAAAAAAAAATGGTTTTAACGTCTCTATTTCATGAACGAGCGCAGTAGTGTGTGCGACGGTGATACAGACGGCGGTATGGCGCATAACGTGATTTCTACTGGAAGACGCAAATTTACTATGACGTGACTTGCAAGTGACATCACACGCTGTGCTGTCTCCATTTGTCATAGATTTTTAAACGTTCACAAGTCCGTCATTTGTTGAGATTTTTAAACAAGTTTCTTTACTGCTTGTCGTCTATTCTATAAGTTTTGAGAAATGTGGCTAATAAACGAAATCTTGTCAAATATCCTAATAGAAGACACGGACCGCGCGTTAGAGACAGGCCCTACACAAGAACATTCTATAATGTAATTTAGTAGTAACAATAAGCAGCAGACGAGATAGCGCGGTCCCGGCAATCGAGGATACACTAATTTCTGGTAAGTATTGAAATAATCGTTAAAAAGACGATTAATTTCGTGAACACGTGTGCAACATTATACGAATAGTAAAAAAATATAATGCGCCTGGCGCAACAAAACGACGTTAGGTAACCTGCTGAAAAATATATATTTTTGTTGTTGTTGTGCGCCTTGCGTGATACTTTTAGCAAAAATTTTATTTTGATTTTCGCCGCAATTTTGAAAACAAAGCAAAATGGCTGTTGGTGGTACAAAAAAAAAGGGGTTTCCTTTACGAAAATAATAATGCTGTATAGGTTTCCTATGCATTTTACTTTTCATGTTGACTTTTTTTTTGCTTTTTCTAAGCAAAACAGTCTTAATAAAAAGCTGGCTTGAAACACTAATCCCGCTGAGTTTTTTGCACAATTTAGTATTGGTAGGAGATGTAAAATATAAGACGATGTTTTTTTTAAAAATTGTAATACATATTGTCGAGTGCAGCGTCGGCGAGCTCTGCAACTTCGTCCGTGGGTCTGCCTGAGCCCTTCGCCCCTCATCGACGGCAGGTGGCTCGGAGTGACCAACGAGGTTTGCCACCACTACAAAATCGCTAAGTGTGGCATAGCCCCCGTCAGCATATTGTTTTTTTTTTTCAATATCACGGCGCACCATAAGAAAGGTACAGGGTGAATTTCTTTTTTCAAAATCAATCAGTTCGATTCTTGCCAAGGAATACCGATTTTTCAAAATCGAGCTCGAGACTCCTTTCAGTGTTTTTGGATAATACTCATACTTTCGAATTTGGCCACGAAAAAAAGAAGACACGTGAACTAAGAAAAAAAGGTTTGCAACATGGTGCCCTAAAGTGTCACGTTCCCGAGATATTTAGAGGTAAAGTCGCCAAGTGCGAACAATGACAATCATTAAAAATAAACTAATCACGTCTTGCTTATATGCAGACTAATGCAGTAGATTGTATTCAAATAATAGTTCCCGGTTTTATTAAACCATTTAAATAAATGAAACACAATTTTTTTTGTGATTTCGATATGAAGGCCAGTTCTTAATAAAGTGGTTTTCACGTGCTCTTATTTTTTTTCTAGAACTGTTATTTGAATATAATCGAATGCATATAATTACGAAATTGATTAATTTTCAATAATAGTCATTGTTCGCACATGGCGACTTTACCTCCAAATATCTCGGCAACGTAACACTTTAGGGCACCATATTGCTAACATTTTCGTTTGTTAAAATGTCTTCTACACATACATATGTTTCATCGTGCGCCGCAATTTTGAGAAAAAAAAACAAAATGGCGATGGGGGGTTATGCAAGCTCCCATAGAATAATGTTCGAACCCCTTTCCTGTGACTTTTTCGTTTGCTTATTTATGTGGAAATTGTTGCAGAATTTATAATTTCCAAATATGATATTGGGTAAAGTAGCTTACTTAAGGCTTGGTTTCGAAGTTCTTCATATAAATTCCCGAAAAAATAAATTTGCAGTAACGGTCATTGACCCACCTACATTTATTGACATTGTAATTTCAAAAACGGAAATTAAGACAACGCCTGAATCAACATCCATCGTGATCCTCAATTTTATCCAGTCATGAAAAACTATTCATAATTTATTTTTCTGGTACCTACTAAGAGATATTTGGGCAAGGGCAATGTACTTTATTGAAAATTTATGTATCGCCTCCCATAAACAAGCTCAAAGAAACCGGGCTTTAATAAGTTAAGAATGCTGTATGTGAATAATAGATTATTATTTAGTTACGCGGCTTTGAATTTCAACAGCTGGAATGATTCCTACTTTATTTTCTATTTTACTTGAGCCTGTTTCAGTCAGATTGACGTGTTAAGGAAGGCCGCCTGAGCTTCAGTATTTTGGCAGAGATGTCCGATAATTATTGTGTAACAATTTATATGTAAGATCTCAATGCTTTTTTGTTAAGTCGTTAATGTAATATCGCTTTTAATCGTGTGTATTAATGTATTGTTTCACCAACCCTTCTTAGGCTATATAGTTTCCTACCTATTAAATGTTAAAGACCTATCTAGCTGTACTTTGAAGCAGATTTGATTGTTTTAATTTGCATAGTTTATTATTTATAATTTTAGTCAAATCTATTAATATATGTTATTGCTAATTAAGATTAATTATAAGTATTGTCAGATAACTTTCATCTGAAGTAAAAGTATCTTGCCGAGTAGGGCTAACGCCCGCCTGGTTCGCGACCACCCTCCCACCGGAGTCCGGCGTCAAGCAGCCTGCTGTGTTTCGTCGACGCGTGGGAGTACCAGTGCCTCACAGCATCTTCTGGGCACGCTCCATCATAGACCTCATCCATCGCTTCATCAGGCGTGATTGTGGTCAAGAGCTAGCCCATTACTCAATAAAAAACACGGTTTGAAAGCGTTTGTATGAAAAATATGTCAAACCGTCACATTATTTATTTTGATAAAAGTTATCTGACCATTGAAAAATATGCACAAAATAAATAAAATATAGGCTACCCCTATATTCTTAGTCATTTACTCCAACTCGGCTCAATGTAACTGACAGTTATAGCTTGCTATATATTGACTTTAAATTAGGATGTTGCTGTCGTGGCGACTGAATTGTTTGGATTTCAGACATATTCTAAATAGGCTATATTCTAAGTCATTTTGAAGGAAACTAGCTAGTTTCCTATATTGCTCTGAGGGCGTTGTCTCATCCAGAGCTATTAAAAAGAGCTACACTGCAATTAGATCTTCAAGGTTAGACAGAAATGGTAACTTCACAAGTTTAATAGAGTAAACTAGCTGATAGCTATTGATGGGACCGCGCCTTTGTGCTAAGTCTGACATAACGATACTTATGTATGACATATGGACTTTGCCGCTACTTGAGTAGGTACGTGACCCTGGATACGAATAACCAAGGATCGAGGAGTCGTTCATCTGATCCCCATCGATGGATAAGGTCTACGATAAGACGAGTACATCCGGATGACAATTAAATTTTGACAGTGTACAGATTAACAACCAATTGGCTTTAACTAATAAAAAAGACAAAATTTTTACTTACTTTTATTTCGTTTTGAACTGGACTGAAAAACTTGCTGCTTCGATCGACATTTGAGTAAATATTTCAAATAAAATAATGTTACCGACTGATTTATACAGCGGCTTTTTTTTAAACTAATCTCTTTTTCTGTACGTAGATAATCTACAAAAGAGAAGATCTAAATCTACAAAAAAAAACTACCAAATTCGGTCTATCCAATCAGCCCTGGGGCTCTAAAAACGTTATCAACATAATCCATGCCAGATTTAGTGGAGAGGCATCTTAATCCCTGGCGAAAAACATAACTCTTGGATTGACCCTCAGGTGAGTTATAACGCAGCCGGTGTGCTGGCCCACATGGCCTCCGACGGGCCGGAGGCGTGGACCGTGGCCGAGCCAGCCCGCGACCAGGTGCTGCAGCGCGTAGCCGCCGCGGTGGAGCGCTGGGACCTGCGCGCCGAGCGCAACATCAACTACCGCTCCTTCGAGCCGATATTGAGCTTGCTGAACGCTCACCACACTCCGGAGTGCCAGCACTGGGCCGTGTGGGCTCTAGCCAACTTGACTACTGTCTACCGTGAGTATTTTAAACATTCAACAACTTATTCAGTGTAAGTCACTGGATCAGTTCTTGAATGTTTCGTTCGACTAACTAATCTTATAATATTGTCTAGCTTCTGCCAGTGGCTTCGCCCACGTGAAAGTCGAAATGTACTCTATTCCAGGAAAAATTGTAATACCCGTGTCCGTGTGCCAAGTTTGATCAAAATCCGTTCAGCTGTTAAGACGTGAAAAGATAACAAACAAACCAACAGACCGACAGACAGACATAATTACTGTAGCATTTATAATACACTAGCACTTCGCCCGCGACTTCGTCGGATTTAGTAGGTTCCCCACAAACTTCAACGCCCCCTCTACCCCCTTTAATAGGCGTCATGTTGTAACTGCAGGCAACAACAGTCTATCAAAGTCAATTCATTTACCATAATACACTTTTAAACGGCAACGTTTATAATAAAAAAATAAAAAAAGTGATCTTGACATGGGACAACACTGATGGAGGTCAACAAAATGAAAGCTATCAAAACTCTGAAGTTAAAGGACATTAAAGTATTTAACTTATTGTTATAAAAAAGAACGATTGTCATTTCCAGCGGACAAGTACTGCACATTGGTGGAAGCCGAGGGAGGCCTGCGCCTACTGAACGACTTGCTAATCCACCCGCGCCCATACGAGCCCATCAAGAAGCTGGCCAATGTAGTGATCGCCAACTGCGCCCGCTTCGCCGCGCGCGACTCAAACAGCCCGCCGAGCTCCCCGGTCCCGGACAATTAACTAACGGAGTTCTTCGAGGACATCGATCCTCGAGTGCGTGATTAGCGCCGCTGCTGTGTGGTGCTGATGAGCTGCACGCTCACGGTCATCGTGCTCGCCGGGCTGGCTTTCTGGGCGGGCACCTACCACACTCACAGGTCTCTGTGAGGTGCACCTGTACATTCAGTCACCAGTGCCGATGCCGCTAGACGCATGGACTTTACAAGCCAAAAAAACTTTCAATTTTATCATTGTAGATGTATAAATCACTGTGTTAGTACAATAAGTAAATTATGGTAGCCCCCTAACTATAAGCAAAATTTTATCCCTATTAGAAAACTTCTATCGAGACGTTTATCGAGCTTATCCAAATCGGATACAATGTATAAAAATGAACAATGGATTTACACCTGTTTGACCCCAGATCCCCCTTTAGATTCTTACATCTAAGCCATTTTACTATTACTAGAATATGAATAAGTAGTTTAAATATAATACAATTATTGATATAATTAAGGATATAAGTTTTTTTTGTTTATTGCTTTGTAAAACTTTGATCTGTTTTGTAATATAATTCGAACTTGGTAGAATCATATAATTGGCATGAATTATGTATTCATTTATGACCTATACATTTATTTGAGGCTATGCCTGTTAGTTGAGTTATTTACCCATTGTATTATAAATATCAGTCGTAGCAATATATAGTCGTAAAGTAAATATAATAGAATAGTCGTAATAACATTATATTATTATCTGAGTGAAGCTCCCTAAGAACGACGGAGATAGGATTTATCTTTAGTGATAGCATATTTCTGAACATCTCGTTCTAAAACATTTGTATCGAAGTTGCAATGTTTCAAAATTTATTCGTTGGTATAAAAATCAGAGAAGTTTAGGCCTTCAGGTCTAGAAGGCATGGAGCAATCAGAGAATGACATCAGTGCGATGCACAGCATCCACCATGTATTATAGTATATACCTAATAACTGATTTTGAAATGTACAGGTTCTATATAGTTAGTGGTATTTCTTCACCTCCTGTGTAAATAGTAATTCCTAATCATAGTACTATTGAACACGATACGTGTGTTGTTTTGTTAGTTAATGCAGCTATTACTTTCGTCTTTCATAACACGACTTGGACGGAATACGAGATATATCCGGAAAACCACAAATATATTATATATATTAATATTATTGTGACAAGTTGGCTTATACAACAACTGTTATCATTCATGTTTCAAAAATGATATGTCAATAATAACTCAATCCGATATGGCAACATTAAATCAATTTCAGCATTCAATTGGCTGTCCAGTGCAGGGACTTATTTGATAAACTTTTACAGAGGCTTTGGGCACATCGTACAGACTGCCATATAATTTGTTTTGTTTTGGTAATTGCTTTTTCTTAACTTGGAAAAATTACTAAAAATCATGATAAAGGTGTCCAGAATAATGAATAAATATTTAGATACATGATTCTACTAACTATCAACTTGCAACACTAGTCATATCGTCCTACTTGTGTGGATACGCAGCATAATACTACTAATCAAAAATACAATATGCTCGTCTGAAAACGCCGATCACTAACACAAATTAAAAAAAAGTTGCATGATCTACAAATATGTATTTGGCCAACTTCTATTTATTTCGGTTATGTATATAGTCGTTATAATTAACATTAGGTATTGATGCTGCTGTTACTATTAATTAACTCTTTATGCTTTATTATTTCCTATTTATTGTTGTGTTACTAACGCAGATAACTGTCAAATCAACATCCGACAAGATACTTGCACACGGTTGCAAACATTTTGGACAAACAACGAAGTTGCAACTAAGGCACTACGTTAAAATCTAAAAATTTCACAATACAATGATATTTCCGGTGTAAATAGAGAATAGATTCCATTACATTGTCTATAAATAACTAATAGTAAATATTATGTTAATTATTTTGTTTAATGATTTCATCGCTAATCGGCTCTGGGAAGCTCTGCGTCTTCACAACCGAAATAAAATATGAGTTTAGTACACAATGAAAAAGAGGCATTGACCCAAAAGTAGAATTAAGATATAAAATTTAAGGGAAAAAAATAAAAAAACAGAATAACAGAATCAGTGCAAGCCACTGGAAAAAATGTAATATCTACCACGATATATACGTTACAAACAACGAAAACTGGCGTTAAAAATGGAAACTCGAATCGCTACGAAAACAGTTGATGCTGATGTAAATAAATTCGAATATTAGGAGAGAGATCGAAGAACAGGTTTACCATCAGAAAACAGTTGAGAAAAAAAATCACTACTAGCTGTTTGAAATTGGAATACATCAATTATAATCGCCGACAGTATGGATGTTATTTATTGTATAATTTTTGTGTGGTAATTGTTTAGAATGTACAGAGTAGAACCTCTGTACACGTAGCTTCATTGATATTGTAATAGAATTAACATTTTACAATAGTACATTACTCAAACAATTTTATAGGTGTTTAGATTATATGGATTGATTGACAAGTAATCAGGAACACACACACGCTCGCGTATAGTTTTGCTGCAAACACAGCTCTCCCTCGGGCAAACGAGTGTGAACTTGAAATAGACTCGCCTTGTTATCATGTGTAGTTCGAGAGCCTGTTTTGCGAAGTTAACTCTGACATTCACTGTCTTTTGGTATTGCATGATTCGACGAATCAGTGTGTGTTTAGTTTTTGTAAGGCCAATTTATTATAGATTTATATTCAATCTGTTGACTAGAATTATTAAGATATTACTGTCACGGGACACACTAGGGTCTCAATGCACTATGCTGTTGTGGTATGGAATATATACAGGAACAGTATACGTGAAATGATAACATACGGAATTGTATTGCGAATCTAGTCGGCCTGTATATATGCAACTTGCAGCACTTGACAAACATCATCATTGATTAAGTAGTAGATTTTAACTTAAACATTTTTTCAAATCAGTCTTTAACAGTATAAACAGTCGGTGTTTTTGATGATATTTAACGAAATAGTATTACATGTAATCTTTATGTATACAAATCGGTATTGTATTTAAAGGTGGTCACTCACCAAAAGCAAAATAAAATAACAGCTCAGATTCGAGAATTGCAGCACTGAACTGCGTTCGACATTACGTGCGCGCACGCAGTAATGACACAATGTTTAACTTGCAGCAGTGAATGCGGAGAATAAAGTGTTTTTGTTATCGCTGCTCTCAGCATCAGACTACCATAAGCCTTTTAAGCTTTTTCACCTTTAGGTATCTCCACACTGTAATGCACACATTTCTATCGAGATAAAAATACGGGCGCATTCGAATTGAATCTTGCATGAAACTTTTTTCATTCCACGCGAATTTTCCCGGTGAATGACCACCTTAAACCGATCAATAGATGTTTAATGTCTAAAGCTCGTCGAGAACTGATCAGGTCGGCACTGGATCAACATAGACTTACCTCATCGTATACCTCATCGGCTTTACGTCAACTCTGACTCATTACTGTGTTGTGGCGCCATCTGCCGCAGTTGATTGACTACAAATGTAGTGATATGATGTAGGCTCTTGAACAGATTCGGTTGATAGGTGTATTCCGCGCCACGACGCTCCCGACTGCTGGTTGACCATCAATCGCCTGCGGTTCACTATAGCTTGTCACATGCGTGCATTGCAGCACAGAGTTTCATAGCATCAAGGAACGACTCGAGTTGAGACCATGCCGATCCAGTGCCGAAGCTGGCGATTGTCCGACGAACTTATTTATATTATCTTTGTGATGTTCACACATGATTGTCTCCTAGTATTTTTATTAATGATTTGGGTTCCTTTACTTGAAACTGGGTACATTCTATGCCATAATTAGGTATTAATGAGACTACCGTTTTGCTGTTCATTATACTTAGTCTAGCAACACATCTGCCGAAATATCGCGACGGAAAGTTAGCGTGTTTACGCTGGGAACGACTATGTGACGTCTTGTAATACAATATCGAACACAATCCAAAGGGTTTTCAAGGAAATTCGTACTCCATTACCACAGCTAGACAACGAAAAACGCAATGAATGTTGTCAAAATGATTGATTGATTCTGTGTTTAGACCATTGCTCATCTTTCATACTGAAGAAGTCATAGAGTTACGCATATCGTAAGCGTTTAAAATAAAACCCTTAGAACAGGTAACAATGTTCCCGCCGGCAATGCTTTTAAAATTACTAGTAACAAATCAAGCCGAAATAACATCGCAAGGCTATTTCCGTAGAAAAAAATGTACCTAGGCGGAATTTTTGTTGTGTAATTTTCGTCAGAGGTGTCGCTACGCTAAGGGCTCAAATCTGCCAAAACGAATTAACTCACATAAAAAAAAAACTAATTTTCTGTACTCCTGACCCATTGCCGACGATTAGCGAAAAGCGAGTAGAACGAGCATATTGAAAGGAGTTGGCGAGTGTCCCGCCCGCCAAGCGAGTGTCGCTGAGCGAGTTTTATGTTTGACTCTTGTCGCTGAGATAGACTAGAGAAAGTGTTTTCACCACGGCAATGTGAACATTCAGCAATCAACAATCAACACAAATGTATTTCTGGTACTGACACGGGAGCATCTATTACGTTTTTTGAGCGAGAAAATAGAGCGGCCGACGATGACCGATGGCAAAAAAGCGAATATCGACTTCTACAGCTAGGTACTTACCTATAGGTCCTGTGTCAGTAAAAGATATACCTAAATTGATCGATGATCGCGGATTACTATAAAACATCTTGGACACGTTTGACGTACCTACCTACCTACGTCTGATCAAATGTATTATTGAGAGACTGCGAATTGGATCGTTTTGGCAGAACTTCGTTATTCATGCAGGCATGCATCTATTATTTTTAGAAATCTTAGTTGATTTGTCGTTTTCGAGATTTTTGATGTTATCAAATAAATAAATATCTTAATGTCATTCGAGTTGATTATTTGTAGTTTGTACCTACCCAACGCATTAGAAACCTGTGTAAAACAAAAAGAAGGTGTGACTGACACTGGCATGGCCAGCATCAGAGATTTTAATTTTGATAACACAAAAAATTAGTCTCCAAATATCAGAATTGGTCGGTCATTGGCTCAAAAGAAATAAAGGTGGTTCTGTGGGTGGCCTATCTGGGGAGAATCTCCCAACTTGTCCACATTTGAATAAGTACTTAATCACAATTGTGGTCAAGCTAAGGAGATTCTCAAACCCAGGTCGTGTATGTATTCCCAGCGGAAAAGTGTCGTTTTTCTTAATTTCAGTTAAGCAGATATTTAGTGTATGACGTCGTGTAAATGTGTATGGTAAGTACGAATTTGTGCATCCAACCATTGGGGAGTTATTCAACAAAAACTGTTTCCGCTGGAACTACTTCATCCCAGCGGCACTTTTTTTTTCCTATGGACGTACAAGAAAAAAAATACATGCAATAATTAGTGTGTGACGAGAGGTAAATGTGTATGTTTAAATGAAATTTGTGTGTCTTAAAACTTCGAAGATATTAAAGTTTCCGCTGCGCTGACGTTTGGCTAATGGAAATCATATAAATCGGTTTAGTGCAGAGTTGATTTTTTTTACGCACGTTGCTATGAATTTGTGTATAATGTTTGTGAAAACAGATTCTGAAAAAAGCATACCGTTTGGGAGATATACACGTAAAGGTAAAATATGGTTATTTGGTCCAAGTTCTTAAAATAGGAACTTTAGAGCCTAACTTTTAACGTTTATTTGTATCTTGTAAGGGTCTACAACGTCTTGCTAAGTTTCATTTATGTGCGCTTAGTAATTAATGAGCAATGGCATAATTTACTACGAATGGACCACTATATTTTATGACATCCGATTGTAGGACTTTTTAATGGAAAAGCAAAAAAAAACATATTTCACTATTTAGTGTATTAATTCAACTATTCAGATGTAAAATTTCAGCTCATTACGCTACATTTTAAAGATATAATAAAAATACCAAAACAACCGAATTACATGGATAAACCGACCAAGTTTGAATGGCTACAAAAAAGCGGCCGTGCAGTACATAGAGCTAACGTTCTAGAATTTCCAGTGTTTTACCATTATTGGACTAGTACAGGTCGGAACACAATTCTTGACCTCCCTCCCCGACTTTTGCAAAGGAGCCAGCCCGCGCCGCTGAGCCTTTAGCTTTAATAACCCCTAATTAATGAAACGACCCAGCCTGATTGTCCCTTGCTGTCCCTAACTGACGCCGCTAAGCCGAAGTCGTATTCCACAGGGAATGCCCTTAGCGAGCGGTCAGTAGTTTTTAGCTTGTAGCTAGTTTTGTTGCCTTGGCTGGGGGCCTTAAATTCATTTGAGGCCATCACAGGTTAGTCCGATTAAGCAGTTGATATCCCAAGTGTGTTAACATGCTAGTGGTCATACCTAAAAAAAAAATCTTGACCTGGCTCGATACGTTTCGAAACGCTTTACTTGGCATCACTGTTACCATTGCGATTATATTATTTAGGTACATTGAAATTGAATTGTTCAATTTTAATTAAAACGTCATTCGAAATGTGTCGAGCCAGGTGCCAAGTTAACGCGTACGGGTAGTACTTATGCGCGCGCTTCCTGTTCTGTTTTGTTTATCAGTCACAAATGTGCACCCAAGGACAACGTGCGTATGCGCTGTTTATTTTGCCGCAACGCAATATTATGTACCTATTGGACTTGGTTATTGACATAGTGTAAGTGACTGTGACATACTTATTGAGCCAGTATTGAGAATGATTAAAAGATAAACAAGGTAAGTACTTCCTAATAAAATACCTCATGAAAATGTTATCTGTTGGAAGGTAGGTATATAGGTTCAAGTGACAACTGTATTTTGTTACTTACATCTCGACGACGCCGAAAGCCTAAAAGTTGTCTATATCTGCTAAGTACAGATTCCAGTACATACAGTGTTTATGACAGCCATGTAAATACCTATAGTTATTTGATGAAAGTTGGTTCAGCTGTTCAAAAGTTGCAGTCTCTTATTCGAACTTGTTTCGAATAATAATATGTGTAGGTAGATACCTTTTATTTTCTAGGTAGGTACTTTGAAGTGTGAGACGAGAATTTCGTTTGTTCTTGTTTGCATTTATTCAAACCATAATTAATAGGTATAATCCCGCAATAATATTACGTAGGTACCTACTTATTTTTAACCTGTCAGGCATTGCAAGCGCGAAACACAGAACAACAGTCAAGCCCCGCCCGCATTTTTATATAATACAAGCTGTTGCCCGCGACTTCGTACGCGCATATCCCGTTTTTTCCCGTTCCCGTAGGTATTCACGTTCCCGTAAGAATATACGCTAGAACGTAGGTAAGTAGGTCGGTAATGCACTACACTATAAACCTACCTTCAAATTGAGTCAATTACTTAGTACTGATCTGTGATTGTAAGACATACTTATTTGTTGCTGTAAAAGCTCGAACGAGAAGACCAACTTCCGAAAATTTACTAGTAGGTTAAGTGCCTACTAGTAAATTATACTAGTAAATACCTAAGATTTACCTATACATAAGTTTTTGAGCTTTTACAGTAGGCAACGTATTTCTTATTTATAAAAGACTGATTCTTTATATCAGATGGCGTTGTTAGCGGCACAATAAATCTAACAATTATTTGATTTTATTTGATGTTATTATTACTGTGTTAATAATGTTTTTTAATTTTAATAGTAACTAATAAATAATTTTAAGAGTACAAAGTTAACGCAGTTGTTTTATTTTCTGCGAAACGATTGTGTACGCGCCTGTACGAATCTATTAAACACGATAACGATACTATACTGGAAATTCTAGAATGTTAGCTCTATGTACTGCACGGCCGCTTTTTTGTAGCCATTCAAACTTGGTCGGTTTATCCTTGTAATTCGGTTGTTTTGGTATTTTTATTATATCTCTTTAACAATGTAGCGTAATGAGCTGAAATTTTACATCTGAATAGTTGAATTAATACACTAAATAGTGGAATATGTTTTATTTTGCTTTTCTATTAAAAAGTCCTACAATCGGATGCCATAAAATATAGTGGTCCATTCGTAGTAAATTACGCCATTGCTCATTAATTACTAAGCGCACATAAATGAAACTTAGCAAGACGTTGTAGACCCTTACGAGATACAAATAAACGTTAAAAGTTAGGCTCTAAAGTTCCTATTTTAAGAACTTGGACCTAATAACCATATTTTACCTTTACGTGTATATCTCCTAAACGGTATGCTTTTTTCAAAATCTGTTTTCACAAACATTATACACAAATTCATAGCAACGTGCGTAAAAAAAATCAACTCTGCACTAAACCGATTTATATGATTTCCATCAAATAGCCAAACGTCAGCGCAGCGGAAACTTTAATATCTTCGAAGTTTTAAGACACACAAATTTCATTTAAACATACACATTTACCTCTCGTCACACACTAATTATTGCATGTATTTTTTTTCTTGTACGTCCATAGGAAAAAGAAAGTGCCACTGGGATGACGTAGTTCCAGCGGAAACAGTTTTTGTTGAATGGTTGGATGCACAAATTCGTACTTACCATACACATTTACACGACGTCATACACTAAATATCTGCTTAACTGAAATTAAGAAAAACGACACTTTTCCGCTGGAATAATACATACACACCCAGGTCGGCCACCTACAAACGCTTATAACTCTTCGCAAGAGAGTCTTTGCAAGGATGCCGGTAATATAGACTGGTCTCCTCTTTTTTCCTCGACGTCTGTCGATGAGCAAGTTATTATCTTCACTGATAAACTTGTCGAGCTATATGACCAAAACGCACCGGTTAGAGCGGTCAAAGTTAGACATTTGCCAGCGCCGTGGCTAACAGATGAAATTAAAAAATTAATGAACAAAAAGGCGACGGCAAAGTCTAAATTTAAGCGACGGCCTACTGATGCAAATAAGGAAAAATATGTCTCAATTCGCAATCGCTGTAATATGGTATGTAGGAATGCAAATCGCCAACACATTCATAACTCCGTCCAAAATGGGGACGCATCCAAGGTTTGGAATTTTCTAAGATCATTGGGAGTCGGTAAAACCCGACAAGAGTCCATTCCTAAAGAATTAGACTTCGATGCAATGAATAATCATTTTACAGCTTCGTCCAATTTCGATAGGACAATAAAATTGAATACTTTAGATTATCTTTCTTCTCTTCCGACTCCCAGTTATTCCCCATTTGTTTTTAGTCAATTTTCCGTATGTGATGTTAAGAAGAGCATACTATCGATTACTTCTAATGCAGTAGGAAGCGACTGTATTAGCCGTAAAATGTTACTCCCAGTGCTGGACGTAATCCTTCCCGTCATTTGCCACATCCTCAATTTTTCAGCATCTAGCGGTGTCTTTCCATGTTCATGGAAAGATGCTCAAATTATTCCTTTACCAAAAAAGTCCAATCCCACATCCTTTTCTGAATTCCGTCCAATATCCGTCTTACCATTCCTATCCAAAGTCCTCGAACGATTAATCCACAGTCAATTAAGTACTTTCCTATCCAAAAATAATCTCCTTAACCCCTTCCAGTCCGGCTTCCGTCCCTGGTCATAGCACCAATACAGCGCTTCTGAACATTACTGAAGATATCAGATCAGCCATGGAAAGCAGTAATTTAACGGTTCTGGCATTGCTCGATTTCAGTAACGCCTTTAATACTGTTGATTTCGATGTTTTGCTTGGCATTCTAGGCTCTCTTAATATATCTCCATCAGTGGTTGACTGGTTTCGTAGTTACCTGTTCGGTCGCCGGCAACGTATATGCATCGGAGAGACCTTGTCCTCCTGGTGTCGTACTTCTGCCGGAGTACCACAGGGTGGCGTTTTATCCCCATTACTTTTCGCAATTTTTATTAACTCAATCTCTAATGAACTCACTTCTTCCTACCATCTATATGCAGACGATCTACAAATTTACTCGCGAGCTCCTCTTGGGAATCTGGCTGAGGCCATCGTCACCATCAACCGTGATCTGGCTCGTATATGCCAATGGAGCAAGCAGTATGGACTCATGGTCAACCCCGTAAAGACGCAGGTTATCGTCGTGGGCAGTTCCAGGATGGTTTCAAGCATCGATTGGACAACTCTTCCCCAAGTTTTCTTCGATAACTCAGTTATTCCCTTCTCAGAAAAAGTTAAAAACTTGGGGATATTCATTGACAGAAACTTCTCTTGGACTGCCCAACTGCAAGAAGTGAGCCGGAAGCTATTTGCATCTGCTGCATCGTTGAGGAGGCTGCGAAATTTTCTTCCGATTGCCACCAAGATTGCGCTTGCACAATCACTTCTTCTTCCCATCCTTGATTATGCTGATGCCAGCTATCTTGACCTAACTCAAGATCAACTAGATAAACTTGAGCGGCTTCAAAATTTCTGTATAAGGTTCATATACGGTTTACGCAAATATGACCATGTTTCCGAATTTCGCGTGAAGCTCAAGTGGTTACCAATTCGCCTTCGCCGGAATGCTCATATTCTTTCCCTATTATACAATGTCCTTTTTTCCCCTTTCACCCCTCTTTACCTTAAGAATCGCTTTCAGTTTCTCTGTGATTCCCACACTAGATTTCTGAGGTCATCAGATAATTTACGACTGAATATGCCAATGCATTCCACAACTTTCTTGGATAAATCCTTTACTGTACAAGCTGCCCGTCTGTGGAATGCATTGCCAGTTCCAGTAAGGCGCGCTCAGTCGTTACCTGCTTTTAAACGACTTGTCAAAGATCATTACCTGTCGCTGTGATTATATCGATCGGTCATTCACTTCTTTATTTTTTTTTTTGTTTTTGCTGCCTGTATTTTTTGATATTTATGTATCTATCTATTATAAAGCGTATGTATGTATTTGTGTATCTATTGTATTATAATCTAATAACATTGTTACACCTATGACAGCCCCAATTTCATGTCCAGGCAAATACTGTCCATCCCAGGTTGACTGGAAGAGATCGCGTAATGCGATAAGGCCGCCCATTGTATGTGTTTTAGTTTTAAGTTTCCTTTTTTTTGTTTACGTTTTGGTGTACAATAAAGTGTATAATAAATAAATAAATAACTTTTGAACCAATGACCGACAGATTCTGATATTTGGCGACTGATTCTGATTAATCAGCGACTAAATTTAGGTGAAAATAGATCACCGCTACCTAGGGGTGATCTATTTTCTCCCGACCCGACCACCCGGACATACTTATCTACTAATGTTTGTATAAATTTGGGGAGAAATTACAGATCAGTTTTAAGAGGGAACAGGGGCTGCGAATCTCCATACAAATGCATACCCCTATTTTCTTCCTGAATAAAGCCCGTAGAGCAATAATTTTTTCTATAAAATCAAGGTCTGCTGTAGGCACGTCCCTGTTATTTTATTATAATTTTCTTTTTTTCAGCAACTAATAAGTAAAGAAAATATGATCATCCAAAAATTACAAAAAATGGCCCATTTTTACCGCCGTGATTAGAGAGCTACCAGAAAAATTCGAAAAGTTTTTAACATAAAAAAAAAATGATAGAAACCTAGACATACTCTTTCTCAAAATTTTTGTGTCAAAAATAATTGATTCGGTTCAGTTTTCGAGGAGAAAAAAGGGGAATACGAAACGTTGATTTAAGGAGGAATATTTTGACAGTTTTGTTCCAGTTTGATTTTGTTTTGGGACATAATTAACGAATGATACAGTGAGATCGTGTTGTAAGTGCAATCAAATAAAAAAAAACGTCCAAAGGCGCGAGCCAGCGTGACGTTTAAAATGTACCAATGGTGTACAAGCGACATTTCGCGCGTTGTAGATACGTTAGTGTACACGCGAAATTTACTACATTTTCTACTTTTTAGCATCAAAGACACAAAAGTAGCATTATAATCAACTTTTCACACCACCTGATCGAAAACGTCAAATTATATGTCAAGTCAACCTAACCTAAAGTGAGTCATTTTTGGCCGGTGGCACTGCCGGGCAATAATATTGTACTGGATTTCATTATAACCCGCTGGTCAATAATGTGATTTAAATTTGGAACCTCATCTGTCTGCTCAATTGGCGGTATATTAGGTACTTACAACGCCTTCTGTCTCTGTCTCTCTCTTTCTGTTCCAGAAAGAGGAAAGATATTCTCGATACTCTTACTACTTAGGGATGATATTCTCGAATTTCTACAAAATCATAAGGATTGACCAGGGTCCAGGATTGAAGACAATATTATAAGAATAATTGGTTATGTACGGATTATTGTATAAAAGGATAAGAATAACACTTAAAACCCATCTATAGTCGATTTATTAATTTAAAAACTATTTCTCATATGACGTTCTAAATTCAAATTGCATACAGCCAAGCGTCCGAACCCATTCTACCAGCTGATATAAAGCTCTGTATAAAGCTTTGTGTACACATAAATTGTATTAAGTTGCTAACATTAGGCCTGCACATATTTACTTACCCACAGAAAAGTAAAAAAAAAAAAACGAAAATCGAGTTGGTCGTGGCCGCTATGTGGTAGATACCGAGTGGAACGCAAAAAAGGCGCGGATATTGCAAATCCGTATGGATACCATACGGATTACGAAACTAACTTTTTTTAAGTAGGTATACAGTATAGTTCTAAATACATATCTCTACTTAGTGTTTGTAAATTTAATAGTTATTTGTTATACAAGAGTGCAAAGTTGCTTTTTAACCGCGTGTTCAATTTTGATGACCGAGCAAGCGAAGGATTCTAAAATTGAATCACGAGCGCAGCGAGTGATTCAAAATTAGAATCGTGAGCGTTAGCGAGGGAATCAAAAGAGCACGAGGTGAAAAATCTTTGCACTCGAGTGCAACACGTAACTTTTCATTCCACCTCAGCGAGGAAATGACTAAATGCAAAAAAAAAAAACGTTTACAATCACAAGATAGGTACCTACACTTTTATTTCAGTTTAGGTATTAATTACTACATTATGACAGGTAAGTATTACAGAATAATCTTTAAATTATAACAAAATAATACTAAGGTATAATTAAGAAAATTTTAAAGTAACGTTGCTACAGTTATTTAAATTGAGTGTAGGTAATATTTTTGTTTGGTACTGTAATACTGGTGTTAGTCACTTGTGTACTGTTTTTCGGTAAACTATCTGTCATACTTAATAGTTGTACTGATTCATCGGATTCCCTTGGCGTGAATGTTGGAGAGAGAGGGAGATGGTTAGGTGTTTCATAACGGCTTATTTTTGATGTAGAAGGGCCAGTCCAAGGATCCGCTTGAGGTTCTTTCAGTGTAATGGCTCCTACGATGCCTTCACATATTTTAGACTTATTTTGGATGGAATCCTCTATGTATCCCTCTACAACTGCATTGGACTTCCAGCCTCCGTGGCGCTTAAGGGACAGGAGATCAGCTCCGGAATCAGCCAAAAGTGTGGCTGAAGTTCGTCGGAAACAATGACCCGTGTACAACAGGGGTTCTGGAAGTTCAAGAAATGTTGCTAATTCTCACAAGACACTGCTTTATCCCCTGAGTGCATAATCTACTATTAAAGTTCTGGTAACAGATTATAAAAAAATATTACAATGCAAATCTAGGTACTCTATGCATCTACTGTTCTGTTACACAAAATTTCGCGCGTTTATTGGCCAAACTTGGCCAAACATTTGTGGCGCTGGTTTTAAGTCGGTAATTTTATTCAAATTTGATATTATTTGTTTGTTTAAAGCATAAAATATCTATAACTTATTCTATATGTTATTATCGAAAATAAGACACTCCGGCCGTTAAATTGCTTATTTTTGCAACTTTTGAATACACATTGCGGCATTGTGAAACTTGTTAACATTGGCTGTGTTTCAAGCAAACTAAACAAAAGAAGAGCTCACAGCTCACATCTTTAGTGAGCTTTTATTTGCCGAGTCGTATTTTTGGCGTCGACCCGATATCTAGTTGTAATAATTGTTGATCGAAGCCCCTTGGTGAGACTGGTTTGGACTTTCAGACAACGACGTGAGAATATGGGGTAAATAATACCTGTCGTGAAATAGTAGGAGGTACTTATTCAAACTAGAACTTGCCTTAAAAGTTAACCATTCCGATAAATTAACAGTTACGTTAGGGGGTAATGTTGATATTACATGCAGTCTGATGCGTTCTCTAATTGTGATACCACAGTTAACACACGCTTGTTTAAGGTCCATTTTCCATAAGTAGGTAAGTATTACACAGTTAACAAATAATTATCAGTGGAGCACTCGTGTGGGGCTACGACACTATAAAAAATATATACGTGCGAAAACATAAACACTAATCAAATCAAACGAATACCCTCCGAATACCAAAAGAAAACTGGCGCAACCGTCAAAGAGGGTACCGTAAAATGCTACAACATTGCCGTCTCTACATAACATTGCCTAAATCCTAAAAATGTTAAATAGTTCTCTTATAGAATCGGTTGTATTGTCTGTGGTACTGTTAAAAGCAAGTTGGTAATCTATATGGCAACATTTACGCATCATTCATTCAAATAATCCAACCATAAACTGTCAGTGTCAAATTAAATGTCAGTGGTCGTGAATGGTTTATACCGGCTCGGGAGAAACTCAACTTTGCCTACCATCGTTAAAAAAATATATATATTGTAATTAAAGACTAGATAAAGTCTAACATGGAAAAGAAATTAGAAGCAAAATAGGCGCAAAATTGTCCCCTTTGCACCCATAATAGTCAATGATATTTTTAGCTAGGCAATGTTGCAGTTTGCAACTTAACTTTGCCTACTTCTTTAAACGCACTTTTTGGTGATTAATAGGAGTGTTTTTAGCTAATAAGAACTTTATCCCGATAGCTTAAAGTACAATATTGAATTGTAATTGAAAACACATATGACTTTCTCTAAAATGAAGGATTTATGAAATAAAAACGTCAAAATACAGGCAATGTTGTAGCATTTTACGGTATAGGGTATTTACAATTATCGGCGGTATTGCCAGTAGTAACTTGAAATAATCCTACCCGTCACTGCACTAATATTTAAAAGATGGTTTGATTTATAGATAAGAAAACATAGTAAAATAAATAGGTATACGAATAATTTAAGAATACATTTTAGGCCGCTTACAAAAAACATAACTCATCACGGCGTTTTGTTTTTATCTACAACTAGCTGTCCCCCGCGGCTTCGCTCCCGTCAACTGGCTACCTACCTACCTACACCTACCCTACACCTACCCTACACCTACCCTAAGGATTCTTAAATTTTCTAATTTTCCGCGCAATTTTTTCATTTTTTTTTTTTTTCATAAGAACCTTCTCCTGACAATAACAAACACAACAAAAAAAGAATTAGTGAAATCGGTCCAGCCATTCACGCGCGATGCCGTGACCAAGGAAAACGGGTTTCATTTTTATGTATATAGATGATTATCTGTTTTGATCTTTGTTAATATTATATGGCAACATTAACAGATATTTTAGAACAAAATTCAACAGAAAAATTTTTAAGTAAGATTATTTTTCCTCTTTTGCTATTGGGCATAAAAAGCTATTCAAAATTCTTTATTTTTTTTATTAAAATGAACTGCAATTGCATGTTTGTACTCCGTGGGGCAAATTTTATCCATCTCTTTTGGAGAAGGTGTGCACTTAAACATGAAGAAATAAAAAATGCATAAGAAAAGCGGTAAAAGAGAACCTATAGCTAATCAGAGGTGAGTTAGGTACTTCGAGCTCCCTTCGCTCGGCCTTGCACCCGTTTTCTTTAGTTTTATCTCTGTGTGAATGAGCAAAAGAAAACCTATCAGATTCGAAGGTGAAATTTGAAGTTGCACTTCCCTGAAAGTAGTCCTGCCGGCGCCCATGAACTACACAGTTCTGCTTGAAATCCCGGCACAAAAATCTCATGCCTCAATGCTGCCACCAGCCAGCCAGCATTTTGAAGCATTTAGAGTGCCCTATTTCCTACATTTATTATGTAGAGGATTATTATAGGTTTATGAGAGCTCGTGGCTAAATAATAAAAGCCGCACGGATCGATCTTCAAAGTTAAGCAACGCTTTGCCGAGGTTGGTCTGTGGATGAAAAGATCCGAAGAAAAGATGGATGGATTGTGTGAGGAGCGACATGAAAGAAAAGGGAGTTAGTGATAGTGTGACGGCTGATAGGACAGAATGGAAGAAAAAAACGTGTTGCGGGATAAGGGCAGGAAGATGATGATTATACTCATTAGTCATTACGAACGCTATGCAAATGGTTTTCGCACGTCTACTCAAAACCAGTATTTTGAGCTAGCAAACAACGATTTTTAAACAAATAAATAAGGCTTTGTATACTAACGTTTCACTTTTATTTCATTTAGAATCCTTAGATATAATTTCTAGTAAAATAGTTGAAAAGTTTTCTGTAAACAATAAGCCATGGTCACCCTATCGTCATATTCAAGACGTATTTAAGATTCCGTTCTACAGCTCCTGAAATGTAAATGGGTTTTTTTGTGCATTTTTACCTGTTTTGACAAATTCAGATCTAGGTTTTACAAAAAACTTCCGACCTCTGCGTTGCTTTTTCAGCGAGATATCGGCGATTACGTATTTTTTCACCGTTTCAATGGCGCGGCCATGGCGTATTAGGCTTATAGCTCCCGAAATATAAACCTAGGATTTTTTGTTATATTTTTACTAGTTTTGACAAATTCAAATCTGGGTTTTACAAAATACTTCAGACTCTGCGTTGCTTTTTCAGCGAGATATCGGCGAAAATGTGTTTTTCACCGTTTCAATGGCGCGGCCATGGCGTATTAGTCTCACAGCTCCTAAAACATAAGCCCAGGATTTTTTTCTATATTTTTACAAATTTTTTACAAATTCAATCTGATACTTACCAAAATTTCAGGTCTCTGCAATGCATAGTTTTAAAGATCTCCGTGGCCGCGCGGTTCGCAGCGTTTCAATGGCGCGGCCACGTTCAAACCCTTATATATTTTTAACTATAGCTTTGACAAATTTATGGTTTTGGGAGTCTACTTTTACAAATTTTTACAAAACCGTGGCATAATTTTTTTAAAAAAAAACGTCGTGGCCGCGCCATCGAAACGGACACCATCGCAACGTCGCGAGGCGCATCTTAAAATCGTAGGCAACACGACGACGCCTCGCTGCGCAGCGTGACGCCGCGTGGTGCAGCGGAACGTGTCTGATATTCGCTACGTGATCTCGCCCCGACCCGAATCCGAAACGGACACTTGAGAAGTGTTTGAGAAAAGGCTAGGCAGATGATGACTTAGGTAGAGGATTAAATAATAAATGTTATGTTGCATAAATTATTTTTTTTATTTACCTTTTGATACTAACTAGTTGCACATTTTTATTCACATACACAAATAACTTTACTTTTGTAATGAATCCTATGAGAATTTGAGGGCCCGATTGTTCAGCCCCTCATGTTTTAGACTTTCGTATAATCTGATTCCAATTTGAACAATTGCTTTAAGCGGTGGCTCTGCCTCGCACTCGTGACTCGCAGCATTATGCTGCCGATGGCTTTATTTCTTTAGTTTGTTATGGTATACAAGACGTCTTACTCTTATTCTTCTCTATGTCATACTCACGCACACAAATTTTAGTTGCAATAGAATTACCTTTGAAACGTAGGTAGGTCTGAGATTGAGTAAGTTGTTGTTCGGTTCGTTTCTCTCTTGTAATTGAAGTTTAGCATTCGTTAAGTATGCACGTACGCATCAGAGAGTCTATTGCCCTGTAGGGGTCACAGTTGGAGGCTGGTCGACGGTCTTCTAAAAATCCTTTCTTGCTTTCGGCGACTGTTCGTGGTATCCTGATACTGCAGAAACGTTCCGCGACACCTATCAACAATTTTCGTTTGTAGCTATTTTTATTAGTTGTGGCTTAGCTGCACCAAACTTCTGGTTTAAGTATGAGCACAGCCACCCACAAGTCGGTAGGAATTACAAAAAAAAATATAAGATTTTGCCTCCTGGTAGGGTTTTTTCTGTAAGACTCCTTCCTACATCGTAGAATCAGAGAGTTCCTTTAATTATAGGCCTACTATTTAACTGAGACGGATCCTGAGGTATCTGAGATGTGTGGAAGGGTGTGGACGCCCGTCATTGGGAGAAAAGATGAAGCTCTTCCAACACAATATGACCACCCACACCTCTCGCGCACGTCTGTGCGGGAGAGGTGTGGGTGGATATTGTTGTGAGTTATATATACCTCAGCCATCGTGTCAGTTGAAGCGGTAGACCCTTAGAGGTGGTCATTTACCTGCACTAAACGTTGAAATACGTTCTGTTTCGTGGGAACCAGTCAAACGCCTTGCGTTATCCTTCCCTCCATGAGGATCGTAAACTTTGATGTGTTTCATGTGAACTCTTTCTAATTTGCCCTTAGTTGACACTTCGCGTGACCCAAGGGCTGGCTTTTACTTCGGACAGAGGATAAGCATTGCCATACAACGTGGCAATGCCGCCAGTCTTTTGGGCTCACTTCCAGTCGACAGCGATACGGATGAATTTTTTGACGCCTTTTAGTTAGGAGTTTTCCTTTTGTATTTTGTTTTAAGTGTACATAGTTAAATTAGTATTATATCTATACATATAATAAAACTGTAGAAGAGGTCAATTCTGTACATTGAATATAAACTAAAAAAAATACTCCAGGGGTGTTTTATACAAACAGTAGAAGCCAAAAATATTTTTTTTATTTTTTTGTCTGTCTGTCTGTCTGTCTGTCTGTCTGTCTGTCTGTTGTTCGTCTTTCACGCAAAAACCACTGGACGGATTTTAATGAAACTTTTTTTGTTGTATAGCTATTAGTCCTCGCCAACATATAGGCTATAATTTATTTTGAAGATCTGAATACAAGACGTGGAACCTTAGCAGCCCGGCTAATCTATAAGAGATATTAATATACCGCTTTAGGAATAGTTGGTCAACATGATGAGTACTGTCTGTCGACATAAAAAAAATGAAGGTCTAGAGCATCTGATGTGGAACCCTTTCAGGGAGCTAAGCTATCGGCTATTTTAATCAATTGTCAACGGATCTCATAGTCCGTTTGGTTTAAAGCCTGCTTCTCGAAAGACTAGGTTTGGGTTCAAATCCCACAAATTTTGTAATTATTTTTGAATTATTTTTATCTTATTTATTTCCTTATTTTTTTATTCCTACCAAACCTAATATTTTCAAATATTAATAATATGTTATTGCTGTATTTTGCATATCTCTTTAGAAAGACAAGCAGAACCTATTTTTTGTTTATATGTATTATGTTTCGTTTGCATCGCGATAAAAAATACAAAACTAATGTAGAAAACATTCACATAAACCTGATAGGATTATGGCTATCTAGAAGAAATCAACTTATTATCTAGATGCATAGTAAGTAGGGGTAAGTATCTTTAATGACACTTGCAATGCCATCTGTTGAGCGAAACTGTACTTACCATCAACAGCACGAGAATTACACCAAAAAGTATTTTTAGTTAAAGATTCTTTTGATACTTACCAGGCGTTACGCATTTGATGCAAAAATAAAATTGCTCCACTGACTTTGTTTTCATTTTTTTTTACTTTTGATAGGAACGCGTTTGACCACTATCTCACCTGATGGCAAACGATGATGTGATCGAAGATGGAGCACGCTTGCCTATAAGTAACCTATTCACTCTTGATAAGACTCCCAGGCTGTAACTATCCAGAAACACGGACTCAGTCAGGGAATTCCACGCCATGTGTTTCCAAAACGTTTTGTTCATGTGGGTGTGAGGTCCATCGTGTACCGGTGGCGTACCGCCGTACGTCTTGTGGTCCGATGATGGAACGAGCTTGGCGGAATTAAACTATGCAATTCCGTCGCACACTCCCCAAAATGCAACCGATAGAAAACCGAAAGGCTAAAAACTCGGCTTCGATGCTCAAGACCTTCACCTCTTGAATTTCTTTCCCAGGATCTCCCTCATTCCTAATTATTTTCTGTTAATTTTAAAACAAAACTGTTCAATTCCCAGTCAGCTGGTGATTCGTCGTGACCAGCCTAGGGCCAGAAATTGGCTCAGGGCGTCCCTTAGCGCGGACGATGCCCGAGTGTCCAGGCCCACCAAGCGCATCGACATGCGCATCTTGGGCCTGAACGACTCCGTCACGGAGGCGGAGGTGGTGGCCGCCGTCGTTAGGACGGGGGGGTGCTCAGCAGAGGAGGTGAAGGCGGGCACCCTACGTCCTGACAACACGGGCATGCGCACTATTGTGGTGAGCTGTCCCGTGTCGGCGGCCAAGACCATCTCGGAGGGCCGTAGGTTTTTGGTGGGTTGGGTTTCCGCGCAGGTCAAACTGCTGGAACCCCGACCTCTGAGGTGCTTCCGGTGCCAGGTGGGCCACCATGTAGGAGCACAATGCACCTCGGAGGTGGACCGCAGCGGTCTATGTTTCCGCTGCGGTCAGCCCGGTCACAGGGCCGGCTCCTGCGACGCTGCGCCGCACTGCGCAGTCTGTGCGGCAGCTGGCAAGCCGGCCGACCACTGGGCTGGGGGTAGGGCCTGCGCCCCACCCGCCAAAGCCGGAAATCGGAGAAAGCCCTCCGCCACCGCCGTCTCTGCCGCGACCGCCGCGACCGCCGCCACTGCCGCCGCTTCCTCCGCCGCCATAGCCGGTTCCACTGCGGCTGCTGCTACTGCAACAGCCGCAGTAGAGCCCCTACAACGGGCTCCGGAGCGGGCTGAAATGGAGTGCCAGTAATGGCCCCATTTCACCCCCTCCTGTTGAACGTCAGCCACTGCGCCGCCCAGGAACTGATGCTCCTGAGCATGGCGCAGTGACTGATGCCTGTGGACGGCAAGCAATGGGTAGCTCGCCGTCCGATCAGAACAGGCCCGGGTTGAAGGCGCGCTGTGTTCTACGCGCGCCAAGCCAGCAGTCGTCAGCATGGGTCGGGGCCCGTTAAGGCCAGAGCCTACCAGGGTTGCGGATTTGTTCGAAAGAGTTACCGTGGCCCTGGAACGTAAAGGCACTAAGAGGAGCATGGGTGGGTTTTAGTCAGTAGAAGTCTGACACTCCCTGCCGCTCCACCCAGAGCGCGGGAGGGGTCATTTGATGACTTCCCATCCAATAAAAAAAAAAAAAAAAAAAAAAAAAAAGGCCAGAAATTACCAGTAGCGGGTTTCACACTCCAGAGCTTCAAGGGGAACTGTGGATCCCTGGGCAATGACGCCACAGAAGAACTCGCCAAGATAGGTTTCGAGATGGTAGTGCTGGACCCGTACCCGCTCCTCCTTCTTTCTTTCTTTCACACAGTTTCGTGCATGAATTTGCCAGAGAACAACTGAACTTCATGACAACAAATGGTGAAAAAAGTGAAAAATGGCAATGACAAGTCTATAAACGTGACTAACTAATTGACTTCTCAGCTTAAGTAAAAATTACCTCCGTAATAATAGGGATTATTATTACGGATCATTGCCCTTAATTTTTTTTAACTTATGCACTACAGATACCCCAATATTTGCGGAGGTTGTTTCGACGCCGGCTACGTCATCCTGGCCATGACTTTCCGACGTGAAAAAATCCTCGGAACGGTGAGGTGCAGGTTTCAAATCAAATCGTTTATTGCAATCCATAATGTACATATACAGGTGGTAAATATAGGTTTGTGAGTGCTAAGTGATTGAGCTGACTTTTATCTCAGATTATCACTCCCTTGCGGGTTGAGTATTATCGGTCGTCTCTCCGCTCAACCTGTGAAGCACACTGGTGGCTTTTGTACATTTGGGCGGAGCTAGGCTTGCAAACTTAGCCAGGACAACGGAGTCTCTACTCTACTCTATCCGTTGTGGGTTTTTTATGGATAGGAAAACATCAAATGACTTCTTCTGCTCTGCGTGGAGCGGAAGAGAGTGTCAAACTCTTACTGACTAAAACACGTCCGTATTCCTCCTTATGCCTTTAACGTTCCAGGGCCGTGGTGACTTTTCCAACAAATTCCGCTCCGATCGGACAGTGAGCCAACCTACGCTCGCCATCTGCGGGCCCGCGCTTAGGGTGGCTGGGAATTGCCTTGCGACTCCCGACGCAACGCCCGGGTTGTCTTTTTCTGTTGCGGCGGCTGAGGGGGTCTACTCTCTTAAGCCCGAAGTCTGTAGTTTCGGCCTTAGTGTTTGGCGTTTTCTACTCCGTATCACCTACGGACTTACGATTGGTCCCGAACTAGGAATAACTATCAAATCGTGCTGTCATTCATTCTTATATTCTTCTCCGGACCATGGAGTAAACCAGGACGCCGCAGGCGATCGCCTCGACGAGGACACGGTGATGCTCCGCTCAAGCAGGGCAGACCTCCACCGTATACTCCACCATGTCCTCTGCGGAGACTTATCTTCTGATAGTTTCGGCATGACCATTAATCAAGCTCAGGGACAAACTATTAGTCGTGTTGGTGTGGATCTGCGGTAGTCCTGTATCTCGCACGGTCAGGCTGTATGTCGCTTTGTCGCATGTAAGCAGCGCGCAAAGCCTGTGTATACGTACTGATGAATATCACATAACAAGTAATATTGTTTACAAAGAAATGTTTAAGTGTTAATATTCGTTCGTTCTTCGTAATTTTGTAAGTCATGTCATAATCACGATGAGTACCTATATACATTTAGTGAGTTTGTGTACTTAATATCTTCCTAAATACGAAAAGCAAGCGCGAACGAAGTCGCGGGCACAGCTAGTACATATAATAAAACTGTAGAAGAGGTCAATTCTGTACATTGAATGTAAACTAAAAAAAATACTCCAGGGGTGCTTTAAACAAACAGTAGAAGCCAAAAATATTATTTTTAATTTTTTGTCTGTCTGTCTGTCTGTCTGTCTGTCTGTCTGTCTGTTGTTCGTCTTTCACGCAAAAACCACTGGACGGATTTTAATGAAACTTTTTTTGTTGTATAGCTATTAGTCCTCGCCAACATATAGGCTATAATTTATTTTGAAGATCTGAATACAAGACGTGGAACCTTAGCAGCCCGGCTAATCTATAAGAGATATTAATATACCGCTTTAGGAATAGTTGGTCAACATGATGAGTACTGTCTGTCGACATAAAAAAAATGAAGGTCTAGAGCATCTGATGTGGAACCCTTTCAGGGAGCTAAGCTATCGGCTATTTTAATCAATTGTCAACAGATCTCATAGTCCGTTTGGTTTAAAGCCTGCTTCTCGAAAGACTAGGTTTGGGTTCAAATTCCACAAATTTTGTAATTATTTTTGAATTATTTTTATCTTATTTATTTCCTTATTTTTTTATTCCTACCAAACCTAATATTTTCAAATATTAATAATATGTTATTGCTGTATTTGGCATATCTCTTTAGAAAGACAAGCAGAACCTATTTTTTGTTTATATTTATTGTGTTTCGTTTGCATCGCGATAAAAAATACAAAACTAATGTAGAAAACATTCACATAAACCTGATAGGATTATGGCAATCTAGAAGAAATCAACTTATTATCTACATGCATAGTAAGTAGGGGTAAGTATCTATGACACTTGCAATGCCATCTGTTGAGCGAAACTGTACTTACCATCAACAGCACGAGAATTACACCAAAAAGTATTTTTTAGTTAAAGATTCTTTTGATACTTACCAGGCGTTACGCATTTGATGCAAAAATAAAATTGCTCCACTGACTTTGTTTTCATTTTTTTTTACTTTTGATAGGAACGCGTTTGACCACTATCTCACCTGATGGCAAACGATGATGTGATCGAAGATGGAGCACGCTTGCCTATAAGTAACCTATTCACTCTTGATAAGACTCCCAGGATGTAACTACCTATCCAGAAACACGGACTCAGTCAGGGAATTCCACGCCATGTGTTTCCAAAACGTTTTGTTCATGTGGGTGTGAGGTCCATCGTGTACCGGTGGCGTACCGCCGTACGTCTTGTGGTCCGATGATGGAACGAGCTTGGCGGAATTAAACTATGCAATTCCGTCGCACACTCCCCAAAATGCAACCGATAGAAAACCGAAAGGCTAAAAACTCGGCTTCGATGCTCAAGACTTTCACCTCTTGAATTTCTTTCCCAGGATCTCCCTCATTCCTAAATATTTTCTGTTAATTTTGAAACAAAACTGTTCAATTCCCAGTCAGCTGGTGATTCGTCGTGACCAGCCTAGGGCCAGAAATTACCAGTAGCGGGTTTCACACTACAGAGCTTCAAGGGGAACTGTGGATCCCTGGGCAATGACGCCACAGAAGAACTCGCCAAGATAGGTTTCGAGATGGTAGTCTTTCACACAGTTTCGTGCATGAATTTGCCAGAGAACAACTGAACTTCATGACAACAAATGGTGAAAAAAGTGAAAAATGGCAATGACAAGTCTATAAACGTGACTAACTAATTGACTTCTCAGCTTAAGTAAAAAATACCTCCGTAATAATAGGGATTATTATTACGGATCATTGCCCTTAAATTTTTTTAACTTATGCACTACAGACACCCCAATTTGCGGAGGTTGTTTCGACGCCGGCTACGTCATCCTGGCCATGACTTTCCGACGTGAAAAAATCCTCGGAACGGTGAGGTGCAGGTTTCAAATCAAATCGTTTATTGCAATCCATAATGTACATATACAGGTGGTAAATATAGGTTTGTGAGTGCTAAGTGATTGAGCTGACTTTTATCTCAGATTATCACTCCCTTGCGGGTTGAGTATTATCGGTCGTCTCTCCGCTCAACCTGTGAAGCACACTGGTGGCTTTTGTACATTTGGGCGGAGCTAGGCTTGCAAACTTAGCCAGGACAACGGAGTCTCTACTCTACTCTATCCGTTGTGGGTTTTTTATGGATAGGAAAACATCAAATGACTTCTTCTGCTCTGCGTGGAGCGGAAGAGAGTGTCAAACTCTTACTGACTAAAACACGTCCGTATTCCTCCTTATACCTTTAACGTTCCAGGGCCGTGGTGACTTTTCGAACAAATTCCGCTCCGTTCGGACAGTGAGCCAACCTACGCTCGCCATCTGCGGGCCCGCGCTTAGGGTGGCTGGGAATTGCCTTGCGACTCCCGACGCAACGCCCGGGTTGTCTTTTTCTGTTGCGGCGGCTGAGGGGGTCTACTCTCTTAAGCCCGAAGTCTGTAGTTTCGGCCTTAGTGTTTGGCGTTTTCTACTCCGTATCACCTACGGACTTACGATTGGTCCCGAACTAGGAATAACTATCAAATCGTGCTGTCAGTCATTCTTATATTCTTCTCCGGACCATGGAGTAAACCAGGACGCCGCAGCCGATCGCCTCGACGAGGACACGGTGATGCTCCGCCCAAGCAGGGCAGACCTCCACCGTATACTCCACCATGTCCTCTGCGGAGACTTATCTTCTGATAGTTTTGGCATGACCATTAATCAAGCTCAGGGACAAATTATTAGTCGTGGTGGTGTGGATCTGCGGTAGTCCTGTATCTCGCACGGTCAGGCTGTATGTCGCTTTGTCGCATGTAAGCAGCGCGCAAAGCCTGTGTATACGTACTGATGAATATCACATAACAAGTAATATTGTTTACAAAGAAATGTTTTAAGTGTTAATATTCGTTCGTTCTTCGTAATTTTGTAAGTCATGTCATAATCACGATGAGTACCTATATACATTTAGTGAGTTTGTGTACTTAATATCTTCCTAAATACGAAAAGCAAGCGCGAACGAAGTCGCGGGCACAGCTAGTTGTAAATAAGTTGCTTTAGTGTCTACTAAACATTTGCGAGTTGCTTTCTCGATTTCTCTGCAATTAGATACCTACTTATTATTTTTATTATAGGTAGCCGTTATTTGCCTCTACGGATTCAGGAGAAATTGGGGCTTCATCATCAACATATTGCTTCTGATCTGATAGGTTCTGTGTTTCCTGATAGCTACGACCCAAGAGTCTTAAATTCAAGAGTGAATAGGTTACTTCTAGGCATGCGTGCTCCATCTTCAACCACATCATCGCTTACCATCAGGTGAGATAGCGGTCAAGCGCGTGCCTATCAATAACAAAATATTCATCTCTATTTTCATGAACCTGTTATCAAACACACTGCAGAATTTACCGCTGTTGCTTTAGCGTTTTATCTTAGCTAAGTTTGCTATGTGACATATTAAATTGGTAAAGAGTAGATATGATATAGCTTAATGAAAAATAGAAAAGACCCATTTTCTTGCATCGTTCTCAAATCTTTCTTTCAAATTCTTCGAATCAGCCTTCTGAATTATTATCACTTAATTAATGAAAATTAATTTAATTATGTTCACGATAAGTTTCAACACTCACTGAATTCCGTTCTCCCCGCGCATCTGTCTGGTAGAAAAGTTGGTGTGTGCCCCAGACCCGTCCCAGGTCCTGAATGGTTTAGGATCCAAGGTGACCTGCACTCCGTACTCCGCGGCGAGCATTTCCATGATAAAGCGCGCCATCCAGAGATCATCACCAGCGTCCACCCCAACGGATGGACCAACTTGGTGTTCCCACTGGCTTAGCCCAATTTCAGCATTTGTGCCACTAACGGGTATGCCAGCAAAGAGACAACATCTGTATGTAGGGAATAATAGGTAGGTACGTTATGCGTTCAAAACTGTTCAAGGTGTCAAGCTTTCTTATTTAATTAAGGGAAGGGAAGTAAAAACATCTTTTGGTGAGATTAATTTCATCTTTTTTGTTCATTTACCGCTTGTTGGTAAGACATAATTTAATACACTTTGATGGGCTAAAATACCTAGGCTTTTTTCCGGTAAGGAAAGGAAATATTCCTCTCATGCAGTATCCATCTATAGAATTATGTTGTTTTATGTTATTTAGAAGGAAGCAAGCTTCAAAACGAACAATACTAAATGATTAGTGAAAGAATAGATCTACAAAGGCCGTCTTTGTAGATCTATTCATTCTAGCTAGATAGTATAACTACGCAGTTAAATATTCATGAAAAAAATGACCGTTTTTATTCATGAACCATGGCTACAAATAATAATACCCTATTTTTAGTTTCTTAAGGCTCAGATTATCCGGGTACCCGGGAAAATGTAACGCTTCTAACGATACCACATACTTACATCGAAATCGGTTAAGCTGTTTAGAAGTTATGGTGGAATAAAAAAACTCACAAACGTACATACATAAGTAAAAATTCTTGAAAACTAGCACTTTTTTGAGAACTTCGCAAAAAAATATACAAGATCAAAACAGCAGTTCGCATACAAAAAGTTTGAACCCCTTTTCAAGTCTGTTTGAACTCTGATTTCGATTCGGATCCGGATAAGATTGAATTCGTAATCGCTTCTAGTCAGAGGCTGCTAGTTATTGAGTTACCTGCTAGTAGGTGCCTACCTGTAGTGTGCGTTAACAATGTCCCTGGCGATAATCTTATCGACGCCAATGCCGCAGTAGTAATGATCTGCTCTCTTAGGATAGCCGCCTTTGGGCACTCCTAATGGCCTGGAATCGGTGGGGTTCAGAAAAAAATACTCCTGCTCAATATCGAACCACGGCTCATCTTCCTGGCATTTCTTGTATGCGTCTGCGCATTTGACGCGATGGTTGGATGCTGTAAGGAACCAATATTTGGATAGAAATTAAACTCAGGCTGAAGAACCTACGATGTTTTTTAAGTGAGACGGAATGAGGAGTTCCAAATTACAGTTTGGAGAAGAATCCATTAGGCATGCTAGACCCTTGTTCGAGATATTCGATTCAGCAGTACGGTACCTACGTATATGTGGCAAATAACAAAGCCGATCTGAAGCGATTACTAAGAGCATATACTTCCATGACAAAATTATAACCGAACCAGTGTCTATGAACCAGCCCGAACAA
The DNA here is from genome assembly GCA_947386135.1 of Melanchra persicariae. NCBI lineage: Eukaryota > Metazoa > Arthropoda > Insecta > Lepidoptera > Noctuidae > Melanchra > Melanchra persicariae. The sequence continues at coordinate 11,124,136 of OX376643.1, read as the reverse complement.
ACTGTCCCGGTAAAAAAATCTGGGTATCCTGCTTAGGTATATTTTATAGACTAATTTTAAACCCTAAGTATTAATCTTCGGGAAAAATAACGATGCATATAAATCTTAAAGCTGTTCAGGGTCAGCGCCTTCCTACTAGCCGGACATGCCGCAGACCCGATCTATTCTGTGATTTGTCAACATCATTCTCACCGTGTAGGTAAACTTAGATGGAGTGAGCATGAAGTTAACTGTCATTCCATATTTTTATATGGTTTGACAGCTTAGGTACTTCGTGTTCACTTCACCGATGTTCACACAGTGAGAGGGTTTGAGAATCGCACTGCAGGAGCTCAGGCCGTCCCTCCGGCCACAGGGACAAATTACGGACTAGCTAAATTTACCCACTACTCGTACCCTTTTAGATTTAGTCGGGGTTGTTCTTTAAGAGGACACGGGCCCATTCCATGAATCGATGACTACCGGGGTGGTTTTACTGAGGTACAATAGAATGTAAGAATCCCTGATCTTAACCCCAAAGTCCAGGCGCCTTTAGAAGGTTCTCTACGATAAAAAAGGTAGATAGTAAGTGTCATTACGCACGCGTGGGTTCTAGGTTCTTGTCATACGTGTCACACATGACGAGAAGGTGATTGCCGTGTCTGAAAGGGTTCCTGTATATAGCACGAGGACATAGGAACAGATCAGAATCGGATCTTTTCGCCTGTTGAGTCCCGAAGCCATCGTAGGAAATAATCGGTAAATCTGTTATGAAGATAATGATTTAGATTAAAATCTAAGGTCTTTTTGAACTTTTTCTCTAACACAAAGAGGCATTTAACTTATCCAAACGATGTAAGAAAGTGTCTCGTAGCTAAACAGAAACAAAGAGTTGCATAGGAGCTAATCATTATCACCATTTCTGCTGAAAGACATCCACTGCTAATACATAGGCCTCTTCAAAGCGTCGCCACGTCGACCTGTCCCGTGCGTCTTGCATCCACTTCACTAGGTCATCGGTTTGTCACCAAACTAGGTACCTATCACCTTCTGGTTGCAATATACCTAATTTAGACGATGTGTGATGTGTCCTTCCTACAAAGTGTTACTACCGGCGTGCGGTCGACTGTACCACCTTTCATGTTTTCATCAAAAACGTTAATATTCCTCTTAGTTCGTAATCTGCATCCCGTTTTGTAGATATTTTCCAGGTTTCTAGGATAATAGTCGTATGTATACATCTCTTCCATTACTTTATTATTCCAATTCTCCATCATTTTTGTAAATTTATCTGCAAAATATTAAGCTGATTAAAATGGTAAAATCATAATTACTTACTGGGATTTTAATTTTCAAATTGAATGTTTATGAACCTACAAAGACTTACACAAAACAGTTGTATAAAATAGGCATAGTAGGTACCTAAACGTTTACATCGATTAGTAATTTTTGCTAGTCCCCGTTAAAACCTTAATAATTCAATAGCACAGCTTTTAAGACGTCTAAGCTTTAGTTAGGATTGGAAAATGCTTGTTTATGAAATGAGAATTTTATAAAACCGTGTTCAAGTCACGTGTTAATTAAAAATTGAACACGTGGCATTTAGGTAAGTAGGACCTAAGTTACCTAATGCCACGCGTTCAATTTAAAATTTAGTAAGTAGTATTTATGTAGTTGAGTGCGACGATTGAGCATCCGTAAGTACTTAAGTAAGTATAGGTACACATAATTAGGTACATTTACTGGTAAAAATCATACTTATCTTCTTGACTTTGCATGAGCCGGAAAAAGATTTTGGTTACCTTTAGGTGTTTCAGGGATGTAGTCCAAGGTGCGATCTTTGTAACGCAGATTCTCGCCAGTACCATCGACCCAGACATATGTCGTCATTATCTTGTTTTCAGTCAGTGGAAGGTCGAAATACTTTTCAATCGGATTGTCAATTAAATCCCCTCGTAAAGTGTTTTCTCCCTTTAATAATTCACCTGTACCCAACATGTGTTTGACATTAGTACCTGTATAGGTAGGTAAAGTCAAATCTATACAATATGTTCGGATTTGAAGTAAGTAGGTACCTACCTAATATTTGAAGGCCGGTTTTATATGTCGAAGCTTTACGCCGTAGCTTAGCCGTTTAATTGGTGGCCTAGCCTTTTTATTTAAGTACGCCGATTTTTTTGCTACCTGTGTGACATCTTTTGTTCAATATCGTTTGATAACTTGCCCATGTCACTGTTACTTATTGTTATCTTTACGGCCATAACATACCTAGATCTAATCACAAAATATGTATTCAAGTACTTACTTAACACACAAAAGATCTTAACAACAGACAGACTTATCTCTATGTATAAAATGTCTCTAAACTTAGATAAGATGCTTTGTCCTGACTGATGGATCAACGCACAGCCTAAACAGCTTTTTGAGCGGGGTTCAGTAGGAGGGTCCTGTGGGATAAGGCACTTGGAAGTATGAGATCCTCACTGGTAGGCTCCCTCGCTGTTGTGTAATTTAACATTTTAAAATTGTTGATGTTATTTATCAAATTCATTTAAAAATGCGCTCGAGCACTGCCGGCACACCGGTGTGCCGCGAGATTTTCGCGATTTTAATGTTTATTTTTACTATTATTATACGTAAGATTTATTTCTTATTTCCAGGTTGGGCAAAGCACCGGTGGTGGGGCGAAAGGGTGTCTGTATTCAGTAATTTGCCATAATATCACGACAATCGCGATAAAAGTGGCGTTTGAAGTCCTTAAAAGTGCAGGTGTAGGTATGGACTCTTCGGAAACTTCAACAGATGGGTCATCGTCTAGAAATGGGCGCCGAAAACGCACTTTATCGACAGGGGGTACCCCGATTGGCTGGATTGTGTTTGCAGTAGTCTACTGGAATCCAAAGTCCTACCTAGATAATGAATTTCCATTAAGACGATGGAGAGGGAATGGAGCTATTTGATCTTAAAGATTGGGTGGTAGGGTAGCCCTTGGGACACAAACATCAAGCACCATATTTCGTATAAATACTTGCCCACCTCTCGATTTGTGTAGGCCATGAACGGCGGAGGCGAGGACATTTTGGGTAAAGAGGTCATTTAAAATGACCCTAAGGAATCTCCTTCGGAATGCGTCTGGTCACCACTCGGCTGAGCTAAAATAGGCATATTCTACGGTAGGGAAATGAAATATTCCTTTCATGCAATAACCTGCATCTATTATTATGATATTTTAGGTCACTAGGAAGGAAGCATGCTTAGAAATGAACTAAATTAAATCATAATCTGTATTTACTAAGCAAGACCTAGACGATGATAGGTAGTAGGTATACGTAGTTAAATGTTTATGAAAAATAAATGATGTCCATTTTTATTCATGAACCATGACTTTATCATTTTTATTTTTCAAATATTCACTAGCCGATGCTACCCGGGATAACGCAACGCTTCTAACGATACATACCACTTATTGGATAAGTATGTAGGTTGTAGGTACATCGAAAATGTTGAGCCGTTTAGAAGTTACAGTGGAATAAAGAAACACAACTTTTTTTGTACGCATTAGGTAATTACTGTAATAATGTAAACTTGTCTTTAATAAGTGAATAATAAATACTCAAAAAAACAAAAAAAAAGCAATGGTGACTAATACCAACTACCTACCATTTCAAAGATAAATCCGCCAAAAGGCAGACAATTACATTTTAGATTTTAATTATTCGTTTTACCTGCAGGGTTATCTTTGCTTAATTCACAGTCGATCCGGAACTCTAGACGTGTTAAGGCCAGAAAAAGTTCACAGGGGACAAAAAAAACGGAATTGTCCGGATAAAGGGAGTATGACCATCTGCCTAATTAGGAATTAGGTAGATAATGAGAATTTTTGTGTCATCCGTCGCTCGGGGACAGATGGAAATACCTACTCCGAATAAAGGACGGGTGGTAATCCTAGAAGATTAGCAGACACAATTTCCAATAGTACTTACTATAGATAAATAAGTACCTAGTTAGATGGATTGAAACTTACTACGCCTGCGTCGCTGGTCGACTACAACAACGACAACACATGCCGATAACACTGCTGATCGCGCCTGTAATAGTACCTAAAAAAGAACATTCAGTAAAAGTTCTTCGGAAAGGGTGCCTTCAGGTAGAAAGCAGGCAGCAACGGTCTGCAAGCGCGAACCTATGACGCTGACAGAGCTTTTCGGCGTTTTCTGGTGCTTCCAAGGTTTGCTCTCTACGTAAGTAGGTACACCCTTTACCAATTGCTTTCCGAATTTAATTATGTTTGATTTTCACATTTATCACGCACACTGATTTCAATTACTTAAACATAAAGATGAAGTAGGGGACGTACTTATTATCGTGGATAACGTTGATTTAATAACTGAACAACAAGTCATGCAACAAGGTGAACATGGACACAGGCACATTTTAAACTAAAAAATTTGGATTTTGAAATTAACACCTGTGGTGGTAACTCTGGTGACATCAGATATCAAAAGTTTTTTTAAAATTTCATACATGACATTGTAAGTTTGTTACCATGGAATTATTAAGTGCGTTGTTTAATTACTTTGGGGAGGGGGCCCAAAGCGGGCACCATAAGTTGCAGTAAGCGAAAAACGTATATTAAAACATAGCTGAGTAATACTATTAATGCTAAGTTTGTTGTAGTTTCATACCCAATGTATAAATTCCTCGTATGTGTCAAGAACATTAAACTAATATCCAAAATATGAAACACTTCCGAATGCTCACTTTGCCCGAAGGCTGGCCTAAAGCGGGCATGAGCATTGGGGCAAAATGGGCACGCATCGGGTAAAGCGAGCATGCGTCTATTTTTTTGTATCTAATTTACAAATAAGAAGAAATATATTTATGAAAACATCAGAACGGCAGTAATAAAGAATCTTTATTGAACAACAATATAATCTGAAACATCTTGTTTTTTTTTACTTAACTTTATCTAAAATCAACACCACTTAATCAACATTCTTAAAAATTTTTCAGTCGCCATTAGTAACTTTGCAATATTTTCTTCATAAATTTAACAATCAAACAAAATTAAACAAAAAAATCTCACTTTTGAAACAAACTAGGTAATTAGTTTCATAAAATTATCATAAAATAAAAAAAGATTCGCGGCAGCGTGTCCAGCCAAGTTTAAAGAAAACTTGAGAGGTGTCAAGGGACACCCGGATGGAACGAAGTTCCTTTCCAATAAAATTTATACAATACACATTCTTATTAATAAAAAGCAACTCGTCTAAAAGTTTTAGTAGCAGTCACTGAAGTGCACCTCAGGTCAAGAGGCAAGATTCATTAGGATTAAAATTCACTATCGGCGACCTCGAAAACCATTAAAATGACATCCATGACGAAAAGTTATCAAAACTCGTGGGCGCCATCTTGGATTTCGATTTTGACCCGGTAATCGTTATTAGCGAACCCGAAAACCATGAAAATGACACCCATGATGAAAAGTTGTCAAATCTCATGAGCGCCATCTTGGATTTCGATTTTGACCCGGTAATCGTTATTAGCGACCCCGAAAACCATGAAAATGACACCCATGAAGAAAAGTTGTGAGAACTCGTGGGCGCCATCTTGGATTTCGATTTTGACCCGGTAATCGTTATTAGCGACCCTGAAAACTATGAAAATGACACCCATGATGAAAAATTGTCAAATCTCATGGGCGCCATTTTGGATTTCGATTTTGACCCGGTAATCGTTATTAGCGACCCCGAAAACCATGAAAATGACACCCATGATGAAAAGTTGTCAAATCTCGTGGGCGCCATCTTGGATTTCGATTTTGACCCGGTAATCGTTATTGGCGACCCCGAAAACCACGAAAATGACACCCATGATGAAAAGTTGGCAAATCTCGTCTACGCCATCTTGGATTTCGATTTTGAACGGTAATCGTTATTAGCGACCCCGAAAACCATGAAAATGACACCCATGATGAAAAGTTGTCAAATCTCGTAGGCGCCATCTTGGATTTCGATTTTGACCCCGTAATCGTTATTAGAGACCCCGAAAACCACGAAAATGACACCCATGATGAAAAATTGTGAAAACTCGTGGGCGCCATCTTAGATTTCGATTTTGACCCGGTAATCGTTATTAGCGACCCTGAAAACCATGAAAATGACACCCATGATGAAAAGTTGTCAAACCTCATGGGCGCCATTTTGGATTTCGATTTTGACTCGGTAATCGTTATTAGCGACCCCGAAAACCATGAAAAAATATTTTTTTTATTATTAACAAATATCTTGCTTTCTATAAGAGAGAGAGAGACAGACAGAGAAACATGCGACGCCGCACAGCTTACAATAGCTTACTATAGCAAAAAGTGTCGTGACAACTTTTCGTAAGAATTTTTTCCGTCTAGCCCCCTTTCACAACGCGCGATAAGGAACTTCGTTCCAAACAAAGATTATTAGACTTTAAAATTAAACAAAGAAACTTGAGATCTTAACAGCCTTCAACATATTAATTGTATTAAATCAGTCATATTTAGAAATGAGAAATAATAAGTCGAGCCACACTTTTTTTTATTAGCCACGTGATCAAACTTCTCATTTATAACTAAGCAACGGGAAAATGTGATAGCCTCTAATAAACTAATTCGTCTTTTTTACAACACCAACTAAATATTCTAAGGAAAGCGTCAAGTAAAGATCAACAATTATATTAACTTGTCCTTTTTATTTTTATACATTTCTCACCTAATTACTAACTCAGCCACGGAATTTATATCTCATAGTCATCACCATTTTACAGCGAGTCCGGGATTTGGGGCTCCCCGACTCGGACAGGTTAGGTTAGATACTAACTAACTACACTACTAACTTTATCTACACTCACAACGTAATGTTCCAAATATGAGTTCAAAAACGAATGCATAAACACGTACTTTTTTTTCGTGGATGGATAAAATTAAAAAAATAGTAGTTTATGCAACGACCATATAAAAAGGGTTATTAAAACACGAGTGTGGGTTTATCACGCGAGGCGTAGCCGAGTGTGATAATAGCATCACACGAGTGTTTTAATACCTAATTATATGCCGTTGCATACACTATTTTATCTTCACTCATACAGTTGAAATAAAATAAGTGGAAAAATAGTTAATTCCAATATGGCGGATATTCTCATTGCGTATTCGAATGACTGCGCAGCGCGCTCAAACATAGACAAAGATAAAAGCTGGCTCATTGACTTAAGTCAATCAGCCCGCGCCAAAAATTAAAAAGAAAAAGTGTGCTTTAAAAATTAAAAAGTTGTTTTATGATGCAGTTGTTTAAAAATCGAAGGAAAATGTTGAACTGTAATGGTTTTTTTTTTAAATTTTACCTATCCACGAAAAAAAAGTATGTATTTATGCATTCGGTTTTGAACTCATATTTGGAACATTACGTTGTGAGTGTAGATAAAAAACCATTACAGTTCAACATTTCCCTTCGATTTTTAAACAACTGCATCATAAAATAACTTTTTAATTTTTATAGCACACTTTAACTTCTTAATTTATTGGCGCGGGCTCATTGACTTAAGTCAATGAGCCAGCTTTTATCTTTGTCTATGAATGCGCGCGCTGCGCAGTCATTCGAATATGCAAAGAGAATACCCGCCATATTGGAATAAACTATGTATGTATCGTCGGTGCGCTTGCCAAACCTGATATGAGCATTTTTTTGATTTTTCGTTTTTTCAAACAACAAACAAAATTATTGAGCTCCCATACACGAATGTAATAAGTTTTTTATTAGCATAGACTAAATTAGATATTTTTTGCCATATTTTGTAGTATTTTTATATTTTCAGAAGATAATAATTGCGAAAAAAAACGGTTTTTTTGTTGTCCTGAAAAGTTCTTCAAATGCACATATCAGATTTGGCAAGCGCACCGACGGTATGTAAATCGGGCCGGTTTCCGCAACTCCACGACTAAGCGCGTATTTTGCGTGCAGGTGGGACAAATGTTTCATTCGATCCACCCCAGCTCCCCAAGAAAGGCCAGCAACGCCTTGGTGTTACTAACTATCTCACAAAGGGTACCTGGGTTTCCGAAGTACTTAGCCCTGTAATCGGCGACTACCGGGCAGCTTAGAAGCAGATGTGCTGCTGTCTCATTCTCCTCCATGCAGGCTCTGCAGAGTGGGCTGTCAGTGACTCCTATGACATAGAGGTGTTTATTAAAAGACCCGTGGCCAGTTGTGACGGCTGTGACTGTACGCAACTGTTGTTTAGTCAGTCTTAGGGCTTTTTTCGTGAAACGGCCATCAATTGAGGGAAGTGCCTCCTTGGCCTGCCTACACTCACCATGGTCAACCCATAATTTGTGATGTTTGTCTCTGGTGCGTTTCCTTACCAGGTTGCGTAGGTAACCGAAAGGGAGTGGCACGAAGGGTTCAGGACCTATCGCTGCCATACTCGAGCCCCTTCTGGCGAGTTCGTCCGCTGCATCGTTGCCTCGGGATTCGCTGTGTCCCTTAATCCATTGAATGGTTACTTTGTTGTATCTACCAACCTGGTTCAGACGTTGACACTCGAGGATCAGCCCGGAGTTAACTGTGTGGCTGTTCAGTGCTTGCAGGACGGCCATGCTGTCCGAAAGTATGCGTATTGAGTGGTCCTTAACTTCCCTGTTTAAGATGGCTAAAGCCGCCAAGGAAATGCCCATGCACTCAGCTTGAAACACTGTGTTGTGGACCCCCAATGGTGTGGCTATATGAATGTTGAGATCCTCTGAGAAGATGCCCGCACCCGTGCCAGTACCTGTTTTTGATCCATCAGTGAAGATCCGCAGCTCGGCGGGGCACAGCCCCTCGCAGCGGTGATCCTCATGCAATTGGATTTTGTATTTTTTATCAAAGATAAATTGCTTGGATATCCGGTCGTTGATTGCTTTTGTTATGGGGAGTTCACTGTTGAGCTCCTCAAGCAAAGCGGTGTGTTGTGTTTCTCTCTTACCCCAGAGATCCAGTGCTTTAAGGCGGACTGCTGCCATCGTCGCTTCCTGTTGTATGAACAGGTGGAGCGGGGGGAGTCCCAGTATGGCTTCCAGTGCCGCAGTCGGAGTTGTTCTCATGCAGCCCGTCGCCGCCATGCAGGCCAGCCTCTGCATGTGTTGTAGTTTGTTTACGGCTGTAACTAGCTTTGTGCGGGTCCACCACACCACGGCCCCGTAGGTGATCATGGGCCGAATTACTGCGCTGTACAACCATAGTATTATTTTGGGAGATAGACCCCACTTCTTACCTATCATTTTCCTGCATTGCCAGAAGGTAATGCAAGCCCTGTTTAGTTTGTAGTCTATGTGATTACTCCAGTTTAACTTACAGTCTAGGATGACCTCACGATACTTAACCTCGTTAGATAACTGGAGTTCTGTGTTGAAGAGCTTAGGTAGGCGGTAGGGGCCTAATGCTCGTTTTTGTGTGAACATGACTAATTCAGTTTTAGTGGGGTTTACCGACAGATCATATTCACCGCACCATCTCTCTACGATGCGTAGTGCTTGTTGAGTAAGATTGCAGATCGTCCCAGTCACCTTCCCAGGCACGAGGATCGCGAGGTCGTCTGCATAACCTATTGTGTAGTAACGATGTGCATTGAGTCTGGTAATAAGGTCATTTATCACCAGATTCCACAGAAGAGGGGAGAGCACTCCTCCCTGCGGGCAGCCTCTGGCTATCAAGGCCAACTGCTGCTCTTCCTCAAGTTTAACCACTCGTTTGCTTAACATATTAGTAATCCAGTTAGTAAGTACCTGTTTTACGCCGTGCTTGGAAAGGGCGTCACTTATGCTGGAGAAGTTTGTCTTGTCGAAGGCTCCTTCGATGTCTATGAAAGTGCCCAGGCAGGAACCTTTCTGGTGGATCGCTTCCTCTATCTGGCTCACCACCAGGTGAAGAGCAGACTCTGTTGACTTACCTGAGCTGTATGCGTGTTGGTTACCATGTAGTGGTAATGCTTTTAAGGCGCCATCTCGTAATTCCCTTTCGCACAGTCTCTGGAATAAACTATTTTTTGGGTGGTTTGGGATCTACCTCCTCGCGGTCCACCCCGGGCAACGGCACCACAGGCTTGCCTGTGGTACGGCAGAACGATCCCACTTAAAGCGGTGGTAGGCTCCGCAAGGAGCCGCCTGGCTCGCGACCACCATCCCGCCGAAGTCCGGCGCCAAGCAGCTTGCTGTGTTCCGTCGGAGTGCGGGAGTGCCAGTGCCATTGGGGGAGAAGGAGACTGTCAGTTGCTCTGCTCAGAACCGGTCTTGGTCGCTGGGCTGGGCTTTCCGGGTAACTCATTTTGGAGGGTAGCGGGATCCGAAGCACGGTGCCAGCCGTTGGCCGACCGCAGTTAGTAGGGGGCCCAAGTAGCTCGCCAGCCACGTGTGAAAGGCTGCCCCGCCAACTAGCGAAAAATCCCGGTATGCTCCACCGTGCCAGCTGGCGACTGGATGGGAGGACCCGGTGGCCATATTTGGGGGGGTTCGGGCGTCCCCGCAGTCTCCAAATGAGTTCCCCATAGGTTGGTTTAGCTCTAGTGTTCCACTTGGTTCACTGAGCAGCGCCTCGACAGTTCGACTTTTTCCCCTAACACTCTAAAACTACAATGACCAAAGCAAAAAGGAATAAGGTTAAACAACGGCTGCACTTCCTCCCACTCAAAGTGCACCTCACCAACATCAGGGGGTTGCACTCAAATCTCGATCCGGTCCATCATCATCTCGAGACCGAGAAGCCGCACCTGTTTTTCCTAACGGAGACGAAGATAACAACTCCGTCGGACGTGGCGTACCTCAACTACCCGGGCTACTCTCTGGAACACAAGTTCAGGAAGCAGGCTGGGGTCTGTGTGTACGTCCGCGATGACATTTGCTGTCGTCGTCTCCGTTGCTTTGAGAAATCGGGTTTCTCTGCCATATGGCTACTTGTGGACACTGGCGTGGAGAAACTTCTCTATATTGGCGTATACCGATCGCACAGCGGTGACCAGGAGACAACAGCGCTGTTTAATTCCCTCGTGGAGTCGACGGAAGTAGCCCAGCAACGGTACCCAACAGCGAAGCTCATTTTTCTGGGGGACTTTAACGCCCACCATAAAGAGTGGTTGTTCCCGTACCAGAAAACTGACCATGCCGGGTTAGAGGCGCGCAAGTTTGCTGTAACGCTAGATCTAACCCAGCTGGTGAATGTGGCAACGCGGGTACCGGATGTTGACGCCCATACACCCAATTGCTTGGACCTTCTGCTGACAACCGATCCGGGCAGTCATTCAGTATCGGTCTCAGCTCCGCTGGGAACGTCTGACCACTGCCTGGTGAAATCCGTGTTGACCTGTTCTCCTCCAGATAAGAGTCCTAGGGGCACGCGACGAGTATGGCGATACGAGTCAGCAGATTGGGATGAGATGCGGCACTTTTTTGCGTCTTATCCTTGGCGGCAAGTGTGCTTCTCCTCGGGTGACCCCTCGTGCTGTGCTGATGTGATTGCGGACGTGATTCGGCAGGGGATGGAGTATTTTATTCCATTCTCCGACATCCCGCTCGGTCACAAGTCCCGGCCTTGGTATAATGCAGAATGCGCCCACGCAGAGGCCCGTAAAGAGTCTGCTTACCAAGCCTGGATCAAGGCCCGCGACCGAAAGGCTAAAGCACGTAGGGTTCGCGCGAGGAAAAGAGCCTTTAATTCTGCTGCCAAGTCCTGCAAGCGGGTTTTACGTAGGGCACGTTTTGACCATGTCGGACGTATCGGGGCCAAACTAGCATCACACCCTCCGGGTAGTAAGCAGTTTTGGTCCCTGTCGAAAGCGGTTGAAACGAATTTCTGTCGACCCACTTTGCCTCCAATGCTAAAACCTGATGGTTCCCTGGCTCACTCTGCAAGAGAGAAAGCAAATTTATTTGCCACTCTCTTTGCAAGAAATTCACGTCTGGACGATGGCTCCAAGCAACCACCAACTTTACGTCGTTGTGACTCTTCGATGCCGGAGATCGCAGTTCACATTAAAGAGGTCCGAAGAGTATTGTGCAGTCTAGACGTGAATAAGGCCAGCGGACCTGACGGTATTCCAGCGAGAGTGTTGAGGCAATGTGCACCTGAACTGTCTCCTGTGTTGACACGCCTGTACCGCCTCTCTCTTGAAAAAAGAACGGTGCCGAAATCATGGAAGCTTGCGAATGTGCAACCGGTGCCCAAAAAGGGAGACCGTGCTGATCCTGCACATTACCGTCCAATCGCCATTACCTCCATCCTATGCAAGGTTATGGAAAGGGTTCTGAACAGTAAGCTGCTGACCTACCTTGAAGACAATGATCTCCTCAGTGACCGTCAATATGGTTTTCGCCAGGGACGGTCAACTGGTGATCTTCTTGTGTATGTCACGCACTGCTGGGGCGAAGCCATCGAGAGACACGGCGAAGCACTTGCTGTGTCGCTCGATATCTCGAAGGCTTTTGACAGGGTCTGGCACGCAGGTCTACTCAACAAGCTTCCTGCTTATGGCATCCCAGCTGGTTTTTGTAGCTGGATATCAGACTTCCTAAATGAACGGTCGATCCGAGTAGTCGTTGACGGCTGCTCCTCTGACCTCATGGCTATTGATGCCGGAGTTCCTCAGGGGTCTGTTCTCTCTGCAACTCTTTTCCTGCTACACATCAATGACCTACTTCAGCCTGGTCTTGTTGGGTACGCAGATGACAGTACGGTTTCAGAGATACTTGTCCAGCGCAACAACCGGCGGGGATGAAGTCCGTTCCTTGAGAGAGGCCATGGTAGAGCGGACAAATTTGACCTTAAGCGTTGTCTCCCAGTGGGGTGATGACAATCTGGTCACTTTTAACGCCACCAAAACACAGGCGTGTCTTTTTACCGCAAAAAGGAGTCGCTTTGACCAGACGCCTACTTTTCGGGGTGCATCTGTTCCCGTTACTGATCGGCTCGAGCTCCTAGGCATGGAGTTGACATCCAGTCTGAACTTCGGCGCCACCATCGAGTACAAAGCCCAAATTGCGGCCAAAAAGCTGGGCATCCTAAATAAGGTGAAGCGATACTTCAGGCCTGGACAGCTTTTAACCCTTTACAAAGCACAAGTCCGATCCTGCATGGAGTATTGTAGCCACCTATGGGATGGCTCAGCTAAGTATCAGCTTGCCGCGCTTGACTCGGTGGAACGCAGAGCTAAGAGGCTCATCGGTGACGCAAAACTGGTGGATGCCAAGCTACATAGCTTGGCTCATCGCCGTAAGGTTGCCTGCTTATCGGTCTTCTACAGATTGTACTTCGGTGAGTGTGCCCAAGAACTCCACGACCTCATCCCACCGGCCCCCTTCTACCATCGGACATCCAGACGCACTGCATCTTACCATCCCTACCTTGTAGATATTCCACCAATTCGCACTAAGCGTTTCCAAACGTCTTTTATAATGCGCACAGCAAAGGAGTGGAACTCTCTGCCTGCGTCTGTATTTCCAAAAGCTTACAGCCCTAATCTCTTCAAAGTTAGAGTGAACAGGCTCCTTCTGGGTAAGCTCGCTCCATCGTAGACTTTGTCTCTGTCATATCTGACATTGACTAGAGTCAAGAGCAAACCCATCACCAATAAAAAAAAAAAAAAAAATTCTATTTATTTTATTTTAACTGTATGAGTGAAGATAAAATAGTGTATGCAACGGCATATAATTAGGTATTAAAACACTCGTGTGATGCTATTATCACACTCGGCTACGCCTCGTGTGATAAACCCGCACTCGTGTTTTAATAACCCCTTTTATATGGTCGTTGCATAAACTACTATTATGATATTAATTAAATAGAAGCTAATAGAATATCTTTTTTGATGTCATTTTATAGTATTTTAGAAGTTTACTGCTTGAATGCATGTTAGATGCTGAAAAATAACCACCATGCTGAGTTGTATTTAGAGTGGCTTGCATAGAAGATAACTAGTGGCTAAGATAGTATCATTCAGACGTTCGTTAATTGTGGCTGACTTAGTAATTTAGAAGGCAATGTAGATTTTTAGAGGCAAATAATGCTATTAAAAAGATGTCTGTTTAATTAGCACCCTATAGAAATTACCACTTATAGAGATTTTCTGCTTTGACACAACCAATCATAAGAGTTAAATCTCTTGACAATAGTCACAAAAAAATGCCCCAATTCCGGAATATGATGTGCATTTATCATGGGCCCACATTTTACAATCATCGCATTGGATCCAGTCCTCTATAGGAGGATCCACATATAGCTCGCTACACACGAGACATGAAAATTCACTATTTTCCTTTTTTGAAAATGATTTCTTCTTTGATTTGTCCATTCTTTTTTGCTAACCACTTTTCAGGTCATCTTTAAGATTTTTCGTAACCCCTTTAAGTTTTTCATTCTTAGGTTTCTTTTTCTTTAATAATTTATTTCTTTGGTCTTCTTTGATTGGGGTGCTCGTTAAAATTTCAGCTTTTTGAGCTTGTCTTCGTCTGTTTGTTTTATTCGGACACACTTTTGGTAGCGGTCTAATAATCATAGGAGTAAAGTGAACCGTGGCAGCATCACTTATATCATTCAAGGGAACACGTTTCTCCACCGACCGTGTCTCCACGTTGACGTCGTGGTGGGGCTTGCGTGTCTCAGTGATCTTGGGGGCTTTGCCGGTAGAGCCACTCATGCCGGAAGGTCCTAAGTGAGAGACCAGACCAAGAGAGACACAAGAGGGGCACACCGTTCGGAGACTTGAGCAGTGTTCGGGTCCTCGGACGGTGTGCGTCTCATTGGCTTGCTCGCTGCTCTCTGGTACGCGTCTGATCATCAGACGTGACTGTGAGGGCAGCGAGCAAGCAGTGAGAGAGAGGGAGAGAGGAGGGGAGATAGGGACCGCACCCTCAAAAAGGAAAACAATGGATAGCGCCCAAAAAAGGATACTACCCCAGGGCGGTTCGGACTGCACAGTCCGGGAATCCGCCACGCTTTATGCGTCATGCCCCTCGTATTCTGGGGGGGGGGCAACGGTGCTATCCACCATCCGATTGCCGATGGCAACAAGGGCCGAGGAGGCCCCCGATCCGGAACATCCTTCGCGGAATTGATCGGCTTCGATTTTAGCTCGCCCGACAAAGTGTCGGTCGGGCGCAGCGCGGGTAGAGGCGCGCTATTTTGGAGGGAGGGCTTGCCTGAGCGTCACGTGGGTGTAGAGTCGGAGTCCGAGTTGGACTCCGATGACCTGGTGACCGTTAGCTCGGCAAGCTCTGGACCCGAGGGGGCGGGGGCTGCTGCGGAGGACTCCAGGTCTTCTGCAAGCGGCCCAGACCGGAGGACGACCGGGGGTCGTCCTGCAGCGAGGAGGTGGCCTCGGCCCGGAAGATCCCCACCAGCAGGCGGGGTAAGGGCCGAGAGGGAGGCAAGGGCAGAGTTCTTGCCTCCAAGGATGCTGGACGACCCCCTGGAGATGGCGGTCGTAGGGCTCCTGGCTCGGAGTCCTCCGGCGGTGAGCCGGATGACTCCGGACAGGAGCGATGTCGGAGGGCCGGGTTTGCGGAGATAGTGGAGGCCGCGCTCCGCGATGTGGCCTTGAAAAGGAAGTTATCTTCCAAGAACAAGGCCATAAGCGCGGCAATGGCCTCCATTCTGGCGGCAGCGGAGGCTAATCGAGGTGGGCCTCCGCGGGACGAGATGTCCAAGTTGCGGGCGGAGGTCGCCCGCTTGGCTGCCGCCACGGAGCGTCTCCAAAAGGAGAACGAGGGGCTCCGCGCAGACCTGGCCAGGCTCCGGGGAGCTGGCCCACAGGGGGCGCAGGGAGGACAGCCAGCCCGTGCCGCAGGAGAGCCAGGTGCTGGACCATGTGCGGCAGGAGATGGCTGCCTTCCAGGCGCGGTTCTCCGTCCTGGAGGGCATCGTCCTGCGCCCCCCGTTAGCAGCGAGTGGGAAGGCCTCAGGCCAAAAAAAGGTGGCCTCGTACGCAGCCGCCGTGGCTGCTACTCCGGGCCGGCACCCGCGAAGCCGGTGCCGGGAAAACCGGACCCGGCCCCGGGAAGAAAGAGGAACAACTACGGGGCAGTTGCCCATCGGACACAAAAACCGTCCGGTCGGCGGATCCTCCCTTTTGAATGGAGGTATGCGGGACTTTACTCTCTGTACCGCTACCCTCTATACTGGTGACCCTCGACATTGAACGTCAGCGCAGCCTTCATGCAGCTACTTCATCATGACGTCATCATCACTTCCTCATCGTGACCACAACGTGACTTTTTTCTCCGAAATACCATCAAAAACTACTGAACCTTTAAATTCTTCACCCGAGGTCTCATTTAGTTTATTAAGAGCAAACGTTCCAGGTTGTACGGTTGAATTCCAATTCCAACATATCAACCCTATGACAGTTATAAAAGCTTTCCGGCAAATTAAAATCAAATTGACCGAAGACATAATAATATGGGGAATGTCTATCAAAGTGTGCACGTCCATAATTGAGACCATAGCACCATACTTGGCTTTAATATTTAATTTATGTGTGGACCAAGGAGTCTTTCCGGATATAATGAAGTACAGTAAGGTTATACCACTTTTTAAGTCCGGCGACAGCACAGACACCAATAATTATAGACCTGTATCCGTATTGCCGGTTTTCAGCAAAGTGTTTGAAAAAGTAATGCTCAATCAAATGCTCATTCATTTTAACATCAATAAAATCTTACACGATCAACAGTATGGTTTTACCAAAGCTCGTTGTACGACTGATGCTGGTGTCACGTTATTAAAACACATATATACAGCGTGGGAAGAGGCGCAAGATGCCATAGGAATCTGTACTGGACTGTGTAAATCACGAAACCTTGCTCCTAAAACTAGAACATTACGATCTAGGTAAACTTGCACTCGGTTTAGTGAAGTCTTATTGAAATGACAGACAGCAGCAAGTTCAAATAAACGGTGTCAAGGCTCAATATTGGGTCCTTTCCTCTTTTTAGTATATATTAATGATCTACTCAATCTTTTGCAAAATCAACCACAAATTTTTAAGATAGACGTTCTACAAATCTTGACGACCTAAATAAAGCCCTACAGCAGGTCCAAAATTGGTTCACTGCTAATAATTTAGTATTAAATGGAAAAAAAACTAAGTGTATTAGATTTGCTTTACCGAATGTCAAAAGTAATAATTGCGACATTGTATTGAACAAAGAGAAACTTGAATTCGTCGAAATCGCGGTTTTCCTGGGAATCACGCTTGACTAAAGGCTTCAATGGGGTCTTCATTTAACATCTCTTGCGGGACGGCTAAGTTCAGCAGCATAATATGCTGTCAGAAAAATCCGTCAATTTACTGATATAGACACCGCGAGGCTGGTCTATTTTAGTTACTTTCATAGTATCATGTCTTACGGTATCTTATTATGGGGACGAGCTGCAGAAATTGAATCTATATTTATTCTGCAGAAAAGAGCCATCAGAGCCATAGGTATATAATCTGGGTCGGCGCGATTCTCTAAGGGAACTGCTTAAAGATATTGTTACGAGCTTAGGGTTCGTGACAATAAAAACAGCCGATTAAATAACCAAATTGACACTTTAATTAATCAACACTAATTACAACTTTAAACAAACTAATTATAAATCACAATTGAACTACTGATCACTTTTATTCGCAGTCGAAGTTCGCTCTCGAAGTTGTCGCTTGTATCGCAGATTCAATACTGACCCGATCGCAGGCTATGCGGGCCTTATATAGTGCAGCAGATAATTCCAGAACCTTCTAGTATAGAAACATCCAGAAAGTTCGAGTACATACCGGTCCGGACCAACCAGACATCGAAGACTCTAGAATGTTCTAGCATCGAAATGTCTAGAAGGATCTTGACTCTAATAGTTCTGCTACTCGATACTAGATGGCGCTACTAGTAACTTTTTATCTTTATGTACCCGGCATTAATTCTGGCGCGTAACACTGCCCCCTCCTAAGACATGCTCGTCCCGAGCATTATCGGTCCCATAATAACGCGCCAGTCGATCCACATGGACGATCTTAGGAGCACTTCTTATACCTTTCTGTATGCGGTAGGTTACGTCATTGATTTTCGTCACAATCCGGTACGGCCCGTCCCATTTAGCTTGAAGCTTAGGAGATTTCCCTTTGCTGCGAACTGGATTGTGCAACCACACTAGTGAACCTTCGTCGAATCCTTTATTGTTCATTTTGCGGTCATAACGGGTTTTCATCTTTTCAGGCATTTGCTGACCCGATTGTCTGACGTGCTCAAAGATGTCATTCAATTTGTGCCGCAAGTCATTCGCATAATCGGTTAAACTGCGTGGGGCATCAGGTGGTATTCCGGTAATCAGGTCTGCAGGCAGCCGTAATTCTCTATCAAAATTTG
Organism: Melanchra persicariae; assembly: GCA_947386135.1. Taxonomy (NCBI): domain Eukaryota; kingdom Metazoa; phylum Arthropoda; class Insecta; order Lepidoptera; family Noctuidae; genus Melanchra; species Melanchra persicariae. The sequence goes on along the minus strand of OX376643.1, from coordinate 11,105,766 downwards.
CGAAAGCTGGTGTCACTGATGTGCTTTCGTGAACAGCACTTCGGTATGACAGCAAAAACGGTTGTATATGCTTGTCCCAATCCCGTTGCCGATTCTCCACCACTTTTGCCAGGTATCTCTCCAATATCTGATTAAATCGTTCCACCATTCCATCCGATTGTGGGTGGTAAGAAGTTGTTCTCGTTTTATGAGTACCCATAACTCGACAAGTTTCCTGGAATATTTGGGACTCAAAATTCCTTCCTTGGTCGCTGTGAATCTCCAAGGGTACTCCAAAACGACAGAAGACTTCATGAACTAGTTTATCTGCAACTGTTGAAGCTGCTTGGTTTGGAATGGCGAAGACTTCCGGCCACTTAGTGAAGTAATCCATTACAACCATGAAATACTTGTTACCACTTACACTTTCCGGAAACGGTCCCGCAACGTCTAGGGCTATCCTTTCCCACGGTGCACCAACATTGTACAACTTCAATGCACCTCTACTACGAGTCTGTGGTCCTTTTACAGCCACACAAGTTGTACATTTACGATACCAGTCCTCGACATCGTCACGACAGTGGACCCAGTAAAACCGTTCCCGTATCTTTAGTAGAGTCCGTTTAACTCCCATATGGCCTCCTGAACAAGCATTATGGTACAACTCTAGAACATCCGGTACTTTAGCTTTAGAGACAACCATTTGCAAATGACAGCTGTCTCCCCGAGCATTTTCCCATTTACGGCACAGGACTCCATCCTTTCAATCAATGAACTGTCCCATTGGGCCCAATAGCTTTTTGTGATCGAACTCATCGCTGAGACGTCGCTCCACGTTGGCTTAGGAGCACTGGCCTTCATCCATTCCAGAATCAGCTTAATGTCCAAATCTTCCTGCTGTGCAAGTTGTAGGCTTTCCTTCCACTCGTTGCTGAGATCTGTCTTGAGCATTCTCACAGGTACGACTTCTTTACCCTCTTGCCTAGTACAATGCTTGCAGTCTTCAGGGCAAGGTCTTCTTGACAATGTATCTGCGTTGCCATGAGTTCTTCCGCTGCGATGTTCAATCTTAAAGTCGTATTCCTGCAGTAGTTCAATCCATCTCGCAACTTGTCCCTCTGGATTTTTAAACTGCAATAGCCATTTCAGTGCAGCATGGTCAGTTCGCAAGTGGAACTTCCGACCCAGCAGATATTTGCTAAAATGCTGCAATGACTTTACTACAGCAAGCAATTCTCGTCTTGTTACACAATAATTCCTTTCAGGTTTTGACAACGACTTGCTGAAGTACGCTATCACAAACTCTTGATCACCATTCCGTTGAGATAATACACCGCCAAGTCCTATGTCACTTGCGTCTGTGTCAACTATAAATTCCTTGCCCGTATCAGGATACCCCAAAATAGGTGTTTTGCACAGATGGTCCTTTAGCTCCTGGAAGGCGATGTCGCAACTTTCATCCCAGCAGAAATGTCGCTTCTCCTCGGTAAGCTTGTGCAGGGGTTTGGCTATAACTGCAAAGTTCTTGACAAATCGCCGATAATAGGAGCACAAACCCAAAAATGCTCTGACCTGCGTCTTGTCTTTTGGAACTGGCCAATCCTTGACAGCGGCAATTTTCTCTGGATCCGTGCGGATACCTTTTTCCGACACTACGTATCCCAAAAAGCTAACTTGCCGTTAGAAAAGTGAACACTTCTTAGGACTCAACTTGAGGTTGGCACTTTGGATCTTCATGAGCACGCGTTCCAGGTTTTGAAGATGTTCTTCAAACGTACGACCTACGATGATGATGTCATCCAAGTAGACAAGACAGGCATCACCAATTAACCCGGTTAGTACCAGTTCCATCCACCTTTCAAACGTTGCCGGAGCGTTGCACAATCCAAACGGCATAACTTTAAATTGCCACAGACCTTTTCCTGTCGAGAATGCAGTTTTCTCCTTGTCCTTAGGGTCGATTTCAACTTGCCAGTAGCCACTTTTTAGGTCTAGCGTGCTAAACCACTTCACTCCAGTTAGCATGTCCAGCGTGTCGTCAATTCATGGCAAAGGGTAGCTGTCCTTCTTTGTCACGTCATTCAGACGACGGTAGTCAACACAAAACCGCATGCTGCCGTCCTTCTTTCTTACAAGCACTACAGGAGAACACCATGGACTTGATGAAGGTTCTATGACACCATCCTTCACCATTCCCTCAATCATGGTTTCCACTTCCTTTTCACGTGCTACCGGCAGTCTCCTTGGCCGCTGACGGATAGGCAATTCTTCTCCTGTGTTTATTTTGTGTTGAACTAAGCCAGTCTTCCCAATGTCAGCATCGTTTGAAGAGAAAACATCGGCGTACTTGAGTAAAATCCTCTTCGCCTTGATCATTTCATTGTGAGACAGAGCGCTGCGACAGTCTTCTAAAAGTGTGGTCACTCTCATTTGTGCATCCTTTCTGAGGGTCCCGGTCGATACATTTTGGCATCGACGCAACCAATCCACCTCCTCGCAAGTACCAATCAGCGTGCCTTTTTCTATAATCTGTTCCGTATCACAAAGGTTCAGCACGCGTACCCCTGAGATGTCGGTGGCTCTGACCAAAGTTCGTGCTACTTTCCATGGAAGATCATTGTTTACCCTTTCCACGAGTACACAACGATGAGTCTGCCCACCATTCCGAGGAAGACTAATCTGCACAATCGTTTCCGATCTCGGAGGAAGGACTATTTTCTTTAGACTGTACACGTTTCCTGGTAAAGCCCCTTCCATAAAAAGTTCTTCTTGTCCACATTTCAAAACTCCTTGCTTAACGTCGATCTCACAACAATTCTTCTTCATAAAGTCTAGGCCCAGGATGCGATCGTCCATTATATCAGCCACGACAACATTATGCAAGTATATTCTGTTGCCTAACTTCAACTCCATCTCTTTCTCTCCTCGGACGGGTATGCGCTGACCGGTGGCTGTTACCAAATTAATGCGCTCTCGATTGTATGCGGAGTCCCCAAGGAACCGACTTACAAGTTGGGAACTGACAACCGTGCGTGAGGCTCCTGTGTCTATAGTCAGCTTACATGGCATTCCGTTGACCTCGCCCTTGATGATTAGGCTATTCCCATCGTGGGTTTGTGAGATCGAAATCCTTGGGGCTCTTTGAACATCAGCCAGCACCCGCCCCGCAGTCCTGGCTTTTACTCGTTTCCCTGCTGTTGCTGGGTGGCGGTGTTAGCCGCCCCACTCTCTGAAGAGCGGCTATCTTCCCTTACTGCAGTTCGCTTAGGACAACTGGATCGAAGGTGGCCCCTTTCCCCACAGCCATAGCACCTAGGGCTGTATCCATTAGAACGGTCGCGAACTGTAGCCGCTGCAACCTCTCTAACGCGATGGGAACGGTGATCCTGCCGCACAGCTTCCACTTCCAGTGCGTGGGCCAAGGCGTCCTTAAGGGTCCCGTGGTGCCCGAGCCTCACAGCAGCTCTAACTTCAAGGTTGCGAATACCGTCGATGAAAGCCTGCACCAGGTTCCCTTCAATGAGCGCAGGTACAGACTGGTATGCTTTTCGAACCAGCTTTTCCACTTCAAGGGCCCACTGCTGTAGGTTTTCACTGCTACGTTGCACGCGATCCTTGAGCTGCGCACGAAACACGTGTTCCAGATGAGCGTCGCCATACCTGGCTTCCAACGCCTCAAGGAGCTGCTCGTAAGTCACTTCCTTACCGAGAGCTTCCAGGACAGTTAAGGCCTGGTCGCGCAGGCCTAAGGTGAGGGCAGTCATGGCCTGATTTTTATTCCAGCCGTTCGCCTTCATAACAGCCTCAAACTGTATTTTGTAGGCCGACCAGGAAGATGTCCCATCAAACTGGCACTTTGAACCCGCGTAGCGAAGGTGTAGTAGCTACGGGAGTTGCAATTCCATCCCCTACTTTAAGGTTGTCCATTGCTTTTTTTGATCTGGGTTTCAGCTTCTATCAGGCGGTTCTCGTGCTGAACCACCTTCTCTTTTACCACCTTTATTTCTTTGCCGAAAGTGGCATGCAGATCCTTCGTGAGGACCATTTGTTCTTCCTGGTGGCGCGCCTGCTCTTCCTTGTCACGCTGGAGCTGTTCTCCAACCGACGGGCCTGTTCCTCCTGTCGGCGGGCCTGTTCCTCCTTATCACGCTGGAGCTGCTCTTCCAACCGACGGGCCTGTTCCTCCTGCCGGCGAGCCTGTTCCTGCAGCATCATCATCAGAGCTCCAAAGTCTGGTGCTGCAGATGCTGGAGCTGCTGTGGATGGGCCGGGCTCCATGGTCGGTAACTGACCCTCCAACGTCTGCGGCGTTGCCCCTCCAAAACGCCTCTGGTCCGTCTCCTGCTGGCGTTGACTCCGGGTACGGATACCCTCCGTGTCGTCCTTTGGTAGAATCGGCATAGTTTAAATATCCACTCTTCTGACACCAATTGTTACGAGCTTAGGGTTCGTGACAATAAAAACAGCCGATTAAATAACCAAATTGACACTTTAATTAATCAACACTAATTACAACTTTAAACAAACTAATTATAAATCACAATTGAACTACTGATCACTTTTATTCGCAGTCGAAGTTCGCTCTCGAAGTTGTCGCTTGTATCGCAGATTCAATACTGACCCGATCGCAGGCTATGCGGGCCTTATATAGTGCAGCAGATAATTCCAGAACCTTCTAGTATAGAAACATCCAGAAAGTTCGAGTACATACCGGTCCGGACCAACCAGACATCGAAGACTCTAAAATGTTCTAGCATAGAAAAGTCTAGAAGGATCTTGACTCTACTAGTTCTGCTACTCGATACTAGATGGCGCTACTAGTAACTTTTATCTTTATGTACCCGGCATTAATTTTGGCGCGTAACAATATTAACATCATGCCGGTACCTTGTCTATACATATACGAAAACATAATGTATGTTCGGAAAAATCTCTCTCAATTTTTTTAGTAAGATTAGTGACAGGCATAATTTTAATACTAGAAATAAGAACAAATTAGATTAACCCCGATTCAGATTGGCTAAAGTACACACTTCTTTTATGGGGTACTGTGTTAAATTTTATAATAAAATACCTTTTGATATTCTCGGACTGAATGAGAGAAAATTTAAAACATGCATTAAACGCACACTATGTAGACAGGCATATTATAAACTGGAAGATTATATCCTTGATAAAAATGCTTGGCTAAATGCCGGCCCTGCTCCACAGCCTCAGACGCTTGGTTCCACTAGATAGGATTTTATATTTGGAGGAGATGCTAACCCTTTTTTAACCGACTTCCCAAAAAGGAGGAGGTTCTCAATGAGACTGTTTTTTTTTTTTTGTGTTTGTTACCTCATATCTCCGTCATTTATGAACCGATTTGAAAATTTCTTGTTTTATGTGAAAGGATATACTTCTCGATTGGTCCCATTTAAATTTTATCAAAATCGGTTCAGCAGTTTGGTTTTTAAATCCAAATTGCTGGAAAAATATGAGGAAAAATCATACGAAATTGCATATTTTTGCTTTCCTGTGACTTTTCAGTGGTGTTTTAGGTGTGGGGTACCACTAAAAAGTGATAAATAAAAAACTTTTTCACAAAAAAGAAAACCGACTTCCAAAAAAAAAACACTACAAAGTACAAAATAACTTTAATTTCGGAATTCGGTGTCAAATAACGAAGAAGCAACCAAAAACACCGACTTCCGAAATTAAAGTTATTTTGTACTTTGTAGTGTTTTTTGGAAGTCGGTTTTTTTTTTATTTTATTTTTTACGTTTAATAATATTCCACATTTCTATAATGTTTGGAACACACTTTTATTTTTCTGTTCTTACCAATTGATATTTATAGTTTTATATAAAGTAGAACCATTTTTTATTTTGGAATCCTGTAAATGTGAGGACCATGGGCTTTTATGTTAATAGATGGTTTCCTTGTTTGCCATGAATGAGCAGGGGCAGTTGAGGGATTGTCATGCTCACTCGAATGTCTCGCTGATAGTGGCGCGTGTAGGTATCGGATCATTCAGTTCCCTTCAAAATGGTTGAGCTGAATGGTGCTGATGCAAGCGTCATGTTCGTGAACGGGGCCCTCAGTGGAGACTGGTCATCTCTTAGCTGTCGCTGGCTTATTTCAATAGTTTATTTGATACTTAGAATTCTTTTTTTTCTCTTTCATTACATTGTTCTCACATGTAAAAGCAACAAAGATAATGTAACCAGGATTATTGTAAATCATAAAATGGTTTAAAATAGTTTCCGTGGAGTTTCTTGCACGTTCTTCTCCATAGAGATCTACGCTTTGGAACGTGCAAATAGCTTCATGTTTTTGACTGACTGACTCTGACAATTCAAAAGTACCTGTAAAAGGTTTATTTAAAATAAATGCTTTGACTTTGACTTTGACTCAAGCTCTCGAGCAGCGAGTCATACAGCCAGCCAGTACCCACGGCTTCTACGGGTATCCTGACCACCAGCATGCAGCGGTAGTCATTCCTGGTCAGCATCTTTAGCCTCTATCATCCTCAACAGCGACCTTGGCACATGAAGAGTCTAGTCACATGAAGAGCCATGAAGAACCCCTCCTAGTCGACCCCAGCAGTCACGTTACTAAGTTGCACAGCACCGCTCCGACTCACTGGAGCCTGCAGCATCATCCCGACTCACTAGGATATCATCACCCCGACTCACTGGGGCACCGCAGGCAGTCCCGAGTCCCGACTCACCGTGAACTCTTCGACTTCCGGTTCCGACTAACAGGAACCAACCTTAAAATACAAACTTGTGGATTCTGAGGTATCGTATTACAAGTATGTGCCCTACCCAGATCTCGGAGATGACCATGTCACGTTGTACTGGGATCAGTCTATCATTTTCATCACTGATAGGACTTTTGTTGCCAATAAGCCTGACATAGTGAATGAATGAATCAAAGGAACAAAATTAAAAAGGCTGTACAGCGGCAGCACTCCCTCTCCCACAAAGTGCACCGGTATAATATACGAGGTCTGCACTCAAATCTCGCCGCAGTCTATCACCATAAAATAATCTATGCCTGTGTCTATCGGTCGCACAGCGGTGATCTGGAGACAACTGTGCTCACACAACACCTCAGTGAGGCGGCGGATGCGCCTCAGCAGCGATACCCTTCTGCCCAATTGGTGTTACTGGAGGACTTCAACGCCCACCATCAGGAGTGGCTCTTCCCATACCACTGCACAGACCATGCTGGACGAGAGACGCGAAACCTAGCGCTAGCGGTTAAATCTCACCCAGCTGGTCAAGGGGGCAACGAGGGTGCCGGATGTTGATTCGCACACAGCCAGTTGCTTGGACCTTCTGCTGACAACAGATCCAGACAGCGGTCTGGATCTGATTTTTTCACCACTAGGAAGTTCCAACCACTGTCTGGTGAAATCTGTGTCCGTTCCCCGCCCCATCCTAGCCCTAGAGGCACCCGGCGGGTTTGGCGATACAGGTCAGCAGATTGGGATGGCATGTGATCTTTCTTCGCATGTTATCCTTGGCAGCCTACTTGGTTTTCTTCGACTGACGCTTCGTCGTGCGCAAAAGCCGAGACGGATGTGTTGCGGCAGGGAATGGAGTATTTCATTCCGTTCTCTGACGTAACAATATCTGGCGTGGCTCGTGCATGGTTTGGTGCCGAGTGCAATCGCGCTGATGTGCTTAAACATGCGGCGTACCTAGCATGGGTCGACGCTCGTACACGCAAAGCGGTTGACGTGAGTCAGAAGAACCTTCAACAGGGCTGTCAAGTCCTGCAAGAAGGTGTTGCGGAGGGCTCGGTTTGACCACATTAGCCGAATTGGGAACAAACTTGCTTCATACCCAGCAGGCAGTAAGGCGTTTTGGTCCCTGGCTAAGTCGGTTGAATCGAACTTCTGCCGCCCCTCACTACCACCACTGCTGAGACCTGATGGGATGGGTCGCTGGCCCATTCCGCTGAGGAAAAGCAAACCTGTTTGCTTCTCTGTTTGCGGAAAATTCGCGTCTTGATCCTGGTGGCGCGAGGCTCCCTGCTTCTCCTGTTGGATGCGAGTCGAGTATGTCGAACATTCGCATTCATCAGAAGGACGTTCGTAGGGTATTGCGTAACCTATTGGATTGCAGACTTCCTGAGGGATCGGTCTATCCGAGTGGTCATAGATGGCTGCTCGTCTGGACTGCTGGATATTAATGCCGGGGTCCCTCAGGGGTCGGTGCTCTCGGCAACATTGTTCTTGCTGCATATTAATGATCTGCTAAAACCCGGTACCTTTGGGTATGCAGACGACAGTACTGTTACTGAGAGATACGTGTCCAGCTTGAACTTGTCCTTACAGGCTGTCTCAGAGTGGGGCGATGCCAATCTGGTCAAGTTCAATGCTGCTAAGACCCAGGCGTGTCTTTTTTCCGCTAAAAGGAGCCAATTCCACCCAGCTCCATCTTTCCGAGGTGTAACCTTGCCGATAACCGACCAACTTGACCTTCTTGGTGTTACGTTGACATCTACCCTCAATTTTGGCACATTTATAGAGGCAAAGGCTCAAGTAGCTGCCAAACAGTTGGGAATCCTAGCAAAGGTGCGACGTACTTCACGCCGGAACAGCTGCTCAAACTTTATCAAGCGCAAGTTCGATCGTGTATGGAGTATTGCTCGCATCTTTGGGACGGATCTGCCAGATACCAGCTTGATGCCCTTGAGTCAATAGAGAAACGAGCCAAAAGGATCATCGGCAATGATAGGCTCGTCGAGTCGAAGCTCCAAAGTCTCGAGCATCGAAGCCGAGTTGTTAGCTTGTTGGTTTTCTATCGGTTGCATTTTGGAGAGTGTGCAACGGAATTGCATAGTTTGATTCCGCCAAGCCCGTTCCATCATCGGACCACAAGACGTACGGCGATGCGCCACCGGTAAATGGTGGACATCCCACCCACACGCACAAAGCTTTTTGGGAATACATTCATTGTTCGTACAGCTGAGTGGAATTCCCTGCCGGAGTCTGTTTTTCCTGATAGCTACAACCTGGGAGTCTTTAAGTCAAGAGTGAATAGATTACTTCTAGGCAAACGTGCTCCATCTTCGACCACATCGTCGCTCACCATCAGGTGAGATAATGGTCATGCGCATGTCTACCAATAATAAAAAAAAAAAATGGTAGATCGATTAGCGCGGCACAATGATAATCGATGTTACCATCCCACATGACGAGAACCTCGTGAAGGCTGAGAAAGAGATGCAAATCAAGTATCTCGACTTAGCACACGAGGTTGTCGACATGTGAACTCGGCTCTTATTGTGCCGATTGTCGTTAAGACCATGTTTCTACGACCATCTGTCGAAGCTGGCGTTACGCTGTTGGATAAAGGGCCTGATACAGAAGGCAGTACTCCTCGAGACGACTCGTATAGTGACGAGGTTTCTTTCTCTGGAGCCCTAACCACCGGTAGCTTGAACCCTGCTTCCAACACCGGCGGACTACTACTTTTTTTTTTTAGGATATGACCACTAGCAAGTAAACACGCATAGGATATCAACTGCTTAACCGGACTAACCTGTGGTGGCCTCAAATGAATTTAAGGCCCCCAGCCAAGGCAACAAAACTAGCTACAAGCTAAAACTACTGACTGCTCGCTAAGGGCATCCCCTCTGGGATACGACCTCGGCTTAGCGGCGTCAGATCGGGACAGCAAGGGACAACAGGCTGGGTAGTTTCATTATTTAGGGGATTTAAAGCTAATGGCTCAGCTACGCGGCCTGGCTCGTTAGGCAAAAGACGGGGAAGGTTTTGAATGGGTCGTCGCGACGGGCCTCGGCGTCGAGGCCGGTATACGGAACGCGGTCTGTATCTGTTTTTTCTAAGAGTGCCGGTTTCCCTACAGCTTTCTTGAATCTTTGTGATCTCGTCGTCGGACTCGACGAGTGTATGCCGAGGACGGCGAATCTTACGAATGCAAGAGGGAGTGTACTGGGTTGCCTTTGAAATAAAAGGGTTTTGGTGTTTTTCAGCGGATTCAATGAAACGCTTTGTAAGGCGTTTCATAAACTGTTTTATGGTCGGGATTTTGAGGTTGACATGGAGTCGTTCATTCCGTACCTACATACCACGGGGTGCCCGTGGCTTTTCGGAGAAAACTGTTTTGGACTACTTGCATCCTGTGGATTTGCTTTGGCTTTGCGTGTGCGAAAGCGGCACACGCATAGGTCATTATCGGACGTAACTACTTTTTATATTTTAAAATGTTTTTATATATGTATTTTTAAGAAATCTTTAAAAATAAAATAAGTGTGTATAGTAATAATCATTTTCTTTTATTTCAAGTTTCACAGACTCATTTACTTAAATAATCATACACACTTAGTCACATCAAAAAACAAATACAGAGAGTATAAAGCAGCTGATTAAACAGCACTGTTCAATGAAATGGGGTAAGTAATATTATATATTATGATATAATTACAAAATCTCTAATATTTACAAGATATAACAATTACTGAATCTATAATTATATTTGATATAATGATCAGTTAATGTAATATACGATTGATATAATTTTAAAATAACTCATTTTTAAACGCATAACATACAATGAATATAAAATCGTTAGATATGCCACTCAAGAGACATAAAACCTATTTAGTCTAATTTGATAAAAACGTTTAGTTAAAACCACAAAGTTAAATTGCTTAATGCACATTATAAAATTAATCTAATTATTGATAAGTTGTAGCCTGTAGGTAGCTTAACAAACACTATTGTTAGTTGTCACTTTGTGTGCATAATCTTGCTCGGTTAAATTATAATTTATTTCTTATGGATTCTTACAAATGTGAGACATACAAAAGTTCAAAGGCAGTAAAATTGCTTTTGAATGGATACAGCTGTAATAAAAACAGACAAATAAATAATAAGTTCTACTGGATTTGTGAACTGAACAAACGAGAAGAATGCACCATGCGTGCCATGCAGCATACAAGCATGCAACATGCAGCAGGCATACTTTCTGTCACGGCTCCGGCGGGCCCACGCGGGCTTTAATTACACTCTAGGGGTAGAGCAGACAAGACTACGTGGAGTCAGTTTTGCGGCGATTCGTTTCTGTCACTAACTTTTGTAGCACAACATATTGACTTTATAAGACAATATTTTCATTGTTTTTACTTTATAATTGCGTAAATGCGTATTTTTTTTTTTGTATCAATATGTATTTTAAACGATAGACCTAATGATTTTCGAGTAAATAAGTTATATCTAATAAAGTTATACGCAATAAGTTTTAGAGTAAATAAATGTTAACTGTAAAGAAATAATATCAACAGTTGGTATACTATCTCACGTTATTATATATCACTAGCTGTGCCCGCGACTTCGTCCGCGCGTGCGTTTCGTATTTAGGAAGATAATCAGTATAGCTGTTGCCCGCGACTTCGTTCGCGTGTATGTCAGAAAGTAAAATGATGTCGCTAGGTAAAATCGTTAAGATATATACGAACAGTCAATATCTAGCATTGCTTGACCCCTTTTTTATAAATGAGAAATCATCAAATGACTAATTCCGCTCTAGGCGGAGCGGAAAGAAGTGTCAGACTCTTACTGACTAAAACCCATCCGTGTTCCTCTTAATGCTCTTTGCGTTCCAGGGCCGCGGTGAATCTTTCGAACACTTACACTTGCACTAAAAACACATAACAGTAACACTACCACACTATACTTGCACTAACAGCAAAACCACACACTCAACAATTTAGAACACTTTTTACTTTTTTCGCTCATATTTATTTTATTTTTTTTCACTATTGTTTACCAGAACGGTACTTTTCTTTTCTATATAATATAATAATTTGACAAGTGTACCAACTCACATTGTACCTATACTGTACAAAAATGAATGTTAACGCAACTCTGGCCCCCGAGATACAGGCGCTGCCTAGTTCGGGGACCACTGTGAAATCTTATAGTTACAATATAAATTAAATTAATATTAAGTATTTCTAAGTAACAAAACTGTAACAATGGTCAATAAATTATTATTATTATTATAACAATAGCATAAACTAACTTAAACTGATCTTTACTTTCATTAATGCCAATCCATTGTCTTTTGAGGTCCCTCCAAACACAATAACAAATAAAGAAGATGGCTCAAGACTATCCCACATTGACTTTATCCACATGTTGATTTTATTAATCAGTACAACTTCTTGATCATTGCGAATGTCAAGTTTCAAATGGGCCATAGTCAAGTTATAATCAGTAACAGAGTCTGTGAATGATGTGATTACTTCTTCTACACTGGCAACAGTTACTAACTTTATCTTCTTTGGATTTCCTAGCTGTGCAGTCTTGCTCTCCTTTGCTTGGGTTAAGTATGTGTGATAATCACTAGTTATATCATCACAGCCAATAATAACACACGATTTTTTCTGTTCCAGCATGTGATTGAATATTGTTAAAGGATAATGTGGTGTTTTTGCCGTATTAATTACATTTTCTTTAACCTTTTCTCTATTTGTATGAACAGCATCTCCAAATTCGATACTTTTGCTTAGCTTTAACTGGGCTAACTTTAGTGCTGCTAAGGAATCTTCAGTGGGGCAGTGACCCTCCTCACCCATTTGAATGTCTTCTTTCAAAAATTCTTTAGCTAATGTTTTGAGTTTTGGTTTGCGAGTTCTTAAACCAGTAAAATTATACAGTAGACTGGTGTCTATAATGTAAGGATGCATCATTTTCAAAGCATGCAGATCTTTGTTCAATGACTGGCCTACTAAAATAGCATCAGGAGGTAGTAATGCTCTTAAATCATTCTGGACATCTTGAAGGCGTTTACTTACATTGTTTAATAACGCTTTTGTGATACCTGAAAACCTAGTTAGGTAATCTGTTATATCATTATAAGGCTTGACTATGGACTCATATATAACCTCATGCTTTTCATTAACTACAGATATTCTAGTTAGTTCCGAACCAGCAGTAGTTAAGCACATTTCACAGTCTATCCCAAACATTGGAGATGTAACAGTAACAGGTGCATATTTATCTTTTGTGAGTACATAATCAGCATATGCAGCACTTAATTTTCCCTTCAAAGGTACTGGATACTTTTCTTTAATCAACTGCCAGGCTGGCAACACCAGTTGAGTTCTGGGAAATTTGTCTTCACTAGAAATGCTGACCTCGTTTGTGGTTGAATCTCCAATAGGAAACACAGCCTTCATCATTATCATCAAATCTTTCCTTGCTTCAAGTGCTAAGTTCATACTTCCATACTTTTGGATAATGGTATCCTTCTCTGCCTCTGATAATGGCACTAGGGCAAGTTCTTCAACAAGTGAACCTCCGTATACTGAAGGTGTTAAAATTTCAACAGAATCAGTAAATATTTTTTTTGTTTGATGAAAAACATCGGCATACTGTTCCCATTGTTTAACAGATATACCTTCTAATACCAGACAAGCTGTTTTTTTAATACCTCCACATTTATGTAACACATACCAATGTGGAGATTCAGTTAGGTTGAGGTTTCCAAGTAAAGAGTGTAGTAACAAGTATTGTACATCTGTTAGTGTTAATGGAACCCTTTCACTAATTGCAGTTGCCAAAGAAGCATTCTCTCCGTTTGCCTTCAAATTAAAGTTTGGTAATTTTCTCTTCCGTTTTTTTAACATTTTAGCTGATGATTTGATATCTTCTCCATTTTCTGTTGATGATTCAGTATCTGTAAATCAATAAAAGAAATCATTGCAGCATTCTTACACCTTTAGTACCTAGTATACCTTTTAAAAAATAATAATTTATTTATCAATGATAATAATTTTGGAAACAGAAAAATTTGATGTAAATACATTTTTTGCTATTAATGCTTCGAATAATAAAAGTGAGGAAGCGTAATTGTGAACAAAATCGAACGAGAAATTCTGCTTCAAACGTCACTACATTGACAAAATTATTTCAAGTATTTGAATGGAAGAACACACATGCAATTTTATTATGCCTTCCATTATGTATTCCGGCAAGCGCGGTGATTGGTTCTCGGCAGGACAGATAATGGTAATTGGTTTGCGCGCCTGCTGCAGCTGTGCGAGATGCGTGGACGTAAATACGAAATATTATTTCAAGAGCTACATTGATGTTATTAAAGTATAGTTTATAAAATTTACATACAACAAATGATTAAAAATACTAGCACGATGGGTACAAACCGAGTCAAACGAGGATCATAAATAATAGTATAACATTAGCATTTTGAAACTTAGTTATGTTACACAGTTTCACAAACTTCTTTGTCTATACTATACTCATCCAATTTTATGAAATTCACATCATATCATGATCAAATTACGGTTTTCGGTAACGCTTACCGTGGTACGGTTTGTGTGGTGCCATTTTTAAGCTAGAGTAACTTTTGTTGACTTTTATAATTTGTATTACTAAATGTTACCTATGAGATACTAGTTATAAACAGAAAACATGTTTCTACTAACTACTTTTATCATTAATGAATTATTCGGTAAAACATTTTTGAATCTGGAATTTTTAAATTATCTCAGAAATATTTTAAACATTCCACATCACGCTATGACTTAAAAAAAAATGAATTGGTCATTTCAAATGCCACAAAAATATTTTTTTAAATCTACATTAGTACATAGCTTAAAGATATTAAAACATGAAAAATTAAAACTTGTATCATGTTAAAATGTTCAAGTTTAATTTTAAATAACAGGTAACAGATAATAATAATAGACAGTTAATACTGTCCATCCCAGGTTGTCTGGAAGAGATCGCGGAATGTTATAAGGCCGCCCATTGTATGTGTTTTAGTTTTAAGTTTCCTTTTGTTGTTTACGTTTCGGTGTACAATAAAGTGTGTTTGTTTAAATTGTATACCACTAACCCTGTTTCAACAAAATAAGTCAAGAACAGTTTGTCTGGTGTTGTTCATTAATATTACCTATTGGAAATTGTAGTGGTTATTCGACATTTCAATCTTATAACTCAAATACTTTATAGAGCCCAAGAAAGTCGTTTGAATATTGTTTAATCAATTTCTATTGATTGAAAAAAAAATAGGAAATTGTGTGGCTTACTTACATGTTTGAAATGACCGATTCAATACAAATAAAGAGGACTAGTCGTTTTTAGATTTCAGAGTAGGTACACAAAGACATAAATTAGTTTGTTACTACTTACGTTTTTCCGATTCCTCATGAGCACGTCGCTTTTTAGATGCAGTAGTAGTGTTCATTTTAACTAATTATACTTAAAATAAGCCACAAACGAAAAAAATAACATACTTTTTCTATATTATATTTAATTCGTCTCTACAGTCTACCGCTATGCATTCGCCCCACACATTGACACTTTGACAGTTGACAGTTTGACACAAATCACAATCATTTTTTTTTAATTTACCCCGAAGAGAAGGCTTTAGTCTTTTGACCATATTGCTTAGGGTCAGCTCACACCGAGACGCAACGCGACGCGACGCTCAGCGAGCACACTTTTAAAGAGCGATTCAAAATACAACTTTATTTTCTACACGAAAAGATACACATTTCATTGTAAGAATTCAGAATACGTTGCGCCAAGCAGCGTGATGCCTCGCTGCGTAATGCGACGCATCGCGACGCAGCGGTGCGTCGTCGGTACTTACGCGCGGCGCGGAGTGCACGAGCGGCGCTGCACCTCACGAGGCCGCACGACGCAGCGCGACGGCGCCGGCGCTCGACGCCGCGAGGCGTAGCCGAGGCCGCCCCGTGGCGACTTCTTTCCTATTTCCGTTCAGATTTCGTGTAGAATTGATGCAGCTCGGTCGAGTGCTCGAGTGAAATTATAATGATAGACTTGGATTTAGTTATAATCGGACTTCTTGCAGTAGAGGAAGTAGAAGAAATGGTAGACTGCTGGAGGACGCGGGTCGGGGCGGGATCACGTGGCGAATATCAGACACGTTCCGCTGCACCACGCGGCGTCTCGCTGCGCAGCGAGGCGTCGTCGTGTTGCCTACGATTTTAAGATGCGCCTTGCGACGTTGCGATGGTGTCCGTTTCGATGGCGCGGCCACGACGTTTTTTTTTTTAAAAAATTATGCCACGATTTTGTAAAAATTTGTAAAAGTAGACTCCCAAAACCATAAATTTGTCAAAGCTATAGTTAAAAAGTTATAAGGGTTTGAACGTGGCTGCGCCATTGAAACGCTCCGAACCACGCGGCCACGGAGATCTTTAAAACTAAACATTGCAGAGACCTGAAATTTTGGTAAGTAACAGATTGAATTTGTAAAAAAATTGTAAAAATGTAGAAAAAAATCCTGGGCTTATATTTTAGGAGCTGTGAGACTAATACGCCATGGCCGCGCCATTGAAACGGTGAAAAACACATTTTCGCCGATATCTCGCTGAAAAAGCAACGCAGACGTCTGAAGTTTTTTGTAAAACCGAGATTTGAATTTGTCAAAACTAGTAAAAATATAACAAAAATCCTACGTTTATATTTCAGGAGCTATAAGACTAATACGCCATGGCCGCGCCATTGAAACGGTGAAAAACACATTTTCGCCGATATCTCGCTGAAAAAGCATAAACCTAGATCTGAATTTGTCAGAACAGGTAAGAATGCACAAAAAAACCCATTTATATTTCAGGAGCTGTAGAACGGAATCTTAAATACGTCTTGAATATGACGATAGGGTGACCATGGCTTATTGTTTATAGAAAACTTTTCAACTATTTTACTAGAAATTGTATCTTAAGGACTCTAAATGAAATAAAAGTGAAACGCTACTCATCAGCTGTCATTAAAGCAGACACAATAGTAAAACAATGGCGTCACATCTCCTGGAGATGGAGTAACTGGCAAGTGTGTAACCATGTTTATTTGTTTAAAAATCGTTGTTTGCTAGCTGAAAATACTGGTTTTGAGTAGACGTGCGAAAACCATAACGGATAACTTTGCATAGCGTTCGTAATGACTAATGAGTATAAAATAGCATAATTTGATGAATAAGACTAAGAATTCTGCCAGAAATAATCCCCGTAATTAAGTCATGTATTCTAAAATTGAATAGCAGAAGCAAAGGAACGAACGAAACGCGCGGGTGCAGCGCGGGAGACGAAGGCTGGCTGTCTAACTAATGTAGTGTATAATCTATGTTCTTAGTTTGCATATATCTATGTATGTTACTCGTGTACTTAAATACCAATCCTTATTAATAAATGAGTGAGTTTTCAACGAGCAGTCAGAGCGTTTTACTCTTCTCCAATACCCAACCTTACATGGCGACCCTGCCATGTTTGGTGATGGGGTGTTGGGTCGCAATGCAGGCGCACGGTGCGTGCTTTTTCTCGATTAGTCGTCGTTTTACTTTCAGTTAATTCATACGTAGTACTTGTTGGTGTTTTAAATTTTGGCATTCATTTTTACTTCATTTAGAATCCTTAAGGCACTGTGAACAGCAAACACTAAAAAATTGCTGGTTTCCTCACGCAATTTTAGACAAATCTGTTTAGTTTCAAGCTGCAGAAAAAATATATTTCAAACAACAGTGTTCTTTGAAATATAATTAAAGTTAACATACATTAATTTTAATTATATTTAAAAGAACACTGTTGTTTCCGAAACATGTTTAAAAATAAAATCCTCGATAGTAATGATCGTCAAAGTTACCTCTAACTTTGACCTTAGAAAAAAAATCCCATATTACTAGCCTACTTATGCCGATAAAAATGATACCAAATAATGAATCGAATTGTAATGCAAAACTTTGTTGTTTTAGATTTTTAATAGATCAACTTAGTTTTGAGGAAATCGATAAAATGCTTCATATTTGGCAATAAGTTAGTCGTCGCGCTTCTCTTTCTTTTCTTTACAGTCCGAGAGTGACCGAGCTTTTGCTGATCACAGCGCCATAAAATATAATATCTAATAAAATAGGTGAAAAGTTTTCTGTATTATGTATTTTCAGCTAGCAAACAACGATTTTTAAACAAATAAACATTTATTTCATTTAGAATCCTTAGATATAATTTCTAGTAAAATAGTTGAAAAGTAGTATGTGAATATGACGATATTCAAGACGTATTTAAGATTCCGTTCTACAGCTCCTGAAATGTAAATGGGTTTTTTTGTGCATTTTTACCTGTTTTGACAAATTCAGATCTAGGTTTTACAAAAAACTTCAGACCTCTGCGATGCTTTCTTTTAGCGAGATATCGGCGATTACGTATTTTTTCACCGTTTCAATGGCGCGGCCATGGCGTATTAGTCGTATAGCTCCCGAAATATAAACCTAGGATTTTTTGTTATATTTTTACTAATTTTGACAAATTCAAATCTGGGTTTTACAAAATACTTCAGACGTCTGCGTTGCTTTTTCAGCAAGATATCGGCGAAAATGTGTTTTTCACCGTTTCAATGGCGCGGCCATGGCGTATTAGTCTTATAGCTCCTGAAATATAAACCTAGGATTTTTTGTTTTATTTTTACTAGTTTTGACAAATTCAAATCTGGGTTTTATAAAATACTTCAAATGTCTGCGTTGCTTTTTCAGCGAGATATCGGTGAAAATGTGTTTTTCACCATTTCAATGGCGCGGCCATGGCGTATTAGTCCCACAGCTCCTAAAATATAAGCCCAGGATTTTTTTCTATATTTTTACAAATTTTTTACAAATTCAATCTGTTACTTACCAAAATTTCAGGTCTCTGCAATGCATAGTTTTAAAGATCTCCGTGGCCGCGCGGTTCGGAGCGTTTCAATGGCGTGGCCACGTTCAAACCCTTCTAACATTTTAACTATAGCTTTAAGAAATTTATGGTTTTGGGAGTCTACTTTTACAAATTTTTACAAAATCGTGGCATAATTTTTTTAAAAAAAAACGTCGTGGCCGCGCCATCGAAACGGACACTTGAGAAGTGTTTGAGAAAAGGCTAGGCAGATGATGACTTAGGTAGAGGATTAAATAATAAATCTTGTTGCATAATTTTTTTTTTTTTATTTTCCTCTTGATACTAACTAGTTGCACATTTATATTCACATACACAAATAACTTTACTTTTGTAATGAATCCTATGAGAATTTGAGGGCCCGATTGTTCAGCCCATCATGTTTTAGACTTTCGTATATTCTGATTCCAATTTGAACAATTGCTTAAAGCGGTGGCTCTGCCTCGCACTCGTGACTCGCAGCATTATGCTGCTGATGGCTTTATTTCTTTAGTTTGTTATGGTATACAAGACGTCTAACTCTTATTCTTCTCTATGTCGTACTCACGCACACAAATTTTAGTTGCAATAGAATTACCTTTTAAACGTAGGTAGGTCTGAGATTGAGTAAGTTATTGTTCGGTTCGTTTCTCTCTTGTAATTGAAGTTTAGCATTCGTTAAGTATGCACGTACGCATCAGAGAGTCTATTGCCCTGTAGGGGTCACAGTTGGAGGCTGGTCGACGGTCTTCTAAAAATCCTTTCTTGCTTTCGGCGACTGTTCGTGGTATCCTGATACTGCAGAAACGTTCCGCGACACCTATCAACAATTTTCGTATGTAGCTATTTTTATTAGTTGTGGCTTAGCTGCACCAAACTTCTGGTTTAAGTATGAGCACAGCCACCCACAAGTCGGTAGGAATTACAAAAAAAAAAATAAGATGTAAGTATGAGAAGTCAGCTACTTTTGCCTCCTGGTAGGGTTTTTTCTGTAAGACTCCTTCCTACATCGTAGAATCAGAGAGTTCCTTTAATTATAGGCCTACTACTTAACTGAGACGGATCCTGAGGTATCTGAGATGTGTGGAAGGGTGTGGACGCCCGTCATTGGGAGAAAAGATGAAGCTCTTCCAACACAATATGACCACCCACACCTCTCGCGCACGTCTGTGCGGGAGAGGTGTGGGTGGATATTGTTGTGAGTTATATATACCTCAGCCATCGTGTCAGTTGAAGCGGTAGACCCTTAGAGGTGGTCATTTACCTGCACTAAACGTTGAAATACGTTCTGTTTCGTGGGAACCAGTCAAACGCCTTGCGTTATCCTTCCCTCCATGAGGATCGTAAACTTTGATGTGTTTCATGTGAACTCTTTCTAATTTGCGAATTGCTTTCTCGATTTCTCTGCAAGTAGATACCTACTTAGTACTTTTATTATAGGTAGCCGTTATTTACCTCTACGAATTCAGGAGAAATTGGGGCTTCATCATCAACATATTGCTTCTGATCTGATAGGTTCTGTGTTTCCTGATAGCAACGACCCAAGAGTCTAAAATTCAAGAGTGAATAGGTTACTTCTAGGCATGCGTGCTCCATCTTCAACCACATCATCGCTTACCATCAGGTGAGATAGTGGTCAAGCGGGTGCCTATCAATAACAAAATATTCATCTCTATTTTCATGAACCTGTTATCAAACACACTGCAGAATTTACCGCTGTTGCTTTAGCGTTTTATCTTAGCTAAGTTTGCTATGTGACATATTAAATTGGTAAAGAGTAGATATGATATAGCTTAATGAAAAATAGAAAAGATCCATTTTCTTGCATCGTTCTCAAATCTTTCTTTAAAATTCTTCGAATCAGCCTTCTGAATGATTATCACTTGATTAATGAAAATTAATTTAATTATGTTCACGATAAGTTTCAACACTCACTGAATTCCGTTCTCCCCGCGCATCTGTCTGGTAGAAAAGTTGGTGTGTGCCCCAGACCCGTCCCAGGTCCTGAATGGTTTAGGATCCAAGGTGACCTGCACTCCGTACTCCGCGGCGAGCATTTCCATGATAAAGCGCGCCATCCAGAGATCATCACCAGCGTCCACCCCAACGGATGGACCAACTTGGTATTCCCACTGGCTTGGCCCAATTTCAGCATTTGTGCCACTAACGGGTATGCCAGCAAAGAGACAACATCTGTATGTAGGGAATAATAGGTAGGTACGTTATGCGTTCAAAACTGTTCAAGGTGTCAAGCTTTCTTATTTAATTAAGGGAAGGGAAGTAAAAAGATCTTTTGGTGAGATTAATTTCATCTTTTTTGTTCATTTACCGCTTGTTGGTAAGACATAATTTAATACACTTTTATGGGCTAAAATACCTAGGCTTTTTTCCGGTAAGGAAAGGAAATATTCCTTTCATGCAGTATCCATCTATAGAATTATGTTGTTTTATGTAATTTAGAAGGAAGCAAGCTTCAAAACGAACAATACTAAATGATTAGTGAATGAATAGATCTACAAAGACTGTGACAGTGACAAGACGTGCTTTGTAGATCTATTCATTCTAGCTAGATAGTATAACTACGCAGTTAAATATTCATGAAAAAAATGACCGTTTTTATTCATGAACCATGGCTACAAATAATAGTACCCTATTTTTAGTTTCCTAAGGCTCAGATTACCCGGGTACCCGGGTACCCGGGAAAATGTAACGCTTCTAACGATACCACATACTTACTTCGAAATCGGTTAAGCTGTTTAGAAGTTATGGTGGAATAAAAAAACTCACAAACGTACATACATAAGTAAAAATTCTTGAAATCTAGCACTTTTTTGGGAACTTCGCAAAAAAAATATACAAGATCAAAACAGCAGTTCCCATACAAAATATTTTGAACCCCTTTTCAAGTCTGTTCGAACTCTGATTTCGATTCGGATCCGGATAAGATTGAATTCGTAATCGCTTCTAGTCAGAGGCTGCTAGTTATTGAGTTACCTGCTAGTAGGTGCCTACCTGTAGTGTGCGTTAACAATATCCCTGGCGTTAATCTTATCGACGCCAATGCCGCAGTAGTAATGATCTGATCTCTTAGGATAGCCGCCTTTGGGCCATCCTAATGGCCTGGAATCGGTGGGGTTCAGAAAAAAATACTCTTGCTCAATACCGAACCACGGCTCATCTTCCTGGCATTTCTTGTATGCGTCTGCGCATTTGACGCGATGGTTGGATACTGTAAGGAACCAATATTTGGATGGAAATTAAACTCAGGCTGAAGAACCTACGATGTTTTTTAGGTGAGACGGAATGAAGAGTTCCAAATTACAGTTTGGAGAAGAATCCATTAGGCATGCTAGACCCTTGTTCGAGATATTCGATTCAGCAGTACGGTACCTACGTATATGTGGCAAATAACAAAGCCGATCTGAAGCGATTACTAAGAGCATATACTTCCATGACAAAATTATAACCGAACCAGTGTCTATGAACCAGCCCAAACAAACTGTCCCGGTAAAAAAATCTGGGTATCCTGCTTAGGTATATTTTATAGACTAATTTTAAACCCTAAGTATTAATCTTCGGGAAGAATAACGATGCATATAAATCTTAAAGCTGTTCAGGGTCAGCGCCTTCCTACTAGCCGGACATGCCGCAGACCCGATCTATTCTGTGATTTGTCAACATCATTCTCACCGTGTAGGTAAACTTAGATGGAGTGAGCATGAAGTTAACTGTCATTCCATATTTTTATATGGTTTGACAGCTTAGGTACTTCGTGTTCACTTCACCGATGTTCACACAGTGAGAGGGTTTTGAGAATCGCACTGCAGGAGCTCAGGCCGTCCCTCCGGCCACAGGGACAAATTACGGACTAGCTAAATTTACCCACTACTCGTACCCTTTTAGATTTAGTCGGGGTTGTTTTTTAAGAGGACACAGGCCCATTCCATGAGTCGATGACTACCGGGGTGGTTTTACTGAGGTACAATAGAATGTAAGAATCCCTGATCTTAACCCCAAAGTCCAGGCGCCTTTAGAAGGTTCTCTACGATAAAAAAGGTAGATAGTAAGTGTCATTACGCACGCGTGGGTTCTAGGTTCTTGTCATACGTGTCACACATGACGAGAAGGTGATTGCCGTGTCTGAAAGGGTTCCTGTATATAGCACGAGGACATAGGAACAGATCAGAATCGGATCTTTTCGCCTGTTGAGTCCCGAAGCCATCGTAGGAAATAATCGGTAAATCTGTTATGAAGATAATGATCTAGATTAAAATCTAAGGTCTTTTTGAACTTTTTCTCTAACACAAAGGGGCATTTAACTTATCCAAACGATGTAAGAAAGTGTCTCGTAGCTAAACAGAAACAAAGAGTTGCATAGTAGCTTATCATTATCACCATTTCTGCTGAAAGACATCCACTGCTAATACATAGGCCTCTTCAAAGCGTCGCCACGTCGACCTGTCCCGTGCGTCTTGCATCCACTTCACTAGGTCATCGGTTTGTCACCAAACTAGGTACCTATCACCTTCTGGTTGCAATATACCTTGTGGTGAGATGTCACGTACCATCAACATATCACGTTTAGCACGTAGTTTAAGTTAAGATGAATATGTTGTGTTTACAGTTTTATTAGAATAATATCACGCACGCACTATGTATATAATACCGTACATTAACAATTAAAGAGGTTACGTTAGTTGGAGATGAACGCATCACTGTGTTTACTTAACCCCTCCTTCCCCCCGCATCGCATGGCGACCCTGCCAGTCGGCTGGACGGCGTTATAGTTGCCCAGTCGGGGGCTAGTCAGGAACACTCCAGTCAGCTCCAGTCAGTTACACGTCGGTTGAAGTAATCGCAAGCCATGGGGAGCACGTCATCTAAGGAAGAAGTAATTATCGCCCAGACGGCGTCGGGTGGATCAAATACCGCAACGGTTACGCAGGAGCAGCTTTCGACTATTAACGCGATGCTGTTGTTCATTGCCGTGTGTTTAACGGTAGTCATAGTTGGCGTGGCGGTCCGGCTGTACAGGAGGTGTCATCAAGGTTGGATCGAGGAGAAGATCAATCAGCGAGAAGTTCAGCGAGCTGTGCAGATGGCTTGACCGGGAGCAAATGGAGCGACGGGAGAAGTGAGTGAGTAAGCGATTTGAGCTTAAGTGTAGTGACGAGTGCTTGTGGATATCCATCGATTTAGAGACTCTAATTTTAAATGGAAGTTGAATTAACATCACTATTTATACGGCTTAAGTTATTGAGAGAATCTATTGTTAAGTTAGGTCCCAGTAGGCGGAGAGGCACAAATTTCGATGGGAAGATAAGCGAAGTTAAAGCCCTATATAGTAAATTTAAGTGTATAATTTCTAAGGCCAGCAAATTTTCAGAAGAGTTAGCGCAATTAGTGAGTAAGATAGAAAATTTGTATGAAGAGACCATTAAGTTTGAGAACGTGAGCGTAACTGGACAAGAAGTGGAAATGGCGTCCGAAAAGTTTTCGTTGAGAACTGCGGTTAGCTTACTCCCGAAAATGAGTGGGGATGAACAAGTTACCCAAGATTTGATTGATGCCATAGATTTGTATAGCTCTATGTTGGATGGAGCTGATAATACTCTTTTAATTAAGTTTGTGCTGACCACACGACTTACCCAGGGGGCTAGGATGCGGTTGTCCTCTAGTTACGCGACGGTAGGCGGTCTATTAGCGGACATGAGGAAGCATTTGTTGACGGTAAAGTCAGACGTTGCTGTACAAGCCCAACTTGCTCGCGCTAGGCAAAACGATAAGTCGGTCGCAGATTTTGGAGCCGAAATAGAGAAGTTAATGGTGGATTTGACTATTTCTCAGGCCGGGGAAAATCCGGAAGCCTTTTCGATTTTACGGCCATTGAACGAAAAATACGCGATTAAAAAGTTTGCAGATGGACTTATTAATCAACGACTCGGTACGATTGTTACGGCTCGGAACTTGACTTGTTTGAAAGATGCTATCAGGGTAGCGGAAGACGAAAATTGTGCTTCGTCGGGGCAAGTCATGACGTTCCAGCGCAGGCCCGCGGGGCGTAGTTTTTCTACGGACAATGGGGGTCGTGGAAATAGCTATAGGCGGCACGCTGAAGGAAGTAGGTACGCGCAGCAAAGAGCAGCTGTTGGACGTACGTACAAAAATGGGAGCGCATGGCATAGTAGTGGAATGCGCGGACGTAGCAATAATGCTCATCGTCGACAGACTCAGCAAGGTCGACAGCGCGTAGCGTGTTTAGAACATGCACGGGGCGATGCTGACTCAGGCGCAGTGTCAATGTCACGGAGTGGCGAAGGCGAACTGTTGAATGGGACTCAGTTTTTTCGAGACTAAGCATATTTTAGCTTGCAATAGTATTAACTGGGTTAATTTTCTGATAAATAGTGTAGATTCGGAATGGTTGGTCGATACGGGTGCGTCGATATCAGCCATAAAGAGCGATTTCTTGAGGAATAGTGCTTTGTGCTGTAAAGTAGTTAAGGAAGAGTTAGTGATTAATGGTGTAGGTGGTAGTTTACGAGCTACAGGTTATGTATATTTGAAGTTGGAATACGAACAATGTTCGTTCGTGCATAAGTTTTATATATTCGATGATTTACCATGTAGGTCGGTTGGTATTTTGGGCCAGGATTTCTTGCAGAAGTATAATGGTATTGTGGATTTTTCGAGGAACAGGTTATCTCTTAAAAACCGAGGTTTGCAGACGGTTTCGATGCCACTTAAATCCTATAATTATTCGTTGACTATTTCTCCGCGTTGTGAAATGATTAAGTATTTTCCCGTTAACAGAGCAGAAGATTGTGTAGTGTTCAGGAAAGAGTTGCGTGATGGAGTTTTCTTAGCTAATGTGGTAGCTAGGCCTAGGAATGGGATGTTGCCCATTAGGATTTTAAACACAACCTCTGAAGAAGTGGTGTGTAGTATGTCTGATGTGGAAGTCTATCCATTAAGCGCAGTACAAGCAGTTGGAAGAACCAAATGTTTGTGATACGGACTCCGTGGTGTCTAGGACTGATCACCCTAGGATCGTGGAAGTTCTTAAAAAACAAGGAAATGACATTGAAATATGTTTAAAAGAGTGGGAGAAAATGTTACGTAACACTAATTGTATAAAAGTATTTTCGAAGTCGCGCAATTTAATGTATATGCCAGAAAACTCGAGTATTTATGTAAACTATGAATCTTTATCGGCATCATCGCGAGACGAGTTGTCGAAAGACATAGTCACTTTTTGTATTGAGAAAGGCATAAAAGAAGTTATTATTTTGAAAAATCGTTATAACGTTAATTTTATTACGAAAATGGCCAAATATTTGAAGGAAAATAGTAGTTCGATATGTGGAGATTTTAAAATGTGTGTAGTGAAGGGTGTGCGAAGAGTAGAAGGAAAAGATGAGAAGAGAATTATTTTGAATGATTTTCATATTTTACCTACGAGTGGTCATTCGGGAATACGCAGGATGGTGAATAATATAAAGAAGTATTATTATTGGCCGTCTATTGAAAAAGATGTAGTGGAGTACATTGGTAAATGTGATAAGTGTAAGAAGCAGAAGTTTTCCAAACATACTAAAGAACCAATGACAATTTCTACCACAGCGTCGTCATCTTTTGAAAAGATTTATTTAGATGTAGTGGGACCACTTGATAGGGACGAAAAAGGCAATGTTTATATATTGACTCTTCAGTGTGAACTTACAAAATTTGTGGATGCATATCCATTAAAAAATAAATCCGCAAATGAGGTAGCAAAAGCGTTAGCAGAAAATTTTGTTTTGAGGTACGGGATACCACGAACAATTGCTACGGATAGAGGTTCTGAGTTCATTTCAAAAGTAATGGTGGAGTTATGTAATATCTTGGGCATCAATAAAATCTTATCAACGGCATATCATCATGAAAGTATAGGATCTTTGGAAAATGTTCATAAAACTTTAGGTGCATATTTAAGGATACAAACAAACAATAATCCATCATCGTGGAGTTCCTGGATTCCATTTTGGTGTTTTTCATACAACACAACAGTTAATACTGTAACCAAATATACACCTTATGAATTAGTTTATGGTAAAATTTGCAGATTACCAAGTAGTCTTCAAGGTGAAAGTGTTGAACCTTTGTATAATTTTGATGATTATCCTTTAGAATTTAAATACAGGTTGCAAAGGGCACAAAATGATGCAAAAGAAAATTTGATAGCAAGTAAGTTAGCAAGGAAACATTGTTATGATAAGAATCTCAATTCTATAACTTATAAAGAAGGTGACTTGATATTAGTAAAAAACGAAACAGGCAATAAGTTTGAATGCATTTATAATGGACCATTTGTGGTTGTAAAGGATGAGTCACCAAATGTTTTAGTTAAATATAAAAATAAGATAGACGTAATACATAAAAATAGGACAAAGTTATATTGTAAGAGTTAAAATATAAGTTTAAAATGTAACCAAATGGAAAAAAAAAAAACAATGTAACTTAGTTTTTTTTTTTACTTTAAGAGGGGTGATGTGGTGAGATGTCACGTACCATCAACATATCACGTTTAGCACGTAGTTTAAGTTAAGATGAATATGTTGTGTTTACAGTTTTATTAGAATAATATCACGCACGCACTATGTATATAATACCGTACATTAACAATTAAAGAGGTTACGTTAGTTGGAGATGAACGCATCACTGTGTTTACTTAACCCCTCCTTCCCCCCACATCGCAACCTAATTTAGACGATGTGTGATGTGTCCTTCCTACAAAGTGTTACTACGGGCGTGCGGTCGACTGTACCACCTTTCATGTTTTCATCAAAAACGTTAATATTCCTCTTAGTTCGTAATCTGCATCCCGTTTTGTAGATATTTTCCAGGTTTCTAGGATAATAGTCGTATGGCGGCAAATATTTTGCAGACTGGGAATATGTGATTTTCGATAACATCTCTTCCATTACTTTATTATTCCAATTCTCCATCATTTTTGTAAATTTATCTGCAAAATATTAAGCTGATTAAAATGGTAAAATCATAATTACTTACTGGGATTTCAATTTTCAAATTTTTTTTTTTTTTTTTTAATTCGTGATGGGTTTGCTCTTGACTCTAGTCAATGTCAGATACCTATGACAGAGACAAAGTCTACGATGGAGCGAGCTTACCCAGAAGGAGCCTGTTCACTCTAACTTCGAAGAGATTAGGGCTGTAAGCTTTTGGAAACCCCCACCAACCGTGTCTCCACGTTGCCGTCGTGGTGGGGCTTGCGTGTCTCAGTGATCTTGGGGGCTTTGCCGGTAGAGCCACTCATGCCGGAAGGTCCCAAGTGAGAGACCAGACCAAGAGAGACACAAGAGGGGCACACCGTTCGGAGACTTGAGCAGTGTTCGGGTCCTCGGACGGTGTGCGTCTCATTGGCTTGCTCGCTGCTCTCTGGTACGCGTCTGATCATCAGACGTGACTGTGAGGGCAGTGAGCAAGCATTGAGAGAGAAGGGGAGAAAGGGACCGCACCCTCAAAAAGGACAACATGGATAGCAGCAAAAAAGAGACACTACCCCAGGGCGGTCCGGACTGCACAGCAGTCCGGGAATCCGCCACGCTTTATGCGTCAAGCCCCTCGTATTCTGGGGGGGGCAACGTTGCTATCCACCATCCGATTGCCGATGGCAACAAGGGCCGAGGAAGCCCCCGATCCGGAACATCCTTCGCGGAAATGATCGGTTTCGATTTTGGCTCGCCCGACAAAGTGTCGGTCGGGCGGAGCGCGGGTAGAGGCGCGCTACTTTGGAGGGAGGGCTTGCCTGAGCGTCACGCGGGTGCAGAGTCGGAGTCCGAGCTGGACTCCGACGACCTGGTGACCGTTAGCTCGGCAAGCTCTGGACCCGAGGGGGCGGGGGCTGCTGCGGAGGACTCCAGGTCCTTCCGCAAGCGGCCCAGACCGGAGGACGACCGGGGGTCCTCCTGCAGCGAGGAGGTGGCCTCGGCCCGAAAAATCCCCACCAGTAGGCGGGGTAAGGGCCGAGAGGGAGGCAAGGGGAGATTGCCCGCCTCCAAGGTGGCTGGCCAGCGAGCCGAGAAGCTCGTTGCTGACGCTCGTCGCGGGGCTCCTGGTTCGGAGTCCTCCGGCGGTGAGCCGTATGACTCCGGACAGGAGCGGGTTCGGAGGGCCGGGTTTGCGGAGGTCGTGGAGGCCGCGCTTCGCGATGTGGCCTTGAAGAGGAAGCTTTCCTCTAAGAACAAGGCCATAAGCGAGGCGATGGCCTCCATTCTGGCGGCAGTGGAGGCCAACCCAGGGGGGCCTCCGCGGGTCGAGATGTCCAAGCTGCGGGCGGAGGTCGCCCGCTTGGCTGCCGCCACGGAGCGTTTCCAGAAGGAGAACGAGGGGCTCCGCGCAGACCTGGCCAGGCTCCGGGGAGCCGGCCCACAGGGGGCGCCCCAAAGGGGGCGCAGAGAGGTCAGCCGTCCCGTGCCGCAGGAGAGCCAGGTGCTGGACCTGGTGCGGCAAGAGATGGCTGCCTTCCAGGCGAGGTTCTCCGTCCTGGAGGGCATCGTCCTGCGCCCCCCGCTAGCGAGTGCGGCGGAAAAAGGCGGTGTCTTATGCGGCCGCCGCGGCTGCCACATCGGGGTCGTCCGGCCTGGACAAAGGGTCCGGGCCGGCAACCGCGAAGCCGGTGCCGGGAAAACCGGACCCGGCCCCGAGAAGGAAGAGGAGGGGTGGGGTTGCTGCGCGGACGGCGAAGGCTCCTGCGCCGTCTGAGCAGCAGCTCCCCCCGGCTTCCTCGCCTTCAGCTCCTCCCCCGGCTCAAGCCGAATGGCAAGTGGCCGGGGAGAAGAAGAAGGCGGGAAAGGCAGCCAGGGCGGCCAAGAGGCGGGAGAGGAAGCGGCGGCAGAAGGCGCGAAGCGTCGCGGCTGCGCTGCGCCCCCCGAAAACCGCGGCTGTAGTCCTAACACTACAGCCGGACGCGGCGAAGAGGGGCGTGACGTACGCGGACGTGCTCACCAAGGCGAAGGAGGCGGTGAACCTTGGTGAGCTAGGCATCGTGGGGGGCCTCCGGCTCAGGGTCACCATGACTGGGGCCCGGATGCTGGAGATCCCCGGGGCAGCCAGCGGCCCAACCGCGGACGCTCTAGCCGAAAGGCTCAGGGCGTCCCTAAGCGCGGACGATGCCCGAGTGTCCAGGCCCACCAAGCGACATCTTGGGCCTGGACGACTCCTTCACGGAGGCGGAGGTGGTGGCCGCCGTCGTTAGGACGGGGGGGTGCTCAGCAGAGGAGGTGAAGGCGGGCACCCTACGTCCTGACAACACGGGCATGCGCATCATTGTGGTGAGCTGCCCCGTGGCGGCGGCCAAAACCATCTCGGAGGGCCGAAGGTTTTTGGTGGGTTGGGTTTCCGCGCAGGTCAAACTGCTGGAACCCCGACCTCTGAGGTGCTTCCGGTGCCAAGTGGGCCACCATGTGGGAGCTCAATGCACCTCGGAGGTGGACCGCAGCGGTCTATTTTCCGCTGCGGTCAGCCCGGTCACAGGGCCGGCTCTTGCGACGCCGCGCCGCACTGCGTGGTCTGTGCGGCAGCTGGCAAGCCGGCTGACCACTGGGCTGGGGGTAGGGCCTGCGCCCCACCCACCAAAGCCGGAAACAGGAGGAAGCCCTCCGCCACCGCCGTCTCTGCCGCGACCGCCGCCACTGCCGCTGCTTCTTCTGCCGCCATTGCCGGTTACACTGCGGCTGCTGCTACTGCAGCAGCCGCAGTAGAGCCCCTACAAAGGGCTCCGGAGGGGGCTGAAATGGAGTGCCAGTAATGGCCCCATTTCACCCCCTCCTGTTGAACGTCAGCCACTGCGCCGCCCAGGAACTGATGCTCCTGAGCATGGCGCAGTGACTGATGCCTGTGGACGGCGAGCAATGGGTAGCTCGCCGTCCGATCAGAACCGGCCCGGGTTGACGGCGCGCTGTGTTCTACGCGCGCCGAACCAGCAGACGTCAGCATGGGTCGGGGCCCATTAGGGCCAGAGCCTACCAGGTTTGCGGATTTGTTCGAAAGAGTTACCGCGGCCCTGGAACGTAAAAGTCACTAAGAGGAGCATGGGTGGGTTTTAGTCAGTAGAAGTCTGACACTCCCTGCCACCCAGAGCGGGAGGGGTCATTTGATGATTTCCCATCCAAAAAAAAAAAAAGCTTTTGGAAACACAGACGCAGGCAGAGAGTTCCACTCCTTTGCTGTGCGCATTATAAAAGACGATTGGAAACGCTTAGTGCGAATTGGTGGAATAGCTACAAGGTAGGGATGGTAAGATGCAGTGCGTCTGGATGTCCGATGGTAGAAGGGGGCCGGTGGGATGAGGTCGTGGAGTTCTTGGGCACACTCACCGAAGTACAATCTGTTTATGAACCTACAAAGACTTACACAAACAGTTGTATAAAATAGGCATAGTACCTAAACGTTTACATCGATTAGTAATTTTTGCTAGTCCCCGTTAAAACCTTAATAATTCAATAGCACAGCTTTTAAGACGTCTAAGCTTCAGTTAGGATTGGAAAATGCTTGTTTATGAAATGAGAATTTTATAAAACCGTGTTCAAGTCACGTGTTAATTAAAAATTGAACACGTGGCATTTAGGTAAGTAGGACCTAAGTTACCTAATGCCACGCGTTCAGTTTAAAATTTAGTAAGTAGTATTTATGTAGTTGAGTGCGACGATTGAGCATCCGTAAGTACTTAAGTAAGTATAGGTACACATAATTAGGTACATTTACTGGTAAAAATCATACTTATCTTCTTGACTTTGCATGAGCCGGAAAAAGATTTTGGTTACCTTTAGGTGTTTCAGGGATGTAGTCCAAGGTGCGATCTTTGTAACGCAGATTCTCGCCAGTACCATCGACCCAGACATATGTCGTCATTATCTTGTTTTCAGGCAGTGGAAGGTCGAAATACTTTTCAATCGGATTGTCAATTAAATCCCCTCGTAAAGTGTTTTCTCCCTTTAATATTTCACCTGTACCCAACATGTGTTTGACATTAGTACCTATATAGGTAGGTAAAGTCAAATCTATACAATATGTTCGGATTTGAAGTAAGTAGGTAGGTACCTACTTACTTCAAATCCGGCCAAGCAGGCGGCAATATAATACCGGCCTTCAAATATTAGGTAGGTACCTAATATTTGAATGCCGGTATTATATGTCGAAGCCAATTAGCTTTACGCCGTAGCTTAGCCGTTTAATTGGTGGCCTAGCCTTTTTATTTAAGTACGCCGTTTTTTTTGCTACCCGTGTGACATGTTTTGTTCAATATCGTTTGATGACTTGCCCATGTCACTTACTATGTCGCTGATTAAACGGCGCAGTTCAATGAAAAGGCTAGACTTTTAATGAAACGGCTGATTAAGCTAGTTGGCTGCAACATATACACTTAATTTTATCGGTAGAAACTTCCCACTTATGGGATGCATTCTCTACACCCTCAGAGATAGAGCAATTTCTGTACCTACCTATCCGACTTACTTTTTTCGTTGTCCACTTAATGTAACTATAACTTTGGACCTAGTTTTCACAGAGGCGTATCTACATTTACTTATTGTTATCTTTACGGCCATAACATACCTAGATCTAATCACAAAATATGTATTCAAGTACCTACTCCTACTTAACACACAAAAGATAAGACATTTTGTATTTAGCCATTAAAGTTTTAAACATTTTACTTAATTAATAACTCACGTTTTTTTGCATTTCCTAAAATACTACAAAAAAATTAAGGTGTGAAGAAACACGTGTGTTTTATTTTTGTTAGTGGTAGTGTAGGTAATATTGGAAACGCCGAAAAATAATGTCGCATGAAATAATAAACTATTTTTTTCTTAATATGACACGGATATATTGAAAACTGTTGAATTTCGATGGGACTTATCTCTATGTATAAAATGTCTCTAAACTTAGATAAGATGCTTTATCCTGACTGATGGATCAACGCACAGCCTAAACAGCTTTTTGAGCGGGGTTCAGTAGGAGGGCCCTGTGGGATAAGGCACTTGGAAGTATGAGATCCTCACTGGTAGACTCCCTCGCTGTTGTGTAATTTATCATTTTAAAATTGTTGATGTTATTTATCAAATTCATTTAAAAATGCGCTCGAGCACTGCCGGCACACCGGTGTGCCGCGAGATTTTCGCGATTTTAATGTTTATTTTTACTATTACGTAAGATTTATTTCTTATTTCCAGGTTGGGCAAAGCACCGGTGGTGGGGCGAAAGGGTGTCTATATTCAGTAATTTGCCATAATATCACGACAATCGCGGTAATAGTGGCGTTTGAAGTCCTTAAAAGTGCAGGTGTAGGTATGGACTCGTCGGAAACTTCAACAGATGGGTCATCGTCTAGAAATGGGCGCCGAAATCGCACTTTATCGACAGGGGGTACCCCGATTGGGTGGATTGTGTTTGCAGTAGTCTACTGGAATCCAAAGTCCTACCTAGATAATAAATTTCAATTAAGACGATGGAGAGGGAATGGAGCTATTTGATCTTAAAGATTGGGTGGTAGGGTAGCCCTTGGGACACAAACATCAATCACATACATGTTAGTCAAAAATGTCTGGCAGTTTGAGATTTTTTTTATGCGGCCTACCCAAATGTCCTTACTTTGGTATTGTTCGTCAAATCGTTGAGCTCCTTAAAGTTCTAAGTTTGAGCTCCACAATAACTGACAAATGCTTGCACTGTCTGGACAGGTCCACTCAAATCTGTGTGGCACTTTCCTCAAAAGGCCACCTCAGACATTAACCTACATGGTTCTCGTATGATTTGACCAGTACAATTTGTATGGACTTCAAAAGAGACTGTGACCTCTGAGTTTGTTTCGGTGTTTCTTCTCAGGGTAGTCAGCTAGGAAACACCGGCCTCATCTAGCTTAAAATGACCAAAAAATATTGACGTGTAAAAGTGTTATGTTTAACCTACTTACAAAATAAATATCATTTATCATTTATCATTTATCACCATATTTCGTATAAATACTTGCCCACCTCTCGATTTGTGTAGGCCATGAACGGCGGAGGCGAGGACATTTTGGGTAAAGAGGTCATTTAAAATGACCCTAAGGAATCTCCTTCGGAATGCGTCTGGTCACCACTCGGCTGAGCTAAAATAGGCATATTCTACGGTAGGGAAATGAAATATTCCTTTCATGCAATAACCTGCATCTATTATTATGATATTTTAGGTCACTAGGAAGGAAGCATGCTTAGAAATGAACTAAATTAAATCATAATCTGTATTTACTAAGCAAGACCTAGACGATGATAGGTAGTAGGTAGGTACCTATACGTAGTTAAATGTTTATGAAAAATAAATGATGTCCATTTTTATTCATGAACCATGACTTTATCATTTTTATTTTTCAAATATTCACTAGCCGATGCTACCCAGGATAACGCAACGCTTCTAACGATACATACCACTTATTGGATAAGTATGTAGGTTGTAGGTACATCGAAAATGTTGAGCCGTTTAGAAGTTACAGTGGAATAAAGAAACACAACTTTTTTTTGTACGCATTAGTTAATTACTGTAATAATGTAAACTTGTCTTTAATAAGTGAATAATAGATTTTAATTATTCGTTTTACCTGCTGGGTTATCTTTGCTTAATTCACAGTCGATCCGGAACTCTAGAAGTATTAAGGCCAGAAAAAGTTCACAGGGGACAAACAAAACGGAAATGTCCGTATAAAGGGAGTATGACCACCTGTCTAATTAGGAATTAGGTACCTAGGTAATGAGAATTTTTGTGTCATCCGTCGCTCGGGGACAGATGGAAATACCTACTCCGGATAAAGGACAGGTGGTAATCCTAGAAGAATAGCAGACACAATTTCCAATAGTAGGTACTTACTAGAGATAAATAAGTAGTTAGATGGATTGAAACTTACTACGCCCGCGCCGATGATCGACCACAACACTTGCCGATAACATTGCTGATCGCGCCTGTAATAGTACCTAAACAAGAACATTCAGTAAAAGTTCTTCGGAAAGGGTGCCTTCAGGTAGAAAGCAGGCAGCAACGGTCTGCAAGCGCGAACCTACGACGCTGACAGAGCTTTTCGGCGTTTTCTGGTGCTTCCAAGGTTTGCTCTCTACGTAAGTAGGTACACCCTTTATCAATTGCTTTCCGAATTTTTATGTTTGATTTTCACATCTATCACGCACACTGATTTCAATTACTTAAACATAAAGATGAAGTAGGGGACGTACTTATTATCGTGGATAACGTTGATTTAATAACTGAACAACAAGTCATGCAACAAGGTGAACATGGACACAGGCACATTAACTAAAAAATTTTGAAATTAACACCTGTGGTGGTAACTCTGGTGACATCAGTGATATCAAAAGATTTTTTTAAATTTCATACATGGCATTGTAAGTTTGTTACCATGGAATTATTAAGTGCGTTGTTCAATTACTTACGTGTTTCCTTCCTAGTGACACTAATACTTAGGTACAGTCTGTCAAGAAAGTCATGAAAAGAATGTTTTGGGAACTACTATTTTAGCTTATACTGGCAACACTGAATAATTGTGAAACTGAGTTCCTCAACTGTCACTTCGTGGCTTTTGGTTGATTTTTTATGATTTTTAGTGGTATTTCGATTTTTTTTAAGCGTGTGACCGTTTCGAGATAAAATGAATCGAAAAGTTTATAAAAGCGGTGCGAGACAAATTATATTAAAGTGTTTCAAGAGTGTATGGCCGAATTTCAAGCTGGGACGAATAAAGACGATGTTTACGGTCGAACAGCAAAGTTAACCGGTACCTACGTAAATATATTTAAATGTTGAACACAGTAATAGTTATTTATGATATTAGTGCGGTAAGTTGGTTTTTACAAACGAGTAGACGAATGTAAGCACGAGACGAAGTCGAGGGCTTACCATAGTCACGAGTTTGTAAAAACCAAATCCGCACGTGTGTCATACAACGTTTTTCGACACATTTGCGAGAAAACATTACAATAAGTAATGAAACAAACATTTGTCTCTAGAAATCAGTCGGAAAGTCGCAACAATCTTTGACGTTTCTAATATGAAAATGGCGCGAATTTGCAAAGGGCGCCACATGCGCGTGGTGAAAATTAGAACCACATACTTTATTTTTTTTATTTATCTTCTCTCATTTTCTCTATAATATTAAAAGGGAAATTATAAAACGATTGAATGAAATAATAACGTAGCGACTGATGATGAGATACTGTTTTAATAACTTGAGCGGCATGAATTTGAGTAAGCGAAAAATTACCTAAACTAACGACGAATATTGATCTATACATATAATAAAACTGTAGAAGACGTCAATTCTGTACATTGAATATAAACTAAAAAAAATACTCCAGGGGTGCTTTATACAAACAGTAGAAGCCAAAAATATTTTTTTTTCTTTTTTTGTCTGTCTGTCTGTCTGTCTGTCTGTCTGTTGTTCGTCTTTCACGCAAAAACCACTGGACGGATTTTAATGAAACTTTTTTTGTTGTATAGCTATTAGTCCTCGCCAACATATAGGCTATAATTTATTTTGAAGATCTGAATACAAGACGTGGAACCTTAGCAGCCCGGCTAATCTATAAAAGATATTAATATACCGCTTTAGAAATAGTTGGTCAATATGATGAGTACTGTCTGTCGACATAAAAAAAATGAAGGTCTAGAGCACCTGATGTGGAACCCTTTCAGGGAGCTAAGCTATCGGCTATTTTAATCAATTATCAACAGATCTCATAGTCCGTTGGTTTAAAGCCTGCCTCTCGAAAGACTAGGTGTGGGTTCAATTCTCACAAATTTTGTAATTATTTTTGTATTAT
This sequence comes from Melanchra persicariae, assembly GCA_947386135.1. Taxonomy (NCBI): domain Eukaryota; kingdom Metazoa; phylum Arthropoda; class Insecta; order Lepidoptera; family Noctuidae; genus Melanchra; species Melanchra persicariae. Next base: position 11,069,233 of record OX376643.1, on the reverse strand, counting down.
TTTTATCTTATTTATTTCCTTATTTTTTTATTCCTACCAAACCTAATATTTTCAAATATTAATAATATGTTATTGTTGTATTTTGCATATCTTTTTAGCAAGACAAGCAGAACCTATTTTCTGTTTATATGTATTCTGTATTTGTTTGCATCGCGTTAAAAAATACAAAACTAATGTAGATAACATTCACATAAACCTGATAGGATTGTGGCAATCTAGAAGAAATCAACTTATTATCTACATGCATAGTAAGTAGGGGTAAGTATCTTTAATGAAACTTGCAATGCCATCTGTTGAGCGAAACTGTACTTACCATCAACAGCACGAGAATTACACCAAAAAGTATTTTTTAGTTAAAGATTCTTTTGATACTTACCAGGCGTTACGCATTTGATGCAAAAAAAAAATTGCTTTCATTTTTTTTTACTTTTGATAGGAACGCGTTTGACCACTATCTCACCTGATGGCAAACGATGATGTGATCGAAGATGGAGCACGCTTGCCTATAAGTAACCTACTCACTCTTGATAAGACTCCCAGGCTGTAACTATCAGGAAACACGGACTCAGTCAGGGAATTCCACGCCATGTGTTCCAAAACGTTTTGTTCATGTGGGTGTGAGGTCCACCGTGTACCGATGGCGTACCGCCGGCGCCATACGTCTTGTGGTCCGATGATGGAACGAGCTTGGTGGAATTAAACTATGCAATTCCGTCGCACACTCCCCAAAATGCAACCGATACAAAACCGACAGGCTAAAAACTCGGCTTCGATGCTCAAAACTTTGGGGCTTCGACTCGGTGAGCCTTTCACCTCTTGGATTTCTTTCCCAGGATCTCCCTCATTCCTAATTATTTTCTGTTTATTTTGAAACAAAACTGTTCAATTCCCAGTCAGCTGGTGATTCGTGGTGACCAGCCTAGGGCCAGAAATTACCAGTAGCGGGTTTCACACTCTAGAGCTTCAAGGGGAACTGTGGATCCCTAGGCAATGACGCCACAGAAGAACTCGCGAAGATAGGTTTCGAGATGGTAGTGCTGGACCCGTACCCGCTCCTCCTTCTTTCTTTCTTTCTCACAGTTTCGTGCATGAATTTGCCAGAGAACAACTGAACTTCATGACAACAAATGGTGAAAAAAGTGAAAAATGGCAATGATAAGTCTATAAACGTGACTAACTAAATGACTTCTCAGCTTAAGTAAAAATTACCTCCGTAATAATAGGGATTATTGTTACGGATCATTGCCCTTAATTTTTTTTAACTTATGCACCACAGACAGCCCACTTTGCGGAGGTTGTTTCGACGCCGAGGAATCAGTGGGCTACGTCATCGTGGCCATGACTTTCCGACGTGAAAAAATCCTCGGAACGGTGAGGTGCAGGTTTCAAATCAAATCGTTTATTGCAATCCATAATGTACATATACAGGTGGTAAATATAGGTTTGTGAGTGCTAACTGATTGAGCTGACTTTTATCTCAGATTATCACTCCCTTGCGGCTTGAGTATTGTCGGTCGTCTCTCCGCTCAACCTGTGAAGCACACTGGTGGCTTTTGTACATTTGGGCGGAGCTAGGCTTGCAAACTTAGCCAGGACAACGGAGTCTCTACTCTACTCTATCCGTTGTGGGTTTTTTTATGGATGGGAAAACATCAAATGACTTCTTCTGCTCTGGGTGGAGAGGAAGAGTGTCAAACTCTTACTGACTAAAACACATCCGTATTCCTCCTTATGCCTTTTACGTTCCAGGGCCGTGGTGACTTTTCGAGGAAATTCCGCAACAGTAGTTAGTGTTTGGACAGTGAGCCAACCTACGCTCGCCATCTGCGGGCCCGCGCTTAGGGTGGCTGGGAATAGCCCTGCGACACCCGACGCAACGCCCGGGTTGTGTTTTTCTGTTGCGGCGGCTGAGGGGGTCTACTCTCTTAAGCCCGAAGTCTGTAGTTTCGGCCTTAGTGTTGGGCGTTTTCTACTCCGTATCACCTACGGACTTACGATTAGCCCCGAACTAGGAATAACTGTCAAATCGTGCTGTCATTCATCTTATATTCTTCTCCGGACCATGGAGTAAACCAGGACGCCGCAGCCGATCGCCTCGACGAGGACACGGTGATGCTCCGCCCAAGCAGGGCAGACCTCCACCGTATACTCCACCATGTCCTCTGCGGAGACTTATCTTCTGATAAGGTTAAGGTTTCGGCATGACCATTACTCATGCTCAGAGACAAACTATTAGTCGTGTTGGTGTGGATCTGCGGTAGTCCTGTATCTCGTACGGTCAGGCTGTATGTCGCTTTGTCGCAAGTAAGCAGCGCGCAAAGCCTGTTTATACGTACTGATGAATATCACATAACAAGTAATATTGTTTACGAAGAAATTTTTTAAGTGTTAATATTCGTTCGTTCTTCGTAATTTTGTAAGTCATGTCATAATCATGATGAGTACCTACATACATTTAGTGAGTTTGTGTACTTAATATCTTCCTAAATACGAAATGCACGCGCGAACGAAGTCGCGGGCACAGCTAGTTAATAATAAAATCCAGAACGAGCTTACAAAAAGTGGGTTGTGATTAATCCATTTCAGATATTAAAATTCTACCCGTGCGACTAAATTACTAAGTGAGCGACTAGAAATACAGAAAGGGCAACTTCAATATTAAGATAGAGACGATTTTTCCAATTGAGGTTTTAACATTTTGCTCGCATCACTCGCTCTTACGCACCAAATATGTTATTTGGTGCGCAAGAGCGAGTAATGCGAGCTCGGGATTTGGGGCCCCCGACTTGGACAGGTTAGGTTAGAAGGAGATGGCGGGGTCAAGTGAGCGAGCGAAGCGAGCGAACAGACCCCGCTATCCCTTTCGTGGTTATTTTTTTTTAAACCACCCAGAAATATCATTTGCCAAATATTTAAAAAAATGCAGGACGTAACGTTGACACTCAAACAAATATTAGGTCGCTCAAATATTATAAAGCTTCTCATTTATTAATGTTTGTAAGTTACTGTTCTGTTGATTTCTCGTCACTCGCTGTCAGTCGCTCACTTAGTAATACTATAACGTAAATTAATTATTTTTGTCACTTAAAACATTAATTTACAGTCACTCGTTTAAATTGACAGGCCTGTTGGTCTAGTGGTTAGTGACCCTGACTGCAAAGCCGGAGGTCGTGGGTTCGATTCCCACCCAGGACAAACTTTGTGTGATGAGCATAATTGTTTGTTCTGTGTCTGGGTGTAATTTATCTATAATATGTATGTATTTTATAAATTATATAAGTATGTATATCAGTTGTCTGGTCACCATAACACAAGCTCTGCTTAGCTTGGGATCAGATGGCCGTGTGTGAGTTGTCCCAAGATATTATATTATTATTCTCTTTATTTATTGGCATACACATATATTTTACATTTTTAAATATTTCTATAAAAACAATTAAAAAAAAAAATATATAAAAAATAGTAGTCCGCCGGTGTCGGGAGCGAGGTCCAAGCTACCGGTGGTTAGGGCTCCAGAGAAAGGAACCTCCTCACAATACGAGCCGTATCGAGGAGTACTGCCTTCTGTATCAGGCCCTTTACCCAACTGCGTAACGCCAGCTTCGACAGGTGGTCGTCGAAGCTTTTGGCTATCAAGCCATTGGCCGTAACATATTATTATTATTATTATTAAATACTACCCATATTAAAATGAGACAAACGTATGTATACAGCAAAAGCGCTTCCAAGGAGGTTCGATCATTCAGCTTATTTATTCTCGTGATGTGAAACTCCTTGGTGGAATTCTTATTCATTTTTATGGAAATTAAAAAAAAACCGTAAAGAATACGCACGGCGCTATACAACGGAGTTTGCGGTAAAATATGTACTTAGGTGAGAGTACCTACTTTGCCGCACGCTCCATTGTGTGGTGCATAATTTTAAACTTTCGAACAATGCATACAGGCTTCGTAAATGCATTTTTTGAGCAAATGTGTTGAAAAGGAAATTATAATCTCTTGTCAATTTTCTGTTTTTAAGTAAAATTTGTATTTTTTAATCATTTTTTATATTTCGTTGAGGTTATGATTTTATTTACGATTTATTATACTACCACTTAACTGTGTTGATGCTTTTGTGTTACTTTTAAGAGATGTTTAAGGTATTTGTTATTTAACATGTCTTTATTGATTTTTGGTATTTCTGAAAGCACAATTCGACGCATAGTTGACGAATAAATTAATGCACCATATCACTCTATTACAACAAACAAGGTATAGTATTTTATTACATTATTATTACCTATCTTTTTAAGTTAAAATTGAAATTAAAAGGTTTTTTTTTCCAGGCTCCTACATCTGCGTCAAGAGTTGATGAAATCAAGTTATGGCTACTGGAAAATAACATTCCAATTGATGAAACTTTGCGAAAACCATCTCTATTGATGCTGGTAAAAAAACATAAACCGGAACCAATATGTTATATTGATGAACTTTTATCAGAACATGGACATGCAGTGGTAAGACTGCCTCCTTACCAATGTGATTTAAACCTAATAGAGTTAGTGTGGGCAATAGTAAGGCGAATTGCACAAAAAAATGTTTTTGGTCAAAATGTTGCGAAGTTGACTGAAGAAGCATTTAACTCAGTAACTCCACAAGAATGGAAAAACTGTGTTGACCAGGTCATCAAAATCGAAGATGAATATTTTGCTCGTGGATTAACTCTCTGTAATGATAGAAACAGATTTGTCATCTCGGTTAGCGATGATAGTTCGAGTGAATCTGAAGTCAGAAGAGGATGAAGTTAATTATGCAGGAGTTTCAGGCAACATTTCGGGAGTTGAATACCTCGCCAGTGATTATTTGGATTCTGAATAATAAAAAATATTTTATTATTAATGCTTTTTTTTTGTGCAGTTAGAATATTGATATCAGCTCAATTAAGCTGATATCGATATTCTACCAGGGTCATGTTGAGACGGCAGCGCAGAGAGGCGAACCATCGAACTTTGTGGTAGATAAATGTTAATAACTCAAAGGGCCAGAACAAGGGTTGGTCAAAATAAATATTCTTATTACACACGCACAATTGTATTATATTCTAATTAACAAAATTATAAAAAAATCAGGCAATAAACATCACAAACAAACTATAGAAAACATAACTATTAGAGTGTCATTTGAATGGAAATCAGTTGAAAGTAAGATCAAAACTTAGATAATAATTATTAAGTATGACAAAATGCCATCGCAACTATGTAAATAAACTTGCTTACTAATAGAATAAACGAATGATAAATGTCCATTGACGGTATACATAACTAAAGTTCGCGCAGTGGCGCCCTCATCGTTTGTTTGGTTATTTCTTTTATTTTAGAATGAAAATGCAGAAAATATGCAATTTAAGTTGTGCTCCACAAGATTATACATTAATATTATTATAAACGCTAGTTTTAAATTGTTCAGTTTTATTATAATCACTAAAACGGATAATAGTGGCCACTATTTTCCGTTTTAGTGATTATAATAAAACTGAACAATTTTATTTTTTATTTTATTATAGAGAAAATGAAAGATAAATAAAAAAAATAAAGTATGTGGTTCTAATTTTCACCACGCGCATGTGGCGCCCTTTGCAAATTCGCGCCATTTTCATATTAGAAACGTCAAAGATTGTTGCGACTTTCCGACTGATTTCTAGAGACAAAAAGTTTGTTTCATTACTTATTGTAATGTTTTCTCGCAAATGTGTCGAAAAACGTTGTATGACACACGTGCGGATTTGGTTTTTACAAACTCGTGACTATGGTAAGCCCTCGACTTCGTCTCGTGCTTACATTCGTCTACTCGTTTGTAAAAACCAACTTACCGCACTAATATCATAAATAACTATGGTAATGAACATTTTGTGTATGTATACCTAAGTATGTTATGTTTGTAATACTTCAGGCTTTTTTTTATTATTTTGCGATATAAATACATTACATTAACTCTGGTGTAGGTACTATACGTTTCTATTAAACATACATGCGTAACAACCAAAACTCACATAAACAAAAACTTTAATAAGTATCAAAGTTTACCTACATCTACAAAACATATCAATAGTACTGACAACAACAACAATACAATCAAAAAGCGACCCCTTTGTAAAGTCACAAGTTCGCATCGACAGATCTCCACTGATACAACAAACTTGCTTTATTATGATTATTATGACGCACAGTAGGTATAGGTACGTCAAACTTTGTATTCCTAGATCTCACAATTTTAGAGTTTATATCACTTTTAGATCTTACATTATTGTTAGATATTATATGCCATTTCATTGCTATTTTATCACATCATATTTTATTTACATAAAAACGCGATACACTTATACCCTTACACAAATTACAATCTATCATAAAAATCACTTAAAAACAACGATCACACACATATTGTAACATAAATGTTTCCTACCTACATCTTCATTGTAACGATACTTCTGTAGTAACAATGACAATATTAATAATAATACTTATCAATAATATTTTCACTTGTTATATAAGTTAATGGCTTTACTTGACATAATTCATGATATCGACGAAAACGTTACTATACAATGTCACACATGTTAACAATTAGAAGAATGTAGGAAACTGCTATCGAACACCAACAATTAAAAATACTTTCGATGAACATAAGGAGGATCAGCATAATTTTGATGGTTTTTACATAGCTCTTCAAGGCCTTGACACCGATTTTGATGCGATTATTTTGACAGAATGTTGGTTAAGCGGGTCGCACGCATCCCGCACTTATTCTCAATTAAATAAAAATGGTGGTGTAATTATCTACACCAAAACTACCTGTTAAATTTCTGTACCTACTAGAATCCAAAGTTTTAGATGCAGACAGCCTACTCCTGATATTTGATAACAAAGTTGCCGTTTTAGGAATCTACCGTTCACCAGCATTTCCGAATACAGATAATTTTACAACATCTCTAGATACTGTCCTGACACAATTAAACCAGTACCCAACAGCAATAGTAGCCGGTGACATTGATATTAATAACCCAACCAGCAACAAAAACATAAAATACTTGTGTCTCCTGGCCACCCACGGTTTTCTACCTGCAATTACAGAGCCTACCAGACAAAGCACTTGTCTCGACCATATTTTCATAAAGTCGAGCAATAAATCAGTAGGTATCATGTAGATCCTCAATTACGGATCACGGTATAGTCATGGCTACCGTATCACTAACAAAAACCCTAACAAATCCTCCAGACCCCGGTGTAAATACGTTATTGACGAAGAAGCAGTCGCTAAAGAATTAAATAACACTGATTGGTCTGAAGTACCTACTAAGCACCAAGTGCACTAACTCCGCCGTAAACCTATTAATAAAGATACTTTCCAATTCAATCGCTAAAAACTCCCGCAACGTAAATATCAGACGTAGAAAATTCAATATCAAACCCTGGATGACTCCAGGCCTTATGAGATGCATAAGGCATCGTGATAAACTACACCTAGATTTAAGATCTCAACCAAAAGACAAAATGCGACGCTTAGTTTACACCAGGTACAAAAATTTTGGCAATAACTTGTTACAAAAACTTAGAACAGATTACAACAGCAACCTCATTAATAAAAATAATAGTGACCCGAAAAAACTCTGGAACACCATCAAATCCATTTCCAACCCAAATACTCAAAAAACGATTCCTCCCAAGAGGACCCCGATGAGTCACTAAACAAATGTAATGCGTACTTTACCTCCTTAGGAAAAAATCTTTCAGATGTCATCTTAACGAGACTGTCTGAAACGCAAGAATCACTAGCTAGTAAATACAGACCGCGTGGAACTCCTCTTCATTCCTTTTTCTTTAAACCCACCGTAGAACCAGAGATCGAAAAACTGATAGACCAACTTAAAATCGAAAGCGCCCCCAGACGCGATGGAATCAGTGCTAGACTAATTATAATACTTAAAAAATCTATACTCAAACCACTCGCTCATATATTCAACCTTGCGTTCGACCCATCCACACAAGTGGTCCCACAGATTTAGTGGAGAACTATCGCCCAATAGCTCTCCTAAGTATCCTATCTAAACTACTGGAAAAGGTAGTCAATAACCGCTTAGTAAACTACCTTGAAGAAAACAATCTGATATCAGAACGACAGTTTGGTTTTAGACGAGGTACTTCGACAGAGGACGCTGCAATACTATAAACCAACTCTGTAGCCTTTCATCGAAAATGGAGAGCACGCCATGGGAGTCTTTTTAGACTAGCCAAGGCGTTTGATACAATTTCTATAGACCTTCTCCTGTCCAAGCTAGATGGATTAGGAATACGGGGTATCGCGCTTAACTGGTTCATGCCGTACCTCTCTAATCGCCGGCAGTTAGTAAAAGTAGGAAAAACCTCAAGTGGATTGCTTCCAATCAGCTTTTTATATGAATGCTTCGCTAGGTAAGGCCGAAATTATATCCTATGCAGACGACACAGCCATTATAATTCCATGCCAATACTTGGGACCAAGTCTATCATCTTGCTGAGAACGGTTTGCGCACTATTGCTGAACTCTTAGCAGAAACCTTCTCACCCTAAACGTAAAAAAAAACAAAGCTTATCACATTTTTCAAAACCACAGCTTCGTGTCCTCCTCCACATTTAAAACTTCAATATCATATAAGTATGCGGTAACCATCCGCCTATAGACTGTAGCTGTACCCTTATAGAAAGCACTCCTTCAATTAGATACCTGGGTGTAACGATAGACGAAAACATATCTTACAAACCACATTTACTCACCGCTCGTGTCAGAAAACTTATTTACGTCATGAAAAGATTACGGGACTGCACACCCATCAAAATTCTACATATAGTATATCTAGTTCTCTGTTAGTCTGTCTGAGTATGGAATCTCGGTCTGGGGTAGCGCCGGTAAAAGTACATTTATAGAAATAGAAAGAGCTCAGAGGGCGGTCATTAAAGTGATGTTGAAAACACCGTTCAAGTTTCCAACAGACCTGCTCTACCATGAATTCCCAGTTCTTCGAGTATCATGCTCACAAGTCAGTAAAGAATAGGCCTGACTATCTAAGCCTGCTCTCAAAACCCACCGCAAAAAGTCTTCTAGCTAGACGGGCACCGTCTAGCTAGAAGACTCCTACTCACGCACTCATGTCTACAACAAAATAAACAAATGCTGTGATATTAAACGCCTTTAGTACAGCTTATGTAAAAAAACTACTCATCTCCCTATCATATATTATGACGAAACCGAGAAAATTCTCTGCTAACCAGCAACGTTATGTACTCCACAATATATAGCTCCACAGTCATAACTCTACAAGTGTGTAGAGTACCTCACATATGTTTTGATTATTTTTTTTTGCTCGATCGCGCCTTATGGAAAGCGATTGATGATGTCTATGATGGAGTGAGCGTGCCCAGGAGATGCCTTAAGGTACTGGTATCTCCCATGTGTCGATGAAACACAGCAGGCTGCTTGACTCCGGTGGGAGGGTAGTCGCGAATGTTGCAAAAGCAAAGGAAGGATTGACCAGTCTCATTAGGTGAGACTGTCCAGGATGCGCCGAGTGCTCGGTTCAGTTAAGTGCCTGATGATTCAAATTGCGCTGCATGAGTGTAGTGACACTTGCACTAAAAACACACAACAGTAACACTACCACACTACACTTGCACTAACGCACAACACTAACAGCAAAACCACACACTCATCAATTTAGAACACTTTTTACGTTTTTCGCTCATATTTATTTTATTTTTTTTCACTGTTGTTTACCAGAACAGTACTTTTCTTTTCTATATAATATAATAATTTGACAAGTGTACCAACTCACATTGTTTAGTGTACAAAAATGAATGTTAACGCAACTCTGGCCCCCGAGATACAGGCGCTGCCTAGTTCGGGGACCACTGTGAAATCTTATAGTTACATTATAAATTAAATTAATATTAAGTATTTCTAAGTAACAAAACTGTAACAATGGTCAATAAATTATTATTATTATTATAACAATAGCATAAACTAACTTAAACTGATTTTTACTTTCATTAATGCCAATCCATTGTCTTTTGAGGTCCCTCCAAACACAATAACAAATAAAGAAGATGGCTCAAGACTATCCCACATTGACTTTATCCACATGTTGGTTTTATTAATCAGTACAACTTCTTGATCATTGCGAATGTCAAGTTTCAAATGGGCCATAGTCAAGTTATAATCAGAGTCTGTGAATGATGTGATTACTTCTTCTACACTGGCAACAGTTACTAACTTTATCTTCTTTGGATTTCCTAGCTGTGCAGTCTTGCTCTCCTTTGCTTGGGTTAAGTATGTGTGATAATCACTAGTTATATCATCACAGCCAATAATAACACACGATTTTTTCTGTTCCAGCAGGTGATTGAATATTGTTAAAGGATAATGTGGTGTTTTTGCCGTATTAATTACATTTTCTTTAACCTTTTCTCTATTTGTATGAACAGCATCTCCAAATTCGATACTTTTGCTTAGCTTTAACTGGACTAACTTTAGTGCTGCTAAGGAATCTTCAGTGGGGCAGTGACCCTCTTCACCCATTTGAATGTCTTCTTTCAAAAATTCTTTAGCTAATGTTTTGAGTTTTGGTTTGCGAGTTCTTAAACCAGTAAAATTATACAGTAGACTGGTGTCTATAATGTAAGGATGCATCATTTTCAAAGCATGCAGATCTTTGTTCAATGACTGGCCAACTAAAATAGCATCAGGAGGTAGTAATGCTTGTAAATCATTCTGGACATCTTGAAGGCGTTTACTTACATTGTTTAATAACGATTTTGTGATACCTGAAAACCTAGTTAGGTAATCTGTTATATCATTATAAGGCTTGACTATGGACTCATATATAACCTCATGCTTTTCATTAACTACAGATATTCTAGTTAGTTCCGAACCAGCAGTAGTTAAGCACATTTCACAGTCTATCCCAAACATTGGAGATGTAACAGTAACAGGTGCATATTTATCTTTTGTGAGTACATAATCAGCATATGCAGCACTTAATTTTCCCTTCAAAGGTACTGGATACTTTTCTTTAATCAACTGCTAGGCTGGCAACACCAGTTGAGTTCTGGGAAATTTGTCTTCACTAGAAATGCTGACCTCGTTTGTGGTTGAATCTCCAATAGGAAACACAGCCTTCATCATTATCATCAAATCTTTCCTTGCTTCAAGTGCTAAGTTCATACTTCCATACTTTTGGATAATGGTATCCTTCTCTGCCTCTGATAATGGCACTAGGGCAAGTTCTTCAACAAGTGAACCTCCGTATACTGAAGGTGTCAAAATTTCAACAGAATCAGTAAATATTTTTTTTGTTTGATGAATAACATCGGCATACTGTTCCCATTGTTTAACAGATATACCTTCTAATATATAATATCATAATTTTCTCTTCCGTTTTTTTAACATTTTAGCTGATGATTTGATATCTTCTCCATTTTCTGTTGATGATTCAGTATCTGTAAATCAATAAAAGAAATCATTGCAGCATTCTTACACCTCTAGTACCTAGTATACCTTTTAAAAAATAATAATTTATTTATCAATGATAATAATTTTGGAAACAGAAAAATTTGATGTAAATACATTTTATGCTATTAATGCTTCGAATAATAAAAGTGAGGAAGCGTAATTGTGAACAAAATCGAACGAGAAATTCTGCTTCAAACGTCACTACATTGACAAAATTATTTCAAGTATTTGAATGGAAGAACACACATGCAATTTTATTATGCCTTCCATTATGTATTCCGGCAAGCGCGGTGATTGGTTCTCGGCAAGACAGATAATGGTAATTGGTTTGCGCGCCTGCTGCAGCTGTGCGAGATGTGTGGACGTAAATACGAAATATTATTTCAAGAGCTACATTGATGTTATTATAGTATAGTTTATAAAGTTTACATACAACAAATGATTAAAAAATACTAGCACGATGGGTACAAACCGAGTCAAACGAGGATCATAAATAATAGTATAACATTAGCATTTTGAAACTTAGTTATGTTACACAGTTTCACAAACTTCTTTGTCTATACTATACTCATCCAATTTTATGAAATTCACATCACATCATGATCAAATTACGGTTTTCGGTAACGCTTACCGTGGTACGGTTTGTGTGGTGCCATTTTTAAGCTAGAGTAACTTTTGTTGACTTTTATAATTTGTATTACTAAATGTTACCTATGAGATACTAGTTATAAACAGAAAACATGTTTCTACTAACTACTTTTATCATTAATGAATTATTGGGTAAAACATTTTTGAATCTGGAATTTTTAAATTATCTCAGAAATATTTTAAACATTCCACATCACGCTATGACTTAAAAAAAAATGAATTGGTCATTTCAAATGCCACAAAAATATTTTTTTAAATCTACATTAGTACATAGCTTAAAGATATTAAAACATGAAAAATTAAAACTTGTATCATGTTAAAATGTTCAAATTTAATTTTAAATAACAGGTAACAGATAATAATAATAGACAGTTAATACTGTCCATCCCAGGTTGTCTGGAAGAGATCGCGGAATGTTATAAGGCCGCCCATTGTATGTGTTTTAGTTTTAAGTTTCCTTTTGTTGTTTACGTTTCGGTGTACAATAAAGTGTGTTTGTTTAAATTGTATACCACTAACCCTGTTTCAACAAAATAAGTCAAGAACAGTTTGTCTGGTGTTGTTCATTAATATTACCTATTGGAAATTGTAGTGGTTATTCGACATTTCAATCTTATAACTCAAATACTTTATAGAGCCCAAGAAAGTCGTTTGAATATTGTTTAATCAATTTCTATTGATTGAAAAAAAAATAGGAAATTGTGTGGCTTACTTACATGTTTGAAATGACCGATTCAATACAAATAAAGAGGACTAGTCGTTTTTAGATTTCAGAGTAGGTACACAAAGACATAAATTAGTTTGTTACTACTTACGTTTTTCCGATTCCTCATGAGCACGTCGCTTTTTAGATGCAGTAGTAGTACTCATTTTAACTAATTATACTTAAAATAAGCCACAAACGAAAAAATAACATACTTTTTCAATAATATATATTTAATTGTCTCAACAGTCTACCGCTATGCATTCGCCCGATTCGCCCCACACATTATTTTATTTTGTTGACATTGACAGTTGACACAAATCACAATAATTTTTTTTTTATTTACCCCGAAGATAAGGCTTTAGTCTTTTGACCATATTGCTTAGGGTCAGCTCACACCGAGACGCAACGCGACGCGACGCTCAGCGAGCACACTTTTAAAGAGCGATTCAAAATATAACTTTATTTTCAAAACGAAATGATACACATTTCGTTGTGAGAATTCAGTATACGTTGCGCCATGCAGCGTGATGCCTCGCTGCGTAGAGCGACGCATCGCGACGCAGCGGTGCGTCGTCGGTACACGCGGCGCGGAGTGCACGAGCGGCGCTGCACCTCACGAGGCCGCACGACGCAGCGCGACGGCGCCGGAGCTCGACGCCGCGAGGCGTAGCCGAGGCCGCGCCGTGGCGACTTCTTTCCTATTTCCGTTCAGATTTCGTGTAGAATTGATGCAGCTCGGTCGAGTGCTCTAGTGAAATTATAATGATAGACTGGGATTTAGTTATAATCGGACTTCTTGCAGTAGAGGAAGTAGAAGAAATGGTAGACTGCGGGAGGACGCGGGTCGGGGCGGGATCACGTGGCGAATATCAGACACGTTCCGCTGCACCACGCGGCGTCTCGCTGCGTAGCGAGGCGTCGTGTTGCCAACGATTTTAAGATGCGCCTCGCTCGCGACGTTGCGATGGGTCTCGCGGCGGTCTTGGGCGGCGCAGCGCGAAATCACTGGCCTCTTCAAGTATCGTCGCGTCGCGTCGCATCTCGGTGTGGGCTGACCCTTAGCCTAACGTTCTTTTACATTTTTGTTATCATTAGTAAGCGGGTAGTATTTGGCAACAAATAGGTATATCGAGTCAGCCTTCTCGGCAAGCTTCGCTGTGGTAGTCATAATAAAATGAAATTCACAGCTCCACTTTACGGAGATCGCGTCTGTTTCAGTGATTTCACATTATCTGGCCAGTTGCGTAGACACTTGAGACATAAAACTACACAATCAATTTGCGAATGATTAATTAACTATTAAGGTGCTGTCATAGCAAAAACTCGGTCACTCTCGGACTGTATAGAAAAGAAAGAGAAGCGCGACGACACAATGCTTGCAATTTATTGCCAAATATGAAGCATTTTATTGATTTACTCAAAACTAAATTGATAAATTTATAATCTAAAACTGCGTCAGTAATAAATCTTTAACCGTGGGTGGGTAGCGGTAGCGGAGCAGGTAACATTTATCTAGGTAGGTATTCATTTATGTAGGTAGGGTAGCGAAGACACGTGGTACAGCAAGATAAACATAAAAATCAGAATGTACCTACACAATAACAACAACATTCCAAAATTTAAAACGATTTTCAGATTAGCATGATAACTTTGTAACAAACCACTAACTGAATTAAATTGGCATGATCAGATTCAGATTGGATTTTGATCAGATAGGTTGGTACTGGTAGGTAATAACGGCAGGTAGGTATACGGACGGCGGAGACGGTGGTTAGCGATGGACAGCGTGCGTCGACACTACACGACTCGACCGCTTCAAGTTGAAGCCACGACGACTTTATGCAGGACTCCACACGACTGCAGCCGACCGCGTAAAGTTGATATCACGACTGTACGAAGTCGAACGTACAACTACATGGAGTATTGAATATAACGACTAGATACGTGCAGTTGCCTGTGGTGCAGTCCGTCTGATGCATAGACAATATTATATATTTTTTCTATCTCAATGGTCTGATGGTAGCAAGGATGGCAGCATATAGCAGCCACAAGGGTTATCCAAAAGCTGTCAAAACCATGACAAAACTAAGTGCGGTCTAGATCGCTTGGCGGTACTGTCTGCGGGCTTCATTGGCGACATCTATGTGGCCATATCAAGACTGACGAACGAAGACCATGTTTACCTACGGAAGATCACTGACTTGTCGTTGCTATGGTGCGTGATTGTATCCTGCAATGAACTATAGATGGCGTTGCAAAATATTTCATTTTAGTAATGAAGGAACAATAGACAATAACCCAACAATATTGAGAAAACTTATTTTTTCATATGAATAGTTAAAACACTGATAAGCGGATTCTTATTTGAATTTATTCTATAAATACTTAATTACATTCAGAATTTGCATTTAACAAAACCTACCTACTTGAACTAACAAGGGATAAAATAAAATATTTTTCATACCATCTGATCGAAAACGTCAAATTATAGACAACGTTTTCCCCACGAAGGGAAGAAAACGATATATTTCATGTCTTGCCTAGGCTTGACCATGTGAGATTACACCTTCATTCTATCCCTTGGAAATCCATAGATCCGTGCGTATTTGCGTCCTCTTGCGTCTGTCTAGTCGCGGCCGCTGCAACCCCCCGCCCCGCGCGGGGCGAGGCGGGAGAGCGCAGGCGGTCGCGTCGCCAGTACCTCTCAGTAAAGTCGTCAAGACCTTACTAGGGTCAAGCCTAGGCAAGACATGAAATATATCGTTTTCTTCCCTTCGTGGGGAAAACGTTGTCTATTTCATGGTCTGTGCCGTCGGCTTGACCATGTGAGAGGTTTTTAGTTTCTGACGACGCAAGAAAGCGTACTGTGAATTACTAAGTGGGTTGTATAAAGAAAGAAAAATAAAGTGTAGTAAAGGTATTATATTTATTGAAGACAGATAAAAATTATACAGGTTTGAAACTAGTACAATTAAATCTCTTACAGGTTGAGCAGTAGAAGATTGTTTAATTATTTCTTTAAAATAAAATTTAAAAACATTTCTATCAGATTTCCAGTTACCCTGTCTTAAAATCTCGTCAAGAGGGACATCATTCTCCCTTCTTGACGAAGCAACCGCGGACCTTATACTCCCAGGGGAGAAATTTATTCCTAAAGCCACTAGTGCGGTTCGTACCCAACCAGCTATAACTGCTCTCGAAGCAGGTTTTACGACTCCCCGGGTAGAAATAAACAGAGAGTTTAAGCCCGGCTTCCTTCTTGTGGAAGACACAGTAATTAGCTTTTTAATCCAAAATACAGGATCTAGGTTCTTTTCTGAAGACCTAGATAATAACCAACCCGATTGTCTGTGATTGCTCTTGTCTGTTTTCGAACCGTAAACTGGCCAGAAAGTCACTGATTCCTCTTCCATTCTTAAATGATCTTCATCTACTCTTAACAGTGTAAGATCGTGTATTCTTCGCCCAGAGGCTAGTAGTAGGATGAGAGAAGCATGCCGTGATACTTCAAATATGCTGTTCTCGTTTACTACTATGTTCCTCAACCAGAGCACCATCTGTTCTATGTCCCAAATACATCGCCTTGTGGTCGGTGGTTTGGAGATCTCAATGGCCTTAATCATATGTCTTACTAATGGGTGACTAGAAATCTCCTCTTTTTTTAAAGGATTAGCCAAGATAGATATTACAGACTTATGTAATCTAATTGTTCCTGGAGAAAGCTGTTTCACTCTATGTAAATAACTAAGGTGCTGTGCTACCCTTGCTGGATCAGGGTCATTCGGGTCCAAATGTAGTTGTCTACATCTTGTTACCCATGTCTTCCAAGGGGCAGCGTAGGTCTTCAAAGAAGATTTCCTCCATGAACCTTCTAGTAACTCGAGGTCCTCCTTGGGCCATGAAGCTGTTATACGGGTCCACCCCGTACCCTCCAAGCCTCCAAGCGTAGGTTTCGAGCATCTGGGAGGGGCATATTCCTCGCTGCATCCTTCAGATGATGATGAAGATTGCGAATTTGAAATGGCGGGTCCAGAGACCTCCGTTTCAAGTCGGCCCTCCAGAACACCCGCTCCCACCGGGGGGTGATCAAGATGTATGTTCCGCGAGCTTTGTTCAAGTGTGATAGTACCCGCGGAATCAAGACTGGAGGAGGGAATACCCAGGCTAGGTCGAAGACCCATGTCTTGCTGAACGCATCTATGAAAGCCGCACCTTTGTTCCTCGCGTCTCGGGCCACATAAATCGGGACAACTCTTGAGAGAGGGGTTGCAAAAAGGTCTATTTGGGGGGTTCCCCACTTCTTGAACAATAAGCTCGTCACCTGATCCGATAGGTGCCAGTCTGCAAGCGGTTTCTGGCGTGATAGACTGTCGGCAATCTCGTTGTAAATACCCGGAATGTAGTAAGCAAATGTCTCTATTCTGTTCATGTAAGCCAGCTCTAGAATATTCGCTACTAAATCTGTTAAAATACTGGATCGTGTTCCCCCCTGATTTCGTATGTAAGACACAACAGTCTTGTTGTCGGACTGAATAATGACTCGTCGGTCCTGTAGTTGAGGTAGCGCCCTCTGGAATGCTTGATACACCGCAAATAGTTCCTTGCGGTTTATATGCCATGAAAATTGGTCTTCCGCCCATAGCCCGCTCAGCAGCGACCCGTTGACTTGAGCACCCCAACCATTTCCTGAAGCATCCGTTGTGATGAACATTGTCTCCTGGCGTGTAAAAATTTCTCTTCCCTTCTGAGGATTCTCGAGCCACCAAGAGCACTCTTGTAGAGCTTTTGTCGGCAATAGATACTTTCGAGTCCTCTGATGTAGAGGAAGACGATTGGCTGCGCGTTGAAGATGTCTTGTGTGTAATCTTCCCAGAGGGACCGTGAACGAAGCAAAGTTCAGCTTTCCGACGAGACTCTTTCCCGTGACCCAATTCCAGGTTCGTGACTTTGTTATCTTCACAAGAATGTTTCTCAAATCGATTGTCTTTTGTCTGGCAAATAGTTTCTGTTTCTTTTTGTATCCCACATTATTCCCAAGTATTCTAGGCAATGAGTTGGAGGGCTTAGAGACTTCTCTTTGTTTATTATCCATCCCAGGTCCTCTAGGAAACCTACAGCGCATGCTGTGTCTTTTATTAAGCTGTTCTCCTGCTGATTGGCTATGAGGAAATCGTCGAGGTAAACAATTACTCTTATTCCCATTTGTCTTAGCTGCGCTGCTATCCAGTTTGACACTCTTGCGAACGTCAGTGGAGCGGTCGATAGGCCAAACGGAAGGCAAGTAAATTGAAGCTTCCTTTGCTGATGTACTATTGCTAAGAATTTTCTGTGGCCTGGTTTCACAGGTATGTGAAAGTATGCCTGAGAAATGTCTATTTTTGCTAGAAAATCTGACTCTTGAAGGAAATCTGGCGGTGAAATAAAAAATGGTGATATTAGTATCATGATATTATCCTATATTATCCTTATCCATTTAAATGGTTTGATAGCCAAGGTTGATTATGTCCGTGTAAATTACACTTTAAATTATTCAAATCGGACCTTTCGTTCAAAAGTTACGACGGTAATAAACATGCTCGGAGTAAGAAAAATGTCGCGGCTTGAGCGAACTGGGGAGAATCGTATCAATGCTTGGTCCGATGAAGTTGAAACAGCACGGCATTTAAATGTTTTTGATAAAACAATACGAATAACAAATGTTTGGATATTTGGAAAATAAAATTACATACGTAATAAGGAGTGAAGCAGGGGTGATTAAGATTTCAGGGAAGGACATAATAATAATAATAATAATAATAATAATAATATTGACTCAGTCCATGAACGAGAACGTCATGCGCGCATATTACGGGTCTACAGAGGGGGGAACTAACCTCACTGCGTACCGTGTCAGGATGCTGTCTCTGTTTCAGGACCTGGAACCGGCTGTGAACGTCTCGGCCCAACGATTGTCGGATCAGGTGCGAGTCATCCAACGTAGTCACAAGTTGGACGATGCCGCACTTGATAGGCTGCGCTCAGAGGTACTAAACAACCTTATCATCTCGACCCCGACACAGGCCGTGGTACCGGCGCCAGCTAGTGGCGCAATCATACCGCGGCCCAATATCAATAGCGATGAGGTAGATGATAAGGTTGTCACGGTAAGTAGCCAGTGCAACGATCGACTGAGAAGCGCGCTGGAGGATGCGCTTCGCGAGTATAGATCAACTCCTACCGACCTTAGGCCCCGATTACCACGGTTACCTATGCACAAAAAGAATAGGGCGCTGGTGTGTGCCTTAGACTCGCTGCTGCAGAACATCTTCGAAAGCAGCGAGAACCTCGTTGATACGCACTCAATCCTGTACTGCGGGGCTGTTGCGGCATGTCGTATAGCAAACGTCAAGTTTCCAAGTTGTGACGAGGCTATACGACCAAAATCTGCTGTACCAGCCTGGCAGTGCAGGATCGAGCGGCGTATCGATGAGGCTAGGGCACTCATCGGCAAACTATACTGCTTCAGGGAGGGCAATACAAGACCACGTGTGATGCGCTTTGTGAGGCGGGCGTTTTCGGGGACTGGAATCAGCCCTCGAGAATACACGTCCCGTGTCACAGAGCGTATCGACTTCCTGAAGCAGAAAGTTTGTGCATGGGCAAACCGTATTCGGCGGTATAAGCGGCGGGTTGATCGATACTCGCAGAATCGCATGTTCCAGAGCGATGAAAGGTGGGTATACAGAGCTTGGGAGCGACCTGAACAAAGTGTGACGGACGTGTGCCGCCCGGATGAAATCGCCACGAGTACATTCTGGCGAAACATCTGGTCGGTGCCCGTCAGTCATGCCGAAGGTGACTGGATGCGCGATGTCGAGCGCGTGTGTGAAGCTATACCACAAATGGAAGCTGTTACCATCACACCAATAGATATAGCCACAGCAGTCCGTCCATTACCGAACTGGAAATCTCCAGGCCCGGACGGACTGCACAACTTCTGGCTTAAGTGGTATAGCAGCTCACACGCGCTCCTGGCATCTCAATTCCAGTCATCCTTGGAGTCTGGGTCGCTACCACAGTTTCTAACAACTGGCGTTACCCACCTGCTCCATAAGACTGGTAGTCCCGCGGAACCCAAGAATTATAGACCGATTACTTGTTTGTCGACGGTCTATAAACTTCTTACATCCATTCTGAGAGTGAAAATTAATGATCACATTGACACTAATTCAATTATGTCCGCCTCTCAGAATGGATGTAGGAAGGGGTCCCGCGGCACTAAGGAGCTACTCCTCATAGACATGGCCATAAGCCAACAGGTTCGTCGATCCCGCAAGGATCTGTCGACATGTTGGATAGATTACAAGAAGGCCTATGATTCTGTGCCACATACGTGGCTCATGAGGGTGCTGGAGTTGTACAAAATAGATGCAACTCTACGCACCTTTCTTGAGTCATGTATAAGGCATTGGAAAACGGTCCTTCGCTATCCAGGATGTCGACCGATTCAAGGGAATGATGAGCCTGTATGGATTAAACGGGGAATATTTCAGGGCGACAGTTTGAGTCCACTTTGGTTCTGCTTAGCTCTGAATCCTCTTAGCACACTGCTGGGGGATTCAGGCCTAGGTTATCGGTTGAGAAGAGGTGGTCAAACCATATCTCACCTTCTTTACATGGATGACTTGAAACTCTTTGCCCCCAACAATTTGCGACTGATGGAGCTACTGAAGGTAACTGAAACTTTCAGTAGCGCCATCAGGATGGAATTTGGTGTGGACAAATGTGCAGTCATGCATGTTAAGAAAGGGGAGATTATGGAATCTGAGGGAATTCAACTCTCGGATTCCATACAGGTTAGATCCCTCAGCTCGACCGAAACCTATAAGTATTTGGGTATGTCGGAAGCGTTGGGCATTAACGGCACTGACATGAAACAATCGCTGAAGGAGCGCTTCTTTGGCCGCCTAAAAAAGGTTTTGAATAGCCTTTTGTCGGGCGGAAATAAGGTGCGCGCCTTCAACGGTTGGGTCATGCCAGTATTGATGTACTCTTTCGGCATACTCAAATGGACTCAAACTGAACTTGACGCCCTGGATAGGAGGGTCCGTACACTGCTGACTGCAAACCGGATGCATCACCCACGATCGTCGGTGATGAGACTGTACATCCCGCGGAAATGTGGAGGTCGAGGCTTTTTAAATGCTAAGACTCTCCACAACCGCGAGATGTGCAGTCTCAGAGAATATTTTCTCAAAGTCGATGTGGGTATGCACCGAGATGTGGTCGCAGTAGACAAGGGACTCACCCCGTTGTCCATGGCTAAAGAGAACTGGCGCAAACCTGTGATACTTACTACAGATGACCGCAAGGAGGTATGGAAAGGCAAGGAGCTTCACGGGCGCTTCTATCGGGCTCTCTATGGGTCCGATGTAGATTTCTCAGCGTCCGTGGCCTGGCTACGTTTCGGTGATCTCTTCGGAGAAACTGAAGGTTTTGTTTGTGCAATTATGGACGAAGTTATCTTGACGAACAACTACCGGAGGCATATTATGAAGGACGGGACGGTTGACGTGTGTCGGGCATGTCACCGTCCGGGTGAGTCCATCAGACATATTATCTCTGGTTGTTCTCGTTTGGCTAACGGCGAGTACTTGCACCGGCATAACCAAGTGGCTAGGATTATTCACCAGCAACTTGCTTTGAAATACAAACTTGTGGATTCTGAGGTACCGTATTACAAGTATGTGCCCGACCCAGTTCTCGAAAATGACCATGTCACGTTGTACTGGGATCGGTCTATCATCACTGATAGGACTATCATAGCTAACAAGCCCGATATAGTGGTGATAGACCGATTAGCGCGCCGCACAATGATAATCGATGTTACCATTCCGCATGACGAGAACCTCGTGAAAGCTGAAAAAGAGAAACAAATCAAGTATCTTGACTTAGCACACGAGGTTGTCGACATGTGGAATGTGGACTCGGCTGTCATTGTGCCGATAGTCGTTACGGCCAATGGCTTGATAGCCAAAAGCTTCGACGACCACCTGTCGAAGCTGGCGTTACGCAGTTGGGTAAAGGGCCTGATACAGAAGGCAGTACTCCTCGATACGGCTCGTATTGTGAGGAGGTTCCTTTCTCTGGAGCCCTAACCACCGGTAGCTTGGACCCAGCTCCCGACACCGGCGGACTACTATTTTTATATTTTTAAATGTTTTTTTATTGTTTTTTTTTGTTATTGAAATATTTAAAAATGTAAAAAGTATGTATAAAGATTAATAAAGAGAATAATAATATAATCTGTGGCTCGCCTGTCAACGAACTGACACGAATTTTTTCTCGTCCAATTTTAACTATTTTTATTTCACAATTTATCCATATTTATCCCTAACTACAATAGAAAATGCAAATACCAAAGAAGAAAAAAAAAAACAAACAGATGTGTGACACAAACAGTGGTCGAACAATGACATATACCGACGAACGATAAAAATGTTGACAAGAGCCGCAGCTCGACGAGCACGCCCACCACCTCCGGCCTCGTCGCTCAGCTCCGCCTCGCCGCCGCCGGAACCCAGCCCCACCGTGAGTGCTGTGACACCGGCCGTGGCAGTCGCGTCGAGCTCGAGCGACGAGTACTTCTCGCCGCCCACGACGCCACCACCTGCACGTCGACGGAGAGTACGCCGGCCGCCGGACGGCTTAGGACCTCGAGGCCCACCGGCCTCTGATAGGGTCCCAGCTCCCGGCGGAAGTGTGCAGCGCATGCGATGGACACAATCCATCAACGAAAACGTCATGCGCGCATACTATGGGGCTACAGAGGGGGGAAACAACCTGACTGCGCACCGTGGTCGGATGCTCTCTCTGTTTCAGGTACTTGAACCAGCGGTCAACGTTTCGGCGCAACGACTGTCGGATCAGGTGCGCGTCATCCAGCGTAACCGTATGTTGGATGACAGTGTGCTTGATCGCCTCCGAACTGAAATGTGTGGCCATGTCATTACTCCTCCGTCGCAGACTGTGGCACCACCACAGTCAGCCCAAATACCCAGCAACGCTGACGAGGATAGTAATGACAGGGTTACAAACGTAAGTACCCAGTGCAATGACGAATTGAGGAGTGCTTTGGAGTGTGCTATTCGAGAATATCGCTACACGCCACCTGAACTTAGACCACGCTTACCTCGTTTGCCCATGCATAACAAAAACAGGGCGCTGGTGGCAGCTCTGGATTCGCAGTTGTCAAATTATTTTGATGACTGCGAAGACCTCACTGATGCACACTCGATAATGTACTGCGCGGCTGTAGCGGCATGTCGTGTAGCTCACGTCAAAATAACCAAGGACAGAGTTACACGACCAAAACCAGCCGTACCGGCCTGGCAGTGCAGGATCGAGCGTCGTATCGGTGGGGCCAGAGCGTTAATCGGCAAACTGACCTGCTTCAGGGAGGGCAACACTCGCCCTAGAGTGATGCGTTTTGTGAGACGGGCATTTTCGGGGACTGATATCAGTCCCCAAGACTATATGTCCTGTGTCACAGAGCGCATCGACTTCCTGAAGCAGAAGGTGTATGCATGGGCAAACCGTATTCGTAGGTATAGGCGGCGAGTGGAGCGATACACCTTGAATCGCACATTCCGAAGTGATGAAAGGTGGGTATACAGGGCTTGGGAGCGACCGGAACAAGGTGTGACTGACACGCGCCTGCCAGAGGATGACGCCATGTTCTCATTCTGGCGCAGCATCTGGTCGGTGCCTGTCAGTCACACCGAAGGAGATTGGATTCGAGAAGTCGAAGGAGCATGCGATTCATTACCCGAAATGGGGGCAATCACAATTAGCCCCCAAGATGTAGCCCGTGCAGTCCGTCCGTTGCCTAACTGGAAATCTCCAGGGCCGGACGGACTGCACAACTTTTGGGTTAAGTGGTTACTTGGGTCGCATGTTCGTTTGGCGTCTCTGTTCCAAACTGCCTTGGAGTCCGGCTCGCTGCCCGAATTCCTTACCACAGGAGTTACCCACCTGCTCCATAAATCTGGTAGCACCGCGGAACCCAAAAACTATAGACCGATAACGTGTTTACCGACGGTCTATAAGGTTCTTACATCCATTTTGAGAGCTAAAATTAATAATCACATTAGCAGCAATAACATCATGTCTGCCTCTCAAAATGGATGTAGGAATGGGTCCCGCGGTACTAAGGAGCTACTCCTCATTGATACGGCCATTAGCCAACAGGTTCGGCGTTCCCGAAAGGATCTGTCGACATGTTGGATAGACTATAAGAAGGCCTATGACTCGGTGCCTCATACATGGCTCATGAGGGTGCTAGAATTGTATAAAATTGATGCAACGCTACGCACCTTCCTGACGTCATGTATGGGGCAATGGAGGACAGTCCTTCGCTATCCAGGATGTCGAAATATCCAAAGGAATAGCGAACCGGTAAGGATCGAGCGGGGTATATTTCAGGGCGATAGTTTGAGTCCGCTTTGGTTTTGCCTAGCCTTGAATCCTCTCAGCACATTGCTGGAGAATTCAGGACTAGGCTATCGGTTGAAGAGAGGTTGTCAGGTTATATCTCACCTCCTTTACATGGATGATCTGAAACTCTTTGCCCCCAGTAATCTGCAACTGATGGAGCTACTGAAGGTAACTGAAACTTTCAGTAGTGCCATCAGGATGGAGTTTGGTGTGGACAAATGTGCGGTCATGCATGTAAAGCATGGAGAGATTATGGAATCCGTGGGATCGCAACTCTCGGATTCCATAAACCTGAGATCCCTTTCTCCAACCGAAACTTACAAGTATTTGGGTATGTCGGAAGCGTTAGGCATCAGTGTTACTGACATGAAGCATTCGTTGAAGGAGCGCTTCTTTGGCCGCCTGAAGAAGGTTTTCAACAGCCTTCTGTCGGGCGGAAACAAGGTGCGCGCTTTCAACGGATGGGTCATGCCGGTATTGATGTACTCTTTCGGCGTACTCAAATGGACTCAAACCGAACTCGACGCCCTGGATAGAAGGGTCCGTACACTGCTAACTGCACATCGAATGCATCACCCACGGTCGTCGGTAATGAGACTGTATATTCCGCGAAAATGTGGAGGTCGAGGCTTTTTAAGTGCTAAGACTATCCACAATCGCGAGATATGCAGTCTCAGGGAATATTTCCTAGCTGTCGACGTGGGTATGCATCGAGATGTAGTGGCGGTGGACAAGGGACTCACCCCGCTCTCCTTGGCAAATGAGAACTGGCGCAAACCTGCAGTGCTTGACACCAACGATCGCAGGGCGGTATAGCAGAGTAAAGAACTTCACGGACGCTTTTTCCGGGCCCTACACGGGCCCGACGTGGATCAATTAGCGTCCGTAGCCTGGCTACGGTTTGGTGACCTCTTTGGGGAAACCGAAGGTTTTGTCTGTGCAATTATGGACGAAGTTATCATGACGAAAAACTACCGGAGATTTATTGTGAAGGACGGCACGGTTGACATATGTCGGGCATGTCACCGTCCGGGAGAATCAATTCGCCACATTATCTCTGGTTGTTCTCGTCTTGCTAATGGAGAATACTTGCATAGACACAACCTTGTAGCCAGGATTATCCATCAGCAACTTGCTCTGAAATACTCTCTTGTGGAATCGGAGGTTCCGTACTACAGGTATGTGCCCGACCCAGTTCTCGATAATGGCAGTATCACATTGTACTGGGATCGGTCCATCATCACTGACAGGACTATTATTGCAAATAAGCCTGATATAGTGGTGGTGGACCGAATCGAGAGGCGTGCAATGATTGTAGATATCACCGTTCCGCATGACGAGAACCTCGTGAAAGCCGAGAAAGATAAACAAATCAAATATCTTGACTTGGCTCGCGAGGTTGTCGACATGTGGGATGTGAATTCGGCAATCATTGTACCGATAGTCGTGTCAGCCAACGGCTTAATAGCCACGAGCCTCGACCAACACCTCAGGAGGCTCTCGTTAGGCAGCTGGATCAAGGGCTTGATTCAGAGAGCAGTACTTCTGGACACGGCTCGCATTGTTAGGAGGTTCCTTTCTATGGAGCCCTGACCGCCGGTAGCTTGGACTCTGTTCCCGATACCGGTGGGCTACTATTTTTTATATTTTTAAATGTTTTTTTAAGCAGTATTTTTTAAGAAATATTTAAAAATGTTTAAAATAAGTAAAGAAAATGAATAAACGAAATAATAATAATAATAATAATGTATTTATTGTTTCACAAACTAGGTGATATACATGTTTAGTACAGATTTATGTGCAAGAATGAACAGATGATGTACTGCTGGTACTTAAAAAAGGAAATCCTGAGCTATAAGTACCAGCTGCCCTTAAGTGACAAAGTGTAAGCAGTTCATGATATTCATGCTGACATGTTAGATGAGGTTGCCGAGACAATGATAATACATTTAGTTATTAATATGGAAAACAAAACAAAGATAAGAATCGCTTGAACTAGTAGTAAACTAAGGTTGTGTAAGTGGGGGAGTGGTTATTTGTGTGTGTGAGTTTTGCGTTTGTATATGTGTGTAGGTGTATGTGTGCGTGTGTATCTGTGTTTGTAAATACGTTATGTTCGTTATTTAATAGGATGAAGGAGATTCTCTGTTTCATCATAGGATAGTTTTAAAAGCCAATCAATCACAGTTTTTTTACAGTCATGTTTATGTTTAGGGTTAATATTTAATTTGTTTGCCTTGGTATACAAAAAGCGTCCGAGGAAACAGAAAAATCTCTGACTGAAGGAAGTCCTGAGAGTGACACCCAAAGGGAGTTTAAGCCTACGAGTAGACTGATTTTGGGAGTTTACAGAAACATGGTTGCCACTTGTGTTTAATGAATGTTGCCTTAAGATAATTTGAAGAATAAATAGTTGACGCACCGTTAAAACCTCACAGTACTCATAGAGTTCCTTGGTAGGGTAACGAAATGGTTTAAAGGTACATACTTTTAATACTGCTCTTTGCGCACGTTCAAGAACTAATAAATTAGTCTTACAGGCGCCGCCCCATGAGGAAATACAATAATTAATCAAAGATTGGCACAAGGCATAGTAAACCGTCTTTAAAATCTTAGGATCCGCAACGTGTCTCAGATGTTTGAAAATATAGATTAGTTTCCGAATTCGCCCTGTCAATAGTTTGATATGAGGTACAAAACTTAATCTTTCGTCTAGGATCACTCCTAGATATTTGATAGTAGGAGCATTTTGAAGTTTTGGGCAGTTGCATATAACTGAAGTATTTGTTGTGTGATTATGAGCGGTAACACACATAATTCCTTGCTTCAATTTACGTCGGAATGCTATGAACAAACTAAAAGCGGGATAATTGAAACAAATGTAGGTACCTAATCGTTTTTGCATAATCAAACCCTGACGGGTTGAACGGGGTGAACAGTTGCGCTGAACCTGGGCACGAGACAAGTGAGATTCTGTCAACGGTGTCGTGGCGTACACGATTGTCAATACGTCAAAAATGTATAGGATTGACAGATGCTATCGAAGTGTCACGTGACCAAATTCCTACATTTTGGCATTTCGACAGTCGCATTCGCTGATTAAATGGTACATTGTCGAAGGCCTCCTGAGACCATAGAATAAGTAGAAATGGCTAAGTAATTAATGAAAATCGTTGTGCTTAATTTTCCAAAACTAACCTTTTATAGGGGGCGTTGAAGTTTGTGGAGTACCTACTAAATCCGCGCGGACGAAGTCGCGGGCGAAGTGCTAGTTTCTAATATTTTCAAATTATCTCTTAGAATGGGAACATTTTTTTAGCAATAATTTGGATACTGTATTGAAATGTAATTCAAAAAGAAAAGATTATTAGTAGAATATATTTATACATAATATAATAAAATCGTAGATTTACCGTGTCTGTACATTGAACATTTTCGCGTAAAAATAACTGAGAAATGTTAGGAAAAAGGTATAAAACGCAAAAATGCCATTTTTGAAATTGTTGTGTGTTTGTCGGTTTATCTGTTTGTCTGTTTGTCCATATGTTTGAGTCAGCATCACACAAAAACCACTGATTGAATTCGAAAGCTAAGTTCTTAAAAATATTAAGTGTTAACCCGAGTAACATTTAGCGATTATTTCATCAAAATGGACCCACAAAATCAAAAGTTGAATTTTTAATTTTAGTAAGGAACTTCATACGGTGACCGACTCTTAGGCGCCATCTATTGAGAAAGATAAAATGCAGGTAAGCATGAAAATAACATCAAAACCAATTGTAGAGTTTTTTGTGAAACTTTTAATAAGTAGTAAAATAAAAGTGAACATTTTAGTACCATGACGTTACTTATTGTTACATATGGGCTCCTTATTTAACGTCTTCATATTCCATATATTTTGTCAGTTTACCAAATGGTCGATTGATGGCGTTGCACCGATGACGCGTTTATCTGAATCGCGGTGTTAAGATTTTTAGCAACATTGTTGTTCGCTAGGGATCTAACGTTCGGTCTCATAAAAACTTACAAGTCTGTGATGGGACCCGAGACCAAATTCGTAAATTTAAAAAAAGTACCGTGTACTACGTTATCTAAGTTCATTAAATATCGCTCATTCCTACTTAACTTGTCTTTGGCATAATGTGACTCCTTCAACTGTGCACGATTATTTAACATCATCATGTGCCTAGCCCTTTCCCAACTATACTGGGGTCGGCTCTTAGTCAAACCGAATTCAGCTGAATAACAGTATTTTACGTGGAGCGGCTGCACGGTACTCTTCTTGGCAAGACTGGTGTCAGATTTTCTAGCTTCTGACAATCCGTAACGACTGCCAAAGATTTCCAAAAAACAGCCGGAACTAACGGCTTAACGTGCTTTCCGAGGCACGGAGGAGTCTCAATATGTTAAGATGGTCGCCCATCCACAGACCTTGACCTCGGCACGATTACTTAGCAAAAATCAAAACAAAACTTTGTTTTCATTTCCTATAGCCACAAGTTTCGCAAGTTTTTGAGTACTTATGTGTTAAGTTGTACTTAAATCTTATAATGGTTTTGGGCACATTTAACGTTTTTTTTTAGTTAATAAAGAAAAAAGAAAAAAAAGAAATATCAAAAATTATTCCGTTATTTGCAGTCTTCATTTCAGGCCCCAGGATATAATAAAACACAGTTTAATGCGTTTTACTTTAATCCATCCAAGCATAATTATTCTAAACTTATGAAATCAAATTATTGGTTAATATATCATATCCTATTATATTAGTCTCTACCTTCATTTTATTGGTTGGTCACCCTAATGAAAGGGACAGAGGGCTCTTGCGAAGCTATCTCGCTCGGACCGCGTATAGACAGCCTGTGCGCATTCCAGGGTTGATATAAGTTCCTTGCTTGGTACTTACAACGCCCTCGGTGTCAGAAAGAGGAAAGATATTCTCGATACTCTGTACTACGTATGGATGATATCCTCGAACTTCTACAGAATCATAAGGATTGCCCGGGATTGAAGACAATATTGTAAGAATAAATTGGATAAGTAGTTCGGATTATTGTAGGTAGGTAAATAATAGAATAGGGGCGACATTTTTTAAACAAATTAAATTATAGTAGGATGAAACCCGTTGGAAAAGGAAGAGAATATTATAACAAAAATAAAAGGAAAAATAAATTACGGGCGATTTGAGGTCGGGAAGTGGATGGGGGTGACCTTTTAAGGATAAAAAACGGTTTATCTCGATTTCCGGCAAAACTACTAGTCTTATCTAAATTCAAAATGCATACAGCCAAGCGTCCGAACCACAGATACATGTAGATAGACATAGATAACGCAAGTATCACGATCTGTATGAAAACCAAGCGTGCCATTTTTTGACTACCTACTATGACATCAACACAAGCAATAGTAGGTGATGGGAAAATCAAAACGATTCAAAGTTCAAGTTAGGTGTCAGCTATTGGTTAGGTCAGTTGACCTAACCACATAGCTGACACTTAGATGACGTCCGACTAGCGTACACTATTTATATGTCTATGGCGTACACCGATGCAAATTGAGCGCGAAAGTGGCAGCTTACGATTTTTGATCGTAGGTAAGTTGGGCACCGAAACGGGCACTCGAAGTAGTTGCTCTTGCGTTATCTATGTCTATCTAAATTTGTGGTCCGAACCCATTCTACCAGCTGATATGAAGCCTTATATTATAAAGCTTTGTTTATAAAAATTTCGCAAATTTTATTAGGTTGTTGCTAACATGACCAAATGTCACTGTTCCTAAATTACCCTAGGATTAAAATTAAACTACATCTGGTTCTAGGTTCGGCTTCCCCGCACATAAAAAAAACCATAGAAAAGTAAAAAAAAAACAAATTCGAAAATTGAGTTGGTCGTGACTACTACGTGGTATACTGAAGTGGAACGCAAAAAAGGCGCGAATATTGCAAATCCATACGCTACCTAAGTGTAAGTATTTATAGTATAGTTCTAAATACATAACTATCTCTACTTACTGTTCGTAATTTAAAAAATAGGTAGGTACTTTGATTTTGGCATTATGGCTTCTTATTTTCTCACAGAAGGTGTGAAAAGTAGAGTATTCTCCTCGGAAATAAAAGTATCTTTGCCTTGGGCTAGCTTGAATCCTTCACTGTATTCAGGATTCTTGTATTAACTCCCACGCTTCACTCTAAGCTCCCTCGCTGCGCTCAGGAATTGTCTCCCAAATCCTGCATTGCGTTCGAGATTCACTATGACAGCCGTGACATAACACACTACTTTATCCCTTGGGTGTATAATGTACTATTATAATTGTCTGATGGGCATGCCAGACACCGCGAAGATAAACATTAGCCTAGAGATCGGCAATTCTGAATGGAAGAAGAATCTTACCATCGCAGAGACAAATGTGGAATACTGTGCCTACTAGGTAGTAGGTAGGTAGATACTGAACTTGTCGGCAGAAATAGGTATGGGGGTAATGTAGGCACCTCCTAGGAAAGTACCTACCTCTACAAGAAATCTAACGAAATAGTACCTAGGTATTGCTTTCGCAAAATCTGTAGCGTAAGCCACACTATTTCGTTATTCTTACTATTTTTTTCAAAATTTTCTTAAAGGTACTTCAGTAGATACCTACTAAGCAGAATTTCCCTCGGCTAGGGTGATAGTGACTGGTAAGAGTAGGTAGGTATTTGGTACGTAAGCTGGGACTTTGGGTACCTACTAGAACTTTGTTGTTGCATCTACGAAGGGGTACCTAACTTAATATTTTATTGGCAGTGCTGTGCGCAAATTACCTTTTCCATATTTTCTGAGTGTTTATTTGTTTCAATTAACTAGCTTGTCTATTCTGTCAACATCTCACCGTGTAAACTTAGTTGAGTGAGCATGAAGTGGACTGTGATTCCGTCTTGATTGCATGGGTTGACAGCTCACTTCACCATTAAAAAAATCGTACATTCACCATAAAGTGAATGAATTTCGTGACAAAAAGGAAAAGAGTTAGAAAAATGAAACAAAAAGCAACAAATAGGGTTATTTCACATAGTGAATAAAACAATGGGTAGGGCTCCAATTTTTGAATTTATTACTTTAGGTAGGTAATCAATTAGGACAATAACCGTAAAAAGTAAATCGAATGGGCGTTGTTGTACCAACTCATCATCATAAACTACTTTTCGACAAAATGTATGAGTCAGTCCCTAACTAAAAATTGTTCTTAATGATAATACAGCGACCCTCTTTGACCATCAATATTTACGTTGTAAATAGAAACACTTTTAACGAAAACTAACAATAATATTTTAATGATCAACGTTTTAAAATAACTATAATACTTACCGTAAAAAATCGTAATATTCACACATACTACTATTATTACTTCAATTATTCGTGTAATAGAAAGAAAAAATGCAATAATATTGACAGAAACCAGCATGGACATTTCAGCATATTGAAATGTACAATTTCTTGTAATATTGCCGTGATGGTGTCCCTGACACTGGCCACCGGCCAGCCTGGCTCATCGGCGTAGTGTTGCTTGCCTGTCGGTCTTCTACAGATTGTACTTCGGAGAGTGTGCGCAGGAACTCCACGACCTTGACCCACCATCGCCCTTTTACCACCGCCCACCGGAATACCAGACATTTATTATGTGCACGGCCAAAGTGTGGAACTCTCTACCAGCGTCTGTGTTCTCTTCCTCATAATATAACCCCTTCAAAGCAAGTGTGAACAGGCATTTTCAGGGCACGCTCGCTCCATCACGGACCTCATCTATTGCTTTCCATCAGGCGAGGATGAGGTCAAGAGCAAATAAATAAACACTTTTTCCATACCACCATCTCGGAAAGAGTATTTTTAATCTTCAATATCTGAGTGGAAAAGCCGTTTTTATTCTCTAGAGGATAAAGTAAATTGAATTTAGAACATCGTGTGCACTAAGTTTGTGAATTAAAAAAAACATTAAACCTATTTACTGCTACCTCTATGGTGCCGACTATATCATACAACTTTTTTTTAATTTGTTAAAAACTCAGACTCGGAACCTTTTTGGTGTTCTTTTTTCAATTTGCTTTGTACGCGGTTCTTCACGCGGCATTTTTTCACGTCATTGTTAAACCTTATTTTAAAAACAAGAAACTTGAAAACAAGTGAAAGAACTAAAATGAGTGATTCTAGCGACGAGGAAGTTTGTTTGACGCCAACAGAATTGACTGAAACTGTTAACAATGCGCAAATGAGCTTTCTCCCTCAACAATCACGCGAGAAGTATTTAAAACAGTACGATATGTTCAACACGTGGCGACTAGCAAAAGGAGCCAAAACTTTCTCAGAAAACGTTTTGCTGGCATATTTTATAAAATTATCCGAGAACAAGAAAGCAAGCACTCTATGGAGTACGTATTCGATGCTAAAAGCAACAATAAAGATGAAAAAAGACGTACATATCGATACCTATCCTAAATTAGTGGCATTTTTAAAAAGAGCCTCATCTGGTCATCAACCAAAAAAATCGAAGGTTTTCACAGTCTCTGATATTGAAAAGTTTCTTAACGAAGCACCCGATTCCGTATATTTGGCGGCAAAAGTAAGTCTGTTGTACATTCAGTATCTACTTAAGTATATTAATCTCAATTAAATAGTATACTTAGTAGATGTTGATAGGCATAATTATGCGTTCATATCAATTTTATTCATTTATCTACTACAATACTCTTTACGTTACAGGTTGTTCTTATTATTGGAATAAACGGAGCATGTCGAACTAATGAACTAACACAACTTAATGTCAAAAACATTGAGAAACATTCAGATGACTTACTATTAATTAATTTACCTAATACAAAGACAAAAAGAGACCGCAACTTCGTCATTCGCAAGGAATACGTAACGATTGTTGAGAAATATCAAGCCTTACGCCCGCCTAATAATCCAATCAATCGATTTTTTCTACAGTATCGCAATGGAAAGTGTGTTAGACAGCCTATGGGTACTAATAAAATTGGCAGTATCCCACGAGAAATAGCAACATTTCTTGAACTTCCAGAACCCCTGTTGTACACGGGTCATTGTTTCCGACGAACTTCAGCCACACTTTTGGCTGATTCCGGAGCTGATCTCCTGTTCTTTAAGCGCCACGGAGGCTGGAAGTCCAATGCAGTTGTAGAGGGATACATAGAGGATTCCATCCAAAATAAGTCTAAAATATGTGAAGGCATCGTAGGAGCCATTACACTGAAAGAGCCTCAATCGGATCCTTGGACTGGCCCTTCTACATCAAAAATAAGCCGTTATGAAACACCTAACCATCTCCCTCTCTCTCCAACATTCACGCCAAGGGAATCCGATGAATCAGTACAACTATTAAGTATGACAGATAGTTTACCGAAAAACAGTACACAAGTGACTAACACTAATATTACAGTACCAAACAAAAATATTACACTCAATTTAAATAACTGTAGCAACGTTACTTTAAAATTTTCTTAATTATACCTTAGTATTATTTTGTTATAATTTAAAGATAATCTGTAATACTTACCTGTCATAATGTAGTAATTAATACCTAAACTGAAATAAAAGTGTAGGTACCTATCTTGTGATTGTAAACGTTTTTTTTTGCATTTAGTCATTTCCTCGCTGAGGTGGAATGAAAAGTTACGTGTTACACTCGAGTGCAAAGATTTTTCACCTCGTGCTCTTTGGATTCCCTCGCTAACGCTCAGGATTCTAATTTTGAATCACTCGCTGCGCTCGTGATTAAATTTTAGAATCCTTCGCTTGCTCGGTCATCAAAATTGAACACGCGGTTAAAAAGCAACTTTGCACTCCTGTATAACAAATAACTATTATTCATTCGTTGTTTTGCTATATAAAGCATATACATAAACTCTGTAGGTACCATATAGGTACCTACAGAGTAACAGACGTAGGTACCTAGTTATGTTAGGTTGGCTCATGCATGGCACGGGCTTCTCCGGCTATCAAAAAGGAGGGAACTCATGCAGGCAATATCAAAATAGCATAATTAGTACAACAAAGTATCTTTATTTTTCATAATATCTCGTACTTCATAACAACATTTTCTTATACGCTTACAATTTGTTAATTCATACCAATTTCCGATGCATGCGAAACAATTTTAAACATCTTTTACATATAATAGCATAAATAATTTTATTCAGACGATAGGAATATAATATTTTGTGCTCCACACGAGTGTACATGGTGTTCACGTTTACCTATACTTCATAAGTGCTTGAACTGGAAAGGCTCCTGCGGTTCTCATTACATTAAACTCTTAACTATTTAGGCAAAATGTAATTTTGCACGATTAACTACCTTTAACATTATAATATACTGGTAGATTCTTATACACGATATTTATTATCCCGGACATCATTTTAATTCTCTTGTTAGTATATAATATGTCAAGCAATTCATGTGTTCTTTCAGGTTATTCATATACTAAAACTAATTTGCAACTATGCATTAAATGAATTTGTTAAAAATAATGATATGTGGTTATTTGTATACAATTAAACTATTTAACATCAAAATAACAATTTTTAAATATCACATAATATTCGTAGAAATATTTACCTACTTATAGAATATATTAATATCTTATATGGTCCTTTTAAACGCACTACCTCTATCACGTGTCGGTAATTATTATCATTTCTTTAGTTATCTGTATACGTAGCTATTGTATATCGAATAAACTATTCTATTGAATACCTATAGGCCATACATTATTCGATTAGTCGTCGCTAGTGAATATAATTTTAACTTGTCTATGTAAACGTCTATTCAAAAATGTTACTTGGTGTTGTGGTACTTGTATATCACTAAAATGGAAGAGGGTTCAATAATGCACATGTGGTGCAGGTACATACAGCTTGCGATGGCAACCAGGCACGAACATAATAGACGGATTTGATGATGCGCGCTAGCTGACACGTGGAGCAGGAGTGTCCTGGTGAGGGAGGGGGCGCCGCTGTTATTCATTGAGTATGCACGTGCGCATGAGAGCGTCTATCACTGCGTATGGGTCGCAGTTGGAGGCTGGTCGACGGTCCTCCAAGTATCCCTTCTTGTCCTCGGCCACCGTCCGCGGTATCCTGATGCTGCTGCCACGGTTAGCGACTCCTGTAAACAAAAATACATCAATTTCGTGCTCGGACCACTCAAAATATTTCGAGCCAGCTCATGAAGCAGCAATCAGTTCATCCACTTACCAGCGCTGAAGTCATTAATACTGGCTGTTTCGTGGAGACCAGTTAAACGTCTCTCGTTGTCCTTTCCTCCGCGAGGATCGTAGACCTTGATGTGTTTCATGTGAACTTTAGACAGCTTGTCAATCGCCTTCTCGATTTCTCTGTAATTAGGAAAACAACTTCGTTAATACATGAAGCTGATTCAGGTACTTATTTAATATTAGGTACAAGTATGGTCTAGTAGCCCGGTGATTTTCTTTTTGCTAAAAACGCAATGCAACAGTTCCAGTCACTGAAAGATTTCTTGCAAAAGTGAG
This sequence comes from Melanchra persicariae, assembly GCA_947386135.1. Lineage (NCBI taxonomy): Eukaryota > Metazoa > Arthropoda > Insecta > Lepidoptera > Noctuidae > Melanchra > Melanchra persicariae. Next base: position 11,033,347 of record OX376643.1, on the reverse strand, counting down.
CGCTATAAAATTATTTAATTAGAAGGAATTAATAGATCACACCTGAATTAACTTTATCTAGGTTAATCCTAGGTGATAATGGCCAAAGAAAAAACACATTGAAAAAAAAAATGGCAGAATCTCTTAAACGGAAATGCGACAGACTTGTTTCTGTGGCAATCGATTTCTCGAACTGCAGGTATAACCAGTATACCAATTAAGGACACCTGTCTCGTACGTACAAACTAAACGCCATTTTAAAGGCATCATTATAACGTCCATACAAGGTAGAAACTTACATAATACCGTTGTCTTCACGCATCTTTTTGGTAGAGAAGTTGGTGTGCGCACCAGAGCCGTTCCAGTCTTGAACTGGTTTGGGGTCAAAGGTGACGATAACTCCGTATTCTTCAGCGAGCCGGTTGAGGATGTAGCGTGCGACCCAGAGGTCGTCACCAGCGGATACGCCGACGGAGGGCCCCACTTGGAACTCCCATTGCGACGGCATGACCTCAGCGTTGGTACCAGAAATAGGAACGCCAGCAAATAGACAACATCTGTAATTAAAACGTGTATGTGTGGTTTATTGCTTTTCTGAGTGAATTTGTTAATTAGAGACGGGGATTACGACAATAATGCCATACTTATTCAATATTTATGGAACAGCAACAATTTTAAGTACTGTAGTTACCTGTAGTGTGCCTCGACCAGATCCCTGGCGAACACCTTGTTGGCTCCAACGCCGCAGTAGTAGGGGCCTTGTGGTGGGGGGAAGCCGCCTGGGGGCCATCCGAAGGGCCTCAAGTCAGAGTCCAGCAGGATGTACTCCTGCTCAATGCCGAACCATGGCTCCTCGTCTTTGCTCTTCTCGGCGGCTTCAGCGCACTTGATGCGATGGTTAGTCTCTGTGGAATTCAACCAGAATGATCAATTAATTTTAATACAAAAATCAATATTTCAGATCAGACGGTTTTGGGTCTAGAAGAAGGTTGTATAATAGGTTAGAACCATATTGTCAATATTTAAATAGCGGTCTCACTCAATAATTATCCTACATCAATTTCGATCATGCATGAGACCTTAAATGACATAATTCCTTAGGAGAATGTGTGTCTACTACGTTAATTGATTCCAAAGTTACCAAATCAATGAGCAGGTCATGCTATCAAACCATTACCATTTATGCGTAATTACGATTGTGAACCACGATGAGTAATTCGCCTCGTTTGACTGCGCCGCGTAAAGACAAAGACAGAAGGTCTATGTAAATCAGTCAATAAGCCTTGCCTTTCCCAACATTGTTAGGGATTGGTTTTTAGTCTAACCGTATGCAGCTGAATTAGTACAACATTATATATACCTACACCTACAACTGGTATCTACAACCTAGTAATGGTTAACCCGATACCCCTTCGGCAAGAAGTTCTGAGCAAGCGAACACTATTATATTTTCCCAATAATGTCTTCCATCCCTACATTTGAAAAAACTCCTACATTTCCTTATCTATTTATCGAAGACTGAAAAGGAATCCTGACTTACGAGTATATTGTTTTAACTCACCTGTAGGCTCCATGTTGTATTTGTAGGTGTCGCACATAACGAGGATGTGGTTGCCACGTCTGAAAGGGTCCTTGTAAATGGCACGGGGGCACAGGAATGTGTCAGAGTTGTGTCCGTCCGACTGCCCAGTAGAGCTGCCGTCGAAGTTCCAGATCGGCAGATCTGCAAAGAGATCCATCATTGAGACGGGGTTTCTACCAGACTATGGAGAGTGGAGAGGGTTATGAGTTTAGCAGTCATATGTACTTATGTGTGTATGGTTGTTCATCTGTTCCTTCGTAGCTTCCAAACTATTCATCAGCTTCGGGGTATGAGATATGACGCGACGTTGTATAACGTCACGTTTTAAATATGACGCGAGGCACAAAATACCCAACGGTAAAAGAAAAATATTTACAGATGGCATCGAGTAGGATTTTTTGAATATTATTAAGTACGCAAATTCCGAAAATATAAACTAATTTATTTTTCTGTAGTCGGCTTTTTATGACTTGCAGCTAGAACAGACACAAACGTATAGTGTGGAATTTAATTAAACTTATATGTAACATAACTATATAAAACGTAATTTACTGTGAACAACAACTTTCCAATGAACTAGGAATACTGAATGAAATCTATCGTAACATTTCTACGACTGCTTGTGGACAATATTGCTTTGAAACCTTTTAAGTTTTCATCAAAAAGTCCTTACTCCTAGAAGAGCGATGCTCACTCGGTAGATATTTAGCGTGATTTTCTGGATGAGACATATTTTTTGTGGTGTTTTACATAAATATGTATGGAGATTAATGTTTTTTTGGCAAAAAAAAATAAAGATAGAAGAATCAGAAAAACCATCTCCTTTTTACGCGACTGCGCGACGCACAGAAAGGTAAGTACCTAAATGTGTTTAATTGAAGTTTCATAGAGCAAACAAAAACAAAACACAAAATTAAATCGTATCTTGTTAGCCTGCAACAAACCATTGTGTTTTGTAAAAGAACACAACTTGTTTACAGATCAAAACAGCTCTTCCGAAGGCTGAACAGTTTACCTAAACTCTGCTAATTAGTTTGTTAATGAGGATGTAATAAAACACACCGGCTTCAATGGATGTGCCATGTTCCAACCAGTCATGTTTATTATGAGTCTTTATGAATTAAGCCGTGACCGAGTTTTCAGTTTCAGGATTAAATAAATTACAAACGACTAAAATAATTAATGATTTTAGGTACCCAACGCCAGATATAATTTAAAAAACAGGTGTTCAGATATCCATTTTATATCAAAGTAGATATTTGAATTCTACTAATTTAATTAATAAATTAATGTTTGCATGCGCAGCTGTTAAAAAACCCAGATTTTTCGTACATTTTTGCGAACGTTGCCGCGTTGCTTGAAAATTGGTAGAATTAGCACTCTAAATGTTGGCAATGAATAGTCTAATTTTACATAGTAATTCAGGACACTTACCCTTGGGTTGTTTAGGAATGAAGTTCAAGGTGCGATCTTTGCATCGCAAGTGCTCTCCAGATCCATCGATCCAGATGTATGTCGCCAGAATCTTGTCCGCGGGGATCGGGAGGTCATTGTACCTGCCCAGCAGGGTCTTGGATAGCACCGCATTGGGAGAGTTGGTGAGCACCGGGCCCGACAATATCTTCGGGTTATCTGTTCAATAAAAAATGCTTAGTTATTAATATTTTTTCTAAGTTTAAAACTGGATATAACAATCTTCATGGAGATGCGAAGTAATTTTTAATCACTCTTGACAATATTTGGTACCTTTAAAGAAATGTAGTTTCATGTGAAATCAACGCATGGACGCAACACAACACTGAATTCTACACTAAAAAACACCATCTTAGCACTTTTCAGTGATAACATAAAAACATATCTATCCAATTCTATTATATACATTACTGTCTAATCGGTCACTGTAACAATCAATCAATAGATACAACGTGGTGATTATAAACCTTATGATGTTCAGCAAAAAACTAAATGAAGGGAAAGGAGACGAGAGATAATAAATTAAAAGATACATAGGTAGTTAACTCCTCATGAGGTCACATGGTGTGAATAATAGTCGCGGTGAGGATAATATTCCATCCACAATAGAAACTGCCACCACGTTGTACCTACTTGATATTAATTCCCTTTGAACTAATTACGATAAACCTTGACTCCGGCTTAATCAAAAGTTCAACGAATGGACAAAAAGAATATTATGACAGATTAATGTATTTAATTAATGAGCAGTAGTAAAAGTAGGTCTATCATCAGGAGCTAGCCAGATTGCATAGCGTTGTTGAATAACGTTGGTAATCGGCAGCTATTTAGACAGTCATAAAAATACTTCTTTCATACTTATTTTCCAGGATTTCGGTTGAAAATACTACCCGTTTCGAGCGGCCGAGTTTGTATTTAAATTCCCAAATGTAATACAAGAGTCAAATACCTGCGTATTTTACTCACTGCAGGCTTATAAAAGTTTCAGGCCGTCTGAAACCCACTCTGGACCTAGTACCTTCTGAGGTAGTTAAACATGCAGTGGTTTTGTCAGCGAATGTCAAAATTGAGTACTTGCCTAAATAATGGAATACCGGTAATGAGTAGGTAGGTACAAATCTATCCACATTTTAGTAAATTAGCTTCTGCCAGAGGCGGTAAGGAAACATACCTACCCCCGGGATGAAAGTCTCCTTTGTCTTACGACATGCTCTACCCGTTTGCCAATGTTCATCTAAATCCGTTCATCCGTTAAGAGCTTACAAACATACAGACAGACTTCGCATTAATAATGGTAAGTATGAATGTACAAAAACTTAATTACTTAAGTAAGTAGGTAAATAATATTCTGACGTTGTAACAGATTTAGTTATTTTACAAATAATAAGTATCTACTGAAGTAGTGCTTACCTTCTATTTTCAAGTGAGCATCAGCCATCTTCACGCCTTTTTAAAAACGTATATATCTGTAACAACGAAAAAATCACATTAACTCCTGCTGTACACAACGATAAAAAATAATAAAGCTCAGCAAAATATAAATATGGATAATTATGACAGATGGTATAATAAGTATCCTGTTGTTTAGGAGGAAACGTGTAAATAACATCAGTTAATACCTATCATTAAAATTATTAAGAGGAAATCAACGGTCAGTTAAAATACCGAAACTATATATCCATAAATCAAAAAATTAATTCATTTCTTTTAACTTATAGATTACCTTCACTTTTAAGAAACTATAACTATATGCACAAATAGCGGCGGAAATATAATAACCTTGTAGGTAGTTATATTTTCGAGCCGTTTGGGGTTGAAACTATCGGGTCGTGGAGTCCGAGTGCTCATTACTTGTTTAAAGATTTGTCAAGACGCTTAGTTGACACTTCGCGTGACCCAAGGGCTGGCTTTTACCTCTGACAAAGGATAAGCATTGCCATACAACGTGGCAATGCTGCCAGCCTTTTGGGTACATTACCAGTGGCCTGCGATGCGGAGGAATTTTTCGACGCCATGTTTTAGATTACTTTTAGTTTTAGTTGAGTCTTTTATTTAAGTGTGTCCATAAATATAAAAAAATCACCAACTCTTAAACGGCTTAACCGATTTTTTTATTGTAGTTCAGAAAAAAAAAGTGTTACGATTAAATTATTTTTAAGATGGTACGAAGTTCACCGGGATTCCAATAAAACATGCTTTGATACGATTTTATTTACTAAGGTCGGTACATACGGTTAGTTTGATTTCTTAATAGGTAGGTATTTACATACATTTTCCTTGACATTTTGTGAGATTAGTCTTGTATATAAATGATAATTCTTCATAAAAGAAACATGTATTCGAGCCATTTATAGCTTTGTGTTTATGATTGTCATCTTTAATTTAAATACGGATGAATGAACATTTTAATAGTGATGTCATTTTTTTCCGGAAGCAACTTCCTTTCCGCATCTGGTCTGATTTATGGACTAAGAAAATTAAAACGTGGCATTTTTTAATATATGAATTATTCAAACGTCTAATTTGAATAAAAATAATTCTTCAATTTGGATTCTAACTCTTGATAGAGCTACATTTAGGTACCTGATTCCGAAACATAAACAGAAAAATCATTCAATTTCTAACGAAGCCAGTCTATAATGTTGTTTAGAACGTAACCTAAATTGTTTTGTATCTTAGGCAACAGTTACCTGTGCGTCTATGAAATAAACAGACCCTTGACATATAAGTAACGTTGGTAATTCTACGACATCGATTGGCGCGTTGCCCAAAGAGCGGTGACGCGGCGCGCGTATGGCTGCCCGACGCACGCCGCACGCAATACTATGTGCCCGCCGCGCGCCGCGACGACACGCAGGAGATTATAACAAATTGACGTCCATACAAGCAACTAGCGATAAAAGAAAATACGGGAAAACTGACTCACGTAGGTACCTACACGTATTTCGGTATCTACTTAATTGAAAAGAGCCTGGACGAAAATATTATTAACAGTTTTGTATAAGGCTTCGTAGAAACCAATTAAGAAAATTAGTTTCCCGATTTTCTTAAACGTTTAGTCTTTTGGCTCAAATACTAAATAATCTAAATACTCGCTACGTTCCCACTATAACATATCGCGTCACTGTACGTATACGTAAGCAAATAAACCAGGAATCTGCTACCGCCAATGAATCCTATTGGCAAATGTTTTGGATATAGGAAAATCCCCGTTTGCTCGGAAAATTTCTAAATACCTGCTGGCTTCTTCCACGATCTACGCTATTAGTACGCAAGCGATGATTTTGTTGATGAGCAGCGAAATCAAACAAGTTTGATATTCGACATAGTGATTGACATTTAGGGAGTTATTTAGAAGCGGAAACATAAAATCGAGTACCTACTATAGACAAAAAGAAACCCAAACAATCTTTTTCATACCATTATCACTTGGTAAATATCTCGGCCCGTTTCGTAACCCATAGATAGAAACCGAGGTTAAGTAATCCGATCGATAACATAATAGCCATTAGCATGAATTTGTTTGATAAACGCCGCAGCCTAAAGTTTGCGTCATTAATTCCTGATTAGGCTCCTACATTAGGCAGAGTGCTTTATATTATGATTATTACTTTACACGTTTACACACTGACTGACCGTGAAAAACTTTATGGGCACTTCTGTTAATTTTCCTTTTTTTCACCTAGACTACGACCCGACGAAAACTGACTACCTATGTAAATGATGTTAGTGTGAATCTTTTGAATAAAAATTTTGTGCATGATTAATTGTTCTTTTCCCGAAGTAAATATATTCATGAGTAACCAAATGCTTATTCATGACAACATTTAACAAATATTTGTTTCTTGGAAATCCAAGAACCAAACCATTTTCTTCCAGTTATTGCCAGTGTCACACTTCTGTCATTGTTTACTTACATTTAAATACATGTTACACTATGTTAAAAGCCCTTAATAAAATAGATTAGATGGTTATTGTGTGAGAACAATAAAGTTGATAGTTGATAACGATGCAACTATTATATAACAGGAACAATATACATCTAATGAGACAATAAAGTACGTAGTATATGTAGATGTCAGCGAGAATAATGGCTCGATGTAATAGAATAGCATTAGTGGCATGCGAACTAGATTATAATAGAAATAGCATATTGTTTACGTTTATCGTCCTCATTATTGTGAACGAGCAGGACAATCAAAGTGCCTTTTAGTCAATCACACATCGACATACTAAAATTATGAACATCAAGTTGCTACGCAATGCAAAACAGATGACTGTCAATGAGAGCAGTGTCCAAAAGGCTGGCACAGCCTTTGTATTTACTCCGTGGGCACAGCATTGCCATGTTGAATATAAATACTGATTTCTCGTCTGGGAAACGGGAAAAGTCAAACGGTTTACCAAACGTCATAAAGGAAATGCACACGAAATCCAAATCGTGACACGGGACACGGCACTATTTATAAAACATTCATCATTGCCGTTGCTGTTTTCAGTCACAATTTAGGTACAATACTTATGTACATCGATGTTTTCGTATCAGCCGTTATGTACCTACTGTCGTTATCAAGTGTTGACATTTTCCAAGTCTCTGTCAATATCTATGTGGGTTAATGTAATGGTTCAATTGTATATGCCGATGTGATGATAACTCAAGTGACGCAATTTTTCATTGTGAGAACGAATGCATTGCTGTCGAGGAGAGGTATTAAAAGATTAGTATGTGATAGTCGTTAATATGCTGTCCGTGGCTGCAGCACAATGGATCACGAGTCGGAGCGTGACATTTAACTGATTAGTGGCAACAAGTAGTATTGTTCTTCTCTGCCTACGAGTCACGTTGCGTTGGTATCTATGTGCTGCTCATGCGTAAGTACCCGGCAGTGATGGTCTCACAAAGGCGTTATGCGTTGGATTGACACCTCCGACATTAGTCAGTGTTTTGTAGAACAGCTGAGTTTTGTTTAGTATTTATTACACAGTTCTGAAGTCCTTGGCCTTGTCATTAAAGGAGGGCGATGACTGTTTCACGCAGCGCGCGAGTGTTTGGCCGCTGGGAGCGGAGTGCTCAGCTGATGCTCACATTGCTCGCGACCCGACGCCGACGCCGACGGCTGGATGCGTCTTTAGTATTTAGAACGTGTTTATATTCGTTTCACGTGTGGCAAAAAATATATGTTACGCGTGAATGTGCCGGCCGATGCCGATGCTACACAAATTAATATCTATGCTTGTTTCCGTAGTTACTTACAAGGAAAAATATATTACCGTCCATAATATTATTGACATTTACAGACGATTCCGTCTATAAGATCGAGACCATCGTTCGATTTAAATATGAACATATTTTCATACTGGTAGGCAACTGCCCTTTATTTGTCAGTTTTATCTTTTATAACCGCTGAAAAACGCTGTGTATCTTTCAGAATCCTCAAATAATGAGTCATACTCTTAGTACGTTTCCAAAGTCGTTGCTAACAAAGAAAATAACGCTGCCATAGATCCCCACGCACTTATTTAAAGATCGTAGATAAACGCGGCTTGTATAGATCAAGAATAATTCGGTCATTGATATCTATGCAGTTCAAATACCTTTGTTTTCGGTTCTCAGCAACATGATACTGCACATTGCAGTACCTAATTCTCGTATGATTCCGGAGTGTATTTATACATCTCAAGGTGGCTGCACTGTGGAAAACTTTAATGATTTAATGCAACATTCTTACGGCATTTCCCAATGAAATACGATCTAAATTATTTATGCACTTTGAGCTATCCTCGTTGACTCACCTATGTGCATACACGAACAAGGAAAGACGCTAACAACGACAACTATCAGGGGTACGATAATTACAATAGTCCTTGCACAAATTGAAATAGCCTTCTTTCAGAAATTGCAGTGGAAATGTAGCACGGAGCTGATAAGTAAAGCGCGAAATACGTGTAGTTTTTTTTTTCTTTTTCCTTATATCCGTCAATAAGTGGGTATGTCATTATTATCGTGTGTTATATAGGTCGAGAAACATATGAACTTACTTGGTCGTCCAACTCGTTTCGTCATGAACAAAACTGGAACTATCAAGTGTTTTTGCGAGACAACCGAATGGTCTTGACCCGAAGATATTACGCCGGAGCCGAAACACTGCGGTTCGATGCTTTATTGCATAGTAATTATTATGTTGTATTAATAACAGTTAAGAACATTGATATTTCTGACAGCGATCGAATGTTTAAATCTTCCGAGTTCTCTTCCTCCGATGTAGACGGAAGATTGTTTTGTCAAATAGTGATTCTAGTTTTCAGAATGTTATTAGGTATAAAGAGTTAATTTGTCTGGCTATAGTCGGAGTGTAATCTTCTATTAATAAGTATAAATAATCTTTGGAATTTAATCACCAATTTAGCCAATCGGCTATGTTATTAGAACTGAGCATAATATCTACAATAATAACGATAGCGAGAATATGATGCTTCGAAGGGTTATACTCTTTGAAGCGTTCGTTCGTAAATCGAATTATGAAACAACAGTTATTTTAGATTTTTAAACTTAAACGTTTGCGCGGGCCCTTGGACTGGTTTAGTTTTTTAGTCAATAAAAATAGAATTCGGTTATCAACGTCAGTTAGCCTAACAAGCAGTATATCATTGAGATTCATAGACTCATAGTATTATTCCGGGATGTAGTAGGTACATTAATTTCCATGTTCGTATAGGTACATTTACTGATATGTTAGTGTATATAATCGTATGTATAAGGTAAGTACCTAGTTGACAACATTCAATGCTTGGATTTAACTTGATTGAATATCAGATGTCATCGATAAGCGTAGTATCGAACCGAAGTACTGCGGACTTTCTTTTCACATAACTTACTCGTATGTGTCGTACGTCGTATCATCGTAGCGTTAATAATGCCCCTTAATCGTACCGAAGGAAACTAGATTAGTACTCGTAACGATTTGCGCAATAGTGATTGCATTTGTTTTTAGGTCAACAACGCTGGGACTGATAATATTCAAAACAAGAGTGTTAGTTAGAACGATACCACTGAGCACACCAGTCTCAGATTGCACGACTAGTTTTACCAAACGGATTTTTTTTGTCACAAGATCCAAGGACACTGCTGTATTTTAATTAAAAAATATTAATTCTAAAGTCGAGGTTACCGTAAACAAGAATGACGCAAATGTTTCCGGAACTCAGCGGCTAATAAACAGCTGAGCTGAGTGGGTAATTACCTTGCGTTTTAAATGGGTACTTTTTGTACCAGCGTTTTAAATTGGTACTTTTTGTACCAACGCGGCTTCGGGCGCACTACAAGGAACTCTGTACACGGAATTGTAGTTGGGTCAGACAGTTAAGTATAAATCTTTTTAAATTTTCAAGGTTACTTGCTCTTACCGTTACATAAAACATGGCCTATTATTTAAAGGAACAGATAAAAGAAAAATAAAATAACCGGAATTGTCTTTACAGAAAATTATAGCATGTTCATCTGCTACCTACAAGATGTTTCTTTTTTTCCAATGTCCAAAACAAGATGACATTCATAATTAATATTAATTACATAATTAAGTTATCGTACAAAATTAAAATATCGATCTATCTATTTACTATCATCATTCAATAGAACTATTTCTCACGTAAAGGTCCGACACTTCAAATAAATAATTACAAAACAATCTTCCGTCCTAGACTTAAGTAAACAATTAGAACAAATAGGTATTGTACTTACATACGTATAATTAACTGTTTTAAGTAATTAGTTGAAAAGCAATCACAATAAGAACTCATTAAGTAAGTGTAGTTGGGTAGTATAGGTGTCTTTAGGCATTTTTTGTTTAATCTGAGGAATTATTTAATTATGTTAGTACCTAGTTAGCACCTAAGTACATAGCACATTATCGTCTCCACTGAAGTGAAGAGTTCATTAAGACCTTTCTTTTTAATGCTAGTTTACTTTACACGTGTTTTTAAGTATCGATGTAAACATTAGGTACATGAGCAGATGAAGTTGCGCGGGTCAGCTAGCTATAATCATAAAACGGAAAGAATATAGAACGGAATGGAAGTATCTATCCTATATAGCTATTGTATAATGTCTAGTATATTTGTGTTCGTATTTACCATATAAATATAAAAATCAGAAATATAATATATATACTTACTTACTTAACTTGTTTATTATAATATATCTATGGTATTTACAAATGGACGCCAATGCCACTTCATTTTTCGTCCACCGTTTTCTATTCATGCTTTATTACCTATATTTATAAAAATACAGGTAGTACTTGAGTATATTTTACTGGCCTAACGATGCCAGCGTCCTTTCGTCCAATATTGAAATCATCTGAGAGTTGGAACATTTTTGTTTGGAATATTACTTACACTGTCGTGCATGGATGGCTTTGCCCTTGACACAGTTTGCTTTACGAAGGTATGTAGGTACTAGTCCCTTCGTCGCAGAATATTGTACTTAATAATAAGTTTCGGGCAAAATAGCAAACACAAACTTTTACAGACTTCATATATTTTAGTACGCAGATAAACAAATAGTTTCGGTGAAATGCCGAATGATCGGTGGCCGATCGCGAACGAGAATGAACTTAGGAACTAAGACGATCAATTAAAGGTTTTGGGCACAAAAATAAATTGGTTTAATTACCGGACGGACGGAGGAAGGAGTGATTCATTTATTTTCTTTGTTTTTATTGCTCGGGAGTTCCCTGAAGCGAACGCTCGTACGATAGCGCTCGTCAATGTGACTGAACTCTCGCCCGAACGAACTGAACACGTAGCGATCCACATCTGGCACATGTACACTTTTTATAAACCCATTTTATTACTCTTGAAAAACCTGGATTCAGAACTATTTTGAACTGTATGTACCTAACTATGTTGAAAAGTTTGTGTGGTATTGCATTGAGAGATCGCTTTCCGAGTCTTCGACGCTTTTGATGCTCCACCGCACCGTGAAAACTTTGAACAGGTACAAATCCTTCTATTGATAACTTTGCCTATCGGGGTTTTTGATTTGAGGATGAAAAATTTTGGACTAGGTACTTTTTCTAATTATCTTTAGTAAGTAAGTAAGTACCTACCTACTTTTTAAACTCTTACTGTGAGTGTGTGTTTGTGAGAGTGTCGTTAAGATTTAATCTTTTTAGGGTTCCGTACTCAAAGGGTAAAAACGGGACCCTATTACTAAGACTCCGCTGTCCGTCTGTCTGTCACCAGGCTGTACCTATCTCATGGACCGTGATAGCTAGACAGTTGAAATTTTCACAGATGATGTATTTCTGTTGCCGCTATAACATCAATTAATTAAATGAATTAGCTGAGTTTTTGTTAGTAGACAAAAGAAATCTGTCTCACTTTGTAAGATCGGTAGGTCTGACGTTTAACAATGAAGCTATGGCAATTTACGTGTTACTAGTTGTTGCACAAATGTGATGAACACTCCTCGTTTTTTACTCCACCAGCCTAGCGAATAGCTGGTATGTTTCAACACATGCCAATAACGATAAGCATCTATTTTAACACACATAACATCGCGCCTAAGATGCCCGATAGTGTAAGCAGGGCTACTAACTAGTGCCAACACATTACTTGAATCCACTTTTGGCATAGTGCGATGGCTTCCAAGTTCCTGTAGTGACGTTCTATGGTGGATTGTCGCAGCCAAGCACTATCTACTAATAACACAGTGACTCTGTCCTCCATCGATTATTTTGACTTTTTATCAGCTACTAACACCCTACATGTTTTTATTTCACTCTCCGCTCGACAAACATGAGGTGCCGATAAACATGTACCTACCTATCGTTTAATATTCAACTTTAAACAGCAATAAATGCCCGCAACTACGATGAAGTAAAATGCAAACAAAGAACTTAAGGGCTGCATTTCAAAACATTACGAACTAAGTACATAGAAACTTATTAATAGACATGCTAATGGGCTAACCGTTGTTGTTTTCTGTAAGTAACTAAGTACTCGTAGTTAAGAGTTCCACTCCGAAACGTTTGCTCGCTCCTTGTTTACATCGTTACTCAGTAATTTACCATATAGACGAAACTACTTTTATTGCGCTGCTAATATTACATTCGACGTAGAATTATCGAAACTTGTAGCCAAAATATGTTTTACGACATCATAAAACGTCTCCACTTTTTTTAATTAAAACGTTTTAGTTCAGAAAGTTCGTGTACCTATCACAACTTTTATAAGTTACAATACAACTGGCGAGTCTTTAAATAATTACAGTCCTATAACATTTAGTCAGGTTTCAGTTGTCTTACTACCAGTTACTGAGATCCAGTTTTCTCCGAACGAACCCGAACCAGTTGTTGATAAAACTTTTTTTCTGACATAAAACTCATGTAAATTACAACTTAGTGGTTATAAATAAACGTGGGTGTAAGTATAAGAGTAGTTACGAGTTGAAATCTTAATATGTTATATAAATTTGAGACACTTCGACTGAGCTTGATTTCTTTTAGTAATTTCGCCATGTTAAAGTTCGCAAAGCAGGCAGGGTAGACCGCGAGCGCATTTGGTGTCAACTACAAATATTTTGGTCGGAGCTGATGCAATTCGCACTGCTGCCGGATGAGGTGGTGCGCGTGCACCGCGCGTGCACGTGCTGGCGGGGAGTTTCCACCGGCACGAGCACTGCGCGCACCTCCACACTACATGCACACCGAACGCACTCCGATACATAAAAAAAAATCCTAAACCCTTTCACATTAATAAATATTTTTTTACAGTACCTTATGCAAATCCCTTGACGCGAACGCTGCGTAACGCGCGCGAACGAGCGAAGTGTTGTTCGAGTACGATGTATCGGTACGCTCAACTGACTCGATCGCTTCGCTTAGCGATCTAAGGATTGACTGGCGTTCCGGCGAAGTGCTGGTGAATATATGCGCGCGCATCTCCCCGCGGCTGCGCCGTGGTGGGAGCACGCCGCTGCGTACAAATGTGCACGCGAAGCACGCTATCCTATTCCTTAGGATGTACAGCATAGGTTATAAAATGGAACGACGCGCTCTTGCCCATATATTGTTAGTACTGCATGTCAAACTGTCACCAATTCATTCACGGCCTAGCGGCCTATGCCGCGAGGGAGCCACCGTGTTCCCACCCATAGTTAGGTCTTCCCGCTCAAGGTACATTCATTTGAATTGGGTCGTTACGGACAGGTAATGGAGCGCAGTTTAAAACTTTTGAAACTTTGTTACGCAGAGTTTTGCTGCATTTCAGTAAATGTTTACGGTATGGTAGCTTCACTAGATCCACTTTGAGCATAGTTTAGATGTTCTGAAGTATCTGATGGTACGATTTGTAATAATCATCGGAATACGGGGATCACATGCAGCAATTACTATGAAATAATAACTGAGGTAGGTACTTAACGTTAATCTGGATTTCAAAGAAACCAATTCGATATTTAAGTAGCTTATAAGTAGGTACTTACCTTCATCAACATAAACTTGAAATTAGGTACCTAAGTATTACTTTTAAGTCACATAAAGAAAACTCGTTAAGTACCTAACACATTTAGCTAATTTAAAAAACTTCAAACAAAAGAAATAAAGAAGTTTCGGAATGAATATTGCTAATCTGGTACCTAATAAAAAGACTACAATAATCTCTGTAAACGAGATTGTCGGCTGAATTTTGTATTGCCATGCTCAGCTGTAATGAAAAAATACACAATGTAAGTAGTCATACAAAATGTACTAGACAACTCAGATAGTTCCCAGTAGGTATACAACGGAAACAGATATTTTGTTTACCATAAATACGGAACACTGCACATTACAAATATGGCCAGTAAAATTGACACACATAAAATGTTCCTGAAATAATGTTGCGCAATATCCGGTGTATATAGGGCACAAGAGCAACTAACAAGTACATGTGAAAACTTGAAGTGCTGTCCACTTTAAAATGTCTTACAGTGTAACGACATATTTTAATGACGACATTTCAGCTAGATGAATACGAGGCGTCTTTCAGTAGATTTTCCAGAAAAGTGTATGAGTTGTCCGAAAAATACTAGAGGCAGACGGAAAAAAAATAAAGTACTAACAGAAAAGGTTCGTGTTAGTTGTGCTTTTTTGTAGACGTATTAATTAAGGAGAAAAACACTTTATTAGAACGTTTTTTTTGCCATTTCCCATGTTCTGCCTGAAATTAACTCCCAGAATTATGAAGAAATTGTAAATTCAGTGCGATGTTATATTGTGCCATGTTGCTCTAAATAAAATATTGCATAATAAATTGCTAAAGGAAAAATGGTTAATTTCGCCTTTAGAATTTCTATTACTGCAAAGTCCATAAAAGTAGAACATTCACCAAACGTTAAAGTCGCCAACAAAGAGTTGCGGCTTATACCAAGAAGTCTACACAATTTTCCCAATGGCACGTACCCAAACAAAGGGATGAAAGAAAATATTGACTACAATAACAATAGAAAAACCCCTAAGGTTACGTAACAAATATTAATGCTATTCCTCATTGCCAGTCCGGCAAATCTCTTGCCTATTTCTACTGAATATGAAGATCATTATTTTAAAGTAAAAAATAATAATTTACATAAACAACTTTTCACACCACCTGATCGAAAACGTCAAATTATATGTCATGCCAACCTAACCTAAAGTGAGTCATTTTTGGCCGGTGGCACAGCCGGGCAATAATATTGTACTGGATTTCATTATAACCCGCTGGTCAATAATGTGATTTAAATTTGGAACCTCATCTGTCTGCTCAATTGGCGGTATATTAGGTACTTACAACGCCTTCTGTCTCTGTCTCTCTCTTTCTGTTCCAGAAAGAGGAAAGATATTCTCGATACTCTTACTACTGCTTAGGGATGATATTCTCGAATTTCTACAAAATCATAAGGATTGACCAGGGTCCAGGATTGAAGACAATATTATAAGAATAATTGGTTATGTACGGATTATTGTATAGAAGGATAAGAATAACACTTAAAACCCATTTATAGTCGATTTATTAATTTAAAAACTATTTTCTCGAGCATCTCCTATGACGTTCTAAATTCAAATTGCATACAGCCAAGCGTCCGAACCCATTCTACCAGCTGATATAAAGCTCTGTATAAAGCATTGTGTACACATAAATTGTATTAGGTTGCTAACAATAGGCCTGCACATATTTACTTACCCACAGGAAAGTAAAAAAAAAACGAAAATCGAGTTGGTCGTGGCCGCTATGTGGTAGGTATACCGAGTGGAATGCAAAAAAGGCGCGAATATTGCAAAATCGTATGGTATTAAACTAACTTTTTTTAAGTAGGTATACTGACAGTATAGTTCTAAGTACATGTCTCTACTTAGTGTTTGTAAATTTAAAATACTTTGTTTTTCGTATTATGGCTTCTTATTTTCTCACAGGAGGTGTGAAAAGTAGAGTATCCTCCTCGGGGATAAAGGTGTCTTTGCCTTGGGCTAGCTTGAATCCCTCGCTGCATTCAGGATTCTTGTATTAACTCCCTCGCTTCGCTCGTGAGTTAAACTCTAAACTCCCTCGCTACGCTCGGGAGTTAACTCCCGAATCCTTCATTGCGTTCGAGATTCAATATGACGCCCGTGACACAAGACACTGCTTTATCCCCTGGGTGCATAATCTACTATAAATATTAACTATTTATACTGAACCTTACTACGTAGGTACATAATAAAAAAACTAAATACACTAAAGCGTAGAAGTGCCTACTCCTACACATCGCTGTCATCTGGTAACGTGCCCAGAAGACTGGCAGTATTGACATTCAACATAGTAATGCTAATGCTTTATTTCTTTTCTGCATAAATAATTTTATTATGAACTTACATAGTTCACAAGTGCGACTGCTCAATTTTCTTCGACTGTAAATATACTGATGCAGGCACTTAGGTGCCTTAGCGTGCAGTGGCGGATCCAGGATTTTCGTTTGGCCTTACCACAAAAAGCACATTTAATTTTATTTTGCTTAACGCTTATCAAGCCTCCTTAGATTC
This sequence comes from Melanchra persicariae, assembly GCA_947386135.1. Lineage (NCBI taxonomy): Eukaryota > Metazoa > Arthropoda > Insecta > Lepidoptera > Noctuidae > Melanchra > Melanchra persicariae. The sequence goes on along the minus strand of OX376643.1, from coordinate 11,016,274 downwards.
GTTTTGGCAAAATTCCTCAATGACTTCGTTAGGTTGTAAACTACCTAGAGGAGGCATGAGCCCCTTAGCCCGCCCCCCGGATCCGCCATTGTTAGCGTGCACTATCAGTCTATCATTATCACCAACAGGATAATTGGCATCATACGGAATAATGGACTCAAGACATAATTGGCTATACGAGTAACGCACAGCCAAAACCGAAAGTGATCAATGACGAGGGATTTTTTAAACACCATCTCTAAAAGTGGTTTCATTTGAGTATAAAGTTGTGATCCGGTGGAACAATAACAATACAGCAACAACAATAATAATAATAAAAGAGCCTGCATGGTTTGCTCTTTCATGTTAAGCACCGCTTGCCGAAGTTGGTCCGTGGATGGGTGACCAGTTGGTACTGGCTGTCATTTGTACATCTTTGACAGTTATTACGGGTAGTCAGAATCCAAATATTAACCTTGCTGAGGGGTGGCATCATTATCTGCCTAGCCTTTTACCCAATCCCGGATTCAGCTGGATAACAGTATTTTACGTGGAGCGGCTGCCTACCAGACCTCCACAACCTGTTAACTGGCTAACATGGTACTTCTTGGCAAGACTGGAGCCAGATTTTCTGCTTCTGACAATCCGTAACGAATGTCAAAGATCTTCAAATGACAACCGGGACCAACGGATTAACGTGCTTTCCGAGGCGCGGAGAATCTCGGTATGTTAAAATGGTCACCCATCCACAGACCGACCCCGGCAAGCATTGCTTAACCTTGAAGATCAAGACCAGTGCGGCTGTTATTATTTAGCCAAGAGCTCCTCTGCCAAGGGGTGTCGTGTTACCCAATTACTGGGTTGTGGGAGTCATATAGGCAGCCTTTCTTTTTTAAATACTGGTACTCAGTTTCATCCAGTCAGACTCAAGACAACACAAGTCCACACCAACATAGTTGGGAAAAGGCTAGTAACAAGACTCTAGTGCCGCTTGATTGCAACGTCCGTTTGTTACAGACAGCTGTCTCCAGTACTGCCGTATTGAGGATAAATTAACAATAACAGAACATCTACCTTCGAAAACGTTAGAAATTGAGATGTTATGACTGCGTACGTATAATGTTTAATATCATTCAATTCGAAGGTCGATAGTTACATATAACAAACAGGAGACAGCAGGAGACTAATATCTTCTTTAAACTTTTGTCAAAGAGAAATTACCAGTGTTTTGTCATCTTTGTTTTGTAGATCTGAGTACCACTTCAACAAATGTTTACCTAAGCAACGCGGCAACGTTCGCATTCGCATGATAGTCGCAATCTGACAAAAAAGTATGGACATTGAGGCTTTTCTGACAGATTGCTACTGAGATGCGAATGAGTAGAATTGGTCCTCTGTGGCATATGAGGACATTATTATGTTTGTCTTATCTTACCCTGTAAGGTTAACTTAATTACTTATTAATTATTCTAGTACAGCAACCTGCAACAAGTAAAGATTACTACAACATTAGGTAGGTAGATACTATTGAAAACTTTTGCAGAAAACTAAAACCCATCCGTGCTCCTCCTAGTGCCTTTTGCGTTCCAGGGCCGCCGTAACTCTTTCGAACAAAGTCCGCAACCCTGGCCGAGAAAAGGTAATCCTGCCTACAGTATACAGGGTGTTCCAGAAAGGTGTGGCCATATTTAAGGGTGATGTTGGGTAGCTGCTGTCAAAACATAAAAACTGTTTTTTTTTTAAATATGACAAGAAAAAACGACTAAAAACTTTCGAAGAAATAACTTGAAAGTGTGTATGAAATGCCGTACGGCGTTAACGCTTTTATGGAGAAATTAAATTATTGAGGTTAATAATTAGTAGGTACCTAGTTAACCTAGGGGCCCGACTAGAACAAGAATGTGCACCTGTGTGTGCGAAACCAGTTTGCCCCAAAATAAGTCTAGTCCATCTCCCCACGTCACAGCTGGTCGTCCCTTACCTATAAAGCTCCGTGCGTTTAGTAGTGTGGTTGTATTGTTTTAGGTATCGTTGAGTAGAGGACATGAAAGAAAACATTAAACACGCCATTGATGTTGTTTTAAGCAAAACAGTAAGATTCAGAAAGGCAGCGCAACAATACGGCATTCTTCATGATTTTGTCGTGTGAACGAAATAAAGAAATGTTACACTTTTATGCACATTAAGGTACTTTAAGATATTTTTCAGTATCTTCTGCCAAACAATGTAGAAAAAACACAAATACCACTATTATATATTATGTAATACTATGGGGTATTTGTGATATTACATATTTACGCTTTTTCTAGACTGTTTTAATTTTTAGGGTTCCGTGCCCAAAGAGTAAAAACGGGACCCTATTACTAAGACTCCGCTGTCCGTCTGTCTGTCTGTCTGTCTACCTGTCCGTCCGTCTGTCACCGGGCTATAATAATATCTCATGAACCGTAATAGCCAGACAGTTGAAATTTTCACAGACGATGTATTTCTGTTACTGCTATAATAACAAATACTATAAACAGAATAAAGTAAATATTTAAGTTGTGTTCCCATACAACAAACGTGATTTATTGGCTCGCAATTAAAATTTTCTTACGTCCGAAATAGTTGCTCAATGGGTCTGTCACATCTAGACGTTAAGGCCCAAAATAACTTGAAATTGAGATATCTGAACCTCTCTAGGTGCATTACAAAATTTGCTACGTTAGTTGTATAAGTTAAGCTCAACAGTGTTAGCAGGTAGGGTGAAGCAGCCGGGGGCATATTTATTCGTTCTGTCTGGTCTGAGGAAAATGAATAGAAACTACAAATCTCAGACAATACTACATTCATTGTATGATTTCGTGTTATATTTTACCCGACTGCGTCAGAAGGAGGGTAATGTTTTTCGAGCTTATGTATGTATGTATGTCCATTTCTTTGGCACGCCCTACAGCCCAAACGGCTGAACGGATTTTGACTTATGAGGTGTCGTTGAATTCATTTAAAATGTAGGAAATAAAAAAATTACTGTCAAAAACCCGACCGCTAAAAACGACAAAAAAGTTCCAAACAAGTCCCTTTTCAAGCAGTCTGATGCAGTTCATCAGACAAAAGGGACTTGTTTGGAACTTTTTAGTCGTTTTTGGCGGTCGGGTTTTTTGACATCCATTTTTTTTATCAACATAAGTAGTCATATGAACATTTTTAATATTCAAAAAATAAACTCGCAAGCAATAAACTGGAATCACTTCATAGCGCGTTGCTTAAATTATTTTTTTACAATTTGTATGCAATGAGCCATAAATTGTGGTACATCATTTGTAAAGTAATTTTGTTAGCTTTCAACGTCATAACAGAGGGCCAATTCTACTAATTTTTAAGTAATTTTCGCCTTCGCTTGTCAGTTGCAATCTGTCAAAAGAGCCTTAATAACGAATCCCAACGTTGCTTAAAAAGGAGACGGAACCGCTGTCATATAATCTTGGGCCTAGATGTAAGGATGAGAGTGGTGTCAATATATTATCAGTGAGCAGAGATAGAAGAGATTTAGTATAATATTGCGCCTTCAATACAACATGAAACGGAACAATGCCCGAAAAAAAGTTTTTACTAAAAAAATACACTGGCCTGTAGCATCAACCTATCTTTTTTAAATATCTTTGTGAGGAGGTATATATGTCGTGTCATAAATAAGTTCTGTCATTATGATTTGTCAGTGTTCATCAACAACAATTAATTTTCTGTCAACCAAACTGCTGTTTGACATAAAAACAATAAATCAACCTTTCTAAAGAATACGTCATTAAACTGCTAAGAAAGCAACATTATTGCAGGTTATTCGTGACCTAAACTGTTTTTTAGATAACACGTCTTCTAGACTAAATTGTGCAATTTTTTTTTGTATTTTGAAATAGAAAATATACTTAAAAACTATTTTTTTTAAACCAAATCTCAACTCTTTACATTTGGGCCCATTAGTTTCCGTCTCCTTTGTAGAATTGGCACTCATATCATAACCAAAGATTATATTATTATATACCTTATGTCATGGAACGTAAAAACAAAAGACATCAATTTTTAAAACAAAACACCATATTGTCTGGTAGTCCTGAAACCCCATAAAAAGTAGGCGTTTACGAAAATTGGTCATCAGCCTGATGTTTCACGACACTGGAAACACTGAAGCTAAAAGAAAATGGATACCACACAGAAAGAAGCCGCTGAAGTTGTCATCCTAATCCAGCAAGGGTTATCTCAGCGTATTATCGCTAGACAGCTTCATCTGAGTCAGTCTTGTGTCTCGAAGGTATACAAGAGGTTCAGGGAGACTGGAAACTTAGACCAGAGACCAGGATCTGAACGACAGCGATGCACTTCGGTGTGAGATGACTGATTTATTGTATTCTCTCCGAAAGCGACACCTGATCGGCGTGGACGTCCAGCCGCTCACAGAAGTTCGATGGCGGGCTGTCAGCAAGAGAACAGTGAGGTGAAGTCTCTCTGAAAACTGCTTTAGTCGAAGAGTGGCGGAAACTCATTCCATGAAAAACTGTTTAAAGGCAGTCATTAGGGTCAGAGGAGGTAACACAAAATATTATGGGGTAAATAACATAAATTGTAAATACATTTATTTTTATCTTTTCATATTACTTCTTAGTAATTTAGACGTCCACAGTATTGACCTTATGCAATAATTACCTAAATCTGTTTATTTCATTTGAAAGCTAACAAAATTACCTTCCAAAGGATATACTATATCACAATCCATAGTTCATTGCAAAGAAATTAAAAATAATGTTTTGAGCATCGCGCGATGAAGTGATTCCAGTTTATTGCTTGCGAGTGTAGTTTCATTCCGCCTCGTAAATGCATACCTACATGGATATAATTTCTGTTCTAATGATACATAAGTGTCACTTTCGTGGAGTACAAAGCGTCGGGAAAATGCAAGGCGATGACGCTTTCCATTTATCGTTACAGTACCTATAAATTATCAGGTCCATATTTAATGCGCAGCACTCACGAACGGCAATTACGGTAAATAGACTACACAACATCGGAACACTGTAGGTGGTAAAATGATATACGGTTTTAATGCCGTTATTGTCGTTGACATTGGTTCACCTCAGATTCTTTATAGCCGGTCGATTGTGAAACTTTTGTGGAGTGAGCTGTCAACCCTAGCATCAATTAGAACTGCACATAAGCTTTCAACATTGATCACACTCACGCATTCACAGATTGTTACAGAATAGGGCACTGGTATACAATTAAGTGGACTACATAGATACAGTTATGTATAAATTTAACTACTAGAGGTTCCAGTGCCTATTTTAAACCGCCACAGGGGACACATAAGTGTTTAGCGCATCCTGCCCTGGTTAGTTCTTTGCTGACTAGTTATTTATATTTTCATGACGGCATTAACTTTACTTTTACATACCTATATATTATGTGGTTACTACTAGAGAAGAAGAAGAAGAAGTATCATAGTCATCATTCTGCTAGAGAGTAAAAATAATTATTTTTACTCTCTAGCAGAATGAAAGAAAAGCAACAAAACGACTATTTAATAAAGTAAAAAAACAAGTTTTTTAGCGGTCTGATGTAGTTTGTGGCGTTTACTGCATTTGACTGATTGAAAAGTGATTTTTAGGGTTCCGTACCCAAAGGATAAAAACGGGACCCTATTACTAAGACTCAGCTGTCAGTCTGGCGTCCGTCCGTCCGTCTGTCACCAGGCTGTATCTCAAGAACCGTGATAGCTAGACCGTTGAAATTTTCACAGATGATGTATTTCTGTTGCCGCTATAACAACAAATACTAAAAAACCGAATAAAATAAATATTTAAGGAGGCTCCCATACAACAAGCGTGATTGTTTTGCTCGATATTGATAACGGCAACAGGTAGACGCTTGAAATATTCACAGGATATTTAGTTATACATTCACTTTAAAAATAAATATATTTAAATTAAAATAAAACAAATATTTATAAACAACAAACGTGATCTTTTTGCCGTTTTTTTTTATAGATAATGGTACGGAACCCTCCGTGCGCGAGTCAGACTCGCACTTGGCCGGTTTTTATTGAATCGGTTGTTTCGGATGTTCGTTTTTTTGCAAAGAGTCACTACTTATTTTTTTATTTTGAAAATGTTTCTTTATTGTATAAAAGATACAGAACACCACCCTTAAATATGACCACGCATTTCTGGAACACCCTGAATACTTATGAGTCCGGTCGATGTGGTAACTCTTGGAGGAGGCCTGTGTCCTCGTTGGACATCTTTCAGCTGATATGCTGAAGATTAGATACTTATTACGTTTGGACCTGTTCTACTCCATTCTACGTCTCTCAACCAACCACTCTTAATTTCTCACATCATTCTTTCGGTAACCTGATACTATACAATATTTATTTTATATTATTTTATTGCTGCGACTTCTTGTAATTTATTGATTTCAAATCTGAGTTTACGTTATAAGTACCGAACAATAGGTTTCCATTGTAAATGATTTGTTATGGATTCTCTTTGTTCTTTATAGACTGTAAACCTTACACAAGAATGGTGTATTTTCATAATTTTCGTCTTTCAAGCAGGTTGTAGTTTTTATAAAGTTGGGCCTTTGTGTGGTGAGGTTGGCACACTTCTTGTGCATTTCAAGGTTTAGCTAAGTTTTTAATAACATAGTATAATATCACTCCTCTAAGTTAAGGCTCTTTGCCTAATATAACCTAATATAACTTTGACCTCCGAGTTTATTTCGGTGTTTCTTCTCAGGGTAGTCAGCTAGGAAACACCGGCCTCATCAAGCTTAAAATTACCAAAAAACATTGACGTGTAAAAGTTTTATGTTTAGCCTACTTACAAAATAAATATCATATATCATTTAATTTACCCTAATTCAAAAATCTTTCTTCAGCACCGGGCCCGCAGCAATGCATACGGGACCAGTGCATCAGAAAAGGGCAGTCTGGCCTCTCCATAATAACCTTCAGGATGCTGTTGGAGCCTCCACGCATCCCACGCATTAGGGATGCCGTTCTTTTGCGCATGACAGCCTCGAAACTATCTATGCGAGCCTCGGCAAACATGCCCGAAGCACTGCAGAACCGTGGAAGCCCCACCAGCACCCGAAAAGCATTGTTGTATTGAATGCGGAGGGCGTTGTAGGCCCTCCGCGTATATCTGACCCACAGGCTGCAGGTGTAGAAAGTCTGGCAGTATGCCTTAAATAGCGTGATTTTCACCTCTTTAGTACACCTTGCGAACCTGCGGGCCAGCATATTACAACGAACCGACAACGCCCTTCGCTCTCTTTCTATATCCTCATCATCAAACAGGTTCTCGGTCAAAATGTGCCCAAGGTACCTGAAAAGAGACACTCTTTTAAGTGCCACCCCATACAAGAAGACAGGAGGGACCGTCGCTGGCCTTCTGGAACCTACACGAAACACCATAACCTATTATAAAAGATTATTAGATTTATTTATCCTTATAAAATATTAATTAGGATTACTATCAACCGGGTTCAACTATCATTTGACATAAAGAAACCCAGTCAAATCACGACTGAACATTCCAGTCCACCCTTCCCGTTCGCTCAAGGCCAGGGTCTCAATGAGAAAATGACGAGTCCCCTCCCAAGACGTGATTGCTACAAGCGTGGGTCGACCTCGACCCTCGCCACTCGTTTGACGAGCCCCTGCAATCATGCCATCAGCTGTCCCGGTTCCACTACATATATAGTCCTCTTCACCGTATCCGGCGACAGCGACCCAGACTAGTTCTCATTCCTTTCGTGAGCTCTCTGATGACTGGCAAAGCCAAATTTGGTCTTAAAAACCCGGTCACACCGTGTACAGAAGAGCTGATTAGCGTCGTTGTATGTGTAGTTGTATGAAGGTTTTGGGCGATTTTTGCGTATTTGGCGTTTCTTGTCCAGTTTTTCGAGACGATTGGTTTCAAAACATTCAGTTGCTTTGTGGACTGAAGTGCGCCATCTTCCTCAGTTTCCGGCAAGCTCCTGCCACCTATCAACGGGTATGCCACAAGTCGTAAGGTGACGTTTGAGAACGTCTGTGTAGCGCAGGTATTGCCCACCCCGTGCACGTTTTCCTAAGGCAAGCTCTGAGTAGAAAACGGTTTTAGGTAGTCTGTTGGTATCCATGCGTTGTATATGACTACACCATCTCAGTTGGTTCGGTTGCTAAATTTGTTTTGTTTTAGTATGTCGATAGTTGCCACTCCCCTTTAAAATATACCTAAACTTCGTAAGAAACTGATCTTATTTTTTACACCACCTGCAAGAAAACGTCAAATTATAAGTCATGCAAACCTAACCTAAATTACGTCATTATTGCCCGCGACGGCGCGGCGCTAGTCTCTTTATGGCTTGAGCACAATTTTCTTACAGTAGGTATGAAAAGTATGCTCCTAAAAGTTTTGAGGATCACGATAGATGTCGATTCCGAGGGGCTTTGTGATTTTGTAATTAGTATTTGTATTTTAAATACAAATATTTAAAATACTGTATTTTGTATTTTATATTTCGACTTAAAAGTAGTTTGTTTTTCGTATTAATACATGCGAGACAGTTTTGTAATTTGTATTTCAATTGAATGCAAAGCATCTATTTTACCATCCAGTTCACAGAGCTACACAGGGCACTTAACTGTAGGTCAGTCAAACCGCCTACGATATGCACAAAAGTTATTTTCCGTCACAATGTGACGAATAGCATCCGTAGCTGCGTTGCCTCGGGCCGATACGTATGTCAAATGCGTCATTTTTTTTCATACAAAATGTTTTCCACACAAAGCCTGTTTTTATTTCGTGTTGTTGTAGTGGCCGAGTGACGTTGGCTAGTTGGTAGTAGTAAGCGGATACAAATTGGTTGTTTTGAATTTCATATTTTTGTTGGGCAGGAAAAATAGTTCGTAAATAAATAGTAAATAAACTTGTGTACTTTTTCGGTCTCGTTTGAAGATTATCATGACTTAAAACTAAACAAAATTAAATTAACTGAATTTGATTATAATTTATTCGTATCTACTACGATACTTATAATTTCAACTCAAGTTATTCTTCATAGGATAAGGCAAAAAGGAGTTGAAAAGGCTACGGTACAGATTTTGTAGATATGGTCATTGAATATGCAAAATCATTTTAACAACGTTAAAATCATCCACAAAAATTAGTCTGGAATATCGTATTTATTATCTTGAAAAAGGAACTGCAAAATCTTTTAATATTATTTTTAGAACCCGGTTTTCTAATGTACTTTAATACAAATAAGCGCGCGAGTATTAACTTATGTTTCATGCCTGAAACATAATTATTAGTTGTTGTTGTGGATAATGTTTTCAAAATTATATTGCGTTCGGCTTTTTATAACCTAGGTTCTAAAGATTATCAATGTTAATCTTACGGCAATTGTATTATTTACAAGCCTATCGGAAAATAGGTGTGAACACATGGCACGCTTTCAGCGCCAGTCCATGACTCAATCAAAAGAATTTATTGTTTTGTTATCTTCACTTTGGTAGGTGGTAAGAAGTAGGTAGGACACCAATAACATTGGGTTAAAAACAAAATTTACACGATAAGTATTTGTGAGTAGTTTAGCTGCAGTTTTTCGGTCAAGGAGAGATGATTACTAGAAAGGTCGATGGCAGGCGACCGAGGAATCACAGTCCACTATAGATAGTCGGACTAAATTCGGTCATACCTGAACACAAAATACCACGAAGCAATTCACAATTCCAAGGCTAGGCATAGATGGCGACACATCGTCAAGTAAAAAACTTCACGTTGTGTTCATGACTAAACATGGTCGTGATTCCACGACCCTTAGTAATGAGGGTAGTGAATACAACGCGAGGAGGAGGTGGAATTACAATCCACTCCAATAAATTCTGTACATTATGTCCATTTGCCTATTAATAGACAACAATTTATTGAAGTCATCATTTTTGACCACCTTAGATGTCGCAGCCAACTAGCATAATCAGCGTTTCATTAAAAACCTAGCCTTTTCATTAAACTGCGCCGATTTTTCAAGTGACATCTTTGTTTCAATATCGTTTAATGACTTGCCCATGTCACTTATGTCGCTGATTAAACGGCGCAGTTAAATGAAAAGGCTAGGCTTAATGAAACGGCTGATTAAGCTAGCTGGTTGCAACAGAGACACATCGATTTAAAGTGATTCCAGATTGCATTCGTTCTGAAATCGAGAATGTCGGTCCAAGAGGTTGCACTCTACATCCGAACTCCTCCCGTACCAGTTAATTACATTTTCATTTCGGATAGAATTTCGGATGCAGTCGGATGCAGTGCAGAACCGCTTTTACTTCTGTTCCTCGAAAAGCACGAAACGTCCCAGCGGTCTATGATAGTCGCTACAACTAGTCTTCTGACAACCCGACGGTCGGACCCCAGGTGTCTGACCCATATTGTCCTGTAACAGACTTTTGAAGCCAGGTACCTATCCATATAAAATATTCCTCAGTATGGGTCGGCTTTGTGTCCTGTACTTTGCGGCTGTTTCAATATTCAGGTATACGCGCCTGACTGCGTGCCTACCTATGCGGCTATGTGGACGAAATCTGTACGTATCCATAGAACAGTTCCCATATGAAATGTTTCTTTTTGATAAGGGAACTGTTTGGAACATTTCACAACAACACAATATAATAATATCTCCATTTCCATCGGGCTTGACAACTGGACTGGTAATTGTAATAAGCTACATTTATATTATTATAATTAGAGCAAACAAATGTGAACAGATAAACACGGGGTCAACTGTTTTTCTTGCATTATTTATGTATAACACACAAATAAATTTTCTAGTAAACGGGAAAAGTTCTACTACATCTGTGAAACGCTTATCAAACAAAAAAACCCTCTAATTATAATTTCTCATACGATCAAAGTTGTACCAAATTATGAAAATCGCTGCATATTGAGTCGTTCCCGTGGCTCTTAAACTGATTTAAACTTTAAATTACTACGTAAACTGTCCCAGACTACCAGTCACCATGCAAGAGAGAGAACCGCACATTTTTTCAAAGTTTTATCTATACTTACCTAAATAAAATTTAAAAATAGTTATTTACGAGTACAATTATTATTTCTTTCTACTATCGCATTATTTGTGTAATTTTCATTATAATACTGAACCAGTCTGGAACATACTTAAATATAATTTAAAAAGATCAAAATTTAGGTCAAGGGTCAGACGCAGGTCACATTCACGAGTGAGACCGTCCACGCTGCTTTCTGCATAAAGATACCACTTTTTGCGAAATTTTTCCGTGAACTGGTGAGCTTTACATTTGGCAATAAACCGAGTAATTCCTATATAATACTGAACTAATGTATTATGATAAGAGTTCTACTCCTATTAGCTAGCTTATTATAGTTACTCAACCTCATTCGGTTCAAACGATTTTAACTTTCTTTTTAGAAGCAGGATCGATTGGCATAGTAAAAGTTTTTGTGCCAAATGTGGAAATTTTAAATGCAATTAAGGACGGCGGAATTTAGAGACAATCTCTTTAGAACTTTTTCCTGTAATTATACCAGTTTATATATATACCTGGGCTTCACTACCCTGTCTCAAATATCCATCTTGCAACATGTACGTGAATCCGGAAGGTATCTACAGAATACAACATGTACATGACCGCAGATTAACTTTATTACTGTTTATGTTAAAAACGAGCCAAAACCAGTGGTAGTGTAGCGCGTGTACAATGATAAACAGTAATTAATAAAATCAGTCCCCAGATTATTACGAGACAAGATAAACCACACGTAACCGTCAGTATGCCGGTGTCAGAGGCAAGACAACTCATTGATTAGGTTACAACCACTTTTAACCAGACCAGTATCATTTTTTTCTTAATTAATCAAATTAATTGTGAAATCGACAAGATTGATGTTGAAACCAGTTAAGTACAGTTAAACTTCTAGAACGCAATACATTTTTTTTTATTCCATTTTTTTCAATATTTGTGATGTAAAACCATAGAGATCTATTTTATTCATTTCATAACGACTCTTATCTGGGATGAACGCAAGGTGCGTCAGTTTGATTCTAATCGGAATGTGCATTGGAGTTTACACAACAGTCTAGTCATAATTTGAGCCGAAAGGTGCTGCGACGTAGGCTAAGTTAGGTCGCCACCTCGACCAGGAATTTTGTGATCAGTCCACCTTGCAGGAAGCCGTCCCACACTGCGTCGTCCGGTACGCGGTCACCAGTCCAGATAAAAAATCTGCGAGGAATGATCTGTTGGTCTAGTGGTTAGTGACCCTGACTGCAAAGCCGGAGGTCGTGGGTTCGATTCCCACCCAGGACAAACTTTGTGTGATGAGCATTATTGTTTGTTCTGTGTCTGGGTGTAATTTATCTATAATATGTATGTATTTATAAATTATATAAGTATGTATATCAGTTGTCTGGTTACCATAACACAAGCTCTGCTTAGCTTGGGATCAGATGGCCGTGTGTGAGTTGTCCCAAGATATTATTATTATTATTATTATTATCTGCCCACTGCCACTTAAGTTTAGCTATTCTTCGGGCTAAGTTGGTTTTTCTGCGGAAATCGTCATTGCTGATCAAGCAAGGAAACTCCGAGCAGCCTTACCTTTACTTATTGTTGCACATTCGTGAATTCTAATCCACTGCAAGTAGCGTGGACACGATTATTTTAGATAATTTTAGCTGCCTAGCCTTTTCCCAACTAAATAGGTATATTGGGGTCGGCTCCCAGTCGAACCGGATTCAGTTAATTACCAGTATTTTACGTGGAGTGGCTGCCTACCAGACCTCCACAACCCATTAACTGGGTAACACGGTACTTCTTGGCAAGACTGGTGTCAGATTTTCTGGCTTCTGCCAATCCGTGACGACTGCGAAAGATATCTTGTCAACTCACACGCGTAGGTACGCAATTCCTACTTGAAAAATAAGCTGGGCCGCAAAAAAACCGCAAATAGGTATATAGAATGCTTTATCCCGCGGCTTTGCTCCCATGGGCTGTCTCACAGGAACTGTATTTTTTTCTGGGATAAAATAATGAAGTAGGTACCTACCTAGCTTATTTCACGAGCATAGTGTAGGTTTTTATCAGGGAATTAATTTTAGATGTTGTATAAGTAATTCCAGAGATTAGGTACCTCCAAGAAGGAAACAGTGAAGTCTCTTTATAATAATCTAACTGATCTTTTATTTGTGTAGTACGTAGATGTTTACGAAAAAAAATTACATGGAATGACCTAACATAACTTATTATTATCATTCCTTTAATTCAGGCAGCTGTAGCCCATACAACTAATTTATGTAAGCAGCAGCTGCAGTGTTTATTATGAAAATATAGGTCACTCACTCACATTGTGTACAGAAATTGCAAAAGAATTTTTAGCACGAATCGATGCACGATGGCCATATGCAGTTAATAGCTTGCTACAGTATCTAATGGCTTTAGAAATTGCAAATCGATATTTCTTTGTTGTGAGTAAAGATTATGTAAAGCTAGCTAGTAGATGCAAATATAGACAGAAGCCAGGATCAGAGGCAGGAGATTATACGGATTATTAGAGGAAGTCTAAACCAAATTGCCAATTTACTGTCAATTAATTGAGTTTGGCGATGGCGCTCGAGCTTTGGAATTTCCCATAAATTCGATACGGCAGCATTTTTTCATAAAGCCTACTAATAAATCAATTTAATTTTAAACACGAAATAATATAATTAAAATACATTTTGATGCAAGTGGGCAAACCTCCTTCAAAATATTCACTTAAAACATTTTAGTTCGAAAAGTCAAAGGTTATTGTTTTCAATCAATTCGCAATAACAACTAAGTTTCTAAATGTTTATTATTAACGAACATTTAGGTCAAAGCTAAGAAGATAATCATAACACTGGGAGCACGCAACCCTCGCCCTACATACATGTATAATCGCTAAACAAGATTGTCAACATATAAATATTCAACAAATTAACATATTATTATGGCTAAGATATTTTGAACATTTTCACGACGACACTAACGAGATTTAATTAGAAATACAAAGAAAACCTCGTGACTTGGGAATCGGAGAGTGTCTCACATTTCGTGTGGAAAATCACTTCACTCACGGACTTAATGGAATCAGTTTCACGTGAAGCGAGCGTGCTTAACGTCGAGATTTGTCACTTAAGTTAAGGATCTTCATAATTTCATCATATCGGGCGACGTAGTTGAGCGAGGAGTAGAATTAACTGTGACTTTTTATTCGTTGGCAATCTTCTGGGGGCTAATATTGGCTTCTGGGGTTCAAAATACTGATAGATAAAAATCAATCTTCACTCTAGCAAATGAACTGAAAATATTTTGATTCGAGTGTAGCTTTAAAAATGGTTCGTTTACTCATATTTCAGGGTTGCCCCATATGAAAACTTGTTAATATTTTTAACTACTTTCACCCCCGAAAATATTGCCAATGCATTAACAGTCACCATGTAGATACCAAGCTGTAACACAATTATTCTATTAAATATGGCCGGTATCGCTCTGTCACCCACGTCGTGTTGTCTTAACAAACAATTTCCAACTACGCACAAAACTCAAACTTCTTAGTAATTCTTAAAACGTATAATGTTATGCTCTCAATTTAAAACGTAACAGTTCCCAGTATTTTCGCTATTAAAATGCGCAAAGGTCGAACAACGTACGAGGATATATGACCTTTGGATAAGTTGTCGTTTTGAGGAAACTACTGTTGATAGAATGACTAATCGGCTATGTTACTGACTTAGGTACTGACAAACAAGTTAACATTGACGTCGACCTGTCTAGAGTGGCCGATGTTTCACTAAGGAAGATTCATCGTCAAGTCACCCTCCAAGACTCCAACTTTACCGCTCATAGAATGATGGGTAGCATCTGTTGAGGTCATCGTTGTTTCTTTCGTGTTATTTCTGTATGTAAGGACGGCGCAGCGACGCGACGTTCCAATTCCAAAAAAATACATTAATCATCTTTACTTGGAATGTTCGCACTTCTGCCTCGTAGGTTCGATTCCCAGGTTGCACAAAATGGTTGGAGTTTTATAGATAAAGACATTCTCAGTATTCAGAGATATGCCCGGCGAAGGGCAATAGCCGGGCCGACACCTCAACCAGTTCTTTCCATCCGTTCGTGAACGGCTGGATAGGACATGGCTGGAGGTGGATCACTGTGTTGCCCAATTTCTCACAGGTCATGGCAACTTTGTGAGTAAACTATTTTCCTTTAAGCTTGTGGCTTCTTCTTTTTGTCAATGTTCTACACATCTGACCTTGAATACAAACAATCCGCACATCGTATCTTATGGGAGTGTATTCTTAGCAAACTGAACGCAATATTATGTTGTATATCAATAGATAGTTTATAATAGGAATTTACATCTGGAGTAGTTTACTATACAGACCTTGTAGAAACCAGAACAAATTTCCGTGCGTTCAAGCAATTTTGCCGAAGGTACGTACTATTACTGGAATCAAAAGCAGCCAAGCTTCATCGACTGTCTGACTGATCCGTTGATTCTGGCTTTCAGGAGTTGCAGTGGTTTGGGAATGCGTGGCCGACCATCTAGTCAGAGCCGAGATGCACAAAACTGGACGTCTTCAACTGAAATGATGATGAATGATGATGAAATGATGAATGACGGGAGCGTGAATGTGGGTAAGAAACACCTCTGCCTACCTAAGCCTTGGGAAACATAAGCACGATGTTTGATATAAACACACTTTAATTAATTTAACAATATTTCAATTCCCGAGGCCAGGGAGAGAATGAATATTGAATGAAACTGTGTTCGGTGGTGCAGCAAAATAAATTGAATTATACAGCGAATCCTTTGTTTTCCCTAACAGCATTCTGGCATGAGAGCAAGTAACACAGTTACTGAACACCGCAGCGCAGGCTAGTCAAAACGTTAAGTGATCCTGTTACAACTGTGCATTGAGAAATGTAGGTATCTGTTGATTAGATTATTTTGTATTGCGATATCTACTTGATATTTTCTATCGATTCATTAGCATAATTTGTTGGAAGCATTCAGGCTTTTATTGATTAGCTATTACTATTCATAAAGGCTGATTTGGCATCATCTAGTACGTTAAGCCTTATCTATTATATCACTAGCAAGTGCCCCGGCTTCGCACGGATGTAAAATGGGTAGGTATAAACCATTTTCCTCGTTTACTTCGCTCTTTCGATTAGTGTAAACCGTATCATACCCGATGTGCAACTGGCGATACGATACGTGGGTGTTCTATTTTTCCCATAGAGCTATAAAATATAAATTGTATATAAGGTGCTATAAAATTATCTGCCATCCTCTTGAGGGGTCATTGTACTCATCATTATGAACAACTTTTACTATTGGATCAACCCCGAAATCGTGAAAAAAAAATCAACTGCTCAGTACATTTTTTCGAGTTACGCGTGCAGAAATGTATGGAGCAGTCGATTTTTTTTCCACCTTATATATCTTACTTTTAACTATGATTCCAACCTATCGAGCGAGCGGTCCACTCTGTACATGACCGCATACCGCATGACTTGGAGACTCGCCGTATAGTATTCCTGATCCTCGGCAGTGAGAGAACGACAAAGAAGAGAATTTTTAATAATCAAGTAAAGCCCCGTGACAAACCTGTCTATCAGGCGGCTTAGGGACCCAGTTAGCACTATAAAAATAAACCCGCCGTTAGCATACTAGATCCGTAAAGTGCTCCATTACGCCCGGCTGGATCCGAAATGAAAATTTAATGCCCTTAGTCCTCCCCGGAGTTAATATACCTTTTACCAGTGCACGGGAAGACAGACTGAAATATTATTCACTAGCTTTGTTTAATTTCGATGAAGATAATTTTAATTAGAAATCACTAAGCGAGCCTTGCTTTTACTTAGATTTGATAAATTCTAAATGAAACCTGAGTCCAAATTACTAAGCCTAGCTCGAAAAGTTTTATGACTATGTATCATTCACTTCGAAATATACAAACGCAACTGGTACGTTTTACTATTTTTGTCCGCAAACCATTTAACATTTTTAGTGGTCAAAGTCAAACCATTTATTTCGATTATGTACCTACCTACACAATTAAACTTTTGAATGTCAAATAAAAGAAAAATAATAATAAAACAACATTCTTATTTTTCTGTCGTAATTGTTATGGTAAAAATATACATTTTTCAGTTTCTTGTCCATTTTTTAGGGTTCCGTAGCCAAATGGCAAAAAACGGAACCCTTATAGATTCGTCATGTGTCTGTCTGTCCGTCCGTATGTCACAGCCAGTTTTTTTCCGAAACTATAAGAACTATACTGTGAACCGCATTAAGATTTTCACATAACAATAGAAAAAAAAACAACAACTTTTGGGAGTTCCCCATACTTAAAACTGAAACTCAAAAACTTTTTTTCATCAAACTCATTTGTGTGGGATATCTATGGATAGGTCTTCAAAAATTATATTGAGGTTTTTAATATCATTTCTTTCCAAACTGAATAGTTTGCGCGAGAGACACTTCCAAAGTGGTAAAATGTGTCCTCCCCCCTGTAACTTCTAAAATAAGGGAATGATAAAACTAAAAAAAAAATGATGTACATTACCATGTAAACTCCCACCGAAAATTGGGTTGAACGAGATCTAGTAAGTAGTTTTTATTCAATTCGTCATCGTAAACCGCAATTTACCTTTCATTCAATCAACTCAAATATAATTTTCACAGATGATGTATTTCTGTTGCCGTTTTAGCAACAAATACTAAAAACAGAATAAAATAAATATTTAAGTGGGGCGGGCTCCCATACAACAAACGTGATTTTTTTGCCGTTTTTTATAGATAATAGTACGGAACCCTCCGTGCGCGAGTCCGACTCGCACTTGGCTGGTTTTTTTCGGTAATGAAATGTGAAGAAGATCGTTGGGGTGGGGCAAAAAACATTTATAACGTGTAAATGTGGGCCGAGGCGAAGCCGAGGCACACATACGTAAGTCCATCAATGCCTAGTTGTGGCCAAGGCTTGTATAGTAGGTACTTTTCTCAAATAATGCGTGGAAATTAAAACTTAGTAATACCTAGGCAGAATTTTGTGTTTGAAAATATATAGTTGTTGAATGTACAATTCCCGCGTTTAAGTGTTCATTTGTTTTTTCTTTCAATAAACAGTTTTCTATTTGCAAGCTAGTTCGAAATTTAAACAAAACCTTTGAAAAGTTACCATGGTCCTTGGTTGCCATGTTTCGGAGTTAAAGATGGTTCCATTTTTAAATTATACGACAGATATGAGTTTACTATTTTATTTGGGCGCTAAACCACGACAGATATGGATTTTCATACAACTTTTGCCGGCCGCTGCTCGCATGTATTTGGCTAGTACCTACAGCATAATTTTATTATTATATTCGATTCTCGAAGAAGGTTGTCAAAATAATGCTCAAATTTCCAAGTATGTTTGAGAAAAAAATATTATTGCAATCGGTGCAGTGTAACTGCCTCCGGATCAGGTTTCTGTAACATACCGAAAATGTTATTTTTTTGGGTAGTTTGACATAAAACTTTTGTTTACGTTTGAATGAAGTTATTACCGCAAAGTGATTCGTGTAGTCATTTGGTGATAAATGTGACTTACGAAGAAATGATGAAGTGCTACAAGTGGACGAGATTTGAAGAACCAAGTTTTCAAGAAATTGCCGATATTGTCAACGAAAAAATAGTAAACTTATGGATGAAAGCATCACTGTTAATTGTATCACAATCATGTAAGAGTACAACAAATGCCTAAAGCTTTTCATCTAAAATTTTAAAGTCATACACACTTTTCTATACAAAAAAATCGTTTCATAACATATAATATAAGTATCTGTAAATAAAACATAACTTGCATTACTCGCTCGTGTGTATCGATTGTTGACAGATAACAACTCATCAAGGCTGATGATAACCGAACCGAGTGAGAGTCCTCACTCTACTCATTAGACAAGACCAAATCAATAACTGCTTAATAACGCCAAGAATGTCATGACTAAATTGCTTTTCTTGTCTTCCTGGCCGTTCGCACAGGAACCTTCCATTTAAGTGAATTAAAATGGTACGGATTTTTCAATTCAACTATTGACACGTTCTGGCATAGTAACCTCTTAACCAATGCTCAATGAGCATACAGTGTAAATATATATCATTTGTAAGTGATTCTTAACAATGCTGCTACAAAAAGTGAAACATATTCTACAAAACTACAACAGCTCAGTTTATTTATAGGAAGGACTCCCGCTATTCCCAAGTGTACAGAGAAGTGCTGTGCCACCGCATTTCAGAATAACTTACGATCCATGTAAGGCAAACTTTAGTGTTTGATAGTACACAAACACAGTGCCGAGTAATTTGTCAAACATGTCGACAAGCACTGCGGGCTGTGCCGTCTGAAAAGCGCTTAATAATTCATCAAACAATCTCGCAGACTGAGTTAAGAATAGTTGATGCATTACATCGTATTTCAAGTACGTAGTTCATTATGACGTGAAGAGCTGTAAGTATTTCAAATTATAATTAACAATAGGTAAACATAAACATAATATAATTTATAACGGAAATGTTACATAATAATATTGGTTTTTAATTTTCTCTCGTTTCCAGACTCTTTGCTAATGAGCAATATTGTGATATAAACAACACACACCACGAGAAATCCCGGAACTGAAAGAACCGAGAAATCCCGGAAATTTGCGTCGTTTTACGAATAAGGATTTTCTAAATCAAATCCCGGTTCTTTCGGTACTTTCGGGACTTATTACCTAAAGCCCGACCGCTTATTTAAAGTGTGGCATACACTTTCTACCTAGTACAAGAGCATGATGCGCGATGGTGCGGAGGTTCGGGAGAGGCCGGTTGCGGCTATCTTGTGGACGCGCACTCCGCTCAGTCAGATTGTGATCGCGTCTTCGAAATTTTGTACTTGCAAAAAAGGCTCAAACAAGATAGACTGCTTCTTTTGGAAAGATCCATTGGGCTTTTCAAGAAAAAAAAATGATTTGAAAGGTGCGGTTCAACAAAAACTCTCGCAAGATGAGTATGAGACGGTCTGGCACGCCGAGTTGGTATAGCTTATAAATTAAGCCACTGTGCCAGACTTTCTCAAATGCTTTCGCTATGTCGAAGAACAAGAGCCACGTTGGAAACCAGCGCTTAGGTGCTCGACGATGCGGTGGACTTGTTAGATGCACGAGTGTTCGGTTCGAAAACCAAACTGCTCGTTGGGAATAAGACTCTTTGCTTCGGCATACTCTTTGCGCCGCTTGTAATAAGCCTCTCGTAGATTTTACCGATACCGTTGAGTAGACGGTAACGGCAGGATCAGACTTGGGCTTGCCAGGATTGGGGATACTAATAACGGTGGCGTTACTATGCTTGGGGGAACATGTTGTTGCTTAATGCGCCATTGAAGATGGCAGTCATTAGCACTGAGTTGGTTGGGGAAGAGTTTGAACACCTTGATGGTGATGCCGTCGGAACCAGGGGCTTTCCTAGGCTGTAGCTTTTGATGATATCATCCACCTCGTCCGGAGTGACGGCTTACTTAAAGTATCGAAAGTACTGGGAATCCCGGTTCTTTAGCCAGAAGGTCACAAAAATCCCGGTTCTTTAAAACATAACCAGTTCTGCATTCCCTAGCACAGACGTACATAATTAAATAAACACGGGCTCAGTGATGTATGATTGACGACACTATATGTAGGCAGTAAATTATTTCAAAATTAAATCTGTCAATTTCATACAATATACTAGGCTAACATAAAACAAGTTGTAAAATTAATGTCATCTACACAATTGATACGCTCTTCTACGACCTGCTACGCGAATGTTAAGCCAGCACTACGGCACCGAAAAAGTTGTACAACACTGTTATGCAACAATGCTTTACCACTGCTACAGCTACTACGCTAGAGCTACAATACTACTACGGCGCTGCTACACTGCTGCTACGCCCATGCTACGAAACTGCTACGCCTTAGCTCAGGTAGACATTCGCCATTTGATTTTCTTCGCAAATGACATAACTATGCCGCCATTCTTCAACGTAGCGGCGTAAAAAAATACTGCGCTATTAATATCTTATCAAATATCTTAATTAAAATGTCTAGAATCTAGCATAGACAGGTTTCCAATTCTTCTTAATAGAACGAAAACATAAGATTCCTTTTTCTGCTTTTTAATTTGTAAAGAAACGAACTATACAAGCATTGAATTTTCACTGAAATATCAATCCATTTCATAAAATTCCATTGAAGTTGATTGGAAATATTCTACGTGCTACGGAGAAAGAAAAGAACAAAATCGCATTTTCTATCTTTTCTTTTTGTATCGTTACCTCACTATTCTAGCGGGAAATATTACGTGTGAATACACTGTCTGTTATTGCTTTGAAAACCAAATCAAATATTTCAACATTACACGTTACTTTCCATAATCAAAAAGCATAGGTACGTGTGTTGTGTGTGTGTGCAAATGTGTTTTCATTTTTATTAAGATAATACTGTTCCACAGCTGGGTAAAGGCCTTCTAAAAATCCAGAGTTCGCCTATTAATAATTTGATAAAACAACAGTACTTTATCATAAAAAAAAAACTACTATTGAATTGTAACACCAAATATTTGGTATCGGGCTAGGTTTAGTTCCCACAATCTACAGTTCAAAAAGTGAATCAGTCCCAAAAACTTCAGATCACAAGGACGCGGACGCTTAAAAAGAAAAAGAAAATTCCTACTTCACATTAGTACTTCAATTGCTCAGATTTTAGCGTATTCGAGACAAACGGTCTAAATTGCACTTGTTTGTATGTAAGCCGTGTCAATGATCTTGCAATGTCGTCCACGGCCACGGTGATAACGCCCGTATATATGTTCTAACCGCAAGTGTGACTGTCCTTGCAATCGCCAATCGTGCTAAATTGTGGTCAAATACACGTGATAATGGTAACTAGAGCTAACCGGAGCGAACAGACGACAGGTAACATCTTATTAACACCCAAGTCACGAAATATATCAATCATGCACGCGTCGCATGTGCCCAGAAACATGTATAAAGTTTGATCTTATTTTTGTCGATGACCGTGATGCGAGAATTTTCCATAATATTATATTAATATTGTGTGGTTTCGCTGTGAAAATTCTCACCCCGGACTATGTCTGAAATCTGAAACACTGTTTATTAGTTTAATCTAGTTTGAGTTGGATTTTCTTCAAAATGGCGTAGTTACCATTCCCGTGGGAGGGCGATAGACACGGTAAACATCGATTCATTAACAGGGTTCCGAGATAATTAGTTTAATCAACTAATTGTCTAAGTATCTGTGTGCTGGAGGAAATTGTGAGCACATTATGATATTGATTGTTGGAAATGCGTAACTAATGTGTATGAGTAATTAATGATAAGTACCAATTTATTAACGAGTTCTCACGGTCAATTATAGGCGTTATTCTAAGTTTGTGTAGTATCTACTGTCGGAATATTAAAAAAGTATAAGAATGTTCCAATAAAGATATTTTTTGAAGGGAAAACTTCTTTAGCGGCGTTGTGCACTTTTTGGGATGGGTAAAAAATGTTAAACTCGCGATATCGATCGATGATCGAAAATTCGTGAGACGGATAATGTATGTAATATAAATTGTCATGTTTGTGTATGATAGCGCAATAAATGAATATTGTATTTAACCACATAAATGAGAGTACTTTTATACTGATAAATAAAGCAATTCGTGTGAAATTATTCCCCAACCATTCCAAAATAATCAAAAATGCACAACGTTAATGTTGAAGTTTCCCGGAGTGCAACCCGTTGTTTTTTTCTTCTGCAAGCAGTCATGGTCTCTTTTTATTTTGTTTTGCTGTACATTTGTGTTTTTTTGTTAGCTTGTAATAACTATGTACTTTATTTAATTGTCTGTATTTAGCTGTAAAGAAAAGTTACATTTGGTACTAAAAAAAAACTCCCGTATCACAGAGCAAACAACTCGGCAAATTTCAGAGCCCGCTGACACGCGAACGACTGCTGCTCTGCCTAGTCACATGTCCAAGAGGTCCCGTAAACCCAAATAATAATTTATTAATAATAACAACAGTGATAATACGCATCCATTGACGTTAATACAACAGCTGATTTAGTTATTTTGGCTGAATTCATATCACAATATGTTTACACAATAAGATTGGCAATATACCTAGCTATCAATGTGGTACGTGTATCTTTTTTATTAGTTTTTTGAAAAGCTTTCCATGATATTCTAGAAAAGGAGTGTTTGTAGTCTTTTTTTCTTGTTTTTTTTTCTCTTTATCGTTTTCCTTTACTATCGATCACAGTTTCAGCGCTAAAAAACAAATGCAAGCTATGTGTTTCTCGCAATTTTTTTTTTTAAACTTATGGGCACGCCACTTTTGTGGCGATAAGTCCCCTCTTTGAGGAGTGGTTAAAGAGGCGTCCTCACATTCCGTCTGAAGCAGGTACTCACCGGACACGGTTTCCAGAGCTACCTGTTTCGGATTCGGCGGGTGGATACGCCCTCTGTCACCACTGTGTGGATTGCCCGCCGCGGAGGACACGGCGGTGCAGCATTCAGTGGTCTGCTTTGCTTGGGCGGAGCACCACCGTGTCCTCGTAGACGCGATCGGGAGCGGCGACCATCGCGTCCGGCCTTGATCCATGGTCCGGAGCGAGGCGGCATGGGAAGGAGTCACCTTCTTCTGCAAAACAGTAATGCTGGCGAAGGAGGAAGTGGGATGCTTGAGGGAGAGGTAAACCTCACGCCCCAGCCGCCACAACAAAAGAAGACACCCCGGGCGTTGAGAGTCGCAGGGTGACTTCCGGCCACCGTAGGCGCGTGCCTGGGGACGAGAGGTCTGGGAGCGATGGGTGGCTCTAGGGCTAGTGCCTGCCTGGGTTTCGGAATTTGTTCGAAAGAGTCATCGCGGCGCTGGAACGCTTTGGAGGAACACGGGTGGGTTTTAGTCAGTAAGAGTCTGACACAACCTGCCGCTCCGCCCAAAAAAAAAGGGGTCCACATCATCATCTACCTAGACATTTCCCAACTTAATTGGGGTCGGCTTCCAGTCAAACCGGATTCACGTCAATACCAGTATTTTACACGTGGAGCGGCTGCCTACCAGACTTCCACAGCCCATCAACTGGGTAACACGGTACCTTCTTCTTGGCAAGACTGGAGTTAGATTTTCTGGGTTCTGACAATCCGTAACGATTGCCAAAGATCTACAAATGACAGCCGGGACGAACGGGTTAACGTGCCGGGGCACAGAGGAATCTCGATATTTGTTAAGATGGTCACCCATCCACAGACCAACCCTAGCAAGCGTTGCTTAACCTTGAAGATCGACCCGTGCGGCTGTTATTATTTAGCCACGAGCTCCTCTTCCGACTTCATTATCGTATGTTGTTCGTTACGTATGGTCTGAAACCAGAAAATGTGAGACCAGTCTTGCCAAGGGGTACCATGTTACCCAGTTACTGGGTTGTGGAGGTCATATAGGCAGTAGCTCCATGTAAAATACTGGTATTCAGCTGCATGCGTCTGGACTGGAAGCCGATCCCAACATACATACAGTCGTTTAATTATTATTGTATTATACGAGTAATATTTTTAACCAAGTTAAAACGCATAATACAGGTGCGTCGAAGAAGATGACACGCACAGGCTAAACTGATTAGATTAGAGTAAGCTTAATCAGTTTTAGATAGACTAGAGTCGGTTTGATAAAGATGGTCGAGTGTTTAACAACGCACTGTCTTATCGGTTATTCTGCTGTCGCCGAGAGCGTTATTTTGACAACATACTTAATACAATGCAACAATGTCGCTCAAAGCCTGCGATGGTTATTCACAATAATATTATTAATTGTAAGGATATAACAATTTTGAGTACCTATCGTGTCAAATAATCGTAGGCCACCAGTGATGTTGAATTACACCAAAAATCACTATTTACTGTCTCAAGTTTTTTTTTGTTCTGTATAGATGCTTGGCGTCCGTATGTCTGTACCGGGATCCAGAAGACTACCAGCGTCATGTATATTTACTTGGCACATGCTAAGCTGGACTCCCATCTGGTTCCGTGTTGAGTACTTGTGCAATAGACATGGCATAGTGTAAACATCTTTCTTTTAAATGTGTTTGTTAAAAGTACGTAAATATTTTCTTGTTTTTTTTTTATTATTTTGTTCTTAGATAAATGAAGAATAACGGTCATTGACCTTTCCTTAATATCTCTTCGCAGGTACCCCCGGTCAGTAAATTATTAATCGTTTTTCATTACTAGAACAGTAAGGATCACGATAGATGTCGATTCAGGACAGCTTTATGTCATTATTTTTGTTTTTGAAATTAAGTGACCGTTATTCTTTGTTTATCTGGCGCATACTATAGAAAATATGGCGTGCATGTTAGGTAAGTTTACTTAGAATCCTTATGATATAACTAACATATATTAACTTTTTTTTTTTAAACTTGTGTTGTAGGTACAGAAGATCTTGAGGAGCAAGTCTATTTACTTTTAAAACGTGTTGTTTAGTTGATTGGTTTGGTTGATTTTAAATGTGATTCTTGAACTTGCTGAAGGGCAACGTAAGTAAAAAACTCGTGTTTTGTCACCCGTCCACTTGCAGAATTGTGTACCTAGCCTCAATTAGTGAGTTTTCTCCTACAGCAAATATTCGGGAGCATGGGATTCGACCCCTTTGGGCTCGAGACAAGTGAGGTTCTGTCAACGGTCGCGTGGCGAAGGTGATTGTCAATACGCCAAAAATGTATGGGATTGACAGATGCTATCGAAATGTCACGTGATCATGCAAATTCCTAAATCGCATCGCTAATTGAGTGGCACATTGTCTAGGGCCTCTTATCTATATATTCTAAAATAATTTCCTGAACTCGATTCAAACTTGATTAATCATCCATCAGTAACATTGACAGCTTGTTACTCTTTACCATTAATCAAGTTTTTAAAACTTTTTCTAACTTCTTTTTTAAAACGTTTGATAAACGTTATTGGATCACTCGTGCTGCGTTGTCGTTGTCATGGCGCCTGTATCGAGTGGAATGAAAGAAGTCTATGAATAACTGAAAAGTGATTCTGTAAACATGTCGAAGTGAGCACTTGGGCGGGGTGCACGACGGTTGAGTTATCAAACCATACAAATAAGATAGAATGACAGCTCGGTTGTCGTTCACTCCGCCTATGTGAACACCGTGAGATGTCGACAGAATCGACCGGCTGGTAAACATCCACTACGCTGATCAATCATTTAGTAAATAGTAAAAGTACTTTAAGTTAAATAAATTGTACTTAATATTTAATTTAAAGACTCTTTCCCGTCTGTCAATTCACCGATTAAAATAGATTAAATTAGAAAGAATCGAACACAAACAGGATTTGAACCGGTGACCCGACTAGTCGTGATGACGCGTTTCTTATCACCACTCAACAATTACCTACAACAGATGTCAGTCTCGTCTCGCATGCTCTGATTAAATTTTTATGAGAGTAGGCACTCAAGAAGTATTTTTGTACGTGTTGTTATAGACATACGAATTAATTTAAGTAGACTGTCTCATTTTTTCGTTAAATCGTTAAAATATATGGTACATATTTTATTTTAATATTAGGAAAAAAATTAAAACTAAGTATTAAAGAAAGCAATCGGGAACAGGTTACAACCTGCAGGCGTCATAAACCTCACTTCAGGATTCCACAAGGAGGAACCTGCTAATAATAGGTACAAGCCGTGTCCAGAAGTACCTACCGCTTTCTGAATAAAGCCCTTGATCCAGCTGCTTAGAAAGAGCCTCCTAAGATATTGGTTGACACTTGTGGCTAATAATAAGCCATTGGCTGAAATGACTATGATTCCTGAGTTCACATGATACATGTCGACAACCCCGCGAGTCAAGATACTTAATAGAATCATTATCTTTAAGACACTTTTCACTGATGTTTAAATTTTATGGTTTTATTTTTAACACCTTTTTCGAATAGGTTTTGCTAGTCTGGTCGCAACGAATTCAAACTTTCAATGCTTGTTTACTAGTCGGCAAGATTGACTTCCATTTTCTTCTCTTGTGACGTTTCCAGAAAATGTAACCGTTTAAAAAATTTTTTAGACACAAGTGTTAGGAATACAAAAATAATTATTTATTTGTTTGTTGTCTATAAATTCACAATTTAATTTTTGAAAGATCTGTCAAGACGCTTAGTTGACGCTTTGCGTGACTCAAGGGCTGGCTTTTAACTCGGACAAAGGATAAGCATTGCCACACAACTTGGCAATGCTGCCAGCCTTTTGGGCACATTACCAGTGGCCAGCGATGTAGAGTAATTTTTCGACTCTATATTTTAGTATATTTTAAGTTTTAGTTAGTTGTTTTTTTTTTGTTTTAGTATAGGTACATATTATAACTTAGTAATAGTTAGTTGTGAATTAAAAACATGGAATATTCGAAAACAGAAATATTCCATTTACTTATTTTATTATTCATGTACACACTGAAATATAGTAAAAGATAAATATTATGTGTACAAAGGAACTGCTTATTTCTAACGAAATTTCTACCCGGAGACCTGTGAAAGGAGATATGAAAAAGAAATGTAGACAATAGTGTGTAAAAACAAGAATAAGTGAAGCCTTAAAAATAGAGAATCAAATAAAATACGAAAATATACTAACAAAATATATGCCGAATACTGTTCTTATAGATGTAATAAATATATATGAAGTATATAACCTGTCATAAAGTGTCAATCCCAAACATGTCATAAAGTGGATCCTCTTCCACTTTATGACACACAACATTATCGATTAATTCCATTGTATCCGCGGGAGTATTTAAAAATAGCTTATCAAGCTTTATTATTTTATGCAAATGATAATGAACGGAATATTAACGTCGAATTGCTTAACAAAGATTACTTCAAAACGTTTCCGACGTGCGTCGCCGCGACGGACAGTAAAAATAAAACAATATATTTTCTGACGTGTCTTAGAGATACTTATGGACTGTTATTTTTCCCCAGAGAGTGATGACATATTGGCCTCACAGAAATCAACCTCCCGGACTTTATCTCGAGTAACTAACAATGGAGAACAAAGAGGGTTGACTTCGGAAACTGTGCCAATGACTACTGACAAAGTGTAAATAAAACAATTGAAGAACATAACTGTTTGAAGATAAAAATTTATCAGGCCTGTTCACAACAGCTGCACACTGCTTTATCTAACTAGTCCATGTCCATTGTGAGTTATTTTCTGCAGAATATTAGTCATACTTATATAAAATGCTGTGCCTATTTATGTTTTATACTAATATTGATATTATTGATACAACAAAATATTGATACAAATAAACTACACACCTGTCTTAGTCCAGCAGAACTAACAATGTTTTTCAACCTTTTGTGAGAACGATAGACAAAAAAAAACTACAAAAGATCGCCAAAAACTGTTGGATTTTTTTCGCTGAACATGTGAGTTTGGCGGGCAGTATTGCAACCTCCGTTTATATAGTCTATGCCTCCGTGTACGCTACAGGTAGTCGTTTGAAAACTCTCTTTAACTCTTTAAATAATTGACATCTCCATTAAAATCCTTCAAAATAAATGACACGGTAAGAAAATATGTTATGTAAACTAGCACTGTACCATTAAACTTAGGGGACCGAGACTGTTTCTCCTTAACACAGGTTATTTTGTAACCTAGCTAGGAGAACAGTGCTTCACCCACTCGATTGTAGACTACCTAACATATTTGAAAGAACTTTCATGTAATCATGTATGTATATCTACTGCAATCTGGCATTTTGAGTAAATAAATTATTATTATATTATTATTATAAAATAAGCAAATGAAACAAAACCTTTATTTTGATGCCAATCGATAAATTTATTCTCGGAAGTAGAAAGTGAAAGAAAGCTTTTTTTTCATATCCAGGAATATGTTCATAAATTACTAAAGAAAATCTCAGCATTGGTATATTTGACCTTATTCCTGTCTCACTAACAACGACTGGTTACTCGCGCAAATGTTTAATGTTACGAATAGAAAAGTAATTCGGCCGGTAAGGTCAACAGACACGATGTTCTATTGTTTACTAACACCGAATAATTGCGCGAAAAACATCCATCATGTTTTTGACGTTAGACAAAATGGAGTTGTCATGCACGCCACGAACGTGATACGAATTTATTAACGTTTGGTAAAATTTTATTTTTTTGATGTATTGACACTGACGCTTTGTAAATAAAGCTGTTCAAGGGCCATAAAAAGTGCCGTCCCAAGATAGTCACAAATTGCGGAAGATAAGTTCTATTCTGCCCACCCAAAATTCTAATTCCTCACCTATCTTCTTCTTGATGATCAAGTGGTCGCAACCGCATTTGCTAAGCATGAGGATCTGGGTTCGATTCTCGGTTCGGGCAAACTGGTATTGAGTGTTTTCATCTGAAATGTTTAGGTAGTGGTCACGAGAGTCCAATGGTATGATGGTATCTACTAAGGTATGTCATACAAGTTCCTTGGTTTCATCGTCAAACCGATCTACATAATTATGTTACAATGTCGTCCCGTCGTCCCTTTCCTATTCAGGTAAGAAGTGTAAGAAGTAGCTCCTACAACAAATACATCGTCGTTTGTATCAATAGCGTAACACAGTTTAAACAAGTGTTGGCCAACATACCGAGTATTTGATAAAGGTAAAGGACACCTTATCACCGCGACCTTCATTTTATATGAAAATGGATTGTACAATACTTGAATAAAACCGGTCAAGTGTGATTTTAGTCGGAAGTAGGTATTTTTTCATGTACTTTATATATATATCCCGGGAACATATTCCCGGGATGAACAGTATACTATTATTACCTATCGTAGGGCATGCTCTACTCGTGTGCCAAATTTTATATAAATCTGTTTCACCGTTAAGATAATTATAAGGAAGGACCTAACAAACAGACAGATTCGCATTTACTAGCTTTCGCATTTTTAATATTATCTTCTGTCAACGGCTTTGGTCGCGTGAATGTCGAAAATAATAGGTACTAAGGGAAAATACTCCCGAGAGAAAAATGCTTCGGGGTTCTAGGAAAGCATTACATTTTAAATTAAACAAAATTACTACGATTCATGCAACCATAAACAACTGTTTAGTGGTACTAATCTCTTAAACAAAGATATTTTTTATTCAATTCAGACTGCATGTCGCGGCAATTTAGATTAGCAATGATTGCATTAAGAAATGAAATCTTTAATCTTTTCTTATCTTAATAGTTATGGGTTAAATCACAAAAATGTTATGCTTTTTATTATCATCACCAAAAAGAAGAATTAAAATACTTTTTTTAGGTACGTATGATATTCCTAAAAATATTGTCATGTTTTAAAATCACACTTCGTAGATTTACAAAAGCATTAAATTAGTTATTGTGTCGTGTTTGGACAAAAATAACATCATAATTTTAACACGTTCCATCGAAAATAAATTACGAATAATAAAAATATGTACCTACTTAAACCTTGTTTCCGAGTAGTCACCTTGACTTAACTTATAATAAGTATTGATTCGACAGAATTTAAGCTATCTTCTCATACATACCTGAGTAGGATAACCTAGATATTTATCTGTTCGGTATATATTGCGTTCATGTTATCATGAATGATAAATCTCCGGGAAGAACCCAGAAACCGGGCCCAAGTCAAGTGGGTATGATTATCGGATGCAATGCATTGCTATAAATATGTAATACCTATGTACATACATATACCTATTTATAATAGAAGTAAGCTGTTTGCTATTTCACACTCCAAATAATCAACTGTTAGTAAATTTAAGTAATGTAAATTTTGAATCGTTAACCTAGGCATGATGTTGGGAACTTTTTCCATTTTGGGAGTATATTTTGGTACCTACTTAGTTTATTTTTGCATATTATAAGTCGTGTCTTTGACCTGAGTGCCAATTCTACTATTTATGAAGCATAGTGTCAAAAATGTATGGAATTGAAAGCTTTTTTGACAGATTGCAACTGACATGCGAATGTGAACGTGGTTTAAAAATAGTAGGATTGGCCCTCTGTTGCTTGGACAAAGTTTGGCTGGCAATGGAAAAAGCACCCTGTAGGTACGCGTACGGTATGTATTCTGTCGAATACCTAGACAGTGACGTGATGGCTCACCGAAAGGGGTTTTTATTTCGACGAAAACAGCATCCGATCAACTTCGTTTGTCGTATGCCTAAAAATACTTGGGTAGCAAGAGAATTTACTAGAAACTTATTTACTTAAACTACCCAAAAATCTCCTAGGTAGACAAAGACAGTATTATTGCAAAGATAAAAAGATGTCACAGATACAAACGCTTTTAACCTTTTAGAACATTATAAGTAGATAGGGTTTAATGGAACATTAAATGAGAGCATACATAATTTCACTTAACCTGATTGGACATAAAACATTCAACAATGTAACCGGTGGAGTGCTCTACCCGTAATGGCTGCCAACGCGCTAAATTAATTTCAGAATATTATGAACAATCAGATTTAAAATAATTTTTTGTTGTTGTTGATGGCGACGCCATACGTGATAGCTAAAATAAGTAATTTAGTCATCTTTATCACCTATGGACGGCGCCGACGTCGCCGAAAGTTACCGAGAAAGAGGTGGCAAGATGTCTAGAGATATTTTGACATTTCGACATAGCATTCGCTGATCTCTGATCTCTCTAGTTTGAAGGTCAGGGTCTCACCTCAAAGATACCCTGTAAGATGTTCATAATAAAGATTATTATTATTCTCTTTATTCATTTTCTGTACATATTAATTATATTTTTAAATATTCCTACAAAAAATAAATAAAAAACATTTAAAAATATAAAAATAGTAGTCCACCGGTATCGGGAACAGGGTCCAAGCTACCGGCAGTCAGGGCTCCAAAGAGAGGAACCTCCTAACGATACGAGCCGTGTCCAGAAGTACTGCTTTCTGAATCAAGCCCTTGATCCAGCTGCCTAACGAGAGCCTCCTGAGGTGTTGGTCGAGGCTCTTGGCTATTAAACCGTTGGCTGAGACAACTATCGGTACAATGATTGCCGAATTCACATTCCACATGTCGACAACCTCGCGAGCCAAGTCAAGATATTTGATTTGTTTATCGTTCTCGGCTTTCACGAGGTTCTCGTCATGCGGAACGGTTATATCTACAATCATTGCACGCCTCTCGATTCGGTCCACCACCACTATATCAGGCTTATTTGCAATAATAGTCCTGTCAGTGATGATGGACCGATCCCAGTACAATGTGACACTGCCATTATCGAGAACTGGGTCGGGCACATACCTGTAGTACGGCACCTCCGATTCCACAAGAGAGTATTTCAGAGCAAGTTGCTGATGGATAATCCTGGCTACAAGGTTGTGTCTATGCAAGTACTCTCCGTTAGCAAGACGAGAACAACCAGAGATAATGTGGCGAATTGATTCTCCCGGACGGTGACATGCCCGACATATGTCAACCGTGCCGTCCTTCACAATAAATCTCCGGTAGTTTTTCGTCATGACAACCTCGTCCATTTATTTATTATTATTTCCTTTATTTTTTTGTACAATACATATAAATTACATTTTTAAATATTAAAATACTAAGTTATTATTATTATTAATTAAAATTAAAAATTCATTTATTTATTCAGCTTTGCACGGGTGCCGTTTATTATACAAAACTTCCTATTTTGTTGCCATTTCTACGTATTAGTGAACACATTATCCAATCATAATCATTTATCTATTCGCATCTAAATCCCTTGCTCGGTTTAGAAGAAGTAAGCGGAGTTCGTATCATACTACATAATGTCGGTATTTAGAAATTCACGCTATCTCCGTCTTAGGCCCACTTGCGCTGCTCCCCTTGGCACTGGGCTAGCGGTCTGGGCGGGAAGTCTCGACATAGTTACCGATCGCCTACCGACCGAATTTGGTCGATAAATCCTAAGGCCGCTCGTACACAGTCAGTCACACGGATCAGATCATTGATTTTGATCGTGGATCGCGTTCGAGATTGCCTGTGTACCGTCCTTAGGATTCATCGACCAAATTCGGTCGGTAGGCGATCGGTAACTATGTCGAGACTTCCCGCCCAGGGCTAACTTTCCGCAGAGTGTTGTTGCACAAATACGAATACGTAGTTAGACCGGGCTAAAACTATAGTTTTAGTTATTTCACTAGTCTCTCAAAAAATACCATTCTGAAAATTTCTAAAGTTAGCCCTGGACTACAGCGCAAGTGGGCCTCATGTTCTCCTCGCACAATCTACACATTATATTAGAGGATAGGTATCTCAACTGTATACTATCTCATAGCATAAGTACTTGGAGATCGTAATACACTGAATTGCATTTAACCATTGTATTTTAAACTACAGATATTTTTATATATTATTATCAGAACTGGTTTTTGATTTTCTGACGTAATATGCCACGCGATCAGAGATAGGTACCTACTTGGTGTCATGACCTACACCACCACTACTATACGTTGTATCTAAGCTAGATTATCCTTTTTAATGAAAATATTTCTGCTATGGATTGAGAACAGCATTTTGCGTCTTTAAGTATACCATAATTTGAAGCTAATTATAATTTATAAGTCATCTTTATTGTATTGATTGGTAAGAGTCTGACACTCCCTGCCGCTCCACCCAGAGCGGAAGGAGTCATTTGATGATTTCCCACCCAAAAAAAGCATCTGCCTAACCTTTTCCCAACTATATTGGGGTCGGCTCCCAGTCAAACCGGTTTTAGCTGAATACCAGGATTTTACGTGAAGCGGCTGCCTACTCTGATAGGTCCCGTGCCCCGTCCTCTCTGTATGTTTTTACAATAGGGCGCAGACGAGTAAGCGTCGTGTCCGCGCCCTGTTCTTTCTATATGTTTTGCGTCGCGACGCTTCTATACATTTTGTATGAAAAGGACACGGAAGAGACATATTTCCGTGCCCCGTCCTCGTCTTACGTCTTTACTGTGTGTCCAGCGCTTAATGTCCTTTGCGTTCCCGAGCCGTGGTGACTTTTTCGAACCAATTCCGCAATCTTGGTAAGACTGGAGTCAGATTTTCTGGCTTCTGACAATCCGTAACGACGGCCAAACAAGGCTCTCCGAGGCACGGAGGAGTCTCGGTATGACAAGATGGTCACCTATGAAGATCGGCCCGTGCGGCTGTTATAATTTTGTATTGATCGGCACAATTCTGTAGTGCGATTCTGTACCTAAACATCTCATCGTGTGAACTTGAAGTGAACATGAAGTGTTCCTCCACCACCTCAGTTTACACGGTGAGATGTTTACCGGCTGGTTGGCGTCTCCGAAAATGTGTCTGGCGTTCAGGGGCCCTACCATGACGTGTTAAAGCGTGAGTCGTTCGAGCGAGAAGGCGGGATGGAGCTTTATAGGGTGTATAGCTCCATCCCTCCTTCTCGCTCGAACGATCAACGCTATAACACGTCATGCTAGGGCCGCAGGAATAACAGAGGTTTACTATGGATCGGAGAGATTACCACTACTTAGTTCGTAAGCTGAATCTGGAGTAAAGAAAAGTAATAATAAACCAGTAGTCGAAAAATACTGGTTTACTTATTCATGAGAATGGTTAAAGCTTAAACAAACAGCTGGCACCTGAAACATCGTCACAAGTATTAAACAGCGCTCTTTCAAATTAATCTGGCGACTCTCGATAGCAACACGAGTTGTTTTTTCATTCACGAAAACTAAAATCAAATAAAATATAAATCAAGATGTCAGAAAGTTGAAACAATTACTATATTTGTGTTCGTCTCCACTTTAATAAAATCTGAAACTTACTTACTCGTAGAAGTGTACACTAACAGACTTAAACAAGATCGATGGTGACATAAACTCAACATGTTGAACATGAGTTCAGTAAGCTAAAGTAAACTTGGTCTAGAACTTGTTGAATAAACTATGCCTAGTTGTTGACATTGAAACCAAATACTATATCCGACAATGTTCAATTTCAAACTACCTACTTGAAAGTTTGAAACCAGCTCATAACTAAAAAGGAAATATTGTTCAATCAACTTTCATAACTAAAACCAAGCATGAATGTTAAACGGATTACCACAATCAGCTAGAATATTATTAGCATTGAGTTCTATTAATAACGTCACACGAATAACCAATTGGATTATTTTGAAAGAGCTGGTAAACAGTACTGTAGGTACGTCATGTAAAGGAGATATGAAACAACGACCTATAAAGGGCTGTTTGACCTTCGGATAAAGACATTTCGATATACTTACGACGAAATTGGGCCATTTAGGTTAAGTACCTACTTATTCATGAGTGTGGATAGCGATGGGTTTGTGTAGGTGTTGGAAATAATTATTAAGTATTCAACAATCAAAAAGGTTTCAAGTAAGTACATAACTAACGATTTATCTGCCAGTAGACCTTATGACAGGAAAAGTTGCCAATCAATGATGCTTGTTCCTTTTACCTACGTGGGTACTAAGTAGAGCCGTAGCGCATTGTTCCTGGAGGTCTGGTGGTTACGCACCCACTGAATGCTCCTTTTAATTGTGTTTAATTCAACAGGATATTGTTGTTGTTTATACCTATTGAACAAATTATGTTTTGCTCCTGCTGTTTTGTTTGCTTGCTGTTCATTCGACTTTGCCGTGCCGGTTTTTATGTCACACTCACACCTAATAACATATTGCAAACTCGATGTTGGATATTTCAATTATATGTAAACGAAATATGTAAGAATTACTTGGCATCTTTTCCACAGTTTCTAAGAAAGCAGTTTAGTAGTTGGCAGAAGGACAAGTTTATGCAAGAGAGCATGTCAATAAATCTGCGTAAGGACTATTTAGAGGCCTTTGGCATTGTGAAGCATGATGTGCTTATAAATTCTCTAAAATTCTTTTGCAGGAAGTTCAGTCTGCAAATGGAAGTTTATTTTTATGGGTGAGAGAGAGAACTTTAATTAATGCAACTTGGCATCCCTCAAGGAAGCATCTTATCGCCAAGCTTGAACCACGTGATCCTGGGAGCAGGATATCCTAGACAAGGGCCTAATTGTAAGTTTATTGATTAACAATAACATCTGTTACGCGAGTAAAACTGAACAGATAGCTTACTCAGACTTCACAGAGTTGTACGGAGGAGCAGAGGAAGAGATGACCTCTCAGAGAAAAGTAGGCTTAGGTAGATTTATTTCTTGTTTATGGATTCAATAAAACAATAGTGTCCTATCTTGTCAAAGAAAAAAAAATATTTATATCTTACTCAAAACTAGTTTGTCATGAAAGCCGTTTTCTATGAGACAACTGGTCAAACAGAATTATAGGGAAAAATAAAGGTAAGTAATAAAATGTCTAGGCATTAATTCATCGACAGTTATTTCAAGGTAGTTTGGTTGCGAGCAATTTATTTAAAAGTCTCAATTGTCGGCAAACCTGCCATGTTTTATTGTATGGAAAAAAAAACGACTTTATGTAGTGTTATGTAGATTTTATTTCATCATCGTTGTTTGTATTTTGCATAGAAGCTGATACCTACGCTATTTATATTAATTATTGTTGGCAGTAGAAACTAGAGAACGAGTGTAACATTGAAATTATACCTAGATTACTCAACATTTGCGTAATTCCTCTGTGTTGTTATTATTTTGTTAGCGTCACCGGTATTTTTTAAAATAACTTTGTACCTATACAAAGCCAAAGGTAAAAAAAACTTTTTCACAAAAAAAGAAACCGACTTCCAGAAAACACTACAAAGTTCAAAATAACTTTAATTTCGGAAGTCGGTGTTTTTGGTTGCACTGGCATTGTTCTCTGAGGGCCTAGCATGAATGTTTTGAAGTATAGTAACGTTAGAGTATTGTTAACGTAAGTGATTTTTGAATATTAAAAACCACAACACCATAGTATTTTGGTTTAATTTTATGCGACATACACGATTTGTAACTTATAAAAAACTAGCACTTCGCCCGCGACTTCGTCCGCGTGGGGATAGTAGGTACTCCACAAACTGCAACGCCCGTATACATATCCCCTTATAAAGGTTAGTTTTGGAAAATTAAGCACAACGATTCTCATTATTGGTTCAGCGCAACTGTTCACCCCGTTCAGCCCGTCAGGGGTTGATTATGCAAAAATTGTTAGGTACATGATCTGTTTCAATTATCCCACTTTTAGTTTATTCATAGAATTCCGACGTAAATTGAAGCAAGCTATAATTTCCTCCCCTAAAAACTTATTCACCCCTGCTTCACCCCTCATTATGTATGTACCTAGTTGATTTTCGAAAAATCCAAACATTTGATATTCTTATTGTTTTATCGAAAACATTTAAATGCCGTGGTGTTTCAACGTCATCGGACCAAGCATTGATACGATTCTCCCCAGTTCGCTCAAGCCGCGACATTTTTCTTACTCCGAGCATGTTTATTACCGTCGTAACTTTTGAACGAAAGGTCCGATTTGAATGATTTAAAGTGTAATTTACACGGACATAATCAACCTTAATTATCAAACCATTTAAATGGATAAGGATTAATATCATGGTACTATAATCACCATTTTTTATTTCACCATGGGATTTGCTTGACTAATATTAACAAAAAGCGGTCATGGTGACTTATCCATAATAGTTAGACATATGGTATCGCGGACTTTTTTGTAGATATTGATGACCTCTATAAAACTGTAGTACATCACTTTGCTCTATTGTCAATAGATTCCGCAGCGTACGCGATATAAGGATTTTTTCTCACACCTTGGGTCACATTATCGAAGTTTTCATACGGATCCCTAACTTTTTTGAAAATATTCTATAGCCTATGTCCATCTCTGATAATGTAGGATTCTACTGGTGAAAGAATTTTTCAAATCGGTCCAGTAGTTTCGGAGCCTATTCATTTCAAACAAACAAACAAACAAACAAACAAACAAACAAACAAACAAACAAACAAATCTTTCCTCTTTATAATATTAGTGTAGATAATATGAATATAAAATAAATTAATTCAAA
Organism: Melanchra persicariae; assembly: GCA_947386135.1. Taxonomy (NCBI): domain Eukaryota; kingdom Metazoa; phylum Arthropoda; class Insecta; order Lepidoptera; family Noctuidae; genus Melanchra; species Melanchra persicariae. Next base: position 10,978,159 of record OX376643.1, on the reverse strand, counting down.
TAAATATTTTTTTGCGAAACGAGTATTACAATTTATAGTAAAATTTTACGTTTCGTTGCAGCTATACGTCAAAACATTCGTAGTAGGCCCTCTGTAGGTATATTGAAACTTACACTCTTCTACAATAATAAACTCGAAAAAGTACTAGTCCAACGTCGACCACTGTCCACAATAAACAAAGCTATAAAAACACACAAAAAAGAGTTTCATGCAGTTAACTTTCTGACTGACACACCACAATTACCACTTACCTTTGAACTCTGACTGACACGAATAAATGGAACACAACGCAGTAAATAGAAACCGCAGTATATTGCCATAATTGAAACGAGCATCATGCAAACATCACATTCAGTTTAAAAACGTTCACAGGACGATGCAAATAGAATAGTTAATACAAACATTGTGTTTATTGCTTCTTTCACTCAATTCATTAAAAGTTATGACAGGGCAAATTACATTACCGGAATATTTTTAAACTAGATTCTGCCAGTGGCTTCGCTCAGGCGCGTTTATGTCGCAGATTATTCCTTAAGTGCTTGTAATTAAAGCTTATGCTCTGTGCCAAATTTTATCCAGATCCGTTCAGCCGTTCCAGCGTGATTGAGCAACAAACATCCATCCATCCATATTTTCGCATTTATAATATTTACTAACTTCTGCCCGCGACTTCGTTCGCGCATTTCCCGTTTTTCCCGTCCCCGTGTAGCTTATAGCCTTCCTCATGAGTGTGGCTATCATATACTTACAAACAATGATTTTACAAATCCGACTGGTCGTTCTAGAAATTAGCGCGTTCAAACAAACAAACAAACTTCAGCTTTATTTTATTAGTAAGTACCTAGGTATAGATAATCAGTAGCAGATAAGATGTGACAAATCGAGTGATGCTGGAGAAGGTACTATGATAACAGGAACACATGTACTATCAATTATTAATATTATAATGAACAGTCGTCAAAGAATACGATGATTGACGTTGATTGCAATCATGAAAGTCCATTGACTGTTGTTGATAAAAACAATCTATTGACGTTTGTGGTCAACAAGTCGCTTAAGAGGATTAACTGGTAGGCTAAAAAATACACATAAGTCTAAGCTTAGGTACATATATTTGGTGTTAGTTGCTGCCAATGTTTATATGCTATACAGCAAAAATCTATGTTTATATATGTATTATATGTATACACATACATATATAAACATAGATTTTATTTATAGTAGGTATATTATAGGTATAACCGTCCACTGGATCACACTTAGTTAATTGCCAAAAGCCCGCATCATCGCTGTAAAGCGAGCATTTACTAAACAGTTCTATGTACACACATATTATAAGTGAAAAGGATAATACGTCTACAGAAGTTTCGCTCATTTTAAAATAAATCTCTGTAGGTAGATATTATTTATTTTATATACTCTACTTTTTTTCCGTTTCTGAGTTGACAAGTGAATCACGATTATATCGTGAACAATGAACTAACCTACTCGTATTTCTCTATACCTATCTTTATCACCCGGTCACTAAGTGGAAAATTTATAATTACAAATTCATCACAATGGTTTACAACATCAATATGATAAAATTATAATTATTTTTGAACTTGATATCGAAATGTAAAACAAATACGAGTCTTCTGTTCATAGCGGTAAGTGCTATGAAATATCATAATTTTCATAAATGTTTTCATAACTGTCCTGTTGGGGTCCTGTAAAGGTGACCTGACTGACCGGTGTTACGGGGCGTAAAGTAACATGTTACAAAGCGAGCATTTATAACATAACATGCTCGCTGCGAATGTTACATTATAGCCTGTAACACTGGTTAGTACCCAGCTTTATAATCTTACCGTCAAAATACAGGGAAGTCAGTTAGTACATTCGTACATTACTGCAGCAGCCAGCAAAAGAGGCGTTGATAGACGAACGTGTAAATGTGGGGCGAGGCGAAGCCGAGGTACAAATATGTAAGTCCATCAATGCCTATAATAGTTGTGGCCAAGGCTTGTATAGCACTTTTCTCAAATAATACGCGGAAATAAAAACTAAGTACATAGTACCTAGTTATCTAGCAAATTAATCAATGACAAATAACGAACAACAATAATTTTTCCCGCGATCATTTGTTTTTTTTTTCAATAAAACTTTATATTTGCAAGCCAGTTCGAAATTTAATAAAACCTTTGATAAGTTAACTCCTTGGTAGCCATGTTTCAAAAGAAAATAACACGTAATATATATGAGTTTACTATGTAATTTATTTGGCCGCTAAACCACGACAGATATGGATTTTCATACAACTTTTGCCGGCCGCTGCTCGCATGTATTTGGCCAGTATAGCAATTTCGATTTATCTCGAAGAAGGTTGTCGAAATAATGCTCAAATTTCCAAGCATGTTTGAGAAAAGGCATTTTGTGTCAAATATTTCTTTGAAAAATTAATGGTGATTTTTGAGCATTAATATTAGGCAGGCCAATATTAATCCTTACGAGCGAAAGTTACTTCATCATCAAGATAATTTTATGAAGATAAACTTTGGCATTTACAGCATGTTATTTGGACACACCGTTTAGAAGATAATGTAAAATTAAAATAATTCAACATTACTATTAAATCGAACGAGAAGTCGCGAGACGCGGCCGCCGAACGAAACGCATTGAGCGTGCGTGCGACGACGCCGACGGTGCGAGAAATTCTTTTTGTATATCTAAGGAAGTCGCGGGCAATAGCTAGTATTACCTATATATTTTTAATTCACTGTCCAAAGGGTGTTTCATTTAGTAACTAACAACAATTACTACGATCGTAACTCGTCGTGCGTCATTATAATTTTTTATCGATGTGGTATTATATCATTGTCACTCACTTGAAACTAAGGCAGGGTCATTAACATTTTATACTTTTTATCGGGCGCTCGATAAGCATCAGCTTCTAAGAGAACCGGGTAATAGTAGGTACAAGCCTGCCGAATGCGGAAATATCACGCAGATAGGGCGTGCGCCCGTGCGGCCTGTGGATTGTGATAATGTTTGATTAATCATCACTTGCCCATGGCGTGGGCGAAATTTTTCCTCGAGTGTACAATCTTGATATAATGACAATCACAATATTTATTCACTTTTACCGAAAGATAATGAAGTACCGCTAGCAAAAATAGCACTGCAAATTCCGTTTGCTAACTCAAAATTAAAATCACGTTCGTAGTTGGCACTCATTTATATAAATTTTGAAGTAGATAATGTTTGTTACTTTAAGAAAACTTTACCTTTTAAATATTTTTAATTAGTTAGGTCACCTTAGAGAAGTAATTAGCTCATGTTACGCCAACGTATTCATTCATTTTAAAGATTGAATTTTGAGATTATTTCTTTATGATTTATTTGCTGTTTCGTTAGTTTAAGTGGTTGTTAGCGGTACTGCTGAGCTTAAACATATTGGGTTTTCATTTGGAATTTGTCAGTAGCAGCACGAAGTCTGTATTTGTGTCCAATGGCAATAGGTTCGCTATTTCGTAGAAAGTAAACATGTGACTGTTGTAATGTGGATGTACCATACCATACATCTACCGCCTCACTAGCCAGAGGGGCAATTCTCGTATTTTTACGGAACGTCGCATTCGCATCGCGGTCAGAATCTTAAAAAAAAAACAATCTAAAAAATAATTTCCCCACATTTTCACAAGGCTTGTATACTGTTTGTCGCTGAAATGACATTTCGACTTGAATGCGAACGAATACGAGAGCTGGTTTTCTGAAATAATGATACCTTACCTTAAACTCGATTTAAAAGTCGAATTTGACCGTAAGTTTTTAATCTCGCGGTACCTAATAACATTGGCTAAGTACATAAATATCTGATAGAGCCATATAAAGTTGTAGATATGACTGCGGATATTCTATTAATAGTATCATGAATTGCATAGTCGTTTTTTTATCACTAGGTTGTGTTTTTGAGCATAACATGTGCGAGAGTACTTTGCACTCTCGAGTCAGGTTATCAGGACGGAAATATGAGGTTTAGTCGGCAGAAGTTCGTCAAAGCCCTTCGAGTAGTATGCACAGGGACTTCCCGACGATATATTTTTAATAAAAAATCAAACAAAGCATGGAGTGTAAAGTAAGTTCATTTTTTTCAGTAGGTAACTCGTGAAACATTGTCATTATTGCCTTTGTTTTTAAACGATTTGTTAAAAACGATACAAACTGATCTTCGATACAAATTCGATTTTCTTCCCTAACTCTGTTTTTCTCTTGAATCGGGTATAATACGATATCTTTTAATAATATCCTGAAAAAAAAAACAAAAATGCATTTGTAAAAGCTAGGAAAATAATATTACATTTTTGAAAAGATAACTTCTTTAGCGGCGCTGTGCACTTTTTGTGATGGGAAAAAATGTTAAGCTCGCGACAGGTCACGTGACCGACAGATTCGACAGATTGAAAATTCGTAAGACGGACACGTGACCTGATCGAAGAACTGATTTTTCTGAGAGATAAACTTTTATATTCTGAAGTGTTAAATTTTTAATGTAATATAAATTGTCATGTTTGTGCGATTGCGCAATAAATGAATATTGTATTTTACCACATAAATGATAGTACTTTTATACTGATAATTAAAGCAATTAGTGCAAAATTATTCCCTAACCATTCCAAAATATCAAAAATGCACAACGTTAATGTTGAAGTTTTCACTTCTGCCAGCACTCCCGGAGTGCAGCCTGTTGTTTTTTTTTTAAATTTTACAACATGTAAAATAATAATGGGTAAAACTAAATTATTTTGTCAGAATTATACTTTGGTGCCCTGAAAATGTCGTTAAAAAATAAGTACGAAATTTTGAAAATTTTATTAAGTACGTGTCTTTAATTTCTTTTATAATTAAGTCAGACATGGCCTGATAAATTCATATTTTTTTATTTAAATTTTTTTAAATTTAGTTACATTTTTGCTTGAATCGCTATCGCTATATTTTTAACTTGCGCCGCCAGATTTAATTAAGTAATTTTATGAAAAGAAAGCAGATAATTTTGAGTTTAAAGCACAAAATCCAAAAATTTACATTCTATAAAAAAATAATAGTTGATTAGGTATTACTGAAGTTCGATGTTTTATTAAAACAAAATACCTACATTGTGACATAGGTACCTACCTTCCTATATTCCACACGTTAACGGATTATTGCAAAGTTAGCCTACCTAATTTTCGGCGTGATTGCCTGGATTAATATACCATCAAAAATCTTAATGAAAAGACTGATACTCTAACTAGAAAATAGAAAAATATCCACAATAATATCAACCTAAACACTTATGTACCCAAAATGAGATAGTGATCAATAGAAACACTATTATCATTAAAGCAATTACATGTGTATCTCTAAAAAACATTAACAGCTGTCTATCTTATCAGCATCCGGAATTAAAACAGCTTTGCCTTAGCAACAGCACACTCAGACCGAGTCAGCTGATTCCGAGGTCAAAACAAAACAAAACTCAAACAGGTATTAAACTTATCATCATAAGTATCTAATAAAAACAGAAAATATTTAATTACCTGCCTGAGTTTTAAAATTAGAGTCTTACTAGTACAAAAAGTTGCATCGCTAAGATCAGACCATTATTATAAGTTTAATTTTTCCTTATACATTTCATCTTCGACCACAACATCGCTTACCATCAGATGATATAGTGGTCAAACGCGTGCCTATCAAAAGTAACAAAAAACCAAATTAGTCATCATCTAAATCACCCGTTTTCTAGAAATAATACGACATGCCTCAGCCGGTCTATTCAGCTAGTCGATTGAAAGCACATCGTGAAAAGTGAAGAGACAGACCTGTCACTTCGTCGTTAGGGAGTCCCACGGCGGTGCCTCTTCTCTTTTTGGAAGGTCACGCAATAAACAGGTTTTAAACATTTAAATACTAGGGACAGCTGGTACCAGACAGTCTAAAGGATGATTTCGATCTAGCACAGAGCATTGTTAGTTCGAACATGCTGGCCCGCAGGTTCTCACGTTGTACAACCGCCATTAAAATCACACTGTTTAAAGTGTACTGCACATCACTGTACACAGCGCTGTGGGTCAGATATACTCAAAAGGTTTACAATGCTCTGCGTGTCCAATACAATAACGTATTCAGGGCATTGTTACGACTGCCGCGGTTTTGTAGCGCTGTTTTGCTGATGCACGCACCGACAGCATCGATGCACTGTGGCGTAAAAAAATCTGCTTCTCTACTTTGCAGATTACGCGACAGTCCCAACAGTCTTCTGGAAGCGATAGCCGCCCGGGCAGACAGCCTGTGTGGGCGGTAATTAGTCGTACACGATCTGTCTTAGTTATTAAGTACTAACATAGGCTAAGTTAAATATTGTTAATTTGTTACTAACATTGTGGACCTCTATATCTGTTGTCTAAATAAATAAATAATTATAATTCCAATTGCTGCTAGGGATGCTCACATCAAGCTCATTGCACCAAGGTGTGATTGATACAGAATAGTACTTACGTTATAATATCTCACGGTGAAAAAATTGGTGAAGTGATCAGTTGGCATTCACCAGGGATGCAGGGATTACCAGCTCACTTTACACTTTACCTAAGTATTCACGGTGATGTGTTAACACAGCACTGCAGTATAACATGCCTACATAAGCATGATGCATGGCCTTCGTACTACATAATATGTAATTTAGACCACGTTTAGTCACTCGTCGATCAAACGAGACTGACTGCCTTATTTAATTTTAAAGACTTTGATAAAAAACAACATCAGTATCCTGACCGAGTCGTTTGGGATCGCCGTAGTATGTCTTCTTCTTTCCCATTGCAGTAGTGGCGGTCATCTTATTGATCTTCTTAATTATAGTCAACACTCGTTACTTGAAGAAAAAAATCCATTCTCAGTTACGTGATTATATACTTGATAATAAACTCGAATAGGTAAATACGTAATCCAAGCCTAGGTGGTTTATCATTGTAATTATTTTTAATAACCGACTTCCAAAAAAGCAGCAGTTTTTTTTTTAAACAATTTCTAAATCAATCAATTTCTTAGGAATGGTCTTGTGGAATTGGCTGTCGGCCACAGCCAGTTGTAGTAAGAGTTGTTGAGATTTTTTTGGTGACACCTAATAATAAAATTCAGTTAAGCTCAGAAACATCACGTTCCAATAAGACGGAGGCACAAGCTGTACATCAAGACAGAAAAGTGGAAGTTTGTCAAGATTTTTTTCTAGACAATAAATAAGAGGCTGATTGATGGGAGCTAAAGCTAATTAACCCCTATAGTCATCAGAGTCTGATGGTTCCTGTACAGTTATAGCTGCAAATAAAGACGTGTCGTGATAAATCTTTAAGACTAAAAAATTGAATGTTTGTTATTTTGTTATCAGCCAGCCAAATCTTAATTAAAAGTTGTAAACATGTGGTTTGGTCATCTTATAATTATTGTATGATGTAAAAAGATTATGTTTTCCTCAAAAAACCTATTCAGCTAAAAATGATAGGTACTTATATCAGCAGTGTTGTCACTGGCTGCCCTGGCTGGGTGTGTAATGATTCAGAACCATTACTTATATTCCACTGTAACCCGCAGGTCGCACACAAACTAATATAGCTGACCTGCATGATAGTCTGTCTCTGAATTATAACAAGAAAATATCAATAGAACAGCCGCAGTGATATGGAATTTGCATGCAAAAATTATAACAATACAAACTTGTCGTTCGAAAGAAGCTATAATACAAACATGTCGGGAATTAAGTTTTTTAATTACGATACATTTGACAGCAGCTTCTGGTCTATGTTTCGAAGCCGTCTACTCTGAGAAGAAACACCCTATACACACACACATATATTCAGAGTTCAAAGTCTTTTTTTAAAGTCCTAGTAGTAATGGTCAAACCTGGTCTGTGGGGTGTTAGTAAACTAGATGAATACCACTGATGAACTGTGTAGTTCTAGTAGAAACGAGTCTTATCGTAGGTATTGTATTGTATGTCAGGCTGGTATCCGCAACTCCAGGTACAAGCCCGTATCTAGCGTTCTAAACGAGCCTTACGTAAACCTTTATCTAGAGATATTTTGCGAAGCCAACAATTAGAAAAAGGTCGAAAAGGGGGTGAAGGTGGGGAGAGAGTTAATTTACTTTAGTTTAATTTAGTTAGTTTGTTTAATTTCTCTTGCATTGATATGCACTACCTAGGTACCTAGCTCATAATATGTCCCATGACAAAAATATTAGTGTCAACGGAGATTAGTCAAGTAAATAGCACATGTGTGTGCGCAAACACAGGTGCAGTCTCTGTTCCTTCACTCTCATAGTCCAATGCAACGGTATTCCGAAACGACAAGTTATTATTTAGGCGCAGGACTCCCAAACTCCGAGCTGCTACTGAAAATTCCTAATGGAAAAACCCAATATCACTTGGTAGATCAGTCAGGTATCAATGATATTGAAGAAGATCAAAATGTTTTAAATTCTTGTAACAGGCTACAGCAGACGGTAATTTTTTTAATTGACTAGCAATAAATTGCAAATACTAACATTTAGATAGCAAAAATAATAACCCAAGCAAAAACTACAAGAGGTAGGTAAGTACCTACATGGTGATCACGTTTGAGTAAAACCTCAAGAGGAACATGCTCACGTTGCGAGGTAAATAAAATAACAAGAAAAGTGCTGTGAAACTTATTACGTCCCTCCGGTCAAAAAACAAGTCGAAGTAAATAATAACACTGAAAAGTAAAGTGTTGCTAGCCTCGTGACGAGGAATAATTAAAAACCTTCGTACAATTTGCAATAACACTTTTTATGTTTCTTTTTTTTTTCAAGTTGTGAATGGAAAAAAGGCACATGACCGGTCGCAATGTGAAAACGGTAGACCTAATATACATACGTTACGTACGTACCTACGTTACGTACAACACATAAATACATACGTTACGTACGAGTATCGGAAACAATTCATCTTACGAGACTATTAAAATTTGTCGAACCGCACCGTTCAGATAGCCTTTCATTACCAGCGATTTGAAAAAGGGATAGTGCTCTGCCCCAAATTGGTAAAAAATAGTGCACAAGCAGAAGCTTGAGTTTAGTGTTTACAGTGAGCCCCGAAGGCTAAAGAAAAACACACGCTTTACGCACTTGCACACGTCTGACAAGGGAACAACAAGGGTACCTACGTCAGACGTGTGCAGAAACCCCAAGATTTAGGCAAATGAACAGTTTGAAGGTCACCCTCCCCACCCTGAGTAAACGTAACTTTGAACAAGTTCTGAAAGTACCTTATAATTTATGAATAAAGTGAACCTTTCCTTAATTCGTTGTTCGTCGAAATTTTTCGCTGCATTATTGTAGCGGAAAAAATTGACACAAAACCTCTTATTGGGAATTTCCATAAGTAAAATAAGGCATGCCGTGTTCAGGTTCCTGAGTACTTTGTGGTAACAAACAATAATAAATGGGGGACAAAACTGTTATGGGTATTACCAATAATTTATTGGGTAATTAATGCTGCTTCTTTATTAATGCTGATTCACTATAGATTTTTGCCGAAATAGGTATTAGTAATTCAATACCTTCGTGAAAAAAGGGTATTACGAAAATAAGCTACTGAAGTAGGTTCTGTGTCTATTGATTCACTTTTATAATGTCTACAATATTCAGTGATTGAGAGGCACTGTCAGTTTTATGGAAGGACAACATTCTCTTTCTATGGAGATTGTCTGAAATGCCAAAATATAAAAGGGATTGATCACGTGACATTAAGACGGAGTTTTTCAATCCCATAATTCCCATACATTTTTGACGTTTTGACAGTCGCCTCCGCCACGCACCGCTTATACAATGACGCTTGACATACGCCTAAGGCTGGCGAAGGGAGATCAGCAGTGCGATTCTGCAAACATGTCGAAGTGAACACTAGGGCGACAACAGACATGTTGTCGAAACAAAAATTAATTTGTTACTACATCACATTGCTTTAAGAAGAAGAGTTGGACTCAGAAGAAACCAAATTACTTATCATACCATTTAAATATCCTATTAGAAAACGTCGATTTTGGTTATGAGATAAAAAACACTGGCCGAATATCGGCAGCACACTACTCCCCCTCACCTGGGCCCCGCGCCTGCTATACTCTGGGGTCGGTTTTTTCCGCATGGCATGGCGGAGCAGTTGAAGCGAAGTGGGGCTCCGCTTCCCTGCTCCGCTTCACGGTTTTGTATGAATTTTTAAACTATTTCGCAAATCCCAGTTCACTGAAGCGGAGCAGATATTTTATGCAATATTATATTCTCTCCGCTCCTCTCCTCTCCGCATCAGTGGACAGTCAGCCGAAGTTCAGCAGAGGACGTCTTCCGGCTGTAATGATGACGATGAACGAAGCTTGAAGCAGTCGCCTCCTGTTCAACTCGACCTGAACTGGACCTGATTGAGAACTAACAGGTGGCTCCCACATCAAAGCCCAGTTGCAGTGTCCAAAACGAAGATGACCGCGGGCCTGCGAATGGCGGGCGAAGGGTAGCACGCCATCCGAGAAGGACAAGGTCTGGGAAGATGGCGTGTGATGTTCCACGCGCGCCTCAAAGAGATGTCAACATTGTTGACGGGGTTACGGAATTGTTCGAAACAGTTACCGCGGCCCTGGAACACAAAGGGCATTTGGAACACGGGTGGGTGGTTATATTCAGTAAGAGTCTGACACTCCCTCCCGGTCTACTCAAAGGGAGGAGTCATTTGATGATTTCTCAGCCACAATTCTGTGCAATTTAAAAAGGGAAGCCAAGTACCTATATGTTTTTGTTGTTGTTTTTGCAAATATGCAGCACTGTATTATTGTTTACATTGATATAATATATTAACAATTAGATTACGTCAGCCATTGAATAGCTTGCATTTAATATGAGCTTAATCTAACGGTGTTTCCCTCAGTACGGATATGGTCGTTTGTAACTATTATTATTTAATATAGTATCATCTTGGTACAGTCCACTGCTGAGTAAAGATCTCTTTTCATACAGAGAAGGCATCAGTATTAATTTCGATGCTTAGTCAAAGTATGGTTGGTGAATTATGATTGTTTTCCTTAGTTTCCCTCACAATGTTCCTTCACCGATACGAAACGATTCTAAACATACCTACAGCCTTTCACATCAAGGTAGTAATTATTTATTTATGTACACACAAAACACTCAAAACTAGCTCTTCTATAAGTTTTAGAGAAGGAAAGGATGGGATACAATAATTTACAATACAAGCCAAAATGATATGTAATATGTAAACTATAATAAACTACTATTTTTATTTTTATTTATTAAACTCCTATAATTTACGAGTATTTACCTACACAGAACACCTGAGTCCACAAACCCTGTTCCAATAGCGACCGAATATTGCATAACAAAGCTGATGAATATCAACACTTTTTATCACACTGTATGTAACGCTAGACTAGATACATCCATTATGTATGGTGTAATCGTACACAATTATATCAATATCATAAACGAAGTAATTCTTCGATTGCCATCTTAGATCATTGTATCTTACTAATACGATTAGTAGATAAGTGTATACCGATGGACACAAGTTAGGACGTGTACCAGTTCGAGGTTCGAACCTTTGTCACGTGCATTCATACAGATTAATTTAGTATTTCGAGCGTATGTATGTCCATTTCTTTGGCACGCCCTACAGCTCAAATGCCTGGACGGATTTTGACATATGAAGTGTCGTTGAATTCGTCAGAATTGTGGTAGTGACACAGGCTACATACATTTTAAAAAAGGGCATCCGCAAATAAGAAAAAAACTCACTTTTAGTGAGTTACATTTTAAAAAATTACTGACAAAAAACCTGATACTGATTAAAAAACTTCAAATAAGTCACTTTTCAAGAAGTCTGATGCAGTTCAATCATTTTTTTTTATTAGATTTTACGCTGTTCTAGTAGCTGACACTGACGATTCTGACCTTCAGGTGTTGCAGTCGTTGGAATTAGTGTGGCGCGTTTGTCCAATCTAAAAAACACCGGCCAAGTGCGTGTTAGGCCACGCACATTGAAGGGTTCCGTAGTTGCATAGGTACTGAACAAGCAACTACGGAACCCTTCACTGCGCGTGCACCATGGCCAAATAATCAGTACGAATGTCACTGTAAGAATGTAAAGTTACAGTGCATGCAGTTTTAGGTCAATTCCTGTCGAATTATTACGAAGTTTTTACCTAACCAGTTTGCTTTTATAAGTTGGTCGACTATTTATTACTCATTAATTTTTAGAGCTTAGTTAGCTGTGATAGTTTCCTTTATAATTAGCTATATGTATGCTACTAATATGATTTTTTTCAAGATTTAATACGTAGCCCCAGGCCATGGTCCTGTGGTCTACAGTATCTACTCGACACGATATTTTTATACCTCCCCAGTAGGTAGGGATTGCGGAATTTGTTCGAAAGAGTCACCGCGACCCTGGAACAAAAACGGCATTTGGAGGAACACAGATGGGTTTTAGTCAGTAAGAGTCTGACACTCTCTTCCGCTCCGCCCAGAGCGGAAGGAGTCAATTGATGATTTCCTGCCATTAAAAAAAAGGTAGCTCATGCAGTATTCCTCGTACATATTAATAAAGAATTCGCTTGACGTCAATGGGGACGAGTTAACCGCAAAGTGGATCGGGGAGCAAGTGCATCAACTGGATAATTGGACAGCGAGGGGACACACGCAATGGCCTCGAAACTCTTGCCAATAAGGATCATGATCGTCAGCATCCGACTCCATCGGAAGGCCACTAAATCACGCTACAGGCGACGTTGGAACGGAAAACTCGAGTGCTATCATCCAATAGAGGAGCATCTTCGTGACTCTTATAACCTTCACTGATGATATTTATTTGTTGTACTTTATAGCTATTATTTTCGCTCGCTGTGATCTTTATGTTTCTTAGTAGAAGAAAAATTTGGTCGATATGTTGCTTTCACTTGAATGCCATTGTTGGATGAACAGGAAAAGATTTCAAACGGAGACTTTATCAATAAAAACTGAATAGAGTTCGCATTCCAGACCCATCCGCTTAGCTAGGAAACTGATCCTTGAAAAGGAAATTCGCCATCCAATTTCCTTTTCATAAGTTTAATATAGTTTAACATATCTTTGTGTAATTTATATATGAAAACAAATGATTGAATTCGATATAATTTGTAAAATAACGTTGTTGAGTTTTACTGTTTAACTCCTATTTATGAAAGCAGTAAAACTCTCCAACATTTACTTATTTATAAATGTACCTAACCTACTTTTTATTTCAAGAAAAAATGTGTTATTTTTTGATATTAGGATATTACTTACTTATGTTTGCCTTTGTAAAAAAACCCGTAAGGTATTTTTAGGACTTGTTATAGAAGTCTATTGTCTTGTACCAAGTAACCGGTTCAAACCGCAAACGGTCGGTTAAACCGATGGGTACGGCAGAAAAGCATCAATAATAATGATGAATGTTTGCCAGTAGCTTGGTATAGGTAGGTACCTATACTTACTAGGTATGTCGACAATACCTATTAAGTCTGGGAATCTACCATTCATTTTATTAAGTACTTTAGACTTGGAAAAGCTTGGTTTGTAAGAATATTAATGCAGCCCCAGCTTGTGATTTAAGAGGATTACAAGAGTAAGTATAACTGTAGGTACTTACCTACCTACCCTAGTACAATATTGTGCCATTTGTGAATGGCTACATAATAATAGCCGCACGGGTCGATCTTCAAGGTTAAGCAACGTTTGCCGGGGTCGGTCTGTGGATGGGTGACCAACTTAACATACCGAGACTCTTTCGTGCCTCGGAAAGCACGTTTAGCCGTTGGTCCTGGCTGTCATTTGTAGATCTTTGGCAGTCGTTACGTATGGTAAGAAGCCAGAAATCTGACTCCAGTCTTGCCAAGAAGTACCGTGTTTCCCAGTCAGTGGGTTGTGGAGGTCTGGTGGGCAGCTGTTCCACGTAAAATACTAGTATTCAGTTGATCCGCCTTAACTGGAAGCCGACCCCAATATAAACACATCAAAAGTATCTAGAGATAAAATTGACACTAGTAAGGATTATTATTTTTACTTTTTTGGATCTTTGTTGATTCTTTTTAGTGACCTATTAAAATAAAGATTTTTCTAAGTAAGGTCTAACGACCACACACAGAGACACAGTGTCAGAGTTTCTAAACCGCCTCAAGGGCCTCTGACATGGTTTGATGATCGCCACTTGGCGTCCGGGACCACCGGCTTAACGTGCCCTCCAAAGCATCAAAGCTCCGGAATCATCTTTTTATCAGACAATCAGGTGATTCAAAGCCTGCGATGTCCTAGCCAAACTTGAAACAACTTTACAAAGTATGCTTCCCGTGGGAATCGAACCCACGACCACCGGGTCACAAGGTAAACGCCTAAACCACTCGACCACGGAGGCAGTTTAAACGATTAAAAATAGAAAATTAACTGGCAATCAGGATTCTAATAAAATTGTGTAATAGCATTTTTACAAAACCATTACAATTTCTGCATAGAACTGAAAAAAAAATGCATCGATATTGTGCGACATCATTTGACACAAGAAGAGATGATGAGAGCTGTCGAAATGATGTAAGCTGGTTCCAGACAACGTACTGTGGCTGTCGCTCTTGGAACTTGGAACACAGAGCGTCATAAACCGCCTCTAGACACGTACATCACGGGCAGCGTGGTCGAGCGATATAGAGGACGATGTCGTATACTGCTCAACGGAATCGTACCATGACCGCCATGATGTTGACTTCGAGGCTCCACAGCTCTTCAGGGGAAAAGACTTAGCAGATGATGATGATGAGCCATTTGTCTGCCCAATTATTTTGCCACGAAAAACATATTTTCCACAGGTAGGTTATCTTATAACGTAGGTAAGTAAAATTTATCCTTAGAAATGGATGACCAAAAAGATTTAAAGACTGCACTTTTAATTAACAGTTTTACCTGTATCATGGTTTTATATTATTTTGTTATACAACAAAAATGCATCTTATACTGACATCGATTGATGCTTATAAAAAACTCTGTAGGTGATCCAACGAGAACCGGTGTATTCATTGTACTTAGTATGCGCGTTGGCACCTTATTATATGCATATTATTTATTAAGGAAAATCCTAAATAACTGATCCTCTATCTCTTATTGCTACACTTTTAATGAATGACTGCAGATAAACAGCAAATTTTAACTGCACAAACACCCAAACCGGATGTTTGTGCACTTTGTGCATCGGTGCATGTAATAATGATAAACACTAAAACTAATGGGTCTTCCGTGCCAGTTACTTCTTTACATAGATCAGTGAACATATCAGCTGGGTACAAACCAACAACTAAGTACATTAAAATATATATTTTTTTAAATTCAAAATGATGCCATGACACATTGCACGGCGGGTTGTGTCGATGTGGCTATTGCATCTTCACCTCAAGCAGCGTGAATATATAACAACAACACTATAATAACAACTCTTTGAATAACATTCGTTAGATACGTTTACGTGCACTTAATGTGGCTATGGAAAAATACAGGAATACTCACTGTGACCCGCCACCACGATTCAGGAACGATTCAATAAGACAGGCTTCTACCTGACTTTCCTCTTGTTACCACGTCTTGGTCAAAAGCCAATGATTCCGTAGTTAAAAGGGATACTTAGTGCTGTAAGTCTTATATATAGCTTCGTTCTCTGTCTCATACTAGAACCAAGACGGGTTTAACACGTCATAGTACAGCCCTTGACCGCAGTAGCGGCCATCAATTTCAGCGAGCCATACCACCTAACTATACATATTTATGATAGCAAGCAACATTGTGCTTACTGAGTAACAAAACAAGATTTATGATCACCCACCTACCTATCAGCTATATAAAGTACATACTTTAATATTCGTATCTCGTTCATACTTCACGGTTATTTATATCTTGGATAACAAAGACCTTGTTCACACTATTCTGCACCGGATAGAATGATTTTATAATGGAAAGATAAACTTAGAAAAATAATTGGCCCTCTTGGTACTTGCCCGAATATTAATTCACGAGCTCAAGACAACAGGGTTGGGCCTGCCGCCTGCGGACGGCGAACGTTGGGTGGCTCGTCGTGCGACAAGAACCAGGGGGTCTACTCTCTTAGCCCGAAGTACGTAGTTTCGTCCGTGGTGACGGACTTACAATCAGACCCAAACCCGAACTAAGAATGAATGTCAACACGATTTGACAGTTGTTAATATTTCGGGTTCGGGACTAATCGTAAGACCGTAGGTCCTACGGAGTAGAAAACGCCCCACACTAAGGCCGAAATTGCCGACATCGGGCTTAGAGAGTAGACCTCCTGGCCCGGGTCGTACGCGCGTTGTGTTTCACGCGTGCCTCAAAGAGATGTCAGCATAGTAGACTAGCTTGGACTAGTCTCTGTCAGTATTGCCGAATTTGTTCGAAAGAGTCACCGCGGCCCTGGAACGCAAAGGGTATAATGGTCCTCCATACACCCTCCACGCTACACGCTCCATGCACCACACACGGACGGGTTTTAGTCAGTAAGAGTCTGGCACTCCTGGTCTCTGGAAGAAGACATTTTGATGATTTCCCACACATAAAAAAGAAAAAGAAGCGCATGCAGTACGTATTCCTCGATGCAAATTCGAACCTTCCTTATTTATAAGAATTACGCCTCTGGACCTGATGATCTGAAACTGATGAATGTGAGACAATATTAAAACAAGCAAAAACCCGAAGGTAGGTTTTTGCTTGTTTTAATATCACTTGTCAAGATGCTGTAACGTACGACAGCATCTTGACAAGTGAACGTTCTGTCATCTATAAGAGTCGCTCTTACCGCGCATAGTACCTACACTTTACCTACATTACCTTTACAATATTATTAGGCAGCTATACTAGGGTTGCCAATTCCAAATTTCAAAAACTAACATTTGAAATTGGAAAAAGCAATTCAGATGAAAAACAGGACGTAATAAGTATCTAATAGAGTACGAGTAGCTGTAGTTAAAATGTATAGTGAAGGAAAATAGTGTCTTTGGTATTTTTTTATGTATGTAGGTACAGTGAATTGTAAGGTTTAGTTAGTCTATATTATAGTATACCTACCTATTGCTGTTTTCCGATACTTTGTTCAAGTAGCCAATCTCAAAAGGGCCGTGGTGTTTTCAGGGACAAAAAGCCTACGAATCAGCGATACGTAGGTACTGTTGCTTTTTTCAATGATTTTTTTTGAAGTCGGCTGTATAAGTCCCATTTCTTTACGAAAATATAAACAAACAATCAATTTTACGTGTTTTTAATAGATATTAGTCATATTGTAAAATATAAGTTGCCTAGCATACCTAGATTTGAATGATTAGTAGAGTTTCCACCAGTTTCACAATGGACAGACGCCCTTAGAATGCAGGTAGATACACAAATGAACGTTTATGCAGCCGATGATAAACAATATGATTAAGCGGAGAATCTTCCACGCCGCCACTTATCATGCAGCGAACATATCAAATATATCAGGTGGGGAGGTATCAGGTACATGCTACCTATTTATATAACGATTAGGCACTAACTGTATTTATTTACCTGATTATAATTATTATGTAACATATAGATTCGTGTATCTATGTGCTACATTACTTTTACTTATTCAAGTCAAGGTTAAAGAAAAATTGTGTTTTAAACATATAATTTTTTAGTGTAGGTACCTTGTTAGGTATCATGGTGAGGGATTTAACATATTGGTAGCTAATCCTAGGCCCATATTCCAAAACGTAAACTCCAATAATTCAACTCGAACTCCAACTCCATCGGAGCTTGTCATAAATTGAAGTTTTAACATTTGTTTGCTCATCTCTCGAGTACGAAAAAGTCAATTAGACAAGCTTTCTTTGACAGCTCATGTTGGAGTTGAAGTTTACGTTTTGGAATATGGGCACGTGCATGTTTTTCGACTATAAGATCTCGTTTTCATATGTTATACTCAACAACAAGATATTTTTCGACTTGTATTTAAAAAATGCTAAGTTCGATCTATATTGTTACGCGCCACAATGAATGCCGGGTACATAACGTTATAAGTTACTACTAGCGCCATCTAGTATCGAGTAGCAGAACTAGTAGAGTCAAGATCTTTCTAGACATTTCGATGCTAGAACATTCTAGAGTTTTCAATATGTGTTTAGTCGGGACCGGTATGTACTCGAACTTTCTAGATGTTTCTATACTAGAAGGTTCTAGAATTATCTGCCGACCTATATAAGGCCCGCATAGCCTGCGATCGAGTCAGTATTGAATTTGCGATACAAGCGACAACTTCGAGAGCGAACTTCGACTGCGAATTAAAGTGATCAGTAGTGCAATTGTGATTTATAATTAGTGAGTTTAAAGTTGTAATTAGTGTTGATTAATTAAAGTGTCATTTTGGTTATTTTATCGGCTGTTTTTATTGTCACGAACCCTAAGCTCGTAAGAATTGGTGTCAGAAGAGTGGATATTTAAACTATGCCGATTCTACCAAAGGACGACATGGAGGGTATCCGTACCCGAAGTCAACGCCAGCAGGAGACGGACCAGAGGCGTTTCGGAGGTGCAACGCCGCAGACGTTGGAGGGCCAGTTGCCGACCATGGAGCCCGGCCCATCCACAGCAGCTCCAGCATCTGCAGCACCAGACATTGGAGCTCTGATGATGATGCTGCAGGAACAGGCTCGCCGGCAGGAGGAACAGGCTCGCCGGTTGGAAGAACAGCTCCAGCGTGATAAGGAGGAACAGGCTCGCCGGCAGGAGGAACAGGCTCGCCGGCAGGAGGAACAGGCTCGCCGGTTGGAAGAACAGGCCCGTCGGTTAGAAGAACAGCTTCAGCGTGACAAGGAGGAACAGGCCCACCGACAGGAGGAACAGGCGCGCCGCCAGGAAGAACAGATGCTCCTAATGAAGGACCTTCGCGCGGCCTTCGGGAAAGACATGAAGGAGGTGAAGGAGAAGGTTGCTCAGCATGACAACCGCCTGTCAGAAGCTGAAACCCAGATCAGCAAGTTTAATGACGTCATTGCTGATTTAAAGAAAGAGTTGGGCAACCTTAAAGTAGGGGATGGAATTGCAACTCCCGTAGCTACTACGCCTTCGCTACGTGGATTCAAAGTGCCGCCCTTCGATGGGACATCTTCCTGGTCGGCCTACAAAATACAGTTTGAGGCTGTTATGAAGGCAAACGGGTGGAATAAAAATCAGGCCATGACTGCCCTCACCCTTGGCCTGCGCGACCAGGCCTTAACTGTTCTGGAAGCTCTCGGTGAGGAAGTGACTTACGAGCAGCTTCTTGAGGCGTTGGAAGCCAGATATGGTGACGCTCATCTGGAACACGTGTTTCGTGCGCAGCTTAAGGATCGCGCGCAACGTAGCAGTGAAAACCTGCAGCAGTGGGCCCTTGAAGTGGAGAAGCTGGTTCGAAAAGCATACCAGTCTGTGCCTGCGCTCATTGATGGGAACCTGGTGCAGGCTTTCATCGACGGTATTCGCGACCTTGAAGTAAGAGCTGCTGTGAGACTCGGGCACCACGGGACGCTTAAGGACGCCTTGGCTCATGCACTGGAGGTGGAAGCTGTGCGGCAGGATCACCGTTCCCATCGCGTCAGAGCGGTTGCAGCGGCTACAGTTCGCGACCGTTCTAATGGATACAGCCCTAGGTGCTATGGCTGTGGGGAAAGGGGCCACCTTCGATCCAGTTGCCCTAAGCGAACTGTAGGAAGAGAAGCTGTGTTGCCACACAGCTTCTCTTCCTACAGTTCGCTTAGGGCAGGATAGTCGTTCCCACCGTGGCAAGCAGGTTACAGAAGCTGCAGTTTGTGATCGTTTTAAAGGGTATAGCCCTAGGTGCTACGGCTGTGGTGAAAAGGGCCACCTCCGATCCAGTTGCCCTAAGCGAACTGCAGAAAGAAATGATAGCCGATCTCTCGAAGGTAGGGTGGCTGACAACAGCACCAAGCGGCTGCAGGAGCACGACTTAGTAGTCGAACATCGCAGCTGTAGATCTCATGGCAACGCAGATGTATTGTCAAGAAGACCTTGCCCTGAAGACTGCAAGCATTGTAGTAGGCTAGTGGGTAAAGAAGTCGTTCCTGTAAGGATGCTAAAGACAGACCTTAGCAACGAGTGGAAGGAAATCCTACGACGTTCACAGCAGGAAGATACGGACATCAAGCCGATTCTGGAGTGGATTAAGGCCAGTGCTCCTAAGCCAGCGTGGAGTGACGTCTCAGCAATGAGTTCGATCACAAAAAGCTATTGGGCCCAATGGGATAGCTTAGTGATTCAGGATGGAGTCTTGTGCCGTAAATGGGAAAATGTTCGGGGAGACAGCTGTCATTTGCAAATGGTTGTCCCTAAAGCTAAAGTACCGGATGTTCTAGAGCTGTACCACAACGGTTGTTCAGGAGGCCATATGGGAGTTAAACGGACTCTACTGAAGATACGGGAACGGTTTTACTGGGTTCACTGTCGTGACGATGTCGAGGACTGGTCTCGTAAATGTACAACTTGTGCGGCTGTAAAAGGACCACAGACTCGTAGTAGAGGTGCATTGAAGTTGTACAATGTTGGTGCACCATGGGAAAGGATAGCCCTAGACGTTGCGGGACCGTTTCCGGAAAGTGAAAGTGGTAACAAGTATTTCATGGTTGTAATGGATTACTTCACTAAGTGGCCGGAAGTCTTCGCTATTCCAAACCAAGAAGCTTCAACAGTTGCAGATAAACTAGTTCATGAAGTCTTCTGTCGTTTTGGAGTACCCTTGGAGATTCACAGCGACCAAGGAAGGAATTTTGAGTCCCAAATATTCCAGGAAACTTGTCGAGTTATGGGTACTCATAAAACGAGAACAACTTCTTACCACCCACAATCGGATGGAATGGTGGAACGATTTAATCAGACATTGGAGAGATACCTGGCAAAAGTGGTGGAGAATCGGCAACGGGATTGGGACAAGCATATACAACCGTTTTTGCTGTCATACCGAAGTGCTGTTCACGAAAGCACATCAGTGACACCAGCTTTCGCAAATTTTGGTAGAGAATTGCGGCTGCCTGCAGACTTGATTACCGGAATACCACCTGATGCCCCACGCAGTATAACCGATTATGCGAATGACTTGCGGAACAAAATGAATGACATCTATGAGCACGTCAGACAATCGGGTCAGCAAAAGTCTGAAAAGATGAAAACCCGTTATGACCGCAAAATGAACAATAAAGGATTCGACGAAGGTTCACTAGTGTGGTTGCACAATCCAGTTCGCAGCAAAGGGAAATCTCCTAAGCTTCAAGCTAAATGGGACGGGCCGTACCGGATTGTGACGAAAATCAATGACGTAACCTACCGCATACAAAAAGGTACAAGAAGCGCTCCTAAGATCGTCCATGTGGATCGGCTGGCGCGTTATTATGGGGCCGATAATGCTCGGGACGAGCATGTCTTAGGAGGGGGCAGTGTTACGCGCCACAATGAATGCCGGGTACATAACGTTATAAGTTACTACTAGCGCCATCTAGTATCGAGTAGCAGAACTAGTAGAGTCAAGATCTTTCTAGACATTTCGATGCTAGAACATTCTAGAGTTTTCAATATGTGTTTAGTCGGGACCGGTATGTACTCGAACTTTCTAGATGTTTCTATACTAGAAGGTTCTAGAATTATCTGCCGACCTATATAAGGCCCGCATAGCCTGCGATCGAGTCAGTATTGAATTTGCGATACAAGCGACAACTTCGAGAGCGAACTTCGACTGCGAATTAAAGTGATCAGTAGTGCAATTGTGATTTATAATTAGTGAGTTTAAAGTTGTAATTAGTGTTGATTAATTAAAGTGTCATTTTGGTTATTTTATCGGCTGTTTTTATTGTCACGAACCCTAAGCTCGTAACAATATTTATACTTTTTTATGGCTTAGTCATGATTTCTTATAAATGTTGAGCCTGTGGATCAAAAGTTAGACGCATTCTCGTTTGATATCATGAATAGGCAGGATTATGAGTAAGCCAATGGTTGATATCACGTGTCTCGGATTAAAGCGGATATCATAAAAGAAAACTCGTAAATGTTGCTTTTTTGAAAGACAAACGTTGGTAAGGAAAATTCTTGTTGAAACTACATTTATTATTGCCGTTTAGAGTTATGAGTTATTTGCTAATACGGGACAATATTATACAGAGTGTTCCAGAAGCACGTAGTCATATTTAAGGGTGATACTGGGTAGCTGATATACTTATGTTAAAGAAAAAATATCAAAATGTAATAACCTATTTATTAAATGGCAAAAAGAAAGCACTTAAATATTTATTTAATTCTGTTTTTAGTAGGTACCTATTTGTTTTTAGTAACTGTCTAGCTATCACGGTTCATGAGATACAGCCTGGTGACAGACAGACGACAGACAGACAGACAGACGGACAGCGGAGTCTTAGTAATAGGGTCCTGTTTTACCCTTTGGGTACTGAACCCTAAAATGGTCTATACCTACCCGGCAATGAGGAACTGTCTGAATATGATGATGATGAATTCAACAGAAATGTTGAGAGCATTATTTCAGCTAAAACTTTTGGGTAAAAATACTATCCAAGTGCGAGTCTAACTCGCGCACCGAGGGTTCCGTACAGACTCGTATGTTGAAATAGTCTGTCTATTACGGGAATCGTCTTTTTTTTCCGAGTATAGGTAGTACATTACCTACTGATGTTTACAAACTAAAATAAACGAAAACACTCTCATTACTCAGACGCATATAACACTTTTCCATAATTTGTGATGAATTCTAGGTCAACGTCAAGTACCCTGTAGGTTTTGATTTACCTACTTGCGAGTATAAAAATATGTCGTAAAAATTATACATAAACCTTTTTATTGCGTTGACTCAGAAGCCTGATTTTTATAGAGCTCCACGGGACCATCGTATTCAATATGCGTTCCTTAGAAAGGGGGTCGTGACAGGCCGTCAGACGGACAAACATACAACGAAGTGATCCCGGGTTCCATTTTTCCCTTCGGGGTACGAAACCCTAAAAAATAAGGACAAGTTTCCATCATTGTTTTGACTGTTTAGTTTCAACGTTAATTACAGTTCTCATCAAATAACTTTGCCCCTCTGAAGTTAGCCATTTGCAAAGATCGCGCAGGTACAGTCACTTACACGAGAGCAAGCGGGACGCAAGCATGCATCGAACGTAAACGTAAGACTGAGACATAAAATCGCTCCCCGCCCCCATGTCTCTTACGCATGCGCAGTTGCAGTGTGTTCGTAATTTTGACTATTACGCAGCCACTCGACACAACTTCAGAGGGGCAAAGTTATTTGACGAGAACTGTACGTATCTCCATACTCGTATATCTAGAGATGTCAAAGTAAAACCAGCACGAAACCTTGCCATACTGAACATTAGCTCACTAATAATGTTAATTTAGCAAGTAGCTAATCAACAAAAGCACTCAACCAACTAAGAAACTGAAGATAAAACCATTTATTTACGGTTATAATTGAAAACTATAATCGTTTCGCTTTGACTGACAAGTGTATACTCGCCAGATGTATGGTATAATGTATATGGTACATGGTTTCATTATATGACATTGTGTCTCTTTATGTTAATGAGTTCCATTTAGACTTAGTTGCTAGACGTGTAACTACAATTGAAGACGTTGGTTCTTGTGTTTTAATTATTTAAACGAGAAAATGCTAAGGCTGAATGAAAACGGTTGAGGCAGTTATGGATGAATTTACTTTAAGTATTTAAAACATTATGAGGTTCGCAGCTAAGTATTAACAACCACTCGGGGCGATCTTCAAGGTTAATCATCACCTGCGGTGGTCCGTGGTTGG
Organism: Melanchra persicariae; assembly: GCA_947386135.1. Taxonomy (NCBI): domain Eukaryota; kingdom Metazoa; phylum Arthropoda; class Insecta; order Lepidoptera; family Noctuidae; genus Melanchra; species Melanchra persicariae. Next base: position 10,954,236 of record OX376643.1, on the reverse strand, counting down.
CTGACCATTCATACCGAGATTCCTTCTTGCCTTTCAAAGCACGGCCGGCAAGCAAAAGATGTACAAAATGCCAGTCGGAGCCAACAGTTGAAAATCGGTAGTCAGAAGTCGAAAAGTCTGACAAGATTCTTGTTCGTTACTCAGTTACTGTATTGTAGCGGTCAGATAGGCAGGCACTCCATATATATTTCGTTTACTTGGATGACAATCATATTCTTTCTAGCTATTTTCAAATCGCTACATAAATGACGGAATTATATATTTATTTATTTATTAAAAAAAAAACATTTGTAGACTTAACAGGTCAGCCCAAGACGTCTACAAACTAGTTATCTATATACTAAATACAAAGTACAAGTAAGTATAAACCTAAAGTTAAAATTTTTTGTTAGTTAAGTGATAACTATTTATTATTGCTGTTGGATACTGTAATTACCTACTAACTTTTATTGAGTTTGGATTAGTTTTAATCTTAATTTATTTTAATCTTAATCTTAACCTTAATCGTAGTCTTAACCTTAATCGTAATCTTAACTCCATTTGTTCCGGTCTCAGAAAATAACGGCGAAATAAGGACAGTTATTGTATATCATGGTTACAATTTTTTATTATGTTTTATTATTGTTTTTAGATTTAAGTACATTTCATATGAAGTAACAAACAAAAAACAAACAACCTAATTGAGAAACTCCTCCTTTTTTAAAGGCGGTTAAAAATACAGTTGGATGCTGACTCCATAGTTCGGAAATGGCAGAACATTGTACTTCATTGGACCTTTAATTTGACTCGTATGTGTGACGTATACCTACAAGGACGATTAAATTGGTATGACGATGTGTCAGTCAACTCCGCGGAGATACGCCGCGCTATGTCGCGATTTCGCGAACGAAGTAGTAGTACCTAAGCCATAGTCATAGGTCAATGACCTTCCTCTTCCTTCCTTCGTGTGACTTGATTCGTGCGCACTGCAATGTTTATGCAACTAATAACTATCGGACTCGAATCGGGCTATAATCAGAAATACTTTTGCATTTTTAGCATCTTTCGAAATGTTTTCTGTCTATGATTTGTCCTTTACTTTAGTGTAGTATAAAAATATCCAACTGAAACGTAAGTACTACAGGAATAAAATGTAGGTACCGTCTATCCTAATCATCATCACCATCTGCCTAGTCTTTTCCCAACTATATTGGGGTCGGCCAACAGACAAACCGGATTCAGCTGAAACGTGGGCCAGGCCTATCTCACCTCTACAACCCAGTTACTGGGTAAGACGGTCCTTCCTATTTCGCTGCCCATCCGAAGCACAATATAGTGTCCGAAGTGCCACCAGTGTAGAGAGAGACCCTTCAAAGGATGCTTTCACCTTAGTTGCCCTTTGTCCACAACCACCTGTAGCTTCCAAGATTTAGACGAGGGCAATGATAGAGATGTACAGGTTGCTAAATACTGAACGTTTTAAATATAATTTGAGTCAATTGACACGAATAGAAGATCAGAGTTACCTATATAAATTTCATCAAAATCTGTTTGGGCGTTATTGATAACCTAAATGCAGACATTCAGAATTATTATATTGCAAAGACTATTTGGATAGGATGATTACTTTTACTATGGACCTGTGTGCGGCTTTTCTTTTGTACTTAACAAGTTTTTTCTGCGAAGTAAGAAATATTCCTGAGAAACCTGAAAAAGTAAAGATATCAGTGTAAACGACAATTCCGTGTCAAACAAAAATTAGGGAAACGATTAGAATCTGACAATAATACAAACAGTTCATTGCTAAACAGCAATCACAACAAGAATAAAGAAACGTCTGAAGGAAACAAACCGACTTTTGTGAAATAAAGGCCTATTCAAACCTAAGCGGTATTCGCTGCCGCTTTGGGTACAGGTACATACCGCGCGGGTTTCGCTCAGGTATTTAGTATCAAGTTCCGCGGCTAGAGCGACCTAAGCGGTATTCGCTGCCGCTGTGGGTAGAGGTACATACCGCATGGGTTTCGCTTAAGTATTCAGTATCAAGTTCCGCGGCTAGAGCGGAATAGCTGGCGCCATAGTACCGCATGGGTATTGTTACGCTTACTGGGCGAAACTCGAACTCGGTATTCTACCCACAAGGAAAGCGAAATCCGCTTTGGTGTGAACAGTTATATTACCGCATACCCACTCGGTTTTCTCTACCGCAGGCGGTAGCGAATACCGCTTAGGTTTGAATAGGCCTTTAACTTGCAGTATTCACATTTTTGGGATGTATGTATGATCTTCAAAACTGCACTTAATGTAGGTATGACGATCTATTTAGTCTGTTTTCCATAAATAATACGCATCAAGTATACGAGTATGCTTAGATACAGTTTTTACCTAGAGTAAAAGTAGAACGCATTAAGCCATGAGTGCAGGGTGCCTTAAGTAAATAAAGTAGATTTTATATTGGTTTTTAGGGTTCCGTACCCAAAGGGTAAAAACGGGACCTTATTACTAAGACTCCACTGTCCGTTTGTCTGTCTGTCTGTCTGTCATCAGGCTGTATCTCATGAACCGTGATACCTAGACAGTTAAAATTTTCATAGATGATGTATTTCTGTCAACAAATACTAAAAACAGAACAAAATAAATAATTAAGTGGGGCTCCTATGCAACAAACTTGATTTTTTTGCAGTTTTTTATAGATAACTAGTGGCCCGCCCCTGCGTCGCCCAGATATATTTTTTTACCATTTAAACCTTGCCTGGACTTCCACAGATATTTCAATTCCAAAATTAGCAGAATCAGTCCTGCCGTTCTCGAGTTGTAGCGAGACTAACGAACAGCAATTATTTTTTATATATAAGATAGAACGGAACCCTTCGTGAGCGAGTCTGACTCGCACTTGGCCGGTTTTTTAATAAGATGTCAAGCACATCACATCAGATTGAGAACCCTCTTACCTCCCAACACAATTTAGAGAGTAATTTGAAAGCTTCGGCGGCTCTACGACTTGATGGTGCCATCATCATTATCATACAGGGAGATAAGAAATAGTAGGTAGGTAGCCACATCCCGTTTGATGAGCTTAATCAATTATTATCTCAGTATGTGTTAATGAAGTTTAACGTTAACTTTTTTAGAAAGTAGTCGATGACTGCATGGCTCTGTATTTTTTTTTAATGTTGTCATCTTCTTCAAGTAGGTGTTATTTTTAATTTATAAATATCTGTGTGTACATAAATACTACAATACATATTATGTCAAGAACAAATCGATTTTATAATACTTTACTTGGTACAATCAAATCATAACATATATATAACGAATGTAATGAATGAACTAATTTTCGGAAATTGCGGAATATTATTATATTATATTATATTTTATATATATTTTATGTATATAATAGATATTTGTACATTGTTTCAGAAACATTATTTTATTTTGTTGTTCACCTACCACAGTGTATTCTTTTCAACCCAAAGGTTGACTGGTAGAGAATGCCTTGTAGCATTAAGTCCGCCCATGTACCACTACTATTCACAAAGCCTAAATACCTATTATTCACAAAGTTGTGAGATTCAAAATAAAATCAAGTTCTATCATGGAATCGATATCTAATTATCGGTGGGTCCCTGAACTCCCTACGTAGGTTATTTATTTATAATTGAAAATTCCCAAGTGGGTAGTTTTATTTCAATTAAAAAAGCTATACAGTTAGTTTCGATTTGTGGTTGAATTTTTGATGTGTATCAAAAATTCAACCACAAATTGAAACAGACTTTTTTGGGTAGTACTTATATAACTAAACTAATATACATGAAGATTTGATTGGTTACCCAAGTAGCAAAATAATGTCATATAAATAGTACAGTAACGTTTTGTATATAACTTTCAGCCATATGAAAATGGTTTTATAATAGTTTTTTTTACGTAAATATAACGCGGGTTTGGGCGCAGATTATATAACATTTAAATCGTGTTAGGGTCGTTTTGCAGTCGCTCCAGCGACAATAAAGTTGAGTAAAAATCACGTAAATGTTGAAAGTTTAACTAGAAAGGTTTGTAATAGTTTCAGTAATACTCTTACAAAACTAAATCATCGTATAGATGTTTTGTTATGCCGGTGGTTGGTCAGTGGTGCAAGCTAGATCACTTGTGTGACAACAATTTATTGTGTTGTGGTAAAATTTATAAAAAGGTTAAGTCAAATGTTTTAATAATCATTATTATTTATTAATTTAATGTTAAGAAAGTTGACTGTGGTGGAAGATAAAGAGCGGTGACTTATACTTGGGAATTTAAAATTTTCGATGATATGTTTGGTTATTTCTTTAATATTTTAATGGGCCTTCATAATGTTAGTGTTTCAATATTGTTTATAAAAATAAAATACATTAATTGGTATTCATCGTTTCCGCCATATTGCCAATAGACATTGGGCGACTGCATTTAGACCTGTTTATAACTATTGATCATATACATGTTTTTGTACGACTTATGGCGTCCTCCATGATGGTTGCAATTAGAGTTATGTTGGAAAATAGAAAAACCTTTGTATGTATTCATGAGAATACTTCTGTATTTCTTACAGGGACATCATGGTGATATATTATGACATCAATGATAAGTTTTTGACCAAAAAAGACTTCAAGTTGCTAAAGCAAATCAAATGGCCATGGAATAACACACATTTTCAGTTATCACAGAAGTGCTATGTAATAAAATAAATAATGGATGTAAAAAAAAATTTAATACTTAAAAGATATTTTTTGAGGAACATTACAACTGATTGCCCATTTTTTAAAATCTTGCCAGAATTGACCATCTTTATCAAGTTCTTCATAACTTTCGTCACTCATTTCCATGGAGTTGTCTTCTTTAAAGAAATCGGAATTATTTAATTCGTCTACAAAAAAAAAAGATTTGGGTAATATAAACTTACGAATGAATCTATATATAAAGGAGCTTTTTATACAAAAACTTACTTTCGCTATCTAGTGTGCCTTCTGGTAAAAGAACATGAGCGGAACAAAAATTTGTAGAACACCTGTCCTGACTGGATCCAGCATTTACCGCATTAAACGTTCAAACATGTACGGAACCACTTTCATTTTTACCGATTTCTGCTTGGCTGGGCACAGTTTCTTCCAGATGAAATGTAGGTATCGTTGCTGTATTCAACAATAATAATTGATAACTTTTATTTACTTTTCTTTTAATTCTTTTCCACTTTTTGAAATCCTTATCTAAAATTAAGATACAATGAAAACCGCGAGGGAACGAATGCGAAGGCGAACGAGTTATATAAAAGATTCTAATTACTGCTTAAATAATCAATTGACTTATATTAGTCATATAAGAATAACGCTTCAACATTAAAGTTACTTAAAGGTGGAATTATAAGCCCCAGTATGACGATTTTATAATAGTTAACTATAAAATCATTACATAACTGTTTGTTTTTTAAGTGTTGAATTAAAGGTTCTTAATTTACAAAACATGGCGACTCATCACTATTTTATGACTGAAACATTTACTCGACTTAACGTTGTATGACCGTCATATAAAATGATTGAGATGACGTTTAACAGACACATTAATACGATTTAGATTATTTATAACTAATACGTCGAACTGAATACTACTTTACAACTGTTTAGTTGCTGCAAAACTGTTAAAAAGCCCTTACATGTCTGTTAGTTGTATAGTTCTAATATTATACAACGTTTTTGCTACTTGGGTAATATGTTATAATGGGTTGTGGAGTTCTGGTAGGCAGCCGATCTACGTCAAATACTGGTATTCAGCTGAATCCGGTTTGAGTGGGGGGCCGACCCCAACATTGTTGGGAAGAGGCTAGGCAGATGATGAATTTGTTACATTATTATTTTAAGTGCAGACAGCGGTAAAGTCCTATGAATTGCATTAAACAAAAGGATCTATATTGAATCATCTTCAAGGTTTTAGTAAGGAAAGTAAGTAAACATTTATTTGTGAAAACGATAAGATCTGTATCACGCCGACATAATTGTACCTACTGAGAGGCTGCCACTAAAACGTTGAAAACCGTTGCTTAAAAATTTGTATAATTGACACTCAGATCAATTATTTTAGCTTCATAAAATCGAATTATAATTAACCTTACGTAATTTTCTGAGATGAGACACACAATAATTATTACAATAAAAATAATACATATAATAAGTACTTACTACAAAAAAATACTAACAAACAAGTCACATAATATGTGACTTGTTTGTTAGTATTTTAATGTAAATGGGTGCATGAAAGGACCCTCCCCGAGCGGCGTTAAAAATATCGTATTGCGATTCTAAACGCCCGGCGCACCCTGGACAGCTAGCACTCGGTAACGCAGAGTCTTGCTGACAAATCCTTTCACCACGCTGACTCAAACTCAAACTCGATCACAAAAGCACTTATCAGCGCCAATCTTAACGGCATCTTCATCTGCCAACTCTGGTTTTTCAACAATTACTAAACCAGCTTTAATGATAGAGCTGTACAAGTTGCTCAATACTGGTCAGACAAAATTTGAAATGAGTCAATCGACACGAGAAGAAGAAGAAGAATAGACACCATCATGGTTTGATAAATCTGTCTAATGACGGCCAAACAATAATGAGCTTGTATTATTATAATTATAAATAACTCTTTAGTTTATTCAACTTACGATAAAAAATATATAAAGTAGTATTTTAAATAATAATTATTTTAGTAGGTCAAATTATAAAAAAAACAATTTTGATTAGGAAAAAAAGATCGTAGAAAACAAATACACAGTGTTAATTGTGTCACCTGCCAGTCGAGCACTAATGGAGCTTCAAATATAGCCTGCGGCCGAAAAGGCCTTTCATTTTCTATATTTGTCGGCTTATGTCAGCAAATAATTATGAATAGCACACAAATATTCTTCTCAAACTCCTTCAAATTCATCTATTATTTTGCTAAAAATTGCTATTACCGGATCCGGTAAACGTATAATGATGCAGATCCGCCGGATTCGTTTTTCCGGATTGCAATCCCTAATCGCATCAGATAAGCATACATATAAACTGCCATAATAAACAGGATAATTTACTCCTAATTTTGTTTTAAAAACCATGCTCCAAATTCACAGCATTCGTCTTTGACACACATGGGATTTTCCTCGTGGGCTAAACTTGTTTATTATCTTTGTATATATTTATGATATTTCTTTTTTGTTTTTAAATTACTTACAGCCTTCATATCCCACCAAAAACATTTCATGTAAAATGTTGCCAAGACGACCACATAAGGTTTGCCTGTGAAAAAAATATCAGATTTTTGGTGGAATTTCTTTCTTTTTGTAAGTTGCTAGGCAGTCTTTTTATTTCGGCTTTCTAGCACTTCAGGAAGTAGCCAAACATTTTGATGATCATCAGAGTGTCAGTGTATCAGTGTGTCAGTGACGAAATCGGTGTATTTTAGATATAAATAAAATCTAAAGTATTAAATTTAATTGAGACTTTGTATGTTTAATTAGTCTGTTATTGACATCATATCCAAGAATGTGAACTATCTGGTACATCGGAAACCAACTCTATGAGAGTTCAAGAAACGACGAAACACTTCGAGAAAAGGTCGGTAGTGCCCTTGCGCTTCGCTTGGCTCGTCTTGGCAGGGGTACTACCGTACCCCCAGATTTGAGAGGCACTGGGCTTTGTATGAAGACAAATGGTTTGTCTCCTGATTGCATGATTTTGTAAAAACTTTGCTTGGATTGGGTAGGTACATGAGAATTATAATAACATACCTACTGTTTATAATCGAATTTATCAATAGGCTAGGCAGGATGCGGCAGGATGCAGATTTTACTGTTTATAATCGAATTTATCAATAGGCTAGGCAGGATGCAGCAGGATGCAGATTTTACTGTTTATAATCGAATTTATCAATAGGCTAGGCAGGATGCAGCAGGATGCAGATTTTACTGTTTATAATCGAATTTATCAATAGGTAGGATAGGCAACAGATGCAAAGGTTATGTATCCTAGAGAGATGACTGTTTTGTACGGATGGTACGACTTACGCATATATTCCGTATCTAGTGCACCTATTTTTTTATTTATATATTTCTTTGTAGGTACATATTGTGTATGTCGCTGAAATCCTCTATACGGGTGTCCCGTTGCGATGAAATTTTTTCATGGTGTTTTGGGGTCCCGGGGTGGTATAAATTCACAATTGGACATACAGAGGGCTGCAATGGTGTTCAAGGATTTGTTAAATTATTTCTTCACCTAGACGAAAAGCCAATGTTCGGGCAGGCAAAAAAGTCCATCAGGTTGGCTGGATAATTATGAAATTAATCATAACTGGTGCATACAAACTTTTTACTATAAGTACCTAAGTACTTTTACCTCTGTGGATCTGGTGCCCCTATTTTCCCTATCATATATTATTAGTCCTCTTGCATACATTTTATACCACGAGGGAGTGGTACGCAAACCATAGTTACACTTCCGAGGTCGTTATCCAGTACAATCGTTTTCTGAAAATTTACCAAAAATCTTTCCTATCTCTAACAACGTAGGGTCCAGATTGCAATGCAACCGAGACCGCCCGGCATGGGTTTTTACCATAGAAATATAAGTTCGTATTAACGTGGCCATATATTAGGTAGAACGTCAGAAACACGAGACGAAAACATTCCACTGCACCAATAATTTTAAGATATAAATAGGTAGTTTACAACGTGTTTACTACCACGTAGGACAAAAATCTACCTGCAACAATTTGTTTCGATCTCAGAAAGAGACAAAGTACCTAATATAAGTATGTAAAACTAGTATTTTTAACCGTCTTCAAAAAAAAAGGAGATTCTCAATTCGATTGTATTTTTTTTCGTGTTTGTTAACTTCCTATCTCCGTCACAAGAAATTTTCACGAGATACGCAAGATCCTGAAGAGTTGTCTAAAGCACCGAACCGTAATATCTCGTATATTAGGCAATATTTACCCGACTGCGTAAGAACTGACTGGGTAATGTTTTTCGAGCGTATGCATGTATGTTTGTCCATTTCTTTGGCACGCCCTACAGCCCAAACGGCGGCACGGATTTTGACATATGAGGTGTAGTTGAATTCGTCAGAATTGTGATAGTGACAAAGCCTACTTATATAAATTTTCAAAATGGCGCCCACAAATGAAATAAAAAATTGGGATAGGTTTGTTGTTTTAACTTAAAACCTATCAAGTGGGGTATCAAAATATAGGGCACGAGCAGACGATTCCAAAAATGTAACTCACTTAAATGTAGGAAAAAGTTCCAAACAAGTCGCTTTTCAAGCAGTCAGATGCAGTTCAATCACAGATCTGAGTCAACAAGCTGCATCAGACTGCTTGAAAAGCGACTTGTTTGGAACTTTTTAGCCGTATTCAGCGGTCGGGTTTTTTTTTGTTACTTCGTTAGTTAAAAAAAGTTTTCGATGATGAAACTACTACAAAAAGCTATCGTATTTCTTGGCATCAAAAAAGTTGGAGATTTGACACACAACATTAAAACATAAATTAATATCTGTAAATTTTTGTTAAATAAAAAAACACCCTCGTTCATAGTTGCACACATCCGATTTGGCCACCCTGTATTAAATGTACACCTATTAGATTAAGGTGTACCTAACGTCACGACCGGAAAAGTCACTTGCAACTCCAGTAAAGTACCTACTCATTTCACAATAGGTACCTACCACAGCTTGATTGACATAATAAAGAGTAATAATTTGCTTTTACGATAAAATCCCTCTTAGTTGCACGCACGGCCTATCATAGGCACTCAAGAGAAGAGTAGGTACTTGCGAACAATAATTGTGTCCCTGCACGAACATATTGTAATTGTAATGCATATTGCATTTCATTCGGAAGACGCAGCGTTGGAAGGCCTCCCACAAGGTGGACCGATGACCTGGTGAGGGTCGTGGGTAACCGATGGATGCGAGACGCACAGGACCGGTTGTTGTGGCGACGCTTGGGGGAGGCCTATGTCCAGCAGTGGACGTCTTTCGGCTGATATGATGATGATGATGATTGCATTTCATTATGTGAGTATTTTTATAGGTATAGCCTAGCCGACCCCAATATAATTGAGAAAAGGCTATGCAGATGATGATTACTTATATAAAAGTGAATCGCCGAAATGTGTGTACGCGCATAACTTGAGAATGATTTTACCGATTTGAATTTAATTATTCTTTTTTGTTTGGTTCGAGAATACAGGCAAGGGGTAGGTAGGGTAGGCATGGTAGGTAGGGTAGGCCTTGGGGATGTCCGTCGCCCCCATTCATCCGGATCCGAGGTGGCGGCGCGTAGTGTTCCCGTGCGCCCCTCAGATCAGAGGGGGGACCTCTGACCTGAGGTGGCCCGCAAAGGCAGGCCAAACCAGCCGGGGCTTACGGAAGTCGCGTACTTTCCAGCGATCCCCGGCGTAGGTGGGAGGTGGAACAAGGGGCTGTTTTTAGTCAGTAAGAGTCTGAGGAGACCCATGAGGATGTCTTTGCACTACTTACGTCTCTACTTATCTATATCTATCTATAATAACCAGTGATCGGAGTAGGTAGATTGAAATGGGGTCATTGATCCGAAACGTATATATTAATATGGACATTCCTCCGGAATTGGTGGATTATTAAAAAAAAACCTTCGATTGTTTTTATTATTCAACAGATAAATAATGAATTAATTTAGTTTTGATACCTTCCTTTAAATTTTGAATTGAGTAGGAATAATATCACTACCAACATTAACAATATTTAATTGAATCCGGAAATACCGGAATTACTTTCCGGGAAAATGGCTTATCCATGTTATTCTTTCTGTGTGCATTTATGATACAAGTACCAAAAATCAATCTACCTACTCCGATCACTGATAATAACATTATCAAGCTGAAGAGTTTGTTTGTTTGAAGTTGAACGCGCTAATCTCTGGAAATATACCGCTAATTCTTAAAATATTTTTGTGTATATAATATATAATAGACGGGAAAAACGGGATATGCGCGTACGAAGTCGCGGGCAAAAGCTAGTATTATTATAATTTGAAGTAGGTACCTGTAAGTGTAACCTACATACAGTTCTGTCTTTACCCAAGGGGCACGTCACCTCAGGGCCCCGCTTAATTGGGGGCCCCCAAATTGTATTACAGGTTCTTCACCATAGAAAACGGCCATTCGAACCGTGCACTGGCTTCTGATGAACTTCTGTCAAACGTATCCAGACCTGAGTTTCCTCGGTGAGGTATAGTCGGAGTATACCGGCAGCTCATCTGAAACCTAACCTTACCCTTCGAGGAACACATGCATTATGTTTAATCTTAGCGATTAGAAACATTGTTTAGTTTCAAAATAAAAAAAACCGGTTACCCCTTTCACTGTAGATACGACATGCAGGGTTTTGTTAGTTACCACTGTTATTGAAAACCGGTTTAGCAAGCGATATCATTTTTGGGCCACGGTCATTAGAATGATACGCTTAGAATTTTTTCATATTACGCCGTATAACTGAATAGTTATCAAGTAGTATTTATTTTGATTAGATTTTGTAAAGTGATAGCGTTTACTATGTAGGTAGATACCTACAAATTGGTTCATGATCACTCATTAATAAAGTGAAGCAAGGAGTGCTGCATTATATGCATAATATATTGGTTTATGTAATTAAATATTATTGACATAAACCTGCCACACTATTGCAAGTAGTAAGGTTGTTGTTGTATTTCCAAGTAGGTAACTACAACAACTCTTGGAAGTCAGAATCAAAAGTGATGAGCACCAAAAAAGTACCTACCCAGGGAATGAAGATCGACGAGTCCCTGAGAAATGATTCAACTGCTTAATCCATATTAAAGCCGATTTTGATGTAGGTCGTATCGTTTTAGAAGCGTTGCGTTATCCCGGGTAACATAGGCTAGTGAACATTTCAAAATAATAATAGGATAGCCATGGTACATTATTAGATACGGACGTTTTTTTCATGAATATTTAGCTACGTAGGTATACTATCATAGTCTAGTCTTGACCTTGCTTTGCAGATTAAAAAATATATAACAGTAGTATTCAATATCCATTCATTCGCAAATAATTACATAAGTAGTGTTCGTTTTGCTTACTTCCTAAAAACACATAATATTATGGATACCGTATGAAAGGATATTTTCCGTTCCTTTAGAGTGGTGATCAGACGTATCCCGAAGTAGATCCTCTAAGCACATTCTACATGACCTCTTACCCCAAAATGTCCCCATCCCCGCCTTTCATGGCTTACTTGAATCGAGACGGGGGCAAGTACCTATACGACATGGTGCTTGTCATATTATGTGACCCTCCGAGGGCTACCACCACAATTTTTAAGATCAAATCAGTCTTTCTCTCTCCAGCGTCATAATGGAGATTCATTAGGTCATCATCATCATCATATCAGACGAAAGACATCCACTGCTAGACATAGGCCTCTCCCAAGTGTCGCCACAACAGCCGGTCCTGTGCGTCTAGCATCCATCGGCTACCAGCGACCCTCACCAAATCATTGGTCCATTTTGTGGGAGGCCTTTCAACGCTGCGTCTTCCGGTACACGGTCGCTACTCCAGAACTTTTCGGCCCCGTCGACTATTTGTTCTGCGAGCAATGTGCCCTGCCCACTGCCACTTCAGTTTGGCAATCCTTCGGGCTATGTCGGTAACCTTGTTTCTCTTGCGGATATCATCAATCCTGATTCGATCACGTAAGGAAACTCCGAGCATTGCCCTCTCCATTGCCCTTTGGGTGACTTTAAGCCTTTTGATGAGGCCCATTGAGAGAGTCCATGTTTCGGTTCCATAAGTCGGAAAGCTGTCGGAGTTTTGGATCCGGATCCGTGCTGGACAGAGCGTAGACTTCATCAGTTGAGACCTTTCCAGCTTGATATTTAGATTCAATGTGCCTCTTACCAAGCGGTGATCACTTCCGGTTTTCACCGCGTTGATCACAGAAACATCATTGAATATCTGCTTCTTCGTCGACATGATGAAGTCAATCTCATTTTTATGCACCGTCGGGGTTCTGCCAGGTCCACTTCCTGTGCTCACGCTTTCTGAAGAAGGAGTTCATCATATAGAGGCCCTCCTTCTCCATAAAACTAGCCAGTAGGTGTCCCCGGTGGTTCCGACGTCCAAATCCAATTGCCTCACTCGCAGCTCGTCACCGTGTCGTTTGCCCCGCCTCGCGTTGAAGTCTGGTGAACGTGAAGTGAGTTTTATGACCATATTTGGCTTTGGATATATCCTGAATTCCTGATACATGGTCTCTATTTCGTCGTCGGGGTATGTCGAGGTTGGGGTGTAAACATGTACGACCTTCAACGACTATCGTGACGATATTCTGAGTATAAGGAACGCCACCCTGATCGACACACTCTCGATCCTCACCACATAGGACACAAGGGACCTGTGGACGATAAACCCGACCCCACCCTGGGACTTCTGGTCACCCTCCCGGAAATAGAGAAGATTGCCGGATTTGAGAAATATCGTGTCCTCCCCTCTCTCTCTCTTTGGACTTCAGACAATCCCACAATACTCCATCGCAACCTGCTCAATTCGCTCAGAATGCCGAACTTGAGGAGTCAAGTTCGGCGATCTTCTCGTCCAGCTACCCCAAAAAACACCGAACACTCCGGGTGTCGGTGTTTTTTGGGGTAGCTGGATCCACTCCGAGGATTCTTCGCACCCCTTGCCTCGCCGTGACCTTGACCGCTACCGGAGTCAAGGGTAGTCGGGCTGCCGGGCACTAGGGACCAACTGAAACTCGTTAAGTAATGAAAGATGAATATTGTTGAAAATTATGTATCAGTACCTAAGCAGCAAAAAATTGCGTACAGTACCTGCTAATAATATGGGTTGAGTAGTGCTGAAATTCAAGAAAATACAATACTTTTAGAATGGCTTCTCAGTCTATTATTGTCAGTTTTGTTTGATCACCCTTATTGTTTTCGAAATGTTGTTCATAATTTTCTTGGAACGGGCTGGGAGAGCACTCGAACACACCACCTGCTAAATGATTACTACCTATTAATTGACTGATCCCATTCATGGGAATTCATCTTCTTAGAAGTATTTAAAAACCGGCCAAGTGCGAGTCGGACTCGCGCACTAAGGGTTCCGTACCATTATCAATAAAAATCGGCAACAAAAATCACGTTTGTTGTATGGGAGCCCCACTTAAATATTTATTTAATTCTGTTTTTAGTAATTGTTGTTATAGTGGCAACAGAAAAACATCATCTGTAGAAATTTCAACTGTCTTGATATCACGGTTCATGAGATACAGACAGACAGACGGACAGACGGTCAGCGGAGTCTTAGTAATACGGTCCCGTTTATTACGCGTACTTTACGATTGTATTGTACAACTCGATTCTTTTAAGAAAATAATGCACTGTGATGCTGTAATGAAACCACTAGCACCATCTAGTGAATCTTATGGGAACGAACTCAAAGCAACCATCCTTCACTAAAGCTTCGGTCGCATGTATGTAAATAGATGGAGTTGTTCACGCTTTCACTTTCCATTCGAAACTGTTGACATAGTGTATTTTTTAGTAATTATTCATATTTTGCTATCTCTAAATAAGGTTTTTCAATGCAGGAAATGCATTTCTCCTGGCTTTAGCGCCCATTGGCGGATCCAAGGGGGCGGCTAAGGGGCTCAAGCCGAGTCAAGCCTGGAACCTAGATTTCTTTGGTAGTCTACCACCTACGAAATCATTGAGGAATTTACGTAAAGTAATCCAAGGAGACTTGTTTTGCGTTGAGCAAAATATTATAATAAGTGCTTTTTATGTGTTTACTTTGCTATAGGTTTGTAACCCACCCTCAGCGGGGTCAAGCCAAACGAAAATCCTGGTTCCGCCCCTGTTAACGCCTGTTGTTGTCTACTTTGTAGTTACTTTGTACTCACCTGTCCTGGAGGGGCCCAAATCTTGATTCTTTTAAAAATAATTTCATTTACCTAACGCCTGAAGTGAAGTGGTGAAGTGAGCTTGAAGTGAAGGAACTGCCAGTCGATTCTTTAATCATCTCAGAAGTGAGTTGTCAAATAGCAATAGAGGTAGGGAACTAGAATATTCGCGCTCGCTTTTAAATCTTTCTCGTAGGCCTTTCAGCGTACCGGGGGCTGGGTCCCCCTATTTGAGTCCACTGCGCGGACCACCAACCATCACTCTTGTCTTATTGGCTTTTGCCACCATGTAAGATAACCAATCAATAGGTACCGGATACCATAGAAAATAAGACGACATCGCTTTTTTATCCTTTATTCATATTTTAATCCTCATACCTACATGATACACTTTTTTTTTTTCGAGAATTTCGTAGGTAGGGTATGTACATTTAATGCGCCCTTGTGGAACTCAGATGTCGCCGAATCATTCGTAAAGTTTTCCAAACATTTATGCTAAATCTACTAGATATCTAGGTACTACAGATTAAATATAACCCCTATCGGGTTCTTTTTTTTTGGATGAGATGTTATCAGAGATGAGGGCCGAATGTGTTTGACGTATAGTAACGTAACGTAAAATTTTACTAGGTAGGTATACTTCGTTTGGCACATAATACCTATGTATTTGAATTGGATACTAAATATATTCATATTTTTCTATGATACAATTTTATATGTCGCATATAATTAAACCAAAATACTATGGAGTTGTAGTTTTTTAATATTCAAAACTAGTGGCAAGTTGGCCACTAATTTTGAATATAAAAAACTACAACATTCGTGCTAGGTCTTCTGTTATATTTTATTGCGACTTGATCAACTGACTTTTGACCTCTTGCGTATGATGGCACTAGAGGCTGGTCATAAGAAGGTGACTTTACAATCTCATCCTGTTTTTTTTCATTTTTATATTTTTTTTGGGTCCTATAACATTATAAGTAGGTATATCTAAGTACCCTTGTAGGGTAGAATCGCTTAGTTTAAGAAGTATACATCCAGACTGTTATAGCGTCTTTCACACAATTAGATACGTAACGTTCAAATGGTTATAATACTTATTACTAGGAATTAATACTACATAAATGTACCGTAAACGGTAAGTAAAAATAAGGTAAAATGTTAAAAAGCTTAATTTTGAGACAAGAGTCGTCTTAAAGCTTAACAGGTGGGTCTAACTTAAAATATTAAACAACAAAGTAAAACATAATTATACTTAACTAACTGAGATCATCAAAAACAACACAAGTAAATACAAGGAGCAAAACAGGCACGTTCTTGTATTTTTTTTAGAAAAACAAGTGAACGAAATAGGTAGGTACTTCCTAACCATCAGACTGTTAAACTCTTTAAAATTCTATCATTAAAAACCTCAAAGTTGTAAAATTTGTAGAAAAATGTAGCGATACAATACAATGTTTTAGAAAAAAAAATGGTGGCACTTCTATAGCAACTTAAATTAATAATAGGTCATTAAACATACCTACAATTTTCGATATTTTAAGTACAGAAGAGAAAGAACCAGAAACGCCCCAATATCAAAATAGACGTAGATAATAAGTCGATGTCAGAAATTGATAACCTATTTACCTACTCGAAGTATAAAAACAACGTCAGTTTTAATTTTTAGCACAGAATCTACGTGCAACAGTAGATACGTCAGTACTTTCACAATTAGGTAACTGAAAAATGATACTAAGAAACTCAGTAGGTAGGTACAGTGTTTGTTGTGTTTCAAATAAAAACACGTGGCTTTGACAAAAAATAATTATAAAGATAAAATATACGACTAAAGTCGTCAACTGTTTTTGGCTGGACTTAGTATTAATTATTTAACAAATGAAATCAAACCAAGATCATTAAAAATACAAACTCTAAATAATAACTATGGTAGGCGCCAGACAAATGTGGAATAAAGTACATTGATCTTTCCTTATCTCTTCGTAGCGTAAGTACCTGGACAGTAAATAATAAATCGTTTTTCATTACCTACTGGAAAAAGGAAGGATTACGATAGATGTCGATTCAGGGCAGCTTTATGTCATTATTTCTCAGTGTGTCAATAAATGTAGGTGGGTCAATAACCGTTACTCTACATTTATCTGGCGCCTACCATTAACCATAACTTATACAAAATAAAATAACTTTTCAACACATTTGCTCAAAAAATGCATTTACGAAGCCAAGGAGTATCACACTATGAGAATAACTAAGCTGAATGATCGAACCTCCTTGGAAGCGGTTTTGCACAAAATGTTTGTCTCACTTTGAGTTGGCAATACAAAAATACCGCTGCTGTTGGTAAAACCGACCATCAATCGTTACATTTAAATTGCCCCAACGCCATTTTATTATTAAAATTAAGTAAATAAACAGAACCACTTTTTAACATCTTAGGGTCTAGCACGAATGTTTTTGAATTATAGTAAAATTTTACTATTAATATACGAGTATAATTACTAGTTTCGCACTGTATTATATTTATTTGAAATGGATACTATTTTCAAATTTTTGTTTTATACAAATTGTGTACTTATGTCGCATCAAATTAGACACTCAAACCAAATTACTATGGGGTTGTAGTTTATCAAATTCAAAATTAACTTACGTTAACGTTATTGTAACGTTACTAGACGTCAAAGCATCCGTGCTAGGCCCTCAGGAACTTACTTAAAATATTTCACGTTAGTAATATTTGGTTAAATAATGTGTATAAGTAGTAAACTGTAAATGTTAAGTAGGTAAATACAATCTTAAAAAAATGATCTTTGGCCTCTGGAGTGGCAGTTTGACATGGCTGCCAAACAATCATTTAGGAACCCCAGTCCTTTTACTCACGGCGGTGCAGGATGTGATAGCCAGACTTGGATTCGATGACGTGGCTCACTTCTCCTGGAGCCAAAGCAAATGCAGTATCTTCAAAGGACTTTTGAACACGCCCGACTTCGAACTGCTTCTGTATGTCTCCCTGACGGCGGGCAGACATGCACTCGGAGTATGAAACCGCAGCATCAGCAAAAGTGATGAGATCCCTGGAGATCTTCATGTGGATGTCTGGAATGCAGAAAACGTGATGTTTAAATAAAATTGCGATAAATCTAAGCCTTATGTGTTTTAAGTTTCTCATTCTAAAGAAAATATTTGATTAATTTTTCAACAATCGGAGTCTCGATTTTATGTTATAAGTAAGTAAGCAGTTCAAAAAACGTATCCATATTAAACCTAATTTAAAATGAAGTGCTTTATTTCGTAAGCGCATCGCTAGGGTATGTTTGAACAGATTTTTTTTTTATTAAAAAAGTTAAGTAGGTAGGTACATAAAAATTAATTGTAAACGGGATAAAATCAGGTTACCTACTATGGAATGGTGTAACTAACAACAAATTACATGAACTTACTTATCACCCTGTCCATGGCTTGATCTTTAGAGCGGGTGACAGGCTTCTCATAGTTGTCAATGGGGCGACGGCTCTCCTTGTGCTTGATCAGGATATGACTGATCTTAACATTGCGGTCTGGGCGTGGGGTTCCATTGCCCGACGCTCCGTCACACGAGGATCCATCGCGCGAACTTTCAGATTGCGAAGTTCTAGAGCTCGAGCTTCCAGGCTCCGACGATTCAGAGCGCGGGATACTATCATGGGGCGACCCATTGCGCGGGGAACGCGAGCGAGACCTGTCTCGGCTGTGGCGATGCGAACTAGACACTGCCGCCTGGAGCGCCGCTACAAATATTACAGAAAATAATTATTATTTGCCTCCAGCTTAACTGAGACGATGTCCAAGGTAGATGCGCGGTGCAGTGGAGCCCGTGGTCGTCCGCTGACGGACGTCAAACACACCCCCCGCACCGCGCGGCTTTACCAGGCTCCATCTCAGACCACATCTGCGCTAACAGACGGCTCACTATGCGCCTAGAACCTTGCCAGTCTCTTGTTAAGTAACGAAGTGAAACTGACGTTCTAGAATTTTAAAATGTTTGTTACAGGCCGCACTGATAAACGCGCAGTGCGGCCTGTAACAAACATTTTAGAACATTCGTTTAACTTCTTGAGATGAGACATAACTCGTTAGGGTGTAGGCAACAAGCAAGCCGCCTGTCAGCGCGTTTTAAGCTTAATCGGTAGACCTTTCGTGCACAACCGAACGTACATTGAACATCAACTGACTCTGGTTATGATGACGAAAATGATCTCGAAGTCCAGGCAAAAAGAAATCTCACCTCGCAACGGATTTTCATTTGCCTGGTCCCAACACACAAATATATGATGAGGAAAATAAAATGAGAATTGATCGTATAAGGTATATGACTATAATAGGTTCCAGGGTTGTTGCGTATCTTGCATCCGCATCTGCAAATGAGGAACATCTGCATTGATTGAGACATCCGCGTTTTGCAGATGCGGAGAAAAAAATAGGCCGGACAGGAGTGATGGCGCATGTCGCGCTCGTGATTGCCATTAATTTGAATACTTTCGTTCGCTAACTGACCAATAGGACAAGCTTCAGCAAGTGTAGGTACCTATTTGTTTTGTTTGATCTACATCATTTCTATTGAAATTTCGCTTCCGACATAGATTCGATACTCCTCAAAATCCGCAACAACACTGGTTCCTATTGCCTCATATTTTTATCCCCAGCTATAGTATCAAGACTTAGAAGTAGCTGTCGGGAAGGTACAGTTTACATACCTGCTTGATTACAACTAATTGATTACAGAACCGTCTAGGTTTTTTTAGAGTCATATAATAATATCTTAATACAGACAACTGATAACCGGAAAATGTGTCAAAAATTACACAGTAGGTAATCTTTATTTTTAATTTCGTAAATGTACGATGTTGTGGCAGAAAAACGTACAGGCAGGTGTAACAGAAATAAGAATAAAATATATTTTTCATTTCTCATACTCGAAAAGTCGTGTTTGTTTGATCCGAGTAGCGGTTGGAAGACGCTGCTTCCCATCCTTGGCCAGCTTTCGTGGCCCGAGTCTTTACTCATAGTAATTGCTTCTATAGGGCTGGAATGAATTTTATAAACATAATTTTTTTAGGTACTTAGCCGGCTACGAACAATTTTAGTCAAAAGTAATGAAAATAATTTAATAAATAAAAAATAAAAGTTGCAGCTTTGTTAGATACCAAGTAGGTAGTAGGTATGTATATAAACAGCCAGTGTGCTTTTGTACTTATTCGAAATGAAAAGTAGAATGTTTTTCACCTCGCCGACCTCGCTGGGCTCGGGCGTCTAAATGCCTCGTATGGGAATTGATTCCTTTCGACCCTTGTTTAACAATCTACTATTAATATAAGACCAACCCTGTAAAAGCGACAAAAACAATTGATAAGTAGTATAGGTACATTTTGTTGAGTTATGCAAAAATAAATGAATGGGGCAAATGGTCCTTTTTACGAAGGTTAGTGTCATAGCAAAAGTACCAACTGATGAGTACAGACCCCTTTTCAGGTTTTGTGTTATTTCTGTTACTCCTTGTACATATAACTTGCCAAACTTGTTCACCAATGTCTGAACATAAGTATTAGTATTAGATTCTATTTACAAAGAATGACACACTCTGAGATGATGAAGGTACGAATCAGGGTCCGTGACGTCGTGCTGTGAGATGTGATTAAAATCTAAATGAATCTGACTGCCAATTCTACTATTAAGCAACGTTCGCATCTCAGTCGCAATCTGTCAAAAAAGCCTAAATTTCCGCAATGTCCATACATTTTTACAGCGACTGACATGTGAATGATAACGTTGTGTGGAAATTAGTAGAACTTATTGTTACTCAGAAGACAGATATCATGGTATGAAGTTATGAACAGTTGAAGTTTTTTTTTGCAGTAGTTAGGTAGTAATGTGGGTGGATTTATGATGCTTAACCTACAGGAAGAGAAAATATATGATGGATCGGATTAAATATTTTAAGTCTAGAAAGGCACAGGCAGGTGCATGCTGCTATGACGGCTAAAAATGAGTAGAAGAAAGTATGCATGCGCCGACCCCTACTTAAGGATAAAGCCAAGAGTCTGTCCGTATTTGGGGGTCAGCAAGACCCAAGAGGACGATGCTTTACACAATAATGCAATACTAACTACTAATAATACTAATAATTTATACAATAATGCATAGCGATCAAGGAACTATATAGGGTGAGATCAAACGAGTGAAATTTTATTTCTAATTAAATTTATTTTGGTCACACTACTCATGTCATTGATGTAGTCCCGTTTCACAAGCTAGACTTTTATATAAAACCCCCTCACAAATTAAACTCGTTTGGCCGGACCCCGAATTAGAATCGTTCTACAGAATTGATTCACTTATCCGGTTCTCATAAGATATTTACGCCATAAAGGTCTTTAAACGAACTTTCTGAATCAAAGAAGTAGAACCCTACCTACATGAGAAAGTATTAACGTCTAGACTTATTAATAAAAATTGTCTGTCAGGGCAGAGCTGCACGAGGTCGTCGCTAACCTTCTTTAAATGAAGATGAAGCCATTGCGAGGGAAATCGCAGTTGCGCGCATTGCTCTGCGGATCGCTGACATTTTAGAGCCGAGTTTGCTGGCTTCTATTAACACCCTTTCAGAAGCCACGCGGAGCGCAAAAAAGAGTCCGGGCACCGGTGAGTCGGGCCACATCGCAAGCGAGCACAGATAGTTTGAAGCGGCGAGGATACAGTTCGCTGCTGAGCCGAGTGATATCGCTGCAGCGCAGACAAATTTCTCCGCCGGCCGCAGGAGGGCCGACGTGGAGCGGAGTGCCAACTGTGCCCCGCGGGCTGACCTTCCAACAGAGTTGAGCATACGCACAGCCTCGCGCAGCCAATTATACTCATCTGATGCAGCCTCTGTAGACCAGAGTAATTTAGTGGTTGCAGCATCCAATAATTCAATTTAGATACTAATGGTTTTTTGAAATTCGTGACCCTATCAGTTTTGAAAGCTATAAGTAGGTATTCAAAATTACGGCTTCTCTAAAGAAGCCATCATAGCTTTCCTTGCTGTAAAATTCTTAAATTTCGCCTACACGATTATGGAATTTTTCGGCGGTCAGTTTACTAGTGTGGGCTGTCACCGTTCGTGAATGTTTATCTGATCAATTGGCTATAAATTTATGTCTCAGAGATTCTGCAAATTTTATTTATATCCCTATATTGTGTTGATGTGTATACTAAATGTACTGTATCTACAGGAAACTGATTCAATACCTAAATTCATTATTTGGCGCCCAAATTCCAACACAGTGATGAAAAAACATGCAGAGATTTCTAAGAACTGAGGCCCTAAACATATGTGGGTCACACTGAAAGTTTTTTAATATTTTTATTGCTTTTCGAAGTAGTCACATTCCTTTCTAAGCACCGTCGCATGCGATGGAACCATTGACTGAAGCAGTTAGAAGGCCCACTGTTCTATAAGGATCCCGTCCACGTCTTTTTCAATCGCATCTTTAGGGTTCATAAAACGCATATCTCTAAGTTTATATTCTATTTATTTAAATAAATAAAAGTCACAAGGTGCCTAGGTCAGAACTGTAAGGAGGATTACTCACTAACCCACACCTTGAATAGTCTGTCTGGTCGAGTGACCTGGAGCGTTGTCGCGGTGGACGAGGATCCTGCTTCTTGGGCGCTGCTGTCTAAAATTATCCAAGACAACTGGTAAACAATGGCTTACATACCAGTCTGCAGTAACAGTCCTTGTAACTTCTATTACAATTATATTTGCGAAAAGAGCAGTCCTTCTCGCGAATCTTCAGCGATTTTGCTTCGACCACGTTTGAACTCATTAAACCAGTTGTATCAGTGGCACGGGATGTGGAACCACATCCCCAGTATAACGTAACATTGTTGTTGAGTAAAACCGTAACGAATGTCGTAATAAATCATTGAGAAATATTTTCTCTAGTTAAAAAATCCATTTCGACGAGTTTTAAGTTGCCGCCAATTTTAAAAACATAATATATTATGACATAATTTTATTATGAATTCATTACACATCTACAGATTTCCAAAGAATTCCTAATTCGAAAGAGTTTTTCATCGGCTGCTTTTCTAACGTATTCCAAAAACTTTCAATGTGACCCCATATAGACACGCCCTTGCAACCCGTGGAATGACTCAGGAGATATTTCGACTACACACTCTGTCAATGTCCTAGTGAACTTCTTCCCGGATGGTCGAACCTGCCTGTACCTACCCCGAACCTAAGTACTCGTAGGCAGATGAGCTGTAATTTGGTAGGGTGGAGATATTTCTACGAGGCTGCCGAAGGGTGCGGATGTCAGGCTATGTCCCACCTACTTTCCTGCGTTCTGTGCCCCAAAACAAAACAAACTGCAGTCAAAGCGACTCATGCGCTGACACTGATGGTGCCTCGAAAGCCGAAGTATTAGGTCATCAAAATTTCAATTGTTCAATCGGCACGTGCTTTCCTATCTACTTTTAATAACACCTAGCCAGAGTTGGACTGGGCTGGAGGGGCCCGGGTGGCTCGCCACAAACCCCATCGGAAAATAATGCAATATTGTAATGATTATTGATTTATATTGTTAGTAGGGTTGCCACTTTTTACGGGGATAAGAAATGTTTGCACCCCACTTCGGATAGGTTTTGATTTTCACCACATTTGAAGTTATCTACATTTCAAATCCTAAATTAAAGCGACGTAGGTAACCCCTTTTTTGTACTACACAATGTGTTTGATCAAACTATTACCTTTTCAACAAATCTCTCTTTTATTATTTTAATATTAGGCTGTTTGGCAGCTTGTTTTTCCTTAAAACGAACATGGCGCACAAAAAAAGAACCCACGAAATTTTTCGACTAAGAATTTAATGAATATACAACCTTTTCAAATTTAACTTTATACCTACACTTAAAATAAAATAAAAAATGAAAACTCCTAACTAAAATATGGCGTCAAAAAATTCATCCGCATCGCTGTCGACTGGAAGTGAGCCCAAAAGACTGGCGGCATTGCCACGTAAGTGTGTAATCGAATTGTTTACACACGTAGGTATTTTTAACCAACTACGGCAAAGCCAAAAGGAAGGGTTATGATTTTCGCAGACTATCATCATCTGCCTAGCCTTTTCCCAACTATATTGGGGTCGGCTTCCAGTCAAACCGGATTTAGCTGAATACCAGTATTTTACGTGCAGCGGCTGCCTACCTGTACCCATGGGCGTAGCGAGGGGGAGGCAGGGGGGGGCAGCTGCCCCCCCCTAGCAGGCGGGCGGGCTGGCGAACTGAGCGAATTTTATTTCACCTCTTTATAGAAATTTACTGAGCTAAGCTATGTCATACTCATAATTATGGTAATATTGTTATCTTTCGCCTCGCTAGCACAGTTTAGTGTTATTCTATAGTTTAGTTGAGTTTAGTAGCTCGGTAGACAGACGTTCGTTCCTGCCGCGCCGCGCCATCCGCACGCGCCGCGCCGCGCGCCGTCGAGCCGGAGCGGGGTGCGGGTACGGGGTGAGAGGGGAGGCAGCTGATGCACAGCGCGCGTGCGCGTAACAACAGACAATATTTTGTACACAGATTTTGTATTCAATCTTGTCTCGGTGGTCCTCTTATAACGTCTGTTCGTAATTATCGTGCAATTCGAAGTCGTGAATCGAGATTTTTGTTGTAATTTGATTTGTTTTTTCGCTGTCGCTTCGCTGGTGTTTGGGTGGGTGTGTTGGACGACTGGTGTTTGTTTTAAAAAATGGATATAAGAAAGTTTTTCAAAGGTAAGGTATTTTTTATTATCACAGTTAATTTTAGATTAATAACGATATGATATTTATATTTATTTAAAAACGCGTGAATTTTTGTTTAAGGGACTTTAAAAAGAAAAAAAGCAGAAACTAGTAGTGAAAGTAGTGATGACGAGAAAAAGGAAGAAAGTTCGCTGGCGCTGGCTCAAGCTGGATCTTTTAGAGTTCAAAATACACCTGAAGTGGCTGCAGATGAATTCGTTTGTGATAACGATTTAGGCAAATGGGTAGGGGCAGGGCGAACTTCTTTGATGACCACAAGTCAAAAATTGGATATGCTTAAACGTTGTTGGGCGCCCCCTGAAAATTATGACTTTTCTAAGGATGCCAAAGCTGCTGATCTGCAGCGAAAATTCAATCATAGTTGGTTGCAAACTTATTCGCCCTGGCTTGTTTATTCGAAACATCTTAAAGGTGCGCTGTGTTTATATTGCGTACTATTCCCTCCAAAGACAGTTGTTGGAGTTTTGGGCTCATTCGTAATTCGACCTTTTTGCCGTTTCAAATATATTCATGAATACTGCGTTAAGCATGTCTCATCACAATATCATAAATCAGCAGTTACCGATGCAAAACATTTGTCGGAGAAAATGCCTGTGGATATAATGATGAATACTGCTCACCAGAAAGAAATTGAGACAAATAAAAAGATACTGGCATCTATAATTTCTTCAGTAATTTTTTGTGGCACTCACGATTTACCTTTGAGGGGTAAACAGAATCATGAAGGCATTCTTGAAGACCTTCTAAATCTAAAAATTGAATCTGGTGATCAAGATTTAAAGCAGCATTTAGAACATGGCAAAAAAAATGCTATGTATACTTCCCCACAGATACAAAACGAAATTATTGAATTGTGCGGTTTGGTCGTAAAGAATGAAATTATACAGGAAGCAAAGAAAGCTTATGCGTATAGTGTCATGGCAGATGAGTCATGTGATATAGCGGGTAAAGAACAACTATCTATCGGAATCCGTTTTTTTGACGAAGATCAAAATATAATACGTAAAGAATTTCTAGGATTTGTAGAATTAGAGGCCATGGATGCTAATACAATTGCGACAGAAATTGATAAATTCTTAGAAAGCGCCGGACTAGAATCCAATAAGTGCGTAGGCCAAGGCTACGATGGCTGTTCGACTATGGCGGGGAGTATTAGCGGCGTACAAAAAAAAATTAGAGATAAATATAAAAAAGCCTTATACTTTCATTGCGCTAGCCATAGGCTTAATTTGGTAATAAATGACTTGAACCAAGTTCCAGAAATTCGTAACACCATCGGAACAATCAAAGACATAATAATTTTTTTTCGAGAATCTGCTTTACGTAGAAAATACGTACCTAATATTCCGGCGTTATGCGAGACCCGCTGGTCTCACAAATATAAAAGTGTGGCCATGTTTTACAAGCATTTTGAGGAGATCATTCATGGACTCGAGAACATATCTAAAGACGGAAATGCTGCAGCCAGAAAAAATGCTTATCAATTACATTGTGCTGCAACGAAATCAGTATTCATCATATGTGTGACACTGATAGCCAAATATTCTGCAATACTGGAACCTGTTGCTAACGCACTTCAGTCGAAATCTATTGATATGCATACATGTACGAACCATATTAAGAGAATTATTTCTCTAGTAAAAGATCACCGTCAAAACGTAGACACAGAAAGTGAAAATATAATTGAAACTTCTCAAGGAACTGCATCTGCCCTTGGTACCGACTTACAAGTCCCACGCATTGCGTCTCGGCAACAACATCGGTCCAATCACCCGGCACAGAGCTCTTCAGACTATTGGAAAAGATCCATTATAATACCCTATTTAGATTCCTTAATTTCCGCACTCGATCAACGCTTTTCGAATGAGCATCTGCCAGCCTTCAGCCTAATGTCATTGCACCCAAACACAATGTTATCAATGACCCTCAGTGATTTCCAAGAGAATTGCAAAGCATTCACCAATTTTTACGAGCTCGCTATCGAGCCTGAAGCAGAATTGTGGTATAAATTGTGGAAAGACAAGGGGATTCCAAATGAAGAGTTAGAGAAAATGGATTTTACCGACACGCTTAAAGAGGCAAATACTTTCTTCCCCGCCACAAAGAGGGCCATACTTATTTTACTGGCGCAACCATGCACCACGGCCAATATAGAACGGTCTTTTTCCACCTTACGGCGAGTAAAAACGTGGTTGCGGTCTACAATGTCAGAAAATCGTCTGAACGGCCTATGTATGTTAAGCGTACATAGGAAAATGGTAGAAGGAAAGAAAGGCGAAGTTATTGAAAAAGTTTTAAATAGATTTTGTGAACAACCACGCAAGTTACTGTTTAAGTAATTAAAACTATTCTGTTTCTGGTTAAAATTCGTTTTTTTATTGTTACACTTGCTGACCCGGCGGACGTCGTCCTGCCCAGTAATCAATCTTACACCTACCCTAACTAAACTAAACCTACCCTACACCTACCCTACCCCTATCTATGTATGTGTTATTCTGAGTCTTCAGCTACCTACATAACAAATTTCATCGTAATGTGTTCAGTAGCTTTTGCTTGAAAGAGGTAACAAACATGCATCCGTCCACACACACTCACAAACTTTCACCTTTATACCTAATGTATGAAAACATAAATTCAGTTTCTCTATGATTTTCTCAACCTGCCCCCCCCTGTACAAAATCCTGGCTACGCCCTTGCCTGTACCTCTACCATGACATGTTATCGAAAAATTACTCGCTAGCGTACCTACTAACGTGGATCGAACAGATTTCGATAATGCTTGCACCATGAGATTTACGGAGTCTTACGCAGGCGCTAAGGTAAGCTTGATAGATCGTGTCATCTAGCTAACTTCACTCTACTCGTTAGAATGCTTCACCACTTATGTTTTGTTTCTTTCTTTCTCACTAATAAGAAGAGAGAACGGCTATAAGGCTCAAAATGTAGTTATAGCTAAAAATGTTAAGACAGTCAATATCACAAAATAAACCGACTAAATAAAAAAGTAAGCGGTTAGTGGACTACATAAGGTATTTAGTGTTTTTTTTTAATTTTTATTCCTTTTATCATGTCATGTTTTGTTTGTTAGCTTTGTGTTACAGCTTACAGCTGTGTGTGTGGTTTGAACGTTAGATTTAGATTAATAATTGGTTTTGTTTTGAGATAGCTGCATAACATACCAACTTAGGTACCTACTTACTTAACTTATTTACCATACTAACTACCTTTAGTTCTAATGAAACTCGTTGTGTTCAGTGTTGACGTCAAATCCGTAAAATTATTCAATAATATAATTATGCACAAATCCTCAAACGTTTCTCTATAGCGTCCGTAAATTTGAAAACATTATTTTTACAGACTCAAAAACGTATTTAATTTTAATGAAAACTTGTGTTTCCTACGGCAAAATGCTAGTGAGCTACGTAACTACTATCGTAAGCGTATTGTTCGATTGCTTCTGTCAAATTAGTGAGTCATGGTACCGTTTTGTATGGTGACAGCTGAAAAACGTTGGTGACTATCCAATAGATTACGTTTGGTTTTTAACCTATCGAAATCTATAGTGCTCATGGTACGAATTTTAATTCTTTCTGTGACCGCTAGGGGCTGCGTAGACTCATGGTAGAGGTACTGACCTCCAAAACCCATTAACTGGGTAACACGGTAGGTACACAGAGACCCATTAATCTTGTAATTGTTCCACCTTTTTCACCTCTGTACACAAATAAACGTATTTGATTTGATTTGATTTGATTTGTACTTCATGGCAAGACTGGTGGCAGATTTTCTGGCTTCTGACAATCCGTAACGACTACCAAAGATCTCCGAATGACAGCCGGGACCAACGGCTTAACGTGCTTTCCGAAGCACGAAGGAGTCTCAGTATGTTAAGATGGTCACCCATCTACAGACCAACCTCGGCAAGCGTTGCTTAACCCTGGAGATCGGCCCGTACGGCTGTTATAATTTAGCCACGAGCTCCTCATTTTCGCAGACTACATTGGTACATTAGTTATGTACCTACCTACGTATATTCCACTGTAGCGCTTTAATTACTGAACCGGTTTTGAATGAGGTATGATTAGACTCGTAACTTTTTTTGCACCTTTTAGATCCCGTTTTTCCCGTAGACGGTTTACAAGTTTTTTTTAACTTTTTATATCATTGCAGACTTATGGCGCCTGTTCGCCCAAGCCGAATAAAATTTGCAAAACGTACGATCTGCAATGCGTTCTATTCGAAAAATGGCAGGCGCTATTATTTTTTTATTCATTTTATAATAGCAACATTTTTGTATAATATCGTTTTCTCTGAATTAATTACAAAAATAACCCTATTAATTCAAATTGAATAATAACACCAAACTACAATCAGGGCCCCAAGTCTGCTATTTTTTATAAATTCGTCATTTCAACACGATCCCATTGTCATTTTGCTAAAAGTTCGTAATCTGCTAAATTCATAATGGTCGATCATTCGTGGTAGAATGACATAGTCGTATTGCCATTATTATAAAACCCGTTAGCAGAAATGATTTTCGAAAAACTTTTATTTTATACTTAGGTACCTACCTATATAATTTTACATATTATTTATTAGTGTTCTATGCAATTTGTAGTACCTAGTAAGATTACCGCATACGTTTATCATTCATTTGTTATTGTGTACGAGATTACTATTCTATGCCATTTCTTTCAATGGAGTGACACTGGTTGACCATTGGAAAGTCATAATGACGCTTTTATATTAGTACCCAGATTACCAAACTCAACAATTTGAAAACAATGATAGACCATTTTGACACTATTGTAATAGCAGATTTGAGGCCCAGGGCCCCAAGTCTGCTATTTTTATAAATTCGTCATTCCAACACGATCCCTTTGCCATTTTGTTATTCAGTTCGTAATCTGCTAAATTTATAATGGTCGATCACTGGTCGGTCAATGGTCTCGTAATAGAATCGTGGTTCTAAATATTCAATGTCTTTGAAAAGCAATGACTTCACAATAACGTTCTAATGGTAGGTCACTGCCAAAATTTTAGCAGATTACTACATACCTACGTCTGTCATTCATTTGTACGAGATTACCATTCCATGAAATATGTACCTACTTAACCCAACAAGACGTATTCAAATGTACCATCAACAGAAGAATCTGGTTTTTGCCTACCTACTGTTCCCCTCTTTGTTGTTGTTTTTTTATTACACACACACTTGCTTTTGCAATCTACTTTAGACATTGGCAGAATAGTCGACATCGGCTTTGCTTGCCATATAAAAATAAAGAAATAGAAATAGATATTTCTTTCAATGGACTGT
Organism: Melanchra persicariae; assembly: GCA_947386135.1. Taxonomy (NCBI): domain Eukaryota; kingdom Metazoa; phylum Arthropoda; class Insecta; order Lepidoptera; family Noctuidae; genus Melanchra; species Melanchra persicariae. The sequence goes on along the minus strand of OX376643.1, from coordinate 10,924,150 downwards.
CAGTGGTTGACCATCGGAAAGTCATAATGACGCAAAATTAGTAGGTAGATTACCAAACTTACTATCAACTATTCTGAAATCAATGATATACCACTCTGACACTATTGTAATAGCAAACTTGAGGCCCGTACCTACACAAATATGAGTTAAGTACTTACCTACACAAAGGGGATAAGTACTTAGTTTATCTCGTACGAACCGCGTGTCACATACCTACGGCATATAGATTCTATAGACTTATGTAAGTTACCCACCCCCCTTATAAATTGCGTCATTGCAGTCCGCATCCTCCATGTTTTGTAGGGCACAGGGCGCAGGACCAAAGGGCGCGGGGGATGCTACTCTCGCTCTATCGATCACCCGCAGCCTCCCGCGCTCGCTACCTTTCCCCTAGAAACCGCGATATCCAAAATCCTACAACACCTACCTAAATACCTACCTACCTAATTTAAAATATATTCTTATGTTTCTAAAAGGATTATTTTCAAAACCAAGACAAGTACCAAGATGTTTTCGAGGGTGCATTACTTGGGCGTTGGACCAGAAGCAAGGGGACATGGGAAGTCGAACCCCTCCCAACCCCCCTACCTCAGCACCCACGCCCTATAAGCTCCAAATTCCAAACTTCTAAATTGCAAGCACTATTAATTTATCTTAGCTTCTAAGAACTTATTCTTTTATCAATTTATGAAACAAAAGAATATTCGCAATGTTTACGTATTTAAAAAATGCATCTAATAATTTACACCTACCTACCTACTATTCTGCAATAAATAATTAATTAAGAAATTAATTAGCATGAAGCATAGATAGAAATACTCATACCTGAGCTGCGGCTGGACGTCGGGGTCTTGCCCCTCGACGAGCGCCTACCGCCACTAGACGACTCGGACGACATTTTAATTTTTGAGCACAAGGTTTAAAAAACGCGATAATTAATCAGGAAGTAGCTAGAATACTCCAATTAAATTTTAGCAATTTTTAATATCCACGATCTCAAAACGACCTAGCAGGTGAACAGTCCCAGACCGATTGATTTTCATGCTACCGGCTGAGGCCCGTGGGTGGCTATGTATCGTCAATCACATATCTAGTGCTTATAGTACACCTCGTAGTTTACCTCTGATTTTAAATCACAGTGAACTTTATTTCCGTGATTCTAAGGTCGTTAATCATAGATGAAATGACTGTAAACGAACTGTAGATAGCGCTAGTGCTTGTAGATTCATACCTAAAACGTTCGGAAACGCGGTACTTTACGCAGCGAATTGGCAAAATAATATTGCCTACTACTTTTTTATGTAAATATAATTATATCGATTACTGTACATATAACTATAGTACAACTGGGCAAAATTCTCAAAGTCTAAACAGAGCTAAAGTTGAAGTAATCGTTCAAAAACGCTAGGTTAAAGAGAACACAACAGGATAGCCCGCGAAATCCCAATAACACGTTTTAAAAACTAATTACAGCTGTAAGCTCTACTCCGTACGTTGAATTAATTTTTAATGTTGACAACTATTACTTTAGAGTACCTACCTACCTATTGTGATATTTTAAGATCCAATTAAATCAGAAATTGATATAACTTGCGAGAAACTACCAAGAAACGGAAGAAATTAATTTTTTTTATAAGATTTTAGGTGATCGCTGCAATGGTATAAAATAGTGTCTTTCGCCAATGGTTTTTGAAAATTCTGATCATCATATAATAATAATATTGTCTTTTTCTTAACCTAATAGGTGACCACATATTTACTTGAAAATCTGGAGACATCATTCGGTGCTAAGCATAGAAAAATAAGTTGGTACAGTCGCCAGCACATCAATCTACAATAATCTGTCAAATTTCTTATATTTTCAATTTCAAGTTTATTGCCACATGTTAGGGTCAAGGTTCATTGGGACAATAAATTGACAGCTTTGAGAAACTTGATGTGCTGGCGTCTGTACTTACGAAAACGCCAGGGTAGCCCGCGAAATTCAAAATTTCTCACGTTTTTTGCAATTTGCAGGTCAGTATCAGATTGTACGTTGGTCAAAATATGATTCGCGCCATAGCAAGTACGTATTTACAGAACTGTAATCATTAAAATCATCAATACAACAACTCTCTCAGTTAGAATTGATGCCAAATGTCATTTCATTGAAATACCTAATACTTTTGACATCAATGGGTTTGGCCAGTGAAAACTTTAGGTAGATGGCGCTAGCATAGCTTTCACCTGTCAAGTTTGTGTTGTGTTTTGGCTTAACTTGTTGAGTGCGTTTTTTATAATATTGAAAGAACTGTTGTGAACGAAACATGTATTCGACATGGCGGATAAGTGGGTTGAAAGCTGAATTGAAGAAACGAGGTGCATTTTTACGAGGAAGGAAAGCAGACCTAGTCGACAGGTATAACCTCATAACCATAAATCACAAATTTTCCCTTCTAAATACATGATTTTGAAAGGGTGATTGCTAGCTTGGTTCTCGTTTACCTAATGTACTTTGATACAAAACGTTTTATCGAAAATATAAGCTTTCCAGTTAGTGCTTTTTAAGTTTTTTCTATCAAGAATGAACTCTTGTTTTGTTTACAGATTCGAGTTGTATGACCGGAATGTTTACTTTGGAAACACAGGAACTCAAAGGCACGATGATCCTCCTCACTCTAGCATGTATCGGGACATTATCAGCAATACTAATTAAAAAAACATATTAATTATAAATAGGCTGTAGGTAGGTTACGATACCTGTAATAAGATTTTCAGATTTTTTTGTTCTTGTTTTAACTGAACGAGTTGTATTGACAATTTTAATGATTACAATTTTATAAATATATACTTGCTACGGCCGCGAATTTAATTTTGACTAAGATAGGTACAGCCTGACACTGACCTACAAATTGCAAAAAACGTAAGAAAATTGAATTTCGCGGGCTACCCTGTCGCTTCCACCTTAATTCTTGCGTGGATTTTGTCAAATCATTACTTTAGCCCAATCCATCAAAAATTATAATAATTTTACGGTTATTTAGAAAAAAATATTATGTGATGTCCACTACGGCTAAAATGGACTTTCTTCTTTATGGTTCATAGTGTCAAGTATGAACTCGATTGTATCAATGAACACTAGTCAGAAAAATAAACTAAATTGTTCACCGACCAACGAGATTTACACAGGGACGTGATTTTGTTTTCAAAAGAACTCAAATATTTATTCTAACGTGTGCAAATCACCAAATAATGTTTGGTTTTCCTTGCCATATCTGCTGATTATGTTCTACGCAAACCGTTTGTATCGATTGGCGCACGTATTGATTTTTTTTTTTTTTTTCATCAAAGCACGTATATTCTACTAAAATTATATTTTACAATAAAAATTTAAGAAATTACGTTATTTGTAACTGAATTGTAGTTATTGGTCTTAATTTTCACAGTCTCAACGCATCCACAATTTCCAGTTTATTTTGGTCTTCCGTAACGGCAGTACCTGTCCTAGCAAATGTCAGATAATTTGACAAGTTCAGTACATTTCTCTAAACCAAGTTCCTCGCTTTGCCGTTACCCAAGAACCAAGTTATACTGGATGTATTCATTTTCTAATGTATAAACTATTTCGTTTCTAAATCTTGTGAATTGGCATTTGGCAACTCTGTCTTTTGATTGCTGTCACCATCAGGCATCAAATGCATAGTCCGATCCGATTAAAAATTACTTTAAATCGTCAGCAATTTAAGTTAAAAATTCATTGTGATAGGCGTGAGTAATCGATATTAATAAAGTGCAATATCTCGAGTGTAAAAGTGGACAAACTGAAACGTTTTAAAACGTGGTTTTTGTTGTTTTTAGGCACGCGTCAATTTATCTGCCTTTAAAGGGCGTTCATGTTTCGTGTAAAAAATGATTGAGTTTACGATAAAAACATTGGATTCCAATAACCACCGGTTCTCAGTCGAAGATGAGGTAAGTTATTTTGAACATATTTTTCCAACCTGTTTTCGTGTTCTGCTGTTACTATATAATTCCACTTTACTCTAATTATGGTGCATAATAGCTTAAATTCCGCTCTTTGTACAGTGTCGTGATACAAATACGTATGTTATAAATCTGGCAGGTACTCGCCAGTAGCAATGTAGTTAGGTACATGTGGTAGTGGTCTTATAGCTATCATTGGTCATGAACAAAGTTCACCAGCACCCATGGGCACCAGCAGAGGCGTGCAAGTTATATCACCCTCCTGGCTCATGGCTTTCATTAATACATACGAAATCATGTAGAAATTAAATAAATGATTAGACAAGCGGATTGTAGTAAGATAGAACCTAGCAAATCCGACGCAAGGTATGTACTTCAGTTCTATCTCTGTGTGAATGGGCAAAACAAAACCTTTCCTATTCAAGGTGAGGTTTTGAAGATGTATCCCCTGAAAATAGTCCTGCTGATGCACAGTATCATTTAAATAAATCATAAGTGTTTCAGGTTACTCCGAAGAATAGTCATAGATCTTGAGCCTAGTTATGGTTGACTTGATAATAAATCCAGATAAAGTCACAACTTATAACAGAGGATAGACAGCTATGTAACCTTTGGTGGAGACCCTCAAATATTAAACAAATAAATTCCTGAAAAACTTTTTAAGAGTCTGGTTACTTTGGCCCAAACTTTTCCAATCAAAACACAGCACACTGTGGTTACGGAGTTCTTATGGGACAGACTTTGAATTCAAACTTCAGGTTAGAAAAAAAAATAAATTATGTGCATATCTAGGTGAAATAATTTGTGTCATATTAAAGCAATTTGTACACATAAAACTTAAGTAAACTTCTCTTGTAACTTAAAGGCATTAGCAAAAGAATATTATTTTCCATTAGTATTTAGTCAGAGCAGTTTATACTTGTGCAGGACTTTTGGGAGTACTACCACCAATATATTGTACATTGTATAATAGTGGCTTAAACATGAATAATAAATCATGGAAATCATCTAATGACTCCTTTTGCTCTTGGCGAAGCAGAAGGGAGTGTCAGACTCTTACTGACTGAAAACCATTTGTGTTCCTCCAAATGCCCTTTGTGTTCTAGGGACGCGGTGACTCTGCTGCTATGCTTTTGTTATAGTGGTAGTGACAAAATTATTGTAAAAAGGTGCACAATAATCATGACCTTACATTTATAAACAAAATTTAAAATCCTCATGTGTAACAACAGTGTGCAAATAAACAAAATCAATTATCATGCATTTTCCGTTTTACGGGGCAGATCAAGTATTACGTAAGCACCAATGGGGTTGGGGGGTTATACTATACTTATTTTTATGGCATAAGGGATGATGATTTAGTCAGCAGTATTTACTTACTTTTTTTGCTTGCAAATGTTAATCGATTTTTATTCGACATAATAGGGTAGATGAAAAAATTAGACGTATTTTTTCTTTTTCTTGTAAACTGAAAATGAAAACAATAGTGTGTTGAAAATTCGTGTGTCGTCACGTGTAAGTACAGTTTTTACACACAAGTGACGTCACAAGCCCCCACTCCTGATCTTTGATGCGTTTTATCTTCGTCTTTTTATTGATTTTTTAAAGCAAAAATATGTGTCCAATATTTTTCAATAGTCTAACTGACGAAGTGAGTAGAATCATAGTTTTCCAGTAATCATCCCTATTATGGCTAACTTTTCAGTGTTTTGCCTAAAGGCCCGTTTTGACAACAGGATACAACGAAGAGTGTTTCATGTCTCTTTCATACTTACTATTAAAGTTATGTTGTATCCTGCTGTCAAAACGGGCCTTTCATTTTTTGACAACTTTAGTTAGTTTTATAGAAGTATGCATTTTAATGCATACTTTTGGTTAGACTATCCTGTCCTGTGTTACAGTTGGTTTCCATGAAACTGTTAAGTTTTTACAGTTTATGTACCTACTTCAATACTACTGTTTACTAATTTACAATGGTTGTCGTAACATCTACTCACAACACAGATTATGGTAAGATTCCGTGGACCAGGTATAACTGAACATAATTATATGTATATCAGTAATTGCCAGCAATTGAGACAAGGGTATTTTGCAAATTGTAGGTCTATAGTGATGTCCACTTTGTTGTCATTTATAGTCCGGTTAAGCAGTTAATAGCCCTTGCATGTTAACCTGCCAGTGGTCATACATACCTAAACAAAAAAGTGTTGTTGTTGTCATCTCAACATTATCTAGGGCAAATAGGGTCAATCAATAGCTTTGAATGTTTAATAAAGTAAGACACATGAAAAATGCAAAGCTTTACAAACTTGTTATTGCAACTGCAAAACATCTGGTATCAAGTCTGTAAGGATGAGTTGGGAAAACTTGCCCTGAATCTCAATCTCAAATCTGATTTGGTTGATTTGTTTTGCAAAGTTTATGCAATTTTGGTATTATTTGTAATATTTTAGGCTGTGTAACTGTCTTGTCTAAAATAATGTTTGTTTCACCTGCTTTTGCATTTTTCTTTAAATATTATTTGTGCTTATTTACTGATGAGATTATTTTGCCCTTGCTGTACTGCTACTTGCTGTTTAGTGTTACCAACTGATACGTAACACAATGTATTATTTTTTCTATTTTATTATTTACCTTGTGAAGGTTCTACTTGTATTTTAAAAATGATGCTGCATGTTTTTTTGCTGAGCGTGAAAATGGGTTAATGGTCAGTATACCGTTGGACCAACAGATCTTCAAATCCTAACTAATATTATAAATGCGAAAGTGAGTTTGTTTGTTACATTTTCACGCCTAAATCGCTGAACGGATTGATGAGACCGTGCCCCCTGGAGACAGTTATAGGCTACTTTAACACGAGCGAACCCGCAGGCACGAACCAGCAATTGATTGTTTAGATTAAGATTTATTTTTAGGACTAAATATTATGTTCACTGAAGCGTGTTGGCCCTAGATTGTGAAGCGTTTTTTCAAATATTTAACATAGCAGAGGAACCTCTGGTTTCCGAAATACAAATCAGTAAACTAAGTACAAAAACTCATGTAAGACAGCTGTGACTTACCGACCGAAATAAAACGGCCAATCATATCACTGGACATGAGTTTGGCAATTTGTTATCTGAACTAGCTTCTGTTTTAATTTCTAGTTTTTTCAATTTATGGACATCTAGTAAAAGAATAGCATAATCATGTTATTTTCTTTCTATGTTTTTTAATTTCATATTTTTCTGCTGAGCCTGCGACTTTACCAACATGAATTTAAACATGTAACACTTAAATAAACACATGGTAGGTATACAAACAGACATAGTACTGGTAGTGCACAGCAAACCAATGCAGCCTTGAAACCAAGTCTTCTATTGATTTGTGTGTGAAAATAGACACACTGTTAATTCCTTCCCACTGCATTTATTTGCTTTCTTCTAAAGTTTTGATTGATCGATCATGTAATTTAGAATAGGACCTACCAAAACTTGGTAGACGTGTACAGGGCCGCAGGGAAGAAGGCCCTAGAGAGGATATACTCTTTCCAGAGCAGGGCCTGCAGTCTCGCTCGACATTGATATTGATTTCGGTACCTATTTTTTCCGAATAATACCGATGTCATACATACCACATAATATCGATACGCTTAGCGGTCTGTCAAAATTCGACGCTAGGTTCGCAAAAATTTAAAACAAAGTTCAGTAATTTGACATTGTACTCTTTCCAGAGCAGGGCCTGCAGTCTCGCTTAAAATTGACAGCGATTTCGGGAATGTGTACCGATACCGTTGTCATACCTAACGAATAATATCGATAAACTTAGCGAGCTGTCAAAATTCTTTTTTATTATTTTAATTCAGTAATTTGACATTTGCTAGCGATGACATTTGCTGGCTTTGAATGCAGAGACTACCAAATATCGGTATTTTGAAATCGTTAGGTTTTATCGACTGAATTCGGTCGGTAGGCGATCGGTAACTATGCCGAGACTGCATGAATGACCGTATAAAAAGCGCTCAATAAAATTTATTTTTTCGCTCAAGATAGTATGAAAGCAGTGACGTTTCGATTTTATGCAACGCGAGAGTTACTGACCGACCTCCGAAACTGGCTAAACGCCAACTGCAAGATGCAGTATGCTCGCAGACATTCTAAATAGTAGCTCTTTAACTGTCCTGGAGTTACCCCAGTTCAAAAGTGAATCAGAAAAAAAAACGATATAAATGCGTCATCTTCATGTCCCAATTGACTAGAAATAGTGCGATATATCAACTACTCTACAATTAAAACAAACACTACAGACTGGTTTTTTCTCTCTCGCTAAGAGCTAGGTACTAATAAACCTCAACTATAAGGTTAACTGCCGGTCATAGTATATATTTACTAAGATCCAACTATATCCTTGCGACAGTCTTAAATTGCCCTGTTTTTATTTCTGTAAACAAAGCGCAAAAAAGCGAATACAAATAATAAGCTGCGATATCTTGCTTTCATTAATTCGATTCCATGCAAGCCGCGTGGGTTGGGTGGGCTGCGTCGTACCCATCCTCACCATCGATATGACGATCGTACTGCGCATGCATCAATTCTCAGAACCTAGCCGCTCCGCTAAATGTATCTACTACACCTATGTATGTGTTACTTTATTGATTAATTGCAGGCCAAGCCGGGTAGGGATAGACGCTTGCAACTACGTTTTATAACCCGCGAAATGTTTCACATTTGTATGAATAAAAACTCCATAGCATGAAATCCTGGTATCTTCTCTTAGACCTCCGGTTTGAGAAGCCACGTTGTGCCAGGTGGGGGAAAAAACGTAACCCTTTTTAAGGCGCTATGATCCGACGGAGACCGCGCTTACTAGTTTTTTGAATCCTTGGGAAACATAAAAAACAGTGTTGAAGTATTCTGAAAAAATAATATATCTGATTTAAGGATCTGGCGGACCGCCAATCGTTTTTATTAGCACGATTAGATTGATTTTGCTGGATAGAAAAAAAATCCCAAAGTTAGAGATAATAGCGAAACATCGATTTTGTGATCTTTGATAACTTATGATTATGACGCAGGCACGAGATTTTATGAGACTTTTGACAAACATTTAGAACGCCAAATTAAAGGTGTATACGAGTTTCCAGCTTATTATCTCTCATTCCGAGTTTGACCTATTTTTTATGCTTATTTGACTAGACTAGTAGTATGGATCTTACCTAGTTAGTTGTAGAAACAGGTTAACATTCTTAGGCGACAGACCAGATTCACAGATTTACTAAAAGTACAGTTAGAAAGAAAATGGGAAAGGGGATAGATAGAACCTTTGTGGCCAGCCTCCGTTGCCATTTTGATTTTTTTGCGATTTTTATGCGAGTTAGTAGGCAAGTTTGGTTTGGATTTTACGTGCTCTTATTGTTAGATTCTTCCAATAACTGCTTGAATTAATCTGGGAAAATGTTCGAACCCCTTTCTTTACACAAAAAGCTTTTTGTTCTAGTTTCTCAACTCTTTGCCTTCGTCTAAAATATCTACCCAGTATTACGTGTACCTATGTATTCTATGTATGTATGTATGCATGCATGTATGTGTGTGTATGTTTGTATGTATGTCCATTTCTTTGGCACGCCCTACAGCACAAACGGCTGGACGGATTTTGACATATGAGGTGTCGTCAAATTTGTCAGAATTGTGGTAGTGACATTAGGCTATACAAAATTTAAAAATGGCGCCCGTAAAAAATGTAACTCACTAATATGTCGGAAATAAAAAAAAATGATAAAAAACCCGACCGCTACAAACGACTAAAAAGTTCCAAAAAAGTCGCTTTTCAAGCAATCTGATGGCATATTTGTGGCCTCATATGTGTAATAGAACTGCATCAGACGGCACTTGAAAACTTCAATTTATAGTCACTCGTTTAAATACTACCCATAAATAACTACCTACGTATTTTTTCCAACTCGTAAGTTTTTCTGTTTTTTCGATATATTTATGTTATTTTTTTATATTTTATTGAAGACGTTTTTTTTCTCATTTGTATTGAATATTAAGTAATATAGGTCATCAACCAAATCATCAAACTAGGTACTATTATTGTGATTTGTTTACCTATAAGGTCAAAGGTTCTGATAGATATTGTCTTGATTTTGCGGCGTTTTCCTATAGTGAACCACGTGTTTGCTAGTACTATAAAACAAAAATGTTTGAGTACTTATATTATTTATGTGACTAGCGTGCGGTCCGTCGTCGCCCGCCACCCTTCGGTGGGCTAGCGTTCGCGTTCGAGCGTGTTCGTATCCCCATAGCCGTCAGTTTCAATTACGAATCTGGATGCATAATTTGTAGATATATAGGTGTCTATACATATCGCAGAGTATGCTCGGCTGCGCGCGATCGATCCCAGGCCCCTTGGCCGAGGTGCTCCGAGCTCCGGCGGGCGGCGGCTGTACCACCCCCGACTGCCTTTGTTCCTATACCTACATTCGGATACCTTATGCATTTCCAATTTGCGTGGGTCGTACGCCTGAAATCGGATAACGGCTTAATTAAAACTGGCTTGCTGACTATATTTCATAAAATGTATGTGTACGTATTCTTCTATCCTAATGTTGCGTATCATGTTTCGCGTCTAAGGTCAACGCGACTGAATCATATAATTATAATCATGAATGTTAGTGCCCTTGGAAAATATTTTTAACCGACTTCAAAAAAAGGAGGAAGCTCTCAATTCGGTTGTATTTTTATTAAATGTTTAGCGTTTCAGTTTATTTACATAAGAGAAGGATCATTGTTGCTCTAGTCAACAATTGCTTTTTTGTTCAACTTTTTTCAGTAGTCTCGGAAATATATGTATGAGGTGTCATTCGATTCGGAATAGCATTTAGATGATTTTTGAATAAAGTAAAGTTACGCTTGAAAAAATTGCAAGTTATATACTTTTCTGAAAAAAATGGGGTTCGTTTTTTTGCAAATATCTGAAAAACTTAAGATTTTTCAAATCTAAAATAAAAAATTAAATTGGTTCCCCGGAACTGTAGTACCAACATTTATAATTTTCCCAGAGGAGTGAAAAAAATGCCGAAAATGGGTACTCTGGCTTGCACAAGTCACGCCCCTTCGGGCACAATAACAGTAACATTTATTTTAACATAATTATTAGATATACAAATTAAGACATGAAAAACATCAGGCACTTACTGGATATAAACAATAATCCGCCGACAATTTTTTTACCGCGATTTTTCATTTAGTAATGCAATTATAGTTAATTAACAATTTTTTGCTGTTTGAAAATGAACATTGCAATTGTGATAATTGTTAGACTATAAATCTGAGTTTTTTTCCTTCATAGAAGGAAAAATACTCAGAGCTATTCTTACAGGTTCAAAATAGATCGATCCCCGTTGGAAAAATAAATAAGTTAAGTTAGAACACTTAAGTTTTTTTTTATCAAATCGACGGCGAAGTCTCAGTAACACCTAACTGACAAAGTCAAAAATTTTCATACTGAAAAAACGCCGTCGAAATGCATTGTTTAAATAAAATAATTGTTTTTTTTTTAAATTAGAATCCTATTTTTTGATACTTACACTTGATAATTAAAAAAATATTGCTTAAAAACGATTTGTAAATTAACAATTTTTATCGCCCACTTGTAATGAATACCCATTAACGTTGTAATTAATAACCATTTTTAAATCTTGTTTTTCGATAATTAAAAAAAGGTAGTTTTATCAAATTTTTCATTGTTTATTTAATCTACACTAATATTATAAAGAGGAAAGATTTGTTTGTTTGTTTGAAATGAATAGGCTCCGAAACTACTGGACCGATTTGAAAAATTCTTTCACCAGTAGAACCGTACATTATCGGTGATGGACATAGGCTATAGAATATTTTCAAAAAAGTTAGGGATCCGTATGAAAACTTCGATAATGTAACCCAAGGTGTGAGAAAAAATCCTTATATCGCGTACGCTGCGGAATCTATTGACAATAGAGCAAAGTGATGTACTACAGTTTTATAGAAGTCATCAATATCTACAAAAAAGTCCGCGATACCATATGTCTAACTATTATGGATAAGTCACCATTGACCGCTTTTTGTTCATATTATTCAAGCAAATGCAATGGTGAAATAAAAAATGGTGATTTTAGTATCATGATATTAATCCTTATCCATTTAAATGGTTTGATAATTAAGGTTGATTATGTCCGTGTAAATTACACTTTAAATTATTCAAATCGGACCTTTCGTTCAAAAGTTACGACGGTAATAAACATGCTCGGAGTAAGAAAAATGTCGCGGCTTGAGCGAACTGGGGAGAATCGTATCAATGCTTGTTCCGATGGAGTTGAAACCCTACGGCATTTAAATGTTTTCGATTAAACAATAAGAATAACAAATGTTTGGATTGTTCGAAAATAAACTACATACATAATAAGGAGTGAAGCAGGGGTGATTAAGATTTTAGGGGAGGACATAATTGCTTGCTTCAATTTACGTCGGAATGCTATGAACAAACTAAAAGCGGGATAATTGAAACAGATGTACCTAACAATTTTTGCATAATCAAACCCTGACGGGTTGAACGGGGTGAACAGTTGCGCTGAACCTGGGCTCGAGACAAGTGAGATTCTGTCAACGGTGGCGTGGCGTACGAAAATCGTTGTGCTTAATTTTCCAAAACTAACCTTTTATAGGGGGCGTTGAAGTTTGTGGAGTACCTACTAAATCCGCGCGGACGAAGTCGCGGGCGAAGTGCTAGTTAACAATATGTTATGAACAATATCTCTATTGTTATCTAAAAAAATATTTTTATATTTATTAAAAATAATGAAATACCTGTTGATATTATATTATATCCGCATCTTTCGATTTATCGATTTTGTGACTAAAATGTGAAAAAAAACCTAAATGAAGAGCCAGTGCAACCTTTGTATTCCAGTAATTACGATACTATTTATAATTACGAATTAATAGTAACGTGAAACAGAACGTTTTTTAATACACCAATCAGCGTCTATTGTCGTCACCATAGAAATATAAAATATAAAAAACAGGAGAAGTGGCAAGGGGGCGTGACGGTGTCTGCGCAACATGGACAATTGTCCATGTCTCGAACTAGTGCGCTTTCGACCGCGATCGTCACAAATTATAAGAATGCCGTGTTGTTCAGTGGTTTCTGATAAAAACTAAAGCCTAAACCAAAACTTTGTAGATCATGGAATTACCTACCATATGTAAATATAAGTATATTACTATATTTGTCTTTAAAATCATGGAAAACAACAAATAGTAAAATATTTTTTGCTCTTACTATGTTATTTTTGTTTTCAAACATCACAGCGACTGTACTATTTTTGTAATTTTGTCGCTAAGTGACTGTAACAAGCAATGTAAAAATCACACAACGATATTGCTATTGCTTTTACTCAACTGCATGTGTAGTGGTAGGGGCAAACTGGAGACATAGTAGGACATAAGAGACATACATAGTAGGACAAACTGTTAATTATTAGTCCAAGATCCCAGGGCTCCCAGACATTACTTATAATTTACTCTGAAACAAAATCTTTGGATAGAGTAGTGTTAGTGTAATTTATTACGCATACCTGCTAGCTTACTCCGACGGCCAATTGTTTTTAGAGATGTGGGTATAAGACTTACCTAGTTATTTCAAAATTCTAGGAGGTAGTTTTGCATTCTCCCAAATCCTGGCAGACTAGATTTCAGTATTTATACCTAGTAATAAACTATGCCCAAATTTCAGCCTTGTTAATAAAATCTCAGTGGAGATGGCGATCATACCTTAGGCTAGGTATTACAATGACTAATTATTACATATTAAAGGTACTTCATTATTTAACATTGTTTTGAAAAAATACATAAAAATCGTGAAAATGATATTTATTATTAGGAAATTTATACATATTAGCTTTAGCACCATAAAATGATATTTGTAAATTGGCCGTCGCGTTCGGCCCAATCAAGCAGGTGTGCGTATGTTCAAAGTACCTACCTACAGTAGCGTAAAGAAAAAAAAAAGAAGAACACCATCTTTACGCAGAATGTGTTTAATTTTGTAATTAAATAAAAAAAAACCTAAATTTAGTTACAAACACAAAATTAGAAAAATAAGTGAACACTATATCATATGGTAAAATAAAGTTGAAGGTAACCGTCTAATTTTAACATACAGAACCTAAATATGGCACAGAAACCATTACGTGTATGTAAATTTATAATTAAACTTGTTCGGACCAATTTACGCAGATTTATAACACGGTTGCAACACGTTTTTTAAAGCTTCCTTAAAGAAAATTCCGTAATAGTTGGTTTGCCTACAAGAAAGAAATTATGAAACTCTATAAAAAAAAACCAAGAAACTGTATTTACGCGCACGAAAGAGGGATGATAAAACCGACGTTACGATGGTATGCAGAACAGCCTCGGGAGGGACCGGATCTCCGATGATACTCAAAACTTCACGCCTCAGCGCGACCGACGACTCTCCACGCCGCCTCACCACACATCTATCAGGGATAGGATTCAGTCAGGGAACCTTCCTGCTGCTCGTTTCTGGTGTACCGGGCTGCAGTTGCAAATGCCTCTGGTACTCGTCCACGAGCAGGCAATCCTGGGCTTTGTAGTGAACTGACCGGGAATCACTTCCGGGGGTAAAACCGGTGAACCGGTTTCTAAGACAAAGAAACGTCTAATTAAAAACCATTTCACAAGAAGTCAACGAAACCTGATCACGAAACAAAAACTCAGTTTATTTAAGAAAAACTTACCAAAGGTTAGTTGATATACAGCGCGAAAACATAATTATAATACAATCACCTCTTGGTACAATATTTACTTCATCACTTTTAGATTTAGTGGTACAGCTTTCAAAATTATGGCCTTCACCATTGATGGATCCTTCAACACTAACAAGGAAATAAATCTACATTTTCGTTGTCAAAAAATATCAATCCTATTTCAAACACTCAAAAAAAGGAAAAATTTAAGCATGAAGGTTCACTTAAAAAAAGGATTGAAATAAAAAAGAAAAAAATATAACCGCATTGAGAACCTCCTTTTTTTGGAGTAATTTGGAGTAAACATGTAGTGACAACAATGCACTACATACTAACACTATTATATCCCATACATTTTGTTACTGAGAAAATAAGTAAGGTCTGGAAGCACTGGAATTGCACATTCCGTACCGAGTACCCGTTTTCGGCCGTATTTTCACCCCTTTGGTATAAATATTGGTTCTATAGTTCCAGGCGTATTTTTTCCGGGGGAAAGCAACTTTATTACCATGATTGAACGATGGGGTTTTCTTAGGAGACAAGAATTTTGTATGATAATGATGTTTACTATATTGACTGAAACCTGTTTTAAGTTTGCAAAACGATTTCCTGTTTAGCAAATCTTCCTATTCGCAGAACGTCCTATTGTCAAAGTACAGTTATTCTAAAAAATTACAATCGGTTTTCGTCATGGGTCATTATAAAAAATATTTTGAAATTAAAGTTCAAACGAAACGGAGATATTATTTATACCTCTGGACACAACCTGTGTCGACACGCTTTTACAAGCTCATGTGCCAAGTACAGAGGCTTACGGACACTGGTAGAAGCAGAAGTTTGGATACGGGCTGAAATCTAGAGCAGCAAAGACTCGAACTACCAGGAGACCAGAATCATGAATAAGTATTTCCGGGACTGGAACCATCTTGAGTGGTAAAGACTCACAAAACATCACGAGAACAGAATTATGGAGAAGAATTTCCGGATGGAGCCGCTGGCAAGATAACATATATATTTGTTTATTTCACTTTGAACCCTATTTTAAAGAAATCTATACAGACGAAGTCGCGAGCAAAGTCTAGTTTTGAATAGCGTCCTTATTTTATGAATTGCTCGCGAAAAAAATCTGTCAGTACGCTTCTAAAATTTTAAAATCTTATATTATTGTGTGGTCTGTAAATTTCCCACTCTCTTGTTTTTAGGACGTTCTGCTAAAGAACCTCCGTCCACACTGGCATAACACCGGAGACATGGCACAGGAGCGTAGTGGTATTATTTTTTAAAAAGGGCGATAACACGCTCCTTAAGAACTAACGCCCCATTTCTCTCCTGAGCCATGGCTACAAACTGTTTCCGAGGTTTATCTCGAATCGTTTCGCCCAAAAGTTCGATGACTTCCTGCCGCCGGAGCATTTCGTTTCGAAAAGGGTACAGCACCGTGGACCATAAAAGCACCCTTAGGCAAATAATCCAAAAGACCGAGGAATACAATACGCAACAGCCTCTGCCTTGCGTATGTGGACTACGAGAAAGCCTTCGACACCGACGAAACCGGGGCTGTCCTGGAGGCCATGCAGCGATGTCTCATCGACTACCGCTACGTCGAGGTAATGAGATTTCTATAAGGCCGCAACAATGACCGTCCAAGTACAAGAACAAAGCACAAAACCAATCCTGCTGCATCGAGGTGTAAGACAGGGAGACGTCATCTCTCTGAAACGAACGCGTTGGAGGACGTTTTCAAGATGCTTGATTGGAAAAGACGGGGCATAAATATCAATGGTCAGTACATCTCGCACCTCCGATTTGCGGATGATATTTTTATCATGGCAGTATATCTGCAGGAGCTGAAAGTGACGCTGAACAGTCTGAGCGATTCTTCAAGGCGGGTAGGTCTCGGGATGAATCTGGACAAAACCAAAGTCATGTACAATGATCATGTCAACCCGAGACCTGTAATCGTAAATGCCGCTACCCTCGAGGTTGTGCAATAATACCTACATTATATTTAGGCCAAATTATACAAGTGGTGCGGCACAACTTTGAGAAGGAGGCGACCAGAAGAATTCGTTTGAGTGGGCGGCATTCGGGAAGCTGCGTGATATCTTTAAATCGTCGATTCCAAAATTCCTTAAGACCAAGGTCTATTACTAGTGCGTCCTACCCGTAATGACTTACGGAGCCGAAACGTGGACACTCACCATAGGTCTAGTTCACAAATTCGAGGTTGCTCAGCATGCAATGGAGAGAGCAATGCTCGGGGTTTCTCTGGTGGATGGAATTCGCAACGAAGTCATTCGCCATAGAACTAAAGTCACCGACATTGCGCGAAGAATCAGCATGCTGAAGTGGAAGTGGGCCGGCCATGTCTGTATACGAACAGACGGTCGATGGAGCAGACATGTGTTAAAGTGGAGACCGCGTATGAGAAAACGTAGTGTGGGACGCCCTGCGGCACGATGGATCGATGATTTTAAGAAGGTGGCTTGCAGCCGATGAATGCGGTCTGCTCAAGACCGGGATGGTTGGTGTTCTTTGGGGGAAGCTTACGTTCAGTGGACGGAAATTGGCTGATATGATGCTAAAGAACAATTTGCGAATAGGACGGTTTGCGAATGGGGGGACGTTTTGAGAATAGGAAGTTTTGATGTATTTGTACTTGTTAGGTGTTAACGCGTAGTATGAAACAGATGATAAGATCTGAGACGATATGGTGGGGCAAAAACTTTTTGAATAAAGTATTTTAATACCTAACTATATCATTGATAAAATTTTTGATGTAAAATGACACATGTGCTGCACTATTTTACAGTCGATTCGTTTATAACTTTGTGTTCTTATTCTTTCCATTTATTACCTTTTTTAATATGAATTCAGTTACTCTGTTAATCTTCATTAACTGAATAAATAGTATAATTCCACACATTTGAAAGAATGTGGTTTCGTAAAGTTATCTATGAAGCACCGAGTTCAAAGTTTTATTTTGATTCTTTCCAGATCACGGTGGAACAGCTTAAAGAGAAGGTCAGGGAGCAGATGGGCATCGAGCCCAGCCTACAACGACTCATATTCTGCGGCAGAGTACTACAGGATGAGAAGAGACTCTCAGAATATGGTACGCTTTAACAGACATTTAGAATATTAATAGTATTTAATCGCTGGAATACGAATACAGTTAGTCAAACACAAACGTTACACAAAAAACGTTACACAAACGAACGAACGTTAGACAAATATGTACATGAAGGATTCCCTCATTCTACCAGGTGTAGTGTACTGGTGTGCAAATATATATTGAAGGTTTTTTATTGAATTTAAATCTAATATGTTCTATAAAAAAATTACATTGGTTGTCGCGTTCTTCTTCAATTTGCTGCAAGTTGCACCGGAGACAGATACAATGAAAAGTTGTGTCGATTTGGTTGTCGTGGTATCGGCATGTGATGTGCAGGAATGAGGAAAATGACGTGAGAGATGTTTTGAGCATTAATGAGGATGATAAGTTTAGTTTAAGACCAAAGAAACGATTGACAGATCGTATAGCCCACTAAACAGTCTATCACAAGTTACATCACCTGTTACCCATAACTAGGTGATGTAACGTGTGATGACGACTAATAGAGAGGTATGGAAGAAGAAATGTTGCGCCGACCCCTTCGTTCAAGACTTTATTCTTGTTCGAAGGTCGACACCAACTAAATAAACTGAGATAAGGCCTGCATATAGATGATGAATTGATGTCCAACTGATTTTTTGATCACTATACTAAATAATTTAAAAAAATGGGAAAAATAACGGATTATAATGCGTCTTATTTCAGATGTCCAAGGCAAGGTAGTGCATTTGGTTCAGCGGGCACCTCCCAGTACTGAGACCCGACAGAGTGCTCCAAGTGCTCCGAATGCCAGCGCAGGAGCAGAAAGTCAAAATGGCACCTCTAACATGCAGCAACAGATAAGGAGGCTCATGGTTAGTCTCTTGTTTGCCTTAATTACCTATCTCGGGCCGGGTTTAGATTTGTTAAACGCAATATGAAATAGAAAAAGAATGAAGAAGAAAGAAGAGTTTATTTGCGCCGGGTATAATGCATGCTATAAAACCGAAAAGAACAAGTTAATAGACTAGGGAAAATAAGCGTCACGCAAAACGGTCATCGCTCAGCATAATGCTGGGACTAGTGTGCGAGACACAGCCACAGCGGCTTTCAGCGACAGCTGGCGTAGACTGGTTGATGTCGACCGCAGCAGCACGAATAAATGTAATGTAACAAAAATAAGTAGTAAGAGAAAAGTAATATACGTTGAAACAAATTTGCCTTGTTCTTCTGTTGCATTGCATAAATTACCTAGTAAGGTTTTATGTTACATTTCATGTTAAGTTTGACCAATCGGTACCCGGCATAATACTACGTACTAATATTATTTATAAGTTATTATTAACAATTATATGGACTTGATTAAATAAATAAATAATTGTTATCATTTAAAGTAGCGTTTTCACTGCTCTGTAATACACTTGCAGCTAGTACACCATGTATCCAGAAAACACAACATATCAGATGTGATCACGAGAAGTGACATTTTACATCTCTTCAATTCTCTCTTTCTCTTTATTTATTATCCTTTGAATATGATGTTCTATACAGGGTGTTCCAAAAAGGTGTGGTCATATCAAAAGGTGATGTTGCATAGCTGATATACTTTAAGGAAAAAATGTCAAATCATAAAAATAGGTACATATATTTTTTTAAAATTTGACCAAGAAAAACAAATAAAAACTTACGAAAAAATGACTCAAGCAGTATGATGCAGTTGGTGACATTAAATCTGTGATTGAACTAAAGTAAATGCCACCAATTGTAACAAACAGCTTGAAAAATCATTTCTTCGTAACTTTTTGGTAGTTTTTTCTGGTGAATTAAAAAAATAATCACATTTTTTTATGTTTTGTCATTTTTTCTTTAATGTATATCAGCTATCCAACATCACCCTTTAATATGACCACACCTTTCTGGAACACCCTGTATTGTGCAGACTCAAGCTTGAGTTTTTCTAATCCTGACCATAATATTGAGTTTTCTGGTTAGTTTAGACCCCATTCTCTTCCACTCCAATACTTCCTATTCGTTCTGCTACGTATTCTTCATGCATTCAGAAATAGCCTACGAAATACGGCTTGTTGCCTTGTGAATTCGTGAAGTATTGATACCATACTAAACTGTATTTTCTGTTACTATTCGAGTCGCTCGCTGGGCAACCTGATTTCATCATGGAGCAACAACAAGCCATGACGATGTCACCCACCACCGGCCGACTCGAGTTCATCCGACGGATGATAGCTGAGATCAAATCATCGCTCGCCTGCCTAAGAGCACATGAAGCAGGAGAGGTAAGACTTAGCAAATAAGGATCTTACAAATAATGCATCGTATCACAATACGAATAAGGTGTAGTAATGCAGTTTATTTTATTATTCAAAAGTAATTTTAACACGTAGTGTTTGCAGTAATGGCTGTATATCGTGTTATGACCCTGTCTATCCTTCTCCTTTTCTAACACTAGTTGCATAATAGCCTTGTATCGACCCATGTGAGAAACTTAACATGTGTTTTACGGGGGGACACTGAGTTGACTATGAGGGCTAGTTGTTGCCGTCTCAGACTTATATATATATCACAGTCGGACAATGCAAGGCTTAAGTGTCGCAAGTTTTATCGCGTTCAGTCGAGTTCAGTTCGGATAACGAATAAATAATTTGACAAATAATTCAAAATTTATTTTAAACAAAATTATTAACAAGTTATTTTTTCAGTATTATGGAATGTTCAAGTGTTAGTTAAACTTTTTGTAAAGTACTTCCTGATAAGTAAATCCTTTTGAATTCAAAAGTATTTACTTAAGGATGCAATTGCATGATATTTCGAAATGCTCCTGATTTCTATGCATGTTGATGTTTTGTTTTGTTACATATCGAGTATCTTTGGTTCGTTCTGCGGATTCGATGATCAGTCTTGAATTTATTTTGCTGTCACCCACCCGTTTGCAACTCCTTAAAATTATAAAATGTCTTGAGATTTTATAAAATCGCGGTAAATTGTGAACTTACCATTTCTTCTACAATGATACGAAACAAGATCTCAGTGTCGTTCCGAGAAAATAAGAAGTGACATAAACTGACGACCAATCAGGAATAAATCAACAATTTATCTGTTTTGGCGTGATGTTAAAATACAAACAGGCCCTCCTAGGTCTGTTTTGGTGGTAGCTTTACAGAACTCACATGAACGCCATATAGTTACGAATGAAATGGACCTTCCCTTGTCCGATGTTGGTTGCTTTTTTTTTAATTTCATGGGTTTGATGGGAGTAATTTTACACCCATGACGAAAAATTTCTAACTTTTCGTCAGCGCCGTTTTGGTTATTTTTATCGAGTTCATTTTCATTTTTAGCAACCCCGAAAACCATGAAAATGACACCCGTGATAAATCATCGGATTTTTAATCTTACGGAGTTTGCTATTATCCAGTGACTTAGCCAAATTCACTCAATGGTACCGACTATTGACCAATGTTTTTTCTTATTATTTTAATATCAGACAAATAATGTCCATCATTGTTAGTATCAAAGGTCTTAAAACTATTTTAGCCAATCAGTAGTAAAATCAAATCGAATTATCATTCATACTAAAAAAATCTAAATAATAAATTCAATAATGTCCAAAATAAGCACATCGAATCTACAAAACGCATCAGTAGTAGTTTTTAAATTATTTATGTATTTCTATGATAAATAGATATAATTGTTTTCGTTTATAGTTGTTTATGTTGTCAATGTGCCTACTGTAGGAAAATAGGAGTTCACCAGCAACCGGTGAAAGTCCCACAGAGCAAATGGATACTGAACCCGCAAGCGGTACGCAGAACGACGAGGTAATCTGTTGTTTTGTTGTTGCGGTCTGAGCAGTCGAGCATGTCGTGTGTTTTATTGATAACATCGTTTTTGTGGTGCATTTAAGCGATCTGTAACACTATGGTCGAGCTTAGAAAACCTATTCATGGAAATACCGTGAAGTAGGGGTACTTTGGCCAAAACTTTTAACCAATAGGAACACAGTGTTCCTTTTTCTTAACGAGTTAGGGCTTTATCAGATTCTTGATACAACAAAAACAAATACGTACAGTCGCGGTCAGAAAATGTTTACCACGTTATGGTTCATAATTGCCTAAACGCATCTAAATCAAGGTCGATATGTGATTTGACTAGGTATAGACTCTTTACGAAATATAATAAAAGTCTATGCTCTATCTATACTATAGAGCATAGACTTTTATTAAAATGAAGATCGGTCGGAATTGAACCATTATGCCCCACCGATTTTCAATCGGATTTATATCAGCTGACCGGGCAGGCCATTGAACGAGTGTCAGAAGTCCCAGTGCAGGTTAAACCACGCCATTAGCCCGGGCCGTGTGAATAGGTGCATTGTCCTGGATGTATTCAATTTGGGGGAGTCCTGCTGCTGAATACACAACGCGCATAGTAGGCAGCATCACCTCTTCCAAAAGCCACACATAATTATTATTCGCAGTAGCCCTACTTTCTAACGACGTCAGTTCTCCGACGTCGTCATGGCTCATCTACCCCCATAAGTTGACAGCTAAGCGTCCAGATTCTTTGTGTGGCACGATATGAGCTTCATTATACCGAGTGTGATTATTACGCCATAAAGTGAATTTTCCGATTTGACTCGAAAGTTTTTTTAGTACATATATAACATTCAACCAATCAAAGTCAAGATATTGTCGAGCTATTGAGCCGAGCTGTTTTTTGAGGTTTAAATTCAACTTTAATATTAATAATAATCTTAATTAGCATGGTATCTGTAGTGTAGACGGTGCAGAGCTCGACGAATCGTTCTGAACCCACATAGTAAAAAACAGCAAAATGACTAGTTGGTGTGAAGCCGTGCTCTTCGTATTGTCGAACCATATCACTTATTGCGCGGCGGTTAGTATCGGCCGTCGTTCTGATTTTCCTCAATGATCAGTTATTTGCCAAGAAGGGCAAATAACTGATCATTGAAGAAATTCGCTATGATGCCAAATTCAAAATCTCACGGTGAATCGAGATAGATTGAGTTCTCGTGATATAGCACAAATGCTCAGGTTATCTTCTTAGATTAATATTTTTTCAGCCCTTAGTTCCAAGGACAAACTTGCCAATAAATAAATGAGTTAAATTATAAAAAAATACAACTGAATTGAGAACCTCCTCCTTTTTTTGAAATCTATTAAAAAAAGTCATTAATACTCTATGCTAGAGTTGATGCTTTACAACGTTTAAAACGTAATAAATATCTTGATATAGTATTTTGGGTTTTACTGAACAGTGTGATAAATATCTAATTTGAAAACGGATTAAAGATTTTAGACCGCGACCGTATAATATTTCACATTTAAGTGGTTCTCCGCAGACCGACCTTTGTGAATGTTTGATTAGCTCGATCGATTATTGCATATCGACCAAGACAGTGGCGTCATGTCAACCTTCTGGCGCTAACTCCTTGAATAAGTAAACTGATTTACTGTTAATTACAAAAACCTTTCTTCACAGTTACTTAAACTGAGTACTCTTAAACTGAGTACTTTTTAAATAACAATACGTTTATTTATCAGTCGAATAAGCTGTGACTTATTTGAAAGAGACGAAACTTACTTACTGCCAACATTCTTGATAAAGAAAGTTAAAATATGTTGTTCAATCTAGTTCTAGTATCTTAAATGATTTTCCATAAATAAAATCGTACAAGAATCTGGTATCGAAACAAAATGTTTTGAGCAATTTCTTGCTCAAGAATCTCACTGTCATTGTTCTGCCATAGTGTTACAGCGTGTTTTTCTTGTGTGGATTCGTTTTTTGTGTTAACACCTCCGACAGTCCTTAGTAAGCTTATGAGGCTTAGTTGATATATTGTTTGATATAATATATTCTTTAGTATGTATGTACTCATAGTAACAATACTCGCCATTATTTCGTAAATAATCATTAGTTTGTTTTGTTAAATGAGGAAATGTTAGTGTCAAATGTGTTATTAACAATGAGCTCAACATAAAACACGAGTCTTTACTTTTACAGGTTTATTCATAAAAAATAAAACCAAATGCTTTTGTTTAATTACTTAAGCAGATTCTTTATTCAATGGATGATTGGAATTTAGAATCTGCTAATCATTTTTAAACTAAGCAAGTGTTTTTTTTTATATTTAAACTGAAGAAAGAAGTAACAGTCATCTATTACAGCTAATCTGATTATCACCGATCACCGATATTCATAAATAAATGAGCAGTCATTTTGCAAATCATCAGCCAGCTGAGTAGATATTGATACAATACACGTGTAACTTATCATCATTATATTGGTGTGGATTTGTTCTCATATACATCATGTTTATAACATCGAAACGAAAATATTTATGATATTTAAACTTGTTTTTGTATGATTGAACGCAGCCCGAACCATTACTTGACGAAAATGGTGATGAAACCACCGATTTAGCCGCAAGAGCTCAGCATGCGATACGAAGGTGGGTACTCGTTTTCGTTAAGGCTAGGCAAAAATCTGACCGAAATACGCAGTCGAATTTCATGCGCATAACTTTTCTTCATAGCAACTTTAATTATTCTGGAAGTAGGTATACATAAATTGGGGCCGAAACAACTTTCGTTGGGTTGCGACTAGCGTAATTTTGCGCAACATCTGCTGCCTTTTTCTGAACAGATTTGCGCCTAGCCTGGATGTCATTCATTGTAACCGTTTTTCTTAGGGCTCATTTTTCAATAGTCGGATAGTTTTATTTCAAGGAATTAATATGACGGACAGAAAAATATTTGAAACCACTATATTTATTCTACATATAAAAGCTATCAGATGATTGAAGAATCGGCCTTTAGTAAAAATATATGTATCTGGAGTCAACAAAACAGGAACTGTGCTGACCAAGTAACCTCCACCAAAATTTAATCTTGTTAATTTTTAGCAGCCAAATTCTTAAACATCTTACGGATGTGTTTAATTTTAAAAGGATAGTACCCACGCTAAAATAATGACCATTGGCACAAGGAAGTTAATATTGAGCCTGCATATCAATCGTCTTTGTTGACACTTTATCTTGGTACTCGGGAACGTCACTTAAACAGAATCAGTCATTAACTTTGATTAACATTTCTCCATTTTGGAACACTGGAGCCCGAGGCTAAATTATAACAGCCGCACGGTTCAAACTTCGATGTTAAGCTATGGTTGCCGTGGATGGGTGACCCCCCATTACATACCGAGTTTCCTCCGTGTCTCAGAAAGTACGCTTAGCCGTTGGTCCCGGCTGTTATTTGAACATTTTTGAAAGTCACTACGGCTAAGCCAGAAACTGACACTAGTCCTTGCCAAGGTGTTACCCAGTTACTGGGTTGTGGAGGTCAGAAGGCAGGCGCTCCATGTAAAATGCTGGTATTCAGCTGCCCCCGGGGAGACTGGAAGTGGACACCAACATAAGTGGCGCTAAGGCTAGGCAGAACACTGTCGCAATCGCAACAAATGTAGTTCTATCTCTAAGTACACTCTGCCTAGCCCTTCGGGGATACAGGCGTCATTTTTTATATGAGTGTCGTAAAAAATAATGAGAACAATACCATTTGGTTGGCATGTACTAAAATATTCTGTTATATCAAAGTTCATGATAAATTTTTTAAAGTCACTTCCCTGAGTGCAGCAGTAAGTATTTGAAATTATTTTGATAATGTAATAATTGCTTGTTTTCTCTAAGGAAAGTTCCTGCTGTTCCTATGCTTGTACTTAAATCATTTTCAAATTAGCTTTGTCATTTTCCGACCTGAAGATAATCTAATTAAAAATTTCGTACCTACTATTGCTTGTTATAATATACAACGAGTTGTTGAGATGAGAATAAACGCAAAATTATCAACAAATTGTATTATGGGAAAAACTCCGAAATCGCGGAAACAAATCGGTTAATAGGAAGCTGGCGGGGTGAGCAATTTTCTATTAGACGATCTATGGTCAATAAATATCACACCCCATTCTCCCGACGTCTTCCAGTTAAAAAAAACGAGATTGATTACAATTTGTGCCAGTTTTAAAACTGGCATCGTATTAAATGCCAACTTGAATTCGTATCGAATTAGATTTAACTGGGAGCTCGTACGTCAGGAATAAGCTTCATCATCTTGCTGTTTCTCTAACACCCATCATTGTAGATCGGGAGTATGGAGTGTAATTTGTATAACGACCTTCAAAATTAATTATTTACTTACATAAAAAGAAATTAAGATTAGCAGTAATACTTTGAGATTTCGCTAGCAATTCTTCTTAGAATATCTGCGGGAGATTTGCTTACGGAAGCGTTATGAAATTGCCCTACCCATCCCGATCTGCACAAACCATTTCTAATTTACTAACACATATTACTTAAATATTAAAATATCAGACATCGGCAAATGATGACTGATGCTATGATATATTTGAATGAGTCACGCCCCCCCCACGAAAGGAGCTACAGGGCAATCCGAGCCTTACGTGCCCGCCACTCTCGACCCCGCGACCTTGGGCAATTGCTCGAAGAACTGGAGACACTTCAGGAACAATTCGCCCCCTACCGAGCTAATTACATCAGGATGCTTCGAGCTGCTAATAATCCCGAGGTGAGTACTGTGTTTCTTATTAATAGGAATGCAAGGCTTTGGAGACCACAGGTCCGGGGGCCTTTGTCTTACAGTGGAACGAAACAGGCTAGATAGATAGAAATAGAATGAAAGAGAAACTTCAATATTCGAAGTAACCAACATGCCACAGGAAAAAGCAAAAGGGTTTCATCTAATGAAGGTTGTAAAACTTGGGTTCAGCTAAAACATGTGGGCGTCACATTACGACCGCGATTGCGGCCAGGGGTGAATAGCACCGTTATTTGATTATAATGCATCCAAAAAAAACATTCAAATTCCCTTTACTATTATTTGAGAAGTACAATTGCTTACCATTACAATAAATAATATTAATCCAATTTTATGAGTTTTGAATTAATGAGGCCTCAACGGCTGAACGGATTGGTGTGAAATTTGGAACACTGGTTATGGATACACGTTCTCGTGGGATAATCAACTTTCACAGCTTCATAACAGCATAACTAATGACATTTCAATCTCAAAGCCGCCCGTGTTCACGGAAGAAGAGCGCGTGAGCGCACAGCGTACAGTGGACATAGTGGCAGATACAATACACAGCTTCGCGCACGCCTACCACGCTGTCAGCGACATCAACTTCCAAGTGGGGCAGCGCAACCCGCGCCTCACATCCGAAGTTAGCGTGGTTCGCCATCCCATTCCGATGCAGGTACGTACCTTATATACAAGCCCTTAGCAGACCTGATACTTTCATAAATGCCCGGTTTGACTAAAGTTTGATGACACTTAAATAGTTTCAACATCAGTAATCGGCGATTTTATTTTATTCATCGTTGCTGTATCAACTTAAATATGTCGACTCTGACACTGACTCTCCGAGGTTGGTCGCGCAGCTGTTTCAGTAATAGGGTATTTTACTGAAAAAATCTAATTAGTCGGTCAGAGATATATCTATCTGACAGACTAACTGACTAGATTATTTTAGTAAAATATCCTATTGCTTGTGCAAGTTTCATGTCTGCTACGCCATTGTAGACCGCAAATCGTGCATGTTTCAGTATTATGATTTCTTATGATTCAAGATGAGTTTTTCCGTAGGCACACATCAATGTGGTTCAATCTAACCGGCGCTCGCCGCAGCCAGCAACATACCAAGGACATCAACCGACAGGAGCACGAGCTGGTTCACAACCGCAAGCAGCGGCGACTTTGCCAGCAACAACGATAATGCCATCAACACCATCTACGCCCACGACGACCACAGCGACCACAGCGCCATCAGCACCGACAACAACAGTGCCGTCAGCGCCATCAGCGCCACCAGCGCCCCAGGCACCAGCGACGCCCGCAGCGCAGCCACAAGCCAACAATGCGCCCGTCGCCGGCAACGGAAACGCAAGGGCTCCAGCCACACAGACATCTGCGAACGCGTCAGAAACGAACACGAACTCGAACAGACCGGGCAATCAAGGCGGCCTGACCACCGCTCACGCCGGTAGGACTACCCAACCGACTGTCAATATAAACATTCAGCCAGATCCCATCACGTATCAAGTAGAGATAGAGACGAGGGTCCCAATCGCGTTCCCCTTAGAGAATGCTCTGCTGAACGGGCTGACCAACGCCGCCGCCGTGGTGGGCGGCCAGGAGGGGCAGGGCGCGGCCGCCGCCGGCCAGGCCAACCGGCGCCAGGTGTTGCTCGGTAAGATTTTATATAAGGGGACCTCCTCTCCGTGACCGCGTGTGCCTTAAGCTACGAGTAGATGCCACCGGCTCAATCTTTGATAGAGTAATGAAATTACAGTCTGTGATAATCATCAATATTTCAGTAAATTCATTACTTTATTACGGTATCTAGATTAGTAAATTGTAAACCAGTAAATAGATTGCTTAATAAGTTCGCCTGTAATGTAATTCATTGTATTAATTCTCATGTATTTGTATTTGTCGTAGATTTTGAGAATTTATTTAGAGGATTGAGCCAAACTGGCGGTCTTGGTGGCGTAGAGGTCGTGATGAGTATGGAGGAGATACCGGTCGGACTGGGCAACGTCTCTGGCAATAATAACAACACCGCTGGGGGCAATGCCACTGGGGGCAATGCCGCTGGGGGCAATGCCGCTGGGGGCAATACCGCAGGGGGCAATGCCGCTCGAGGCAATACCGCTGGAAGTAATACCACGGCGGGCAACAACGGCTCTCAGCCACAGGCGGCAACGTTACAAAGCAACGTGGGCGAAGGTAAACACTATTTTCTATGTCAACAAACTTTAAAATATAAATTTAGACTAGCCATTTCTTTATAAATTTCAGCAAACCTTTTCTAAATTTTTTAACTTTTTCTTTCTCAAGCCTAGTGTCTGTGTCCCACTGCCGCCGGACAAAGACCCGATTTTCCTTCCAAACCTCTGTTTGGCGCGATCTTTGCCCAAGTTTGACCCGCAAACTTGACCAAATCGGCACTGCGATTTCAAACAATTTTTAACTATAACATCAAAATCTTTTTCCTTAGTATACCTGGCCCAGATGCCGTGGGGCGGGCCACCAAGCGCTGATTTGCTCCAAAACATCGTGTCGTCAGTAATTCGTCAGGGGCTAGTGCCCGGGGTGGAAGGAGTCACCCTGCACATTCCGACGCAGCAGAATCCGGCCCAACTGGCTCCAGTTCTTCAGGCATTGGCCAATCAGACTGGCCAAAACGCTGTGTGGACCTCCAATCCGGTCCAGCTTGCTGAACAGGCCGCACAGGCCGCGCAGGCCGCTCGCGACAATCAGGCCGCTCAGAACAATCAGGCCCCTCAGAACAATCAGGCCCCTCAGAACAATCAGGCCGCTCAGAACAATCAGGCCGCAACAGGCCAGCAGCCTGCTACGGGCACGAACAACGCTCAGGAATCAAACACACAGAATGCTCAACGTAAGTTTGTTATGTAGTCAAACAGTCTTTACTTATTTGGTTTCAATTATCTGAAAAATTTCTTCTGAATAATCCAGAGACAAGCAGAAATGAATAGCTCGGGGTCGAACCCAAGCAAGCGTGCACTTTACTTTGTCCGGTAAAGGGACACAAGGGCCCTTTTCATTTGATACCCATAATGCATTAAATAAAAAGCTTTTAAAGTAACAAATCCGCCATCAATGGCGGAACACCCGATGTTCCGCCATGTTGGATTTAGGATGACGTCTCACAGCTAACCATTCATTTTCATCCAAACTAAACGTTTATACAAAAATTTCAGCTCAATCGGTTTAATATATCTGCTTCAAAATTGAGTTGTAAAAATCCACCCGAGCAAACATAGTTATATACATACATACATTGCAAATTAAATAAAAGCTTGTAAAATACCACGTTTCACATGAAAATATTCAAACTTGCAACTAACAAAACAAACAATGTGCGTCGTACTGACCCTGAGATTGACAACTGGCTGTGCCAGCGTAAACCGTTTTTTTCCAGTCTTGCCGCGTACGCGACAAGCGGCCAGTGGTCACGGACACATGCCTCGCGCGCTTGTAATAGTGCAATCGATTCGCGCGGTTGTTTGAAGCTTTGTCTCTGTTCCGTTTATCTACTCATGTACTAGAGGTCATAGTAACTCGCACTGATTCTCCGGTTTACGTTTAAGGTCCTTTCCCTTTCCCTTGGACGAGACCTACGTCCCAGCTGTGTGAGCATTAGGTATAGGCTGATTATGTATTAATCAGTAAATCTGCTTCCCGTTCCCCAGGAACATACATGCCAAATTTCAGCTTTCTACGACCAGTAGTTTCGGCTGTGCGTTGTCTGTCGGTCACTCAGTAACAGAAGAGTTCAGTGTTCATTCTCTCTTGCTAAATCACATGTTTGTTTGTCTATAGCGAGCCTGCACTTGCGTCGTGCCACGACCACGACCCGCGCCCAGGCTGTGTCCCTGGCTAACTTGATCTACGACAGATTCCTGCAATGCGACAGCCAACATGCCCGCCGTCGTCTGCAACGTCGCAGGTAACAAATTAAAAGAAATAGTTTTTTTTTTGTAAATAGATCAATCTTACTCGTCGAGCTGATCACTAAAGTAATATTTCATCGATTGTACCACATTATTCCGACAAATCCATTCCCGACCTACACCATCGACAGATCATTTTTCCGATCTGCAGTATACCTACCAATAGAACAGATAGCCGATGGTGTTTACTTCGACTGAACGCTATTCCGACATTGGTCATGAATTCAGTTAGGTCAGTGATTTTGCAATAAAACAAGAAACAATGTTACCTCTTGACAATGTTTGTGTATTCCTCAATGGGATTCATGAGTCATTAAAATCGTTTTGTAGGGAGCAACAGCAGCAACAGATTGTTGCCCAAGAGCGCGCGCGTGCCGAACGAGTTGCCGCGCAGCACGTCGAGTACCTGATGCATCGCAACCATCACATCAATGACGTAAGTACCAAAAAACAGAAAAACATCGTGACACGACTCCAGAGCCCTCTAAAAAGTCAGTACAGTTTGTCGAGTTATGCGCGCATAAATTTATGGGGCAGTCTATTTTTTATTGCGATTTTAGTGTTGGTCCCAACTACTGCAAGCTGGGCCGACGACCTTGACGACGATCTGTTGATTCACGTATGTTTTTTTTATTTCAGGAGCACATGAATATCATGTTGCGCCTGCTAAGCAGCGCTCCGTCCCAGGAGTCTTGGTTCAACGCCTTCTTAGTGACGGTTGTAAGTAACCCACCGCACACTACTTATTACTATCACTAGATCTGCCATCGATACGCACGTCATCTCGACATAAACCTATAGTTTAGCTTAGTTTTCGTCTAACTAGAGCTGATGAGGACACTCTATTATGTTTCTTCGCAAGTTTTTTTTATTAAAAATTAGACTCGATCCAATATTTATTGATGTATTTTTAAAGTAACGCCAATAATATCGGGACGAACAGACTGTTCAAAATGATCTAAATAATTATGAAAATTAAATATCTCAATGACACAAGGAATGTTTCAGAATGATGACAGTACACGACAACAGCTGTCATTGTGACAGTTGTCGTAGTTAACTTTATCCATAGACATATAAATAGTATGGACTGGAAACACCTACAAAAAAAGGGTGCCGGTTTTTGTCTCAAAGTGTCTCTAAAAATGGCTGCCAATCAGAATGTGTCAATCAGAAAACATAGTGTTACTAATATAACTAATATCGATACTAGTACTATATAATAGTATTACGAGTCTTACTATATATCACGGTTGAATCAAAATTATAATTAATATTCTTAGAGTGCTTGTAACAGAAAAAAGTCGTAAGTTTACTTGCCTTCTGATATCTGAGAATAATATTAATTTCAAGTGTTTTTTCTGCATAGAATTAAAAAACACTTTTTCGACACATTTGCTCAAAAAATGCATTTACACACGACACAATAGAATGTGCGGTAAAATACGTACTCTCACCCAAGTACATATTTTACCACACTGGTCTATTGTATAGCGCCGTGTGGTAAAATATGTACTTAGGTATTTAATTCTTTTCGGTTTTTTTATTTTCCATAAAAAAATAAATAAGAATATCACTAAATGATCGAACCTCCTTGGAAGCGCTCCTCAATAAGTTTGTCTCACATTAATACTAAAGAGAAAATGAGATGAGAGTAAAAGAGTAATAAAAAAAATACCAGCAAATTACATACAAACCACAGACAGTCAAAACCTATTTATCACAATTACAAAACTAAAAAATCTTATTCTGAAATAGTGAAAGCCATAAAAGTTTATTATACGATAAAAAGTTTCTATTTCGACTTATAAAGGCGAAACGGGTCGCGTTGCATTCATCTTTTCACTTTTCTATCTACAGAATAAGCCGCTTGTAATAAATTTGATTGTGGCGCCGTTTGTAAATTCGCGCCATTTTCATATTAGAAACGTCAAAGAATGTTGCGACTCTACGGCTGATATCTATAAAGAAAAAGTTGGTTTCATTACATTACCTATTGTAGGTACCTACTGTTTTCTTGCAAATGTATTGAAAAACGTTGTATGACATACCAACGTTCAGAGATTTTTACAAACTCATGACTTTGGTAAGCCCAGGTAAAACAAAATGCTGACGTCTTATTTTCAGATCACGTATAACCATCATAAAACACCGGCACAGTCTCGGTGCCCTGAACCCCGGGGCGGACCTAGCAAGGTCACTGACACACACGAACTGATTAGCAAACGCATTAAAGCGATATCGTTTCAGTGCAGCGAAGGAACTAGTATTGGAAACTATTACAGCACCGGTACAACACTAATCCACCATGACATATTATTGTAAACAAACGAATGAAATTATAAAATATTAAAAAGGTCTGTTGGACGGAAATAAACCCAAATATGAACACTTTAGCCGGAAATTCATGATCGTTTAGCATTTTTTTATCGAAAGTGTAATAATGTTAGTAATATGGCATGGAAACTAGCTACTAACCTATGCGAAGGCAATTGACGTTGATTTTCCTTTATTCTTGCACCAAATTTTCCAAAACAACACACGCATGTTGATTTGCTGTTTTGCAACATATACGTGCAGTTTTAAACAGAAACTTCTCGTAATTTTCTCACAATATGAAACCACTTGACCGCCAGCAGTTGACCGCTAGTGCGTGGGCGCTTAGAGTTTGCTAAATACTCAACTTCAAAATCTTAATTTAGCTATCGAGGATTTGTTCGCCGAAACATCGCCAGTATATATATATGCTAGCACTTCGCCCGCGACTTCGTCCGCGCGGATTAAGTAGGTACTCCACAAACTTCAACGCCCCCTATACCCTCTTATAAAGGTTAGTTTTGGAAAATTAAGTACAACGATTTTCATTAATTAATTAGCCATTCCTACTTATTCTATGGTTTCAGGAGGCCCTAGACAATGTACCATTTAATTAGCGAATGTGACTGTCGAAATGCCAAAATGTAGGAATTTGATCACGTGACATTTCGATAGTATCAGTCAATCCCATACATTTTTGACATATTGACAATCGCCTACGCCACGCCACAGTTGACAGAATCTTACTTGTCCAGGCTCGAACCCAGGTTCTGCGCTACTGTTCACCTACTCTCCCCGTCAGGGGTTGATTATGCAAAAATTGTTAGGTACATCTGTTTCAATTATCCAACTTTTATTTTTTTCATAGCATTCCGACGTAAATTGAAGCAAGCAATAATGTCCTCCCCCTAAAAACTTAATCACCCCTGCTTCACCCCTTAATATGTATGTAGTTTATTTTCGAAAAATCAAAACATTTGTTATTATTAATTTATCGAAACTTATTGTTTTATCGAAATCATTAATGCCGTGTTTCAACTTCATCGGACCAAGCATAACGATTCGCCCCAGTTCGCTCAAGCCGCGACATTTTTCTTACTTCGAGCATGTTTATTACCGTCGTAACTTTTGAACGAAAGGTCCGATTTGAATAATTTAAAATGTAATTTACACGGATATAATCCACCTTAATTATCAAACTATTTAAATGTATAAGGATTAATATCATGATACCGAAATCACCATTTTTTCATATCACCAGGGATTTGCTTGAATAATTTGAACAAAAAGCGGTCATGGTGACTTAACCATAATAGTTAGACATATGATATCGCGGACTTTTTTGTAGACATTGATGACCTCTATAAAACTGTAGTACATCACTCTGCTATATTGTCAATAGATTCCACAGCGTACGCGATATAAGGATTTTTTCACACCTTGGGTTACATTATCGAAGTTTTCATACGTATCCCTAACTTTTTTGAAAATATTCTATAGCCTATGACCATCACGGATTGTATTAGTGAAAGAATTTTTCAAATCGGTCCAGTAGTTTCGGAGCCTATTCATTTCAAACAAGCAAATCTTTCCTCTTTATAGTATTAGTGTAGATAATATATTTTCCAGTATAACGAGTCTTTTAGATGGAGCAAATGCCTATCTGTCCTCGGTAAGACTGGTGTCATATTTTTCCGGCTTCTCTTTGCGTTCCAGGGCCGCGGTGACTTTTTCGAACAACTTCCGCAACCCTGGCAAGTTCTATCCCTGCGGTTGTTATTATTTATCCACGAGCTCCTCTATGTTGGACTGTTTAATTAAGGACGGTCGAATACACAACTTGTATTATTCACAGGCACGTCACTTGTTCATGCCGGAGCCTCTGCAGTCGATGAACGGCGAACCTGCGCTGGTCCCGACCGAGTTCGCGCAACTGCGCGTCCTTTTGCGCAACTACATTCAGAACCTGACGTCGCGCGCCAACGCCACTGCGAATCATGGCTCGATCGTGGGCATCACCGATTTCTTCGTCAACGAGTTCAGCGATTTTATCAATGACATGGTACGTTCACTTGAAATTGTTTTCTTATGCATTCTTTGCTGTTGTTGTTTACTAACTGACCCGAACTTCGTACCGCCTCAGAATCAATAAATGCTATGTTCATTTTTATCCGTGTTTTGTTTCTGTCTTGTAGCAGAGAACAAAATGTATTACAAAATGAGTTTTCTTTATAATTGTGTTTCTCTGATATTTACTTTGTTGTAATAGATATTCTGCTATTCGGCGCGAAGAAAAATGCAACAAATCAACGATCAATGAATAGAATAATAAGTTAAAAATGTTTTTTTTTGCGTTTGAGTTATTTAAGGATCAAAAACAATATTTTTTAGTCCAAGTTTTGCATTCAGCCATTTTGCATCATTGTTTCTAATTTCAATCTGAAATGGCAACTTTGAATAAAAAGAGTAATATTTTCCATTATAGAAAATAATTTATTAAATTAAATTACTGTACACAGTAAGCAAAAAAGTTTTGGCTATCAATTTCTTAGTCCAATTCCAATATTTACAAAAAACTATAAGGCCTCAAATGTGTTGCGCCGTTTTTGTGTGATTAAAAAAGCGCGCTTTTATAGTCTATAGTGAAGAAACAGGTAAGAAAATCACTGTGTGTGAAATTCACTGATTAATGAGCCTAACAGAAGGGGCAATATGACTAATTTTCGAGTAAATGTGTTGAAAATAGTCGTTTGATGCACGTGGGTATTTGTCACTGCAGTGTCTCAGCTCCATAACGGCCTCGCCTTCGACTGGTGCATCTATTCCACCTCAGCTGCAATGGCAAACTTTCCCCACTTGCATCGAAATGTACTATTGCAACGTGATAACAATTCAACTAATTATATTTGAATAAACTGACTTAATTGACTGGCCTGCATTAGCAGAAAACTGAATTAATTGGAAAACGGAGAGGGAGACTTGCTCTACAGCGGGACAATGTGGCCTATATAGTTCTTTAGTTTTTTCTGTAAAAAGGCTACCCTTCTTATCTCCCGTGTCTACTGAAATCCTCATCCACGCTGGGAGAAGCTTATGTCCAGCAGTGGGTGTCTTTCGGCTGAAATGATGATGATGATGATGAAATGGTGAAGTCAAACCTAATCTACCTATTTAAAAACAAACCAACAAGAACATTATCATTATAACTTGCGCAGAAGAACACCTGTATCACCCAAGGTTATTGTAACTGATTGGACTTTCATTTAGCACAGATCTCCGTACCTAATGCTTCTGCTTCAAAATGATCCAATACATTTTCAAGCGGAAACAACTACAGTGTACCTATACGGGGTTATTTTTTAATGACCGGTCAAATTTTCACTGGGTGTTCTACCCATGAATATGAACAACATTCACAATGGGACTGACTCTGAAATCACGAGAAAAAAATCAGCTGTTTCATACATTTTAGTCGAGTAGGTATTGAACTTTTGTATGAAACAGCTGATTTTTTTTGACGACCGCATAGCATTGACCTAGTCTTCGGAGCACTCGCCGGCGTCGATCTTCACCATAATTATAAAGATATTCTGACTTCATCGGTAAACAATACCTACTTTGTTCCAATCATCCAGAGTCCATGATGTACAATTTCGAGCAAACTGAAGTCGGTGCTCACGGAGTTATTTAGGGCCCCGGGCCGGGCGGTAACTACTGATATCGGCAGCCGAGAGCCTCCTTCTCACCGTCCACAAGCTAACTTCTACTCCTCTTACTTCTTAAGGTCCACACTTGACGCCTAACGATTCCGTAACACATGACTTACCAAAAAACCGGTTATCTTGTGGCTCTTTGCATCGCTTTCTTCCCGAATCTGGTCTTCTTTTGACCAAACCGGTCTCTTGATACCGTTCCCAAGTCCTGTGGACAGTTGAACAACTCACATTTAGCCGCTGATACACCAAAAAGTTTGCGAAAAACCTTTATGAAGTAGCATTGCCATTTTTCCGGGCCTTATCGCTTTAAAAACCATATCAAAAAATGG
The DNA here is from genome assembly GCA_947386135.1 of Melanchra persicariae. NCBI lineage: Eukaryota > Metazoa > Arthropoda > Insecta > Lepidoptera > Noctuidae > Melanchra > Melanchra persicariae. Next base: position 10,887,357 of record OX376643.1, on the reverse strand, counting down.
TATTGAATGTAAAAATAACAATTAAATGAATTATGACAATAAATTATTCTTCCATTTATTCCATTATTCCAAAATGTTAAAATTTTAGTGATATGCAAGTAACAGTTTCAACACTAATCATTAGTTTTCTTTGGTTAATTTAAAATTTGGAACGTTCGTTTGCTTTCCAGCCGGGATACTTCAAATAGCTTGATAATATAATGTCAAATTAATAAAACCTCTTTCTTGTTGTTTTCATTTAAGATTATTGTTTTTAATTTCCCTTACTGTGCCACTGCTGAACCCCAAGTTATTACGCTTAGTACGCTTCCAGGTCGTCTCGCCACCTTTTCCTGGGCCGCGGCCTTGGCGGCGCCGTCCATAACAAAATCGTACCCGTTTTTTTGCAAAAGGTTTTAGTTATAAATGGTCTTGGACATAGAAAAAAGACGTCAAAAGAGACAGCAACAATTTTTCGTCGCAAACTGCTCGACATTTAAGTGTTATTCTACCTATCTCAAAAACTAATAAATCTTTATACTGTTCACAGGACAACATCACACCACTTCGTGATGAGTTCGACGCGTACAGCTCAATTCGGTCCCTGTTCCGTGCTCGCTTGCCCGCGTTGATCAGAGCCGTCATGACCGAGTCCACGGGAGAAATGCATACAGCCCGTTTCTACGCCATGTTCTCACGGCTCTACACTGATTTCTGTACTCTGATTTCGCACTTGTGCGTTGAAGGCCTAGACGGATTGAGGCAGCTTTACAGGACTTTCTTGGTAAGTTTTCGTTTAATTTTACTTATATCATAGCTGCGAAAGCCTTTGCCTTATATCTTCAGCCGCCATACTAGCAGACACAATAGTAAAACAATGGTTAACAGCTAATTATTTTCGGATGAAATTTTGCACACTTGGAAAATTTTAACACATGAATCGCTTTTCATCAAATGCTACTTAAATCAAAAACTGCTACTAAAAACAGATTGATTAACGTTATTGATAAAAAAAAAAACTATGGAAACTGGCTTAGTTATTCACCGCCATTTCGAATGTTTCTTAAATTTAGTAACGCGACCTTTCAGACAAGACCATGTTCCTGAACCATTTTTGTTTATTAGTATAGTTAAATAGTCTGAAGCAACTAAAGAAAATTGCAATGAGTTGCTTGTACGGGTAATGTACCACTATGGTTTTATGTTTCAGAAATGAATAAAATAATGTAATATATAATTATATAATGTAATTATAATTTACAGGATGTCAGAATCCGCTATTTCGATGAATCCATTCAAGGAGTGGTTCTGATTCTTGCCAACGAGAATCTGAATGCTATCATCAACACTCTGGGGTCACATTGCGCCCACATTCAGCAGCATCTGCACCGCCGGCCGGGAGTTTCAATCCCTTCGGTAAGCTATTTGAAGATTTATCAATGGTGTATTTGAAAAAGGTTACAGTTTTGTTGCAAACTTTATGGTAGATTTGAACACGAGGCTAGCAGCTGTGAAATTACTCGATCAAGTGGGGTACTGCTCAGTGAGTGATAACCGTTAACCGCTATGATAGTTGAAGCTTACTGTAGTGTTGGTGATATTTCAGCCGCCCCCACTTGAGGATGATGAGGAGCCGACTCCGATGGAAGTGTCGCCGGCAGCCCCACCGGCGCCCGAAGAGCCAGCAAACAATTCATCCCCGGCCACTCCCGCAGCTGTCAACGAAAACTCTCAGTCTAGTACAGTGTCAATGGCGGAGGAGACTGCGCCAGTGAGCCAGGCCACCGCGTCGGTGTCAGCCGCCCCCGAACCCGCCCGCGCCTCGCACAGTATGACCTCCAACACCGCCCCACAGTCGCCCGTCACCTCGCCCAGTCGTGTTAAGTGAGTTCTGAGGTACCCCTCTGACTACGATTTTTAATCGGCCGATAGCATAGTACGATACTCCTCTTTGGGCAAATATTGCCATCATCTTATTAAGTCTCGAAGGGTCTTGATGCATTTTTTTTTATTCGCTATCGAACTTTCATACATGCTAACCTTTTAAGAAGGCTTGTACTCATAACTCATTCATTAACATCATTCACAATACCATATATACCTAAATACCCAATTTCACCCATAATCATCATAATTCAAAATCAATATCTGCGAAATTAATATTTAGCTGAATTAAGTATATTCACTTCATGCATTTACATAGGCCATTTCTCCTAAAACTCGCAACTAAAGCATTGGCCGATTAAAAGTTTGTTCTTATTGGGGGTGACTATATTATAAGTTTCACTAATACCATACCTTGTAATAAAACTTGCTTCACTGAACAAATGATTAATTTGTGGCAATTATCTAGGGCTCCGAAGGAACAGAGTGAGCCTGCAACTCCCACGCACAACGCGAGTGACCAGAACATACGATTCGTAAGTACTAAGTTACACAAACCCATCTAGCGAAAACCGAACACATAACTATTATGCAACGATCATATAAAATGAGTTATTAAAACACGAGTGAGGGTTTATCACACGAGTGTTTTAATACCCAATTATATGCCGTTGCATACACTATTTTATCTTCACTCAAACAGTTGAAATAAAATAAGTGGAAAAATAGTTTATTCCAATATGGCGGATATTCTCACTGCGTACCTATTCGAATGACTGCGCAGCGCGCGCATCCATAGACAATGATAAAAGCTGGCTCATTGACTTAAGGTGTGCGCTTCGAGGTAGCCCGCGAAATTCAAATCGATTGACAAATGTTATAATTTCATGAAATAATACATTTGACATCAATTGTAACTGAAAGAGTTGTATTGATGATTTTAAAGATTGTAATTCTATTAATACATACTTACTTGCATACTGCAAATTGCAAAAACCGTTTAAAAATCAAAGGAAAATGTTAAAATGTAATGGTTTTTTTTTAAACCTATCCACAAAAGAAAGTACGTGCTTATGCATTCGTTTTCGAACTCATATTTGGAACATTACGTTGTGAGTGTAGATAAAATGTAACTGTAGATAGTATAACATTAATAACGTACGTTAAAATAACCAAATTAGAATTTTAAATTCCAACTATATTTAAATCGTTCCGAATAAATAACGAGCGCCACTTCAAGTCGGAAGAACTTGGAGCTGTTTGCTATATCGTGTTTACGTAATCGATTGATGTTGAAATCGACGTGAAAGCGAAAAAGTATAATAGTTAGCGTAACAATGTGGTAATGTCGAAGATATTGGCACTGTATTAGTTGGCGTTGCACACGCACTGCTTAATGGTTGGTTGTGCCGTGCGATATGCAGGTACCTCCGTTGATGATTCTGCAGCACTGGGGCGAGGAGTGGGTGCCGGTGTTCACCCGTGACCAACAGAACCAGCGGCCCGAGCCCCAGGAGCCGTACAGCGATGCCTACATCTCGGGCATGCCGTCGCGCAAGCGCCGCTGCCTGCGCCAGACCCGGCCACCGAATACGCTCAATGGATTTATGGAAGGTGAGAGTTACAATTAACTAATTATAATTTATATTGCTACTTTGTTTGTAAATGAACTGGTTTTTAGGCCACAATTTTATAGCCAATTTGCAAGTTGTTTCTTTAATTAGTGAATGAAGTTCTTTGTTTTGTATTTGAGTCTGTAGTCATGTTTGTTCTTAGTTTAGGTATTGTTCGATATGGATCTAAAAAGGTGCTGGGTTTTACGGGTTACTAACATTTGTCTCCGACCGCATAGCGCTGTCATCACATTTTTTTTTTATTTGACACATTTTTTTTTGATAATTTTTACTTGAACAATAAACATAACGGTTTGACATTATTTTATGTACAAAAACAGTAAAACTGCTTGTTTTACTTGCTATTGAAAAATCGGTATGTAGAGCCATATTTGACTGTAACCGTTTGTCTTGACAGAGAGTGTGCGCGAAGCTGCCAACGAGCGGCCGGCCACGGCACAGGCGCAGACGCAGGACAACACTCCCATGCGCATGGCGTTCCGCGAGTACATGCGCAACTATGTACGCGAGCGCGCCGCCAACTCGACCGACTACGACGCCACGCGGTACACGTCCGCCGCTAGGTTTATCAACATGAACAGGTATGTTATTATTAACATCATCTCAGGCTAAACTGTTGGTGGGGAGTTTGGTGCGCCACTTCTTCTTTTCAGCTAAAACACTAGGAGGTGTCACCACCTCCAGGTGTTTTAGCTAGGGTGGGCGTTTTGGCTGACTCTCAGCTTAATTAGCTTTTGTATCTAAAGATTAGCTGCTTAGCGTCACCAAATGGAGCTGTCCTGTGCGTCTTGAATTCAGCGAATCACCATACACTTCAACAACGTTAGTCTTTCGGTATCTTGTAACTCCATATTGCGGTCGCAAAGGCTTATTGAAACAACAACGCCCGAAATATATACTTCTCTTTCACAGCTAGTACAAATCCAGTAGTGTACAAAGTTAGTAACGTGGTTTTTACATATTTATAAAACCTATTCGATACTCATCATATCATCTCAGCTAAAAGTCGTTCACTGCCGGACATAGGTCAATCTTCGCCAAATTGAGAGGTCCTGTGCGTCTTGCGTTAAGATGGTTACCACAGTGTTCTACTGAGAGCTTAGTGTAAGTTTTTTGTCAAATTGTATGAAGAAAATGTTTTTCGTAATTGTCGCCAGACGGCGCTTATTCAGTTTCAATATAAAATTGATGTTTACGCTGACGCGATGGAGAACGTTCAAAAACTGGCACGAAAGCCAACCAACGTCGAGTCTTAGTTTCTAGCTCCAGTTTAGGACCGCAAGCTTATTATGGAAACAATATTTTTCTATTTTCGGTTGATTCAACCTAATCCTTTTCATAGCTGGTACAAATCTGACACAAAATAACGTGTTGTTTTTTACCTATCCTAAACTCGCATGACACTTAGAAAGCAGCGAAAAGTAATAAACAGGAAATGTCTTCTTGTGTCATAATTTCCTTTGAGGCCTCATCTATGTACGTGAGTTCATAACTTGAACATGTCTTCATAGAAATCCTAAGTTTATTAAAGCATAAATGAATGGTGTAATCTAATGTATGACACTTTATTTCTGTGGTCAATGTCTTAATATTTATTATAATAATAATTTCAGGACAAGCAGCGTACCGCAACCTCAGGAGAACGCCAGCGGGCCATCTCAAGAAGAGGAGTGAAACGTATTTTAAGCCATTATATTCGGCTCATATAAGTAGCTTCGCTTTATAGTTTACGGTGTTCTATTACAGCTTGCACTTAAGCTCATAGTTTCAAGTGGTCTCTCAATCTTTAATATATTCATGCAATAATAGGAAATAGGAAAATAAAATATTGTACAGTAGACACCCAACTATCCGGAGCGGTTATATATTTGTGACCGGGTGGATGAATACGATTTTTAAGTCCAAATAGTATAGGTACTTAAGTTTAAAAAGAGCAATAAAATAGTTTAAAAAGAGTAATAAAATTTGGCCTTGACATAAATCTTATATTATCTTATTATACCATCATAAATCGAAATGTATGCTATTACGATCGCTATACGCGGCGGAAATAACCCATTAGAGCCGAAAGTTAAGAAAGAAAGAAGAATATTTATGTAATTATGTAAAGATAGAAGATGAGAAGCTTGCTGATTTTAGTCAACAATTCGGATGATCGGGTCTCTACTGTAATATTCAATATACACAATGTAGAATCGTTTTTTCGGAATGTTTACACTCTTAATGTTGTAGTAAAAATGATTTTAAAGATTAATGAAGTAGTAACAGTAAATTTTTAGGAATGTAATAATCGCATAAGAAAGCAAGTTATCATATATTTCGTTAATGATCTATATAAATCGTAGATTTCGACAGTTATTCTGTGTTTTATTTATAATAAATGGTGATTATTTTCTGTCGTCCAATGTCAATGATGTTTTGAAATGTGAGATACACAGCTATCCCGCGCAAATCTAAACTTCACTTAAAAGTGACCACGGAGCGGTCATAAAACTGTCATCCAGAGGGTTATTGATATTTGACGAAGATAAAACCTATATATAATATGCCTACATTTAACTTTCGTATTATGACTTCGTGAGACTTATTTATTAATATATTATTACCGACTTATTTATTTAGAAATGTATTTATATATTTTTTCCTGAATATTTACAGTTTTCAGTGTTTATTATAATAATAACTACCCATATATACTTTATCCCATAAATGTATAAGTACAGTGTTTATCTCTGGGATAATTATGTTAATACCCTTTTACATAAATATGTCTACAGATTGAATTAGCGTATTATTATAACACTTACTAATTATATTCAATAGTCTTAATCCATAAATGTTTTCGGATATTCTTGGTGTTTATTACAATATCATCATCCTAATAACCACATTTTATCATACCATAGATGTAAATGTTTAATATTATAATCTGGGTTTTAAAATAATAATACATGCTTAAAGATTTCTGTGTCTATATTCTGATAAAAATAACTCAAAAATCATAAATGTTTACACCGTTTGGATCGTGTAAGTTTGCCGTTCTGAATTGGGCGACCAATGGCTATGTAGTAGTATATCTCAGACCAAAAATACACACTCCACGCTTATGCGTATTGGAAAGCCTGGTTTCAGGAGGAAAACTTACGTGACATGAACGACAGTTCTTAGTAGCAATAGTTGTTCTGAAATAATAACTGAAATAATAAATTCAAACAAGGGATGTAACGTTGATCAGAGTCTTCTAATGCGAGACAAAGATAAAATTCGACCTTCGCAATTTGACAAAAACACTTTCTCGGCTTTTCACCTCATAGGTGATTACTTAGTTGTTAGTCGGATCATCGCTAAGTAAAGCTACATTACCACCCCGCTAAGGCGAGGGCGGAAGCAGAGGTACCATTTCTTGCGAAAGTTCCGCACTTGCGGAGGCGAAGATCAAGTTACAACCCTATTTCAAACAGTTAGTAGGTATCGGTGTTTATTGTTATAATAAGAACTCTTAGGCTCAGTTTCTCGAACCAAAATGATCACGAAATTGAAGTGACAAATTGTCAAGAGCCGGTAAACTGCTGTCATTGACTGTTAATAATTAATTCAGCCAATCACATAAATTAAAGCGCGTTTGAGAAGTTTTCTTATTAATTTTGCGATCATTTTCATTCGAGAAACTGGGGATAAATGTGGATACTATAGGTACTTAACTCTGTGTTTAATCTGATAATTATAATCCACAACGTCTACAGTTTATTCCCATGTTTGTCTCATAAAAATAATAATTGCATTTTATTCTGTTTAGTGGCACCGAATACTTATGAAGATTCGCGTCCGTCTTTCTGTAGCTAAACATTATTTAAATCAAGTAGTATCTCGCCTAGTAGCGTTGAATCATCGTTTGTGCTGTCGAGGTCGACAAATGAATTGTACCTGAAGTTTTGTCGATGGAGAATTGATGTGAATAATGATGTCAAATTGTTACATTTCGATGACCCCACCGAATGAAGGTTGGTTTATATTTACCAGCACATAGCCTGGCGGTGCGACCGTACGACACGGAGAAAAGATAACGGTCGATTGTCTATACTAAGATAGCTTATAACTGATGAATAAAAATGGCGGTTTTACAAATCGGTATTCTTCAGCTAAAAGTTACTTGTCTTGGAAAATCAATCCTAAAATAATATACGGACAAGTAACCAACAACAAATTGTTGCTAAGTATGTCTCTTTTACTAACGAAACATTTCGGGAACATACACTTAGTTTTTTCCTTTTGTATAATGGCGTGACTGCTACGCTATGTGCTCATAGATGCATGTGAAGTTGTAATGTGCGTTAGATGAAATTAAAACATTACAAAGAGCCCATTATGCGGTTCTATTCATAAAAACTTCAAACCCACTTATTCGTAAAATAAAATTTAATCATTGTTTAATTTAAATACTGTTTAAAAAATTCCAAATTCAAAATGAAGGATTTTTTTACTAAAGAATCTGCTAATCAGTACCGTCAAACAGAGTGAATAGGAACGGAGAGGTGAATCAAAACAAAACTGAAAGAAAGTTTCACTTTGAAATCATATTATTGGTTTTCTAAGAAAGCAACTACAGTAAATGCTGCAAACAAGATTTAAATAACTTATATGACAATCTCCTACAAAGTTTTGTATCGATTCACCCCTGCATTCTTATTCACCCCGTTTGTAGGTATTTCAACCACACGATGGTTAAAAACTTTTTATGAATAGGGCCTCAATTATGCTAAGTATAAATACCAATAAGCTGATTCTTTATTCATATTTTCTAAAGAGAATGTAAATTAAATATCAGCTAATCAGTGTTTTAACTAAGCATAATTTATTGTTAGTTTTGTATGATTAAGCCTGATGTATGTTTTAGCGCGCATTTAGAGGTTGTGAAGTAGTTGCCAGAGCAGCTTGATATTTATAAAAATGAATGAATACTATAAAAAATAAATATTTTTTTATTTGAATTTAAAGACATCGTTAAATATGATGTAAAGGTGAGTGGTTATTTAGTGATTTGCTCAAAGATATTATTCGGTGGGGCTATGGACTTGTTGTTTTGTAAAGCACTATTTATACGTTCGTTTTGAACATTGCAATAGAGATCCTTTTTATTTTATCATTACGACAATTGTGTTGATGAGATTCATTTTGTGAAGTAATCAATTTAATATTTACCTACTTAACTATAAACTAAATACATAAATAAAACGACCGTTAGGCTCCCTTCGCATCTGGCGTGGGCGCGGAACGCGACGTAAACGCCGCATAGGCGCTGTAAAGCCATGTCCAGATGCGAAAGGAACCCTAATCGGTTTTTACATGTGTAGTCATTTCTGGAATTAATAAAGAAAAAAAAGTATTAGTTGTTTAATTTGAATTTTTTTTTTTTTTGACCCTATGTAAATGAGACAATGGTCTTCATAAGGTATAGATACCTATATTGGAGCACGCCATGAATTCAAATTTTTACGTACCTGCTTTAGATTACAATAACAACTGCATAACGAAGTATAAGTTGCAGTCATAAAAATAATTTTTGTTTGCGTAGATATACATCGTGTAACAGAAAAACGCAATACTTCTTATGGGGGTGCCTGCCAGGATCGGGGATGGTTTCCAAATGAGGCTACGAGGTGGATGTCAGTTTTCGCTAAGACGCTAACTTTCCTCCAGTCGGCGATCACTTGGTCCCTTTTGATCTTAACTGCATTTTTGTGTAACGTTATATCGAGTCGAGACCATGACAACACTAATTATTGTCACTATGTTATGAACGAGTGTTGGCAAGTTTAGGTCTGTGGTGCTTTAAAAAGATCACCTGCATGCCTGGAGAAAGTCTAGTGGATGGTTGCGGATGAATTTGGATCTCAACACTTTGGTAGGAACTGTTATTGTCATAGAATTGTTGGTCCATTGAATTGATAGTGCGCCAAATAATCGAGAAAGCCCGGGAGTTTAACAAACCGATCTTCATATGTTTTGTTGACTTTTCGAAAGCATTCGATTCTGTGAAATGGCCTAAACTCTGGAAAACTGCTGGAAATGGGTACCCCAAAATACCTCGTACATCTCATATGGCGCCTCTATGAGAGCGAGACTGCTTCTGTAAGAACAGATGAGATAATGTCAAGCAGCTTCCATCCTGCTGGAGTACGACAGGGGTGTATTATCTCCCTTCTGCTGTTCAACATCTACACAGAGCTTATAATGAGAATCACCCTTGAAGACTGAACAGACGGTGTTGCGATTGGTGGTCTAAAGATACCTAATTTGCGGTATGCGAACGACACCACCTTGTTCGCTATAAGTGTTAGTCACATCGATAGCCTGCTCCATAAAATGGAGACCGTCAGCATCGAGTTTGGAATCAAAATCAACCGGACAAAGACCAAAATTATGATTGTAGACCGCGGTAATAACAACTTACCGGAAATTACTGAAATCGCGAACTGTGAAGTAGTACAATCATACATATACTTGGGAGAGTTGATCACCAACAATGGAGGATGTGCCGATGAGATTAAACGACGCATGTCTATATCAAGATCCGCCATGGATAAGATGAGAAAGATTTGGAAAAACCGCAACATCACCAAAGCCACTAAAACCCGGCTTGTGCGAGCGTTAGTGTTCCCGATTTTCCTCTACGCTGCAGAGACGTGGACCTTGCGAGAAAGTGAGAAGAAGAGTATAGAGGCTCTGGATATGTGGTGTTGGAGAAGAATAGTTGGAGTAATGTGGACAGAATTCCGTACCAACTAATCCATACTCCAAGAACTCTGCATCAAACAGCGTCTATCGTCTATAGTTCAATCTCGTACCTATACTTCTACGGACACGTATCGCGTCGTGATGAGTCATCGATTGAGCGCCTGGTGTTACAGGGACGAGTTGAGGGTGTACGGGCAGGTCACCCATGAGGTGGACAGACCAGATAAAATCGGCACTGGGTGGACCTCTCCAAGAATGTTCCAGAAAGGCAGCAATGCGTGACGAGTACAGGCGAAGGATTGTGAAACGAGCCACTACCCCTGGAGATACGACCACGACCACTCTGTCAAGAGTGTAACGCAAGAGAAGAAGGTAACATAACATCACGCCTGGTACGCTGTGAAGGGGTACGCAGATGCATACAAGTCAACCTGAATTTCAATGTTTTTGGGGTTATCTATTCGGGCATAACATTATTGTTTATTAACCAATCTTGATGTTTCTTTTTCCGTTGGGTTTAGTAAAAGCTATATTGCATTTTGCAGTGGACATCAAACTTCAAAGATAAACCAGTGTCCTCCTCAACTTAAAATTTATTAAAGTGAAATATTTTCAGGTCAATCAATTCCATAGCAAAGATAGTACTTATTCAAATAAGAGCTGGTCTGGACTTGGACTGTGAAGGCATACAAAGTTACACCTAACGGCAAATAGCGCAACCACTCTTTTATGGGAATAATGTCAATTAGCTAGATACTAAAAAGTGAACAAACTTTTTTACAAAAAAAACAACAATAAAAAACACAACAAAGTAGGTATCTAAGTATAAAATAACTTTAATTTCGGAGGTCTGTGTCAAAAAACGCAAAAAACAACAACCTAAAACACCGACAATACTTGGTAGTGCTTTGTATTTGAAAGACTGCGCTTTGGTATAAACGAAGAGATGAACAATAATCTCGGCGAACTGTGCATCGGAAAAACGTTTTAACGGCGAACAACAAAACAGTGATCGTTCAGCCGGCGAAACGTTCATCGGAAAACCGTTTTACAATCGAAAACAGAAGTTTCTTGTATACGCGTTGGTCATTTCAGTCTTCCAGCTATAACTACCTTGGCTGCAATGCTTGACTCGCATTAAAATATTCTATTTCCTCCCATGCTCCCCATGTTTGATCCTCAGTAACACCCAATAAAGCAATTAACTTAGAGTTACCATCATGCCACTGATCAGATTGAGTATTAATATTTAATTTAATTTCGGATTGATAGGTCAGCGTAAAATTATTAACCTGTTTTAATTGAGATGTTATATACCTACAAATCAAAGTACTTATAAAAACTGTTTATCGAAGGATTTAAATACGATATTTACCAAGGCATTTGGCAAGACTGGCTTACAAGCTTTTCGTTGTCAAAGCTCGAAAAGTATTTACATAATAAATGAACAGGTTTTACTAGCTTTTGCCCGCGGTTTCGCTTGCATTAAGGACGCTGTTACCACACCAATCGATCGATCGTCGATCGTTGACATCAATCGACATCGATCGACGTTGATCGATTAGTGTGGTGGTTGCTTTGGCTGATCGATGGATACCGGGGAATAAACAATAGATCGACCGCCGATCGATGCCATCGACCGAAGTTGGTCGATTGGTGTGGTAGCTTTGACTGATCGAAGAAAGAAGTAGAAACTATCGATCGTCGTCGACTAATCCATTCTACCATCAACCGATTACATCGATCGATTGGTGTGGTACCACCTTATATATAGATTATCACAAAAACAAACCAAATTGATGAATTTTGACAATGACAGAGATATCTCTATCTCTGTCATTGTCAAAACTCATCAATTCAAAATCGGTTCAGCGAATAGGCGTGAACGTGTAACAAACAAAGAAACTCACTTTCGAATTTATCGGACAGAATTGGTACTTGATCACCACAATATTCAACGTTATTACAGTGCATCGTCGAGCCTTTCGTAGCAGCTTGTAGCCGTCTTCGTAGACGCTCGTAGTACTTTGCTACGCCATTCCGTAGCACACTCGCTTCACACGATTTTCTTTTTTCCTCTCAGAAGCTGGTACTGGTACATCTGATGCTGTTACGTAGTAAAATATCTTTGATTTTATAACAAGACTAGCTTTGCCCGCGAATACGCACGAACATATCCCGTTTTTTCCCGTTTCCTTAAGGCCTTCCTCCATGAATGTGGCTATCATAAACGAAAATAATTTTCCAAATCCAATTGGTAGTTCCAGAGATTAGCGCGAACAAACTCTTCAGCTTCATTATATTAGTATCGATATAATAATTCGTTTATGATGAGAAGGAAGGGAAGAGTATGGAAGCATAGTTAGTACTTGTTTCTGCTAACGGCTTAGCTCACGTGAATGTCGGAAATGATCCCAAAGGAACATACTACTCAGATTAAAAGTAGCTTATGTGCTATTCCAGACAAGAAACCATCTCTGTGCCTAATTTCATCGAGATCCGTTCAGCCGTTCTGGCATATCGAGTAACAAACATTATCCAATTTTTTTTGTTTATAATGTCCTTTCCAGGACATGGTCTACCAGTGTGCTAAATTTCATCCAAATCTGTTCAGCCGATTTAACGTGAAAGCGTAACAAACAAACTCACTTTCGCATTATAATATTAGTTAGGATTGAGATAAATTATTTATATTACTTAATTTGATTATTTATTTAGTGGATATTGTAATCTGACACTTTTCTGTAAAGGTCTGAAATTGCTGATCATTGTTTTACTAGGTCTCTTATGGCCCGCGGATCGCAGGTTGAGTACCTATGTCTAGTCTACATTAGCTACCTACTATCCGTAGGTGTATATGGGAGTCCCAATCTACTAGACTAATCTTTGTTTCGACGATTCCCGACCGCTTACCGGATGCATGCGGGCCGGATGCGGGCCAAGTGCCAACCAAATATACGATTGCCATTTCCTCGCATGGAAGACGAAATTGTCACCAAATTAAATGTAGCGCAGCCTTTGGTATGCCTTTATTCAGTAGGCTATCGACTATATATAAGGTCGGCAGCGATACGAACTTTTTTGATGCCCTATGAGCTGTCTGACTAATGTCTTAACTACCTATTTGTCTTTTGCGAAAAAGAGGAGTGAATAAAACCAAAACGGGAGAAGGACAACCTCTCCCGTTCTGGTTTTATCCACTCCTCTTTTTAGGGTTCCGTACCCAAAGGCCAACGGGACTACTGATGTCCACTTGCACTGCTCCGCTTAGCACTGGGTTAGGGTCTAGTCCAAGGCTAACTTTACTTTGCAGAATGGTCTGACAGTTAGCACTGGCTAACTAAAATGGTAACTGGCATTAGTTATCTCAGTAGCCTTTCAAAAACAGTTATGTCAAATTTTCATAACTTCTTATGGTCTGAGATCCTAGAGCCCTCCGTCTTTAATAATATTTTCTTAGTAACAAAGTGTGTGTATAGTGTTAGTATGATAAATACGTAGATGAAATGCTAAATACTCGTAGTACCGACTTTATTGTTATGGACAAGAAGTAGTAGAAACGTTCAGTTTACTTATTACTTGTGGAGATGTAATAAAAATGTGGTAGCTGCTTCGTATCAGACGTTTATAAAGATAGTACAGAACTAACGAGGTCTTCTAACGATTTTATAAAACGCGGATACACAAATAAAAATGCATTTTGAACATTCATTTTTGGTGATAAATAAAAAACCGGCCAAGTGCAAGTCGGCTCGTGCACGAAGGGTTCCGTACCTACCTTATCTATAAAAAAACGGCAAAAAATCACGACTGTTGTATGGGAACCCCACCTAAATATATATTTTATTCTGCTTTTAGTACTTGTTGTTATATTGGCAACAGAAATACATCATCTGTGAAAATTTCAACTGTCTAGCTATCACGGTTCATGAGATACAGCCTGGTGACAGACAGACAGATAGTCAGACGGACAGACAGACAGACGGTTAGCGGAGTCTTAGTAATAGGGTCCCGTTTTATCTTTTTGGTGCGGAACCCTAAATAGCACAATGTTAGAAAAATCATAGAAGTATGTTTTGGCGCGTCTCTGGGACTAGCCAAATAGTTAACGCGGGTTTACTAGCCTGCACTAGAAATAGCGTAGTGCACAATTAATAAGTTAATTAGTTAGTCCAAACTTACGAATCTGTGCTTACTAGACAGTTGGCAAGTGAGTTTATTTTTTTAAGTTGGTGTTGATTTGTTGAATTCACTGAATTTACAGCCTGACAGCTCACTGCATGTTCACTTCACCTTAGCGTTCACGTTGAGATGTTAACAGAATGGGCCGGCGGGCCTGCGTTTCCTTTTCGCACGGCTATATCCCTACTTTTAGCTGCCTTTTCATACGCGATAAAATCGCAAAGTAATGTTTTAACATTGGTGTTAACGTGCCACTGTTTAGGGCGACAATGAAAGAAAGAAGTATGTGAAATCTGCTTCTATATCGCATTAGGTATCGACGCAGAATTATGGTTCCCTCTGATGGATGATGTACAACCTTGTAAGAAAAGCTTTCTTCTTGCGACGCAGGTGGGCGACTTATAAGACTTATATGTAACTTATAAGAAGCTAGCTAATGCCTGCGACTCCGCACGCGCCTGTTTCCCGTTCCGTAGGAATTTTAGGAAATCCTCCCCTACACTCTCCAAGGAACCTACATTCCGAATTTCAGCTTTCGACGACCAGTAGTTTCGACTGTGCGTTGTCAACAACCACACACTCAGTACCGGTAGAGTTAGGAAATAGGCAAACGCCGTCATCATTTTCCTGCCCTTATCCCATGTTACTTGGGGTCGATGCAACACGTTTTTTTCTTCCATTCTGTTCTATCAGCCGGCACACTATCACTTACTACCTTTTCTTTCGTATCGCTCCTCACGTAATCCATCCATCTTTTCTTTGGCCTCCCTTTCTCTCTCTAACCATCCACATTTATATTCACAACCCTTTTAGTTACAACATGCGTTTCATCCCTCCCCTTCACATGACCATACCAAGACAAGTGGTTCCCTTTCAACTTTTCCGTCACTGGCGCCACTTTTAAACTACTGATTACCTCTGTATACTCATTACTGTCTTTATCCATTCTCGTTACTCCATACATCCATCTCTATACCGTCATCCCCTGGGACAAGCGACCCGAGGTACCGAAAGTCGGAGCAGATCGGTACAGACATCTCGGTGAGAGCTATACCAACATGTTTTCTGCACCTCGTCATGGAAGACGACTTTTGGCCGCAGAACGTGGTGTTCCGTCGTTGCCGCGGACAAGTGCCACCAGAACGCACAATGACGTAGTGCACTACGTAATTACATACGTCTTACTAACATATACACATACATAACATATAACATTCGTTGGTGCCAGAACAAAGGTAACAACTGTACCAATGAACTGTTGCACCACTCATCAGGTATGGCATCTTCCAGCAGCAACTTATTGAAGAATAAAGCTAACCATGTCCATCCATCTACCCGTAATGACTTCCATACTTCAATTGGTATTATACTAGTATTTTTATACATACCATTCTTCATTCCATTCACTGCTATTCTCACTTCATTCACACTGAATATTCTTACTAACCCCTCATTCACTGGTTTATTCTCTAAAACACCACTCCAGATATTTTCCTAATTCATCAGTCTTTCAAAAGAGCACTTCCATCTATCCTTAATCTTTCATCCTCCGATAGAAGGATTCCACCTTCATCCCTTACACATCTTATCCGACTAACATCCTTCGCCTTCCTCTCTCTGGCTCTAGCAAACCGGTACAGGTCTTTTTGGCCAGCTGGACGGTCCTGAGCTTTTGCTCTGGCTCTGCCACGGTTTTCTTGGCTTTTTTCTTTAAAACATCATACTTACTCTTTTTTTCAGCTTTCCAACTAACGTTTTCCAGTTGTACACTCTGCCATTCCTTGATTTTCTTCTCTTTTTCTTTCAACACTATCTGTATTTCTGTCGACCGCCACCATGTATCCCTCCCTATTGTGCCCCTTCCTTTTGTCTCTTCCAAAATATCCTTTGCTGCTTGCCTAATACACCCAGCTATCTTATTCCAGCTTTCATTCACACTTCGATCATTCATGTCTCCTATTTCTATCATTTTGTCTACTACTTGCTATCTAAATTCTTTCACACAATCATTCTTCTCTAGCATATACCATTTTATCGAAGGAGGAGGACGCTCTTTACTTTTTTAGCACTGTGTTTTTATCGCTGATACCATAACTAGGAGTTTGTATTGTGAGACCAAGTCTTCTCCTTTCAGCACTTTGCAGTCTTTGACGTGCTTTATTTGGTTGTGCCTAACTAGAACATAGTAAATTTGGGTCTTGTGGTTACCACTTTTATATGAAACTAGGTATTCATCTCTTTTCTCTGGAACCAAGTGTTGGCTACTGCCAGGTCAAATGCAGTTGCAGATTGCAGCGGCGCCTCTCCCTCGTTATTGTGACTTCCAAAACCCCATGCCCCATGTACTTTTTCATAACAATTTTTTTCTTCCTACATGCCCATTAAAATCACCTCCAACTATTAATTCCTCATGCACGGAAATGGTCATTATAGTTATACCAAAATCCTCCCAAAACTTCACTTTCACCCTTTCATCAAATCCTATCTGCGGGCATACACTACACTATATTCAGCATCACATTGTCCATCATAACTTTCACAGCAATTTATCATTAATCCTTTTTACCTCCATCAAGTTTTCTTTTAATATACTATCTAATACTATTCCCACGCCATTTCTTTTTCCGTCACTTCCACAATAGAAAAACTTGTATCCTCACCAATTTCCCACGCCTTTGTTCCCTTCCACTTAGTTTCCTGTAAACATGCTATATTTATTCGCCGTCTTCTTTTTAATACGACCGCTAACACTCTGGCCTTTCCAATCCCAACATTCCAACTCGCAAACCTCAATGGCTCAATCTCACTAATCGAGCTAGCTTCTCACGTTACCCCCGCCCGGGTTGGTGCAACAACCCTAGTTCATTTCCCACAGGGGCTGGGTGCTGCCCCTGCGCGTCGCCTGTGGGGTACGCCGTAACCCTATCGCACATTTCATTTAGAACTAACATGTTACTAAGGATTTGGCAAATGTTTTACAGCCGGCCTGACAGCAACCCTCCTTGGAAATGCTGTTGCTGATGGTTTACCCGCCACCATACTACGGGTGACCCAAGGAGCTGAAATTGTATGCACGGTCTCAAAATTTCCCTTAGTCGCCTCCTACGACACCCATAGGATGAAATGGGGTGGCAACATTCTTAATCCGAAGTACGGTTGTGTGGCAAACGCTGTAAGATTGTAAAATATCGCGTGAAATTGTAAACTATTTTTTCGATAGATAAGCCACGGATATATTGGAAAGTATTGAATTTGGATGGGATTTATTGTATATTAATATGTATATTCCATCCAAATTTAAAACTTAAACGATTGTTATAATGTAACGTTTCCGGTGACATATTATTGATTCCATCGATTGCATAACAGCAAGTCCCTTTCTAAGTAATATATTTCCATCACACTTTTATCTCAATCTGTGTGATTGCCAAGTCGAACAAGATTATAAGCAATTGTTTTTATAGAATTTATTTATTACTCGCTTCTGCCAGCGATTTGCCCGCTTGAGAGTCGGAAATTATTCCAAGGGAATATGCTCCCGAATTGAAAAGTATTCTATGTCCTATTCCAGGATATGGTCTACCGTGGGCCGTAGGTCACGTTTCATCCAAATCCGTTTAGCCGTTGATGGGGTAACAGACAGACAGGTTTACTTTCGCATTTATAGTTTTAGTATGGATTGTGCATTTACTTTCTTCATTTACAGGTTCAAATTATAAAGCTAGCGGAGCAACATAGATATGATAGGTATCATCGTTGACAACCAGCGGCCGCTCACCCCGTAGACTACGGGGATATAATATGATTTTTAACTGACACCAGCTCTCATTCCTCTGGGTATGGGGAACCCTTTACGATCTATTATATATATATACTTACCTCACCACTGTTATGAAACAAGTGATTATATCTATAACGACAGCTCTTATACCATCATCATAAAGGAGGAGGTAAAAATAACGAACCACAATACCATTTTATTATACTTTAATTTACTACAAGAGCCACGTATACATAATACTTTTAATGGAAACATAACAGTCGGAGCCTACTCCGTACTAAACATAATACAAAGCGGTGTGTAAGAAAACGCGCTGCTTCAGTGATGCGTCTACTTCACTAATTATAGAGTAACGTTGTCAGTGATTCGAACCGCACGACGAGGTTACTGCGACTGATCCAGTTAGCCGCCATTAAACACCATTAGCGTTTGACAGCATTTTAGTGCAATTAATCGTCTATTCAATTGGTAAATCGCTGAAGCATCGCGCCAATTAAAACTATGGCATAAAATCTAACATATAATACTGTACGACAGAATTACAGCAACGATAAAATTACAGTACTAACTAAATTACAGTGAAAGTAATCTAACCGTATACAATCCAAAATCACTAAGTGCGGCTCAGATGACTATTATAACATTTAAATTTATTTGAATTATCTTAAACATTCACTATAGATTGAATATGTCATATATTATGGATTATATTTTAAAAGGTTCCTTTTATATGTGGGATTTGTAACGGGGGTTCTTCTCTACTAACATTGTATTTTTTAATAAGTATATTAGTAAGTGTATAGTAATAATAAGTGTTATCATATTAATTCAATTCACGACAATAACATCCATATTTATTATGTAGATTAAGTACATTTTAATATAATATTGATATATGAATGGATCTTAGTCCAACACTAAGTACATTAAAATGTTAAGAGTCCTACAGGAGGTACATCTACGAGTGACGTAGTGTGACGGTAGAGAGGAACA
The DNA here is from genome assembly GCA_947386135.1 of Melanchra persicariae. Taxonomy (NCBI): domain Eukaryota; kingdom Metazoa; phylum Arthropoda; class Insecta; order Lepidoptera; family Noctuidae; genus Melanchra; species Melanchra persicariae. The sequence continues at coordinate 10,868,169 of OX376643.1, read as the reverse complement.
GAGATATGTCAGAAACGTCCAGTTTCCGAAGAAGAAGGTACAAATAGGAACTGCTCAGTCTATTAAAGGACATGGTGAGAGTAGAGTCAACGAGGTTAAGGCAACAATATTTTGTCTTTTCGTTTCAACAAGAGTAGAATCAGGAAAATCCGTAAATATTCATAAAATTCAATCTGATAAGCTCAAACATGATTTAACTCTATGCCTTAAAGTTAACCAAGAATGTTACGTGTCGATCGAAAAATACGAAAGATCTTCAAAAAGTATTGTCGAATTATTTTGCCTTAGAAGAGAGCAGTCAAGTTTCAAGAAGTTAGAAGTTAATTTTCATAGAACATGATCACAAGGTAGCACAATATCTGATAAAAACATTAATTATACATCATAAAAGGGTATATAATAAGGTATTTAATAACTACTTTATAGAATCACATCGAATAATTCAAAAAGTGAATGTTGATATGACATCATCATAGAATCAGGGTACACATAAAAATCATATCACATACTAGCACTGAGCAAACGCCACAACCCTTAGAAGAATTAATATTGATCTACCGGACTTAACGTTGCCAGGAGGAGGGTAGTTCAACAAATGTGCACACGAACGCGATATAGGTGGGACGGGCACACATACTTTAACTACTATGACAAGCTAATATAGAATAAAGTATATGATGTCCACTAATTATGTCCATGTTAAACACTCATAATTACTTACGGATGTCTCACTCGGTTACTTTCGCATTTCCATTGTCTTTACCATTTTCGACAAAATGACAAGATTTTAATCTGTCATCGATCAATATTGAAAACTCTGTGCAGAGTTTATTTAATCTCATCCCATATACAATTAGCGCAACTTATCATTAAATTGCTGTGTGAATATGGTATGTTATAATTTGCTAGTTAAGTCAAACTGCAAATTTCAAATTTCTACAAGAAACTTAAAAAAATAATTAGACGCTTGCATATTTAGCTGTGTTTCTTGAATATTAATCGTTCATCGCTGTCACGCATATCAACTACGGTTTTCTCGTGATTACTATTGCACTCAACGTATGCCGTCTGTATCTACCTCAAACCTAGCCCTGGATATATAATATTAATATTATACTAGGTATATATATCATAATTATATACATATATTTAAAATACTATATCAATAAAAACGAAGGCAAAGGTTTTTGAGAATAAAGTTATCAAGTTCACAACATCAATAATAATTATATATTAAAACTAGAATAATTAAAATATATTATAATAATATGTAATTATAATACGATAAACCTTACATATCATGCTTACGTCTACTTCTCACTTTCTGGACATCCTTAATAGTTACCTAACTATGCCTTCACATCGTAATATTCAACGAAACATTATGCACACGTAATTCATTTATTATGTTTTATTATTTATCATATTTTACAGCGTCTTTTACATTTAAAGTTGAATATTATAGTACAATATTACGTTAATGTAAGCAATATAGAGTTATAGTACATAGCTGGTTGACAAAGCTGAAAGGAATTGAAAGAATGCGAGTTTTGTCAAGAGAATATAATAATGTGTAAGTGGCGACATTGCACACCGTTGTTGTTGAGTTATTTTATTTTTATCTAATGATGTGTTCTTTCTGTGTTTCGTGCCAGTCGTTTCTCTCTCTTTACAATTATTTTTCAAGGAAATGTCGAGTTACATTTTCTTGAATAGAAAAGTGGGTTACTTACCCCATTATTTTTTTAAAGACTTCATTTTGAATAGTTTTAAAATTTGAGTTTTGAAAATATTTATTTTAATCAAACGACCGTTTTAGATATAGAATGCGGAGGCTTCAGACGTCGTTTGGAAGGCGTTTGGAAGTCGTTTGGAAGTCGTCTTCAGCTCGCACAAGTTAATTTCTACAACTTTGTTGGTGCGATAACTGTTCCAACGGCAATTAAATACTTAGGTTAACTCACGGTATACCGCATATTAAGACTGAAATTGTTTTTCTTCCGAAGAAATTATTAATTATAAGATATATATATATGTATGTTTATTTCGCCGCGTGAATTATCATTTCCATCGCGATCATTTATATTACTTTTAATTAATTTGGCACCTTATTAGAGTACTGGACCAACCGATGAACTTCCACGAAATACTATCACATTTCAAAAAATCTCATTTACTTATCTTTACCTACTTATAGAGCACAATACATACTCGAATACTCTAATCTTTACTTACGGATAACGTAATCACGCTAAACGAGAAACCCCAGCTATCGGTGCCAAATAGCTGTTACATTTTACTATTTATTTATTCAAAGAAATTATCATTTTACTTTTGTTTTACGTTCCCGTCAATATGGTATGTTTTAAACCCGTAACTTTGTGTTTGATCTGAGATCTAGATAATAAAAACAATAAAGTTAAAATATTTAAACAAAAGAGTGTATAAATGTGCACATAGTCTAGGCGGTACTGTTCGATAAGAAGTGCAAGTAACTGTGCCAAATATAAACATCATATTAAATTATCAAGTCATGACTGTAAGATGTGACGTGCAGTTGAGTCCTTCCAGTTCTGAGTGCATCTTCGACATTACAGGCGAGCACGCTACTGAATCACGGACAGATAATTTTGGGAAAGAAAAAAAACATTTGCACCAGTCGTTGTGTCTTTCTTGTGACAAATTTTGTTGATCTTATTTAGTAGATCTAGAAAAGTGCGTATTGACAGTCAGCATGCATTGGAAAAGAAAATTTGTTAGACTTTACCGAAGGCTATCAGAAATTCGTTACTTAGGCCGATGCATAACACTGTTAAGATAGTAGGTAATGTGTTTTTAATTTTGTGTGATTGATTTACTGTAAATTTTTAGTAATTTTGAACGATAAATTTATTTTAAGAAATAGAAGCTCATGTATTATTAGGCTAAAGGAGCGCGTGCAGCGGCGAGGCGCGAGCGGGCGACGAGTGGCGCAGGAGTGGCGCCGCGAGTGCCGCGAGAAGCTGCGCGCCAACCGGTCTCGGTTATCGCTACGCGGCTCTAACGTATATCAAATTCTCTTTATGTACGTCCGGAAAACAGCTGGTACTGGAAGAAACCATAATAAAAGAAAATATTAAAACAAAGCGCGAGCCAGATCATGTTGCGGCCGGGAGTGCGCGCCGCCACCGCACCGGCAGCGGTCCCCGCCCGCCCGCTACGCTACCACAGAGCACTAGACACTAAGCTACTCTACTCTACGCGAGCCGACTCCCAACACCAGCTAGCTAGCACCTGCTACGGAGCAAACAATCCTCAACACTACACAATACGTACCGATAAGCCGGAAAAGCAAACTGAATGTACTCAAGCTTACAGAGGGTAGGTTTACTGACTTCTAAATATTCAGATCTAAAACTGTGTACGGTAGGTACAAAGTACACACCACTTTCAGCACATACTGACTGTACAACAACGAAGGTAGTATTCAAACAAATTAGTTTGTTTAGCGGAAAACTTTTACGCTCGCTCTGTTATGATTCTATTAGCCAATGTTGATTTTTATTAGTACGTAATTTTATTAGTAGGTAGGTGACGAACATATTATTTAGTCATAGTTTAAATGCATATCTGAGAACTTTTTATATACCTAAGTCTTTAATGAAATACCTATTAATAAGGTAAAATATCATACATTGTCAACAAGCACAGAATTCGCAGGTATTTTACATCGATACTTAGATGGTAAAAGTTACAATGTCAATCGGTTATCCTTACTGCATCTTGTGCATGTATAATATTACAGTTTTGACAGAGTACCTACCTACTGAAAAGCTTTCATAAGGTTTACAAAACATGGTCCTGTACAACAACAAAGTGTCGGAATGGCGGCGCGGAGTGATCGCGGTCTGGCGGCGGCCGCGTCGCTAAGTCCGGTACCTTGCACGTGTTCACAATGTTGTCGTCGAGCTGGTGAGCTTCCAAGCATTCTCAAGAATGGACCGCCGACATATGCGAGTACTGAGTGGCACATGGCATCATTTAAATATTCATATATATTTGGCACATAACCGGTCTCACTTTGATAGCCAACGATTTCTCAAATGCCAAAAAGTGATAAATATGTTAACGCCCAACAACAGAAAGAGTTATTACTACTTTTAAGTAGTTTTTTAGTTTCTAATAAATATAACAATACCATATCACAGCACCTTTATACAACATTTTGCTGTATACTATCAGTTTGGTAACATTATACTGTTATAATATGTTATTCAATTTATAAACTCTTAAATTTTATTACAAATGGACATCTTCAAACCTCTTTTCTTCACCCAAAGTGATATGTCCACATTATACTGATTAAAGCTTACACAAGTTGTCCCACATCTTTCCTTTTCTGACATTCTTTATACATAAGTGAATTGATTATTCATCAAATCAGTGACGTTGGTTTCGACCTGATTGTGGAAAATCCACGCGCTTCTGAATACTCTTTCATACTTAAGCTTTCACAATCTAACAAAAATCAATATTGATGGACAGCATAGAAAACAAATAAGTTTGTACCTCAAAGAAAGTAGTTGCAAATAAATTTAATATGGTAATATTTAAAACAACATCGATATTTATCATAAAACTACTAAACATCAAGGGACCGGACGGGGATCGCCCTTTCGGCAGATCGAAGTCGGAGAGACCGCCGGGCGATACACGAGGTGCCGGAGGCGCGGGGCTTCTACTCTATGCGCGCTCCGGGGACTGGCGCGAGTGCTTAACGCGTGAGGGTGATATTGAGTGAGGGGCATTTCCGGACAGCCATGGCGGTGTGGTGCAGCGCGTTGTAGCCGGCAGCGGTGGCTCCCTGCAGGCTCCAGTTGGTCGCGGCGTGCGAGTGGTGCCTACTGCTGCTCGGTAGGTGCCTTACCATGCCACTGCTGATCTGCTGCAGCAGTCCAGATCCTTGCGAGCTGCAGGCCGAGGGACGGCGCGAGCGAATGGATTGCATTGATGACGTCAGCAGAAACGGTACGCTCGAAGATGTGTTTGGCATGGAGCCGCCCTACACAGCAAAAATATTATGTTAATATTACATGAAATATCTGGGTGACTTAGCGGCGGGAATTTGTGAAAAGTAGGATTCATGGAATTTTTAACACATTCATAATTATATGGGACACGAGCTAAAAACTATTATTTTACTTGGTAACTATCTACTTAGGTTCCTTCTCAGACAAATGGTATATTATATTTATTTATAGGTAGGTGTAGAACAAAGGAGACAGACAGGATATTATCTACATACAAAATGTTATACTCTTTAATATGAACAAATGTTGAATGTGTGGATAAAAGCTGACGTAATCGGTAAGAATACATGTAATAACTAGGCATGTATTTATGTATATATATGTGTATCTGTTATGTTGTTTACTATTCATTACGATGGTCGTCTAAAGGAACCTCGTTAGTTTGACTGAGTGTCCCAATTGGTGAAAAACAATTATCAAACTGGCAATATAGCAATCTGCTTCATGGCAATTAATGAAGAATTATTTTAGAAATGAGTTAACTAGATTACTCGACTCTCAGAATTATTATTACTTGATTGGTGGTCCTTTTCCTTTTTTTTTGCTATTTTCACCGCTAAACCACCCAAAAAAACAATAATCAGTAACAAGAAGATTATTTTTGTTTATATTAGAACAATGATTGAGTCTTAATCTTAATGATTAAATTTAATATACAATTATATTTAACTACAACATGCCTTAAATTTAATTATATACGTACGTCTATATTTAGCGTTTAAAGCGTGGTGGGCTTGTGAAAATTCTTGTGATTCAGTATTAAGTAGTATTACTCAATTCTACTCTACAGCGAAATACTCGCACGTAGATGTTGCCACATCAAATATTATTATGTAAAAGCTGTAACTAATAGTAAGGTGAGGTATCATTAAGACATAAATACTGGAATGACGGCAACATCTTAGTGTACTCTAGACATAATAGTAACAGTTTAAAAACATCAATGATGTGCTGCGCAGGGAGCAGCGGCGACAGTAGAATGGAACCATATACTCACGATCATGCTCCGTGCAAGCTGCGAAGAAGAACAAATAGCAACAGTAAATGAGACAGCGATACGTAATACGTGGCTCAGAGCCTTGACATGAATGAATAAATGGTTACCTTACTTGCGTAGCGTTCCGTCACATAGACACATTCAACACATAAGAATACCTATGTGACCTGCCGAACTGTTGGATCTACATTGTTTTTGCAGTACTCATCAAGTACTTTAAACCGATTTGTAATGCCAATTCGTTGCGCGGAGTGACAAAAATTTAAATTACTTTTAAATACTTTCTAAATGTTTCCTGAAATTGTATTACCGGGTTAATTTGGAAAAGGTGCGACAATGGAATTAACGTGTCTGCAGGTACACACCCGAACAATGATCATGATGGATACAGTATAGCATTCACCAGAGGCGAGAGGGGCTACCCTCCCAGCATTGCATTCAACGACACATTCTCCGCGGAGGGGCGTTCATGCACCACGCCGTTCACTAAAGTCTGCAACCGTAACAGGCATGCATCACTTCATTATTTCTTGAAGTTTAGTGTTTGTTCGGGCGTTGCGCAGGATTGGAAGGAGTAGCATTGATGCGATGCGGTGAAAGGATCCGATCCACGTGCATATGCAAAATGATAATGTGATGAAGTATCAAATACTATCTGTCCCAGTCGGTGTGGGAGGAAGACACGACCGCAGAAGAGAACAGAACCACATCAATGTAAAGCTGGACATTTCCACATTCAATATTAGGATCAGGGAGGACACGCAGCCAGGCAGGCGTGCGCGTACGATCACATCACTTACGACGCATTGAGACGTAGACGGCACGGACAGGCTCGAGCCTGAGCCGCCCCCGCGTCCCCTGTACTGGTGGCCCTGCCGAAATAACCACGGTCACTACCCTCGTCACAACGTACCCTTAGTCCTCACCATAACTACAGGAGCCCTGTTCCAAGCTACTAAATTTAAATCATTAATAGTGTATACATGTTATTTATGTAGGCACATACTATAAGAGTTATTTGTGTCAAAACAAGCGTGCAAGCATGAAGAGTCTATGTGTGTGACTTACGGTTGGTGGAGACAGGTTCACATTGGAGCCGCGGCGCTCCTGCGGCCCGATGCTCGAGTGGCGGCGCGTGGGCAGCCCCGAGGTGCCCCCTGGGGTGCCGCCGGGGGACGAGGCGCACGATGGTGCGATACGGATCTTGGGCGTCATCAATGTATTGTCCGAGAGGCGGCGGTTAGGAAAAGCGTTTGAAACGCGAAGGAAGTTGTTGTCGTTACTGTTCGTATTGCTCGAGCCGAAGAACCACTGACCGATCCCGGAGCCTGTATAAAGTTTGTTTATAATTCTCGTTCGTGTTGGGGTCTTTACATTACAGGTTGGAAACTCATGCTTACTCTTGAACCCCCCTACACTACCGCTAGCACTGGCTGCGGCCGGGGGTTGTCCGGCCATTGAGTTTTTACGTGCCATATCCTCAGCGGAGGATGTTTTACGCTCGACCCTTAAATTTGGTATGTTAAAAGGAGGAGCGTTCATGTTATCTGTGGACATCTGGTGGCGGAGCTTGTGCCGGCGATCGGAGCTTGGCAGCGCGAGGTTGTCGGCCTTGAGCTTGTAGCGCTGCTGGCGGTCGATGCTCTCCAGCATGTCGTACAGGATCTGGACGTGCGCGTCATAAACACAGTGTTAATGCATTTCACCAAAGCTAGCATGCATAGAAGTATTAATTTTCTGAAAGTATACCTCCATCAGGTTAGTGAACTGCTCGACGTTCAGCGCCGGGTTCACAGTTTGTGGAGCAAGCGATGGTATCATTTTTGTTGCCATCACATTGCTGTTTAATCCAAATTTCCTTTCCAAGAGCAAATTCTTGTAGAGTTCTGTAATAATTATGTTTAATCTTCTCAACACATAAACTATAAAACAAATAATGCAGATTATGATAATTCGCTTTGGATAAAAAATAATGATAGGCTTTGGCTTATAGGATTCGCAAAAGAATAGAGATCGCTGTGCCAGGTTCCGACGCGAAGCTGGTCAGAGTAGATATGTGATGTGATGCGTTTCCTTAAAAACGAATGATGACTACCATTTTAATATGAACAGAAGTATACTCACTAACAACACGATTGACGATATCGGGGTCGCTGAGCCGCATAGCCAGCAGAGTTGGAATCACCTGCTCCAAGATGTGGCTCCTGTCGAGTCTCACAACGGTCTTTTCGAAGAAGCAGAGGATCAGGCCGATGATCTTTACATCGTTTTGGTGTCTATCAAGCATCCCCTTCACTCTATTTAAAATATTGGCTTGAAGGGCCTTATCATTTATCGTTTCGCAAATGTTCTGGGTAGCGATCAATGAAGCTGCCTAGAAACGTAAAAGAGAATACTGTTGTTACAGTTTACCTCAAGAGGATTTAACGTTCTCAGGTGGAAATCATGCTTAGAAAACTACCTGGAGTTGGAAGGTGTGACTGTCCAGGGCTTGATACAGCACTGGCAATACGGTGGCCTCATTTTCTTCCCTTGTGCATTTTATCATGAGTGTATGCAAGTTTTCCAGAATAGTGACACTGGCTTGAATGCTTCTTGGAGAATTCAGCAATGACCTAAAACAAATAAAAACATAGGTAAGTATGCGGTTTGTCTGGTATTTAAACTACGCAGGCCAATGCAGTCATGCATGGCAATACTGGTGTAAAAAAAGAAGTTTTATTTTCCGTCATCTTTTATTGATATTTAGCTTACGGATAGACGAAACACGATTTGGATTCCGCATCAAAATTAATCCGAAAGAGATTATTTGTTTAAATAATTTGATAAACAACTAATAGTATAATGGAGCAAAATTAAAAAATGAGTACCTATTGTGTTTAATTTAAAACAGTTTCCAAAGAAATCAACTGTTAGAAACTTATTAGTCGGGATACTGAAGGTTCAATTAACATGATTAGTCCCTTAAATTGAAGTACTTTATATAGATACTAAATGAATAAGAATGGGGATTTTGTTTGTTAGAACACGTTAATCTCCAGAACTACCTACTTTTTTGTATAGATAGCTTATTATATTTACCATGACGCTGCGACCCTTAAGAGCCGAAAAAAAAAGAAACAAAGCAATAGCGCGGGCGTATGGGGCAAAGTAATAGCGCGGGCGTATGTAACCATGGGGCAAAGCAATAGCGCGGGCGTATGGGGCAAAGTAATAGCGCGGGCGTATGTAACAGCAGCGTTTTAATTCTGTGGTAAGTTAGGAATTCAAATATTTTATGTGAATACTTTAATAATTAATATAACATATCTTTGTAATTTAAAATATATGTTTTTGTCTTATTAATGTTGGGAACAGTATTGTTTCTTAGCTTTAAATATAGTGTTTTATACTATACATATGTTTATTTCAATTCTCTTTAGGTTTTTATTTTATTTACCTATTTTTCGACGTTTTATAAGTGCCCATGTAGGCCTTGGTGAAATAAAATACTTTGACCTTGAATAAATCAAAACATTCAAAACCTTATTCATTCCCTACAATCATACTCGTAGAACCGATAGGAAATAGCGTATATTATAACCTAAATTAGAAAATAGAAATAATAAGTGGCGTTTCATTTTTTTTGCTCTAAGTGTACGATGCGCAAAGCGATCCCCCCCACTCTACCGCCAAGTGCTCAAGAATCAAGACCCGTGCCGGTACCTGTATCAATAAACTCATCCTTAATAAACGCGAAGTAAAGTCATAATTAAAAAAAACATTTATTTTTTGATAAATTAGAAATTTACGAGACACCGATTTACGAGACACCGCGTTCACAATCACCCTAGATGAAATGATTTTTTATCAGTGCCAAATTTTTAAAAATTTCTTGTCAGTCGCAATAAAAAAATGAATGAAAATTAAGGCTTTTTTGACAGTATGCGACTGTCATGCGAATGCGAAAGTTGCTTAAAAATAGTAGAATTGACACTATGCGTTAATTATTGTCGAAACTGAATTTCATACAGTTTTGACAATATTTAACGCTGATGTCACTGAGATGTCAATGAACTTAAAGTTTGACATTTCGACAATCGCTATCGCAGATAGAATGTCTTTTTAACTAAAACTGTATAGGTCTTACTTACTTTATTGTTGGCAACATGTAGACCGTGAACTCGTCATTATTCGACTCTCTCACCAGCCACAAGATTGACTGGAGGACCGAGGCCAGCACCTCTGCGGTCCTGAGCTCATTCTGCAGCAAGGGCCAGACGTGTTGCCAGCGTAGTTTCTAAAATACAACAAAAAAAATTCATGAGTTGTCGTGGGACACCCGGTTGGGATGAAGTTCTTTTCATAAATACACATATCGATGCTTCCCACGTTTAAGTTGTTGTAAGCCACAAAATTGTGGTCCTTTACGTTACTGTGGTAATTTACATTAAACTAGACACTTTTAATCGAAAACCACAAAATCACATTTGAGGGTTAACATCAACCTTAAATATGACCACACACTTCCGAAACACCCTGTGTATATAGCTGCAGCGTTATATATAAAGTGCCGTGACAGAAAGCTGCAGCGTTATATGTCAAGTGCCGTGACAGCTATAGCTGCAGCGTTATATGTCAAGTGCCGTGACAGATAGCTGCAGCGTTATATGTCAAGTGCCGTGACAGCTATAGCTGCAGCGTTATATGTCAAGTGCCGTGACAGATAGCTGCAGCGTTATATGTCAAGTGCCGTGACAGATAGCTGCAGTGTTATATGTCAAGTGCCGTGACAGATAGCTGCAGCGTTATATGTCAAGTGCCGTGACAGATAGCTGCAGTGTTATATGTCAAGTGCCGTGACAGCTATAGCTGCAGCGTTATATGTCAAGTGCCGCGACAGTCGAATTCTTGTTCTTTTGCCGTCTAGTTCTCATTTCCCAATTGTTGACATGCGATGAAGCTTCGTTCCAATTGGTGAAACTGACTTAAATTGATAACCTATCATGATCCTTGATTTCTCAGAGTAGGTATATTGAATTAAATGGGCTGTTGGAATTGCGATCATCCAATCACAGCATTAAGCTCACAGTTTTTCAGCCCTCATAATAAGTTTTGAGCTTTGGATCAAACTTGGTGTTAGAACTGTGTTATAGATTAATCTGAATTATCAGTTCTGTCGAAGAATGTTTTCCTTCAAATTGTCTTATATTGTTGTGCCAGGAATAACAACAAACACGAGTTTAACATAAAATGTTGACTTCCCACACACTAGCTATCAGCGGTAGACAGTCTACACAATAGAATAATAGCCGCAGACTAGCAGGAACAGTGCTTTGTTTATTTAGGGCTGTTGTGTGCTTCCAGTAAATCATTTTCCAACACACAAGTATTACGTTTCCAAATTCACGTGCGGAGAAACCGTATAGGTGTATTGCAATTCTACAATACTGTTGACTCGTTCCACCCGTTTACGTAATTATTAAATTAATAGCGAAATACCTGGGTTTGTGCACGAACTGTACTGAGTTTTAAATAAGGACTGGTTTGGCTGAAAAAGATATGAGTTACTCAGCCCGCGTTTCCTTTTGTGTTGACAAACTAAGGGCCATTTTCACCAAGCCAAACTAAACACGATCAGCGTATAAACCACGTTTATGAGCTGTCAGTGTCACTATTTTTCTATGGAATATTTACACTGACAGCTCTTGAACGCAGTTTGGATGTACTGATGGCGTTCAGTTGCATTGGTGAAATCAGCTCTAAGACTGTTAACATTGGAAACCGACTCGTTTAATTGCACGAGTTTACAAGTGGTTTAGCCAAAGACAAAGAGTACCGTTAGCATTTTCTACAAGCTCATTTAGTTTTCTTAAAAAACTGAATTAAAAGTTCTCCTAGCGTTTCAATAAAAGTAGGAAAGATTTTGTAAGGAATGTTTGCAACGTTTAATGGTGCTAGGGACCTTATTATGAACTTTAATCGCCAGTCGGTCCGTTTTTTAGGCAATTTCTGGCGGAGGCTTGTAGTCATTTAGATATAAGATTGCTTATTTTATAAAAATAAGGTCTTAAAGTGTTTTTGAAGCTTCTGCTCGATATTACGAAAAAAAATACTATTTTGTTGCCTTCACTTTTATGTTTTTCTTTTTGCAAAAAACCGAACTATAAAAACAATATATAACTACAAAAGTAGATATTAATATCAGCTTGGTTGATTTGATGAAATAACATCGATAACATGAGCTGTGAAAGCTGTTTGAGATACAAAATAAATATTGAGTTAGGGAACAACACTGAATACTAAATCTGTTATTACTTCGCGTATTAACTTGGCACGTTGGCTGAGTAATATACTCGTATACTTAGACAACAAGTTATAGTTATATGATATATCATTGTACGTGGAAACCTACATAAAATATATTAACTTGCATTCGTTGGTCATGTGATCGCAAGCGCGATTGAAAAGCGCTGGCACCGGGTTCCGTGGGATTGATTCTCTAGGATCTTCTGCCTCGGAAAACCGTCGTTCCTGCGCCTGATCCTTCCCCGTTAGTGTCGTATAATCGTCACATTGGGCGGTAAATGTACAGGGAGTGCACTCTGTTTTCGCAAAACTTGTGCAGTATAAAATCTCCTGCATACTAGGTATCTCCATTGGGCATAATAGCCTAAATTCGGACGGAAGGATATATTTTTTGTGTTTTTTTAAAACCATGAACTAAGGATTTGGTACAATCAATATTCTTGAAAAGTGATTGTGGTAAAAGGACATACAACAGAATAGTCTTAAATAGTTAATACAATGTTCTCTGGCACTTGTCTGGAAAATTCTCAGGTAACCATAAATCCACTGGCACACCAAGAGCTAAATTCTTTTAATTCAGCTCGCAAAGATGAAGTAAAATTTTTCATAAGTGGGCTAAGTGACATTGTGTCAGCGATAGCGTGGCGAAGGCGATTGTCAAAACGTCAAACATGTCCATACATGTTTGACGTTTCGACAGCTTTCGTTAACCCCATGGTTGACGAAAGCTGTCGAAATATCGCGTTTCACGCATTCACTGATAGAGATCTCCACCACCGTCTAGTAATGATAACGGAAAAACACTTTTTCCTTTTTTGCAATTCGACATACGTGAACGTTTACGTTAACGGGATAGAGTACGTTTAAAAGTCGCATTGAGGCTTCATCGCAATCTGTGAACTAGTGAAAATTGTGGGTGGCGGTGTGTTAGTATGAAAAATTACATTAAGTTTGCGAGCTGAGCTATGCTAACTTAGCAGCTTAGCCTTAAGTCTCCAAGAGAGGTTATGCTTTTGCGTCGAAAGTTTTATCAAAATATAAACCTGCTACGCAGCTAACACTTGTGCAAGTTGTTTCCGTAAAGACTACTGCCTGACGTTTTGTTTGAAGTGAAAATGTGTTAGGGTGCAATTCTACTAATTTTCAAGCGGACGTTGTTTAAAAACTAGTAGGTATACGTGACAATTGGTCAACCATGCGTGACGCCTTAGATGTGGCACTATAATTTGTATAAATGCGTTGTCACATCGTTATCATATGTCGCGTTGCGGCTGTCTGCGGGAAGCTTAACTAATGAATGGCGCTATAATATTTTCTGTAATATTATTTACTTAAGATACTTCGCTGAGCTGAAAAACTTACAAGTGGTATCACTGACAATGCTTCGATGAGGGTAACGCGATAGAAATGCGCTTTAAGTTGAGGATCCTTGTTAGTCACTGTATCCAGGGCTTGCATGGCGACTATAGCGATCTCGTCGTCAGTTTTGTTTCCTGTATGTATGCTATTAAATAATAAAAAAATATTAATAATAGTCACCATGAAATATAAAGAGAAATCAAAGACTGTGTCAATATTGAGTTATTATCCTGAGCATGTATATGGCACATTCGAGTTTAAGAACGTGATAGTCGTCTCTATCGTTTAAACTTGTGTGGAACAGCAGTGCGATTCTGTAAACATGTCGAAGTGAACACCCGGGCGGGGCACACGACGGGTGAGTTGTCAAACCATACAAATAAGATGGAATGACAGCTCTATTGTCGTTCACTCCGCCCTGGTGACCGTGAGATGTCGACAGAATCGACCGGCTGATCATTGAGTCAGCCGGTTTCGATTTTGAAGCGACTTCAAATAAAGGAGGTTATCAATTCGACCCGTATGTCAGAATTACACAGTTTTTGTTTAAGTTAGTCTATACCAGCTTCTAATTAGTGTGCCAAAATTCATATGTGTATCTATGTTTGTTTGTTCGTACTTATCTCAAAAACTATATTTAAAAAAATATTTATTTAGTTGGAATAGGTATAGTCTAACTTAGGGAACTGTGCAAGTTTCGTTAAAATTGCTTCAGTAGTTTTTGTGATAGAGAGTTAAGTGTGAAACAGTCACTAAGAAAACGTGCAGTTGGCTTAACAGCGTAATTCTAGAACATATCATTGTGCATGTTATTTCAATGTTTGCATGCAGTTAGGCTCTAGCTAAATAATCTCGATGAAAATTTCAAAAAGAGGCTATTTCGCCATTTTTATTAGTTATTATTCTTGAAGTATTTTTTTAATAATTAATTTTATTTATTTTGTGTTTGTACCCGGAATGTCGTCAAATAAATGTTTCTTCCTTCTTTCTCTTTTTAAAACTCAATGTGCCATATGTGGGTATTAATCGCTACTTAAAAACTGTTTATGTAAGAACAACAAATGATGCAAGTCAGCCGGATCTGATTGGATTCAAGGCTCCCACAGATATCTGCAAATTTTATATGCAAAAAAATAGGTGTCGCTTTGTCGCGTTGCTACTGTCCGTGAGAGTCTTAACCCCTGAATATGTTTATTAGTAGTCCAACTCACTTGAAGTATTTGATGAGTGGCAGCAGCTGAGTAGTTGGACGAGGGTGAGGGTCCCTTGCAAGGAGACGCTGAACAGCCTCTTGGAGGGGGACCGGTACCCTTGGCAGCACTTGGATGACTTGCTGGTCCAACTGTCACACACATAGCGCATATTATACGGACTGTCTTAGTGGAACACGGATCTAAATGATATCGATGAAATGGATGGCGCCACGTTTTGTAACGAAACATAAACATTTTGACATAATATCCAGTACACTTGATGCGACGTAGTTTTCTATATCTTTGCCTAGTCATTTAGATCCGTGTTGCACTCAGTAAAACGAAAGTTCAATTATTGTATTGCCAGTAAGATTCTGCGATATCTAGGATGTCTGATTACAAAACCGGCTAAGCAAATAATAGTTTTTTTTTCATATTTAACTGTAAAAATGATAGAGAAAACAATTAATTCGTGTTATCCGAGCCACAGGCTCCGTTTTGTCGTTTTAAATAAAAGTAACAAAATAAATAGTCGCCGTTTTGATTAAATAAATAAAATAGTATATCTTTCCTACTACGCAACGAGAGTCAGTGACCGCTTACTGGTGGCTTAATTATGCTTATTTTATTACTGTTTGTAATATAAAACGATTATTCTTCCGCGATTTTCGATTCCCACTAATAAAAGTTAAGGCCAATTTGAGCTTGATGCGCTTAACTGTTTCAAACATCCATGAATAACGTCAAAAGGATTATAAATAGTACCAAATTGGAAAAGTACAAACAATTTGTTTCGCTGAAAGGACTTTTAATTAACAAGGCTGAATCTAAAATCAAATATATGTATAATGAAACTATTCTAATTATTGTTATTTATGTATTATTTCCGTTATGTTCCTGGTATGGTAACACCTTAGTAAAACCTAATGTGGTACTTTTTTTCTACCTCTTTTATTACCTAATAAAACAAAATAATAACAGGTGTTTGAAAATTTTGAAAAAGTTGTTTTTTTTTTGTGTAATTTTGAACTCGTTATACTCGCATCGTTGAGCTTTGTTAGCCCAGTGGTTATAGTTCCCATTTGCGTACTACGCAAAGACAATGCCCCCACATAGGCATCCATTTCTCATTACAATTTATTTTTCAACACATTTGCTCAAAAAATGCATTTACGAAGCCTGTATGCATTGTTCGAAAGTTAAAAATTATGCACCACACAATGGAGCGTGCGGCAAAGTAGGTACTCTCACCTAAGTACATATTTTACCGCAAACTCCGTTGTATAGCGCCGTGCGTATTCTTTACGGTTTTTTTTTTATTTCCATAAAAATTAATAAGAATTCCACCAAGGAGTTTCACATCACGAGAATAAATAAGCTAAATAATCGAACCTCCTTGGAAGCGCTTTTGCTGTATACGTTTGTCTCATTTTAATATTATAGAGAAAATGAGAGAAGATAAATAAAAAAAATAAAGTATGTGGTTCTAATTTTCACCACGCGCATGTGGCGCCCTTTGCAAATTCGCGCCATTTTCATATTAGAAACGTCAAAGATTGTTGCGACTTTCCGACTGATTTCTAGAGACAAAAAGTTTGTTTCATTACTTATTGTAATGTTTTCTCGCAAATGTGTCGAAAAACGTTGTATGACACACGTGCGGATTTGGTTTTTACAAACTCGTGACTATGGTAAGCCCTCGACTTCGTCTCGTGCTTACATTCGTCTACTCGTTTGTAAAAACCAACTTACCGCACTAATATCATAAATAACTATTACCACACTCCGATGATGACGTATACATAGTTCCCGTTACATCTCTATCGCAAAATTCTACCATTGCCCGTTTTTTTAATGGTACTCGTATAATGGAGTGTGCTAGCTAACATGTTGTAAATAATATTTAATTTTATGATTTCCATGTTGTTGGATACATACTTATTTTTTTGTTCGTGTCTTAAAATACTTTGCGTACTATTGTTTAATTGAAGTTCTTAAAACGTAACAGACAGATGTGTTGCTGGGGAGTTTGTTGCGCCACTTCTTCTTCCCAGCTAAAACACTAGGAAGTGGTGACGGGTGGGCGTTTTGGGGGACTGTCTTTATGTAAAATTTGACGTTCAAAAAGTGCTGGCTCTCAGCCTAATTTGAATAAATGACTTTTGATTTTGATTTCTCCCTCCATTCCAGTCAACCCAGTTTCATTCAATGTTTGACATTGAGCTTCATCACTCTTCTGTAAAGTCGTGCTTTACAGAATTAAAAACCTAAGTCAAACCTAATAAAGAGATAATACCTTTAGTACCATCTGCTTTCACGAATAATCGCCATTATGATAGAACTAGAGCAAAACTGCTGATATTACAAAAGTTCTGAATAGAAACTTACAACTAAACGTGAAATCTATCCCATCCTATATTTCCAGTGTGTATCTAAAGGCTTTTTCATGAAATTTTAAGTTCAATCCACTGGCTTTCGTTGCCGACAGGTATTGTAAAGGATAGCTACTGATATTTATCAGAGACTCAGCAACAGGTACTGCTCGTAACAAGAAATAAAGATAGCTCGTTCGAAGATGTTTATTATTTATCGAGTTAAAGATAAATGTAGCAATTAGGGAGATATTGAGGCCAATATTTTCGGGTAAATAAAATATCACAGATGCTGCTTATTCCCTGGTATTGGCAATACTATAGTGACCGAGAGATAAAGAGTACCCACGGCTTCGTCGATCCAGTGGTCACTAACGTTTACTGCCGAGCTTGAGTATATGAGGTCGATTACCGCTTAGGACAAAGTGTTATTGGATTTTTGACAAGAGGGCCATTTCTACTAATTTTTAAGCAACGTCAGCATTCTCATCTCAGTCGCAATCTGTCAAAAAAGCGTCAGTTTCCATAGATTTTCGACAGATTGCGACTGAAATGCGAATGCGAACCTTGCTTAAAAATTACTGGAATTTCCTGAGTTTCGATTACTGCCTGGTCCATAGCAATAGTCTTGCCCTATGACTAATAAAATGAAATTAGTGTAAAATAAGGACTCTTCTGCCTAATCTCTTTATTCGGGGATCTCAGGCTTGATAATTACTATATTGTTATTAAAAAATTGTTAGTAAAATATAGATGAGTCAGAGAGTTTGACGACCGCAGAGTTGTCTTGTTCTGTAAACTTTGCTACCTTTAGTTGTCCAGGCAGCTTTGTAGTTTGTATTAGTTGTTGTTACTTAGTCTTCCTACCGGATAATATTACACTGGCATGCTAACGTTAGCTCGATTCAACACGTAGTCTTAGAAAGAGTTTTTTTTAACGCAGTTAACTCAACCAATGTTTAAAATTGTGGCAAAAATTTAGCTAAAATGCGCTTTTCGATCAATTGTTACTTATTAACTACTTAATCGTTTTGAACTTGGGCAATAGTAAAACTATTTGTTTTACAATTGGTCAAGTTCAATAGAATTGATCGAAAAACGCACACACAGAAATGAATTGAACGAAATTATGAGTTTTTTGATCCGCAGTTAACCAATATTATTATGGTTAAAATTTCCATTAGTTAACAGCGGAAAAATAACTCGCCCTAAGACTAGAAAAGTAAAGGCCTTGTGATTAAAAATCTATAAAATAATGAATTGTTACTCGTTTTAATAGTTTGACGGTAAACCAGATTCTTATATCCTTTACAATAATATCGCGTAAGTGCACATTTACGAAAATATTCATTGCGATTTGCGACATGAAACAAATGTTTTCATATTTTAAATGTTATCATAAAACTGGCTGCCAGCAACAAACCATTGCGGGAAACCAGTGGACCTGATGTACTTTAATAAATTAAAGTTGTAATCAAAACAAATTTTAAATATTTTATTTCCATTTCATTTGTTTTGGTGAACCCTTTGCATAAACCGCGATTTGGGTAATCGATTAACTACGCCAAAAACTTATTTTCTGTGTTACAGTATTGTGTTGAATTGAGGGACTATCTTATTTATTTCTACATAATATTTAGGTTTACTTTATTGTACATACACCAAAATATAAAAACATAAAAAAAAACCTTAAACTAAAAATATACAAGTGGTGTCTAAAAATATGCTTCATCAATTTCTTCAATTCACGAAAAACAAACGCACTGCTTATTAAACAGCTGGATAAAATGACCACCACCAAATAATTACTATGACGATAGAAATATCCCTTGTTATTATTATACCAGTATACCCATTTTCTAATAAGAATCAAAAAGCACACACACATTTGTCTACAGACACTTTAGAAACCTCCCAAGGAACTGGCTTTTCCAAGTGGAGATATAATATTCCTTTATGCCCGGTTCCTACATCTTACCGATCGTCTTACACGAACAGCGCAGCGTAGTCGGCTTCCTTTGAGGCTTGGGGTTCGAAGAAGAGCGTCAATAACGATTTCTGTCATATGGGACTTCATATCAAAAATATGTTATGCAAATATTTCACTTCAGCGATTTAGTTTGACTGCAGGTAACATGCTCGGAGTTTCCTTGCGTGATCGAATCAGGAATGATGATATCCGCAAGAGAACCAAGGTTACCGACATAGCCCGAAGGATCGCCAAATTGAAGTGGCAGTGGGCAGGGCACATTGCTCGCAGAACAGATGGTCGATGGGGCCGAAAAGTTTTGGAGTGGCGACCGCGTACCGGAAGACGCAGTGTTGGAAGGCCTCTCACAAGGTGGACCGATGACCTGGTGAGGGTCGCAGGTAACCGATGGATGCGAGACGCACAGGACCGGTGGTTGTGGCGACACTTGGGGGAGGCCTATGTCCAGCAGTGGACGTCTTTCGGCTGATATGATGAACATGGTAATTGGATACGTACAGAGCTGAAGGTAAGTACTATTCCCAGCAGGACGTGATAGCGTGTCTATTTATAACAATACGAAACATGCAAGTAATATCTTTATTTGTCAAACAAAATACTCATAAGCTCTAGCTTAAAATATCGTCATTAGCGATGAAGTTATAAAGCAAAAAACTTTCGACGTGGCCTGTGATGAGCCATGACGCCTATCGAAAACGGCGTTTTTATGAAAAGACAGATTCTCATGGTCGTTTAGTCAATAATAATTAGTATGTTTTTACGGTTAGAATTAAATATTTTTAATCTACTCGTTAGAAGATAAATATCTTTATCATACATGTTTCCTAGTCTAGGCCCCATTGGTCTCGAGAATATAAACGTTTTATGTTTTAGTGCCCGTGGCACAATTTTGCAAAAAACCACAGGACTAGGTACATTAAATGACTAGTTACCTGGCACAAGAACGAAGCCAGAGATGTTGACTATTCGTATATCAAGGGGCATCCACACTCTTGTGACATGAATTGTGCAAAATAATAGCCCAAAGGAGCTATCCTAAACAAATAGAAAACTAAACAAACGATCATCCGTCAGCGGTGGACTAGTGCTATTCTGTAAAGTTCACTTTTGAGCATCGATTTATTGACTCGGAATCAAATTCACTCGTTTAAGCCCAAGTAGCATTGCAAGCTGTATACAAGCTGTATTTAGGTTCGTTTGTATACTAGAAGCTGTATATTCAGGCTGTATAAAGGCTGTTTAAGCGCTTATACAATCCTTATAAGTAAAAAAAGGGCCCATATTATACAGATTTTTGCGTTAGTATAGCTGTATAGTAGCTGTGGAAGCAATAGAGAAGCTGTACAATAGCTGTATTACAGCTGTTATTCGGTGTACAAGGAAACCATTATACTACAGATATTATCATATAAGAACTTTGTAAAGAAAAGTGTTCTAAATAGGTTTTTGAAGAGAATTACAAAAGAATCAAAATAAAACTAACTATTTTCGATGACATACGTAGGAAACGTACTGAATGGCGACATTATTATTAATATTTATTACTAGAAGTAAAAGATATTCGTGGACTTGTTTATCTGATGGTGTATATTGGTGAATTGAAAGTGCAAATTAAATTTATTGTGAACCTGCGTATGGTTTCCGGCAAATAATTCACGCGCCAGCAAAATAATCGAGCTGATATAAAGAAAAATGCTAAATACGGTAAATAAATGTTTGTTTTTAAGGTTAGAATAAAAAAAATAATTTTAAAGTAATAGATGTGAGGGCACACTGATCATTATTCAAGCTGATAATCATGATACGGCTTTAGTTGTTGTAAAACATTCCTTTAGTTTTGCTGTAAATTTTGTTTTTGTACATTCGAAAATGGCGATAATTTTCCAAACAGCCTAAACGGTATTTGCAGAGTATTGTAGTCTGAATAGCTGTACTAAGTAAGTAATAGATTACATTGAACAGCTATTGGCTTTTAATCAGCTTTTAAATAGAATATTTTATTACTTAAGCTGTATACCAGTTCTTTATGCATAACTTATAATTCTCTTTAGGGTTACTTATAAGAAATGAAAAACCCTGAGCTCAAGATGACTTTGATCCGTTCCTCACTTTATCAATAATATTTTATTATAAGCGCTCACGCATTTCGTCTTAAGAGTTACTTACTTAGTTGTTTTATTTTATTCCTAAGTAAAATTGTTAAGTATTATTAGTGTGTACCTGAATTATACCTGTTTTACTTTATTTTCAGGAAAATATGCCGTTTAAAATTATAGAAACCATAGAGAAAGGGCAAAACAGGCTTTGCATTGTACCAATTTTGTGGGAATCAAAGGGCTAGTTAAGATGGCCAAGAAAGCGATTATGGATCAAAATAGTGACACAGACATTGTACGCGTCTAATGTAGGAGAAACAAGATATAGACACAACTTGAAAATTGGTCGTCATCATCATCATCTACTTGCGCTGCTGCATGAAGATATATCATCTTCAGGTTCCGAAAGTTGAACTAAATCTACACATTTGCCATTTTTGCTGCGGAACCCTCTTCGTTGGCCGTCAATGGCATTGACGATCTCTATCTACCTCAATAAATGATAGTTCACTATCGTAACTGTTATTTGTTTGATAATTTGTAATATTCAAATATTCCCTTCAATCCTCCTCTTGACTACACCAGATCTTTTTACTTTTTTACGTATTGTATTTGTGCACAATGAAAATATTAATTAATGCAATCGAGCGAACATTAGTCTGTATTACTAACACAGTAATACAGACTAATGTTGTAGTATAGCTGTCATTTATTTTTTTAGTTTTATAACACCCTCATAGACGGAAGTCATAAAACCACTGTACTTACAAAAGTGTACAATTACGCCATTAAAATAAGTTTGAGAACGGAATTTGCATTTACCACTGTACAGAAACAAGTGTCAAGTGATACTATAATAACACTTAGAGCTGTAATAAGTAAGTGATTACATGTGAAATACAGCCTGTATACAGCTTTAACGATAAAACCAGATTGAAGTGTCACAAAATACTTAAAGTTGTATATTAGAGTTTTAATATTCTGTTTAAGCACCCTAAGCTTACGCGGATCCCTCAATAAGTATTTTATACAGT
Organism: Melanchra persicariae; assembly: GCA_947386135.1. Classification (NCBI taxonomy): domain Eukaryota; kingdom Metazoa; phylum Arthropoda; class Insecta; order Lepidoptera; family Noctuidae; genus Melanchra; species Melanchra persicariae. The sequence continues at coordinate 10,845,771 of OX376643.1, read as the reverse complement.
TTGAGCTGTATAATAACTCATTAATCACTCTTACAAAGACAAAATCATTTTTTGACACTCTTGTACGTCTCTAAAAGAACTCTAAGTTCCAAATAGGCTGGTATATTGATGTTGAAAACGCTTGCGTGCTGCTTGGGAGGGTTTTAAACTCGTTCCGAATAACTATGACAGTACGGCGCTTGCGTATTTCAGCATAGGAGAAACAATCCTGAAAGATGATCCTGTTCTTACAATACCTGTTTGGAGATCTACAGACCTTATCACCGTTGAGCTACGTAAGGAGTTGGTCTCCAAGGAAGTCACCTCTTGCTTCCAGACATCGACGATTTCCAGCTATCAGAGCAAGCTGGATTTCCAAAAGGATTAGCAGACATTATGGTTTTACAATTAATAGAAACTATTCCAAAGCCTGAAACCAGGAAGTGCTACTTCAGTTTGGAAGTCGGTCGGAGATAGAAAGTCGACAAAGCGCTCGGAATTATAAGTCTAGAAGTTATATTGCTATCTGAAGCATATCTACTTAGTAAGAACCTAGCAAAGAGCTTCTTAGAAACGATGAAAGATTCATTTGCTAATCTGCATCTAGATTTCATAATTCAAAGTCTTGAGTGCTGCCGGCTACGTCCATAAAACAGCCGAAGAATATACCTGAATCAAAAAGTGGAAGTTTTTAACCCAGTGCTACAGAACCTTAGCAAAAGCAATCTCCTGCAGAGAAGTACGAAATCGAGTACCTTATCGCTTCGACAATATTCGTTTGGTGGATCAAGTTTCTTTATAGTCCGGTCAAGTCAGACATGCAAACCAGCACAGAAGTACGAGACTGAGATCACTTCGACAATCTTACTCAATACTAATTCGAAGAAGGAGTAGAAGCTAGAAAGAAGAAGATGATGTATCAGTTTCAGATTACTTGAACAGCTTTATAACGATACTGTCGCAGAAACAGAACCTACAAGACGTTAGCAAAACGATTCGTTCGAATAGGAACCGGGCAAGACACCTTAGACGCATGTGTAACAATAGTCAATCAACATTTATAAATGTGCTAAAGTACCTATGTAAGGTAAGGATGTTAGTAAGGTACCTATATTTATTTAAAAATTAATAAGTTTTAAGCACGATATTTTTAAGAATGAGTATATAATAGAGATTTACCGACCCCACAGTCAACCACTACTACGGTTTTGTGGGGCTTAGTTTAAGTATAAATTGTATAAGTTACTTACATTATGTGAGTGTGAATATAAATAATAATAAAAAAATAAACATTGTCACAGCAGCTCAACATAATGTTGTGAAGGAAACGTGTTTCTCGCACAACTTGTGTTAACTGTTGTCAGCAACAAGTCCCAGCAACACAAAAACATGGTCCCAAACAATGTTGCAAAACTATTGACCACTTTAAACAATGTTGCAAAACTATTGTCCACTTTAAACAATGTTGCAAAACTGTTGTCCACTTTAGACAATGTTGCAAAACTGTTGTCCACTTTAAACAATGTTGCAAAACTGTTGTCCACTTTAAACATGGGGTTCTGCCACCAATCGGTCAGATTATAGGAGACCTGACCGGTGACAAGGAATCAATATTAAAATCAAAACAATACTTACACACTCGATCTGCTTCATGTACAACATTGGGTTATTGTTAGCTTGGATCAGAGGCTTTCCGTTGTTGAAGATGGCGCACATGACCAGTCCGAGTGAGAACATGTCAGAAAGTATGCTGCAACGGCCGCCGGTCTGCACCTCAGGAGCTAAACATTAAGCAAATCACGTGACGTGCACGATTAGTAAGACACAACTACCTAGAACAACAGCCAAGGGTTTGGCTAAGGTTCTAGGAAAAATAAACCATTAAAATCCCTGAATCAATGATTAATATCCTGGCGCTGAAAAAAAAATCAGTTATGCATGCACATTTTATAATAAAGTATAAAATAACTCGTATTAAATCGCGTTAATAAGTTAAGATGGTTTAAATAAAATAAAAGAAAAATTGTACTGGTCATCTTTTAGGGAGTGAAAACTGGTACCCAAGAATATAAACAGTTTTTACAATGAATCCTCAGAAACATCGAAAAATCATCTGCACAAAGATAAATACTTACCCAATGAAAACGTATGTAACATTATGTAGATTTTTTTGTGTTTCGTACAAAATGTGGTAACGTGCAAATGCTATTTCTTAGTTTTTTACGATAATCTCCTAGTAAAAAATGTTCATATACCATATCCTCTGAAAGATTGTCAAAGTTCCCAAAATTATCCTGTAAGTGGCAGCATAAATGTTTTTTTTTTGTTATTGCTCGTTAAGTTTTTTTATGATTTTATAAAAAAAAAATAAGTTTGTTACGGTTTTCAAAAAAGAATCGGCTCCGTATTTTTATTAAATCAAAAGTTTTGTAATTGATAACGAACACGCTAGTTAAAATACCAAAATTGTTGTATAAATTCAACAATAGGTAGGTTGGTACTTGCTCCAAATGAGTATGAGTGAGTATCGTCAAAACTAATGGTAATTTTCAAAAATATTCCATGGCATAGTTACCAAAATAACGACATAGGAATCACTTTATTTGATCATACGAGTTCCATTAATTAAATACAAGTGCTCGTATGTTAATTACTTAATGAATCAAACTCTACGAAACTTGTTTCAAAGATATCTGTTACACAAAGAACATGTCTACAAAAGGGATCGTTACAAACAACGCTATCTAGTCCTTCATATACAATACATGTATATATAAATTTGTACTCCGCTGAATTTCTGTTAATGTAATAAGACGATCATCAATTTCTTGCCCTTATAGCAACTTATTTGAAGTCAACGTAACATGTCTTCTTAGTCCATACTTCTCTACTAGTGGTCATGTCTCCTTTTTAGCAATATCACCTTATTAGGGTCCATTCATCGCTTCTTTGGTCGATCTTCAACTTAATCTTATAGACTCATGCTAAAACTTTGCTCTCGACATTTTCCACATTCCTCTTCATCACATGCCCTTACCATGACAACCGAATTGTCTCTTTTTGAAGCCTCGGTTAGAAACCGTTAAAATTTTCTTGCGGTTACCACGCTTCTCGACATGGGGAAAATAGATTCCATTTCCTATATTTAAGCAAGAACATTTAAGTTTCTCGAAAGCATGTAACAACGCTAAGGCACCGCATCGTGTGAATGCCAGTTCCTCCAGCCTGCTTAATTTTAGACAAATTTCATATATTGGACCCGAGTGATCCACAGATGAAATTTGAGTAACTCGAACAAACGAAGTCAGTCATCACAGAGGTGTGAAGTGGTTGTTTCTTTGCTCTTTTAATTTAAATCGTAGCAATTACTATTATTGTTCGTTCATAATTGCCGACAAAGCTCCGATACAAAGTCATTATACGCTTTTTTTGCATTCAACATTGTCATTATAATACGGGCTTATTGTTCCGGATGCAGTCAATATTATTACATTCGTTTTCTCTTTTTACAAGCTTTTATATTTCTTTTGTTTCTTAGAACCAGAGGAAAATCATAGCTTCAATAATGTATTGACAGATAATTCTTATATTTCTTTGATTTGGAATTATTTATAGTATTTTTTTTTTCAGGGGTGAATCAGAATAAAGCTTTGAAAGGGATTTCACATTATTTAAATCTTGTTTGCAGCATTTGCGGTCTCCAATTCAATTGGATTGATATAAATAAAACAAAGTTGCGTTTTTTGACAACCAATATTATGATAATTAGGTGAATAACCTTATCAAAGTTTTGTTTCTATTCACCCCTCCGTTCCTATTCTCCCGGTTTGACAGCATTGTATTTACCTTCCTCTCGATGGCTGATTATATTTTAATTACTATTATAAATAGCTTTGAAAGATGGATGTTTGTTACCTTCTTTTCATCCCGAGAGTAAGTTCCTTAGGGATGATTGCCGACATTCAAGCGGGAGAAAATTTACTTTTAGTTTTTCAAGTAATAATATATACTTTTAAATGCTTTTCTATTCGTAAGAAAACATTTATGATGTTTGGAATGGGATAAATGTCGGAAGGAAAGAGTAGCCTTGTATATCAATATTTATGAGAAGACCAAAAAACAATGGATGATTTGTTTATAGGACGATTTGGCCAAAAAGGAGGAGGTCAACACTGAGAAGCCAGAAAAAAGCAGTTTGGGACAAGAATAAATGCTAAGCTAAAATACAAATTTAATTGGGTTTAGCGTGTTAGGGTAATGACTCATAGGGGATGAATTTATTACAATGGTCCGTTTGTATGTTTTACAACTCTAATTAGAGAGTGCTGGCCTTCCACTCAGTAAGCAATTGGACCATTGATGCAATGGTTATTTAACCAAATTAGCCAGATATCTGTGTTGAATTGATAAACTGAAATTTCTCGATAAAAGTATTGTAAATCAAAATGGGGCAATTCCCGCTACTGGTTCCAAATATACAACAATTATGGCTGCCTTAAAATTTGAAATGCGCTTTTTGGTTTTCTTTACCTACATTAGGTAAGTACTTTTTTTTTCCAAAATAAAAACGTAATAGCGTAAGAGGCGGAGGCGATTTCTGGGAAGGTATTTTATGCACTCTGTACAGTAGCATAAAAGATAAAGAGATGGACAGATAATTTAAAGAAGGTTAGAAACCAGCGAATATTTCAAGAGCATACCTTTTTGAAATTGAAACGTTTTTCCAAAATGCCCATACCTACATAATACATTAAGACATTTTTGAAGACTGATATAATTTTATGCGATAGTTTAGACATGTCAAACCATGTCCAGACAACCCGAAAATGGGGAGTTTACGTATTTATTGGTAAGCTTCACTTATCTTTTAACTAAACGTTTCTCCACTCCCTTGGGATTTTCCTGTGAGTTTACAGACAAATCCTTTTATAATTACTAACTCGGCCGAGAAGACTTACATGACATCGAGCTCTACACTAGTTTCTGTTATTTTATAAATACCCAAGTAGGCTGTGAATTATACTAAATTTGATTTTCGGTTAAATAAATATTACTTTCGTAAACCGATTGCTCACCGTACACCGCACACGAAAAGCCAGTCAGCCTACCTAAGATACGGTTTGGACGCAAAAGTAAATAATTATAAAAAAACCTCAAACGTAGATAAACATTTTCATTTCGTATGCTGATAGAAGTTGTAATTTAAAATATTAAAATGACAAAAAAATGCCTTCCCAAAATGCTCCTCCGGATTTCCGACTAAATTAATTTTAATGGAGCAAAATAATAGTCATATTTTATTAAATTTCGTCTTTTTTTCGGTTTAAGCCGTACATTTCTTGAGGATAAAATAAAGCGTTTAAAACCCGCTGGTAATATCAATTTTTATACGACGATAAAAGGGATACGCGGCGAATTAGGGGTGTTAAAAACCCCTTGTTACTGTACGTACCTTGATCCATGACGTCAGTAGAGGTTGCTGACTGCCGACTGATAATAGTTTAAAGGCTTACCCAAGAAATCCAGATTCGGTTGCGTCAATTTCGCCACCTTGATGGACCACGGTGGAACGGAGATCATGGTCGTAGGGTCGTTCGGGTGGGTGAATTCTGAAAACAAAATTATTGTTGAAAACATGTTGAAAGTACGGAGATACCTTCATACATCTGCCTAGTCTCAGATTCAGCTGAATACCAGTGTTTTGCGTGGAGCGGTATTTCTCGGTAAGACATATGGTCACCCATCCAGACACAGACTTCGGCAAGTGTTGCTTAACCCTGATACTGGACCCGTGTGGCTTTTTTATGTACTCAGGAGCTAGTTATTACAATTGGCGATACAGCACAAAATATTTTTAAAATACAGAAAACAGCACAACTTTCCGTTTTAATAAAATACTTAATCGTTGTCATTTTTCTTAAAATATTGTCTGCTAAATATTCGACCCTGACAGAAAATAGTCCTATGTTAAAAATTAAAAGATTTGTCTTTTAATTGTAGAACGTTGTATATGGGATGCAGTAGTTTGCTAACGAGACGTTGTGACTTATGTACTCAAGATTTAAAAGGTAAAGGGTTAAGCGTATTTTTCGGTTTACACATATTCAGGCAGGGAGTTTAGAAAATCATTTCGTATTATAAATGTACATAATGCTTCACAGATGGGCACAAAAAACTACCTAGCTCATTGTGTACATACATATCGACCCAGAATAAGAAGGGACCATCCATAGATTGATAGGTACACAGAATATCAAGAACTATTCAGCAATAAAGAATAATATGCTTATGGTTTTATTAAACAAAATAATACTATGATAAACTAACTAATATTATAATATACCAACTAATATTATAATATACCAACTAATATTATAAATGCGAAAGTATGTCTGTACGTTTGTTACATTTTCACGTCTGAATAGCCGAACTGATTATGACCGAAGTTATTTTATACTTTGTAGTGTTTTATATTTGGAAGTCGAACATAGTTTTTGTAAAAAAAAAATCAGAAGTCAAGTAGTTTTGGGGATTTCGTGATTAATCAGTGAGTGAATGAATGAATTAGTGACCTTTCGCTTTCATATTATTATATAGGTATAGAAGATTAGTTTAGTTTGCCAACCCATTTGGTGAGGGTCAGTCAAGCCGGTCGTACTTATTATTAGATAGAAGATTGGATGAGTAAGTGAGGTTTCATCTACTGCCACGTAAGCCGACCTCAAGTATTGTATCATTACTAGCTTTTGCCCCCGACTTCGTAAGCACCCAATAAAGTAAGATTTTTCCCGTTCCCGTTGGAATTTCGGAAAATCCTCTCTTACACAGTACACTCCCCAAGGAACCTACATGCCAACAGCTTTCTACGACCAGCAGTTTCGGCCGTGCGTTGTCTGTCAGTCACTCATCAGTAACGGAAGAATTTTATAAGTATATTGATTGATAACAACGAAAGTAATATTATTATGGATGTACATACATAACAATATTACTTTCACAACGAAAGTCATTCAATGCTAAATGCTGTCACTACGTACCTACGTATTAGCCTATTGTGAGAGAAAAATATAAGGCCACTTCTCGTACTTAAGGTTGATGCACACATATGAGTGCCCGGATCCGTTACAACGTATTCTAACGGACGTGTGTGACCTAGTTCATATTAAATGTATGTATGTACTAATATTATTGACTTACAGACGGACCACGGCCCGGCCACGACTCAAGCACGCTCCGGTTATGTATGGATCAACCTTTAAATAGCGTTCAAATTCAAATTGCAATTTCACACACACAGCGACTTTCAATGTCAGAAACTTGTCAAAATGTAGGTTTTTTTTTAGTTTGTAAGGTTTCGACCCCAATGCGAACGCTCCTTTCATTTACTTACGAGCATTGCTTCTCTATTTTGTTTTAGATATGTTTCTAACACAATCGCGCAGAGAATTTTTAAATTCTTCAAATAAACAAAACATGTGTTTTGTTTATCTACTTTTGTAGGATCTTTACACCTTTCAATGATGATAGTTTTGAGTAATACGCAAGAATGATGGTGAAATTAATATTGAATATAGCGTGCCTGCGATTTGAATAACATTTGTGTACTAAATAAAGTACAGACCATGCGTAGCAAGTAAAGTGCTGGCACAATGATGTCAAGTTTGTACTTGCTTACACTGTACAACACTAATGAGCATTGTTAACTGAACCATTGCAGTATAATAATGTAGCAAATAATTGTACAATACGTCAAAAGGAATTCAAATTCTGAAAGATAGTGCGCAAACAAATGAAAACATGTCAGTAATTGTAAATTGAGACACGCTTTCCCTCTGAAGGTGGTTTCTTTTGTAATATTTTGACATTTTTCGCTATGGCCCAGTTGGATCTTAAAAACTTGATCAGACCTAAGTGGTATTCGCCACCCAAAACTGTAGCTGCTCTAAAGCCGAGTGCATGCGTATGAGGAAATCCGACTGTTCACCCTAAGCGGATATCGCTACAGCTACAATTAGCGAAACACACTCGCGATACTATTTAACGCGACCATGCGCTACTGGTTGTATGCCCTGGCTGGAGGCTTTCATTTTATATTAGGCCGCCACAAGCAACTCCGGTTAAGCAGAGGATAACCGACAACGATATCTTGCGAGAAGCCAGTTATAAATAAATAAAAAAACTGCTTTTGCTTGTTTCGCTAAAATAAAAAATTCTTTTAAATATAAAATTCTCGGCGGGAGATGAAACTTAGCGATGTCTATCGCTACCACTCTATACTGCGTAAGTTGGAACAGGCTCTAAATCAGTTCAAATTACTGACAGAAATAGATCGATGACTGATTTATATTAGTTAGCACTAAATGCATTTAGTGATCTGTGGTGCAGATGGGGCAGGAAAAAATATTAGTAGTAATAGTATTTAGATCAAATAAATTACCACCAGGAATGTTTACGATACGTAACGAAAGTTTTTTTTTATCTAGCCGTTGGTGTCCCACTCCAAGGCACTCCTAGATACTGTTCTCCGACGCCGACTAGATCCAGACGCATGATATGCGTCCAAGCCATCTCGCCACCTCTTTTTGGGCCGGTCTCTACGGTCACCTTCCATTTTGAACAACCCACTTAACAAAATTAAGGGGACATTATTTATCTCTCTGCCTACCGTTCAGGGTACCGTTGCTCTATGCAACAAAGAGTAAAGAACATTTTGGATATCGGCATTTTCTGTGTATGTTCATAATATCGAAGGGTACATATACAAATTTGTGTTGACTCAAACTTAAGAAAGCTTTGAAGTTCACGAACACGTATCTATACAGGCAAACAAAGGGAACATCGAATAAGTCGGGGCACAAACTTGTTCGAATGTTACAACAAACTTTGTAGAATATTTTTTCTGTGTTATCGACGAATTGGTTCATTTGTTGTGTAAAATCAACAAAGGTATGAGATAAATATGCCTCACGTGCATAAAGAATGAGAAAATAAGATTGTGATGCTGAAGGCACACTAAACGCATCGCAGGTTGATGCCAGTTGAAGCTGTCTGCATAATTATAATATCTGTAGTTTCCTGTTCAAGCTAATCGATTGTTTAAAAAAAAATGGCCGGACAGACACACAAGTGATACGGAATTTATAGGATTTCGCTTTTCCAAACGGACATTCAAAGCCCTAAAATAAGAAAATCCTAGTTAACCTTGGCTTAACTTTCTATCTACACAGTAACGAAAAGTGGGTAGTTTATATTAGACAAATCAATCGAATAGTGATTGTATATCTCTTCACTAGCTGTTGCCCGCGACTTCGTACGCAAATATCCCGTTTTTTCCCGTTGGAATTCCCGTTCCCGTAGGTTTTCACGTTCCCGTAATAATTCCCGTTCCTGTAGGAATTCCCATTTCCCGTATAGCCGTACAACGACGCTTCGTATTTATGACGAAGGATTTATATAAAAAGAATTCTCGCACCGTCGCCGTCGCTCGCACGCTCGATGCTTTTCTTTGATTGGTTCGACTAAAGTTATGTTGAATTATTTTTCATTTTACATTATCTCCTTAACGGTGAGTCCAAATACATGCTGTAAAAGACAAAGTTTATCTTCATAAAATTATCTTGATGATGAAGTACCTAACTTTCGCTCGTAAGGATTAATATAATGCTGAAAAACCACCATTATTTTACAATTAATTATTTGACCTTAAATGCCTAATGTGGCTTATTTATAAGAGATAGATATATATGCTGTCACGGATTTTTTTTTAGATCTACTAAAAACCCATATTTTTGTAGAATGCAGTAGTGGCTTAAGTGTATATTAAGCCATTACCGCAGCGCACGTGGATAAACTCGTTCGATAGCGCTTTTTCTTCCAACTTACTTTACTAATATCAATATTTAAGGCTAACCAAGAGCTTTAGCATAATACTATATAGCCTATAGTCTTCCTCATGAATTTGGCTATCATATACAAAAAGAATTTTCCAAGTCGGACTGGTAGTTCCAGAGATTAGCGCGTTCAAACAAAAAAACAAACTCTTCAGTTTTATTATAATATAATTAGTATAGATGTACCCGAAAAATAAATAATGAATGGTTGTTACTAGAAATAGAATGTAAAGGATCTCAATAGATGTAAGTAGATTCCGAACAGCTTTATGGCATTTTTTCTGATTTTGGAATTATGAATGAAAAAATGTAGGTGCATCGGGTCTATTGCAAGTTTATTTGGACCCAACCATAGCGTTGATTTTCGAAAAAAAAGGAATCTAAAAGGTACCTACTCTTAATAAAACTGTGAATCATTCCAATTTAAAAGCCAGACTACTGGCTTAAAATACGACTGTTGAAAGCATTCGTCGAATAACGTCGAAAGAGTAGGGCGACTAAAACCGATTCCGACAGATTTAGACTGGTAACAAATTCATCGGTTGACCTTTACAGTAATCATTAATGTGTTAATCCATCTGGGACAAACTGATTTCTATTCGAGGACAAATTATCTCTAGGTTTATTGAATTCATTACTATCTACGATTTATCTATTTCGGGATAAACATTTCTCATTGCAGCATTTAAATGTTATTTGATGGCGAAACTCATAGCCCGATCATAAGTGATAAGAACTGACTTCTGTAGACACTGTAATCTAATCTTTATATTATTAATGTAAAAGTGATTTTAAACCGACTTCAAAAAAGGTGGAGGTTCTCAATTCGTCGGAATCTTTTTTTGTTTGTTTGTTACACTTTAACACCTAGGTAAATCGCTAATCGGTTTTGATGAATTTTGATACATCTCTGTATGTAGATGAGAACTTGCCACCAGTTATAGGCTACTTTTTTGCGAAAATCTATAGTAAGACAAGTCAAGCTCTGGACAGAAGCTGGTGGTACCTTTTTTTAATTATGAATTTGAAATAATCAAATGACTACTGCCGCTCTGGGTGGAGCGGGAAGGAGTGTCAGACTCTTACTGACTAAAACCCATCCGTGCTCCTCCTAGTGCCCTTTGCGTTCCACGGTCGTGATGATTCTTTCGAACAAAATCCGCAACCCTGGCAGGCTCTGGCCTAACGGGCCTCGTCTACTATGCCGACATCTCTTTGAGGCGCGCGTGGAACACAACGAGCCATCAACCGGGCCTGTCTTCGATTAAACGGCGGGCCACCCAACGCTCGCCGTCCGCAGGCCCGCGCCTACCGAGGCCAGGAATCTCCCTGCGACTCCCGACGCCTGGGGCGTCTCCTTATGTTGGAGCTTGAAGTTTGTCTCTCCCTCACGCGGCCCGCCTCCTCCTTCACTAGCATTACAGCTTCGCAAAAGGAGGTGACGGCTTCCCATGCCTCTTCGCCGGCCGGACGCGAGAGGTCGCCGCCGCCGATCGCGTCGACGAGGACACGGCGACGAAGCTTGCTTCTGCTGCTTGCTTGAACTGTACGCTACGCTATGCTATGCTTTAACTGAATTGTACAATTCAGTTAAAGCAAGCTAGAATGTCTCATAAGCAAGTAATTTATACAGGCATGTATGACTTTCAAATTCACACCTTCACAGCAGATACCGGTATGTCTATGCTAGTTCCCCAAATAAGCTCATTCTTGAATAGCAAAGAGTTTTTGTAGTACTAACTACAAAAAACTCATTATGGCCTATGTGACTGTGTGCCGTGATATCTACGTCCAAAAAAAAACCTTTATACAAGAATCGGATTGCATAGGTACGCGTAATTTATGATATTTTGGGAACGAACTGACCTCAATATTGGCAAGGCTTCTTACTCGACCCTGAATTGTGACCTAATTTAATTTCCAGGATCTCAACAAAATTTAACTTTTATTTGACGAATTTTCCTGATTCTTCGTTATATTTATTTTCTCCAAAGTTTAAGAGAAAAAAAATCCACAAAGTACGTTTAGTATATTTTAACTGTAGCTTTGCGAAACGTTAAGCTTACACAAATGTTTCATAAACAAGCTGAAAACTAAAATATGAAGCTACAAACAAAATAAATGTACAAACCTATTTACATATTTAACTTATAATTAACGCGAACGTGCGTCCGGATAGATGGTAGATGGATGGCTGTTTCACGCAAAAACTACTAAACGGATTTTGATGAAACTTTACAGCTTATATGTACATCAAAAGAACAAATAGGAAATAAATTAAAAGTCATTGTGCGTGGGGTAAGAAATGCTAACTCAAATCGGGCTGAGTCGCGGGCGGCAGCTAGGGTTTAGATAACTGGTAAGTTTCAACCACGCATTCTTTATAGATCTGACATAATATGTTACTCAATAATAATATGTATTATAAAATATTTATTTCTCTCTCCACAAAGGTTGGCTTAGAATTAACATTTTAGGACCAGCCAATAGATTTATTTTTTTAGACAATAACTCCTTTGTGAGAGACTGGAGTCCGTACTAGGAAAAACCTGTGTTACGAATCTCCAGGCTCCCAGTCTATAGGTCTACTCAATCTATCCAGCCTTTTCCCAACTATGTTGGGATCGGCTTCCAGTATCGTTGGAGTCAGCTGACCAGTACCAGGGGGAGGGGGTATCGAGAATTCAGTAACTGGGTAACTTGATACCCCTTGGCAAGACTGGTGTTTAATGGCTTCTGACTATCATTAACGACATTCAAAGATCTACAAATGACAGCCGGAACCATGAGCTTACCGTGCTTTCCGCGGCACGGAGGAGTCTCGGTATGATAAGATGGTCGCCCATCCACGTCATTCATCATTCGTTTCATAATTAAGGCCACTCTAATTTTAATAATTTGTTGTGGAATGGGTTACATCGACCATGCCATATTTTATAAAGGTTTGGCTGATGTTTTGGTCTAATTTCCCTCGTGACTTGTGACAATGGCCCTCCGAATGCTTTCCATAGCAGTTTGAATTAAGTAAAATAACATTTATATGCCTACTGTTGTTTATAAGCCACCATATGGTTTGATAATTAGGCAGTTTCTGTTATCAAAGGGCCTAGCACGAATGATTTTGACGTATAGGTAGTTACGTTAAGTAAAATTTAACCGTAACTCGTTTCGCACGTAATATTTGTTTGACTTGGATTCATATTTTGTATGATCAATTTTATAATTGATTTTGACATACAATATTTGTGTAAAACTAAACCAAAAAATTATGCGCTTGTTTATCTATACTAATATTATAAAGAGGTAAAATTTGTAAGTTTGTATGTAGGGGGTAATCTCTGGAACTAATGATCCAATTCTAAAAATTTTTTGACTGGTAGAAAGCTACATTATTCCTGAATGCTATAGGCTATAAATTATTTTTATAACATGTATATTGACCGAGCAGGAAATAAATACCTCAATAAAATAGAATTATTTGCATGCATGTAGGTGTAGGGTAGGTGTAGGGTAGGTAGGTAGATAGCCAGTTGACGGGAGCGAAGCCGTGGGAGACAGCTAGTACGTAATACCGTTACCGTATAATATTTTTATATTATGCGGTAACGTTACTAAACGTCAATCATTCGTGGCAGGCCCTCAGTAGCGAGGCGAAGGTGACTGTCAAAACATCAAAAATGTATGGGATTGACAAACGCTCTCGCAGTGTCCCATGAACAATCCCTTATATTTATTGGCAGTTCGATAATTGCGTTCGATAAATAAACCTAAACTATAACCAGAGAATATTCAGGATAAGAGTGTTTAGGTACGAACTGGTTGATCGTGCACCGTTGCTCAACCAATTATCGCAAACCTCAAACTCCGCAAAGTAAAATAGAAGCAAACCCTGGCCAAATCGAGATGAAAACTGGTACAATTAAGATTCGGTTAAAATATTAACCGTTTCAACTAAATAAAACCTTTTAAACGGAGCTGAAACAAAGATAAAGAGACATTCGACGATAAATTCTTGAAAAATCCGGGCGTTTCTCGGCAAGTTGGCACAGGTTATTCAGCATACGGAACTCGATGTAACCTTTCTAAAGTAATGTGAATAAAACAGGTGGTTACGGAAATTTACGGGTTTTGAAGGGATCAGACATGATAAGTGCACCGGGGGTAGTCTGCTCCCCCTTTCACCCCCTTTTTCTTTAGCTCCAGTTCCAGTCGAGTCCTGTCCATTAATTTTTCACAAAACGCTTTGATTTCCATTCGATTATATTAATCAAGTTTGGCCGTACAAAATTTGGTGTACCTACCTTTATAATTTTGTTATGATTATAAACCAGCATTTCGATTGTTATGTCTATCTATATAGAGAATTTTGGAAATAGGCAACGGAACTCTTCAATAAATTACAGTAAATGGACATGTCTGTTTAATGTGTACACCAGAGGGTCAATTCTACTAATTTTTAAAACAACGTTCGCATTCGCATGTCAGTCGCAAACTGTCAAAAAAGCCTTAATTTTCATACGTTTTTGACAGATTGAGATGCGAATGCGAACATTGTTTGATAATAAGTAGAATTGGCACTCATAATGACAGTTCATAACATATCATCACGCCGGTACACTGAATATAATAAGTACGTGAATGCGCACATATGAATCTCAATGTAATTGTGGAGAATCACTAATTAACAGTGAAAAAAATGCAACCGACTTCCAATGAAAGCACTTACAAAGCATAAAATAACTTTCCAAAACACCGACTTCCGAAATTAAACATTTAGCGTCACTATACTTAACATTCTATTTTCAAACTGTAAATTGACGTTCAAAAGTGCCAGGCTCTAATGGTCTAGTTGAAATAAATAAATTAAATTTGACTTTGACAGTTATTATTTACTAAAGTGTATATTGGAATTCGGTTGTATTTTTTTAGGATGCCGAGCGTCCGAATGAAAGATCGGTAATAGAATCTGAGAAAGAAGACGATTAGCAGTGACAGCGGGACAGACGGTGTGTCTGTCCCGCTGTCACTGCTAATTCGCTTCAAATCTACTGGACTGATTCAGTTAAAATTTGGTATACGTTCTATGGACTTCTATGACTCAAACACGGACACGTTATGTTAATTTAACTTTTATACTTTTCACACCGTGACGTGTGACTTGTGACTTATTTAATAAAATCACTTGTTGTCTCAATGTTTTTTCATGATTTTTAAAATAAATTGTACTGAAGATATTTAAAAAAATAGACGAAAATTGGTCAATCTCCCTGTATCTTCGAAACTATTGATCCTAAAATTTGAAAAATAACATATATTTACTTATAGTTATCTTTTCTTATCGATAATAGGGCTTAATTTAACAAAAAGTATAATTTTACGGTAACGTATAAAAATATTGTGTTTCGTTCGGAACTCTCGTGCGTGAGTCCAATTGCACTTAGCTGGTTTCTTAAGGAATGTACCTAGTCTAGTACAGTCCGTGTAGGTACTGTATAATGTACCTTTAAAGAGTGTCTTAATTAAAAAACTCCATCTTTATATTTATGTAGTTATTCTATCTATGTTTTTATCCTGTAAATACAAAGCCACTCCGTTCACATAAATAATCAATTCTCGTTGCCAGCTAATGAAAATGATTTGCCTACCCAAAGCGGATCGGTTGTTACGTGCTAACGATTGCGGTCCTTTGTTCAAAGTGGCGGGAGCCAATAATTTACCGTTTAATAATCTTATAAAGGGATTGAAAATCGTAGTGAAGTTCACAGAGCTCTCTCGAAACTACCTTGATTAAGATAAATACTTCTAAGCAATGTTGCAAGTGTTCCACATCTATAGCTAATTAAGCGTTTACTTTGAGGTGTTTCAAACGCGATGTTATTGATGGGAATGCCTTTGATAGCTTGAAACGCAATGTAAATGAAGTTATAGACTATGTATTGCGTCTTATATTGAAGGTGCAGGCTATGTATCTACCAAAATTCATGACGATCCGTTCAGCATCGTGAAAACGTAACAGGCAGACAGACAGTTACTTTTGCATTTATAATATGAGTAGGGATAGGCTCGCGTTTGAGGACAATCTCACCGATGGTAAGCGATAATGTGGTTCACGTAGGAGCACGCTTGTCTAGAAGTGACCTACAAACTCTTGGCTCTCTCTAATGTTAATAGATAGTTTCCTTGGATGACATGAATGTGCAGGGGCTGTTGAGGGTGTGTCATGCTCACTCGAATGTCTCGCTGATGGTGGCGCGTGTATCGGATCATTCAGTTCCCTCCAAAATGGTTGAGCTGAATGGTGCTAATGCACGCGTCATGTCAACGGGCGCCATCAGTGGAGACTGGTCACCTCTTAGCTGTCACTGGCTTATTTTAATATTCGATGCTCAGAATTGTTTTTTCTTTCTTTACATTGTTCTCACATTATAGAAGCAACAAGGATAATGTAACCAGGATTTTTGTAAAACATAAAATGGTTTAATAACTCAATTACACGGTTACGGACACTCGTCCGTGGGGTTTCTTACACGTCCTTCTTAATAGAGATCGACGCTTTGGGATGTGAAATAGCTTCATGTTTTTAACTGACTGACAACTCAAAAGTACCTGTAAATGGTTTATTTGAATTAAATGCTTTGACTTTGGGTGGACACAATGGGTGGTGCCCATCATGTACCATTATCGCTGGGCTATGATCTTGTTGTCTAGAGTTTACTTTAAGAATAGGTTAGAGGACGGACTAATGGAGATGCTTCAGCGCTGCGGCCGCTGTTGGAGTCTTCATGGTCAACACTTTCTATACAACCAAACATGTCAGTGAGTGACACCGTACTCATTGAAACTGACGGCCTGTGACAATTCTAACTATACTTGTGACAGCTGCAGTGTTACGGGGAATTTGTATAATATGATTTGACATGTTCATTCACATCAATTGTATGAACTTTAAAAGAGACTGACTTCTTACAATTTTTATGCAATGAACCTATGGATTGTGGTATATCATTTGAAAGGTAACTTTGTAGGTTTTCAAATGATATCAGAAAGATTTTAAATTAATTTAATTTTCTACCTAAAGTTAGGGAATTACTGCAATAGGTCGAAGTTGTGAACGCCTAAATGAATAGGAAGTAATATGAAAAGATTAAAAATAACACTTGGCGAATCGCTGCGCAGTAACAAATTCATGGAACACTCGCTATCACATGTGGTACTGCGCAGCGAAAAGCGAACTTCATAGCGTCATTATGATTGAATGTTAAATCATCCTGTAAAAGTGTTTAATAAAACAACCTTAATATCATCTGGTAATGACATCTCTAGTCACCTTGGTTTCTTACTCTGTGGGTTAGAGATTTACATATAGGTGCCTAGACTTACCAGCAAACTCGGTGCCGAACAGCTTCCAGGTGCCCCTCTTGGTGACGATAATGACCTGCGGGCACACGTTGCGGTGCATCATGCGCGAGTGGTAGTGCATGTGGTGCAGGGCCTCGATGAGCTGCGGACAAACAACATGGTTAGTTGAAAGAAATATATTTTTTTTCGTACAAATACACGACGGACGGGCCGGGGAGCTACGGAACCCTAAATTGTGCGTGGCCCGAGTCCCGACACGCACTTGATCTGTTTTTATTTCCATTCCAAGTTCCCAGAATGCCTTTCAAACGATCCTCAGAATAATACAGCTCTAATTTAATAGGCAAATGATTTAAATATCAGACTTGGGAATAAATCTAAAAACCTTACAAGCTTATTGGTTCGATGAATTCGCCCGATATCAATATCTACCTTGATAAATATTTGATAGGATATGTTTTAGGGTTTCGACGGTTTACTTTGGACATTTAATGTTGCCGTGGAAACTGTGCTTTACCACTTTTGAAGTGAATATTTTGAAGTGTTATTTGTGGTGTTTTTTGGCTCGAAAAGGCTTAGGTTTCCTGTGAAGTGAGTCAGAGACAGCCTATATTGCTTTAAAAAAAATAATACGGCTCGATAGCTTTTGAAACAACCAATTTCTTAGAAACATGCTTAAGATTAGCATTTAGGTACATACTAATATGTCATCCTTAACCACTAACTTAATTGGCAATACAGCATTTTCCAGTAACTTCTGATCTGACCTTGTGACCCCCTCAACCCAGTAACTTTTGACTCTCCGTAACGAATGTCAAAGATTTACCAATGACAGCCGAGACCATACTTTAACGTGCTCTCCGAGACACGGAAGCATCTCTAGAAGATCGTTGCTAACGCAAATGTTACTTGACCTAAAGATCAAACGAGCGGCTGGTTGATATTTAGCCTCGAGCTAGTCTTGTTTTTATTTTAACAAGCCTTTTTGAGTTTTCTTCCCTTGTCATCGCCTTAAGTTAAACTCAATTAAAGAAGTTATTCATGTAAGAATAAAAAAAACCGGCCAAGTGCGAGTAGAACTCGCGCACGAAGGTGTCCGTACCATTTTCTACAAAAAAAAAACTGCAAAAAATTGTTTGTTGTATGGGAAAAATAAAATAATTTAAATATTTGTTTTATTTTATTTTAACTATTTATTTTTAAAGTGAATATATAACTAAGTATTCTGTGAATATTTCAATCGTCTACCTGTTGCCGCAATATCGAGCAAAAAATCAAAAAATCACGTTTGTTGTATGGAAGCCCCCTTTAATATTTATTTTATTCTGTTTTTTTAAGTATTTGTTGTTATAGGGGCAAAAGAATAATGAAAATTTCAACTGTCTACCTAACACGGTTCATGAGATACAGCCTGGTGACAGACGGACGGACAGCGGATTCTTAGTAATAGGGTCCCATTTTACCCTTTGGGTACGGAACCCTAAAAAGTATGTTAACGATTGCAGAGCTTTTCATCTTCAGCTTTAAAACTACACTCAAATTATTTAAGTACCTGACAGACGACTGTAAAAACTTGTTTACTCAGCGTAGTCAAGTTATGACGAAGTTTGCTGAAGCCAATTAAGTATAAGCCGAACTTTATAATTAAGCAATCTGAAAAACAGGAATGAAATTTTTCCGGCAACTCATTAAAGTTATGTATACAGCTAAGTTTATTTATATACGTTTTGATATTAAAATACCTTTCAAAATACAACAGAATATTAAAGAAAAACCGACCAAGTGCGAGTCGGATTTGCATACCAAGGGTTATCAAAAAATCAAATCTTACAGACATTGGCATTATAATACAGAAAGAACAGGCCGCCAGGCCGGGGGGCGGGGGTCAGGGTGGACCGCACATTTTTCTGAAGCCACTAATTGGCCCGTCCACACCTAACCAAACTCGAAACGCGTTGGGAAATCTTCGGAAGCACAAGACAAAAGCCGTTTCCCTTGTATGCTGAACGCGTATAAACAAACGTCCAGACGGCCCATATTTATTATTTCAATACATGCACATAGACTATATTATGCAGTAAGTCGTAATACACGATATTATTACATATATGTAGGTAGGTAATAGTATCGTGGAATATCAAATGTGATAACACCGACAAAACTGCTACATATGCTTGTGAAATTTAAGTACCTATGGTGAAGAAGAAGATTTTATGCCGCCAAAGACTTCCCGAGAACCGTAAAGGTCAGAAACAACCTTTCCATTTTTTAATAAACTAAGTTCTTATTGGTCCGTTTTATCGTAAAAACGGTTTACCGTGGATTTAATTATCTGTTCTCTGCTTGGGCCTTGAATCGCAATTTGATTCAACTATCCATTGATTAGTTTTGTTCAAGGACTTACAAAGTAGAAAATAAGCGAGTTTCTGAGTTGCGAACTTCCTTCGTATTATTTCTAACGGGATACATAACGATTAGAAGATATATAACGATTTGGTATCTGGAGTGGGTGATGGAGGCGGATTGTATAAGTTGCTATAATGCAGAGGCTATTTTCGAACAGTGCTTAAACTAAGTTGATGACATTTATACGTCTACTTAATTATTTAAGACTGTCAGATCATTTCTTCGTCTCGTCTTGCTTTATTAACTCGGCGCTTTTCTAGAGGCCGCCACTGTTTTCAGGTTTTCAGAAGTTCGGAGGATTTGCTAATTAAGTATCTCGAATTCTTAATTCAAATATAGAGTAATATAATTCGTGTTAGGCCAGAGGGCCTAACACGAATTATGCATGAATGTTTTTGACGTATTTAGTAGGAAACGAAAAATTTTACTTTAATTATAATGTCCGTTTGGTTTGCTCGCAGAACAGATGGTCGATGGGGCCGAAAAGTTTTGGAGTGGCGATCGCGTACCGGAAGACGCAGCGTTGGAAGGCCTCCCACAAGGTGGACCGAAGACCTGGTGAGGGTCGCGGGTAACCGATGGATGCCAGACGCACAGGACCGGTTGTTGTGGCGACACTTGGGGGAGGCCTATGTCCAGCAGTGGACGTCTTTCGGCTGATATGATGATGATGATGATGATGATGTTCGTTTGGTAGAAATATTTATTTGAATAGGGCATTTTGCCAGATACTAAAAGTATTTCTATGAAGTCCGTCCGTTAAAACAAATATTGGACACCATTTTTTTGCCATTTCAAATCAATTCAGATTGATAAAGATAAAGTAAAAAATGAAAAAATACGTGTCTAATATGTCTTGGAAATCTATCTGACACACTAATTAGATTTCTTCTTTAATACACCCTATTGGATACTATATCCATATTTTTCTATGATATAAATTGTGTATGTCGCATAAAATTAAACCATAAATAACACTATGAGGTTGTAGTTTTTTATTCAAAATTCACTAAAGTACGTTAACGATACTGTAGCATTACTATACGTCAAAATATTCGTGAATAATGAACTAATAATTGAACCTTAAGAACAACCAAAATTGCGTTTGCGTTGCACATAGTAAACAAAGCATTTTTTTGATCAATAAGCTTTTTATATTTTTATTCCATTACGTTAAATATGATACTGTAGATACTGTACACACAAAAGTCAGTTCAGATTTATGTTAACAGTTTTGATATTTAGAAACAGTATGATTACCTAGAATAACCAATATTTTGTGAGAGGTAAAATATTATATTCAGTATCAAAATCACACAACTGAATTCAACTGAATTGGGATGTCGCTTTCACGATCATGGCTCGTTAGATGCCAGATCTTTTGTATACCAATAACATGTTGAATAGAAATACTGGGAACAGGAAATTGGACAGCCATTTATTTCATGTAAGCTCTGTGGAAGCTTAATATCACGGTAAAATAAATAATATATAAATGCTATTCAATATCTAATATAAGGTTACCAGGTAGTGATGTATTGATTGGATTACCTACAGCTTCTGTTTTAACAGCTCCATTTTCTTTAAAACGATTCAAAGAGTTTTTCACTCATTCAGTTTGTGCTTTTGGTTCAGTTGTAGAGCTTTGAGCTCACATTAATTAGTAGGTATCCCTTTAAAAAGCTCGGAAACAAGCACCAGCTAAAATGTTGCAGATTTTGATGTTGCAAAAACACAGAAGTAAAAGTTATCATGTTATCTGTGTGTGTCATTACTTTTAGCAACTAAAATTCATTAATTATTTTCCATGTTACTTGTGGTCGGCGTAACACGTTTTCTTCTGATGTCAACCGTCACGCTATCCTACACCCTTTCTTTTCATTCGCACTACCGCTGCTCAAAATAGTGAAGGAAAATATTGTAAGGATGCGGCATGTCTTAGAACCAAGAGACTGTGACTTCGGCCAACCCGCTATATGCCCCCGTGGAGTATTTGGGCCCACATTCTCTCAGCTACATTTTCACCTGCAAGCAGCTTGCGTGCAAGTTGCATTATATTGCGGGCTTTAGCGGAACGTAGCTATGTATTTTGTGTAGGTTGAGTATAGTCTGCAGTGGCAGTGGGAACGTAACTATGTATGTGTAGGTTGATTATAGTCTGCAGTGGCAGTGGGAACGTAACTATGTATGTGTAGGTTGATTATAGTCTGCAGTGGCAGTGGGAACGTAACTATGTATGTGTAGGTTGAGTATAGTTGTATAGAATATGTTTTTAGAGCTGTGATCGTGTGGTATGAGGCGTCTAAATATAATACCTCAATGACGACGATAACTCTGTGATACGCGATACTTCGTAGTTTGTCCCAATAGGCTTGCGTTCCAGCAGTTGGCTCATATGTAGGTTGAGTATGCTATCCGGTCAACGCATACCGCTACGAGCACGATGTCTCTGTTATTCACGATACTGTTTTACCATTTTATCACATAGTTTTGTCTGTTACCGCTACTCGTTGTATGCAATTCGTTTTACATATGAGAGGGCCAATTCTACTAATTTTAACATGCGTATTCGAGTTGCGAACGTAAAAATGTGTGAAAATGAGGCTTTTTTGTCAAAAAGCCTAATTTTTCATACATTTTTGACATATTGCGAATGAGACGAGAAGGCAAACGTTGCATGGATTGGCACTCTGATAAAACGCTCGGTAAATTCTAAATTCCATGAAACCTACATACATATGTTCCGGACAAAAATATAGATTTTTGTTGGGTAAGTATGCTTGTTATGCAGCGGAACAGGCATTTATTTTAATTCCTCTAAAACTTAAAATATTGAATGTTACAATAGACTCGTTCATAATCGATTTCTGAAACTCTTATTGAAAACTATTATTGTTATCAGATTTGTTCTGAAAACTGAATAAAAACGAATAACTGGATTGAAAACCGTCAGACACCGTAAAGACTAAAATAGTCGTGGAAAAGATGAGAGAATGTTTTATTTTTTCAAGAAACTAGGTTAGGTAGGTTAAGACGTTCAACAGTTTCTTACGTTGAGACGTCTCGTGATAAAATACCTACCTAATCTATTTTTCTTAGCGAGTCAATGACAATGATTATTAGGTGTCTCATCGATTGAGAACAATACCTACCACATCCGCGTACGGTCGCGGGCTAAAAATGATTACCAGTTTTCAAATTGGATTCTTTATCACACTGTGTGCAGTAAAACCCAAAATACTAATAAAGATTTTGGATTCGGCGTCATGGTGAAGAAGGGCAAATAACTGATCAAAGAAGAAATTCGAGACGACGGCCCATACTAACCGCCGCGCAATAAGTGATATGGTTCGACAATACGAAGAGCACGGCTTCACACCAACTAGTCATTTTGCTGCTTTTTAATATGTGGGTCCAGAACGATTCGTCGAGCTTTGCACCGTGCTGGTCTACACTACAGACATCATGCTATTAAAGTGGAACTCAAACCTCACCACAAAACAGCTCGGCTTAATTTTGAGCGAAAAAATGTTGAGTTTGATTGGTCGACTGTATATTTACTGATGAAAAATCTTTTAAATCGAGCCAAATCGGAAGATTCGGCTCGAATCGGAATCACACTCGGTATAATGAAGCTCATGTCGTGCCACACAAAGAATCTGGACGCATAGCTGTCAACTTATGGGGGTAGATGAGCCATGACGACGTCGGAGAACTGACGTCGTTAGAAGTACTGGGCTACTGCTAATAATTATGTGTCGCTTTTGGAAGAGGTAATGCTGCCCACTATGCACGTTGTGTATCCTGCAGCAGAATTCCCACTAGTTGAATCCGTCCAGGACACTGCTATTCATACGGCCCGGGCTACTATGGCGTGGTTTAACCTGCACCGTGACATTCGTCTCATTCAGTGACCTGCTCGGTCAGCTGATATGAATCATTGTCAACGCTATCAAATCATGTTCAACGCTTGCCCTGTCAGAATAATAAAAATCCTCAAGCTCTTAGATCACATTGTGTTCGAGTGTGGGATGATATCATGGGGACTGACGTATGCGCGCGCCTTGTCGCATCTATGCGAGATAGACTTTTTTCCATTATTTTTAAAGTAACCTATTAATTGTTTCTCTTTTACGTTCTACCTCGCTCCTCATTCGGTTCGTGAGCATGACTAACACGTTTTGCGAATAATTGCTCTCTTCAGTGAATTTTCCAAGTTTTTCTTTCTGAAGCCATGTGGATGGAAATCTAGAGATTTATCTACGGCGCCTTTAGGGGTCTGAGTGACGTACGTCAAAGTTGGCCTAGGATGGATGTGGTCTCGGGAGGAGGCATGGCTCTTTGTCATTCATGGCGACGTATAGGCAGAGAGCCTATACTTCCTGCATCGCATAGGCAGGGAGCCAGACGCTTGATGTCATCACTGCGTCCATTGTCGGGAGGAAACAGCGTGGTATAATATGCTTGCAGAGTGCAAGCTTGGGAGGGGCCGCGCCATGCCCTTGCGAAGTGGGAAGTGACCTCGCGCTGCCGTTTGTGATTCGTTCTATGATATGGCAGTGCAGCGTCGCGAGACGTAGTGATCTCCTTCTTCGCAGCAGGTGCACTGGGCGTCGGCGGAGGGCAGATAATGCCCTCTTCCAGTCCCCATAAATGGGCCCACTGACGGCGGTTGAAGATTCCTTAAGTACTCCCGTAGCTACGATGCTAGTGTGCAAGGGGAAAACAAGGTGGTTTTAGTTAGTCGGAGTCTGATAGACCCCTCTTGAAGAGACATTCATGAAAGATTTCCACCCAGTTAACAAAACCAAAACCCAAAAGTAAATAAAACAAGATCATTTAAATATAGAAAGACCTATCATTACAAACGCTGTGACGTGTCACAAAAAAATTGAATAATCATTAAAGTCCAAATTTCATTTGAACTAGCGACTCGTCAATGTCCTCCAACGTTAAATTAAATCCTAATGGCACGCTTACTTATAACAAAAAAAAAACAAAATCTTTTACTGTTTCATTGTGGCAGATTGTTTCCTTTGTTGTTCCCATTTCCATGTAAAATAACAAAAGGTAATATAAAATGCGTTACGCTTTTTCTTAACAACGAGGAAAGTGTGTACCGAAATAATCCAAGCCCCGAAATGGAATGTGGGTAGGTTACAGGTGAATACGCGACGTATTTAGGTACCTTAGTTTGAAAGATTATAAATTAGCAGTTCTATATGACCGTTTGTGGGCAGTGGCTCTTAGAGTCTACGTATGCTGATACGTATCTAGTCTTATAAGCGACTACAAGGTACCAAATGCAAGTATAATTTATTTGCATAACATATCATTAGGTACGCTTGTATTCCCTGAGAGGGTAGAACACCCACATGTAATGTGTCACCACCATGTAATGAGAGGGAGGGAGCGAGTTTATTACCTTCAAGTTCCCGGCTCCTACTGAAAAACGTGACATGGAAAATACCATTGTAACATTCGAACCGGGAGTCGAACTTAGAACTTCACGCTTAGGTCAGCGCTAACAAAAGCTAGATCAATCATTAGATAAGCCAGTCTTTACTTTGAACCTTGCAAAAAAACCTAACTCTGATTTTTTTCTTGATTTGATCTTAGCTCTTCGAATACCTAATATAAAAAATAAAAACTTAACCGGATCATTCAGAAAAAAAAACAAAAACGTAAACGCGTTTCAATAAAACTAGGAAAAGCAAGTTATTTCTAATTTTTATACAATATTTTATATAATCAGTAAAATTTATTTACTTTGCCGGAATTAACCATTTTCGCCCTTACAAGAAAGTCGTTTAAAACTAAATACGGAGTTTCTAAAAATTGATCTGTTTATTTTTTTTATTATTAAGTCCAATAAATTGTCCTATAAATTAATATTAAACCCAATTCAGTTATATTTTTTCCTGAATTGCTATCGCAAAAAACTGATATTAATAACTTGCGCTAACAATAATTTTTAATTTTGTTGGTTAGCGAATTAAGATATTAAATTAAGTAATTTTATGAAAACAAAGTAAGTAGTCAATTTCTAGCTTGAAGCATAAAAAAAATATATTCTTTAATAAATTAGGATAGTTACAAGGATTAAAAATGACTACCAAACTGACCTATTGTAAAACTCTTCTACAAATACTCCAAACAAACGTAGTTAATATTTTTTCCCATCGAGTTATTATTGAAGTTAAATGTTTTACTAAAAACGAAAAAACATCCGGTGATTAACTTTTCGCGGGATATATTTTAATTAATATACTTCTACACGTTGACGCCAAATTCGGAGTTAAGTATTAATGCTAAGTTGCCTTATTTTCGGCTTAATTTGACTGGACTAAGAGGCAAATATGTACGTAGTTGAGAAGATTAAATTAATTGTTTGTTTGAGGAAACAACTGATCTGATTTCGCGAATTTCTAAGCTACACTATAGCTGTGCGCCATATGCTTTTAATGTCGAAAAAATCCACGTTTCCCAAAGAAAAACAACACAAGTGTAGGCCATGTGAGCAGAACCGCGGGATAAAGCTTGTTTTCAATATATTCAAACGTCTCGTGTCAGCAACTCCTTTCCCACGTGAGCATTCAAGCGCAGCGTATAAGCTCTAGTAGTGAATTGAACCACTCAGAGGCGCTTAATTGAAATATCCATATTTTCTGCCATCGGAAATTAATTAATGTATTCAGCACAGGTGCAAGTGCAAATGCATGTTGTTTGGAATTAATTTGATTCGAATGCTACCTTCTAACTCAAATTCCGAGAAATGCCGGTAGAAACGAGGAATATAAATTCATATCGCGGTTGGAATCTGAGTGGTTGTGTGTAGAGTGACTTGTCACGTTTGCTCGGTTTCACCCGCTTTCGTAGAAAACGTTCAGTTTGTATGTTTATAAAAAGCAGCCATCCATCCATATTTCTATAACCAATATTATAAATGGGAAAGTAAAAGTCCTCTTCACGTTTTAACGGGTAAACGAATTCGGATGAATTTTGGCCAGGATTGTTTTCGTTAGTATGATGCCATTGGGATAACTTTTGACTTTCACGCGGGCTATTGACTGGCAAGACCTAGTTATATTATTTTGAGTGAGTCGTTACGGTCAGTGAGAAGCCGGAGAAATTGAAAATCAGTCTTACCAAGGGTATAGTGGTACCCAGTAACTGGGATATAGGTCTGGTAGGTAGTTGCTCCATGTCAAAAACTGATAGTCTGCTGCATGCAATTACAGTGGAAGCCGACACCAAACCCCTTTGGGCAAGCACGGACAGAAAATAATTACTTTGAGAACAATTACAGAGGATAATATCCGCTTTTTTGCAGAAAAAGCAAAGAAGTTTAAATATGTTTGACTACGAGTCCTTATTCCCAGTGCTCGTATTAATATTCGTAGTATTTTATGATGCACTCGTTAAACACGTTTAACTCATATAGAGAACTTGTGACCACACATTAAAGTTATAATATTCATACGAAGTTTTCCTTTACCGATGCAACTTTATGTCTACCTATGTCATATAAATTAATATGGCAACGCAATGAATAAATATGAAGTTAAAGGGTTCGCAGCAAAGTTCGAGCATCGACCGAGATTACCGGAATAGACTTCTGGATAACTTTCTGTGTACGTAGTTGGAACCTAGATACAAGTATTCCAAAGGCCAGCCAGATTCACGTAGAGCCAGAAGAGAAGGTAATGCTTTGCAAGCGTACCAACTCGTATGTATTCATGTATGTGTCTTTCTTTGGCACGGCTCGTAGCCTAAACGCCTGGATAGATTTTATCATTAGAATCGACATTGGGTTTTATTCATTTTGAAAAATAAGGAACCAGGATTGCGGCCGACGTTTAAGTGAAGTTGTATTTTTTACAGATAGTCATGTGGGGTATCAAAGTAAGACTGTAGAAGATGAATCCAAATGTGAAAATGTAACTCGCTAAAATGTAGGAAATACGTGCGTCAAAAAAACCAATTTATTTGGAATTTTTAGGCGCTTTTTTGCGGTCGGTAACATAAATAAAGGTCAATTTTCTATGTCTATCTTATATGATGCAACGTGAGGGATAGGCAAACCTCCTGCCTCAGTCGTCGCAACAGAAGGAGACGCGCCGGGCATCGGGAGTCGTAGAGCGATTCCCAGCCACCGTTGTTGGCGCAAGCCTGCGGACGTCGAGCGATGAGTGGCTCGTTGTCCGATAAGAATCAGGCCCAGGTCGACGACTCGTTGTGTTCCACGCGCGCCTGAAAGAGATGTCAGCATAATAGACGGGACCCGCTAGGGCCAGTGCCTGCCAGGTTTGCGGAATTTGTTCGAAAGAGTCATCGCGGCCCTGGAACGCAAACGGTTTTTAAAGGCACACGGATGGGTTTTAGTGAGTCAGAGTCTGACACTCCCTTTCACTCCACTCCGCCCAGAGCGGAAGCAGTCATTTGATGAGTTCCCATCGTTGGAAAAAATCCTTGTATGACACAACTTTTTGAAATTATCTACGGTTTGGAAAATATGAACTTTCATGTAATAATTAAAATGCGTTGTGCGTTCATAAAAGTAGCATGAGCATGATGTGTGTAAAACCACAAACATTTCACGGCGGAATGAAACAACAATGTTCAGTTTAAAATAGGCTTGTTGACAGCTCAAAACATTTGTTGAGACAACTGACAAGCCTTTTGTATTTGACTATGCTGGCTGAATGCTGTGAAATCCATTTTTCGGATATATTTTGTGCCATACTCGTACAACTTTTAACGGGCGGTTTAGTGCTATTCCTGAAATAAACTAAACTAACATTCTATTAAACATGGCATGAGCATCGTGCACTCTAAAGTTGACAAAACTATTTTTTTTTTACTTTTTAGAATATAAAATTGTTGATTCATATCCATTTTCACAAATTGGTCTGAACTCTCAGAATATGCATCGAAACACTATTTGAGGTCAAAGACTGTTTTTCTCAAACATGCTTGTAAATTAGAGCATTATTTTGACAACCTTCTTCAAGATAAATCGAAATTGCTGTACTGTCCAAATACATGCGAGCAGTGGCTGGCAAAGTTGTATGAAAATCCAAATTTATCGTAGTTTAGCAGCCAAATAAATTACATAGTAAACTCATATCTGTCGTGTAATTTAAAAATGGAACGATCATGACCACTCCGAAACATGGCAACCAAGGAGGTAACCTAACAAAGGTTTTATTTAAATTTTGAACTGGTTTGCAAATAGAAAGCTGTTTACTAAAAAAAAACAAATGATCACTTTAACGTGGAAAAAAATAGTGTCGTTCGTTGTTCGTCATTGATTTTGAAAAGTACTTTTTCAAATAATTTCTGCCTAGGTTTTACTTAGTTTTAATTTCCGCGCATTATTTGAGAAAAGTACTAAACGAGCCTTGGCCACAATTAGGCATTGATGGACGTATGCGTGCCTCGGCTTCGCCTCGGCCCATATTTACACGTTCGTCCGTCAATACCTCTTTTGCTGGCCGCTGCAGTTATGTACTATTGAAGATACTGAACTGAAATGGTTTTTTGAGGAACTATATCCCGTACGAATTAACATGGCACCTGGCTCGATACATTTCGAATGACGTTTTAATTTAAATTGAAAAATTATGTTTCGATGAAAACAATATGAACGCGTTAGCATCACTGTTACAGTTGCGTTTATATTATTTTCATCGAAATCGAATGGTTCAATTTAAGTTAAAATGCCAAAACGTAATTCGAGCCAGGTGCCAAGTTAACGCGTACGGGTAGTACACAGATTCGGAGTGGGCCTGTCCAGTGTGTATGCCGATTTAAACAGATCAATCTATTTTATAATTTATACTGAATCGAGAAGCTCAACTCAGAACATAAGGAGTATGCACTTAGGTACTTATATGAAGTTTAAAACATAAAATACTCAACAATTCGAACGAACAATACCAAAACAAGAACATTTTAGTTGGCCGCATAAAGTAGATACTGAAAGTGCCAGAGAAGCCTTAAAACCGGATAAAAAAATATCCTCATACCTATAACACATTTGTTTTTGTCGCAACAAAAGCAAATTAAAAAGCCTATCGCGTCGCTATGCGTGACACGGACTAAATACTATACGACCCAATTAGGATGTATTCGAGTCTTCACTAGCGCGCGCTCATAACATATCTGTTTACTAGAATATCATTGCACATACCTATATATTTGAACGCCACCAGAATCTGAGAGTGTTATTTTACTGATATGAACAAAAAGCTCAACAACATATCAATTGCTTGATTCCCGATAAATTATAAGCCCACGTAGATTTTGGACAGGAAAGGCTCATGAGATTTCATTGAGTATTATTCTATAGACATGACATTAACGAATATGAAACCAATATTTCTGATAGGATTCGCCGGTAATAATGCGCTTTAATTAAAAGCGGGTAATGTAGATATTCTTAGGTACATGCTATTTTATAGGAGGTACTATCGGCATAATTGATTGCTGACCCATCATAATGCGTATTTTACTACAGACATTCTCATACAATTAGGTCGGCTTTTACCTAATTATGGTATACTTCCTTAGCAACGAAAAATTTAAGGCATCAAACTATTATCATCAACTATTATCATTATCATCAAAAGATTTATAAAAAATAAAAAAGCTACCTACTGGGAATGGTCAATAATGCACGACCTTATTCTCATAGTTTCCAGCGGCGGATCCAGGATTGTCGTTGGGGGCTTGACAAAGAAGCAAAACTACAGAAGCACAAAAAACCGCGTAACGCATAACATAAGCCTCCTTGAATTACTTTTAGTAAAATCATCAAAGGCTTCGTTAATATGTAGACCACCAACGATATCTTTAGCACTTAGCTGTCCCCCCCTCTGGGTCAGCCAATGATAGAATCTATAATTTAAACGCTTTGCGCGGTATATTTTTGGAATCGGCTGAATGGGTCATGAATTAATTAGTTCGACTGTACCTTCTGTGACATATTTTAATTATGCCTTTTCCTACCAACTGAGGAGGACGACTGTAATCTATAATGTGAACAAATTAATCATTTAAAAATGTATAATTCATTTCAGTTTGAAAAAAATACAGAGAAAGTTGTAGAACTACCGCCTTAGAGATTGCAGATGATCAGCAGCCTATTTTACTTAATGCCAAGGTATTAAACTTCTCGCCAAGATTACCATAGCCATCAAATAAGTCAAATAGAATTCATCTGATATGGAGAATTGAACTGTACTGCAAATTCATGCAAACTTCTAATTAGCGTGTTACCAAAGGAATACTTCATGTATTGGTTAACCAGCTTTCTGATTCAGAAAATCTCGATTATTAACTAAATCGTTGTGTTTGGTACAGTCAACAACAAAAAAATATGAACACTTTGGTCTTCTAAATTTATACTCGTATTTCGAGTAAAATTTTAAAGATCTAATCGAAACACAAGTTTTTTTTAAACGGTTATGCTTCGATATGAAATGCCAAGTAGGGAAAAATAATGATACCAAATTTAAAGAGTACTGTAATCTTATTACAAGTCCTTCTTTTAATGTTTTTTTAATTTTGAGGTATTATAAAATCATGTACTTGTTCTGATGTTGACGACGCTTGCTGGTGTTAACCGACTAAATTTAAAATAGCTTTCAATTCACTACAGCTTCAGTGACCAAGTGACTATTTATTCTTGTATCATTAGATGTTTGCTGTTGCAGCGACATGACGCGACGACATGTCGTCGCGACATAACGCGACAAGATGTCGTCTGCTGCCGCAACACGTCGCAAGCTTCCTTTCTAAGGCTATAATGTAATATTGTTATGGTAGACATATTTTATGAGTTCTAAGATTGATTTAACATGATTGAAATAATACAGTTATTTCTTGATGAAAAACAATAAAATCCGCTTAGTTACCAGCGCAAAACTAAAACAGCGACTCGAAGAAGCCATTACGTCGGCGTCGTTGATATTGCAATACCAGGAAACTACAATATGCTTTAAGGTCTAATTTTCAATACTGCAATAACGCGAAACACAATAATTGGATGGGGGCTTTTACAATTTCATTATAATGGTATCGTATCCTTAACGTTCATGTAAATTTTCAGCTTCTTGGGAATTCATGCGAGGGGTAAGTACCCCTATTTATCTGGCTAACTTGACCGGAGTTGTGGAGGGTACGTTGCTAATACAATAATGACCTATAGTTTTCAAACTCAGGCAAATTCGTATTAAACTTTGTGAAAATTTGTGGTTGTTTTCAAATTACAGGTTTACTTACTGGATCACAGATTCTGAAAACTTAGATACGTAAAAATACATCTGTAACATTAGCAACGTACCCTCCACAGCTAATAGTCTAACCTAACTTTGAATAAAATCCCATTGAAAATTAGACCTTATAACAGAGTGACGTCTCGCGGTATTGCAATATCACCGACGATGACCAATATCAACTTATTGTTTAGAACCCTATTTTATGCTTCATTTCATAAACTCGGTAAATAAAGTTTAAAAATGGTTTCACCTACTTTTAATCCTTGGATGGAACTTCGTAGGAAAACTAGATTTTTATTAAAAATATATCCTTCAAGAACTTTTATCGTCGTTAACGGATAGCCATTTCAGGTTGCCTAGTTGTATATTTTTTAGTTTAAGGTTCTTTTATGTATATTTATCATGTTGTAGAATATATAAATACACAGGTCTGATATGATAAATTATATAAAAAATGAATAAGTCTTAATGCGACTTGAAATTGCAGAGTAATACTGTGTTAATTTAATAAATAACAGCCTTGTTTCCATTGTTTGGTAGCGCGGTTGCTAAGCATGAAATCCTAGCTTTAATTTCCGGTTTGGGAAAGTATTTAGGTTTATTTGTTCATCTGGATTTATGCCCTGTGGCAACAGACGCCCCCCCCCCCCCCTTTAGACTGGACTTGCCCATGTTCGGAAACATAAATGTTAAAATCTGGTTGTGCTAAAGATAACTTCTGCCTTCATCAGACGAAGTGTTATGTTTTGAATTAATTAAAAACGTGGTTTATTGATTATTTTCCTAAATGGGTAAATTATGTCACTAAACTACACTCTGATGAGCAAGAATGCATAATAACATATTTATAAACCAGTTCATGTAAACCGATTATATGTTGTGCGTCCATGGCGCTGTGACGAAAATGTTATGGCGCGAAGCCGCGCGCCCGCCACCTTAAGTATATTTCATTCCTTCGTCAAGTCTTAGATTGTCACGAATTTTCTTAAAACCGTGGCATGAAATTCTCCTTCTTGTACGTTTCTTCCTTCATTATGATAAGCCTTTTTTATGCATGGGAAAGCGTTCAGGTGGTCACCGCCTCAGGGAACGCGCCCCTACCCCTAAAGGGACATGAACCGCACTTATGATAGCCCTCCACTTACTGTTAAAGTAACAACCACGACAATAATGTATCTATTATTAAAGGTAAAAGAACCATGCATACTAGTTAGAGTGAGTCATTGCAACTCGTTTAGCCTTAGTGGAACAATTTGATGCATCGTTAATGCGAAATCGATCGCCAACGACTAAAATAAGTACTACATTACAAATTCTGAATTAATAGACCGAGGTTAGCTAGCCAACTGGTCGCCATGAACGAATTCTAAATAATAGATTAGTGTAACCTTTTCATTTATTCTAAGTTTTGTAGTTTGGCCTCATTATGTCTTTTAGGTAAGAGCATTTATATATTTCACTAAACTGTACGAAATATAGCTTTTATTAGTTCAAAACAACATGAGTTAAATGTCATAAATAACTAGTTCATAATGTAGGCACACGGTACAGATATCATTTAATGAAAAACCTGTATTAGTAGTCGGCTAAAAAACAAAAGCTAAAAAGACAACAAAAACGCTGTCGAAAAGGAGAGGTTTCCGGCGACTGGGACCGCGGTCCCAGTTAATTGCGGTCACGGTTACCGGAAACCTCGAAAAGGCCATACAGATTCTTTGGCATAACCAATGCCAACGTTTTCTTTTTGATTGAAAAGAAAACGTTGGCATGGATCGAAGCCACATTCATGAATATATGTCAGTATAATTATTTCCAAAAAACCTCAGATAACACAACAAACCAGAAACCGTCAACGCGCTCAAATGTGAGGCTGGGTAAATCACGCCGGAATGATGTGGTTCGTTAAATTGTCAATTAGTCAATGGCCGATGGCGTGTTAAAGTCAAGTGCTGTGCCAGCTAAATATTATAGTTGTTTCAAAAGAGGTAATGTTATGGTGCGCAGGTAACATTACGCGGGTGGGTAAGGCGCGGATGGGGAGTTATTTTAGACACAATGCGCTGCGTACAAATGTAATTGAACACTCTATCTGGTTCGTTCTGCATTCTGAGCGAAAAACCCAGAAAAATATTTTTATCCACAAAAAGATCGAATGTTTTTCCATTCATTGCGGTGAGGTATGTATATAGGACTTACGTCCCATAGACCGACGGAAAAAAATCGACAAAAACATCGAGAAAAATCCATCATTGTAGGGTTAAGCCTATCATGGTGCGTTGGACTCGGTAGACCCAGATTTGAAAACGTTTTACAGAACCAACAATACTTTTTGTTTTTGGGTCATAGACAATGGGGGTTCCATGCTACTATTCTTGTGAAATTCTCTTTATAAGCTGAAATTACTTGAAACACATAAATCTCGTGGGAATAGTGCAACCGGAGGGATTGGAAGGTATTCACATGGTCCTGGAATAAATTATTGGACTATTGGTGCTGGTAGCAAACAAAACTTCATGCCTGTATGTTCCTAAGTGTATTTATCACTCATTTAACTAGTTTTGTTGTATCTGTGTACCGTGCGTGTTTCATGTATGTGCTTAATAAATTTTATTCTTTCTTTCCAAATTTCGACTGGAGTGCAACAAGATCATAGAGCGGCCATACGTACTGCGAACTGCCACGTACGAACTACAAAAAGACGTCTCACTTAGCCTACATCGCGCAATACATACAAAAAAAAAGATGGCATGGCTCCTCACTTCATGCTCACTCCAGCTAAGCTTTCACGGTGAGAGGTTTCGCACTGAAGAATTATTTTTTTTGTTCATTCATTCACTCATATCAGTCTATTGCCGTCCACTGCTGAACGTAAGCCTTCCCCAATGAGCGCCAACCATTCAGGTCTTGAACAGAATGATTGGCGGTGATTTATTTAATGGAATGATTGATGATGATTTGAAGAAGGTGGCTGACAGCGGATGGCTGCTGTTAGCCACCTTCTTCAAATCATCGATACATTGTGCTGTGGCACAATGTATCGATGATTTCCCCACACTACGTTTGCCCATATGCGGCCTCCACTCTAACACACGCCTGCTACATCGACCGCCCCACCAGCATGCTGATTCTACACGCATTGTCGGTGACTTTAGTTCTCAGGCGAATGACTTCGTTGCGAATTCTATCCACCAGAGAAACCCCGAGCAGTGCTCTCTGCATTGCACGCTGAGCAACTTTTTGAGCAAAATTGAATTTGTGGACTAGGCCTATGGTGAGTATTCACGTTTCGGCTCCAAGTCAGTACGAGTAGGACGCACCGGTAATAGACCCTGGTCTTAAGGGATTGTGGGATCGACGATTCAAAGATATTGTTTATTAACTTAAAACAATTTTACAAGCATTTGTTGAACGTATAAACATACCACACAAACCATCGCGGGTTTAACAGCGGTTTGGCTAGAGACCATAAATCGGTAATACAACATTATTTTTAAATGAACAGTTAGGTAGGTACATACAACTCGTCATTTTAAAAGACTCTTTCTAGATCGTCTTGTTAGATCAAAAAGTATATTTTCAGTACTCTTGAGCCGTTCTTTGCATTTATTCCATTATAGATTTCCAGAGGTACGTCATTCATATAAGATGCTCTACAACACGGACGTGGTAATGGTAGCATGCATTACTTTGTCCGTGCTCCATAAACATTATTTTAGATTCATGTATGATAAAATGTGGGTAAATATGTCAAACTACGCAACGACTTTAGCCTTTCGGATTTACAAATATTACATAAATTGTGGTAATATTCGCTCATACATAACACGTAAACGTACCTTGTCAGACATTTACAACTTGACAGTGCTTAAATAAATCCGTGTCGCTGTCTAGGAATTCATGTTTTATTCTTGAGTTATAATATAATCGTTTTTAAAATGCGTAACTTTACATAACTTGTAAATGTCCTCGGCGTAAGTATTGTATGTACGCCCATAGCTAGTAATTTCCACTGGCGGCCGCCAGTGGAAATTACTAGCTATTATCAGACCAAGATACATTTAAATATGATGAGTCACCATCTCTAATTTCTGGCAACTACACGTTGTGACCGGTCGGTAAAGACACAGATGCTTATGTTCAACGACAAAAGGCACACAAGACACCGTCAGGTAAAATGAGTGTATATGCAGTACTTTTAGTTTTTGCATTAATTACAATACCTACGTAAACCTCTGCTTACCGTTTGTGGACTACGCGAAAGCCTTCGATTCGATCGAGACATGGGCTGTGCTACATTCTCTCCAACGGTGCCACATCGACTATCGGTACATCGAGGTGCTGAGGTGTGTGTACGAAAACGCCATCATGTTAGTCCGGCTTCAAGATCAGACATCAAAACCTATCCTCCAGCAGCGGGTGTGAGGCAGGGAAACGTAATTCCTCCGAAACTGTTCACGGCCGCAATGGAGGATGTCTTAAAGGTTTTGGATTGGAGAAGGCTAGCCATTTATGTCAATGGCTAGCCTTCTCCAATCCAAAACCTTCCTCTATTCACAAATAGAGTCGTCATGGCTGAGACCATGGAGGATCTCAGTACAATGCTCGATGACCACAGTTGATCTTCCGAAAGAGTGGGTCATAAAATGAACATGAACAAAACCAAGGTCACGGTAAATACCCATGTAGCACGCACACCTATCAGGATTGGAAGCTCTACACTCGAAGTTACAGACAAGAATGTCTACCTGGGACAAACGGTCCAGTTAGGTAGGACTAACTTCGAGAAAGAGGTCAACCGTTGAATCCGACTCGGCTGGGCTGCCTTCGGGAATGCTCGGTATCTTCTCGTCTCACATACCACAGTGTATCAAGACGAAAGTCTATGACCAGTGCGTGTTGCCTGCCAGTGATGATCTATGGACTCGAAACGTGGTCATTCACAACGGGCCTCATCAGAAGGTTTAAAGTCAACCAAAGGGCAATGGAGAGGGCAATGCCCGGAGTTTCCTTGCGTGATCGAATCAGGGATCATCATTCCTGATTCAATCACGCAAAAGAACTAAGATTACCGTTATAGCCCGAAGGATCGCCAAATTGAAGTGGCATTGGACAGGGCACATTACTCGCAGAACAGATGGTCGATGGGGCTGAAAAGTTCTGGAGTTGCGACCGCGTACCGGAAGACGCAGCGTTGGAAGGCCTCCCACAAGGTGGACCGAGAACCTGGTGAGGGTTGCGGGTAGCCGATGGATGCGAGACGCACAAGCCCGGTTGTTGTGGCGACACATGGGAGAGGCCTAGGTCCAGCAGTGGCCGTCTTTCGGCTGATATGATGACAAGACCAACGTCGTGAGCCCACTTACATAAGAGGTCGAAGTTACCCTGTATCACTCTTTGTGCAGCAACCAAATATATTTCTTTATGTGCAGCAACCAAACATATGTCGTCAGCAAATTGGTGCATGAAGCCTTCCGTGAAAATGTTACACACTCGTTCACCTACAGGAAGTATTCTCTCGGCCCGAGAATCGTATCTTGTGCAGTGCTGTGCCTTAATCGGTTGGAATCATGCTACTAATGAACCTGAGACTTTCACCGACGTGAAGCGGTTCTTGTGGTATTTCCTAAACCATTCTAAGAATGGACCCCGTATATTATTTTGCTGTAATTTATGGTGTCTTATATTCTAAACAATCAAAAGCTTTGATAAAATCAAATGCCCGACTAAAGGCATCGGGCTGTCGCACACCAGAGTGCCTATTCTACAAATTTCGTCGTTCGCATTCGCATGTCATTCGCAATCTGTCAAAAATGTGTGAAAATTTAGGCTTTACGACCTTGGTAGAGTGGCGAAGGCGATTGTCAAAAATTGTCGAAGTGTCAAGTGATCAATCCCTTATGTTTTGGCATTCCACACGTAGTTTTTCCAGCGTGCTAGTCGGAACTTTTTTTACAGAAACCTTATACCGAGATAAAATAAAAGTATCATTCGAGACATATATGGTTCATTTATTTCTCAAAGATTAAATATAATCGCTTAACGAGAAGTATATATCGCACAATTACTTATATAATAAGAATGGTTAGTTACTTTTCATTAGGTAGGTAGGGAATTGTATAGTTCTACTCTATGTTTAATGTTCTTCTTCCCGTGGTTTGCTATAGGTATGTGCAGTTGTACTACATCATTTGTTCTATGTGATGATCGTGTTTGTAATTCGCTGGTCTTTTTGAAACTTATTATTAAATATTTTTCTTATTAGTATACAAGTATTATATTTATATATTAGAGTATATACTATAGGTAGTATATCCGGACATATCCTGTGTCATGATCCAGGGTATGGTCCACCCGTGTTTCTGAGATTTTATCTGATTCCATTCCAAGATGTGATTGATTCATAAAAACACAAACATGATGGTCTGTGTGGTAACCTTCTAATTTGAAACATTAGTGGGACTTTTTAGCTTTCAATTAATACTACTTAACTCTCGCAAACACTCAAGAACACCTCTAATTTAGTCGCCAGTACGAGAATTAGCATTCTGCTCATCTTTACCAAACTTTATTGACACAGAGTTGTCAGTGTCAAAAATCAATATTGCACATGAATGATGTCACTGACAGCTCTTGAAGGCAGTTTTGATGTGTTGAACGCGTTCGGTTTTATATGCCTTAGGTATGTACATCTTTTTGATGTGTCCTTTGGCTTAAAGGTGGATTGGATTCGATTCGTCAGACTAAGTGAATAGCACTTGTGTTTGACCGTCTGGAAAATCTAAGTAGCAGTCAAAGTTGGAACGAAGACACTCACGAATTTTATTTTATTTACTATAAATCTGAAGGACTTTTGCAAATAAAAATATTTGGAGTGGAAAATATTGAAGAATTCATGCGAAATCATCGCAAAGATTGGAGCACTTCTGAACTCGCTCGTTAAACTTCGTGAAAAACATACGTGGAATTTTCAAATACAAAGATTAAAGAATAGCAACGAGTTATTAGGTACCGAAATATAATAAAAAAAATCAACGCAACGTCGTATCTGTACACCAAAAAATGATAGGCAGATATAAAGGTACTACATTTAAATTCCACCATGTTTAAGTCCCGTGGCAAAGCATCAACCGGACATACGCCTGCACAGACTTTAGACTGTTTCTAAGAAATTCCTGATGGAAATCCTAATTACAACCGGCCGGGCCTAATGACCCAGTCTAAGGATTATAAATACCACTACCCCTACATAGACTTAGTCAGTGAGAAAAGTGATATCCAAACTATTTATTCATTATCTATGTAGTTTTCCTTCTAATAGAGCTAATATAAACTAATCAAGTTGTAAATCTGGGATTTGGCTTCATTTCTATTAGGCTTAGTAAAAAAGATGCAGATTAATTGAGATTATCCCGGACCGCCTATTTAATTTCGTTAGGATCGGATGCTCACACGCCTATTACGTGTGGGGTTCATCAATTTTAATAAGAAATCCGAGTAATATATTTGGCCACGCCGTGATATATACGATTGTAGTGTGATATAATACAATGCTATGTTATTTATTATTATTGGAGAATTATATTTATCTTAAACTTAGAATATAGTGATACCGTGAATAGTCTCTGGATTGAGAATTTGACGTTGAGAACTTTCCGTATCTGTAAGGAACGTTCGTATTTGCATCTCAGTCGCAAATTGTCAAATGTAACTAATTTTCCTGCCAGCCTAAAGTTCCCACAAAAAAAATTGACAAGTTCTGACTTTACTTGTCACTGTGACGATATTGCGACTTGAATGTGAACGTGTTTTATGTACGAGATGTGACCTCCTTTACAAACTTGAGCATTGAAGTAAATAACGATAAGTTCTTAAATCCAAATAATCTGTTGAGAAACCAACCAACTGTATAAAGCAACAAAGAATGATAACGCTAACAATGGTACAAAAAATGATAATATAATAAAAACTTCAGGTTAAAACCTACACAAAGGAGGAACACAGCAGCGGTTATTCCGCGAAATTAGATTGTTTTATAAAAGGAATATTTCCGTGTTTGTCCCACACAAGTTGTATTCGGGGAACGCACTAATATGGCGACCACATCACAACAGTCCTATAGTTTGACCGAAATCGCTGTACTGCGCCTTAGGTATGAGCGCGGCGAGACGGGGGGGCAGTGCAGGCCGCTCTGCTCAGTCAGGCCGCCCCCGCCAACGCTCACGGCGATAGGTATTGTTGTTTGTTAGTTAGATGTAAAGCGGCTCTGTTTTCGACTTTTGCGACTCAGCAGGTTTGCAAGCGGTGACGATGTCTGCGTTCTACCGGTGCAAAGGTAGAGCTTTATGCCAGACGCACATGAGATAAATATCCAGAGATGTACGTCATACCGACGTACCACCCAGATTTGAATCCCATAGACGACGTTTGTACCGTGCGGGAATCGAACCCGCACGCATTTAATTTTAGTTTTGATAAAAACTTAACTTGAAATAATATAAATATTTTAATAAAACGTACCTAGTTACTTTTTTCACTTATCACTACAGTAGTACTAATACATATATTTATGTAACTATTTCTCAATCCTATAAATATTGTAAACTGATATCGTAAGATCTTTCAGACAATATCAAATCAAACTCAAGTGGACCCATGCTCTTGCCTCAACGCGCGGTACAGCGGTTTCAGTCAAACTACGAGTATACCAATAAATATAATATGACATTTCATTATAGCTCCGTCCTTTATCAATGCCATTTATTTACTTGTTTAGATTTCATTGTATATCAGTTTCTGCTAATACGAGTAACTGTGAAGGCCAATTAAAAATATTCAATGAAAAACACCTTATTTAAATGAACAAAAATTAGATGTGATTATTATCTAGTAAAACCCAAATAATGTTTTCGTTTTCCCGACTCGTAATCTTAGATTTTCTTGGACAATAATAAAAACGTGGTTCTCGAGAATAGGTTTTGGAAATCGTCAACTTCTGAGCGGGAACAGGTAGGCTGTATGTATGGAAGATCCACACTTTGTATAACATCGTAAATAAAAAGAGTTTTAAATGTACTTCAGAAAAAAAATATATGTGTACTAGATTTTGCCCGCGACTTTGTACGCGCATATCAAGTATGAAATATACTTTACGACCTATTCTCCACCAAATATTCATGAAAAAAATCATGAGTTACACCGGTCGAACCGTTTCGGAGGAGTACGACCACAAACACCTTGACACGAGATTTTTATATATTTTCTTTTTTATTTCAGAAATATGGCCTTTTCTTTAATTAAACGCATTATGTTGGGCTTTAGATAAAGATTCTATCGCGTAAAAGATGAATTGGAAATAAATCAAATACAAGGTGAATTTATGAGGCAGGACTGCAGCCGAGCGAGACGTAAGACGGACGGCGAGCCGGGTAGTAGAGGCTTAGTAATGGGGTTCCGTTGGTTGCCCCTCCGTTGGATACGGAACTTAAAACGAAGCTTACCTACATTATGGATAGTTTTATCTATTTCAGTTCAGAAGAGTTCTGCGTTCCAGTTTGAAAGGTGTAAGAAAACTCTTCAACTTTTTCCATGTCAAAAATAGTTGGTTCATTGGCTATATTCTGACTAACAATAATACAGCAATGGTCTTTTTAATTATTAATAATAGTCTCGTTTTAATCTCGCTTGGAGCACGCTTGCCTAGAAGTAACCTATTCATTCTGGAATTCAAGACCCCTAGGTTGTAGCTACCAGTAAACACAGACGCCGGTAGGGAATTCCATTCCTTCTCTGTTCTTATATTTAATAACCAATATTTTACATGGAACGACTGTATATTACCACCACAACCCAATAACTGGGTAATACGACACCCGAAGGCAAGACTGGTGTCAAACTTTCTGACTTTTCGTACGACCGTCAAAGACCACAAATGACAACCGAGACCAACGGCGTAACGTGCTTTCCGAGGTGTAGGAAACTCGGTAAGTAATAGACGGTCACCCATCCGCAGGTCGATCTCGGCAAACGTAGCCTCAAAGCTCGACCCTTGAGGGCTGTTAGTTGTGAATAGCATAAAATGGTATATTAGTTGTATTGTGAATTTGTGACTTATGTGCTTAGACTAACAGCGATGTTCTACTAACCTGCAACAGTCCGTAGCGCAGCTCGATGTCCAAGAAGAAGTACTCTTTAGCGTGCGGCGGCAGCACCGAGGGGGCGCTGAGGATCTGCTGATGCGCGGACGGCGGACCCAGGGTGATGGGGTGCGGGTTCACCGGCGGAGCGTGGCCCGGCGGCACGTTGCACTCCTGTGGACACGGCCTTATGTCAGTGTCAAGATTTAGGCACGATTGGAAATGATGATCGTCACAGAGCAGGGAAGGCAGCGACTCAACATCTACCTAGCTCATTCCCAACTATGTTGGGGTCAGGTTCCAGTCTGAGTGGATTCAGCTGAGTAGCATTGGTTTACATGGAACGACTGCCATCTGACCTTCACAATCTTCAAAACGCAGTTGGCTTGGCTTGGCAAGACTGGTGACAGAGGTTCTACTAAAGACGCTGTTGTAAATAATATTTGTAGCCACAAAATGTGTGCTGAGCTAAAATTTTGGACGACATCGCGTCACAGTCATAGTCAAAATTGCCACGGGCTATCTATTTCTATAAGTGAAAGGTGACTCACGGACACGCTTAGTATGTGTATGTAAAGAAAGTTTTTTTTTTTGAGGATTCGGAAATTTAAGTGCTTAATCACGACTGAGCTTGCCGGATTGTTCCAGATGTAACGGGCACCTTTTAAATGTCCGTGCCCAAAATAAGTGCGGTCCAGTGACTGCACACATATTTAGGAAGTTTGGGAACCGCCAAAATTGATAAAAGTTCAGATCAAATACTCAGCACAAAAACATGATTTTATATTTTTATTTTTTTCAAATCAGAGCCGCGCGCGTAGCTCGTATTTGTAGCTTGCACCTTACATGCTCAAGTAACTTTCTTTGTGTTCAAGAGCTTTTTGAAAGTTCCAATAAATGTCGGGTTTGCTACGTCGCGCGTTGCTACGATTTTCGTAGCAAATTGCTACGAATTTCGTAGCACTTCGTTGAGGCCCGTCGAAGCTATAAAACAACATGATTTATTTCAAGTGGGTAGTGTAGGATGATACAATTAGGGTGTCGTTATATAATTTGAGCCCAGTAAAGGTTAGAAATAAACGGAGTACGTCCAGAGCGGTTATTAACCCCGCTGTCTACGAAAATTTAGTCTTCATCATTTTCCTGTATCGGGTGTTTTTCTTCGCCTATATTTACGTCATTCTCTTTAATCAAAATAAAAACAAAACGATGGCAAGTAGAAACGTGATTCTAATCTTAGAAAGTCGTGTATTACAAATGATGTTTTGATAAATTAATCCGTCTGTTTATCCTGATCAGATAACGGCTAAATACGTTTTCAGTTGTTTGAACTTGATCCAGTACGCCTATAACCTATTTTAAGTCGACACGAAACGGTTGAAACACTTAGTTATTCTAATGTAAGAGAAAAACAGCAAAGAAATTAATTTCATTCGTTATCTTGGATTTAAAAAAGATATTATGTCACGCTCCGTCTGAAAATACTGTAAAGATATGGAAAAGGGACAGTCGGAAAAAAAGTGGTAAAAAAAACTGTGAGTGCTTTTTAAAGGTACAAAAGATGTGATTTCTGGGTATTATATTATTGTCTAAAAAATACGTGTCTATTAATCTTACAATGCGTTTGAAAAGCAAAAGGATTGACAAGAAAATGACTAATATTTGAATATGATCCGGTAAGACTGGAATCCAATTCCAATATAGTAAGGAAAAGGCAAAGGGTAGAAACCAGTCCAAATGGCGTCAGTAATAAGACCTATATTTTCTGAAAGCTTGAAAGCGCAACATTTTTTGTTGCGAAGTCAGAAAAAATCATCCTCCATGGATGATTTTTAATTTAAAAAAAAGTTATCGATCATCAAAAATTTAAAATGTTAGTAATGATTGTAGGCGTTATAGGAAACGTCGGGTAGTAAAATTGATTTCAGTTTAAAGCTTGTTCTAAATGCGTTATTTTTCATTATGGACAAGCAAAAATTCGGCATATTTATGGAGAAAAAAGTTAAAAGGCATAAACGTATTTTGCCAGAATTATAGAGCTCTTTAAAAATAGGTAATTTTGAACTCAAATAAATAGGTCTGTCGAGAAAAGTTAAACGCCATAAATATGTTTGCGTGGCACGGGATTATGGACACAAATATTTGATTTCTCAGAGGTTAGCTTAACTCTCGCCAACTCCGCTCATAAACGTTCACTTAAGTTTGCAGTTAAAATATCATACACGTAAACTAATGATGAAAAGTTATAATGTTCATATTGTATAA
This sequence comes from Melanchra persicariae, assembly GCA_947386135.1. Taxonomy (NCBI): domain Eukaryota; kingdom Metazoa; phylum Arthropoda; class Insecta; order Lepidoptera; family Noctuidae; genus Melanchra; species Melanchra persicariae. Next base: position 10,801,455 of record OX376643.1, on the reverse strand, counting down.
GATTTCTTGCGAACTGTCAACACGACATGCACGGAATTAATAAATGCGTCCTGCGTACTTATGGCCAAGTTGCCGTCTCGAATACGATGTTGCATTTGGAAACGCCACAGATCACGATCACTAATTTTATCTTTACATTTGGCTTAAATTACGATCGTGACCAAGGCAAGTTGACGAACCTATTTTGCCTGTAGTGTTCAAAATAAACCTAACATTGATGGGATCACGGTAGCTAAGTTCGTTCGCTACGCTCGCTCACTTTAGCTCCCGCCATCCCATTCGTGCGTCCAAACCTATACGTGTCGGGGTGCCCTAAGTTCTCTAGCTGGCGCGGTCGCTTTTGTTCAGCGGTTAGATTAAATGTCAATTTTACAAGATGATAATTAGATCAACAGAACGTTATACTCGCTCCCCGTGGGTATCGTAAGAGGCGACTAAGGGACTCACCAAAGAATGGGCAAGAGCATTTTTTGTAGGTACATTGCTACAGCTACACTGCAATCGCCAACCCGCTTGCCAAGCGTTGCGATTATGGCAAACCCCTCCCGTTTGGGGGAGGCCTATGTCCAGCAATGGACGTCTTTTGACTGATACGATGATGATGATGATGATGAACGTAATACTAAATAAGAATATACTAATCCAACGTTAGAGAAAGTGTTGTTATGACATATGTATGTTATTATAATATACATACTGAACGTTAGATGAAGTAAACGATATATCATTTGAGCGTTGCTTTTAAAAATAGAGCAAATATTTTTATACTAAATGAGCAACACCCATTTTCTCCCGTCCACTTGGAATATTATCTTTAATTAAACAGCTCTATAACATACAATCTTTGGATTTCTAAATTAAGCAAGTTGAAAATGTATCATGAAAACCTGTCAACATTTGGCATTAAAGCTTTGACACGTTTTTAACTCAAAATAATCAGTTCAGAAATCGGCTCCTAGTCAATGAATTTATTAGTATACCTACTGGAATGCAGAAGATAAAGGTACCAATAGCCTTTCCATATTTAAAACTTGTCGTAGCAACATTCAATAAATATAAAAATATATCCACTCCAAGACATTACAGAGCTGAAGATTTCCGAAGCCTTGTTTGAAGTTCTTACAAGTTTGTCAGATGTTGAACACCAGCCCATTATCTAGGATCCACGTCGTAGGAACCTCAAAGTCAACAAACTCCAACGATAAATCCAATTCAAGTGAAGTGATTGGAATTTTAGATGGACGTGTTAGAATAGATTGAGTGCATAGCGCTTTACGGAAACTCTCCGGCGAACAATTTGTTGATGAAACGATTTGCGATGAAAGTTGAGCTAAAGGACCGATTTCTAAAGATTGAGCGTTTACCCACAACTTGAGCGTATTTACCGTATTAGAGTTTAATGAAAACTTGCCGGTCTACCCGTTATTGGACCGGGTCGGTAGCGGTAGGCAGGAAATCAGACACTTTTTACCTCAATTACTTGGTCTAGTCGGTACAACAGTGTTTCTAGGATAAATAAACACCTTGTTTTCTGTGGGATAGGCACAGATGGTCGTCTTCTTTATTCTTTCTATATTTGAATGTATTTTTTATTAATACTAGCTTTTGCCCGCGACTTCGTACGCTCATATCCCGTTGTTTCTCGTTCCCGTATAGCCTATAGCCTTCCTCATAAATGTGGCTATCAATACAAAAATATTTTCTAAAATATTTTTTTCGACTGGTAGTCATAGAGATTAGCGCGTTCAAACAAACAAACAAACTCTTCAGCTTTATTAAATTTTATAGTATAGATATGTTATTGTTGACCCTCTGCAAGCTACACTGCTAGTGCTGTGGTAAGTGCGTAGTGTAATTATTGTAATAAATAGATGGTTATTAAATAGCGGTGGCAAAATTTAATAAATAGAAACGATTACCTATTTATACACAACCACAAGGACCTATATTTATATAAAAACGCAAATCTACTCAAGATACAACATAATGAAGAACTCAAGCGGTTGATAAAGTCATTAATCTCCATTTATAATTATAAAAATGAATCCCTAATTTTTTTGGTCACTATCATTTGAGAACAACTTTACCGATTTCATTCATCTTTTTACATTTGATAGTTCTTGAAGAAGGTTTTAGGGTATTTAACATCACGCTACGACCCTTAGAAGCAGAGCAGCAAAACCACAGGCCCTGCGGTTTTATCCGCCGCTGCATTATAGACTTTGTGTTACTTATGTATACATAAGTAACACAAAGTCTATAATGTACTAAAGTAAAAAGTATGTAAACCTTATCTCTGATGAACAACATGAGAATACGTTGGGCAGTGAGCAATTACAGGGGTTTCTATTGTGGTGACGTCGACCCAGGCCAGACCGTCTTGTGAGTCCCTTTATCGCAATATGTGAGGTTATGATTGCATAATTATGCTGGAATTTTGAAATGTCTTTTATTTAAAATATTTTTAAGTATGTCTTATTATTTTCAGATTTTAATGTCGTTCAAAGGTATTTTTGATGAATGTATGGACAACATGGTAAATGAATAAAATGAGACAATTATTTTTTCAACACACTTATTTGAAAACTGGCTTCTATTACCATAGGCACGCAACGAAGTGTTTTTCGCATTCATACAGAAAAGTGTGGCGGTCAGCCAGTACGAAACAAAATCCGCGATTATTTCTCACAATAATTATTTATTTATTTCTTTGAGTGAGTTGTAAAATGTCGTTTTTGGTACTCGTGGGCCTTTGTTATTGCTGCCGATAGATATCGAGTTTGCCCACTTGCATCAAAATGTACTGTTTTTTTATAACCGTGATAAACTGGTAAAGTTTGGAATTATGAAACATTAAAACTGCGAGTCTTACTATTTCATAATTTCCAACTTTACCTTAAAAGAAAATAGATTCTTACCTAAAGTAAGTAAGTAACAAGGTTGCGAAACTAATGCATATGTTATGGTTAAAGTTTCGGGTGAGATAGGTACAAAAGGGCAAAATTTTCACAAATACATAGCAACAGGCGTATAGATATTTATCTTATCAATTTTTGTACGAAGTGCTCCTAGTAACCTTAGGAATTAATGATAGTACCTCTAACATTTATTATTTACAGTCGATTACTTGAATTCCAAATGCTCTGACACACATACGTCGAACGGACGGCGGGTAAACACTTTGTAGGTATTAGAACTAGGTTAAATAACTGATACAAATGCATTTTCCAATAATACATAGGGGCCGAGGAGTCACTAGCCTATTGTGACTGCTGCGCTGCGTGTCGCGGGTTCGATTCCCGCACGGAACAAACATTTGTATGGCCTACAGATAGTTGTTCCGGGTTTGGCTGTTTGTGTATGTGAATTTATATGTTTGTAAACGCACCCACGATACAGGAGAAAATCCTAGTGTGGGGCAACGTTAACAAAAAAAAAACTGTATTTTTTGGGATGCATGAAGGGAAAATCGTGTAGCAAAATTTGTTGTTTCAGGCACGCAACAGAACCGAGCGCTCGGCACGTCCTGGACAGTCTCACCTAAATTCTTATAAGACTGGCCAATCCTTCCCATGCGGTAGTAGGGTAACGCCCGGCTGGTTCGCGACCAGCATACCACCGGGGTCCGGCGTTGCAGTGTGCTGTGTTTCGTCGATGCGTGGGGACCAGTGCCTTAAGGCATGCTCGCTCCATCATAGACCTCATCAATCGCTTTCCATCAGGCGTAATCGAAGTCAAGAGCTAGCCCATTTGAAATAAAAAAAGCGAAATTCAACTAACAGCTTTTTATAAATATCCAGTTTTAGGTTTTTATTGATAAGTTCGCGTTTGGCCACAGTGTTACCGCAAGGAAAGCGGTGGTGTGGTCGATGATAGAACACACATTTTGTTTTTATTGATTAGAATACTACTGATCTACGTACTTTTTAAAGCCACAGAACCATTTGATTCCATTAAGGCATTCCAACATGAAGGATGTTCCTACATACTTTATAGAGACGACTGAGTTTTTAGTGACCATTCCTTATTGGCACAGAAAATCTATAGGTTCCTATTCCTACAAAACCTGAACTCATATCGAATCCACTACTACAAAAATTCACGAAACGACTTTGTAAAACTTTCATAGAAATTCTAAAGCAAACCCGTATTCTGAAACCTGTTTTAAGACTGAAAACCGTCGAATCTTTCATACAACTCAAACACTAATATAAAACTCACTTAACTCCTTCTTGCTTTTATCAATAGCTTTTGAAGTTTGAGCTTAAGTTTGTCGAGATAAAGGCACCTAATTTTCCTTTGTTTATAAAATCAACTACTTGTTTTCGCTATTTTACTTTTGGTCTGAGTTTTTTTGTATATAAATGTCCCAGATGGTATTAATTAAATAAACATAGAAAGTACTACTCTATATTTTTACGTCGTACTTTTTTATTACTTTCTGTCTTTAAGGTTTTTCTCTGAACTTTTATGTCTCAAACGGAGGTTGTTTGAGATATAAAAGTTCAGAGAAAACTACATTTATTCCATATATTTTCGTTTCATTTTAAAAGTAAAACAGGTGTAGGCAAAACCACCCGTGGCCGGCAGTGCCATGTCCCAGAAGACTGGGTTGTCACCATTTATCGTGCTTGCCTCCAATCCCTGGGAGTAAAAGATTTTTTTGCTCGACCTAATAAATCAACCTGAGCGACGGGAGCGTTGTCTGAACCATTTTGCTCTTACCTGCTAATGGAGCATTTTTAAAAACGTTAAGATTGATTTAAGTACTTACCTTTTAATGGCACATAGTCCCTAAGTTCGTTACTACATCAAACACTGTTTTAGAAACTTAATACATCGGAACTACCATCTTGGATATTTTGACCTTATTTTCATTGGCAGTGACCGCTTCTCAGATAACTCAGTAAAGTTATATTTGAAGAATACTTTCCAGACATATAATTGCAAGAATGTCCTTCTGTAAAGACGTCACCGTTCTGTAACCTTAAGCTTTATAATTTTACTGACCTTTAATATCTAACTGGCAAAATAACAAAGTTATTATCCCATATTCCCAGCCTGCTTTCGTTTTAAATCTATTACTAAATTGTATTGTTAAGAATTTCTCGTTCAATGCTTCACAGCCATGAAAATGAGGTGGAACCATCAACCAGTCCTTTGATATTTTATTTCCAGTACACATGGTTAAAATACCGGAGTTCCAACAAGAAATTGTAAACCCACGGCAGTTGCAGTCTTTTTAGCTGTATCTTTTTTAATTTTTCTAGGTTTATTTTAGAACAATGTCCGGCAAAATTGTGTTAAATATCAAATGAAAATTCATGGAGTTGTGGAAAATATTCCCGAGAAATGTCGGAAGAGAAGTCTCAGTTAGACAGTGAAAGAAGAAAACGTGTTGCAGCATACTCGATAAATCTAATAACTGTAGCTACTGTATGCAGATATTATATTAGTAAGTATCTTTCCTTTGAAATTTCGGCAAAAAATTTTCGATTACTTAATTTGCCTCGTTTTTAACCGAATCTGAGGTTAACATTTCAAATTCGCTTGAACTCATTTTTAATCAAATATTAGTCTATATAACCGAGATTTTGAATATCGGTACAGCTTACAGAGTAACAGCCTTATTTATAAAAACCTTATAACCATTACTTAGCAGACTCTTTATTCAAAATTTTGTATGGAGAACTTGAATTTAGAATGTCTTGCACAGTACTTTAACTAAGTAATGGTTGAAAAGTTTTTATGAATAAGGGTGTTAGTATCCCGCCAAATTATATGGCCTTTTTAAAATTTTAAATAAAGAACACACCGCGTCACCGCCGCGGACCATCACGCATTTATTAGGTATTTTTTTTTAAATCACACTGGCTGTTTATAAACTCACAAGACCTCAGCTTTTTTTAAAATTGATTTTATTCATATAATATGTAACATTTTTTGGAGCTGACTACCAAACCAAACTTAGTTCTATTTTTTAAATTCATTCCCGCCCTAGGTAGGGAAGCAATACTATTAGTCTTTCCAGCGGGAAAGACTAATAGTAATTGATAAACGCTGCTACGGGCGCTTAGCAGCGTTTATCACCAGCTACTCGGGTCAAACAAATACTGCTTTCCGAGTATGAGAAATGAAAAGTCTATATTTATCCTGAATCAAATGCACGATTTCGGTGGGTGACGCCATCTCAAAGCTGCGGAAAAAATTAACTAGTCGTTTGAATAAACTACATACTATGTAGTATATAACCATAATTTCTAACCACGGTTTAGATTGATGTAGATTACTTCCTACGCATAAGTAGGATACATATAGGTCCAAAAAGTTATCATAAAACATTTTCGAAAAATAGTGTTACAGCTAAATTCGACCTAAGTATTTTAAATTTTCCATAAAAACAGAATTTCCAACTATCTTTTATAAATAGGACATTTCGAAAATGTTCTCTGATACCTTTTTAGACCTACGTATCCTGCTTATGTGTGGGAAGTTTCATTAAAATCGGTACATTCATTTCGAAAAATAAGGACTTGAAAGTTAATATAAAATGCCGTACGTCGTAAATGCTGAGTCACGCCATCTCAAATCCGCAGAAAAAACTAACTAGTAGTATAAATAAACTACATATATGTATATTATGTGGTATAGGACCATCATTTCAAAACAACGGTTTAGATCATGCTGTTATCTAATTATCTTTTAAGTTACTGAAGCGTGCACAATAATCTTAACTAAGTGATATCTAGTTATTACGCAAATTGATTACAATCGATGTAATCAGCTCGTCAGATTGGTTTTAATTACCTCATAATTAAGTGTAATGCATTAATTTGCGATCAAAGAGAATGTTTGGAGTTCCGTTTTCCTTCTTTTTTATATTAAGGATCACCCTCTTTTTTCGCCAGACGGAGGGTATCAGTGAGTATTTGTAAATAAACTTGAAATCGTAGAGATTAGTGTACCTACCATAGAACTGGCAGCGACTAGATACGCCAGATTACCTACTAATATTGACTGAGCGCGTAATGTGAGTAGAGCTCCAGTGCCGCCTGACAGAAGCCATAGTTTGAATTGTCACACATAACTTCTATGAGCTTACCGCGGTGTCACTCATTGATGCAGTTGGGGAATTTCGGTGCTTAGTAGCACTACTAGGCAGGTAATATTTGTCGCGGATTTTGTTCGAAAGAGTTACCGCGGCCCTGGAACGCAAAAGGCACTAGGAGGAGCATGGGTGGGTTTTAGTCAGTAAATGTCTGACACTCCCTGCCGCTCCACCCAGAGCGGCATTTGATGATTTCCCATCCTCAAAAAAAAAAAGGCAGGTACTATTTAGGGTCCTGAACCCTAACGGTAACCAACGGAACCCTATTAAGTTTTTCCCAATTTTTCTAGCTAAGCCTGATTTATCGACAATTTTATTTTGCAAATTTCACTAATAGAAAATGCCTGCGCATTTGCGTATGGCATGCCAAATGCCAATGCTATCCTGCGAGTATAATTCATTAAATGGACTGATTTTTCAAGAATTTTATTATTATTTTACTAAAGAAGAAGCATGGCTGATTGATGAATTTACAATACAAAAGCTGTGAAAGCGCCAATTTTATTATTCAAGTAAAAGATATCTGACTATTGAAAAATCGGTCCTAAATTAATTTATATGACTCCATACACCGTATTAAATATAATATACCGACACCTGTTAAAAGTGATTCAATTGATTGCGTTTCAGGGACCAAATGTTCGATCAATAACCTCGCATTAAGATTTCTGATCAAGTGGGAAACAGATATTATATAGAATATGAATATTACATTTTATATTATAGTACCTGTATTATGTGATACCTACCTATGATCCACAATAAAGATATTGATTGATTGATTGATTGATTGGAAGTCACCGATAGTTCGAGCAGTTATTTAATGAAAATCATACCGTTTAAAAGGTTTTGGAATCGACAACATTTCAGTCGAAAGTCGTCCACTACTGGAAAAAAAGCTTCTTCAAGTGTTGCCACATCGATAAGCTCTAGGATTCTCGGCGCATCCAGCACACTCCCAATCTTCTTCAATTAATCTGCGCAGCCTTCAAGTCTATCTGAATGCAGCTGAATAACAGTATATAAATGACTATCAGACCTCCACAACAGCTACTGGCTAACACCCTTGGCAAGACTGGTGTCAGATTTTCTGGCTTTTGACTAACCACAACGAAAGATGTTCAAATGGCAACCGCGATCCACAGCTTAACATGCGAGGTATGGAGGAAACTCGGTAGGATGTAACGGTGGTCACCGACTGACCGACCTAGCCAAGCACTGCTATACCTTGAAGTCCTTGCGGTTATTATTATTCAGCCACGAGCTCCTCTCAATCTTCAAACCTTTCTTTTGAAGGATTTTGTTGTGAGGTTCGAGAGGCAATAACAATCAATATTTATTAAGATGTCTTTAGAAACATCCTATAGATAAAACCCAAGGAATTTACCGTTTTATAATGGGTCAAGGAACGAATCTCCGTGAAATTATAATCACACGGCAGGGTGAACTGACTAGGGCGAATCAAATCTTGCCAATGTTCCTTGGGGATGCTGCCTCTTCAATTATATTAGTCGAAACGATCCAGTTTATAAAAAAAATACGTAAAACGAGAGTAAGATAAATAAACGGGATCAAAGTGAGGTACTAACAAGGGGGTGATTAGAATAAATGGGAAATATCTTGGTAAAAACCGGTTAAAGCAAATAAACCAATATTTTTTAAATTATGAAGTAGAGGTAAAATTATGTAGTAACTTTTTGGCAGTTTATTTAGCTACGTCTTTACTACTCTACTACTACTAAAATCGTTCTTCTACTTACTACTTCGAACTTAGTATAGAAAGCTGGTAACAGGCCAGTCATAAAACACTTAAGGTCGCTATAAATGAACTTTTGAAAAAAAGATTTAACATCGTGGTACTAAAATTTTGGGTCATTTATCAAATTTTGGCTTATAACCGTAAACATTTAAAGTCCACTACTACAATTTGACCGTAGCTCTGCAGGTTTAGTAGGTATTGAGGTACAGCACTTCAAACTTGAACCATTAAAAAAAACAATGGATTTTACTTTAAAAATTGGAGCTTTACGAACTGCATTGCCCGAAAACGCGACAAATTTGACAAACAAAAAATAACATAATAGTCACTGTTTTCCTGTTTTCCGACAGGTATTGTTAGCAGAGAATAGATGACAAACTTTCAAAATTGTCAAATTGTCAGATTGTCGCTTGTCACCAGTCGGTTTTATTAAATAGGCCCCAGGACTTTCGAAAAGGATAGCTCACTGGAAAATGGTTCTTATCGTGTAAAATGAAATCGAGTACGACTAATAAAGTTATCAATCTTAAATATTACAAATATTTTGGTAGTATTCGGGTTTGGAGGATAGTTTAGGAAAATGATAAACGTTACGTGATGGCGGGACCTCAACTGACTTCTGCGACAGGCATACACGACACAATGTAAATATTAGTATTTATAATAACCAAAGATAATGGTAAACCAATTATGAGAAGATACCCCAATGCTCAACAGTCTTAAGATATATACCGTTAGAAAGGGCTTTTCTAGAAGATTTGCGCTGGTTACTTGACTTTTGCTAATTGTCAGTATGTTCGAAGTTAATGATTTAAATAGGTGGCTAATAATCTAGATTAATAATGAAAACTGATGTTAAAATTGTTTGTGGTGCCCTTGCAGCCATACGATATCATCATCTTCCTGCCTCTATCCCATGTTACTTGGGGTCGGCGAACATAATATACACTATTGAAAAGAGCTTTTAAGAAGACACTCGCTACTAACGTAGCTATTCCCAATTAAAAGTCCGTTAGGTGTAAATGACCGAAATAGTCAACTAATTGGACACCGAAGTTAAGGTTTCTGTTCGGCGCTCAATAGCCATAAGCTTCACCAATAGAAATAACTTTTCAAGAAGAATCTTTCCTATTGCAACGACTTTTACTAATTGTTAGTTCGTTCGGAGTTAAGGCGCTGTGAACAGCAAAATCTAGAAAATTGCTGGTTTCCTCACGCAATTTTACCCAAATCTGTTTAGTTTCAAGCTGCAGAAAAAATATATGTTAATTTTAACTATATTTCAAAGAACACTGTTGTTTCCGAAATATGTTTAAAAATAAAATCCTCGATGGTAATAATCGTCAAAGTTACCTCTAACCTTAGAAAAACAAATCCCATATTACTAGCCTACTTATAATAATAATAATAATAAACAATTTATTTCAAGTAACAAGACTCATAGTGTTAGTAACAATGCTAATGCTTATGCCGATTAAAAATATACCAAATAATGAATCGAATCTTAATGCAAAACTTTGTTGTGAGGAAATCGATAAAATGCTTCATATTTGGCAATAAATTGCAAGCATTTAGTCGTCGCGCTTCTCTTTCTTTTCTATACAGTCCGAGAGTGACCGAGCTTTTGCTGTTGTCAACGTCTTAATCACCTAATTATGTAAGGTACCTAAAATATAACATTAACATATTTTTTTTAGGAAGTAACATTGGATCATAGTAACAAACAAACATAGTTAGCAAGTATTGCATATTTTTTAGATATAGACTAGTCATTTAAAATATCGTGTAGTCGTAAAAAAATGCACTGTGCTGATTTTTTGAGATATTGTTAAGATGCAATAATGCACAACACAGCGTGAGCTGTCGCCACGTTGTTGTACATATTCTGAAAATAGAATAATATACCTTTACCATTGAATTCCTATCTAATCTCAGTGGAATGCCAACACGTGTTACGCACGGTATGATTAGAATCTTAGTGCGTAATACTAGGAATTAGTAGTAATATCCGCTATTATGCCTCATTGTAAGTATTACCATGTAAATCGGATTACTATTCAATTATATTCCGGATATTAGCAACATCCGGCCTTGGCCCACCTAGTACGACATGAACTTGACACGACTAATAAATGCATGATCTTCTACAGGTGACGGGGTATTTCGACTGGATTTTTTTACTTATTGCTTTCCCATAACCCAGTGAAAAGGAAAGACGCAATAAAAACTCTAAAAATTACGGAGTTGTGAGTGTTTTAAAATCTACGATAAACAGAGACAGCACATTGTACGCATGACGTCAATTGCTAGTAACGCCGTAGTGAATTTAAGCCATTCAGAAAAAAAGATAATTTGCGTGACAACTGGCAAGAATAAAATAATAGCTTTCTAAGTATGTAAGTTCTCTATATTGTTTTGCCAATTTTATATTTTATACAAATTTTACAAATTTAGTCACAAAAAAAAACTGTAATCTGAGAGCCAATTATACTAATAGGAGGTGGAACGAGCTGCTCTGCAGAGTAGTTCAGGACAACTAATCGACCACGTCGGCTTCTACTGCTGAGCGTGCGTGCCTGCTGACTGTGGGAAAATTGGGGTCGGTCTTTGGCTTCATGCACTACCGTCGTCGAACCTAGGCACTTTGTTCGACGACACCACTTTCCGCCTCGCTGTTTCACTACGTTTAGGAGCCCCATGTTGACAGTGACAGTGATGAGGAGGACCTCATCACTGTCACTGTGTCAACAGCCTCGAGCACCTTGGTCTTTCTTGTAGCCGCAATGCGGGCCGTTCTGCGCACGCTAATATAAGCAACATCATCCGACGAGGTCTTGTCACTCTGGGCGTTCAGCCGTATTAGAATCCGATGGCTTGGCATGTGACGAAAGCAAAATACCAGACGGCATGTTGATTTCATGGACGATGGGTAGGCTTTAGAGTTTCGGTCCATGTGTATGGAATTTCGGTTTTGATGATTTCCTCGCGCTTCCGCCCCCACGCGGCTGTTCATTAACCGGTTATGCGGATGATGGCTTGCTGTTCATTTAGGCAAGTACTCGGGCTGGACTCGAGAACTTGGCTGACACATGCCTACGTTTAATACCTCAGTGGGGCGATCGAAACATTTGCACCGCATAAAAGCTATCAACTTTTTTTGAAGTCCAACCTTAAATCCTGGCCTAGCATTAAATTTAACAACGTACCCGTTAAAAAAAAAGAATCCGTGTGCTGCCTCGGTATGATATAAGAAAGGAACTTTTCATTTATTGATCATATAAAAACAGCAGGTGAAAAAGCGGAAAAGAAATTCTATGCCTTGACGAGAATATCCAAAGCTACTCGGGGACGGTCATTTCAAACCTTAAAAACTATTTATGGGGCTACTTATTTCGCTTGTATGTGCTACGGGGCCCCCTGTTTGGGCCGATAGGGCCACCATAGGGGCGGCCTTCAACTGTTTTGGATTCGTAGCGGGATCCAAGCCAGTTGAATCGTTTCTCCGGGACTCGTCGAGCTTCATTGACTCGGCGTATTTTTGGTGGTTGCCACTGTTGATTCTGGTTTTCAGGATTGGTAGTGGTTTGAGAATGTGTGGCGGGCTTCCCAATGAAAAAAAAGGCCTTTTGAGTGGGACGCAACCTTTGTCGATACTCTTGTGCCATCCCATTTTCCTAGTTTATCGTGTTGTGCTGGTGCTGCCGCTGCGGCTGCGGAAAATCTCAAGTGGCGTAAATATAGTACCCGTATTGGTAACTATGTTTTCGAGACGTTTGGGGTTGAAACCCTCGGGCCGTGGGACCTTTTCAAAACGGCTGGTTGACACCACACGTGACCCAAGAGGTGGCTTTTATTTTGGCTAGAGGCTAAGCATTGCTATTCAATGTGACAAAGATGCCATGGGCACATTATCAGTAGATAGCGTTGAGGAAGAATTTTTTTATGCTAAATTTTAGTTTGTGTAAGAATATTTTCGTTATTATTGTTAATTTGTTTCTAAATACACGATGTAAATAAACTTCCTACAAAAATAAATCAAAGAAGCAATTTTACCATTTTAACCGATTTTATTTAGCTTGCCCTGTTTGTTTTTTTATGTAATTAGTTAAGATAAAAGCTTATGACTTAATTACCTCTCGAACAGGAGCCTTACTTATAAAGGTAATTATAAAAGTGCTTGCTGCTGTTTATCCACCTAACTTAATCTATTTATATTTTTACGATACCCCCGGGAAGACGTGGTGTCTTGTTCAAAGATAGAAGCCAAATACCTACCTATGTACTCCACACGTACTTAAGTATTATGTAACTTGTAACTTGTAGGTACCCCGCTCGTAAATCATCCTCATTTATGGCTTAGGTAGGCAATATTGTTTTTCGTCCATTCTAGAAGAAATTCGTTTTTAGACAGGTAACTTAATTATTCTTATAGGTAGTACTTTACATAAAATTCTTGTTCGACTCGAACTTGAGTCCTTTGTGCTTATTGTTTAGATCTTTTAGTGCTCCTGCGAAGGATACCTGAGACGCATGAGAGTAATTTCGAAAATGCCCACGTACTGATAACTCTGGAGAGACTTGAAAGTGATATTCACTCGCGATTTTCAAGAAGTCCAAACGAAACGTATTACATATCGAAAGGCCACTTGGACACTCCCATTTATTTTAGACTTTTGACAATCATTAACGCTGCTCTAGAGGCTAACAGGTGCATTATTTTAGCGGTAAGTAAAGAGCAGTCACCAACAGGCATACCGATATGAAAGGTTGTCCGGCGCTTATACACATATACCTTCGTCAAAAGATTATAATGGTCGATGTTAAAACTGAAGGATCCATTAATCCACTTATTTATACTAAGAAAGCTTACATCTTATTTATCTGTTGCTAACATATTTTGTAAGCCATGGCCATTGCTAAGTTATTCTAATTACACTAGTGTTCACAAACTGTATAAACAGGTTGAAACAATATTGATATAGATAGGAATATCTACAACTGGACAGTATTTGCGAATCAATTTTATGGACAATGTCGCAAATTAACTGAAGCGTCCTTCACTTATGTCTGTCAATTTGCAATAAATATTATTATGTAGGTATTGTAAGGTAGTAGACAGATCGCAAATTCAATAGAGTATATCTATCTATTGGGGTTTGGTTTCCTCACTTAGGCCTGCTGTGGACCATTGTACGTGTTAATAGAGGGTCTCGTGGCAAAATAACAACTGCACTGTTTGATTTTTGAGGTTGGTTCATGGATGGGTGATCATTTGATCAACATTTTATGTGAACCCAATATCCAAATAGCCACTCAAAAGTCAACTTAGACTGTATTGTCCTAAAGTAGTTTGTTGAGTAAGACGTAGGCGATTAGTTCGGCACCTGTGAAGCCTAGATCCGATTGCTTGCCGACCAGTGGCCGTAGTAAGCCGTGTTGTTATTTTATGTATGGGTAAGAGACAGAGCTATACAGGACGAAATAGCACTATCACTTTTTCGCCAGGGCCAGTCACTGGCTCCAGCGCTTACCAGTTAGGCATAACTGTCTCCGATAAACGCCAGTAAATATGTGTCAGATGTCAGCTTTTTTAGGCGACCACTGAAGATCAGCGCCGTGCTGTGGGTTCACCCATAGCATAGCATCATGCTGAGTTCAAGCCTTGTTGCTGCAGAGTACGACGTGTATCAGCCTAGTTTCTGGCCTTTCCTTGTTTCTTTCTTTTGTTTTTAGTTATATGTTATTTCAATATTAGTCTTTAATAACATAATTTTAAGTACTATTAATACTTTGCGCACGTGCACGTCAGAGAGTCAATTCTACAATATTTTTAACAACGATCGCATTCGCATCTCAGTCGCAATCTGTCAAAAAAGCCTCAATTTCCTTACATTTTCGACAACGAACACAGAACGTTGCTTAAAAATTAATAAAATTGGCACTCAGTTCTGTGACAGTAATTCACCAATCAATCAATCAATAAATCTATTTATATTACATATGTTGTTGCATTAAATCCGCGAATGTACGAGTAACACATAAAGACGATAATTGTCTAGTCTGGTACTTACATGCCAATTCAAGATGTTATGCAGGCTTGCCAGGACCGGCTCCGATGCAAAGGCGAGGGTAGTGGCACTTTCCTCGAGCGTGTGGACGATCTGCAGCATCTTGGGATGGCGGTGCTTGTCCATGCTCATCACACAGAGGCGGATGCTGTCCAGCATGCTTTCCTTGCGCTTTGGCTTGTACAGCTTGTCCACAATCCGCTTGTCGAACACGAAGACAGAGCACTCCTGGTGAGAAAGAAAGTTCTATATGAGATATAATCTTGGACTTGATTCTTAATTCGCAAACGTATGGAAAAATGTGTTGATAATTATAAATTAGTAGCCTATGTTAGTCGTCACTGCCGTTTTGTGTTAGGGTAATATTACAGAGAGAGGATGTTATTACTGTTAGTACGTTTAAGAGCTGGTATCCATAGGGGCCTATACTTTCTATGGCCTGCCGGTCTATTTTGTAAAATTCACCGTGAAAACTTGGATGAAGTAGCTTGCTCCACTAAATAGAGCTGTAATTCTACCAAATTTTAGGAATTGAGAGCTTCCATCTACTTAGGTTTTACAGTAAGATTTGCATATATTTGCTTTTATAAACATTTAAAACTGTGAGCTACAGGAGGTAAGTACAACTATATACTTGTTTTGTATTCTATTCAGCATAACCTATCATTTGATGCCTATCTCATGGGGGCATTGTCATCCAAACCAAATGTGTACGCCAAACTCCAGCTAATTGGTTGTGGTAACTGTTTTAAAATAGTTGCAAGATTTTCCTTTCATACTAACTTACTAAGGAAAGATTATTAAAACAAAAGAAAAAACAAATGTTTGTACTTGATTCAGGAGATAAAATATTTATAGATCACTGAGCCGATTATACAAACGAGGTATGGTCATGTTAAAGGTGAACTTTAAGTCAAATGTTTCCAGCTTAGTGAATTGTTCGGGCGGCGGGACATGTTTAAAAGTGTACACCGAACTTTGTAGCTCAAATTACCCAGTTTTAATACTCGTAACTGTGACATCTATTTTTTGAATAAAGCATTGGAAGTTGAGTTTGTCTCAAACTCCACTTTAGCCTGAAAACATGCCATAAAAAGTAGAGTTTAGCCCGTTCTTAACTCATAATACTCGATTCAGAAACCCACCCCGATACTTGGAATATCGTTGAAGCCGAAAATATACACCTACGTATTTTAAGCAGGTATATTTTAATATTTATAGTACCTATTATCTGTATATCATTGACAAGCTTGAATAATAATATAATATATTCATGGTTGTTTAACATCTAGGTTTATCTGCCAATAGCATTGTTGTCATAATTTATTTGCAAAGCAATTGCCTACATCAACTACCTAACAGTGTCTCGTCGTCAACAAGAGGATTCAAAAGAACTCAATCACTAGATCAATAATGACAAAACTCACAAGACTACAACTTTCACAAAATCGCAACGCAAAACCCAGTCGCAAAATCCGTTAATTCTTGTATAAAAGCTAAAGCAGTTAATAAACCGGCATTTAGTCGACAGAAAATAAGTAACCTTAACAGGCTAGTGCTCACGAGTTCCTTTGACATGGCCCGGCTCTAATGATTCGTTTTATTTGAGAGCTAAACGAGTAAACACAGGATTAATCGACTAAGTTTTCGAAAAGGTTTCCTACCTATCTGCGATACTGTGATTGTGATAGTTGAAATACGTAACAAGATTGTTGAGGTTTGCTGTTAGAAAACCTTTTTCTGGGTTCAGTTCGTCTTTGTAAGTATCTTGTGTTTGCAGATATTTTTTCGTGGGGGTTTTTAAATTGTAATTTAATTTTTTCCTTGTGTCCGAATACGGACGATGCGAAAGAAAATAGTAGAATTGGCCCTGTGATGTGTTGTGTACGAGCTACAAAGAGACAGATGAGCATCCATACACACAGACTGAGAAACAATATCTAGTTGGACAAAAACGTAACTGAAATCCTGCCAAGCGATTCGATACTTAAATGACCTTTTAATTATTTCTCTGCGACCATTCAGTCGTAAATACACGGCCGAATATAACTTAATTAAAATATTCAGAACATTTGTTTGCAATGTTCAACCGTTTCCTCATTAAGAAGGGGAGTAAATAAATTACATTATTAAGGAACAAATTACGATAAATTCTTCTGCTGAGTCGTAACATTTTATATCAAAACTTTTTACATCCACGGTTTACTGGATCCCGGGTCGTAACGGGATAAATACAGGGTACAACAGAATTTTGTTTCGAACAACTAAGGCAGGAATTAGGGATCTGATATACAAAGCACTCCGGGCGCGCGCGGACAGGGCGCTGATAACGTAAAATGTATGGCGTCAAAGGAACGAAATATACTCAGCGTCGCGGGCGCACGGCCAGTCGCCATACATTTTCGTCACAGCGCCCTGGCCACGCGCCCGGGTTTCATCAAGTCCCTAAGAATACAGTTTTATTATTTCTTGCGTTTGACTATTATCTCACTTGATGGCAAGCGATTATGTGGTCCACGATAGAGCACGTTTGCCTGGAAGTTGTCTGTGCACCATTGACTTAATTAAGACCCATTGTGCAGCTAAGAAGTGGAGTTATTTTTTAGTTTTAACTATCTATCCGCTCTTTAGTTGCACAATGAAGTTATTGCTAAAACTTTATGTGCGTATGGGTGAGATCTCCATTTAATTGGATATTATGATAAGTGATAACACTTAGATAGTAACAAATCGATGAACACTTTAAGGCGATCCAAAAAGGCTTGTATAAAAAGTAGGTAGTAAGTAATATAGATAAATGGAACTTTTTACCTTTAATAAGATGATTAGTTTCAATAATTCAAACGGATACGAACCGTATTACCTTATTGTTACTGTGATGTTTAAGAAATATTTCACACAACTACCTGACCTTTGGTACCTACTTGACAGAAACTTGGAAACTCCTGGAAAGTCGGGGTGAAATAAAATCCTTGAATTACGGACAAGAGGAATAGTTAGGATAAATCGTATAAGTTAAATGTTGTAGGCAAGTCAAGTTTTGGGGCTTAAAAAACTGGAATGCAAAAAACTTGCCAGCTTTAAAAAAAAGAAACGGTAGTGTTAAATTCTATAATTCATACTAATGATGTTTGTGCAACGTGTGGGTTCAGCAACGGTCAAGTCTTGATCTCATGATCTTGGACTCGCCAGTGCTCTACCTTGAGTGATGTTGATGTAATGAAAATCAAATAGCTATCTTACAACGTCTTATTTTCGAACCGATGGGTATCACATATCCACAATCCTTGTTTTATTTCGACATCGATACAAACTACCGATATGAAAACAAGAGATAGACTGCCTTGTGGTCTAGTGGTTGCATACGCTACTGCTGAGTCTTATGTCTTAGGTTCGATACCAGGGTTTCTAGCAGCAGCTCGTCTCAGTCTGGTTTTTAGCTTCATTGTTGGCAACAGGGTCGCTTCCTGTTACATGACTGCATTGAAGTTAGTATATGACAGGTACACGTCTGCTCACTTCTTCTGGGGATACTCAGGCCTGATGCTATGCATGTATGTATGTTACTGGTATATGGGAATACATTTTTAACAGAGTGGTAGCAAGATTACCAACTGTAGCGTCTGTGGAATGCTGATATTGTTTAAGTAAGGCCAGCCCGTGCAAGCTATTTTAATGCTTGGTCCATTAAAATAGCCTCCACGAGTAGATACTCACGGGTATTAGTCCCGAGAACCGGATGACCTTCGGAGGCACTTCGGTGCCAATCGCAATGCACGATTCGCAACGGGCGCGACACGTGTACGAGCATATTTAATATACTCGTACTTATTTGTTCTTCTCCTGTATTGAGATTTGTTTCCAAACAAACTTGTGTTTAAACCTGTGTTTAGGGGGATGCAAATGTGGTTATCTATAGCATTCTAAGTTCGACCCGTTTCTTGACCTTTGTGCTCTAAAACCTGCAGTCATTTCGCTGCCACTAACAATGACATAGATGTGACAAAGTAATGGATCGATATAATAAAAGTTCCACCCCCGACACTAAGGAGAAAAGGCGATAAACTGACGCGAAACGCTTTAAACTGCCTGTCCTTGGGCACACTCTAGCAAGAAGGAAGAATGAAGGAGCAATGCGGAGAAGTGGGAGTCCCCGTCAGCAAAAGTAGAACGATGTAAGAGCTACAAGGTTTTCGCAGCTGAGAACAACAGTGGACTATAAGTACTTAAAGAAAAGTATAAACCACGCCGTAGTTATACCCCTGAAGAAGGCAGAGGCGAGACATTAGCCACATTCTATTGGTCATTCGATTCGAGATTTCTTGAGAAAAGCAACAAACAAAAGGGCGCGGCGAGACAACACTGAAGGCCAATTCTCGTACTTAAAAAGCGGTCAAAGTCATCTCGCAATATCATCTCAAATCTCGAAAACTTGTCAAAATATAGGGAAACTGGAAGTATTTGACAGCTTGCGAGTACGATGCGAATGGGTGCTGCTCATTTAGTACAAGATTATTTGCTGCTATTTTTAAAAGCTGTAACGCTCCTATTGACCTAACGTTTACTTCATCTTACAACATTTTACCACATATTCACTTGATGTAACGTTCAGTTTGTAGAACAACATTTGTTAAAATAACACTTTCTCTAACGTTCGTATGGTATATTTTTGTTTAGTACAACGTTATTTAGATCTAAGTATCATTTTATAGAACTAACATTTGATCTACCCCCTGAATAAAGAGCGAGTAGGCCCAGCTCGAAAACTTAGGGCACCCCGACACGGATAGGTTAGGTTCCAATGGCGTGACGAGAGCTAGAGTGAGCGAGCAAAGCAAGCGAACTTAGCTCCCGTGATGCCATTCATGTAAGCATACTTTTAACATTGTGGACAGAAATAGGAGCCTCGGTTTCGTTGACTTTCCTTGGTAACGACCTCAATTTAAAGCGAATTAACATTCGATAAAATTATATGAAATGATCAGTTTATCAAAGAAATCTTAATACAATATGAACATTATAACTTTTAATTATTAGTTTAAGTGTATGTTATATCCACTGAAGCTTATAGGTACAAAATAAATTATTTTATTATGTATTATAATTGTTATAAGATTTTATAACAATAAACAAATAAAAAGTATATAAATCGAAACAAAATATAATACTACTACCTACAGCAAAAGAAAATACTATGTGGGGCAAGATTTTTTTTGGCTCTTTTGTTGGAATTGGCCACCGCTTCCTATTTTTTAGCTCACAATAATTACCATTTGTTATTTATCGCGATGAGCGATGGAGAAATGAGTTCGGTCGCGGGAATCAGTAGGCAGTCTACTTCCACAGCGAGAGCACGCGCGATTTGTTACAAATATTGAGTACGATTCTTTGCAACTTTTATAGCTTTCAATCTTCGCTCATTATTTTGCGATTTACAGTCCTATGATGCTTTTTCTCTTGAAAACAGACATCTGTAGTTCTGTACCTCTTTAAATCTTCGTACTAAAAAAATGGAGAATGTAAGGATCGATAAAAGCAGATAGCCGTTTAGTGATTTCTGCCTACCTCTATCTAAAACCTCAATAGGTGTAAGTATAACACAAAATTACGTTCATGACCTACGTTTAAATGCCGAATACAGCAGGTCACGTTCTAAAAATTGAATTGTGAAAGTCTGATTGCACAATAGGACGGGAAAAGCTCTCACTGTCATAGATGGAAGTTTGTCGTTCATTGAGTTTCTTCAGTAAAGTGATCAATCTGTGTTATTGGTCATACGTGGTAGGCTAAGTACCTAAATATTAAAATGTGTATGTGATGGTGCTACAATGATGTCATCACTCGTCAGTAGTGTAGTACTATTCAATTTCTTAAACATTAGGTATCCCTCTTATTAATAAACACGGAATAAAGTTATTCCAAGTTTAAACCTATGAAAATGTAATTCCTTTGTTATTCCTGGTATTAACTTTATTCCGTGTTTATTAATAAGAGGGTATACGTTTAATATTATAAGTAACACAAAAAAAAATATTTCTGGGGTTCCGTACCCAAAGGGTAACCAACAGAAACCTATACAGATACATATTCAATAAGAATTATATGATATCTAAAATTTTACTAAAAATTAAAGATTCTATGCTACGGATCCCTTCTTATTCGCACTTAGTCACTTTTTTATTTATTTTATAATTAATGTACACACAGACACACAGTTGCAGAAATAACATAAAAATTAAGTACAAAGGTACTGCTTATTTCTTAAGAATTTGTTTTCTTTTCCCCTCTTGGGTACTCAACAGCCAGTTCCTTCATATCTCCCGCTGCCCTACCCACGTTGTGAAGTTTTTCAGAATACCTCTTACAAAACCTACATGCCTATATTATTCCATCAAGTTTAAGAACCTAATTTCATGGCAATTGGGTCTCTATAGAAACATCTGTTGAGCGTCAGAATTCAATTTGCGAAGTTACCTATGCCATTAAAATTGACATTGGCTATTAAGGGGCATACACATTGCTCCTAACATAAGCTGAATGGGTTGCACTTGAAAGACAAAATCGAGGAAACTTTCCCGGAAGTCTTTAGTATGCCTCTCAACCTCGTCGGCGGGAGCATTCCTTAGCATTACGCGTAATAGTTATGAAAGAAGATACAAAAAAGTGGATAGAGAATATAAAAATCACTTGTTTTGTTCGCCACAAGGCAGAATGTTTTAAAAAAAGGTTACAAATCAATTCAATTTTAGGTGGTACTGAGTTCACTGAGTCATCTTGTGGGAAATATAAAATAGGCTTTCAATTTTCAGTAGGCTGCGCGTCATTATTATATCAAAGACTTCAATAAAGCCACCCTGTAGGCCGAGGTACGTATACGTCCAGTACACCCACGTTCCTCCATTTACGTTTATGTAACCGGACACAAATCCAATTTTGGACTGCCACCTACTGAGAAATAACTGATGGAAAAACCCTTTCACACTTTGACTGACCTGGAAACTGAACCCAGAAACGTGCTTGCGACAACAGCCTACGAACATTAAAATATTGTTAAACTATCGTCGTTTTAGCATTTATTAATCAATTAACTAATTAAGAAAGTCATCTGTGTTACCATGCGGATCCTAGATAAGTAGGTAGGTAGTGTTCAGGACGTGTCCTGTGAATATACATTGACATGAAAAGCCCAAATGAAAGCTTAATACCATGTTACATCGCTGACTTAATAACCACTTCACTGCTGAGTAATAATAATACCCATTACATGCCAAGGCTAAATTATGATGTTTTTCCGAAGGAGAGGTGCGTGTGTGTAGATATGTCTAAATGTTGTGCGAGGAAGAAATCCACCAAAGGTGTTACTTCGTTTTCCTGACCTCGCTAAGCGCTGCTCTGGTTGAACAGGGCTGGTTAGACGAGGCATCACAAAAAGAGCGACAGTCTGATGGACACAAGCGAAGAATGTGTGCGTGAATAGCTAAAAAGAGTTTGTTACGTATCCTCTTCCCGCTCAGTTACACACCGTTTCACATCTAACTAAGCTCCTCGCACAGCTTTGGTGCAAACAATCACTCATTTTCAAAGCGTCGAAACAGATCTGACAAAACGGTTGGCGCAGTGGTTGAGCGATTAGCTGCTACGCTGCGTGTCGCGGGTTCGATTCCCGCACGGAACAAATATTCGTATGGCCTACAGATAGTTGTTCCGGGTCTGGCTGTTTGTGTATGTGAGATTGTATGTTTGTAAACGCACCCACGATACAGGAGAAATTCCTAGTACGGGGCAACGTTCTAAAAAAAAAAGATCCTCGCACCGCCTAGCTACCTTCACCACCTCGCTACATCGCATCGCTTTGCTACCTCGCACCGTCTCGCTACCTCGCACCGCCTCGCTACCTCGCACCGCCTCGTTACCTCGAATATCTCTGCTAGAAAAGCACTTCAAGCTTTAGAATCAGATTAAAATTCCTCGAAATAATACTTTTAACAATAAAGTTCATTGTCAATGTTGTCAATCATTTCCTCTAACAGTTTTGCAGTACTAAAGTTCATTGTCAAGAGCATGTTTTTTTTTCATTTAATTATTCATGATCAACATAACGATTTTCACCACACGCACAAGTTAAAGGCATGCAATTAGTTTGTACACAAACAAAAAACAAGTAAATAGTATTAAAATTGAAAAAAAACGACAAAAAAATAAACTTCGACAATAAGAATAAACACAATGAAACAATAAACACAATGAAACAATAAACACAGAAAAAGCGATATAAAAAGTTTATATTCATGACAATATTGTGCTGAGAGTGGTAATGGCCTTCAGGGTTCTATTTATTATATATCTGACAATGGGACAAATTTGACAAAAACTGACATATTTGTCACTATTTCGTGACTGGTGTTGTTTTAGTCATGCAGAGAATGTATGGAATAAACTTACAAAATTGTCGAATTGTCAGATTGTCGTTTGTCACCTGTCGGTTTTATTAACCAGCGTGTTGAGAAGTCTCAGTTCAATACGAAGATAATGAGTCGTCAAACAGCAAAATATTATTAATGTGGGTAAGGAACAAGTACAAAAGACTGTTTTTAACTGTAACACTACTGGTTCGTGAAATAGAAAAAAGAGGGCGTTAACGGGGGCGAAGTGTACTTATAGGAAGTGGAATGTTAAAGGAAATCTATTAACGAGGAATTCAAATAGGAACCACAAATTAGGCGAATAAAATATTTACATAATCGTGCATTTTCTAGTGTTTAAGTTGAGATTGTTTATAGTGCTCCACGTGTGAATATGGTTGATTTCAAGCTAGAGTGTGTCGTTAGAGTTATTTATTGGAAGAGCAACCTTGACATCATCGACATAATTATATCAACACTGTGGAGTGCTTTACATAGGTGGGTAGGCCGTTTACTACTATGGGAAAAAGAAGGGGCCCGAGGTTAGTACCCTGTGATATTCCAGAAGTGACAAGGTAGCGCTCCGAATTGGCTCCTTTATATGTGACCGATCGCGCATTGTGTGTGCTTCCGATCGTGTAAATAGTTCGCAAAGAATTTTATCAACGATACGGAGAAACCAACCATTGCCAATTTCCCCAAAAATCTACCTGATCAAAAGCCTTTTGAAAGTCAAAATAGGCTATATCGATCTGTTTTTGTCCTTTATGTTTTTGGCTCTTTCGCGAACCATCGTTGTACCTTCTAAATATGTTTTTACAGAGCACTGATTCACAAAACCTTCCCGAATATGGATAGGAACAGCTATTGGACCATAATTTTTATTATCACTTTTAGGGCCATTTTTATCTACCGGAATGACTTTGGATGTTTGATATTTTTATCGTGACGAACGGATTATAGATATATTGCAAGGATTATTTGAAAACGCAGCTATTCTTAACCAAGTACTGCGGTATGTCAAGACCTTGCATAGATTTTTGAGGAAATCGAGCCTTGCGCTGTGTATTTCGGATTCGTGTATGTAATGAATATCAACCAGCTGGGACATATTACTGGGAGATGTATTTGCAGTATCAATAGCAAGCTTGGGATTCAATGATGGTCAGTTAGATAAGAAAACGCTACTAAAATTTTTTGAAAACGCATCTGCTATTTGCATCGGCGACAGACCAAAGGTTGCCTTTTCATTATGTTTGCTATTGTTTTTAAAAAAAGCCCAGCAAGTTTTTGGATCACGTTTAATATTTGACTCGATACGGTTAGTGTAGGTGGCAATATCTGCTTCCGTACCGATCTTTACTATGCGCCTGTAGTATGTAAATAATGCATAACGCAGCTGGTTATCATTTTTTTTTTGTAGTGCTTGTGAAAACGATTTTAAGGTTATTCCGCAGTAGTGGTTTAGTCTTTTTAGAGGGACTATTCGAGAAACAATATTGTTAGTTAACTGTTTTCAACTAACGCAGTCATTATCGTACATAACTTTATTGTCATTATTGTTTTTAGTTCCAATTAAATATTGTTATATTATGTTTTTTATTAATTTTATTTTAAATTGTTTAATACATTTTAAAATATTTATTAAACAATACAAAAAAAATGCATTTAAAAATATAAAAAGTAACCTTTACTTTTTTTGATGGAACTATCGGAAACGATCGAGAGTGTTTCTAAGAAAGTCATTTATAAATGTTGTTCTTAGATCGATTTTCAGTCGATTAGGTGTATCTATTTTTATTTGTTTGCTTACAAAACAAATGAAACCTCTTTCCATTTCCACCATCCTTTGTAACACAATTTAATGAATGCGTGTTACGTCTAGCAAGTCACAGCACTAAAAGGCAGTCTTGTGTTTTAATAAAGTACCAAGTTCACTCGGCAAAGACGCAGACAAAAGTAACAGTAATTCTTGTAGTCGGCTCCCAAACTTGGAACAATAATACTTTTTACTTAACTAGTTTATGTCACTTTATACATTAGGAGTGCTAAAAGTGTAGAAAACGAATCCATAAGGCTGCATTTTCAGTAAGGGCTAATTTCACCAATAAAACAGGTGTGCGATTAGAAAATGCGAACTGCGTTCAATGGTTGTCTGTGTCATCACTGTTGAAGAATACTGGCGTTGACAGTTCTTGAATGATTTCAGGCACATACACTGTTTAATATGACATCAGTTAAGTCAGGCGTCGTCAACAAAACGATCTTTGCGTTCATTTGTTCGGCAAACCGGAAAGCATCCTCTAGCTCCGTGATCGCTATGTATAATTAGCACCGTACCGTCACCGTAGTACCGTCAGGTCACCGGTCAGTCACGTCTAAAAGTATAGTGGTAAGTTACATTATGACCGGCGGTGGCGGCGCGTCTCATTCGTTCAAGTTCTTACAACAATGACGTTGACTTGACTGGTCAGCGTTGTGACTTTGCGTGATTGACGTGTGTGTGAGCCTTTAGATGATCTGATTTTGTTAATTTTCTTTAGTAAATCTGCCTTAATACGAACGATAGTGCGCGGCGAATTGAAAGCCGCGAACCGTTCAGTTCGGCAACACTCGATCAAAATCAAGGACAAAACCGTAACGGTCTTGCCGGACGGTATGAAAGCTGATCGTTTGACAGGCCAATCTAGCCGTCACTGAAACTTTATACACATTGCAAGCTTTGAAATACCTTGTTATTATATTTCGCCAAAGGTAGAAATTACGTTCTACTTTTGTCAAAAATTGTTGTACGCAACGATCGATAATTCGTTCCGAGAAAATTTGTTCGGAATAACTTCAGATTGTAGACAAAATAACATTTTGTCAGCAAAAACTGAAAAATGGACAGTATTGTCTATTTGACAATAAAATCGTTTCCGCTGAGAGATTTGCTTAGAGTCTCTAATAACATCCTTAATGTAATCCTTCAAAATAACGGTCATAAAATGAATCAATCATCGAGAAGAAAAAATCTGTTCTCACTGACGCTACATGCAGCTTTGTGTGTCCTGACCTTTAACAACACAGTTACTGAACTACATGTTTATATGTTATACAACCGTTTTCACAGAAAACTTTTCCAGGGAGCAATAAAATCTTGCGCGTGACTAAATTCCTGAGATCAAAAAGTCTTGTTTGTAAAGCGGTATTGATGAAACTCCTTCTGTCGTTTTCACTGCTTTTTCTAGGAACGAAAAGGGTTCTACGAAAGAAAATCTCGGAGAAGTATCTAGACTTACCGTAGACTTGCTTTTGTACAGATATAGCAATTTACTTGTGAAGAATGTTTGATGCTTGAAGTAAGGTGTATTTTGTTAGGTGCTTGTAAAAATAGTTGTACATTTTGTAAATATCGAGTTTGGCTAACTGAAAACTGGCCTTGTTTTTTTCACGCATTGATGGATATGTTTGATGAGTGTTTTGTGTTATGTAAAAAATGAAAAGAGCTTTAACTCGTTTGTGTGCCAGAGTTTGTTAATTCACAGTTATACGCACGATTTTCTTCTATTTATAAATTATACCTATAACTTTCTTCGCAAACATTAATGATAGAATTTGTTTACCCATTTTTAGAACACAATGAAATATTTCTTCTTAAAAAATATTAGGATACTTACTCCAAAATAGGAATCCGTAATATTATTATTAAAAAATTAATGGTACAACGATGAAAATAGTCGAATGAATAAACTAATTCCGAGGATAGCTCCTTACCCTGGTTACTGGCTAGTCCTGATGTCAGACAGACAATAGATGGTCCTTAAAGATCAAACGGTTGCCTTTGTCATGCTAATAACTACGGCCACATAATAAAGAAATGGTATAAGTCGAGTGGTTCCGAGTAATCAGAAGCCGCGGGATTCTTAGTAGCACAGAAGAAAGAGTAGCGCTGAGCAGAGAATTTTTATGACATTGAATAATAAAATTTCTCCATAATTGAGAACGCGAGTGCACTTGAGAACGTCAAGGAGTCGTTTGATTACTGCGTCGATGTTCGTATGTCACTGACTGAAGAGTGTACTGGAAAATCCTTTGCTCTGAGCTTAAGGAGTCTTTCTTTGCAATCATAACCAGTGATTGGGTTGCGAATAGCACACGGTTTCAGTCACTGAGAGAGGCATGACAACTAAACTGTATATGATATCTTCAACAATGTTAGGTACAAAAATGTTTTGGAAACAGGATTATGAATTCATAAGCCCTACATAGCGGTGTTCGGCCGTGTCCCGAGTGAGTGCTGTTACTCACTGATTATCTAAATGGGTTCCTGCCAAAATCGGGGAAACTCCAACACAAACCGTCGGTTTACAAATAGTTCCGTGTAACAAAACACAAAAGCTTGCTTAGTCGGCAGAAGGTCATAATTATGAAGAGGAGGGATCTCAATCTCAATCTCAATCTCAATTCGTTTATTGCAATCCATAATGTCAAAATACAGGTGGTAAAATAAATACATAGAAACAATTATGGACCCTGTCGGGCACAGCAAAACGTTAAAATAATTAGGAGAGAGGAAGAGCGCTTTAAATAATTTATAACAGTTTATTATTTCCTGTCCAACTTGTATGCAATTAAGTACATTATTTGAATAGGATGTGATTTATTTATTGTTATTATTAACAGAGTACTATATTGTTTATTTATTTATCATTATTAATAGAATAGCATGTCATATATTTATTATTATTAATCGGATAGTATTTCATTAATTTATTACCAATAGGATAGGATGTCATTTATATATTATTATTAATTTAATAGAATGTCATTTTTTATTATTATGAATTGAATAGAATGTCATTTATTTATTTATTATTATTGATAGAATAGTATGTCATGTATTTATTATTATTAGGTTTGCATTTGTCCTGTTATTATTAAAACTTATCCGTAAGGAATTCTTCCAATGTGTAGTAGCTTTTTTCTATTAATAATTGTTTTAACTTATTTAAAAATATACTGGTTTTATTTTCTTGCTTTATGTTTTCCGGTAGTTTATTGTATATTTTAATCGACATAGAGTATGGACCAGTAGCATGTAACTTGAGGCGGGACGGAGGCAAATTTAACCTATTTTTATGGCGCAGCGAATAGTTTGTATGTATGTCTCCCCGTGTTCTGTAAGAATCTGGGTGATTGCGGACCAGTTTACATAACTCCAAGACATAAATACCAACCAATGTGAGTACCCTGTATTTTTTAAAATAAGGCTTACAGCTATCCGTCTGTTCTATATTACTGATTATACGTATCAGCTTTTTCTGTAGGGTAAATACGGAGGGCGCGTCTGTGCTATTTCCCCATAATATTATGCCATAGGTAATCCATGCATGTGCATATGCGTAGTATGTAGCTAGCGCAGTTTGTAGGCTTGTAGTCTTTTTAATTTCGCGAAGGGCATACGCAAATTTGCATAGTTTTGATTTTATTTTCTGGACGTGCGATTTCCAATTAACGTTTGTATCTATAGACAGGCCAAGAAGAGTAAATTCGTGAACAGCTTCTATTGTGGTGCCGTTGTAGGTGAAGTTAACATCTAATGGGGATTTTTGACGGGGATGGAAGGGCATTAATTTTGATTTAGAGAAATTTATCTCGAGGTTATGCTCACTCATCCAAGTAATTGATTTATCAAGCATACTTGTTAGGTCCTCGCACAAGTCAACATTATTCTCGCATGAAGTTAAAAGTGAAATGTCATCAGCAAACAAGACGCATGGCCCCTGAATGGTTTTTGGAAGGTCATTAATGTAGATGAGGAAGAGCAGGCATCCAATTACACTTCCTTGGGGTATAGAGGCGCTAATTTTTTTGATGCTAGACCGAATCTTCTGGATCTCATTGGTATTTGCGTTATAAAATTCTATTTCAACTTGGTGTTCTCTATTTGTTAAATAGGATTTAAACCATTCGTGAGCCTTTCCGCGGATCCCTATGCCTTGTAGTTTACTAAGCAGAATGTCATATTGCACTTTGTCGTAAGCTTTGGTCATATCTAACAGTAAACCTACAGCGTATTTCTTTTCATTTATTATATTTAAAACTTCCTGTATGTATTTATAAACTGCTAGAACAGTGGAACGGTTTTTGCGAAATCCGTTTTGGCATTCGTTAAATATTTTATATTTTTCGCAGAAAGAGTACACACGATTGCACATAGCTTTCTCAAAAATTTTAGAGGCGGTAGGTAAGAGAGCTATTGGACGGTAATTGTTTGGATCCGTTTTCGAGTTTTTTTTGTGGATTGGCTTTATTAGAGCTTTCTTTAGGTAGTCCGGGAAAACACCGTCCTCAAAAGACTGATTGACCAACAGGTAGAATGGTAACGTAAGTTCGTTTGCACATTGTCGTATTAACATTGGTGGTAACTCATCTATTCCATAACTTTTTTTGCTTTTTAGGTTTTTTAAAAGTCTATTTATTTCGTCAGGGTATACTGGACTGAGAAACATGGTGTTTTCAGTGGGGCAGAGCACTGGGTTTCCTCGCGGCATGTTGCCAGATGCTCTGTTGACACCCTCGCCGATGGACGCAAAGAAATTATTAAAAAAACTAGCTATTTCTTTTGGTTCTGTGACATTTATATTATTAATTAGTAATTTTATGTTTTTTTTATCACTTTTTATTTTCTTATTTGTTCTTTCATTTATAATACTCCACATTGTTTTGATTTTGTTATCTGATTTTTTCATTTTATTTATATAATGTATTTTCTTTGCTGCTATAACTGTTTTCTTAAGTGTTTTTTCATATTGTTTATAGTTCTTTTTAATTATTGGATTATTAGTTTTTAATGTAAGTATCTTTTCAAGCCTTTTATTTCTACATGAAAGTTTGATGCCTGTAGTTAGCCAGTGCTTTTTATAGTTTGTTTTTAATTTTATTTTAATTTTAGGTATACATTGGTCTAGTATTTTGATTAGAGTGTTATTAAATGCTTCATAGTTTTCATTTATGTCTTTATTTATCTGTATTATTTCGTTCCAATTCACTTCATTTAATTTGGATTTAAATAATTGGATGTTTTTATTATTATATAATCTTTTTTTGACGTACCAGTTAACCTGCTTAGTTTGTTTAGTCTGGATGAAACGCATGTTACTAAAAGACTAATGAATATAAATGCAAATGGATGGAAAGAGAGAGGGAGGCCAAAGGAAAGATGGATGGATTGTGTGAGGAGTGATATGAAAGAAAAGGGAGTTAGTGATGGCGTGACGGCTGACAGAACTGAATGGAGGAATAAAATATATTAGGCCGACCCGAAGTTACATGGTATAACGGCAGGAAGATGAGGTGATGAGTGAGAGAGAGCGCTTTATAGTTCGTTTTACTGAGGTCCCAGAATTTTTGACGATGGTAGGTAGCTACGAAGTTTGCATAAAACACTTTGTTCATTGTAAATTATGTGGACGCACCTATTCGGACTGTGTGGTGGTCTTTACTATTTTCTATCAGACATCATGCGCAAGCTTTTGTTAAAAATATTATACAGTAAAAAAAATAAGTACTTTTTATTCTGAAATAATGAGAATAGAAAAAGTTATAAATTGTGTGTTTTTAGATGGTCCTTATAGGGCACATTTTTACTTCATGCAGATCTTTATGCGGCGTTAGGGTCTTTCTTCACGAGAACTGGAGATATATTTCTACTGACTAGCGCGCAACGGCACTACCGACGGCATAGCGAAAGTGAAACCGAACGAAACTGTATCAATTCCACACACGTGTATTTCCACTTTACAATCCGGATTCTTATTATTAGGGTTCCAACGTCCGAATTGAAAAACGAATCATTAATAGGATCACTTGTGTGTCTGCCTCTACGTCTGCCACAATCATTTTTTTCCGAATCTGCAGGACTGATTGAGCTGAAAGGGCATCGAACATTTTTCTATGTGAGCTGGCATTTCTACTCGCCGCACTTTGATTTTATTTCAAAGTCGCGGAGCGCGATCAATCAGGTATACATATGTAGAGGACACAAATACAAACAGAATATATTACAATATGTTGGCAATCTGATGCGCTTACGCGTCATGTTGCCGAGATATTTGGAGGTAAAGTCGCCATGTGGGAACGATTAAAATCTTTCAATGTATTCTAATTCCGTCCCTGATTGAACCATTTATATAATGGTTTTATAAATAAAACACTGTTCTTTTGCGATTACCATGCGAGGTAATGGGCAAGTAATTAAAGAAGTATTATCACGTACTTTTTTAATTTTACGGTTCCGTACCTCAGTCGGCAAAAACGGAACCCTTGTTGGATCAATTTATTGTCCGTCTGTCAGTCTGTTCGTCTGTCCGTCTATCTGTCTGTCTGTTAAGTCTCTTTTTCTGAGGAACACGTGGAGGAATCAAGCTAAAATTAATAATAAGGTCTGCTGCCTCTTGGAGCAGTGAAAAAACCATTTTCTAAGTCAACTCAATAGATAAGGACGCTTATGCTCCATTTATGGCGCACGTTTTGACGCTCGCAAGGGAATCAAAACATGTAGGGTACTTTCCGTTGACCTAGAGATATGAAATTTGGCAAGAAGGTAGATCTTACAGTACAAGTACCGGAAAAAGTCTGAGAATTCGTAATTTGTAATTATAATTATATACAGGGTTACTGGTAATTCGACGTATATCCGTCAGGGGCTCATAAGGGGGCCAAAATGCAACAAATTGAACCCCCCATATGTATGGCCGAAATTCAATAGTTTTCGAGATATTTGAATTTTAAGGGTTTTTCGAAATTTACCCAAAATTTGACATTTAATTCCAAATAAAAAAACCTACATACCCATTTAAGGGTACCATTAAAAATGATGTTGTAGCTGGCACTTCAATTAAGCTATGGGCATCATTAAAACTACTTAATTTAACAAAATAATTAAAATAATGACCGAAGTAAGAATAATATCTTACCAATATTTTCATTTTACGCTTCAAAAATGTTGTCTCGTCAAAAAAAATTCTATGACATTAATCGTACAAATAACTAAAACAACTTGCCTATTCAGTAGGCTTTCCAAAAAGGTATAAAAGTCAATTTTAAAATACATAATTCGTGGCATGGCATGTGTTTGAACCGGCGCGGGGAGAGAAATCATCTGTGTTCTTAGTTTATCATCCTCGCTAAAACAACCGATTTTACTGGCGAAATTCTTCCTGATGGGGCGAGGTGTGCGGGCCGGGGAGTACACGGCGTTTGCTGCGCTCGCGTCGCCTTCCTTAGTACAGTTCGCGTCAAATAACTATGCCCCTCTGAAGTTAGCCATTTGCAAAGATCGCGTAGGTGCACGGACAAGCGGAGCAAGCGGGACGCAAGCATGCATCGAACGTAAACGAGCGACTGAGACATAAAATCGCGCCGTCATAATCCCCGCCCGCGCATGTGCAGTTGCAGTTTGTTCGTTTTTTACAGTTCGTGTCAAATAACTGTGCCCCTCTGAAGTTGGCTACGAGTGGCTGCGTAGTAGTCAAAATTATGAACAAACTGCAACTGCGCATGCGCGGGGCGGGGATTATGACGGCGCGATTTTATGTCTCAGTCGCTCGTTTACGTTCGATGCATGCTTGCGTCCCGCTTGCTCCCGTCTACGTGACTGCACCTACGCGATCTTTGCAAATGGCTAACTTCAGAGGGGCATAGTTATTTGACGCGAACTGTACTAAGGAAGGCGACGCGAGCGCAGCAAACGCCGTGTATTCCCCCACCCGCACACCTCGCCCCATCAGGTAGAATTTCGCCAGTAAAATCGGTTGTTTTAGCGAGGATGATAAACTAAGAACACAGATGATTTCTCTCCCCGCGCCGGTTCAAAGACATGCCATGCCACGAATTATGTATTTTAAAATTGACTTTTATACCTTTTTGGAAAGCCTACTGAATAGGCAAGTTGTATTAGTTATTTGTACGATTAATGTCATAGAATTTTTTTTGACGAGACAACATTTTTGAAGCGTAAAATGAAAATATTGGTAAGATATTATTCTTACTTCGGTCATTATTTTAATTATTTTGTTAAATTAAGTAGTTTTAATGATGCCCATAGCTTAATTGAAGTGCCAGCTACAACATCATTTTTAATGGTACCCTTGAATGGGTATGTGGGTTCTTTTATTTGGAATTAAATGTCAAATTTTGGGTAAATTTCGAAAAACCCTTAAAATTCAAATATCTCGAAAACTATTGAATTTCGGCCATACATATGGGGGGTTCAATTTGTTGCATTTTGGCCCCCTTATCAGCCCTTGACGGATATACGTCGAATTACCAGTAACCCTGTATTTTTGGTTAAAAATTGTAAAACGCACAATTTTATTGATGTACGGGAGAATATTTTTTTTAAAACAAAGTTAAGTTTGTCCTTCAATCTTATCTGCTATATTTTTGACAGAGTAATGATAGTGCTTTAATTATAAACTATTAAAGCACTCCTATTACTCTGTCAAAAATCTTAAACTTCAATTTACTTAAGTAATACGTATAATCGAAAAAAATCAATAATATTCGCATTCGCAAAGATTCGTCATTTGTCTGTTTTTTTGTTGATTGCACTTTTTCTAACATGGTGAATTTTCCCCGCAATATCTCGTTAACGTGACACTTTAGGGCACCATAATTGCAAATATTTTTCGTTCGTATAAGTGTCCTCTACCCATATATAGCTTTCACGGTGCGAAATGACTTTGAAAATAATATAAAATGGCGGCCGAATAGCTATGCCACAAAGGTTATATCCCCTTTGCTAAACATATGAACTTAGGTGACCCAAATACGGACGCGGACGGAACAATAGATAAAACATTTGAAACATCGGATCACTTTTCGGGGACAAGTAATAATATAAAAAACAGCCAAGTGCGAGTCAAACTCGCGGATGAAGGGTTCCGTACTATCGCTATTATTATAACCCACTATTATGCCGTTAAAACCGTACAAAAAACACATCTCTTATACGGAGACCCCTTTTAAATGTAATTTTATTTTATAATTATTTTTTAAACATTTCAAGTGTCTACCTGTTGCCATTTAAGATCGAGAAAAAAACATCAAGAAACACGTTATTGCTAGTAAGGGAGCCCATTTTATTTTTATTATTTGTTGATAGAGCGGCAACAGAAATAGACACTCTGTGAAACTGTCCGCTCATTATGGTTCATGAGAAACAGCCCGCTGATAAACAGACGGACAGCGGAGACCTAAACCTCCAACAGGATATAACCCTATTACTAATAATAGAGTTATCCCGTTGGTTGCCCTTTGAGTACGGAATCCTAAAACGATAAGTTTCTCGAACTGTACCGTGTGATGTATCAAATTATATTAAATTTTAAAATAAATTGTTTTGAATTTATTTAAGCTAACAGATGAAAATTTACCCATATCTTGGAAAATAGTGTAACCAAAATTTAAAAAATACGGAAAATTGGCCTTCACAGGAAAATCCATGAGAATTCTATTTTAGAGAAACACGAAAAAAATATGATTCGTACGGAACCCTTTCCATGATTTCTTCTTTCATTTGCCGTACCTACTGGCCAGCGGAAAATCACCCAATATACGTCACGTGTAGGCACTAAACTTAAAATAACATCGATGCAGTGAAAATTCACTCTCGTTTACCGTTACGGGACCGTTAAAAGTGCGGTGGTCGTAAAAATCTATTGTATTGGCCCATTTCACCACTCTGGACTGATTAGCTTTTATATCGGTAAGTTCCTGTTACTTTTGAAGACGTAAATACATAGGTACGTGGGGTTAGTTTCGGATTTTCTACGGCTGGTTGGATGTGCTTTCAGTCAATATTAAGAGCGTGTACGCCGTATGTCATTTTATACAAACTTTCAAGTCCTTATTCTTCAAAATGAATGAACCGATTTTAACGAAACTTGGTATGCATACGCTAGATATCCAGGTCTAAACAGTTATCAGAAAATATTTTTAAAAAGAGTTCAGGGTGAAGGATATAGTGATTTTTCACTTTCTATAGAAAACTTAAAATCGCTCTCCCTCTGAAATCGTTTTCAAAAATGTTTTCCGATATCTATTTAGACCTGGATATCTAGCGTATGCATACCAAGTTTCGTTAAAATCGGTTCATTCATTTTGAAGAATAAGGATTTGAAAGTTTGTATGAAAAGCCGTACCGCGTAAACGCTCTTAACGGTAGTAACTCTTTATAGACTGATATTTATCTCTCTCGCCTCTATCTCAGAACTCTTGGTGTTTAAAAACTATGAAATGGTGTTTTTCATCGTTTTGGACGATTGTTAGAATTGTTCTGTTTAAATTCTTTTTTTTCATAAGTAGTCGTAATGGAAACTGGTGTTGAGGCTAAACCTGGATAGTAAATGGATAAAAATAATATTCTTCATAATTCATTAGTTTTAAATCCCGCGTTGCTTATTTCTTTTTGGTGAAATATTGTATTTTCATCTCCATTTATAAAAATAGCCCGCAGATCTTAAATCGAAATTATAGCTTAAGGTCTAATTAATGTCTTGAACATCTAGATTGCCAACTTTATGAAGTAGAACAATTTGCTTATCACCGTGAGAAATTAATTACTCTGTTAAAATTATTTTCCAATTCTCTCATTTAATAAGTGACTTAAATTTCTAATTAGAGTATCTTCGTGGATCGGCTTTCAAAAAATAATTATTATAAGACGTTAGATATTGTTCGCAGTTATAAGGGCTTGAATTTTCATTTCAGAAATCAAAACGATTCGACTTGTAAATAGAATTACATAGTGTGTATAGAATAGGTCAGGTAGACATTTATACATTTAAATACTTGAAATTGAAGTAAGTAGACGAATTTTCCTTGTAATGTTCATCATCTATATTTCTCGCATTCAGCGCATTCCACCGGCCTCCACCAGGTCATCAAGTATACCACATACGTGGAGTTCGTCTTCTTCAAAAATAGTCATCATCTGCCTAGCATTTTCCCAACTATATTGTGGTCGACTCCCAGTCAAACCGGAATTAGCTGAATACCAGTATTTAATAGTAAAAATAATAATAAAGAGAATAAATAATAACTTTTTAAAAATAGGAATAAAGAATACCTAATTAAAAAGCAACTCCAGCATTGGCTATAATCCTTCATGCTCATTGGAGCGTAGCGATCAATGAAGACGCTTATGCTCAGTAGGCAGCGGATCTTTACGGGCTGTTAGTCACAGGGTCAAGATAAAAGCAACCTTAAACTAAGGGCATAAGAATCAAATCCGTGAGCTTGACCGTTAGTAGTAGTCAGTCACTCAACTTTCCCTTGAGATAAGGAAAGGCACATTTTTATTAGAAAAGAAACATCTGCGGCAATTGCACGATTTCTGTTGGGTACATGAAAAGGGACATTGTTGTATGTGCTCTAATCACGAAAACTATTCTCGAGAATCGTTTTCGTGATAAGATGAAAATCCGACGAAGTCATTATATCATTATTATTTGTTAATTTCATTGGTCATTGGTCTTGTATGCGGATCCGTTAGTGATAATTACCAATGTTTATCGTGTAATTCAGAATAATTTCCACTTCTAATTTTACTTTTCCCTTGTTGAGGACCTTTAGGTTATAAAAATTAACGTACCTAATGGTTTCTAACATTTATTTTCAATGCAATTGCTCCTTCAACAATTTTCTTATTATTGCCAAGTAATCGACACAGCTTCTAAGTAAGAGTTAGTCCGGTTAAGCAGTTGATATCCCAAGAGAAAACAAAAAAAAAAAAAGAAACAGCTTCTAAGTACTCAAGTTTTAAAGAATTTCATACAATATTGGCTTTCGTATTCACAAAATCCATCAGAAATTAATAATATTCGAGATACTAAAACTTTTATTTATAACATGAAAAAGTATTAAATCCCTAAGGTATTCAGGGAATACATTGGTTTTCAATTTGGGTAATAAATTGTTTCTCAGATGTTTAAAATACTTTAAAACTTCGCCTTCGCAGCGAAGTCAACTGGGTCATTGTGGCAAGTGAACTATGAACGAACGATTATTTTAATTGCTGGGAATTACGCGAAATAACCACACCTGCGATGGAGCCACTCCTATAATTATTACAAAATGAAGCGATAGTAGAGAAATCGAAGTTGAAATCCATTGTGTGGGTAGCTTAATATTACCGCTAAACATTTTCACCACAAAATAAAACCTTTAAATAAAACAAAAGGGAGACGGAAAGCTCTTCAAACGCGATCGTTATAACAACTTACCGTTCAGAATCAAACGTTTGCAATCAAGTTACGGCCTCTATTGTGCGACTATTATCACAAAGAAACAAAAAGAACTACACTCGAAAGTCGTAAACGGTGTTATAACCGAACAATAAAAAGCTTCCTGGTTTACTCAGTATGAAACGTTTTTCTCGACGGGGAAAAAGCTTTAAACCGTTGTACGATCGCAATTAAGGGGCGTTCAGCGCTTAACATGTACCAGGGTACTAGTCCTCATTACCGTGTTCGTTTCTCGGGTGCCTTGTCAAACCGCCAATGTCACGTTGGCACGTGTAACAACGCCTTTGTTGCATCACCGACGCTTTTCCATTAGCACTAAGAAACTCATCTTTACACTTACTGCGCAACGTACGCTCAAGTACCCACCTATCTCTCCATGACTAATTGTTTCGTTTTAAACTTCTCTGAGATTTAAATACACATTTTATTTAAAAAACAAACGCTTTTATTGCGATATAGACACGTCGAAACAGAAATCGTAATGTTAGTTTGGCATACGTAATATATTAGACGATGTATTTTTGATGTCTCGTTGAGACCGGCATTGTCCGGGATTACTGCTGCTAAGTAATTAATCCTGCTTTAATAGCTACTTTTATTATTTAAGTAACGCAATTTACGTTCACAAAGGATCCACATTAGTCGAAAAATATTTGCTTAGATGTTTGGCTTGCTTGCTGTATCAATTAATTATATTAGTATGACAAGGTAGCCACTGTGTGTGTCCATGTGCCTGGTGTGTTCACAAAGCACGTGTTGGTTTATGCATGTTAACATACCAGTCCGCAGGACGAAATCAACAGGAGACACAGGGTACTCAACTCTGTCGTCGTCGACTCCCAAATGTCCCCGAGGTCAATGGAGTGGGGCATGCCTTCACGGATCGGGGCCTGTCGGAGCCTGTCGGCTACTTTCGGAAGTGGTCGGGTCCGCTTTCACCTACTATGAAACCCATACTCACTTAGTACCCCAAACTTAAATTTAAACAGCCCAATGAAAATATGAGAGTGATTCCACGAAAAGAAATGGTTTTGTTTCGTGTTGTCCATGCTAATAAAGTGGTTCATTTAGCTGTTTGTCTGAATATAATAATTAAGTAATTTATTTATTTCATCTTGATTAAAATTACAGGTTTAAACGTAAATGAGAATCAATTAATTGGTATTAATATACGTAGACTTCTAGTTAAAACCGTTGATACTGTGTTTGTAAATTATTAAATAAAAGTGGAATTATCTAATATGACACAATAAGTGAAAATATAAATAATAAAGCGAAACACTTAATTTACTGAAACAAAGCAAAATATAAGATTCACCTCTTAATTGAAAATTCTCTTAGAAGAATTACTTCGAAGAATTTTCAGAGCAACTACGTGATCAAATCAGCTCATTAGTCGCATTGTGTTCGAGAACAAAGAGGCGAACCCATAGCCAGGAGAGGTGACTCAAACACTTGTAGCGCCGAACACGTTCGAGCCGCGTATCCGCTACGCTCCGTAGCCTCGTAGCATCGTAGCGGAGTACTACGCAGCCCAGCTACGCGCTACGCCACCCATCTACACAGTTCACATTCACCTCCCGCGTTTTCAACCCTCCAAACTCTACAGGTTGTTTCATATTACGATGTTGTTACGGAATTCATTGCCTTTTAAGGCTTAATAACGACCCACATAATTTTTTGATTACTTCTCAGTTCTTTGCCGTGAATAAATGTGGCGTTATTTCGTGTTTTGATATAGTTATTCAAACTTAAAATGTATTCATGATTATTTTGGTTCTTGTGATTTATCAGTGTTAATAATGCGTCCTTTTTAAAGAAATTGAACCAAAATGTATGGATATTATAAACCAAAGTTAAATTAAGTTCGGGCGGTTTAAATTTATTATTGCAAAATCTGTAAGAGTGTCGATAAAATAATTGTAATTTCAGGAAAAAGTATTTATGAAGGCATTTAAAATAAAGGCTGGATTTATAAGCCAAACCCGGTTTCTGTGTGTTTTATGCTGGGTGAAATTCATATATCATAATGATCATAATGTCCCAGTATCATTGAATTTTTTTCACCTTTCCAACATTAAAAAAAAATGAACATCATGTGAAAAAAGAAATCGAATTTTAATAATCAGTATCTCAGTTGATAGTCATAAGACTCCCCATCTATACTTGAATTATAAGAAAATTAAAATAATTTAATAAAATGGATTCCATTAAAATTCAATTTATATGAAAGCGATCATGGATAATTATTTTATTTATTTTTTTGTTATTGATAGGCACGCGCTTGACCACTACCTCACCTGATGGTAAGCGATATGGTCGATGATGGAGCACGCTTGCCTAGAAGTAACGTATTCACTCTTGACTTAAATACTCCCAGGTTGTAGCTATCATGATCAGATCAAGTAACAAAGTTTTATTTTAGTCGTCGGTTATGGTGCTGTGCATTTGAAGTATAATGCAAGTTATGAAAGGGCCAGCTTCCGAAAGAAGACGTAACCGCTTTCATAAAATCTTGGGCCTAGATGTAAAATGATGAGAGTGGTGTCAATCAATAGATTATATATTATTAACTATTCTCCGACAATTCTCCGGATTTTGGCAATTTTAGAGCAGAGTTATAATACATAAGAGATTTAGTGTAATTGCGCCCATTGGATATTATATCACGAAACGGAACAATGCCTGAAAAAAGTTTTTACTGAAAAAATATAGGTAACTAGCTGGTATCATCAACATATCTTTTTTAAACATAATTATGCATTCTTGTCAGGAAGTATATATGCCATGCAAAACAGTTCTGTCATCATGATTTGTCAGTATTCATCAACAACAATAGTATTAAATAAACAAGCTGTGTCCGCGATTTAATTCGCGTGTATGTC
Organism: Melanchra persicariae; assembly: GCA_947386135.1. Taxonomy (NCBI): domain Eukaryota; kingdom Metazoa; phylum Arthropoda; class Insecta; order Lepidoptera; family Noctuidae; genus Melanchra; species Melanchra persicariae. The sequence goes on along the minus strand of OX376643.1, from coordinate 10,760,942 downwards.
AGAAAATAGAAAGGTGTCACAAAGATAAGATGTACCTAGGTATCCTGTTATTAATATTCTGCTTATTTTTCACTTTAAGAATCTAAACGTAAATATTACAATACTATTCGTTTCGTTTTTCATGCGATGTTGTGATTGTGACTCATATTTTTTTCAATCGTTTGTTTCCATACATTGATTATAATCGATTCTGAAGATCCTCCCAGAACCAGCTCTAAATTAAAACCTTGGCATGAAATTGGACTCCTGCAAATGTTTTATGTTCCTTCGAGTATCGATGAGAAACCAATGATGTGTCAATAAATCGGCGAGACCGCGCTATGGAGCTTGTTGAAAGAATGCTAGAAGTTCAACAATTACCTTATTATTAAGTTGTTACTTTAGATAATTATCTATTTTAAGAGTTATGTTTAAAACAATGTTATGTTTTATTTTGTCTGAGCATTTTTGTAAGTCAAGTAGGGTAGAATGGATGAGTGTGCGTAGGAAGTTGTGGATGATTTTGAGGATAATAAAATAAGGGTTGGGTCTAGTATCGTTTCGTAGGAGTTGGGGGGTATAAAGGGTTAAAACTGGTCGGGGTTGGGTTCCCGATTATAAAACTACCAATCTTATTACAATGGTAATGCGTATTTTACAGGACAAATTATGTTTCTAACGTCAACCATATTAAAGCGAAAACGAAAGGTTAATAAATGGGCGATTGACAACTAAATCTGTCACAATATATATATATATTGTCTTTGGTGTAAAATATCGTGCATTGCTAGATGAAAATATAGACCTATAAAAGGAACGAAAAAAAAAGAAAGCCATTTGCATCATGTGTCACTGTCAAATGAATGTATTGTTTTTTTTTAAAACAACCTAGAAATCCTGCTTAGAAGATAGTTAGTGTTCCACTGATCTTATGTGTGTACATTGTGTAGAAAAGGCAATATTATTACTGATACTAGGAGAACTTAGGATGCAAGAGCGAGCGAAGATAGCTCGGGACTATTGGGCACCCCGACTCGGACAGGTTAGGTTAGAAGGGGATGGCCTTAGTGGTTATTTTTTTTTAAACCATTGAGCCCCGCGATGCGGGACTCTTACTTTCCTACTAGGTTAGGTTACAAACATTTCTTTTTCTCAGAAACGGTGCGTTACCTGCCTTTTAATGGGAGTGGTGCCAGGGGACATAGAGCACCCCCTCCCCTCCCTTACTCCATTCCCAACCCCCTCTTCTTGCCAATCTATACTAAATTTTAACCCAGTTAACCCACATTACGTTTATTTGTATGTCAGCCTATTGCAGCTATTCTCAAACTGCGGCCCGCGGGCCCCGTGTGGCCGCCAAGCTTTTCTGAGTGGCTCTATGGCCTACCACATAATTGGTTTGGTTTTTAAATAAAAATAGCAGGAAAAATATGTGGAAAAATCATTCCAGACTTTCCAGTGGTATTCTTAGGTGGGTAGTAAAAAGTGAAAAAAAAACAAACTCCCAAAAAAAACCATAACAAAGTACAAAATAACTTTAATTTCGGAAGTCGGTGTCAAATAACGAAGAAGCAACCAAAAACACCGACTACCGAAATTAAAGTTATTTTGTACTTTGTAGTGTTTTTTTTGGAAGTCGGCTTTTTTTTGTGAAAAGTTTTTTATTCCATAATTATTTTTTTGTATATTTTTATCTATTATGTTTTTATTGTATATTTAAATAGTACACCTAAGACTACCTACCAGTACTATATTTACTTTTCTCTTTAAAATCCATCCAAAGGTTGTCTTGAAAAGATCTCTTTCAGCGATAAGGCCGCCCATTGTGTCACCCTATGAAATGTCTTCTTCATCTATATTTTCTGTAACTAATATGGTGTACATAAAAAAGAGTATTCTATTCTATTCTATTCAAATAGAATACAATCTGTAATTCATTTTGATATAAATAAACTCGGATTTTAGCCGTTAACCACTAACGAACCAATGGCGTTATGACAAATAGCGTTAACAGACAGTAAAATGACCGATAAAGTACCTCAGAAGCGGAGCATTAACGAACTAAGAGCATTTGTCATTTGATTCTATCTATTTTCACCACTAAAACAGTTTAAAAGCGTTATTAGCAAATAAAAGCTTTCAACATTTCAATAAATCCTCTAAAAGCCTAATTTTATTGTGAACCGACAAAACAATTATTGGATTTTAATAATCTACCTAATGGCTACATCACAATGAACTAATTGAAGCAAACAAAAGTTTATAGTGAATCGTCATGATAAAAGTAAGGTCTACATGACATTATCTTTCTATTCTGTGCCTTGGAATAGTCATTTATTACAATCCTGTATTATTCTTTGAACTATTAGGTTCAAATAATAAGTAAACCGTACTGAAACCGTAAAAACATTAGCCTTAGAACTGATGGCCATTGCAGTGGACGTGTTCTTGAGTGGAAACCGCAAATCGGAAAATATTAGGCGTCTTCATGCAAGGTGGAGCAAAGATCTTGATGGCAGCAAGTGGCAAGACTCAGATTGTCTGGCTTTCTATCCATTATGGCTGTCAAATTTGTTCGAATGACATCCGAAACGGATGGTCACCTATCCACAGACCGACCTCGACAAGCGTTGGTCGACAAACCTTGAAGTTCTAAACCCGCGTCCCCACTTGGTTGTTATCCCACGAGATCAAAAATACCAAATCACATACTTATTCCATTTCATTCTGTGATCGTATCTCGGTGCGTGTCGATCTTCAGGGAATCAGTCATGCGTACAAAGATCACGCAATACACGCTTTTACAAGTTCAGTTCATGAAAGCAGCGTAAAAGTGATGTAAAAATAAATATATTTTTCGGCTTACGTTTAATTTAACAGAAGACGATGTGTTTTTTTGTTAAATGAAGTGCGATAAAAGGCAGAAATTTCCAGATATTTTTTGCATGATGCGAAATACTTTTAATAAAAAGTACTTTATAGGGTCGGTTCACATCTGACGGAAAATGCGTCGCGTAATATATTATCGGTCGCGTAACGCCAGAACAGACAAATATATGATAAAACATTTAACCTTGCACACTCAACCGATGATGCGTTATACCGAATAGACGCGACCGTTGATACGCTCGACGCATCTTCTGTCAGATGTGTACGGACCCATAAAACAAAAAATAAACTAAAGTTATTTTACAGTTGCATTGGCAACAATAGCTACAGAGCTATTGTTGAAATACAGATTTCAACAGTCAATTGGCTATAGTCAAATATTTGCATTACGAGATCTTTTTTCTCTGAAAACAGATCATTTTCGCTGTGGATTTTCGAACGTGTTTTTATGCGCGGCGAAATGAAGCTGTGTATGCATAAAAAAGTATGATAAAACTAACTTGTACCCGGCGTGTTGCTGCTTCACTTAAATTGTAGTATGCCTCAACTTCGGGAAAGTGCAAGCAAAAAGTTGAAAAACTGTTTACAATCGGATGATCGGTATGACAGTGCATGAAATACGAAGAAATAAATAGGAGATCATATTGATAAGTTGATTGTCGATAAGTCGATTCGGCGTACAAGTTACTTAGTTTTTTTTTTGCGATTCGGCGTTGGTCCCAATGAAAAAGTTGTTCTGACCCATTAAGAGGTATTGCGTTTATTCTGTTGTAAGGAGGTTACTGCAGTACCTATTTTTTGAAGACTGCTACATTAATTTCTGTAAAAGAGCTGTTAGCAACAAGTATTGACATCTTGAGTTGCTTTAAGAGCCTGTTCTTGTCTCAGGAATCGTGTCCAGACTTTTCCAAGCCCATCAACTGTCAATGGAGAACCTTTTCAAGTATATGACAAGGTTCTTGGCAGTTCGATAAAAGAGTCCCCCTTGTGTGCCTAATTCACTTTTTTATCTTTCTTTTCGGTAACCACACTTGTTTTTTTCCCACGGGTTCATTTCAGGGGCGTATCGCACAGTGACCTGGCATTATCCGGAATAGTAAGCGTAGGTAACAGGCAATACTTAGTGTAGATTGAAGTCAATTTTCTATTGGATCGATACTTAAAGGGAATCGATTTTAAAACGTTTTTATCAAACAATAATAGTTTTATCTCTTTATACTTCTGTACTAAGGTAATCTTTTTTTCCTAAACTACATACCCCCTCAAGCTTCATTATAGACGATATTAAAATCTGTGAACACTTCAATATATGCTTTGTTGGTATAGGTACACTCTTGTCGAAGAAAGTAGCGGTAAAACACCATACTATCAATATAAACACAACTAAATATTTAATGTAGCTGGGGATCGAACCATCAGCAAATTGTCGTTTAAAACACACATTATTGAATATTGCTCATCCTCCATAGCACATAGCGTGATAATATAAAGCCTATAACCTGACCGTACCTATAAGGCTTGTTTATGCAAAATTTGAAACGAAGTAGTTTTTATGTTACTTGAAAACCTACGATTTTAATATTTTATTATTATGTAATCTATTATAATATCTAGGTATACTAATATTATAAAGAGGTAAAGTTTGTTAGGATGTAGGGAGTGATCTCTGGATATACTGAACTGATTTTGAAAACTATTTTTGTATATGATAGCCATATTCATGAGGAAGGCTCCATAGCCTTCCTCATGAATATGGCTATCACCTGCGACTTTGTACGCGCATATCACGTTGATTCCGTTTAGCCCATTTATCTATACTAATATTATAAAGAGGTAAAATTTGTAAGTTTGTATGTAGGGGGTAATCTCTGGAACTAATGATCCAATTCTAAAAATTTTTTCACTGGTAGAAAGCTACATTATTCCTGAGTGCTATAGGCTATAAATTATTTTTATAACATGTATATTAATCGAGCTATCACAACTTTTGTCTAGCAAGTCGGAAAGAAATACCTCAATTAAATAGAATTATTTGCATGCATGTATGTGTAGGGTAGGTGTAGGGTAGGTGTAGAGTAGATGTAGGGTAGGTGTAGGGTAGGTAGGTAGGTAGCCAGTTGACGGGAGCGAAACCGCGGGAGACAGCTAGTATAATATTATGTATTACTAGCAGCACGCCGCAGTTTCACCTGTGTAGTTCGCGTTCCTGTGGGAATACGTGGATAAAATATAGCCTATGTTACTCCCTCATAATGCAGCTTTCCATTGGTGCAAGAATTTTTGAAATCGGCACAGTAGTTTTTGAGTTTATTCATTACAAACATACACACACACACAAAAGTACAAATCTTTCCTTTTTGTAATATTATTACTATATATATATATATGTCGCAGCCAATTAGCTTAATCAGCCGTTTAATTGGTTGCCTAGCCTTTTCATTTAAATATGTCGATTTTTCAGTGACCTAAGTGACAACTTTTGTTCAATATCGTTTAATGACTAACCCATGTCACTGATGTCGTTGATAAAAAGTCACAGTTCTATGAAAATGCTAGACTTCTAATGAAACGGCGGATTCAGCTAGTTGGCTGCGATATATATATTATAATGTTGATGTGGGGCGTGATTATTACGATGTCACTAAATAAACTAAAAACTCAATGTTGCTTTCACAATAATGTAAATTTATTTTGATGTAACATTCTCTGAAACTGTACTTGAATAAATTATGCACTGTATAAATAATGTAATGTCATCCAACAGCATATTTTAGTTCATTACTGTTTATTGGAATAAGTTAGTTACTAATTCATGTTGGAATATTGGGATACTAAATAAATGGAAAACGCAATTTCTGTGGCTGAATTCTAAGGCTTTGGGTAAAACGCCATTATAAACACATCGAAAGTGTCTAGGGATCAAGTACATTTTTAACTAAAAAAAATATCCAATTAATATCTAGTCCTTGTCATTGATTTTACTTCGATTTTATTTTATTCTTAATTTTTTTTAACTTTATAATTCTATTTAGCTTTATAAAAATTGTCTAGAAACTTTGTATCTCAACTCCAGTCCCCAAGATAAAGGCGCCGCCTAGTTTGAGGACCACTGCAAGATTTAATGTACATCGTTAACAGTTACAGACCGACACTAAGTTTAAATTTATTATTGTATTATTACCTTAATTTTTATGTTAAACATAGGTTTAACGTATGAACGCCCGATTTGCGAATTTCCGCAATAAAAAAATAATAATTAATGTAATTATAAAATTAAAATTATTTAAAAACTTATCCCTATTTTGTAAAAATTAAGAACACAAAAAAGTCAAAACTGAGGATTTTTAAAATTTTTATTGTAAACGTGCTCAATTGGGTTGAGGTCTGACGATTGAGCAGGCCACGGCAGGACGTTGATGCGAGCATTGAATTGTTTAAGTAATAGAGCCATGTAACAAGTACTTCATTTTGCAAATAAAAAAATTACATGGATATTCCTTATTGTATTTGCCACGCTACCGCGTACAGAATGTGACTGGTATAGAGCCGCTGGTCGAACCTAGCATTAAATACAAGATCAAAATAAATTAATTCTGATAGGATTGCTATTAAGTAGGTATATAATTAGTTACACAATCGCTGGATGTTTAATAAGACGGCGGCGGCGGTCTACGTTATCGGCTAGAGAATCGACCCGTCAACTGGTATCGGATACAATTAATCAAACTCTGGAATTACTTAAGAAACTTATTGAAATATTTAATTATAATTTTAACTTTCTCTAGAAACAATACTCAATACCTACTAATATTAAATGAGTTAATAAGACTCAACTGTTTCTTTAATTAAATAATTATGTTAGGTTTGTCGAGGAGGCCTTTGAAGCTTTAGATTAAAAACTATACTTTGTTAAAATAATAAATTATTAATTTACGCTTCAATAAACCACTCAGCTAAATTACTTTATATTACGTTAAAAATGCAGAGTCAAAAGTCAAATTTCACTTGTCCATATTTAAGTGAAATGTCGAAGTAAAATGTAATGAATATTCACAGAAATATCTTCCATTTAGCAGTTACAAATTTTAGTGAATGATAGAAAATATGAATTTCCAAATATCAGATGAAGTAAAAAACCTGTCGCAATTTGCCTCACAAGAGAAAATTATTATTGAAAAGCGTGGTAGCTGTCGCAGCCAATTAAGTGACATTTTTTGTTCAATATAAATGATTTGCCCATGTCAAACTCGCTGATAAAATGGCGCAGTTCAATGAAAAGGCTAGGCTTTTAATGAAACGTCTGATTAAGCTAGTTGGCTGCGACATAGCTAAATGTGTGTGGTGTAGACGAAGTCTTATTATCCGTCGTCGCTACGAATTTGACAGGAGATACTTTTTCTCGGATTTTCCAAAGTTTGCCTCAGAATGGAGTGCTTCAATCAGTTGTTGAAACTGTTTCCTGCCGGCGGCATAAAGGTTAATAGCAATACAGGGAAACCGGATTCATTTGACTGGATATAAAATGTCCGTACGAGTGCACAATTTTAAATGAAGTTCCTTTATGATTTTAATTAGCGTTTCACTGTAATTTTCAATTATATGCTGCACTAATTAGCGATAAGGGCATTCTCCTTTATTGTTTTCCTATTTTATTTTGGAGTATTCTTTCATTCTTCCTGAATGATGAATAATAGGGTTAGTGTTGAGAAAGATTTTCAACGTTCATAGGTCGTTGTAGGTTTAGTTGTGGTAACTATTAATATATTGTTTTGTCACTTCTTTGACGATAAAAACGAAAATTTATATAAGTTAGATTTATTCCCTGAAAACGACTACATACATATAATAGTGTTTCAATTAAGGCATATTAATTCGTCACTATTTATAAAGGTACGCACGAACAAAAATGTAGTTTTGAACTATTCAACTTCCATTCATAAATATTCACGTTTAATTAGCAACATGAACTTAGGACTGAAATATTTCAGCTTTTCTCTCGTGAAAAAAGGCTTATTTTTCGAAGCGCGGATTTTTTAAATTAAAAATTGTAATCAAAGTGAAATCCTCCACAAAAGGATAACATAAACACATATAAACAGATAGAAGGTTCACTCTTCGTTTGTAATCTTGTGATTGTAAAGCCTAAGCATTCTATAGTAGGTACCTAAGCTGGCGCGATCTATCGAGTACTTATTTACCGATAGTGTTAAAACTGAGACATTTAAAGTAACAAAAAGTCTTTCTGTAATATTTTTACAGAAATAAAAAGGTTCCCTGATCCATATCTTTTTTTTTTTTACAACACGGACGAAAGCTTTATAAGAAATGGGTGCTTATATCAATAACTAGCGGTCTCGACAGATGTTGTCCGCGAATGTTGGCTTTTCGTAGATTTTTGTATCTAGAACCCGATAGCAGCGCCACCTACCGGTTCTAAGTGTGAATGTGAACGATCCAAAATCAGCCGTTTAGGAGGAGCTGCGTCTGTATGTCGCTGAGTTCAGCGATATACAGACGTACAGAATCATCCTAACTAATAAAAAGTGAGTCTGCGTGTTTGTCACGATTTAACTCCTTAATCGCTGAACCGATTATGATTAATTTTGATACAGAGATAGATGAGACCTTAGAGACTGGTATAGGTTACTGAATGAAGCTGCAAGCAAAGGAAGGTTACCTACGTAATTAAAATTGGCAAGACACACGAGATTTCTCAACCTAATATTTTCTATAAGTTTCTCAGTTTTAACACAAAATGGTACCTAAAGTTAAGTGAGTTATGGGTAATGTAATTAGTACGTAATTATGCGAAAACTGTTCATTATCACAACAGGAAAAACTCGATATTCACCTTCATTTTTCAAGATAATTTGTAGAAACTTTTTCATTTTAATATGGATGTATTATATGTAATGCAGTCGTTCTAAGTGCGCGTGTAAAAAGAAAAAAAATACATAATATTTCCAATTAATTGCTAAAATTCTATGTTGATCCTAGTTTACAAAACTTTCTTATTTTGTACGGAGTTTTCCGCCTGACAGTCTGAACATAGGTACCTACCGACTGGGTAGATTTGTAGGTACCTACATGGCTTTGCCTTTACAGTGTCAATGTCACCTGACATAAAAGGAATACTGCAATATTTTAAAATTGGTTTTGCAGAATATTGAAAAATCTGAAACAATTTTGCTGTTAATGAACGTTGTAAGTTGAAAATGGTGTTGGGTAGTTTAAAAAAAACTATATAGAATTTTAAAGAATGTGAAACATTGCTTTTTTATAATTAATTTACAATGTCCTTCAAACCACTACAGCCATACTCGTAGTTACCCCATGGAAGTTTTACCAAAACATAAAATTCCTTAAAATGCGAGAACGACCCTTTAGCAAAAACTAGGACGACCTTCGAAGTTTGAAGGTCGTCAGAACTATTTCTGGTGTAATAACTGAGTTGAAACTCGGACTACACCAGACATAGTTCCGAACTAAATTACGACGTCTTTTCTTGTATTTGTTAACTAATAATACCAAAACATTGTATTACATGTAGGTAATTGTTTGTAATTAAAAGTGGAATGCTACCTCAATTTCTGTACGATTTTGATCGAGCGTGCTCAGTTTCGTAGTTCAGTGGAGTTAAGTGGTTTGAGGACTACGGAGACATTGTACTCTCGATCCGGCGCCACGCTTTTGTCTGTCACCGGCGTAAAGAGCTCAACTCCCAATTCAGAACCCCAATATAAATCATTTGCCGCTTAATTTGGTTGAGGCTCCTTCTTCATAATTTATTTCATTACTAGCTGCCGTCCGCGTGAGAGTCAGATAAAAAATATTCTATCAAATCGTACCCTAATTTGTTTAGTAGTTTTGGTATGAAAGAGAAACCAACCACCCACGCATCATAACAAACTTTCACATTTAAAATATTATAAGTATATTATGTAGGTTACAACAGAACTGTCAACTTCAAAACATGTGGTCTTACTTGTTGACATTGGATGTCATATATTTAGGACTAGCTTTTGCCCGCGGCCCCGCCCGTGTGGATGTCGGTTATCGTATAAAAATAAGCCTTTGTTCTTCTCCAAATCCCAGGCTATATATCTGCTAAATTTCATGACAATCCGTTCAGCCGTTTTAAGCGTAACAGACAGACAGACAAACAGAGTTACTTTCGCATTTATAATATTAGTAGGGATGACAGAGTGCATTGTCATTTTTAATTAACATAGAAATACCACAATTTACTTAATCGAAATTACAATTAGAGGTGACGAGTGTATAGATCCTGACAACACATTTTCCTCGATAAGTACGAGTAAGGTTAGCATAATGCTCGCGTTATTGAAGACATTCTTCACGCCTACACCATAACAGGAGGTGATTGATGTATTTTACACACACATCTCGCGAAGAGGCTGTTACTTACAGATTTTAATAATGAGGGATCGAAATCGGTCATGGCCCTGTTAGCTTTTTAGCCGACTTCTAAAAAGGAGGCGGTTCTCAATTCGATTGTATGTTTTTTTTGTTTGTTACCTCATATCTCCGTCAAAAATTCTTGTTTCATGTGAAAGGATATACTTCTCGATTGGCCCACTGAAATTTTATCAAAATCGGTTCAGTAGTTTGGTTTTTAAATCCAAATAGCTGGAAAAAATATGTGGAAAAATCATCCATGTACCTATACGAAATTGCGTACTTTTGCTTTCCTGTGTACTTACCACTAAAAAGTGAAAAAGAAGTTTTTTTTCAGTACAAAGTAGGCAAGTGATTTCAATTGTGATTTAAAGGTAAAGGACATGCAATTAAATTTGGAAAGATTTTTGAATTATTTCCGTGTAAATCTTCGAAATTGCTCGTCAAGCTTTGAAAATCATTTTGTTTCTGACATCAAAGGTTAAAACTGAAACTCGTAAACGGTTCAAAAAACGAACGAAAACTTGATCTAATTGTAAGTTAATAATGCTATTTACTTACAAAATATGATAGAAGGCAATCATGCTGATAACTGATCAGTGGAATTTTAAGAGCAGTCCCGACTCGCGTCTATATTATTTATGGGTAAAAAACAACATCCAAAAGTGAGAAATTGAAATTGGCGTCGGATAAATTAGAATATTATTAAATATGTAGAGACAGGGAAGAAACACCCTGAGCAGGGCTCTTAAACGAGTTTCAACCTTATTACCATGTTTTAAAGTTTTATATGAACTTCTTCAAAAAATTGATGAGCCTCGTCGCTCCTGTAAACAAAGTTGACGTGTACATAGTACCCGTAAAATACGTAACATTTATAAAAGAGTTTCAGGTTGTTTTTAATATTTCGCAAAATCTAATCGTAGTTTATATTTTCAAGAAATTAAAACTCACATTGTATTTATGATGTAATCAGCACAAGCGCAATTGAAACAGGCCACCAGTATTTTTTAGGCTTCCTTATACCAGATTACAAAGTAATTGAAACGTTTCTCCGAATCAAAAAAATATGAGCGTTCAATGGGAGGAGCGCGGTGCTTAGTTATACTACAGCCGCATGGGTCAGTTATTCTGCAGCCGCATGGGTCAGTTATTCTGCAGCCGCATGGGTCAGATATACTACAGCCGCATGGGTCAGTTATTCTGCAGCCGCATGGGTCAGTTATTCTGCAGCCGCATGGGTCAGATATACTACAGCCGCATGGGTCAGTTATTCTGCAGCCGCATGGGTCAGTTATTCTGCAGCCGCATGGGTCAGATATACTACAGCCGCATGGGTCAGTTATTCTGCAGCCGCATGAGTCAGTTATTCTGCAGCCGCATGGGTCAGATATACTACAGCCGCATGGGTCAGTTATTCTGCAGCCGCATGGGTCAGTTATTCTGCAGCCGCATGGGTCAGATATACTACAGCCGCATGGGTCAGTTATTCTGCAGCCGCATGGGTCAGATATACTACAGCCGCATGGGTCAGATATACTACAGCCGCATGGGTCAGTTATTCTGCAGCCGCATGGGTCAGTTATTCTGCAGCCGCATGGGTCAGATATACTACAGCCGCATGGGTCAGTTATTCTGCAGCCGCATGGGTCAGATATACTACAGCCGCATGGGTCAGATATACTACAGCCGCATGGGTCAGTTATTCTGCAGCCGCATGGGTCAGTTATTCTGCAGCCGCATGGGTCAGTTATTCTGCAGCCGCATGGGTCAGATATACTACAGCCGCATGGGTCAGTTATTCTGCAGCCGCATGGGTCAGTCATTCTGCAGCCGCATGGGTCAGATATACTACAGCCGCATGGGTCAGTTATTCTGCAGCCGCATGGGTCAGATATACTACAGCCGCATGGGTCAGTTATTCTGCAGCCGCATGGGTCAGATATACTACAGCCGCATGGGTCAGATATACTACAGCCGCATGGGTCAGTTATTCTGCAGCCGCATGGGTCAGTTATTCTGCAGCCGCATGGGTCAGTTATTCTGCAGCCGCATGGGTCAGATATACTACAGCCGCATGGGTCAGTTATTCTGCAGCCGCATGGGTCAGATATACTACAGCCGCATGGGTCAGATATACTACAGCCGCATGGGTCAGTTATTCTGCAGCCGCATGGGTCAGTTATTCTGCAGCCGCATGGGTCAGTTATTCTGCAGCCGCATGGGTCAGTTATTCTGCAGCCGCATGGGTCAGTTATTCTGCAGCCGCATGGGTCAGTCATTCTGCAGCCGCATGGGTCAGATATACTACAGCCGCATGGGTCAGTTATTCTGCAGCCGCATGGGTCAGATATACTACAGCCGCATGGGTCAGATATACTACAGCCGCATGGGTCAGTTATTCTGCAGCCGCATGGGTCAGTTATTCTGCAGCCGCATGGGTCAGTTATTCTGCAGCCGCATGGGTCAGTTATTCTGCAGCCGCATGGGTCAGATATACTACAGCCGCATGGGTCAGTTATTCTGCAGCCGCATGGGTCATATTGTATTTACAAAGAATATCTAATAATAAATTTAATAAATTGCAAGAAAAAATAAGATTAGAGTATGATAAGTGTACAAAAACGTTTGGTTTTCTTTAAAAGTTAACAAAAAAAATTTTCAAATGTCAGTCTCGCAGGAAGCTTTCAAGATTTCCTTTAGAATAACAAATGAATAAATATGTATGTTATGTGCAGAATAACTTAAAGATATTATACAGTTTAACGGACTATTTTCATGAATAATACAGGAAAATACATAATATTCTTTTTACTCTAGGAACAATCGACTCTGAATTTTCTGCTCGTTTATAATTCGACTTCTAATTAGCTTGAACGTTTAATGTTTATTCTTTCTTTCTTTTATTTCTAAATCGCAGAACAAAATCGCGTATCTAAGGCTTTACGGTCTGACCACTTCAAAACATTACTTAGCTTTTTATATAGTGTTTGAACTTCAGGTTTAATTGTTCATTGTCACTTAAGAATATTTTATCTAAAAATTTCGTGGTTGCTCTAGGTGAGTCCGAGATTTCAGACTTGCCTACATTATTACGTCAGCCACCCCTACACCAAACTAATCAATTTGTCTTTTGATCATAGAGTAAAATTGATAAATTTTATAATAAAAAACATAAAAATATTTGAATGTGCTAAAAGAAGAAAAAAAAATGTGTCTGTTCTGTTGACAGTTGAGGAGTTACTTCGTCTAGAACTAAACCCAGAGGGAGAATCAGGTCTTTGTTATTGAAACATAATATGTAAAACTTCAACTCTATAACTCGGGAAATATTGCAAGACTTTTTGACTAAACCAACTAACAATCATTGCAAGTCAAATAAAAAGTTGTAAAAAATTGTTTTTTCAACTTTATTTTTTTTATTATTGATATCTCAATATGTATGTATGTATGTGTTGTATGAGATAGGTATAATTGCAGCCTCATCATGGTCAACTAATTTTCTAGTCCGATATCCGTTTTGGGAAGAAAACCGTCAAACAACGGCCAATATAACACAGGTTTTACATACCGAACTCCGAAACAACCTTCTTCTTAGCAACATTTATGAATGCACGATCCATTGTATTAGAGTCTTAGGTACCCATAATGTAAGTCGGTCTAATTGGGTTTAAAAAATCCGTCACTAGCAATAACAAAAAGCGAAAAAGCTCCAAGGATGGCTGGCCTCTATCTCCAAGAAAACTTTTTAAAGCAAGATTATTTTGAACGAAGTTAATCCATTGTATATCGGTTGATAAAAGAGTCCGGGAAAATCATATTAGCAAGAAAATAAAAAAGAAGCGAGAAAAAATGATACCTTATTTATACTCAGACGGTATTAAGTGCTAATAATAAGCACCTGTTTATTTCACAGTTAAGCTCAGTAAATAAGAGATTCTCAACGGAATTAACAATATTCAATTTACATTCGGGTTCATCAAAATTCACGTTATTGGAGCGACCCCGACCTCTCTGCATGTATGTATGTGTATTGTGTAATCCCCGAATTCTAATACATCGCCATTTGTGTTGAAATTTGCATTTATTCTTCCCAGATAGAGCCATATCTGGGTAGACTAAATGCAAATGTCTGGAATTATTGCGTGTTTTTAGAGGATGGACTCCATGTATAAATTGAAATCACTCATCGTGTTTGTCTGTAGAGCATCATTTAGAGGATTAGTTACATAGTTTATGTTTTGTACATGAATAATGTCGCTATCGTTCCGTATGGTGTCGGACGTAAAAGAATAGCACCATCCCATCATTTCCCGTGGGTGTCGTAAGAGGTGGCTAAGGGACTCACCAAAGAATGGGCAGCAGCATTCTCTGTAGGTACATTGCAACCCGCCTACCAAGCGTGGCGATTATGGCAAACCCCCCCCCATTTGGAGGAGGCCTATGTCCAACAGTGGACGTCTTTCGGCTGATGTGATGATGATGATGACATGAATATTAACCTTACATAATAATAAAAAAATCTTGGAGCTTTGTCAAGTCGTTAACACCTGCTCCGCGCAAAACAGAGTCTGGTCATGAGTAGATATAGTACTAAGAAGATTACAATTTAACAAAACAGACAATAAAATATAATAAAATAGGCACTATGCTGGAATAAAAAGATCGAAATAATTTCAACCTATTGACAGCAATCAAGACTAACCGCAACTGCCTATCTGAATTCTATGACCCAGGTTTTGGGTAACATGGTACCCAAAGAAGATGGACAAATAATATATTTGGCTTCTGACAACACATAACACAGATGTTCAAATGACAGCCTAGTAGACCAAAAGCTTAACCTACTTTTCGAGATACAAAATAAACTCGGTATATTACGGATAAACCCCATCAACTAGCGATACTTAATAAAAAACTTCCAAGTCCCAATTGATAAAAAAAATCTGTAACATGCATGTAGGGTAAAACCAGAATAGTTGCCCCAGGGGTATGGTTGCCTCGATTTTAATTACTCTAGTTTCGCGGATGAACCACATGTTATTTTCAATCGAGAAACTCTACAACTACCGCTACGTTGACCGTGTTTCATATGTCTGTGAGAATGCATAGGAAGGCAAGGTGCGATCAAAGTTTTTGCGGGGTAAAAGTCCTCTTTCTCGGCGGGCCATCTATCCTAAACTTATTTAATATGGATGGAGGACACTATCCCCTGTACGACATAGATGTCAACAAATTTAGAAGTCCACAAATCGCCAAGCGGCAGAACAACCTTTAGTGCACTAGAACACTAACAACCTTTCAGTGTTGATATTTCAGAGTTGGTCTCATAGTAAAAGTTGCTAACAATCATAAGTACTTACCCCCTGAAAGGTTGTTAGTGTTTTACAAATAACCGTGTATAATGGAAAGCCCACTTTTTGCCCGACCTGGGAATCGAACCCCACGCTCGACAGTCGCGCTTTCGACCACGAGACCAACGGGGCAGCTCCACATAAACTATCCTTCAAGGTTATTATATTGATATAATTGAGTTACTTATTCGTTCTGATAGTGTAATTTCAGTATCAGACCAACATCTGTTAATCACTTGCACCGGTTTCTAATCTCAGCGGAACTGACGTCGGGATTGATTGGTCTGGAACTCTGTGGCAATCGATACAGTGGAGTGCCTGGGGCGTTAAAAACGTGAAAACCTCGGATTTTGGTTACCAATACTGAGACTGTTTAGCTATTTTTATGAAAAAAAAAGGTTGACCAACTAAAACTTTGTGCAATTTATTTAATAAAATATAAAAAATATTATTCTTACAAATATAATAGTAAATAATACTTATTAGGCATAATAATATATTTGTAGATCAAAATCACGGTAGCGTAATATTTTTATACTCATAAGAAAACAGAAAAAAACAGGCCAAGTTCGGAAGATTTCTTTCTATGACAGAAAATTAAATATAATCGAGTGACATCGCGGCCAAAATAGGCCTTCGTCACACTGTTTAGGGTTTCGTAGCTCAAAACGAAAAATGGAACCCTAATCTGTCTGTCACGCCCATCATTCTATCTGTTATTTGAATGATTGAAAAATCGTTTTTTTTTTCAAACAAAAGCACCTGTTTTTATTAGGTAAACTTTTTACAAGTACATAATTATATTATTAGCTAACACTTCCATTTTTATTTTTTTTTAATTTCATTCATTTTAACGTAAGTTCCACTAATATGTTAGATACATTGACAGATACTAATACCAAATTACAGTAATTCGAATAGCTAGATGGGTTTGGGGGAGGCCTTTGCCCAGCAGCGGTGGGAAAGACTAGGTTGAATAAAAAATAAATCGTCATCAGTCAATAGCAATCCACCGAGGAGTTCGTAGCTGCATCGATCTTAGAGGCTAAGCAATGTTTGCCGAGGTTGTTTCGTGGATGGGCCATCCATTACATATCGAGATACGAGACTCCTCCTTGCCTCGGAACGCACGTTAAGTGGGACCTGGAGGTCATTTGAAGAAGATCTCTGATAGACGTTATTAACAGTCAGAAGCCAGAAAATCTGACACCTATCGTAGTGTGTTTGACATTGACGTTATAGCGGCAAAGTAAAAAAATATCAACTGTTTACCTATTACTGTTCATGAGATTCAGCCCTCTGACAGATTGACGGACAGTAAAGGCTTAGTAATTTGGTGACATTGGTTATCCTGCGGGTACGGAATCCTAAGAAAGTGAAAAACTTGAAACCTGAGAAATTCCACATGGAAAAATAAAAAAACACTTTCGTATGAGGTGTTACTAGCAGAAGCGTTACGACAGCTAGAATAGCAAGGAATTTATTTACTATTCGAGTTAATGTATCTAGATCAAGCCGCTACAGTTATTTAGCACAATAGTACTAATAATAATCTAGTAAACGGCTGTTTTGGGGGGGGTTGCCATAATCGCCACGCTTGGCAGGCGGGTTGGCGATCGCAGTGTAGCTTAATAGCAATGTACCTACAGAGAATGCTGCTGTCCATTCTCTGGTGAGTACCTTAGTCGCCTCTTACGACACCCACGGGAAATGATGGGATGATGCTATTTTTTGTGATAGTAATTATTTCATAATCTACTCTATACAGAACAGCTTTATTATTGTTGAATAGAGCGCTCAGCGCACGCTCAAAATAATTACCTTATCGGGGAACGCATCAATAATTTCCAATACCCAATTTGCTGTCTAAACCTCGTTTGCCTACCGATTATGTATGGTAGGCAAATTCATTTGAGCTATGATGTTAAAACTACATAACTGTACACCAGCAAATATTTACCAAGCTTAAATAAAAGTGAAAAAGTTTATTGCTTATGAAAAATGTACAAGGAAGGAACTCTTGACTTCCAAACTAAGTAAGACTTGTATTATGGAAGTCAAGTCGCTCTCTCATTTACTATGCATAATTAATTACAGTAAAGGAAAGGATGCATGTAGCAGGCAGAAAAAAAAATAATATCAAAAGAAAAGTTAACACAAAGAGAAAAAGCACTTAGGTCTTAATTATATTCTACGACTACCTATGAGGTGTAGTATTGTCCTGATGTGGGATAGTGTGGTGGGTGTTAAGTGAGATTGTCCATCATTGTGACAACTATGTTGGGGTCAGCTTCCAACTCGGATGCAGCTGAATATCAGCTTACTTAGAGCGACTGGCTAACTGACCTCATCCTCACCAGACGGGTGTCAGTTTTTCTGGCTTCTGACCCGTAACGCCTGTCTAACCTGGAGCCGAGCAAGCCGAGCAAGCAACTAGGAGCCGAGCTTTTAGGCACTTTCACTGATTTCATACGTTTGTACATCACAAACGAATTTATTTCAAAAAAATCTAATTGTTACTTACCTTTTTTAATTAACAAATCAGCGAGTGCCCGAAAGCTCGGGTTCTGGTTTAACCAGGTTGGTAGCTGAATAAAAAAAATATAGAAAAATACCGAATGATTAGTGAAGTTTTATGAAATTGAGCTAGTGCTATAATTTATATTGAGATTATTAAACCAAAAACTAAAAGACGAACACGTGTGCCACACACGTGTTCGTCTTAAATAATCGAATAAAGGTCTGAAGTTTCTAGTATTTACTTTATTTAGAAATTCTTTTAAAAAAGCTCCCAGGTGCAGTAAATAAAGAAGCTACTGATGCACTCACAATAGCAAAAGCTTTCAATTTTATTGTTCAACCATTTTCATTGTTCCGCTTTGGAGAAAATCTTTTTTTAACCATCAGAAAAAAGGACTAGACGTTTCATTATTCAAGGTTTTCCAACCTTGAATTATGAAACTTATTCTTCTTTTCGTGTCGATTGACTCGTATTCGATTTTGTCTGACCAGTATTGAGCAACCTGTACAGCTCTATCATTGGCCTCGTTTAGATCTTGGATAGTGCAGGCGGTTGTGCACGACGGGCAACTAAGAAGGTGAAGCATGTCCTGTGATGGTGCTCCACACTGGCATTGCGTTTGGGATGGGTGAATGCCCCATTTGGCCAGATTATTTTAACAGCGGCCAACCTGGGTCCGCAATATGTTAAGAGATTTCCAGATTGGCCACTGCAGTTCACATCCTGGAGGTAGATGTTCTGCCTGGGTGATGAAGTGTGGAGGGGTAGGGTGTATGTGCCTCCACACTGCAGCACTGTCCACTGATGAGGTCGTAAATCTCATAAAACTTTTACGACTCTTTAGCGTGCAGGTGTCAGTGGGTGCCCATGCAGGGGGTGGCAGCTATCTTGTTCCTGTTTCCCTTTCTCAATGCAGGCAGCTATTTCGCGGGAACATCTGGTGGGGCTATGCCTGCCAATTTGTACACCATCGTGAGAGGGATTGGTTTTAGACACCCAGTTACGATGCGGCAGGTATCATTTAGCGCTATGTAAACTTCTTAAGCATTGGCGGAACGATGCCACACTGAGCATGCGAACTCTCCAGTTGAAAACAAGAGACATAAGCTGGTCGTGCGTAGACCTGCGGTGAAGCTCCCCAGCTAGTGGATGTCAGGCGACGCAGAATATTGTTTCGAAATCTAACTCATTATTGCATTTCGGATGCTTCGCTTTATAACTCTGCGAAACAAAACAAAGTATGCGTTTTATTAACTCTTCTTTCATTGAACTCTGCTGCAGAACAATGGTTATTTTAGTGTTTGGAGCTAAGGTAGGTCACTTTCATGAATAGCAAAAGTTATAATGCACACAATGGTGTGCATTATAACTTTTGCGCTGGTGTTCGTCTGAATTATTAATTTTAGATATGTTTCACACAGTTTTGAACTTGCACAAAAGAAAATTCCGTGCGCAGAATGCGGTCGGTGTCGACGTCGACTCTGGAGACTCCGCAATAACGGTTTTAGATTAAAAATAAAATATTAAGTATGTCTTCTATTTCGGTACTCGCCACACATTTCACGCCATTATTTTCTAAGACAACAAAGGGCATTGGGTACTATTGGATGCAGAATTAATGTAAACGGTAGTGGGCAATGGTCATCTCGCCTGGCCGGTATTAATTGAAGTTGGCGAGGAGGACTTCCGATCATCGGCCGCTCTGCATTCTGTCGGATATTCAATTGCCGCCATTATACCAGCGGAGCGCGACCTCAATAGAGAAGAATAATAGCTAAACTGCAATCACAGTTCTACAAAGCGAAAGTCATTGCTTTGGCACCGGTTAAGTGCTGCTGAATGCTTAGTAGCACTCACTATGCAGATTTGCTGTTAAATAGCATTGAAATCCCAAATATCCTAAGGGAAAGAATAAGTGCTAAAGGTCTTATTCGAGCCTAATCCTATATTCTGTCCCAAATTTCAATTCAGTTTTAAAAACTTAAACTCGACGCCGATGTCATGACAACGAAAAAAATCTTAGTTATTTAACAAAAACCAGCTATACCCGACTATTTGGTCATGTTCCGCTCTGGGCGGAGCGGGAGGACATTTCTCAAGACCCTGGAGATCTCGGACCTTTAGAAGGTGTACGACGGGTCGAAACCAAGTCACAGAGGCCCAGAAATACGCCATCAAAGTTAAGAAAAATATATTATTGCGTTTTTCATGAATATCATTGTAATCAAAATGTTTAGATGGTATTACGAAAGCTAGAAAAATGCTTCTTGTGATAAATAACATCAAAAATCATCTAGATTTGTTAGCATAAATCAGGAATCATGACTAAGTTCCCAACTTAGTGGCGGTAAACTTTGAACGAAACGATGTTTTTAGTGAAGATAAAGTATGATTGCTATCCGAGCACCCGACAGCCACATTTCTCTCAATTACTTGTTTTTGAATTTTGAAAACTTCCTTACTAACTAAACGTCTACTTTTCTTTTTTAAATTCTCACTAAATGGAAACTTTGTGACTAATGGGCACGGTTGTACAGTCTGCGAAAAAAATTAGCCAACCTTTTTTGGTTTTTGTTTATCGTAGAACGCTATTGTTACCGGTTTTGAATTACGAGCTTCACATAATATTTAAACAATTCCACTCGCTATTATGTCACACACAAGTAACTTAGCATTAATAATCAAGTTAGTGTCTTCTGAAACTATAGAAATGAACTCAAGTTTTGTTCCGTCTTTTTGTTTATCAACACATCAAGTGACTACTCCCGCTCCGGGTGGTGCGGGAGACAGTGTCAGGCTCTTACAGACTAAAATCTATACCCGTGTTCCACCAAATTATGCTTTTTGCGTTCCAGGGCCGCGGTAACTCTTTCGACAACTTTTCAACTTTTGTCCCCGGCTGTACATTTTACGGCTGGACGCACAAGAGTTGAGTGATTAAACCCGCAGCGATAATTTGTTACAGCCGTCAGTACGCAAGTTAGGTCTAACGCCATTGGACATCCAAGCGGCGTATGTTTTTTAAAAACTGTCGGCCATTGTTATTTGGTTTGTCAATCAGAGAGATAAAATGAAGATAACAATGTTTTGCCCGGCGCATCCGGTCACAACATCGTGTCATCAAAACGCGGTGACAATCACGCGATGACACGCCACGAAACTTGTATATGAACAATTGCATTTTAGTTTTTATTAGGAAAGTTTTCGACTACGAACTGACTACTTGACTTAGGTTCTTGAAGTAGCCTAGGTCTCTATTCTGTCAAGGCGTTCTAACTTGCCCGCTCTGCTTTATCAAATCATTGTCGCGCTTTGAGCATAAAAAAGTATGTCTTTCGATTGATGATGACTATATGAATACCTAGCCACCTAAGCGGTAACAGGTGCAACATAGCGAGGTCAGGAGTTTTGAACAGTAAAGAATTCTTTATTGGTTTAAGGCCTGATTTTTCAATAGTCAGATAACGTGTATCTGTGACATTAAATTGGCGGTTTGACAGCTTTTGTATAGTAAATCTGTCAAACCGCCATTTTCATTCCTGAGTTAGAAGATAACTGACGATTGAAAAATCATCCCTAAATCAATCTTGTATTTGATTGGCCAACAGGGAAGATACCTGATATTACATAAACTGTCACCGCAGACTTCGGCTTTCTTTAGAAGTAGAGGTGTCGCAGATCTATGCCAGAGGCCTATCTCAAATATATCATGTACCGGTAATCACACCGACATCCATGTCTTCCAAACAAGGAAAAAACCGCAATAGTTAGGCCTTGTGAGAGAACTTCCGCAGACGAGCTAATAATACACTTAGAGCTCTACAAACTATGATACGTTCATATTATTGGATGTTTCTATTAATAACTTCGCAATAACGACATTCCCGTAATCCATCACCGAACACATTGGCAGGCAGGAAGCTTGCTTGGCTTGGTCATTTCCCAACTATGGTGGGGTCAGCTTCTAGTCCAAACGCTCGGCACCAGTATATAACAGGGAACCACTGCCCTGGACTGCCCTGCACTGGAGGATAGATATATCCTCCACAATCCGGTATCTAAAGATTACTGTGCCTCTTAGTAAGACTGGTGTTAACCTTTCTGGCTTCTGGCTATCCTATCTACAAATGCCAGTCGGACGAATGACACCGTGACGACCGCGACGTATTGCATTACATGCAAACTTTCAAGTCCTTATTTTTCAAAATAAGTTAACCGATTTTAATGAAACTTCATACGCATTAAGTAAGATACTGTAAACTCCTTGGCTGCAGGTTACTGGCAGAAAAAATAGTCGTTAGAACCTTGGAAGCGACTAGCAGAAGAATAAAGTGTTTTTAAGTTATGAATGTAAAAAATATGGATTGTTTTTGACGATTAATATTGAAGTCTTTTTATGTTGAAGAAACAACTGCCGATGTAATGATTTATACTCCTAGGCGACAGACGGGTAGAAGTACAAATTTATTTAGGTTGTATAAAGGGCCTATAAAATTGTTAGAAGAATTTCGGAGGTGAATTATGTGATAAAAAAACCTAATAATAGGAGATTCATAGACATTGTTCATGTAAATAGGTTAAAACCATTTTATATTAGAACGTAGATATAAGGCTATGTAGTCTGTGGTAGATATTAAATATAAAAATAAAATACACTATTAATTTAAGAGCTTGAAAGCCTGGTATTCTAGTTAGAAAATAAAATACGATGTCAAAACAAATTTCAGTTGTATTATCATCGAATTCATATAAACAAAACAATTGTTTTAGTGAAAATTGTTAAAATATTTTATTAATTAATTTGTTTATTTCATGTGAATACTGAAAATGGACTCGTATGTGCTAGAGGGACGCAGCTGGGCGAGAATATGAAGGTCGCAAATTAATTCAATGAAAATGATTAATATCATGCTAGAGGATAGGCTGAAGCTATTACAGTTTGAGGTTGAATAAATTTTGCTTTATGGAACTATGGTCCACCTTAGAGAGGCCAGGGCTCAACGCTGGCTGACACCAACTTTGAATTCGAGGCATAGCCTTCGCGAAGGGTAGCTGGTGAATTTGTAGTTGGATGCCCATAGTTCTTAGTTGCTTTTTGTTAAAGTAAACCTTATCGATTTTCTTTGATTCTTACATGCTAATCGCTGGATTAAGTTCAGATGATAGAAGTTCTTATTATGTGATTGTGACCTTCTTCCTCCTGTAAGCCGATAGCATCCAAGGGATTTAAAGTTATAATGATATGAAATATAGATTTAAATCCCTTCAGGATAGATTTGAGTTGGCACATTACGATGTACTAAGGTGTCGTTAGACCTTACTACCCACACGAAGAAGAAAAATAAAAAAATATCAAATTTCGCGAATCATATTTTGAACAAGATACAACCTGACACTGACCTGCAAATTGCAAAAAACTTTATAAAATTTTAATTTCGCGGGCTTCCCTGAAGCATCCACCTTAGGATAATATTCGAAAAACGTATTATTTTTAATTTAGAATTGCACATGCTCACCTCAATGATAACTTTTATCGAAATATAAAATAATATCGCTAAGAATATAAAAAAAAAATTTTTGGTACTGACTGGTAATGCAAAAACTAGTGAGACTTTTAAAAACAACCCAGAATTTTGAAGAAATTCATAATAAAAATTGAGGCCCGGTTGAGAACTAGAATACATTTATAAGTAGTGTACTTATCCATACATATAATAAAATAGTAACGAAAGAAAAACTGTACATTGAGAATTTTCGAGAAAAAATAAGTGGCTTTTGTTAGAAAAACGTAACTGATGACAAAAAGTGACTTTTTAGAATTTTTGTCTGTTTGTCTGTTTGTATGTGTGTATGGTACGGCTTCACGCCAAAACTACTGGATAGATTAAATTGAAATTCATCAAAAATGTTCTTTGTAAACCAAGGAAGGCTTTAGGCTACATATTATCACGCCGTATGTTATGGGAGGTAAGCAATATTGATTTTAAAAGGTTTTTGTTCGTAATTGAATGCACAAAATAATTGAATGCACAAAATGACATGTTAGTTAGTTACAAAACCATTTAGATAAAAATTAATAAATTGATTGCCACGAGCTGTGTGCCCTTGATGAAAATTAATAAGATAATATTGATGCTTATTTATTATTTCGATTGTCATAAATATCAACACAGCCAGACGTTATTTAATTTTAAATCGGACACGCATAACATTTTACTAACATATTTCAACTTATTAGGTACACAAGAATTCCACCGAACGCGTGGTGTTATCAAAATGCCCTATACATGTCGCAGCCAACTAGCTGAATCCGCCGTTTCATTAAAAGTCTAACCTTTTCATTGAACTGTGTCGTTTAATCAACGACATAAGTGACATGGGCAAGTCATTAAACGATACTAAACAAAAGATGTCACTTAGGTCGCTGAAAAATCGGCACATTTAAATGAAAAGGCTAGGCAACCAATTAAACGGCTGATTTAGCCAATTGGCTGCGACATAGATATAATTAACCAGAATGTAAGTACTACATGACAGTCATACACATAAATATGCATAACTGCATTTTAGATAAGAGATGCCGTACCTTAAAAACATGAGCATTGGATGGTTAGGGACAGCTCTACAGCCAACTATTTACAATACACCTAAACAAACAGGAAGCTTCACTTTAGCCAACTGGCGTACTGGCGTACTCTGACAGACGTAGGCAACTACATGAAACAGCATTACAACCACTATTTTTTAACAAACGCTATGTTAATTAGCAGAGATTCTCCTTAACAAACGTACTTAATAATAAAGAAGCTTTAATGCAAAATCAACATTGTTGATATAAATTATGTTTCAGTAGAATAGGAAATGAGGAACTGTGGGTTCCTCATTTCCCACTCTACTTAGTAAACACGCTCCTGGAAATTGGATTATATTTTGTCGCAGCTAACTATCAGCCATTTAATTGACTGCTTACCTCTTTCATTCGGCCTAATTGACATCTTGGCATTTAATTGAACAGCTAGGCTAATTACTTGGTTCAATATTGTTTAATGACTGGCCTGGCCAAGTAGCGAAACATAGGGCACAGGGAGCTTAGGGCACCCCGACACGGATATGTTGGCTGGATGCCATTTAGGCCGCTGATTAAACGACACCGTTCAATAAAAAGGCTGGGCAGCCAATTAAACGGGTGATTAAGCTGCGACATATTCTTTCATAAATACCATGGTGTGAGGGGCTTTTACAGTTATTTACTTACTCCACAGATATACCTAGTCTTAAAATATTTTGGAACGTTGATTCCCAACAATAATTAAAAAACAAACAATGGTCGAGTTTCGGTTAATATTTTCAGTGGAATAAATTTGCATTGTTGATAATATTGTATCCTTCGCTCGGGCTGGATGTACGAGTATGTAAGTAATGAAGTTATTTCAATTGAAAAGCCCTTGCGCAATACAAATAAAATAAATCCCCCCCCCCCTGCTAATAAAACTCGGAATGCCTTTGTTTTGACGAGTACTATTTCAATGTTTGATCACATTTTTAGATTTGAGTGGGCTTGTTTTGATCAAAATTTTCGTTTTCATCCGATATTCGTATTGTCATTGCCACATTTACATTTTCTGAACTAATTCGAATCACCTACTGAGCGATTGCAAATCGTTCGAACATCACATTCATCAATATTAAATTACTCGTACAACGCCGCTGAGCGTGTGGAACCGGCACATAACAATAGAAAAAATTAACACAAGTAGACAACAAGAAACATTTCCTTACCTAGAATAAAGCGAATTCCCGTTTGCGCCGAGGAAGCGGAGCCTGCGAACGTGTCATGTTAACAATGCAGAAAATGACGTGTCTAGACAACTTTGCCGCTTACAACAAAACATCCTTTTCATTTTTTCACTTAGTTTTCAATGAAAACTCTTAGGACTTTTGGTAAGAAAAACGAGTAATTATTATCCTACGATACATTTTAGACAGTTTAGTGGAAATAAAGGCGCTTTCGATGTTATTTTTACACTTTGAATATTCATCTTGAAAGAAAATGACCTCGAGCAAAATCGAAGAAATATTAATGTTTCCAAAGATCGTTTTTGCAATTTTCAATTAGCTGCAGAATACAACAAAAAGCTTTTCTGCCACTTTGAGGTGTCGTTCTCATTTTTACACTGCGAGTATTTTTACGATGCTATTTGTAACTGTTCTGTGAAATAGTTTCCTCTTATTTGCCAGATAGCCTTCGATATAAATTTTCTGCTAATAATAATCGATATTATTTTGATATAAGCAGCTCGTGGCCAAATAATTTTCGAAAAATTGTGTTACAGCTGCATTCGACCGATTTTAAATTTTCTATAAACAGAGATTTCCAATTACCTTTTTGAAATAAGACATTTCGAAAATGTTTTCTGATATCTTAATAGATCTATGTATTGTAGCACCACAGAGCTGATCCTGTGATACCATCTACTAATATTGATAAAATAATAAAAGACATCTACTAATGTAAAATATGATAAAACGAATACTTAATTAGGCCACCAGGCTTGAAAGGTCTCACATGTAAAAACAATCCACATTTTTCTTCTGCTGGACGCTTCCAAGGTTCTAACGACTAACTTGTCTACCAGTGACCTGCAGCCAAGGAGGTTACATGAGCTACACGTCTACGAATAGAGGATACGAAGAATAGTTCTCGTTATCGTCTATTCCAAGCCTTTGGAAGAGTCAAGTATAACATACCTACAGTACCTAGCAGGAATTTTTACCTAACGCCAGAAATGAATTATACAGGTTGAGGTAAGTCTCTTACAAAATATAGCTCAATTCAGGGGCGTTTTCTACTCCGTATCATCTATGGACTTACAATTAGTCCCGAACCCGGCACTAAGGCCGAAACTACGAACTTCGGGCTTAGAGAGCAGACCCCCAGAACGGACTACTCGCTATTACTTGATCACAATACGTAATTGACATTAAAATTACAAATTGTGCCAATATGCACCAACAATCAAACGCCGTCATGCTTGAACCACGTCACGCAAAAACTGGCGGACAAAACATGACGCTTCCTCTTATAACTTTAACACCGTAGTGTTAAAATATACCTACAACATATATTTTTTTAATATTATATGTTTTTTATTTTATTTTAACTCTTCCTGTTCCTCAGGAAATGTAGAAATGTGACATTGTTCGTGGCCATATCTTTAGATCCCCAACTTCAGACGCCCCATTGAGATAAATTATCGAAAAACTCATCTCTACAGCATGCTCATCTGCATGCGCTGAGTTAGAAAAAGTCGCTATTAGAAAAGTTCGAAATTAAGTTGATTTAGAGACAGCCCGTTTAGTTTACTTTAGCTATTTTCATAGTGGCATGTTTACATTAATGACAAAATATACGAGTAAATATGACGAAAACTACATAATATGTATTACAAATACAACTTTACATATTTTGCGATCCGATCATTCGACGGCGCGTTGTGTTCCATGCGCGCCTCAAAGGGACGTCAGAAAAGTAGACGAGGCCCGTCAGGGCCAGAGCCTGCCAGGGTTGTGGGTTTTGTTGCAAAAAAAAGCAAAGGGCACTAGGAGGAACACATATCGGTTTTAGTCAGTGAGAGACTGACTCTCACTCCCGCTTCACCCAGAGCGGAAGGAGTCATTTGATGATTACCCATCCATAAAAAAGGCATAGTCGATCGTCAAGAGACAGAAAACAGGCTCAAAACTAGTGAAATTTTTCGACATGGGTGTCATTTTCAAGAAGACCTAGAACAGGCTCGAATTTTAATTCGAAGATGGTAACTAGGTACCGTGAACATTCCATCATGGACTCTCGACCCGCACTTAGCCAGTTTTTTCTTCTCCTATCCCTGTAAATAATTTCATAACACGCAGTTGTTCTCTGCATTCGTTTTTAAATTTTCTGAATAGTATTTTTCCATCAGGAAAATAAACTATGAAAATAATAAATCCAGTGACTACAACGCCAATGTACGCGTCGTGTTCAATCGAATAAAAATGATTTAGATTGGAACATTCAGCTTCGTTTTCAATAAAAATATTATACACAGGTGTTCTAAAATGATAAGGTTCCAATAAGCATTTGACAGTAGAACTCCGTCGGGATGGGTATAGACTGAAGAAGATTGATTGAAACGTATTAATCTCTACAACGTGTAACAGAATAAACGCAATACCTCTTAAGGGGTCATTGTAATCATCACTATGAACAACTTTTACTATGAAATTGCGAAAATATATCAACTGTCCAGTACATTTTGTCGAGTTATGCGCACAGAAATGTATGGAGCAGTCGATTTTTTTTCGCGATATCAGTATTGGTCCTCTAGTAAAAGTTGTTCATAATGATGAGTACAATGACCCCTTAAGAGGTATCGCATTTGTTCTGTTACACGTTGTACCTATATATAGGTAAAATGCTTTGTCCTGACTGATGGATCAACGCACAGTCTCAACCGCTGGTCATAGGGACTTGAAATTTTGTAGGACGTATTCTTTACCTTTATATTTTGTGTCGGACGTAAAAGAATAGCACCTTCCCAACACTTCCCGTGGGTGTCGTAAGAGGCGACTAAGGGACTTACCAGAGAATGGGCAGCAGCATTCTCATTAGGAACATTGCAACAGCTACAGTGCGATCGCCAACCCGCCTGCCAAGTGTGGCGATTATGGCAACCCCCCCCCCCCCTATTTGGGGAAGCCTATGTCCAACAGTGAACGTATATAGGCTGATATGATAATGATGATGATATTTTATGATGTAGGCATCCGATAAAAAGATTTTGGAAGTTCGTCGCTTAAGGGGGTTAAATAGGGGATGAAAGTTTATATGAAAAATCTTACTCATTGGGCTCATACTTGAAACTTAAGACGAATAGTAGCCAAAGTAAATAATGATAATCATTATTCGTTTTTCTCAACTACCCCCAAAAGACGTCTTAGGGGCTCCTAAGGGGTGCTCAAAATTTTTATTTTTGGGAATCATTGATCTTAGAAATTGATTTTAGATGATAGCAAGCATGAACACGAAATTCTTGTGGTTGATTTTTTAGCACCTTATTATTATTATCTTCATTCATATTTAATTCATGATCTGCCTCGCCTTTTCCTAACTATTTTGGGGTCGGCTCTCAGTCAAACTGGATTCAGCTGAATACCTACCAGTACTTTACTTAAAGCAGTTGCCTACCAGACCCCCACAACCCATTAACCGTGTTACCCACAACACGGTTCTTCCAGGCAAGACTTCATTGAAACTAATATTATTTAGGACATAATGGGTTTTCTCACGATATATTTATTATTATATAAAGGGTTTATTTCCTTATAGGTTTAATAAAACATCATCTTTTTATTCTGAGATCGAATTTCTTCATTGATTTTTTGTAGATTAGGTAAATCATGTCAAAAACCCTACTTTAATGCCAGACACAGTTTGTCAGATTTTAAGGCTAAAGTCACACAATAACTGTCATAATTAAAAAAATCTGGAAGGAGATAAGTGTTCTTAAAACAGACTGACTGACTATCAATGTGGGTACAGCTAAAGAGTGGAATTCCGTGCTGGAGTCTGTGTTTCTTGATAGCTACTACTTAGGGGTCTTTAAGTCAAGAGGGAACAGAGGCCCTAGACAATGTGCTATTCGATTATCGAATGCGACTGTCGAAATGTCAAAATGTAGGAATTTGATCACGTGACATTTCGATAGCATCTGTCAACCCCATACATTTTTGACGTATTGACAATCGCCTTCGCTACGCTACCGCTATCAGAATGTCACTTGTCTAGAGCCCCAGGTTATTTCTAGGCAAGCGTGCACGATCGTCGACCACATCATCGCTTTCCATCAGGTGCAATTGTGGTCTCGCGAGCCTATTTTTACCCCTCAATACTTGTAACTGAAATTTATTTCAGAATCCCTTTTTTTAATATTTTTTAAATCCTGTTTTTCCGCCATACGTCGAACAGACATAAGACATCAGAGGCCCTAGATAATGTGCCACTCAATTGGCGAATGCGACTGTCGAAATCCCAAAATGTAGGAATATGATCACGTGACATTTCGATAGCATCTGTCAATCCTATACATTTTTGACGTATTGACAATCGCCTTCGCCACGCTACCGCTAACAGAATGTCACTTGTTTAGAGCCCCAGGTTATTTCTAGGCAAGCGTGCACGATCGTCGACCACATCATCGCTTTCCATCAGGTGCAATTGTGGTCTCGCGAGCCTCTTTTTACCCCTCAATACTTGTAACTGAAATTTATTTCAGAATCCCTTTTTTTTAATATTTTTAAAATCGTGTGTTTCCGCCGTGCGTCGAACAGACATAAGACATCAGAGGCCCTAGACAATGTGCCATTCAATTGGCGAATGTGACTGTCGAAATCCCAAAATGTAGGAATATGATTACGTGACATTTCGATAGCACTGTCAATCCCATACATTTTTGACGTATTGACAATCGCCTTCGCCACGCTACCGCTGACAGAATGTCACTTGTCTAGAGCCCCCAGAGTGCCATTTCTACTATTTTTTAAGCAACGCTCGCATTCTCATGTCAGTCGCAATCTGTCAAAAATGTATGGAAATTACTGGCATTTTTACAGATTGCGATTGAGATGCGAATGGAAACGTTGCTTAAAAATAAGTAGAATTGACGCTCTGTTGTGTCTTATTTTGTTTCTTCAGAACATTAGAGTGCCGGAAGAGTGCTGTCCGTGAATTAATTTTCAACTTGTTTGCTAGCGAACAGAGAATTTTTAATTGTACCTGAAATACAAATTGTAATTGTGCAATCAGTGTTCTGTCGTGTTATTTATTTAAGGTGTTTCGTTTCGTCTTTTGTGTTTTGTAATAAAAAGGTTTTATAACAGTAAAAAAAATGGACTAATGCAAACAAGAACAAATAGTTATAATCCTAAAACAGTTGTAAGTAAATCTATTATCCATCAATCATCATACATAGTTACTCATGGCGGCTCTATTGTAAACACAGCCGAAGGGAAGTTTCTTTGATCCTTAACTTACCTTAACTCTACCAATAGTATATTTTTTTTGCTTTTTTGGCTCCAATGCGTTCTTCGATCAATGTATTCTTTCATGTATTTTTGTTGATTATCTAATTAGTGTTTCAACAAATATTAATTTATTTGATCATTGGTCAATAGCTTGACATTTCATGGGAAAATGCTTTTTGGCGAAATTTAAGGCGCTATCCGATGTCAGAGTAAAAATAAAAAATACCTATTTTTCAGAGATCTCCGTAATGGTAATACATTTCCAAGCGGAAAAAAATACAGTGTATAGCCGTCTTTAAATAAAGTACCTAAAGCATTGTATAAAGATATTACATAAAAATGTTCTAGAACATTAAAAAAACGTCACAAGAGACACTCTAAATACAATTTTTCGTCGCGATATGCTTAATATGTTGAGTGGTAACTACTATTTTTCTATCCTATTCACTATTCAATAGCAACGTCTGTTGACTTTGTCTAGACGACTTTGCGCATTAGCGAACATCATATCACTGCAAGAGACGTGCTTGATGCCTCATTATTCTTTGGCAACTCAGCAAAGGATACGTCGGAGGTATTTCTGCGACGACCCTATGGTGGTGTAGCGCTTCTGTGGCGGAAACGTATGTTCACGACGGTGAGTGTTGTGTAGTGTACCAGTGCGTGTATTTCAGAAATTAAAGTTAAACTGTGCGCCAGAGACATGCTTATATTCTCAGTGTATATGCCTACCAATTCAGGTAGAAACCTTAAACCTTACAGAGTTAACTGTTTAAGTGAAATTGCAGCTATAATTGACGGTTATGATATAGAAGCCGTACCGGAATATATCAGGTGATTGTAACGCGCATACTATTGAGCTATTTCATAGCGAATTCTTTAACATATAAAGTTTCACTTAAATCTGACTGATACAAGTGTTATAATATAACATATTATCTGGGGACAACGTGATCCATGGCAAATAGAATTATTCCAGGAAATATGTAATACGGGTTTGCGAGAAATAGATTTTCCACCTGAGTTATATCACTGTGCTGACAGTCATTATATGAACACAAACAATTATATTGTTTTGGATGATATTTATAACAAAATAATATGTATTATTCAACAGTCTGCGCAGCCTATGCCGCTGCTTATTAGCTGCCAGCATAGGCTAGTAGGACATGATGAGTTAAACTAGATCATACTTAAGACAGGATCTGCCGACATAGGCTGCGCAGCTTGATGAATTAAACTAGATCACACTTAAGACAGGATCTGCCGGCATAGGCAGCGCAGCTTGATGAATTAAACTAGATCACACTTAAGACAGGATCTGCCGGCATAGGCAGCGCAGCTTGATGAATTAAACTAGATCATACTTAAGACAGGATTGTAAAATATCTAAATCTATAAGTGTGTACAAAGATGTTACTAGCCAAAGTTTGGTAGGAATAACCTATTTCCAAGGCAACTACAGAAGTAATAACTTTGAGTCAGTTTGTCCAATTCTGAGCGCCTTTTCACACGCTCTAGCTGCCGGGTCTCGGTACCGAGAACTCGGTTGGTGTAAATGCTTTCACATGTACCGGCACTATTTACTTGATTTAGTTTGAATAGTCTTACAGTTGTCGAACGTCTTTGCTCCGGCGCTTTTCTGTGAGTTTTCACGGTTGATCCGTTTAGAATACTGCCTACCTTTACTGAAATGCAAAATTCCCCAAGATGGATGCTATAAAGTTAAAATATATCGAAGAAGAAATCTTGTGGTTATTAGCGATTGAAACTGAATTAAAAATTATGTACCACACGCGTTGCCGAGATAGTTGGAGACGAAGATCTCATGGACATGTTTATTTAAGTGTCCTCGATCTATCACAACTTAGTAGAAAAACTAAAATGCCTGGGCTTACTTCCTTAAAAAAGATCAAACCCAACTTGGGTTTGAACTTTTTCTTTTTTTCTAAAGTAATAAACTCATTGAAATATAGCTTTCTTTTCTCAACCTTTAAAGTAATAAACTAAATAAAATATAGCTACGGTAGGCACATACTACACTAGTGATAATAAAGAACGCCAATTGTTTGTTTATAGAGATAGCCGTCAATATTTACAAATCTTCATGAGCTAGCAAGAATCAAAAACAAAAGATGGACAGCTTCTTCGGTGAATCGTTTATGTGTTGTGTTTATTTTCGTTCACCGGAAAATTGCCGACTCCGAAATATAGTGATACCTACCCTACACCTACCCTACACCTACCCTACACCTACCCTACACCTACCCTACACCTACCCTACACCTACCCTACACCTACCCTATACCTACCCTACACCTACCCTACACCTACCCTACACCTACCCTACACCTACCCTATACCTACCCTACACCTACCCTACACCTACCCTACACCTACCCTACACCTACCCTACACCTACCCTACACCTACCCTACACCTACCCTACACCTACCCTACACCTACCCTACACCTACCCTACACCTACCCTACACCTACCCTACACCTACCCTACACCTACCCTACACCTACCCTACACCTACCCTACACCTACCCTACACCTACCCTACACCTACCCTACACCTACCCTACACCTACCCTACACCTACCCTACACCTACCCTACACCTACCCTACACCTACCCTACACCTACCCTACACCTACCCTACACATACATGCATGCAAATAATTCTATTTTATTGAGGTATTTCTTTCCGACTTGCTAGACAAAAGTTGTGATAGCTCAGTTAATATACATGTTATAAAAATAATTTATAGCCTATAGCACTCAGGAATAATGTAGCTTTCTACCAGTGAAAAATTTTTTAGAATTGGATCATTAGTTCCAGAGATTACCCCCTACATACAAACTTACAAATTTTACCTCTTTATAAGATTAGTATAGATTCGTATCTGCCAACAGACCTGATGAAGAATACTGTCGTACCAATAATTAGTAATTATTAAAAAGTAATTATAGGCCAATATCGCTGGCTACAATTATTGTGGAGGTTCTGGATCGCTTAATGGACAGCTACCTTGACAAGCACATCGAAAGTAAAAGTGAATTTACGTTGTTTTCAAGAGGTGGCAAAGGTGGTACACTGTCAGGCCCTAGAGCCTGAAAGTGTACCACCGTTGCCACCTCAGAGATTTTTTTTTTAAATTAACATAATTATTGTCTTATAATTTTACACTTTGCTAACTATTAGATGATAAGTTCTTACTAACCATTGGACCTACGTAGTCCTTTAAATGAATATTTTTTTATTATTAGTATTATAAGGGGTCACGGCCGCTTTCATAGGCCTACAGGACTCTCCTATTACTATTGGTTTAGTCAACTACCTACTGATAACAACAACAACAACAACAACAACAACATGTTTGTATGAAAGAATACACAGTAAACGAATTGTCCAATTGATATAAAACATTCCATTCAATGTAGAAATATTGTTTTAGATTGGTCTAGAAATGTATGCCGTCCCTGACCCCTATAAAATATTGCAACGAATATTATCAATCGTTTACCGATTCCATTTTGTTCATGAATACTTTACGAGCTAGACTGTCGACGCCGCGCCGGTTTCAACTTCTACGTTATTAAATCAAATACCTACTTGGAAATGAAACTGTTCTAAAATTCACACAAATATTCACCACATTAATACGGGCGTAAATATAGACTCGTAATACTGAAAATTAAGTGTAAATTTTTCAATAGTCACATAGTTTTTATTTGAGGAATAAAAAATACTGTTTAACAGTTAATAGTAGGTACTTACCTAAATCAAAAACTTATTTGGAAATGAAACTGTTTTAAACTTGAGAAAACTGTACGGTGAGAAGTATGATTTCTAATGATAAAAATCGAATCAAAACCAAAGTTCAAACTAGGCTGAAATCAGCACGTCGTAAACGTTAAAATTTACATGGAGACAGTCCCCTAAATCACCCAGCTCATCATCACTTCCTAGTGTTTTAGATAGGTAGAAGAACTGGCGCAACAAACTCCCCAGCAACACACCTGTTTGATAAGTTTGAAAAACTTGAATTTATACAATGGTACAGTTGCGGACATTCGCAACCACAGATCATATTTAATATTGATCTCATTCTCAATTCCTATTTAAAATTTGACTAACGTTACCGCTCTTCACTCTTCAACCAATTTATGTTTCATGGTACAACGCGGCAATGGTTTAAATAAAGAAATGAATGGCACATGATAAGTAAATATCGGGGGTGAAAAACTTGCAACGTTTTGTGGAACCACGCCACTATTTTGAAACTGTGTCTGTTCGGATTTCCATCGGTTACCAATCATTTTCCAGAGCTTCATATCTCTCACAGTGGATAATTCTACAATTTGTGCTCCGGTGTTCGCTAGTTTTCTTTGTTAACCGTGCTGGATTTTGTGTAGTTATTCACATGACATAAAAGAGTTAGCCGAGTAGGCTGGCTTTAGATAGGCACGTCCGTTTGGCAATTGAAAGTCAGGCTCATTTTTCTGGTCGGAATTTAACTATTGTACGATGAACACGGAAATTGCACAAATCTGGCTGCAATGCAAAAAGTACCATAGCGCCCCTAGTGGCCCTTCAACGATGTGGACGAGTTTCGTTCGTGTTCGGTGCCTAAGGAGTTCTCCCCCCCCCCCTTTGAATTCAACTTGAACATACACCTATTTATTATCAGTTTTATTATAAATACTACTCAATTTATAATCTGTCTGTTTTTAGCTGTTAATTAAATTCAATGGAAAAAAATACGTATTTTCATTAATAAGGCGGATTCTTCTTAAGCCTTGAAGCCTGGCTAAGCTCAAAGATTAGCTAAATATAAATGTGTTATTTTAGTATTCTAATCTCTTTGCTTGTTTTTCTTCTGCAGAGATAAATAACTACCTACCTACATAATTATTTGCACTTTTAGACTTTGCTTCGTGCTTAATCGTGTTGTGATCTGGCTAAAGATAAATCTATTCACATGTATTGGCTGATATAAAATGTCATGCTTTTTAAGGTTTCGTAGTCAACAAGGAAACCTTATAGTTTCGCTATGTCCGTCTGTCGTGATTGGCATGTTATGTTATCTGACTAGATACAAGCTTATTACTTAACCTTGAAGTCAAACAGAATTGCATTATAATCAGATAAAAACAAATCCTCAAATATTTTATGAAGATTTTTTTGTTAGAGTCAAGTGTGTGTCGTCTGCCAGCTAAAAAGGTTGTTTTAAGAGATGTGAAAAAAATCATGGTAGTAGCATTTTACAACCTGTAACAGAATAAACCCAATATTTCTTATGGGGTTTATACTCATTATTATGAATAACTTCAATATGGGACCAACCCCGAAATCGCGATAAAAAATCAGCTGTTCATTTTGTCAAGATAAGCGCACATAAATCTAAGGGGAAGTCGATTTTTTTTTTGCGAGTGTTTGTCATGTATATAATGATGAGTTCAATGGTATTGTATTTTTTATGTTACGCTCAAAAAGTTAATGATTAATATCGACCAACTTATAAAATTAAACTGGTTATGTAAAATCTTCGTAATAATTCAATTGAAATTGTTCAAAAACTACATGCACTTGTAACTTTGTATTCTTACAGTTAAATTCGTACTGATTATTTGGTCATGGTTTACGGGACGAGCAACTACGGAACCCTTCACTGAGCGTAGACCGACACGCACATGGCCAGTTTGAAATACTGTTAAAAACGTTTATTGGTACTCTATTATTTTAATATTTGAATGAAAATTTATGACATAATGTAGTAAGTAGTAGATAAATTGTAAGCGGATTGATATCCGCTTACAATTTATCTACTACTATATTATTTTGTACAGCATTATTAAATAAATGGATTTGACTTTGATGATATCATGTCATAACTCATATCTAGGCATGCAATTACTGTCCATTCCAGGTTGTCTGGAGGCGATCCCGGAGTGCGATAAGACCGCCCATTGTTCCTGTTTTAGTTTTAAGTTCTCTTTTATACGTATATTACGGTGCACAGTTAAAATACTTAAATACAAACTATAACTAATAGGTAGGGATGTACTTACACATGCCTCCTCAAAAATTAACAAACTATGAATTCTTACAGCCTTACTAAAAAATTAAACAAATGATTTGTTTAAATACCTTCAAACGGAGTGAGTAGGAACAGTGGTGAATCGAAGCAAAACTTTGATAGGAATTTTCTCTTTAAAAGGCAAAGTTTTTTTAAATTATCTATTCAATAAAATTGGAGACCATAAATGCTGCAAACAAGATTTAAATCACGTGAAGATCTACAAAGTTTTGTTTCGATTCACCCCTGTATTCCTATTCACCCCATTTGTAAGTACCGATTATCAAATTCTTTATTAAAATTTCTCTTAATAATCAGTATTTAAACTATATGCTAAGATTTGTAATGAATGAATCTATTAAAATTACAGTCAAAACAGAAAAAAATAACAATAATTACCACGTTGTAACACACCGCAAAGTACACAGCGTCACAGTATGGATGTCTACCCGTATTGTGACTCGGCCCTGACCTTGAAATAATTACCTACAGCCGTGCGGTATACGCGACAAGTCATAATAAGAAAGTACTTGTACATAATTTCAATCAAATATTCACGAATTGCACGCTCAGTGCTGTCATCACTATCGTGCTATCGTCACTGCGCGCTGCGGCGCATTTGCTATTGGTTCTGTACCGAGTGTACACCGAAATCGAGCCGCGTAAGTAGGTATGACTCGCGTTCCAACCGTTTGTATTAAGGCGTTACCCCGACCAAAACCTAGCGATAGACCGTTTTTCTTCGTTATTCAGAGGCTATTAACTCATTAGATAAGAGAAATAAACTACTTCTAAAAGCACATTACTGATGTTCGATATCCTATCATCACATTTCACGTTCTAATTTATTTTTTTGTGTAATAAATACATTTAAAATCTACTTTAAAAAAATAACTAAACTATTTGATTACATGCATCTGATGCTAAAGGCAACGCTCTAGTCATTTGAGGATTACACTAATGGATAAGTGATTTAGAAATCTAAATTATTCACGTTTTATTTAATTTCAAAACATCGCTTTTCTTTTTTTATTGTGTGAATTCTATTATACGAGGCGGAGTCCGGCAAAGAGGGAACGAATGCTCAAGGTCATTTGGTCAGGGAAGCGCCTTAAGATAGAATACTATAGATATCTATACTGTTTAGCGTCAATAGTAGGGTTTGTACTTATCGAGTTATAAGTCACCGACTAACCGACGATGGTTGCGGTTAACACGCCAACTCTAACAAACTGTCCCATTCTAGTACGGTTGGATACGAGTTTGCCTTAAACTTGTTGATTACATGATGTCAAGGACCGACATACTTGTAACATGAGGTTGGGGATGGGATTATTGGCACCGCCTACAGTATTTTAATTTCATCTAAGTACCTACTTGAGTTTTGTGATTGTAAATATTATAATATTAATTATTTATAAATATGAAGATCATCGTAATTGAAAGAAGGAAGGAAGAAAGTGTTCAATAAAGTGTTGTGTTTTATGAGTAAGTAGTAGATTTGATTAAAAGACTGAAAAAAAATATTAGAAAAATATTTTTATTTCAGACATTATTACATGAACAGTCATGTCCACTTAATTATTTATTAATTCAGGTATTTCACTCGGGGAAAAAAACGAAATACCTACCAATTAAAAAACCGGCCAAGTGCGAGTCGGACTCGTGCACGAAGAGTTACGTGCCATTATCTATAAAAAAACAGCAAAAAAAACACGTTTGCTGTATGTTTTATGGGAGCCCCACTTAAATATTTATTTTATTCTGTTTTTAGTATTTGTTGTTATAGCGGCAACAGAAATAGATCATCTGTGAAAATTTCAACTGTCTATCACGGTTCATGAGATACAGCTTGGTGACAGACAGACAGAGAGACGGACAGCGGAGTCTAAGTATTGGGGTCCCATTTTTACCCTTTGGGTACGGAACCCTAAAAAGAAACAAAATACGTACCATAAGGTAGACAAAAATATTTTATAGTCTTACCTAACGGAGTTTAGAGGTAATTTAAAAAATGTTAACTCTGGGTGCGTTATTGAAGAATTCAAGCAACCAAAAACAGCACATTATAAGTCTGTAATTTCTCTTTGTCATATTATGTAAGAACTTGTATTTTTTAAAAACTGTATTTATTTTTACCGTGTTATTGGTATGCAAAAACTGTCTATTCCGTGTCATAGGTTTGATAATTTTAATTTGGTACATTAGTTATATCACACTTTTTGCGATTACAAAATTACATTTTCAGTTGATGAAATTACCGTGACGTACAACTTACACTTTGTTATAACAAAGTTAAGTTTGTCGTTCAATCTTACCTGCTATATTTTTGTCAGAATAATGAATGCTTTCATATTTTTTTTGTATGTTTGTTCAGCGATATTTTCGCGAATTATCAACCGATTTGGATGATTCTTTTATGTTTGGGAGAGTATTTTTACGGAATAGTCCAATTTCAATTTGGTGAAGATCTGATAAAGAACTTCGGAGATAGGCAACGGAACTCTTCAATAAATGATAGCAAATCTTCCGGAATTGCTGAAATCGCATGTCTGTTTATTGTTTTCACTTACATAGCAATGAAATAATAGATAAAACATACTGGGTAATTCTTCTTAACTGGGTGCGAAATGTTCAATGTCGTGTCCGACTCGGTCTTAGCTAGTTTTCTTGACTACCCTATCTAAAATTGTACTCTTAAGCAATGCAGCGCTGGTAAGTTCAATTATGGTTCATGCTTTACTAGAAGTTATAGATTCCCTTTTAAACTTTAATGCACCCAAGATACGTTTAGATACATCAACGCTAGAAGTTTCACCAAACTATAGATCGATTCAATGACCCATCTAAGTTTCAACTTAGGTCTAATGCCGATGCGTTTAAATATATATTCTATGGCACGTTCTAAACTAGACCGTGTAAAAAATCGGATTCGTGGAAGTAAAATCCGGAAATACGCGCTGAAATAGACGTGTCTTTTTTAAATCGAGTTTTCGCAAATTCCAGGATCTGCTTTCATGAAATATTTTACATTTTCCATACGTTTGTTAAGTTTCAGGTACAGAGAAAGTTATTACAGAAAGTACTCTTAATTATTATGAGTACTTTCATAACCTGAAAGATTGCACAGTGAGTAATTAAAAATCAGTCTGCATAAATACCTGTTTTGTTCCAACATCACGATGACGCCTTCTTTTCTTGTTTGCGCATGAAATATGGAATTGCTCGTACAGTGGTAAAAATTTCGTGAAAATCAGCACATTGGAAGCTAGAGGTTACAAAGTGACAATTTACTTTCGCATTTATGATATTTAAGTCTGGAGATAGTAAAGTTAAGAATGGATGTGAGAGGGCCTGGCAAAAATGTTTTTGACGAAAAGTAACAAATTACTATTACTATAATACTCGTTTCGCACATAAGATTTATTTGAATTGGATACTTTAATCATATTTTTGTTTGATAAATAAAATTAAACCAAAATACTATGGGGTTGTAGTTCTTATATTCAAAATTCACTTACGTCGAAACATTCATAAGGGTACCTATCTGTGTCCTGTTTCAGAGGGCTACTTAGTAAAAGTTATACCGACGGCGACGTCAACGTTTCAAAAGTGAAACTGTCTTAAGTAGGCTTGCACCTTACAAGCGCAATTTGTGGAGGTGCAACAGGAACTAGAAGATTTATCGCCCCAATAGGTCTCTTCGAACTTAGTTCTTAGTTTCTAGTGGTCCTCTTATGATAGTTGAGGAGAGAAGTTTCTAATTAGCACTAAAGACCGAGCTGAGTAGGTACCTACTGAGAAATTAAAACTAAGTGACGTTTGAAACTCTCGGCTCGTGGGGTCCGAGTGCTCATGCGTTATTTAAAGAACTTGCTAAACGCTTAGTTGACACTTCGCGTGACCCAAGGGCTGGCTTTTACCTTGGACAAAGGATAAGCATTGCCATACAACGTGGCAATGCCGCCAGTCTTTTGGGCACTCTTCCAGTCGACAGCGATGCGGATGAATTTTTTAACGCCATCTTTTAGGGTTAACTTAGTTAGGATATTTGATTTTTATTATTAGTGTTGTCTCTATTAAATACCAATAAATTTTTAGCATACAAAATTATAATTAGTGACGTCATTACATTCCTGTGAACTTCGAGTTTGTTTCGGTGTTTCTTCACAGGGTGACAGCAGCTAGGAAAACCTCTAGTTTAAACTGACCAAAAAAGATGCAAGTGTAAAAGTGTAATTTTTAACTCTTATTTACAAAATAAATATCTTTTGGCATTTTGTGTTTGTACTGTTAGCGCCGTCTTTTGGTTACCTCAATAACTTAGAATAAGAGGTAACTAGTACGAGTATAATGAGGCTGTCCCTATGTCAAGAGTTCAAGAAGTCTGGCAGATGGCAAGACTAGGTACTAATTGTCTAATTTTTTGTTAAGCATAACTAG
Organism: Melanchra persicariae; assembly: GCA_947386135.1. Classification (NCBI taxonomy): domain Eukaryota; kingdom Metazoa; phylum Arthropoda; class Insecta; order Lepidoptera; family Noctuidae; genus Melanchra; species Melanchra persicariae. The sequence continues at coordinate 10,719,185 of OX376643.1, read as the reverse complement.
TATTAAAATGTTTTTTTTATTTGCTACGCTTTCAATCTTAAATCGCTGTACCGTTTAGGTATGACGTATTTTCGTACAGGGATATATGGAATCTTGGGAAGGGTTACAAGCTACTTTTTGCGAAAATCTATATTAACGCGAGCAAACCAATTGTTTGAAATATTCATGCATAAGGTTTCAACCATTTAACGTAACTTAATTTATAATATTCCTACAAGCTTCTGAAGTAGGTACAAATATCTATTCTTTAGTTAAAAAACTTTTTCACTCAAAAAACCGACCTCTTAGATTAAAGTTATTTTGTACCCTACACCTAACAACACCACTAGAAAGTCACAGGTAAGCAAAATACGCAAATTCTTATACCTACATGAATGATTTTTCCGCATATTTTTTCCAGTTATTTGGATTTAAAAACCAAACTACTGAACCGATTTTGATATCAATGGGACCAATCTAGAAGTACTTATATCCTTTCGGTTCATAAATGACGGAGATATGAGGTAACAAATATAAAAAAAAATGAGAACCTCCTCCTTTATTTGTAGTCGGTTAAAAAGGTCCCATTTTTAGATCTTCTCTTGATTAAATTTTTTACCTCAATTTATTTTTATGACGAACAAAGTTTGTTAAAAATTATCTTATTCTGCACTTATTCTATGTTATATCGAGATTATTCTACCTATAGGGCTTCAGGCTAACATTAAGAAAAAAGATATGCAAAAAATGATATTTTACCGTAGTGGAATTTAACTGTAGAGACTGTAAATTAGCATTAGCGAAAGAAAATCTTAAAACATCTTATCTGGATGAACTTGTCTAGTTTGTAAAAAAGTATGAACAACTCAATCATAAAGCAAAGGATTAAACCAATCATCACGGAGCGTGATTCTATTTAAAAATAATTGTGTGTAAGCAATTGTGTCAAAACGTGAAAACATTACGTTCAAACCCCGCTTCAAAGCCGAGGGTTTAATCAATTTAGGCAATCAATTACACTAAACAAAGACTGACTGGGTCACACATTGATGGGAAACAACTCACTTCTATTCGCTCCTGGTCCTATATTTTACACTTTAGAGGGGAAACGCAATTTTGTATGGAGAGAAGTAGTTCACTTTGGAGATCACTCAAGTGTACGCACACGATAGCTTAGGTTAGGTAGTGAGGGAAAAAGAAATCCACTCATAAACCTATGACAAGATTTCTTTTTAAAAAAACAAGGTAAAGCCTAGACGGGAGTGATATGAAGACTCGAATGCCGATATAACGACGCACGCTATTTCGAAAAACAATTCGAGTGGTACGCGAGTTCGAAAAACAATTCGAGTGGTACGCCAGTTCGAAAACACATTGTGACGAAAACCGCTTTATCGAATGATGTTGTTGAGAACACGCTGATTCGAAAAACTGTTTCACTTGTTAATAAAGTAGTTTCGTTTTATCAGCTGTCAGTTCCGTTTCGTGATATGTCTTCTACCCGAGAAATACACTATGTTTACCTAGTTTGTTTTCGGTAAAACATTTTGGGGAACACGATAAATATCGGTTTTTTTAATTAAGAATGCCAATAAATGTAGGATAATGACTTCTATGTGCATGCTAAAATATAAAAGATGTTGTATCTACATACTTCTAGATGAGTTTGCTCAAAGTAATTTTGTGCAAGTTGCTCTTGCAGTAAACCAACAGTTGAGTTTGTGAAGTTGTATCGTTCTGATGACAATAGGTGACCCAAACCTGCAACCGAGGATGGTATCCACACGAGGAATCCCTTTAACGATTAAGTTCATTTTGGGAATATCTATTTAATATATAAATATCTTTATTATTTTATAAGTTATCTCGTTTTGCAATTAATATTTTGTCATTGCAGTGTCCTGTATGAAAATGTTGGCTCCCTTGCATCAAAATGTACTATAATTCTAGTGCTTACCAAAAGCAGGTACAAAGAAAATAATCTAACAAGGGTAGTGTTCAATTAAATCAATTCGATAGCTTTTAATTAACCTTAATATTTTTATGTCTAAAGAGCGGGTAGTTTCTTGAGATAACCGTTACTGTGCTTACCTAAGGCTCTTTTCGTAATTAAAGTAATTTATCGTTTAAACAAGCTGGTCGTTTTAATTTTTCCTACACCTGGGTAGAACTTGCCTATAAATCTATTCCGGGCTCCGGCCCTCTTAATCGAAAGTACTTTTTAGACGTTTACTTTATAAAATAAGACAATAATGGGCACTTCCTTTGTTGTTTTATGTTTTCTTTTTGTTTGATAAATAATAAATAAAATAAATATTTTCATTATCAACCTAAATAAAGCTGATTCTGCTAATTCTGCAAAATATCTTTTTAAAAAAAAACAAACACCTGTTTATGGGCCAAATTTTTTTTTTCATACGTCGTAAAATAATACTTTTTCTATACACTCACTTGAAAACTGGCGCATATTGCCCCCTACTATTGGGGTCAAAATTCAGTCAGTTTCATACAAGTGGGTTTGTTCTATTTACTTTTTCAAGTGCATTTCTAATTCCAATATCACGCTGAGGGGTGAGTGCACTATTGTAGTCTTTGGGTGAGTGTTTTCTTTTAACTCAGCAAATAAAGCCCAATTCAGGCCAAAGTTTTGTGAATAATTTAAACTGGGCTAAATAATAGAACCTGTTTATAATAATAAAAAAAAAAACATACGCAATACCACTTGTTAGCAGTACTTGTAAGGGTGGCTTCACTTGGCGTATTTGTGCAAATATTCGCCTTACTTAATCGATAAAAAATTTACTTTATCATCATCAAGATAAAGTTCATTTGGACTTATGGTTTTTATATTTTCTACTATCTAATTGATGCGAATATTTTGACAAACACGCCATGTGTAGCTTATTGTCATTTTGTAGAAGACAGCGGGCTCATTTAAGCCCGGGCAGACCGGTGCTAAAATAAACCAATCAAACACAACATACCTCAAGATTTATCAAAGTATTTCGGTAAATGACACTGTCTCAGAGCCAGCTTACTTAATTAATCGAAATCACTAGTGACAGAAGTTGTGATCAAAGCGTAGCCTTATCCCGTAAGTTTTAATTACTTCGATGGAATATTTGGCCCGGCTTGCGGTTAAGTAACCCTTAAGATATTATTCTTAGCTGTTCAATATCAATTAGTGGCTCGATGTTTGTGTTACGGTGGGATTATGATGAGGGCTGATTGTGTGGTGTTTTAGATTGAATTTTTTCGGAGAGTATTGCAGGTTTAGATCGTTGATCATACTAGTTATTTTTTTTACCACATTCCTAGTTCCGCTATGCTTTAAAACGCATAGAATATCGCATGCATGGTCGACTTTATCAAAAGATACACTTTACACTTCTTTAAGCAACTGTCGTATTAATCGGGTCGTATTAATACCTAATTATGAACAGTTGCATACAAAACTACAACTACAACCATGATGTGAATGAAATCTTGGTACGCCTTTTCAGATTGTTTTCTCGACTTTTCTGTTAATAATTGGTTAGAAATGTCCTTTGCTGCATTAGAAATATTTGGTGGTAATTTTTGTAAACAAAAATGTATCGTATTTTTGCAACACTAATACCGAACAAAAATGGCGAGATACGACATGAATTCGAATAATCTGTAAGTTTTTTTATTAGGGCGCTGCTGTGGTAGAAATACGTGCGTGCATGACAATATTCTTTTTTTGAAATTTTTAAAGATACCACGAATTGAGTAGTGAGAATGTGACTGTTTGATGAGTAAGGAAGGGATCCAAAAAGCAAAGGAGTTGCTTAGGGAAATTATGAACAACATTATAACATTCGTTTGGTTGCGATGATACTGGTTGTTTTAATATTGGCAATAATCTAACTGTTTCAGAAACTTTTATAGAGGATTTATAGCATAGGTATAAATAAAAATATCTAACGTACTTTGCGGACTTATAAGGCTTACTATGACGGTATAAAACTGATATGATTCCGGTGTGGAAGGGAGACGTAGCTCTACTAAACGCATGGTACTGTCCATTTTTTACATCGAAAATATGATGGCATCGGCACGTCTAAGTACCCGGCTGACCTTTATTAACGAGCAGTACCCCGCGACGTCACTCGTTAGCCAAGGCCGTGTATCAGCGGCCTGTTTTGAAGTAATATAAGTTTAGATTGCCTCGCGAAATAACGACCACCGACTCTTTATTTCCGTTCACCTACTTCAGCTCTCTTTTACGCGATTTGACGGTCGTAAAGTTACGTTCCGTACTCACCGAGAATATAAAACGTTAAAAAGTGTCGTAAAATGTTAGTGCTGTAGGTACATACGATTTTTTAAACTATTATATACACGAACGGATCCAACCTGTTGCTTGAATGAGGAGGGTAAGGTTGCTTAAGTCGTAGTCCAGCGATATCTGATTCCCTGTTTGAAGGCTAAAATTAATTAGTCTACAAATAATCATGCGATAATACGAGTACCTAAGCATTTTTATGAATAATCATACCGCCGGATGTCGTTACAGAAAAAAAAAAGTTTTAACCCTTAGCCACCTGACGTGTTTTTCAGTTACACTACCACCTAACGTCGGTCATAGAGACCGCTTGCGTATTTACTATGTTTAATTATTTTTTATTTATATATTATTTTAAATGAAAGTCAAATATATATTTTTATTAATGTTAAGTTTTTAAACAATGCAAAAGTGCCTTAATCGTACCGAAGATACTTTTTGGATTTTTTTTTTTATAGTTTTGCATTTTTAAGAAAGCTGATTGATAACTATATATATTATGACGATTTTGAACGCTAAAATTACTCCAAAAAATACAATAATTTTCCCTTAAAGGGGCACAAACTAAGCAACCGTACCCTAACAACACGGCTCATGACTCATGACTTTAATGATACATTTGATAATGGTACCATCACAATTGTAATCGACTTAAACAGCAGGTTTCTTAGTTTCAAATATAAATGTATCTATTTTCCAGCTCTTTAACCACCAGCCGGCTGAATATTTTATGATTCAATTAACCTTGGTAGTAGCCGAAAGACTGCTATTACCGAGTAATTTAAAAATAAAAGATCAGATATTGATTCACGTTTAATCAAAAGATTTTGTACCTCGGACGTTTGAAAATAGAAAACGTCAACAAATAAAATTAAGTCCCGCTTTTTTAAATTGGATTAGAGACTGTGTTTTTAGGTCAAAGTCAAAATGTACGTGCGTGGCAATCGTTCTACGTAAAGTTCATTATCATTAACATTGACCGGGTAGTCCTTAAACTGCCTGATTGTTTTGAATTATGAACATTTGTTTATTCGTATTTAGGATTCCAAATCTCTGTATGGACAAATGAAACCCTTAGGTATAGGATATTGATCCTTTAAAGGTTCCGTTTGACCATACAGAGGTTGTGGCAGACGGACAGACAGACAGACCACCTAGTAAGGTTGTCTGTCTGTCTGTCCGTCTGTTTAAGCCGATTTTCTTCGAATCTAGTGGACCGATTAAGTCGAAATTTGTAGGTACACTTATATAAGTTTCTATGCCCCGAACGATATCTCTTTAACACATCTTCAAAGTCAAAGTCAAAGCATTTATTTCAAATAGACCATTTACAGGCACTTTTGAATTGTCAAGGTTGGTCGGTCAAAAAGATGAAGCTATTTGCACGTTCCAAAGCGTAGATCTTTATGGAGAAGAACGTGCAAGAAACTCCACGGACACTCTTTTAAAAATAATATTTCGTTACAAAATTATGGTTACATCATTGAATTATAAATATTGAAATTATAAATAAATGTGAGAACAATGTAAAAGACGTGCAGGATAAAAAAGTACGGAGTAAAAAAGAAACAATTCAAAGAAATAATTAAAATACACCATGGCAGCCGAGAGATGACCAGTCTCAGCTGACGGCGCCCGTTCACGAACATGATGCATACGCTAGCACCATTCGGCTCAACCATTTTTTAGGGAGCCAAATGATCCAACGCATGCGCCACCATCAGCCAGACTTTTGAGTGAGCATGACATCCCCAATCGCCAGGGTACATTCAAGTCAAAGACCTACCCAAAATGATCATCATAGTTTAAAGGTACACAGTACTCACACATGTGCATGAAATCTTATACATAGTATACCTTATTAATGAGAATTTCAAAATACCGGTGCTGTCTAGTACGTGGACCGGAACCAGGACCTATCTAGTCCAACCAAAAAAAAAGAACTTAATAAATTACCTTTCGACATCCCTTGACGTCATCTACTCAAAAAAATAATGACTGATGGATAATATGATATAGATAATATTTACCTAGCAAGTCGAAAATGCTTTATAGCAAGCTTTATACGCAATAAACTTTATATGAGAAACAACAGGTTGATTATCGCTTCGTTAACCAAGTTCCGAAGCTAATCATATCAAATCTAGGTACCTTAACTTGTAGTCAGTAAATTAAGATGAGAAAATTAATTAAGCTGTACTGTACTTGGTATAAGATATTTTTAGAGCTTTTTAATAAAGCGATTTTATTTGGTACGCCTCTCAAAGGCCCGGGATCTAGGGGTCACGAAATAATAAATATAATATCCTATACGTGACCCACTGACACATACAATTATCACACAGTTAAAAAACTTACCGATAAAATAAAAAATAAACCGCTATTTATTAGACTAGTTACCAGAGGAAAACCAGGGCAAAAGCGAATGGCTTTTTGGGTAAAAAACTAGAGATTGTAGAATTTTGCACTCACTAAAACCGTCCCGGTGATCACCACACATGGAAGGGTAACCGTGACTTCTTTAAAAGTCCCCTGAACCGTTTCTGTACAAGCCTGTTGGGCACATCCCTAGGGACACTTTAAGAACCTACTTTTTGAATTATTTAAGTTCTCTTAACATCTTAAAAACATTAGGTGTCCTACCCGAGTAGGTAGAGTATCTAGTTGAATGTCTTCTTATGTTAAATCACTTTAATATTAAGTAACATTTGTATGGAAATAGCTGTAAGGGAAGTATTCCAGCATACATGATGCCTCCAAAATGTTTGGCCGCAGGTGTGGCAAATTTCTTTCCCTTCTGAGGCAAACTTTCAGCATCACTGCGTATCTCGTTTTAGCTTATCACTTATCGTAGATACTACAAATACTCACCCGAGTACATAGGTACTCTGATAAAGATGGGACAGAACTATTTAATACGAAAAGTTTTAAGTTTGCTTTATTGCAAAAAATGTTATTTCTTGAAAATTAGGAGTACCAAAACGAGTGGAGAGCTCGTATGAGAGGTCAGTCCGTGGATCGGTGACCATTTATTACATGACATACCGACACTGCTTCGGGCTATGGAAAGCGCGTTACGCTGTTGGTCTCGGTTGTCATTTGCTGAGCGCCAATTCTACAAATTTTTAAGCAACGTTCGCATTCGCATGTCAGTTGCAACCTGTCAATGAAGCCTTAATTTCCATACATTTTTGACAGATTGCAACTGACATGCGAATGCGAACGTTGCTTAAAAATTTGAAGAACTTGACTTGAAAGAATTTGACTCTCTGGAAAAAAAAAATTGACTCTCTGGTTGAGGTCAAAGAGGCAGTCGCTCCATGTCAAATACTGGTATTTAGCTCCAGCCAGTTAGACTGAAAGCCGACACCAAAGTCGTTGGGAAAAGGCTTTTCTATTACAATTTTTTCAATTTCAATTTTCAATTACCAAAAACCACAATTGTACCAAACTACCTTTATGCGTTGCGGATTCTGTTCGAAAGAGCTACCGCGGCCCTGGAAAGCAAAGGGCACTAGAAGGAGCACCTGCACGGATGGGTCAGTAAGAGTCTGACACTCCCTTCCACTCCGCCCAGAGCGAGAGGAGTCATTTGATGATTTCCGATCCATAAAAAAAACAACAGGTTGCACTCCGGGAGTGCCGGCAGCAGTGAAAACTTGAAGATTAACGTTGTGCATTTTTGAATATTTTGGAATGGTTAGGGAATAAAATCGCACGAATTGCTATATTTATCAGTATAAAAGTACTAATAATTTATGTGGTTAAATACAATATTCATTTATTGCGCTATCGTACACAAACATGACAATTTAAATTACATATTATAACATTATCCATCTTACGAATTTTCGATCAGGTCACGTGTCCTGACGCGAGTTTAACATTTCTTATCAATCCCACAGAGTGCAAAACGCCACTAAATAAGTTTTCACTTCAAAAAAAACTTTATGCACACCTATGCCTTACCTTTTTGGAAATAAAGACGTGTTATGTTATCTCATGACGTCTAAAAGATAATTGGAAATTGTATCAAAAGGCAATGTTAAGGACCGCGTAATCAACAGTAACTATTCACAGAACGTTAAAAGCCGTTTGATCTTTCAAATCGATATGTTCAGGGTTGAAGCGGTAGCTACTTGGACTTAATCTATTTATAGCCTGTTCTGACTGCAATATTATTACACCAACGTATATATAGAAGGCTACATTTAAAACCCACGGAATGAAGATAAAACCAGCATTGCATTTCCAGACTGTCTTCCCCTCTTCTTTCTTTTTTAGGAACAGATAATATATACTGCAGTCAATATTTCCTATAATAATGGAAGATGAAGTACCAATAATCTTTCTTCTGGTGATGATCCATCAGATCCAATATGCCATAATAACAACAAGCCTATACAGGCTTGTAAAAGAAGGTGTTCTCTGAATACCCCTATTAGTAATACTACATACAGGAGTATTTAGAGAACACCTACTTTTGAACAGTTATGTTTAAATCACACATGCCATCAACCGGGCACAATTGTAGGCTCCTATTGCGCATCAGAATTCTCATACTTAAAAAGCGTTCCAATTCAAACCGCAGTCGCGCAGTCTCGAAAACTTGTTAAAAGTAAAGGGAAACTCGAGGTGTTTTTTTGATAGTTTTCAAACTGCGATACGAGTGCGAACGCTCCTTTAAAGTACGAGAACTGCCCCCTGATCTCTAAGTCAAAAAAAAATCTCAGAACGAGTACAATAATTTCCACACAAAAAGCTTATAAGAAAAATTGTTTTCAATCAAAATAAAATTATTACAATCTTACGGAGTTTGCAACTATCCGCCGTATACAAAGTTGATAAGTAATGACACGTTGATATCGGTGACTATACTACCCATACACAATGTTGAGTTTTATATTTTTGCATGACCGTTGGGCCTGGCACAAAATATTTTTGATGAATTGCAACGTAACGTAAAATTTTACCGTAACTATAATATTATGTACTCGTTTCGCACATAATATTCATTTGAATTGGATGCTATATTCATATTTTTGTATAATTATAATTGTGTATGTCGCATAAAATTAACCTAAATGCTATGGGGTAGTAGTTTTTTATATACAAAATACACATACGTGAACGATACTGTAACACTATACGTCAAAACATTCGTGCGTCAGTAGAGAGCAACGGGACACAATTGTAAGTTGTAGGTACATGTACCTACACAGATACTTATATATCTACCAGAAGGCCTATTTTCGTACTTATAAATTGTTCAATTTCAAATGAAAAAACTTGTCAAAATGTTTACTAATTGCGACTACGATGCGATTGCGAACGCTCGTCTGAAATACGAGAATTGCCCCTCTTATGTTTTTGAAACACTTGAAATGCCGAACTTTCTTAAGTTTTAATGACCATTCTCCAACTTTAAATTAGGTATGTACCATCAACATCGTTTCAATTAAAATGTCTACTTACTACTGGATGCAGGCCTTCCAAGAATCGTCGCTACTACTGACCCTTCTTAGTTTTAATTAATTATAATTTTCTTCAGAGCTGTAATTTATTGAATTGGTCGGTTCATTTGGTTCGGGTCTGTCATGTTTGGTCTAAGTATTTTTAATGTAACAAAGAATATTATAATTTTAAATTTCATTCGTTAAAATCTTCTATTACTATAACATCTTATGATATACCTCCATATGAAATAATTTCACTTCATGTAACGTTCAGTGGATATATCATATGTGTATAGTGGATATATGTCTTTGATCTAATGATAATTATATAGTTTCATTGAATTTAAATTCGGTTTAAAATTATTATTGTTTGCAGGGTAAAGGAACCAAACATAAATGGGATCACGGGAGCTAAGTTCACACACTCTTTGCTTGCTTATTCTTGCTCCCGTCACCCCATTCGAAACTATCCTATCTTTGTCGGAGTGCCCTAAGTTCCCGATCTCGTTCCTCTCGCTCTTTGTGCAGCGGTATTATTTCTGTAAATAATATATTATGCAATTAACATGGAAACACATATTTCAACATGTCTACTGTGACCTGGGACATAACAAAGTACGTGGGAATACAAAATGATATGAGCATGTAACAATACAGCATACCTATTGAAGCAAAAGTTTCAATTCATTCGCTTTAAAAATACATTTACATTATAAAACTAAAATAGTAGGTAGCCCTGCATGAGGCCGGTCTATACATAAACCTATCTGGATCTAGGTTACATTCTCTGAGGTGTATCTAATATACATAGAGAATAGACATTCAGCCTTATACTAGAGTTTCCACACAGACCACATTCTACTATTACTGTAAAATGTTATTGATTCACAACCATGCGCATAAAAATAGGCGCATTGAAATAAAATAAAACGACACGTGGAAAAAGAAATGTAGCTAAATATTCGTAAAAATTGTTTTAACAAACAAACAAACGAGCAGAAAAATGGCTACTATTTATTTGATGTTTACCAACGCACAAATTGATACACAATCATAAAAATGAGTAAGTTTTTTACGTGAAACATAAATCGCTGGTGAAAATATGTTTCGTAAATATTATCAGTAGGTTTATATGAAAAGAGCAGTGTATTTACTACAAAAGTAGGTATATCCTGATAGCTTTCACTAAAATCTCAGAAGAAATTACACCAAATCAATTTCGTTAGTGCTTCCTTTAACTAGTGACCGATGAAAGCTTTACTTACATAACATAGACCTTTCACGACGACCGACAACTTTTAACTTTTCCTTTCTTCGTAAACCGAACAAGAATCCACGTTCCAACTATTTCTTTGATAAAAAGAACTTTTACGACCCTTAAGACTATAAGTTTTTGGTCTACATTTTCAATTTGTTAACAAGGATTAATCTGCCTAGTTTTTTAACAACTATGTGGGGTCGGGCTCCGGTCTAACCAGATACAGTGGAATATCAGTATTTTACGTGGAGCGCAGTATTTTACCTCAACATCCCAGTGACTGGATAATATGATACCCTTTGGCAAGAGTGATGTCAGGTTTTCTGGCTCCTGATTACCTGTACTGAATTTTGATTAAGTTATGCGGCCGAATGTGCTTACGCAAGAGAGCGTCAAACCCGAAACATCTCGTAATGAACACTCAATTATTTAAGCCTCAATCTAGTGTGTATGACAGTTTTCGAGCAGCGCCAGTGTAGACAGAATGCATCATGAAATACAGGAACTTTGACCGTTAGCGTAACGGCTTTTGGGGGTTAAAAAATGGATCATGAATTGTAATTGATTTATCAACTGCATTTTTGTGTAACTTGCAAAGAAAATATCTATTCTAACCATTGACATAATTATATAGGAAGATTTTTTTAATCACGTTCCAAATATTAGTAATATGATCTTTATTGAAAATAATAAAATACGTGTTTTTTTTCTTTTAGTATCACTCAGTACTAAAATATTGAGATCACATCACATAGTTGTCCTGCGTCGTCGCATAAGGGCGCGAGACGATGAATATAGACCACACATTCGTGCGCTGACACCGGCTACCCCTTTCTTTTCGCAGTGCCGCACTACTCCGTGTTTTATTTACGCGTTACTTAGCCATGCAAAATTTAAATTCCGGATAGAATAATATTTTATTTTGAAAATTTTACATACCTACTTGTTTTTTAAATTGTGTCTGAAAGATAACAAATTTCTAAAAAAAATTTGGAACGTGAAAAAAGTTCCTGTAAGTATAGTAAGGACAGGGCGAGTCGTGCGTTTTTTGTTGCGACAGATGTGTCCGTAATTGGCCCGTCTGGACCAAAGCAAACTCGCTTCGGCATTTTTCGTAAGCGGTTATGTGCCCGAGACATTTAAACGCCGCGTTTTTTTAAGTCATGTGGTGAACGCGTTTAAATAAAACATTGGAACGACCTTACATTGACTACTAAAACGTAAATGTATGATTCTGACTATATATTCCTCGTGGTTTCTAAATAAGTGGTTGTAGTATCACCGGCCAGTAATAGCACTGTACATATAATAGGCATTTTAATATTCTGCGAGTCTAAAGTCTCCTTTCGACACTCATACGTCATAATAAAACGGGCCTGCAAATTGACGAGCAATAGGAACCGGTCTGTTTTTGGACGGCTTTTACACAATTCAAGTTAATGGTTAGAAGTTAGCTATATGTGTCACACTTTACAGGCTAGTTTTATTTATTTATAGGCATTCAGTCCGCATCTGTATATTTGTTTGAATGAAATTTTAAATAAACAGTCTTATTTAGGATGTTCATTCTAGAATTTGGTAAATGATATTACCAAATTCTATTTCATTGTTTTTTCCACTTATTTCAATTTAGTTGGGACCGTCGACGTAATGCTTTTCCTTCTTCACTTCTCTCGCCATCTCAATAAGTGTCTATCTTTTACACAGTTCGTAGCGTTTTTATCATTTATCGTTTCTTCGATCTTCTTTTTCCCCTAATAAATGAACAACAATAAAAGTGTTCTGTAAAATTAAAAAGTTGTTCTCTTTTCGTTAATTATCATGATCATTCTACCTTTTCCTCCAAGATGCAACGAATTAACGAAACACGTTTTGTCCTCCGTTCTGTCCTCTTAACCCTATTCTTTCGTATCACTCCTCATACAATCTATCCATCTTTTCTTTGAGCTCTCCACAGAATAAATGTCATCCTCCACACGGTGGGTGTCTAAAAATGGAAGGCGCCGTCGAGGCTGGTTCAAAAAGAGGTGGCAAGATGATTTGGACGTGTACCAGGATGGCTGGCTTTAATGTTTGGTAAAATAAAAACACCAACAATTTCGACGAAGGAATTCTCACCAGCTCTGAGAGTCTGAGAATTTGAAAACACAAAACCAGATTTTCTTCTAAAATCAATTAGTAAAATTTTAAAGGATGACTACAACATGAATCTTCAGATTGCTGGTTATTTTTCGGTTTGATGTCAGTTTTCTCCTCTTCAGGCGATAAAACGTAGATGCCAAAGCCGATTAACTGTCTGAAACCGCTTGCGGGAATCATTTCCGAAATGAAAGTAGTTATTTCCCGGTACTTATTGATCGAACACAAAATTTCTCCGATTTATCTAGAATAACTTGACATTAGTTTGCAGTCGTATGGAATTTCAAGACCAAGAGCTTATGAAAGTAAAAGCCCTGATGCCGAAACTCTGTCTTAAAAATACTTTTGTATCAATCAATCGTTATTTGAACAGGAAATCTGATTTAAGCGATTTTAAATCTACTAGTTTACTAATGCTTTGTGTTGGGAGTCTGTTCGCTTACTTTTTTTACTTGTTCGATTGTCATTTTTGATCTCCAATAAAAAAATGGTTTATGGCCATATGGGTTTAACCTTTATGGAAGATCGTATTTTGACATTGCCAGAAATACCAGAGTATCAGATTCTACCAATCAATCTGGTGACATCGTAGACAATTTTTTACTTATCTTGTTAGATAGTATACAAGGGTCACATCTTGCAACTCAGTTTAACTGAAACGTAAATAAAATGCATTCACGTTTTGTTACAACAAGGCACGGTTAGCTAAGTGACATCATTCTAAAGCCAATATGGCGGACCAAGTATTATATTTTTAATGCAGGGTGCATTAAAAATACAATACTTGGTCCGCTATGCTATGGCTTTCATAAGAAAGGGTTTGGTGAGATGAATACGAAAATCAAAATGACGTCACTTGAAAAACTTGTTTCTAATAAAGTTTTTACATAGGTAGTTATACTTATTAGCTTTGCCCTGTATCGTCTCCCTTATGGGCAAGTACAATTTAGATGTTCTTTATACACGAAGAAGTTTAGTCAGCACCATGCCTTCCCCGACTACTCAGTCAGGATGCCATCGAGGCTTCTATTCTGTGACGTTCTTCTGTGACGATCCTGTATAAATGATCCTATATTTAGTACGACACGTCTAGAACCGATCTAATGCCATTTCTTGCCCATGATTACTTAAGATTATAAATCTTAAGTAGGAGGTATTTAAAATAGTTAAAAAGAAAATAAAGACAGCTGAATGTATGATGACCTAAGTACTCCTATATCTCTACACAGTCCTGTTTTATTGGCTGCTCGTGGCGGTAATTAAATGCAATGGACCTGACCGCTCACAGGAACAAGCAATTGCGGCATGTAATACATACACGGGCTGTGTGCGACTAGTCGATGCACACACAATTATGTTGCCGAGGAGCGCCTGCGGTAAGCCCGATGCAGTCAAAAAGCCAACCAGCTACCCACAATACATTCCATTGACGTGCGAGCAGACTACTCAATAGAATCGCCAAATGGCGGTCGTCAAATAAACCATATCAGAGGCCCTTGAGGCGGTTTAGAAACTCTGACATTAGGGTGTGTGGAGTCGTTAGACCTTACTGCCCACACGATAAAGAAGAAGAAGACTCAATAGAATTAAACATTATGATTCCACCACACAATTCTTTTCACTAGGTTCTTTATTGTGTCCTCTTTGCGCGCAAAAGGTCCCGTCAATACTCTTACTTTGGATTGCAACGAGTTCTGTCTTTGAACTGAAATTTGCACTCGAACGTAAGCTTTTAGAAAAGCGTTGAGTATTTTAAACTTTGCGTTGGCGACATCGAAGGAAAGTTTAAATCATTAACTTTTGTCTTTGTATCTTATTGAAATTTAGTGCTGCGGGGAGAAGATTTTTTGATAGTGAATTTATATTGCTGTTGTATTTGACCATCAACATTAAATGGGCCATTTTTACAGTTTTCAAGATTATGTTTTTTTTTTAAATAGCTCAATATTTTATAAATAATTATAAATGATTCACTTATTTATCTTTAATTATGAATTATTCGTTTTTTCATCGAATAAAAAATATACAGTTACTTACTATTGTTAGATGATAGTATATATCAATAAGTAAGTCTCTGTCTGTTTATTTTGACCATTAAAGTCTTTTTATTGAGTCTGCTTTGCTTTTCCTGTATAAGCACAGAGTACACAAAAAAGTATAACTGTGTAATATGTTGCAGCCATTTCACTGAATGGCAACGTTTTTAATCAACGACCTAAATGACATCCAGCCAATGCATTTAACACAACGTTTAATGCACGGGCTAGCAGATGCTTAGGCCGTTCATATAATGGGTAACCCTGTGACGAAAATATATGAAATATTTAAATTTGGAAATTCTGAATTCAAACAAAAATCAATTTCAACATTTTAACCTCGGCGACAGAGCCCCGCTGCGCGGCGCTACCTACTATTTCTATCTGCAGGGTTTAAAGGAACCTAACGTGTCGTGGTGCTCTAGGCTTCCAGTGCCCTATGTTGCGCTACTTGGCTGAGCAAGTCATTAAACGATACCAAACCAAGTAATTTGCCTTCATTTGCATTTCAATTAAATGCCGGGATGTCATTTAGGCCACTGATTAAACAGCACCGTCCAAACCGCTAGGCGGTTGTTAGTTAGGTGGCTGCGACATATAAATATATAGCTATAATAACGTGGTGTTGCCTGCGAAACTTTGATAATGCCACAAGGTACACGTAGATAGGTACATAGCCGTGTGACCGAGAACCGGTGCACACTGGGTGATTGCTGTCATTTGCATTACACGTTCCCTGCGGTTACACACGATATCACAAATAACTTCATTAACAAAGTATTAATGACTTGAATTTATTTCATCTGACTGCAGACCTGTGGTATATTTCGTTTACCTACCTATACTTTGTGCCAAATAAACTTGCAATAAAGTACCTTTCCCTAATATCCCTTCGTAGATACCCGAACAATACATTATGAACCATTTTACATTACTAGAGAACATAAAGGATCACGATAGAAGTAGATTCAGGACTGCTCTAAGTCTTTATTTCTGTTTTTGATTTTAAGAAAGTCAAAAAATGAATGTGGGTCAATGACCGTTATTGCACATTTATCTGGAATCTACTTTAATGGGTTCATTTGAAGCTAGAATGCAACCATTATTTCGTTCTACAGTACGAATCTCTCGGTGCTCGTGTAATGAATATCACGGCATCAAACTGAATTTTCGTTTCTTGGTCAGTGTTCATATTTCAGTGAATAAAACGTCGGGAGGGTGAATTTTGGTGAAATGTTAAATGAACAGCGAGTTGGTTGTCAGGATCCTGGTTAAAATGAAGTTACCAGAAGAAGAGAATATTGTGCAAGCTTTAACAACCTTTCACAATATGCTCTCTTCTTGTTCTCTTCTTTCTTTTTTTTAATGTGTTTTCTTGCGTGTTATTAATGCCAATAAACTCATTTTTTTTTCTTTTCTTTCCTTCTTTTTCTTTTTCTTTCTTTTAGTTCTTGCATGCTTCCACGCGGAAAGTTCGAAATATCGAACCTAGCAACACAACATCAAATTAATTTAAACCGCCAATTGATTCAGTGTTTATAAAAATTATTTAATACATAATGGCCACGCGTTCGCAACTAAATCGGAGTATCATTCTACCAGCGATTCATCTGCCTAGCCTTTTACCTACTATATTGGGGTCGGCTTCCAGTCAAACCGGATTCAGCTGAATACCAGTATTTTACGTGGAGCGGCTGCCTACCAGACCTTCACAACCCATTAACTGGGTAACACGGTACTCCTTGACAAGTATGGTGTCAGAGTTTCTGGCTTTGACTATCCGTAACGACTGCCAAAGATTTACAAACGACAGCCGGGACCAACGGCTTAACGTGGTCGCTCGATATGTTAAGATGGTCCACAGACCAACCTCGTCAAGGGTTGCTTAACCTCGAAGTACGACCTGTGCGGCTATTATTATTTAGCAACAAGCTCCTCCATTCCATGCAGTTGTGAAATGCCAAAATATAAGGGATTTATCAAATGGCATTTCGACGGCGTTTGTTAATCCGGTCAGTTTTGACATTTGCCTCCGCCATGCTAACGCTGCTGGCAGAATATCAATTCTCTTGAACCTCTATTCTTGTAAATTTGAGTTTGTTTATCCTAAAAGTCTTTTACAACCAGTACAAACTTAGCAATTGAACAAAAGTAGATTACGTATAATTACGAATCACAGTCATACATATGCAGATTTTACCGTTATTAAGATCTGTTGAATAAAGTCATTTGTCCAGTCAATAAATAATTAATATGTTTGCTCTGATGTATTTTATTTGGCGTTCAGAGGAGGGTTGGGTACTGTGTTATATAATTTATCTGTTTGCTGCATACATTGGGAACCTACGTTCGTTTCCGGGTTCGAGGTTATTTGTTTTTCATTATAACATTTTACCTACAATATTGCCACCATTGCGCAGAGCACAGCTTTATGTCTTTATTTCTTTTTTCAGAATTAAGTATGTCAATAAATGAGTGTATTCCCGTTATCCCCGTAGGCCCCGTTAAAATGGGACAAAGGGAATTAAATTAAATAATTAAAATTACTTCCTGTTGTCCCCGTAAGCTGTCGTTAATTTATTGTAATATATTATGTTGGTGCAAGAGCGAGCGAAGCGAGCTAGAGACTTGGGGCACCCCGACTCGGACAGGTTAGGTTAGAAGGTTATGGCGGACATAGCAATGAAAGAATTATCGCAGCCACCCAGACATGGTTTTAGCTGAGATAAAATTCCTACGTCTTTAAATGAAAAATATCTTGTAAAACTCAGCGTCACCTTCTGAATTATGTAGTTTGTTCAAGAATTTTTGTTCGAGAAGGCCGAGAATAGAGAAGTCATGAATTTTTGTAGATTATGTCTATGGTAACTAATATATTCAAATTCGAGAAAGTAAAAGGGCAATATCACATTAACATTTTCCTTACCTAGTTATTTCAACATGAAATGTCTTGTAAAAAGTAGGTTATCCGAGTGGGTAGTGGTTCTAAAAACTCTTTGGTAGGCTTTAGCTGCTTATTAATATGAGTGTCACTATCAACCAATCAACAGTCGTCAATTACCAAGCTATATTTTTTAGATTTCAGGTACTAGTATTTTTGCCAGTCATTAATTGAAAGTAATGAATTTATTTTTACAGCACTGTATTTTTACATACCTGCAAGGAACACCAGCACTAAGACATAAACTGTATTGTTAATTCATTTACTCCGAATATTTATAATAACATATTAAAACTGATTACAATACATTAATGCTTTACTAACTGTCACTTGGCAGATTAAATATAAAATGGCAGCACTAATCGTTAATGATAAAATCAAATAACTTTCATAATATATTTCTTTATCCGCCCTTAACTAGTACCTACCTTCTTTGAAAAAACGTAGACAAGTAAAATAATTGCTTTCGTAAGTATATAAGTAAGTCACTTTTAGACGCTCAAATTGAAGTCAGCTAAGATGACGCAATTGTTCTTTAAACTGTCTTGTATGACATCGAGTTTAATTCGAAACTTGATAATTATCTCGAATTCTGAATTCAAATATAGATAGCTTAGCTTAGATTAGATTAGCTTTACTTTTTTGACTTCTATTTCATTATACCTGTTAACAAAGCAGTAGTGAAGGTAAAATAAGTAACCATAGAATTTACGACATTTGGCTGAATTACGTTAAGAGTTACAGTTGCCATGATCATAACTAAAATAATCTCTTAGCCGAACACTGCCTCCTAAAATACAGGTTACCCTAGTTTGGGAGGCAGGGTTTACTTATTTATTGTATACAAATTTCTGTAATAGCTTGTTGCTTACACAAACTGTTAATGTACCTAGTTTTACGGGCTTTATATAAAGAAAATTCTGCGTACGAAAATATTTGGTAGGTATATGAAATCATTTCGTTTTACTAGTTTCGCCAACTTAATTCTCTGTGAAAGCATTTTCTAGGATTCAATTTAGAACGTTTAACACGTTATGGAAAATATGGGTGTAATCTACCTACAATATTTCCACTCACAAAGATATTCAGAAGTAATAGTTAGGTGTGGGTCGTTACGTGATTTATGTTATGTAACGTAACTAGTGACTTCGAAGGCGACACCTATTTTGAAAACACGTGATTGTACTCAGAATACAGAAGAAACCAGAAAGAGTGTTCAATCACATTCGTACGCAGCGCATTGTGTCCAAAATAACTCCCCGCCCGCATTCTTCCACCCGCGTAGTGTTACCAGCGTACCATGACATAACCTCTTTTAGGGCAACATAAAAATTAAAACAACCATTTAGCAGTCTGAGGCGGGGCACACTTGACTAAAACATTAAATAATTAGCACTTTAAAGCACTTTGCAAACGGATCCCTGAATCGAAAATTGTTTTCACACACCCGCAACATTTTTGACGTTTGTTTTTTTTTTTAAACTTAACAGAAACGTGATATTTTTTATACCTAGGCAATTATAATTCAATAAAATGAAATAGTGGTAAAGTATTCGGTTATTCTGTGGCAAAATACGAAATGGACGCATTATTTTCGGTGAAAAATAAGTTAGTAAATGAAATTCAATATTTTTAATAAAATGTTGAATGGAAATGTGCTACTTACAGATAAAACGTGACCCTTTCCGATTTGTTATTATGCCAGCATTTTTGCAAGTGGGTGGGAACGCGCAACGGCATAATTATTGAATAACTTTCTACGTAACTTGGACACCAGTCAACTACTGCCGCTTGCTTTCAACAATACCGTCATCCCTCTTCATTTAAAACCATATTTTAAAGTGTTGGGCAGTTCCAGTACCTTCGAGCATCCAAAAACTAACTTCTTTATATTCCTTCTTACCACACCGGGTTTATCTCCAATTTCTACGCTATCTCAACCATTAAACTCTGGAATATGCTACCCTTTCACATCAAGAAGACTACGTCCAAATTTTCCTTGTGTAAAATCCGAAATTCTACTTAAAAGTCTGTCATTCTAAGTTTTGTCTTCGTCATAATTATTATAAGTTCTCTTAATCAGAAAGATTATTATGAAACATCGTATTTATTAGTTTATATTTTAGCATACAAATATGTATTTTATTAGTATTATTTATATATATTATTTATTTCCAAAACAAAATTCTATTTTAAATCTTATAATATTGTACACCTACCACAGTGTAGTCTTTTGAAATCAAAGGTTGACTGATAGAGAATGCCTTGATGCAATGTCTGCCCATATACCACTATTGTACTTAGAGTATAAATAAATAAATAACTGACAACTGCAACCAGAGAGCCAATTCTACAAATTTTTAAGCAACGTTCGCAATCTCTTGTCAGTTGCAATCTGTCAAAAATGTATGGAAATTAAGGCTTTGAAAATTAGTAATTGCGTCGGCCATTGATTAATTGCCAATTTAACGAACCATACCGTTCCGGCTTTGTTTAGGCCACCTCACATTTGAGTACTTTGACGGTTTCTGGTTTGTTCTGTATGCAGAGTGATTTTTTTTTGAATCACCATGCAGAAGCACTGAACAATGATTCTACATGGAGATTCTATAGAAGTATTACAATTATTACTAAACGAAAATACTAAATGATTACCAACGTAAAGCATTACGTAATTACCTAAACATTACAAACTTTAAGTGTTTGGGACGATTCAGTTTTTGTGACTATGCAGTTACATCTTAAACAAAAATTAAATAACTTCGGGTTACTCCACTCAATTCTCAGAATTTTTAGAAAATATTGCATGTGTAGTGTAGCATGTACCTAAGGTATAGTTAAGTAAAATTTATTTTAAGTTACTTTGTCGCATCAGATTAAGTATTATCTGTAATGGCAAAGGAAACATGTGTAATAAATAAATAAATAAATAAAATTATCCACTTGCATAGGTTTCAGGCCAAATTATCTACCTATTGAGAAAGTCACCGACATCGATGTGAGTTCCTAGGTTTATTTTGAGGAGACTCCGTACATATGTAAGTTTGTATTGAGTTGAAAAAATGAATGCAGAAATGCAGTTTTTAGGTGGTGAAGTCCATGTCTCCCAGTTTGCAGGATTATGCATAAGTGCATCCTAGAGTGACGATTTGTATTGAGCTTGCGCAGTAACAATCAATCCCTGTTCCAGCCTTGCTGATTGGGGAATTGTTTACCACGGTACGAGAGTACCAGCCCATAGAGCCCACGGTGTGCCTATAGAGCTCACGAAGATTGTTGAAACCCTGAAAACTTTTATGTTTTTCCACTAACCAGACCATCATCCTTCCGCAAGGCGTCGTGAACCCGCCAGATGAGGCCAGGTCCAGCCGTGCCGCTCTCAGCCCGGACATCGAAGAACTCCAAGATGGGGTTATTCTCCAACGGCTGCGGCTGCCCCTGCGACTGTGGCGCCGGTGGCACCACCTTCATTTTGTTGATGAGGCCCGACATTCCAGAGGACAATTTCTTGCCCAAGGATGTCGCCTCAAATCGGCTCGGCTCGGAATCTGATTCCCCTGTGAACAAAAATAAAAATTGTACATCGTGTTCCTTTTGTTATCCCATAACTGCAAGGTTATATTCTGTGTGTTAAAATAATGTAAAATATTGAAGAAACATAGGTAAGTTTCGAAATGCTTAGTTACGCAGATAACAGAAAACGTAGGTAACTATGACAGTTCAAGAATTGTCACGAGTACCTAGGACAAGTCTTTATTATTATTATTTTTCTTTTTCTTTTTAAAAAACGTTGCCCCATACTAGGAATTTCTCCTGTATCGTGGTTGCGTTTACAAACATACAAAGTCACATACACAAACAGCCAGACCCGGAACAACTATCAGTAGGCCATACAAATATTTGTTCCGTGCGGGAATCGAACCCGCGACACGCAGCGCAGCAGCCGATCGCTCAACCACTGCGCCAACTGTGTCGTCAATTATGTAAGTACTTACCTAATCCTGAATAAAAAAAACAAAAAAAATGAATTAAAACTAAATGTTTAACATGCTAATCGATTCTTTTAATGTGGATCGTCATCTGCCAAGCTTTTCCCAGAAATATTTGTGAACATAAAACTATCCTAACATATTTTGAAGCCAATTCAGTTTGTCAATCTCTATATTATGTTTGATTACCAAATACACAATATATTGATAGGACTGAACATTTTATTTAATCTGCCTTTAAATATACTAAAAAACCAAGAATATAGTGGTATCAATGCCGCCACAAAAAGAAACACAGCGCCATATATCCCGCCAGCAGCGAACTACTGAATGAAATCATGCATCGCGGTATCACAGTTTTCCGTGCAATTTGAATATGTTTATCAGCCCGAATATCAACTATCAGGCAGTTGCCCACCGGACACAACAACCGTCTAGTCGGAGGATCCTCCCTGTTCAAAATTGTAACAAAATTCCTCCTCAATTAACAAAATTGTTACAGTCCTAATTTAAAATTCATAGGATTTATTTTAATTAGACCATTTACAGGCATTTTTGAATAGTCAAGGTCCGTCGGTCAAAAAGATCCCTGTTAACTTTTGCAACTGGATTTCCGACTTCCTCAGTGAGCGTTCGATTAAAGTGGTCACAGATGGCTGCTCATCGGATCATATGGCTATTGATGCCGGCGATCTCAGTATGTTATGTCTAAATAAAGAATACAATATGAAAGATTAAAAATAAAAACGCTACCGCAAAATACGATTGAAAAGATCCAAACAAGATCTTTTTCAAGCAATCTTTTGTTAATATTATCTCATTTCCGCTTGCGCTTGTTTACGAAGGAAATAAAATGTGTTTTGCTATGTTGATACTAAACATACACTGAAGTGACCGTTCCATTGAATCAACTCAATCTTTCCGAGAGTGTTTTATCTGGTTTTTGTCCTAAAATAATAATACAAGGATAACATCTAGTCCTTGACCAAGTTACTTGTACGATGTTATTTTTAGCACAATAAACAGACCAACCGACTATACACGTCATTAGACATAATGTTCATGCCAGCGCAATAATATCAGCGTCATAAAGGAGGTGGAATCCTATTCATATATCCGATCCAAAAAAAAACAATATTTTGCATTTTTTTTTAAGGATTTGTAATCATCAAATGTTTCCTTTTGAAGGGAGTTTCAAACTCTTACTGACTAAAACCCATCGATGTTCCTCCAAATGCCCTTTGCGTTCCAGGGCCGCAGTGACTTATTCGAACAAATTCAGCAAAATCTACCTGCATATTATGCAAGATTGCTCAAATAAATTTTATGGCCCTAAAATGAAAAAGACGAACTTTTTTATTTGGCTCCAGTAAGTTATTTTTTATTTTATTTTATTATTGTTCTCATAGCAGCAACAGAAACTCTGTAAAACTGTCAACCTATTGCGTTTCATGAGATAAAGCCCGCTGACCGGCAGACGAACGGGCGGCGTAGGCTCAGTAATGGTGTTCTATTGGTAACCCTTCGGGTACGGAACCCTAAAAACCACAAAACTAAAAACATTTGGAATAGCTGCCCTCTCACTTTCAAAATTAAAACCGCGCAGTTGTTTGGAAGAGATAAAATACACCTGGCTTACAAAGATATACATAACTTCTAATATAGTAGGTGAGTACTAATTCATTCACGGTACAGGTGAGGGAGGTTACTAAAAGTTACTCAAGAAAATAATGAAGGAACCGAGAATGGTGAGGAAACAGCCTCGGTTACAAGTAGGTATAGTGCATCTTAGAAAATGATGCTGATTTTTAACCGACTTCCCAAAAAGGAGGAGGTTATCAATTTTACTGTATTTTTTTTTTTTTTTTTGTGTTTGTTACCTCATATCTCCGTCATTTATGAACCGATTTGAAAAATTCTTGTTACTACTCGATTACTACTACTCGATTGGTCCCATTTAAATTTTATCAAAATCGGTTAAGCAGTTTGGTTTTTAAATCCAAATAGCTGGAAAAAATATATGGAAAAATCACCGATGTTTACGAAATTGCGTATTCTTGCTATCCTGTGACTTTCCAGTGGTGTTGTTAGGTGTGGGGTACCCCTAAAAGGTGAAAAATAAAAAACGTTTTCACGAAAAAAAACCGACTTCCAAAAAAAAACACTACAAAGTACAAAATAACTTTAATTTCGGAAGTCGGTGTCAAATAACTAAGAACAACTAAACACCGACTACCGAAATTAAAGTTATTTTGTACTTTGTAGTGTTTTTGTCGACTTACATGTTAACAATTTAGGACCCATTCTATTCTATTATTCTACTCTATTTTTTAAGCAACGTTCACATTCGCATGTCAGTCGCAATCTGTCAAAAGTATATACTGAGGCTTTTCTGAAAGATTGGGATTGAGATGCAAATGTGAACGATGCTTAATAATTTGTAGAATTGGGTCTCTGGCCTTTCAAACATAGTTTGTGCACCACCAGTGAGCACAAGGAACGTGAATTTACTTCTAGATCTTGAATAGAAGTGTAGTACGAATTGACATCACCCCATTCGATAACAGCCTTCAAGGACAGGTTCAAGCACTCAACCGTAGCCTCGTAGAGAGACTGGCTCAGCGACTTACTAGTTCTTTAAAAAAAAAGTTATTTTTTTTAATATGTACAATAGTGGTATTCCATCCTATGTGATTTTAAAAAGGCTGGAATCATTATTGCAGTAAGCTGCGAAAACTAAAAAATATTCATGTTTTTGAACAAAAATTCAAATGACCTACATAGCTTTGTAAATAGTAATTTCAACTTTTCCTGATGTAATTGATATCGGAAATTGGGTTGCCACAAAGTGCAATAGTGGAGTTAAATTGGCAATACAGAACACCTAACTAGTTAGTAATTTAATTTGAATCTCGTTGAAGAGAAAACGGACCGTTAACAAAGCCAACATGTTCCCCTCTAGCTGAAAAGTTCATTTTTTCCTCTTTTTAAGGTTCCTTGTGGTTTTATTAGACTTTAGATATATGATTTCATTTCGCCTTTGATAGGGATTTTTCATGGTTTTTGATATTCCATTTTCAAAAAGCCTAGGCAGCCACTGGATTAATTTTCAAACATCGGTCGTCTGTGGCAGTGATACTTTTTGGTTTGAAATAAAAAACCATACATGACGGCAAAGGCATATTTTTTGCGGTACTTTTTTGATCCTACGTGCCTGACTTACTTTAAAAATCATTTCACGCTTAAACTGGCTAAGTACGGAGCTTCCGTGCATGCACCACCCTTGATCGGCTCTTGTTATGTTAATCCACGTACTATGACTGGCCTTAATGGATAGCACGCTGTACCTTTTGTTAGGCGAAAAAAACTTGTAGTAGGTAACCGATGAACTACATGTATGAGTCTATTTTTTTATTAGATTTCATTTCGTCTTATATAATGCGGGACGAGCTCAACTCCTAACTCCCACTGTATCAAAATATAGAGGGTAATTTTTAAGAGAATATACTGATGATATAAGTTAATAAACTTCGCTAAATACATACTTATAATCATTCAATATAGCAAAATAGCTTTCTTAATGTCATACAACATAATAAACTACAAAAGCTTTTAGAGTCTGATTGTGTTGGGACTTGAGAACACAACCTCTTTATCTATTAGTTTTTTATACTAAAAATGATTGCCTTTTTTTGCGTCTCTTGTCTATTTTAGTACGTTTTATCGAATATAATATTATAATAAATCTCTCTTTTATTCAAATTCAGTTAAATATCAAAAGGTAGCAGAGCGGAGTTCGTTAAAGTTGATATTAGTGAGAATTGAGAAAAACCGGCCGACGACATACTTATGTTGAAGATATCTGAAAAGTCTTGTATCGACATTTCATTTATAATATTATTATTTCGCATAGAAAATATCCTATCCAGGCCACAATTCATTTTATATTGATAGATTCATTGGAAGAGACAATTAATTATCGACTCGGGACACTGATGTTAGCCGGATTACCCTAAGCTTATAAGTCCACGATTATGGGATTGGATAGCTCGGACATTAAGATCAGTGCAGACTCGATTAAAACCAAACTTCTACAGGAAGTTCAATGCTCTAGCGAATCAACATTCTTCACTAGGAAAAATGCCATCCAAGGAAATCAAGACCAAGGGAAGACTTAGCATCTACAGGAAATTGAAAGCTCCGAATCTACAGTCCTATGTGTTCACATGAATTCTACCTGGCTATAAAAGGGAACAATAACAATGACAAACAAAGGCCCTTGATGCTACCGGTAAATAAGTAGGTATGGGCATATAAGTAAAAGTTGCTGTGTTCTCTACAACGAAGAAATAATGGATGGTACTCGTATATACAGGGTTATTTGTAAAACACCAACAACCTTTCAGTGGGTGAAAGTACTTACTCATTATAAACCACTTTTGTTATGAGACCAACCTTGAAATATCGAAAAAAAACTACTGTTTCATACATTTTCATCGGGTGAATATTGCATTTTGTATGAAAAAGCCGATTTATTTTTTTGATTTTTCAGAGTTGGTCCCATAGAAAAAGTTGTTTATAATCGTGAGTACTTTCACCCACTGAAAGATTGCTGGTGTTTTAAAAATAACTCTGTAGATTCAGGAGCATCTATGCATGAGGCATGACTGGCTTTATGATTAATATTCTCCAGTAGTAAGGTATAACAAACTGTAGCTCGGTCTACAGTGGCATTAGCTACTAGAAGCTGAACTCGGACAAAGTAACAATCAAAGCGCGATAAGACTGTCATCCACAGACGGTTACAAGCCAAAGACGAAACACTTAGATATTCGTTTTCATTTTCTTTCTGAGAACAGTGAAGTCCAAAGTAAAATTTATATTTGTTGATAGTTCTAAAATAATAGCGGATACTTTAACACGTCATGTTTAACATTCTTAATGTGTTAGTAATATGGGTCTGCGTTCAGCAGGGAGTGTTGGGACTTAAATTATTTAGGTACTCTTTTGTTTTTTCTATGTCTCCTGTCTGTTTTAGTACTTACGTCATATCGAATATACGCATTTTGCAAATTCCAAAGATAGGTATCTCTTTTATTCAAGTTCCGTTAAATATCAACAACTGAATTTATGAGTTAAAAAAAATGAGTTGCTAGTTTTGAAAAAAGGTACTAAGGTGAATTTCGAAGGCATTACTCTGCTAACCCCCTTACGGTTCCTATGTTCATACCTCAATCTTTAACGCCAGTTTTTATCATCAGGCTTTTCCTGCTACTTTATTTTTTAATTTTCAATCTCATCGTTAGTTTAATTAAAACGCCTCAGAGAATATTGTTTCCTCATCGTAGCGTCCTCGTTTCTAGGAAAATGTTCCATACAGCACACATGATACACAATACACTATAATTATGATCAAGTTATACCTTGATAAAATAAGATATGAGCACTTGGAAATTTATAGAAGGGAAGGAAAAAAGAATTTCTTTACATGCATATCTAAGTAAAAACTCATCCTTATCTTTACCTACTGTTAAATGCAACGTTTTTCTGTCTGTCCCTTAATGAACAGAACCACAACTTAACGTGTTTACTCAAAAGTGCAGACATTTGTTTCGGCAACTTTAGCATAATATTTATTCTTGCATCAGTCAGCGGTTTTGCCAGCTTGTCAAAAATTATAGCTAAGGAACCTCCCGGAATTAAAATTCGTATTCCCTGGACATATGTCCATATAGAACTGGCCACAAGGGTGGACTATGTACATATGTACATAATCTACCCTTGTGGTTTTTGAGCATTATTAATATATTAGGCAGGCAGATTATTCCTTACGAGTGAGAGTTACTTCAGCATCAAGATAATTTTATGAAGGTAAACTTTGGCTTTTATAGTATGTTATTTGGACTCAATATTTAAGAGATAATGTAAAATTAAAACAATTCAACATAATTTAACTTTTTATCAAACGGGCCGCGAGGGCACCACCTCTCATTTGATTGGAGATTGGATTCAAAAGGTAAGTTCTTAAAAATATTAAGTGTAAGCCCGAGTAACATTTGGCGTTTATTTAATCAAAATCGACCCTCGGGAAGATATTGAATTTTTAAGTTTAGTCAGAAACTTCATAGAGCGCTAGGCGTGGTCGCGCGTGTCGGCACGCATCACGTAAAAACTACAATACTAATAAAGATGATTTATTGAAAAATTAAAGGTAATTTTTGAACATTAATATTAGGTGAGCATGTTAATTCTTACGAGCGAAAGTATTTCTTTTCTTTACTTCATCATCAAGATAATTTTATGGAGATAAACTTTGGCTTTTACAGCATGTTATTTGGACTCACCGCTTAGGAGATAATTTAAAATTAAAATAATTCAACATTACTATTTATCAAACGGGATAACGCATCGAGCGTGCGTGCCACAGTGCGAGAAATTATTTTTGTATATGATAGCTACGTTCATGAGGAAAGCTATACGGCTATACGGGAACGGGAAAAAACGGGATATGCGCGGACGAAGTCGCGGGCAAAAGTCAGTAGGTATTGTCTTAATTATTTTAGGCCCCGTGAGGGTTTAGGGGTTGTTAAAGTTTGTATGGAAGAATATTATCCCTTGGGTCAATGTACTTGAAATTTGACATATTTACTAACTGCCCTAAATCAATAAGAAAGTTGGTCAACTACCCGCAAAAGACGTTTTAGGAGGTGATCAAATTTGTATGGAAGAATCTTAACGCTTGGAATACCCGCAACTCTCAGCAGCAACACTGAAATGAAATTTAAAAAAGTTGAGATTAACTTTCCAAAACTACCTACCTGTTAAAGGGGTTGGTAGGAGGGGGCGTTGAAGTACGTGGAGCAATAAGAAGTACGTAATTCGCGCGGATGAAGTCGCGTGGGAAGTGCTAGTTATTTTATACACGAATGAATGTCCAATTTAATCCGCGTATGAAATATTTTTCAATAGCTTGCAGGAACAGCTGGGTCACAATAAATTCATTTGAAGCTTGTTACAGGTACAAAGGGCAGTCACCCAGTAAGCGAGTTATCGTCACTCACTCAGAAACTGTTACTGGTGTGGTTGTCTATACACAATGTACGATATTGGTCCATTTAGGGTTACCTCACACCGAGACCCGGTGCGACGCGACACTTTTTGAGATAGTGAAACGATTTCGACCTTTTTTACTTCACAAATGTTTCACATCTCAGTGAGAGAATTACGCCCAGCATCGAGCTGAGCCTCAAAGATTTAGTGCGAGTTTTTAAACGTCTACGTTAATGTTCACTTTTGTCAATATGTTTAAAAAAGAGAATTTTCGTTATGTAAGCACCAGTCGGCGTTTATCTTGTTTCAATACAAATTGACTTTTACGTTAACGCTACCGAGAAATCGAAAAACTCACACTAAGGCCTCATTACCGCGTCGTACAAGAACCCACCAAGCCCATGCTACGCCTCACGTTTTCCAATACGCCTCGCGGTTTCGCAGCGTGAAGCTGAGTCGCACGAAACAACTGGCCTCTTAGTACAGTCGCGTCGCGTCAAGTGTGACCCGACCCTAAAAAGGTTCCCCGCCTGTTAAGGTGGCTACAGATTATGTCAATCGATATTTTGGGCGTCAAACCGAAGTTGTTGGTGTGTAAAGGGAGTTTAGATGCTTAATTTAGATGGTTGGCTTTCATCCTTCGTAACGACGATCGGGGCGGGAAGCGCTTTGATTGTGCCTGTTTTTAGAAAGACAGTTTTCAAGCTACAAATTGGTAAATCGAGAAATGCCTGTTTCAAACCTTTTCTAGCAAATTTTTGTAGGTTTTAAAGAAAAATCCTAACTTTTGCCCAAAGCTAAATTAATACTGGATGTGAAAGTCTGTATGTTTGATAAATCAATCACGCATCAACGGATAAACGGATTTGAAATAAATTTGAAAAGACTGGGATTAGGACATGCAATAGTTTTTAGCCCGGTAGCATACTATGCTACCTCCTATCCTGAACTCTATGCCCAAACCATGTGACCTATGCGCTGTTACCAACGATGCCGGGGAAGTGGCAATGTTTTAGGACAATCTGAGATACTGGCGACATGAAGAAGAAGCAAAGAACCCGGTAGCATGTTCCCGAGACTTAATTTTCAATCTCTCGAACTCGATCAAAACCGCTTACAAAAGTTAGTAGTTAACAAATACTGTGCAATTACTAAAACTGCTCCGTTGACAGAGCGTGAATGAAGGTCGGACGTTCAGTTCAGGTTAATACATGTATGTATTTATGTTTAATATACATTAGCATTATATTCTGTTAATTTTCAGTGCAATTAATAGGTTTCTTTTTGCGTTAAAAGCATTTCCACATTGAAAACACAATGTTGCTTAATGGATTTCTACCAATATTTTATGGCATATCATGTAATGTATCTTTATCATGAAATTTCTGATTGACTGGTTTTCCGGCTAAAGTAGAATTTGATATATATTCAAAATCTTACGTAATTATAATTTTGTTTAGAAAACCCTTGTAAAACAATGGGTGAGGGTCGTATGGTAAATGGTAAACAAAGTTTATTAACTATAACTATATACACACACTTAAATAAAAGACTCAACTAAAACTAAAAGTAACCTTAGTTCAAAATCTTAGGTTAGTTTTCTACATAGTTAACGTAGTTTAACGTAGGTATAAAAAGTAAGTTTAACATAAAATAAAGTTTTATCAACACAATGTTTAATAATAAGGTTTTACCTTTTACGATAGTGTACATTGTATTATACATATATATATTATATATACCCTCCTCGGGTTGGAGCCTCTTTACGAATATAATCAAGAAGATTACAGCGCGTAGGGGCTAGGCAGCAAACTACCTTCCATTAACAAAAGGAACAACTAAATATTCGAATTTTGAGAGATTCATACAAAAATAGCTTGCCTAGACTGAGACGGACACTGATTTCTATATTTAGTTTTATAATGCCTGTAATCGTTTAAAATTGAGACATAAAATTACAAACAAAACATTTCAAATCACACCAGTATTTCAAAAAGGGTTAGACAGCTAGTTAATTGTTTCATACTAATTATTAATGCAAAATTCACTGGCCGTCTGTCTGTGTTACCCGTCACGTTTTAACGGATTTGTATGAAATTGGCATACACGCGTAGACCATGCCCTTGAACAGGAAACAGAACTGATACTTTTTATTCCAGGAGAATGCTAGATTGCGATCATTTTTTTAATCTGACGTGAGCGCAGCTACTGGCGGCAGTTAGAAATAAAGCAGCTGTTAATACGGAGTTCGTGACTAAACACGGTCAACCGGACGGGTCGATCTTCAAGGTTAAGCAACGCTTGCCAAGGTCGGTCGATGGATGGGTGACCATCTTAACATACTGAGACTCCTCCGTGCCTCGGAAAGCACGTTAAGCCGTTGGTCCCGGCTGTTATTTGTGGATCATTGGCAGTCGTTACAGATTGTCAGAAGCCAGAAAATCTGGTTCCAGTCTTGCCAAGAAGTACCGTGTTACCCAGATTATGGGTTGTACAGGTCTGGTAGGCAGCCGCTCCACATAAAATACTGGTATTCAGAGGAATCCGGTTTGAGTGGAAGCCGACCCCGATATAGTTGGGAAAAGGCTAGGAAGATGATTGATTAATGTATCTATACTGTAGTATGACTAATTATATAAGGATATAGGTACATCCAACTAAGTTTGATCTGTTAACTAATCCATAAAATAAAATAAAAATCTCCTGTGTACGTAACCTTAAGGCAATGAGTCTTGCTACTGAACCTGCTGACTGGCTAAGCTAATCCTTCCACTCTAGCAAGCGGTTTTCTCTATTATAGCCATCTCGGGGATCCTCGTGGAAAGAACGCTTTCCTAAACAAATAGATTAGAGGCTCACTATACGTAGCGTTGTTTTTTATTTACGAAAAATTGATATGAGATCGAATTTACGCTCAATTTCGTTTACGTATTTCGTTCGTCACCGGTGCCATGGCAATAACGTCAGGATCCGAGCCTCTTATCATCCGATTTACTATACGTTAATATCCCACAGGTAAACTAGATCGATTAAAAAGGAAATCTTTGTAGACTGGTGAAAAACCATTAATAACCAAGTATTGACAATATTTATGACGGACGGAGCGTTCTGTCGTTTCTGTCATTCCCCAAGGGAAAAAGGTGTAACCTTAGGTATATATGTACCTACGAGTATACAGGGTAATTGGTAATTAAGTGCGTTCCTTGAAATTATTCTAGACAAAACTCAATTGTTTCCAAAATGGCTATTTAAAAATATATACCTAATATACGAGTACATATTTGAGGGATTCAATCGTTTAAGAGCTATAAGAAAAGTACCAATTGACTATCAGTAACTATCAGTTTATCCAGAGTGGAACAGATTTCTCACCATTTGCAGTTATTGGTCGTAAATTAGAAAATTTCTAATCATCCACATTAACCAAGTTTTCGGGACCAAAATCGTTGTAAAACAGCTCTAGAGGATCGCATTTAATTACCTACCAACCAGCCTGTATAGCGATAATACATAATAATTATCGAGGCCAGTGGTTTTATTAACACGTGATTAAAAAACAGGATTTACAAAATCAGCAGAAGATAAACTATTTGATACGATCAAAGTAAGTTAACGCGGTTTTTTTTTCTGATAAAAATAAGGATCATAAAATCAAAGGGAGGTAGGATTATTATACTCACTAAGCACAACCATAATTAGGCGTGTCTTGTCTTGTCTTTCATTGTTGGCAGGCTAACCTCACAGTGTGAAAAGGAGATTATAAACAAAGCAAGAAAAAATAGGTCAATAAAATCCACTCTCAGGCCCAGCAGGGATGAACAAATAGTATAAAGGCCTTAAAAGATTACTTCGGGCACGGTCCTGAATGCTTTCTTACATTTATTTTAGATCAAGTACATGGATGTAGCCTCGAGCTTCTTCTAGAAGGTACATCAGCGGCACGTTTCGCGTCTTTACTATTGTATGTACGTGTCGGCGTCTTTAGCTTGAGGATAGGGCTGCGGCCGCCTAGGTACTGTTTATCTGACCTCCATCCTTCATTTCTGTAGATAATAATTTAGAAGATAAAATATTGAAGGTAGCCACTTCCTGGAAACAGAATCACTCAAGTGTGTGTTTTTATGGTTAACCCAAAGGGTAAAAACGGGACCCTATTACTAAGACTCCGCTGTCCGTTTGTCACCAGGCTGTATCTCATGAACCGTGATAGCTAGACAGTTGGAATTTTCACAGATGATGTATTTCTGTTGCCGCTCTATACAGAAAATATTAACAGAAAAAAATAAATATTTAAGTTCCCATACAACAAACTTGATTTTTTTGCCATTTTTTGTATTGGTAATGGTACGGAACCCTTTGTGCACGAGTCCGATTCGCACTTGGCCGATTTTTCCAATACCTACTATTGTTAATTTAGGTTACAAAAGTAAGTATGCCTGTCTTTACTAAATTCTAATTTAATTTATAATTT
This sequence comes from Melanchra persicariae, assembly GCA_947386135.1. NCBI lineage: Eukaryota > Metazoa > Arthropoda > Insecta > Lepidoptera > Noctuidae > Melanchra > Melanchra persicariae. Next base: position 10,685,557 of record OX376643.1, on the reverse strand, counting down.
GTATAAATGCGTGCCAGATAAGTGACCATAATCACTGTTTACTAAAAAAAAACAAATGTAAATATTTGTCTTTTCTTTAAATTGCCCCTGCCATGTTCTGTTCATGCACCTCCCTAAGCTAGACTAGTAGAAAATGCCTGCTTAAATATGTATGCGTTAAATGAATGTATTAAGAGCTTCTTGAAAAGATTTTTCCTTAGGTACCAGGTTTCTGTTTGAAATCTCTAAAATCATCCTCCTGTCTGTTATGTGAACAATATCGACTAGCTGACTCGTTAAAACTTTTAATTGCAGTAATTACGTACCAAAGCTCTATTATTTCGCTGATAATAACAGTGTCAAACAATTATTAAACTATTATCACTTTTCCATTACCTGTCAGAGGGCCAATTCTACTAATTTTATCACTCAAGTGAAGTGACTTTGAAGCGCAAGTCATTTCATTTAATTGACAGTTCAGTTCAAAGTACACTTCACCTTCACGGTAGAGATTTTTAAAGAATAGACTACGACTTTCATCAGAGAAATGCCACATCAGCTATACTTTATGTATTCAATTAAGCATGACTAATATCATTTGGTCAAAACATCCTGTATATCGACCTCGTGACCAAATGCGTCTAAGTACGTGACTAGACCGGGAAAAATCCAATATATATATTTTATTTTTCCCGGTTCTTTTGGTATTGTCCCGTATAGCATACAAAGATGTTGAGAAATTCCTCTATTCTCTATATAAATTCTCTCTATTCCTTATAAAATTGTCTATGATAAATGTACCGTAGATTTTCTTCACACAAGAGAAGAAGTTCAACGTCTACTTGTTTGTTTGTGAAACATCGTAAGGAAATTGGAGAATCGATAGCTTGAACAGCGTCGTAAGAACGTTTTACGATGCGTATATATATTTCAGAGCATCGATAAATGAATTGAAAATGAGTTCGTATGCAAACACCACAAAGGCAAAGCGAAAGCTCATTGAAATATATACTTATGTTTATTTTCTTCTGTATCTACAAACTATTCTGAGAAGACTGAAATAAAGTTGAAACGTTATTTTTAATGCTAATTTCTCGTTTCAAGGACATTCAGTGACATTCATTACCATATTTAATAATATACGAATGTAAATATATGTAACCGATAAGTCTAGATCGTGGATAGGCAGAGAATATATTATTATAATGGGCTTAGAGCATTCTTTACCGATCATATGGGATGTTAATTTATTTTTTCGACAAATAATTCGAATTAAAAATCTGCTTATAAGCATTTAAACGAATTTGTATGGTTAGATTTTTTACAAATATGGCTGAATATTATCAAAGTCAAAGTGTTCATATATCTAGAAACTTTATTCATAAAGCATAGTTTTATATTCTGTAGATTTTATTCACATTAACACACACGTTATTTGCCTTCAGTTACAGTTCACGATCTTACGATATCGAACTAAATATACCAAATAATGGCACTTCGGTATTCGGTGTGCGTTTTCTTGTTTTAGTTGTCGTTCACTCTGTGACATAGGTCACATAGGTACCACTATTGAAGAGCTGAATGCAGCTAATAAATAAAAATTTGGTAACCCTAAAGAATGCCAAACCAATCTTCTCTTATATTTTTTTTTATCGTGCTTGTTAGTGATCCTAAGTTTTCTACTTTTTTTTCTGTTTTTATCCGTGAAAACCTGTAATTGGCTCTATGTCTCATTTACAATTGTTATTCATCTGATAAAGCTGTTGGTTCTCCTACGATTAAACAAATAAATAAATATGACGGAAACAAGAAAGAGCCAAAAATAGACCTACCCGGTAAAACGTAGGTTGCTGTCATTCACTCTTTGTCTATAACGGGCTAATTAGTGAAGTGCATCCGAAATTCGAGCCACTGCGTAAATAATTGACTGGAATATCCGCAGTATTGTACTCGTATATGTGATATATAGTAATAAGGTTTCGTATCAAAATATCAATCTGGATAGCCTTTTACCACCATTTTGGGGTCAGCTTCCAGGTGCAGCTGAATATTTTACATAGGGCAACTGCCTGTCTGACCTCTACAACCCAGTAACTGGATAATGCAACCCTTTGGCACTCAGCCTAAGTAGAAAAAACCTCAGAACAATAATAGGGACAATTACGGGCCATTGTCCCCTAAACAAACATCTTTTTAACATAGACGCCACGGCAGTCCACTCTGCAGGGGCTGCTTTGACGCTGAAGAATCAGCCGCTCACGTCATCCTGGAATGGGAGGCCGTGGCTACCCAACGAGAACAAATCCTCGAAACGGTGAAGTCCTGTGCTTCTGGGCGGAGCTAAGCTGGCTAACCTAGCCAGCACACCTACGCACAACGGTCGCAATTAGAGTGGTATTCAGACACATCCCGAAGGAGATTCCTTAAGGTGGAGGCTATAAGTGCTATAACCTCTTGGAAATTCATTAGATAGGTAGGACTTTGTATTCTGCGAGCACATTTTATTATCCAATCGGGGTTTGAAAGGATCTGCACTGCGCCTTCCGGAACCTTACCATGACCCTTATTACCATCCGCTTTTGGCTTTGTTTCCCATAACAGAGTACCATCCCATGACTCTGATAAAAGAGTGGGCGATCTCAATGCCAAACATCCCGCATGGAACAAACAATGCCGAGGCAGGTTCGTACATAAAAAGTGTGTGTCTTTGTGCAAACCTAAACATTGACATCATGGCTTCGACGTGTCTTGCTGACTTCACTCACGATCCCAATCATAATCCCGACATTCTTGATATAAACTCAATACTGTAAACCTCTCAACGAACCAAGACAAGTGATCACCGACTGGATGAAAGTTAGCGATGGAAATCCCACTGAAATCCACCACGTTGCCTTAATTGGATAACATCCCCGATCAAATAGAATCATCTGCTAACACATTGGCGATTCGACTCGTTTACACATCACGTTGGTACAACGTCTTGAAACATTGTTCAGGGGAGGTTCCAGTGGCGGATGACCATCGCTGGAAATCCTATGACGATGTGCGAGTGCACCACGCGTGGTAGAAACTGATGTTACGGGGTCTAGGTAAAAATCGAGCGGCGTATGCTACCTACTGACATTATGTCGGTCTGCGAAAGTGCACAAGTTTTAAGGGACGACATTGTACAGGGTCGGCGCAGATCTAGGCCCTAAAATGTTTGCTAAGGGCTAAGCTAATGTCGCACTTAGTCGCGTGAGGTTGCTAGAAGATTAGGCAATAGGCGTTTTAGATCCACGTAAGCTTATTCACGAGCCACTTAGTACCAAAAGATAAGGCTCTTTAGTTTCGCATTAGTGGGTCAACATATCCACTTATCACTAAAAGGTGTGAAATAAAAACAAATTATTAAAAAAAATAAAAAACACACCAGCCATGTTTCAAAATGAACTAAAAAATTAAAAACAAGCATTGGACGCAAAAACTGAAAACTGAGAAACAACTTTTTTATTGCAGTCAGGAGACAGTTCCCTCAAACATTTATTTAAACTAGTAAGTTAATTAATTGTTTTTTGACCATAATTTTTAGTTAAGAGTTTTTATTTAAGTGTATATGTTGCAGTCAAAACTCTTAACCAGTCAAAAGTACTTTTTACTGAATAACACCTGTGCTCCCAACAGCCCCGCCAAGCGGGGCTCCTATTTCTGGGTGGTTTATAAAAAAGTCGGTGTACTCTGAGTCGGGGTGTTAACCATAATGACGTTTTTAACTCTACTAGCAAAATCAGTCAAAAGTACTTTTGACTGATTTTGCTAGTCAATAGTACTTTTGACTGGTTAAGAGTTTTGACTGCAACATATACAACGTGTAACAGTATAGGTATTGCGTTTATTCTGTTACAAGATGTATGGTTAGATTATATAGGTAGATAGTATTTAAAACAAAAAATGTTTATATAGCTGTAATAAAAATAAATGCAGTTTCCTGTTTTTTTCGATTTTCAGTGCTAGTGCCTCAATAAAGCTCGTTTCTTTCATAGTTGGTACTTTCACTACCTGAAAGACTACCAATTTATTATTTATTGATGACTAGCTTTTCCCAGCGGCTTTTCCCGCGTGAATTTCGAGAATTTCCCGAAGTAAACATACTCCCGGAATAAAAGTATCCTAAGTTATACCTTTTCCTGGAATAGGATCCTCGATAAGGTATAACCGTGTATAGTTACTTGAGCATTTAAGAATATACCATTTTAAAGTAGTGATATAATGTTGTGATACAATTTAGTGTCGGATTTGTGTATTCCAACAGTTTTCCTTATGAATCTACTAGCAAAAATATTCGGATGAACTCTCTCACACATACACTCATCCTTTTCATCCTACGCAACCACTAGCCAGAGGACAGTAACCCTATTTTATAAAAGTAATATTAGCATGGTATACCTTCTAAATTTAGTTGAGTATTTATTTTAATGTTTACTGTTGTTCAGTTCGCTCGTTGTTCGTTCAGCCTCGAACTAAGTATGCACTCACGTGTATACATATTTAGTTCGAGGGCTTGAGGCGCTGCGTACTGAAACACAGGCGATAAACCTAGTTCAGTAGCAGATGATAAAAATAACCAATTGCTGAGATTATATTTTTAAGATTAATTACGAGTATAAGTATGTAGTTTGTTGAAAATATGTGTGAATGAACATATGTATATTGTTCTGGTCTAATAAAGATTATTATTATTTATATGTGTGTATTAATAGGGATAAGCATAGTCAAAATTTGCAAACACTGTAAAAAAATACTTTCAAAACTATTCTAGTACAACAACCACTTCTAGAATTTACCTAGACTATTTGAAGTCGCCCTGTTCTTATAAAATAATGTGAAAATGGCATTCATTACTTATCACTCGTCTTCTATTTGAAGTTCGCTGCCAACAAGGACCTAGGCATTATAAATATTGACTTAGAACTTACAAGTGAACTGTTTGTTAGCTTGTAAACTGTGTCACAATTATGTTTGTAGTTTAGGGGAGGCTGTCCTGTTACAATTAGTTTTGTAGAATATTGAAAATTTACTAAGATTTTCAATGAAATGTTTACATAAACCAACACAAATTGAATGGTTTCTGAAGGCTAGGTTAAGAATGTTTCAATCTTAAAATATAAAAGAGTTGATTTTTTTTTAAATAAATATGAAAGTAGTGCTTGCATGTTAATTCTTTTTCCACCTAATAAATCTTAAATTTAAAGTTCAAATCAGAAAAAAAAATTAATGCTTTGATTAAAAAAAATACTTCTCAAAAATAATCTTACATCATAAAAATAAACATCTGACAACTCGTATTCGTAATTTGAATCGTTTTAATCATCGATTAGAGCCAAAGGCAAAGGCACCGAGGCAGGGCGGGGCCCGGCCCAGGCCCGGTCCCGAATCTCCGGGCCTCTGAACGAGACCATGTCGCAAAATCAATAAACACACTTGTGCCATACATTTTCGGAGGAGCTCGTGGCTTAATAATAATAACAGACGCATGGGTTGATCAAGGTAAGCAGCGCTTGCTGAAGTCGGTCTGGGGATGGGTGACTATTACACGTCGCTCTTCCGTGCTCTGGAAAGCATTTAAATCTGTTGGTCCCATGACAGTCATTAACTACATGTCAAAATCAGTAGACGCGAAAATCTTGAAATCAGTTTACCTATCCACGGGATAAAGTAGGTATTCTTATTACTCAGTTACTGAGTTGTGGACGTCAGGTAGGCCCATGTTCCATGTAAAATACTGGTATTCAGCAGCATTTGATTAGACTGGTAGCGAACCCCAACATAGTTGAAATAGGTCTAGGCAACTTTACTTTATTTCAAACTAGCTTTTACTCGCGACTTCGTACGCGTATTTTCCGTTCCTGTTGGAATTTCCCGTTCCCCTATAGCCTTCCTCATGAATGTGGCTATCTACAAAAATAATTAACAAAATCGGTTCAGTAAATCCAGAGATTAGGTACCCCTACAACCTCACAAACTCACAAACTTTACCTCTTTACAATATTATATTACTATTAGTATAGATGATTCTCGCCTGTAATTTTACACAGCCAACCTCAGACTACATCTGGTTTTTTTTAAATAAAATATTACTGGCTGATAAATTAACCTATGAACATCCGATTTGCGAGTGTCCGCTTATGTAGTTGCATTTAACGACCGCGTTTCTGACATTGACATTTAAATTTTATGTCAATGTACATAAAGTTACTGGACACTGGGTCGTTTATGATTAGCAATGACTGAAGATCTTTTAATATCTTGTACCAGCACAAATCTCTTCTTGCACTGACATCAAGCTAAATCTGACACGGGCACGGCTATTAGTAGTACGTTCATTCTGCGTGGGAATAGAACCCACGGCTTTCACCGCAAGCCAGTAGCTCTGGCAACACTGAAACAGTTTTTGAATTAAATCCAGCGTATGCCTGCTTACACTATTTCTTGATGTAATGCCTTAATAAAAGCGCACTGTTATTTTGCTAGCACAAAATGTTAAGGGATCTCTATAGCTCTCTTTTTTTTATTAAAACTTTATGCACAATTAAAAGCACTTTAAGCCATTTTCTTGCAGTCGACCTTAGGGTACTCTACTTATCCTATTTTGTCCCACTGCTGAGCAAAATAATCCCTTTTCTACACAACTCTGTCCTTTTTAAGAACGGGCGCGCTATTTCCTCTATACAGGAGAATTTCCTAGTGGGGGCACAGTTTAAAAAAAAAAGTCGGCTGGAGTCGAGCTCGTTTTAAAATTTTCTTCAGTTTTACTCGAAAAAATACTTAGGTGGCTGTTTACTTTACATCTAGGTGCGCCATCTTGTTTTAGTGGAAACGGGTAGTCCTTTTAAATAAGCTTTACCTACTGCTTAATTTATTTCCCGTATTTTTTCCTTCTACTCAACTGAATCCGGTTTCACTGGAAGCCGACCCCAATATAGGTGGAAAAAGGCTAGGCAGATAATGATGTTGATATTTTCCTTTCTCTCAGAACATTGTTTGTTAAACGTAAGAATTTGATTACCAGGACTGTAGTATGTGCTGCTTTTATTCTAAGCTTTATTGATTCTTCAAGAAATTTTCACCTTTGCATTTTATATTCAATCCTTTCATGCATTTTTACTTAAAAGTTGATACTATAGCTCACTTTTATAAAGAGAGTCTATAATTCAGTTTTTTTGTATTAAAATTTTATTTCCATTTTTATTTTATCGTACAACTGTGGTTTTACCACACCAAAACACCCATCCAACTTTATATTCAGTAGTTTTGTCTAATTGCAGACGTTCGAATTAGCTGCGGACGATGAGGCCGTTAGAATACATGTACATCCATCCATCCTAACTAAGGAATAATACGCTCCCAAGCTGTATGTTATACGTATAAGTAGACGGCACCTCTCCCCTTCCGCCCCGCATCTCACCCCACAAGGCGCTCAACAAGTGAACCAATGTCATCACGAAAATTGAATTCTGCTGAGTCACTAGATCTACATAAAGCGTCGCGAATTTCGTGACGATTCGGTTTAGATACAATGACCTATTTCAAGTTTCATAATCGATATAATAAGTTGTGTGTGTTAATATGGATGACAGGCGCGGCTTGATTTCTCTCAAGTGAAGTCATCTCGAATTTAACGCCCTTTGGTCGCGTTTTGCCTCGTGTATCAGTTTGGGAGCCCAGGCTTGTTGGAATACAATGGAATTTTACGTGTCTATGACAATTAGTGATGCTGTAACTGTACCTTCTGGCTTGAGGCACTAGTACTATAAATCTCGAAAATGGCTGATTTGTAAAATTTTATGTTACAAATAATTTTGAGGCTGCAGAAATAAACAGCTGGTCATTTTCGCTTGCGTATATGGGCGAAATGTAGAACACAGCAGTTTTTTATTTGCAAATGTATTTTGCCTGGAAAAAAATTGGCCGGTCATTTAAAATCACCCTGTACAAAGCATAATAAATACTTGATTTAACTTTACAAACCTCGGCTTGAACAATGCATGAATTCAAATATTTGTATAAAGGGGTCAACCGGGCATCTGGCTTACTTCGGGCTATAAAAGGCCTGGTCGAGTACTTATCCTAGTCAGACAATTTACTACGGGCAGCCAACCGTTTCTCGGAGCCACAAATTGTTTTATTGAAATAACTGTGAACGCTGGCTGCAAAGGACTCTCCCTTACTTCTTCAATGAAAGTAATTGCGTTATACCGGTGATCGTTTTCTTATTTTTTATAACAGTTTTAGTTCCAAAAGGAGTACGTAAATGATATTATTTTCACGGTTGTAAACTAATGAAAACGAATAGATGAACTCGTAAATTAATCCAACCTCATTTTATGAAGCTCGCACATCTCTGACGATTAACGATTTTATTTGCAGTTTCGAGTAAACATTGGTCATTTGGTTAAAGTTCATGCTGAGTATTTACAAAGTTTGTATTAATTGGTTTTTTATCACATTAATTTCGATAAGGCTTGGAAATTGTATAAATCCGTAAAGCTGTCATAATTATGTGTAAATATGTCACAATATTTGGTTTCTTCGTTGTAGTTTTCTTTTCTCCCCAGGAGGTTTCCTCACAAATATAAAAGTCGAATCCCAGTGACGACAATAAAACAGCTTTTATAAAGCAGGTCAGGAATGCCATAAACAGCATAAGTTTTTTTAGCCTTGAATTCATCGCAAAAAAATCTCTTAAAAGTGAATTGTTTAAAAAACACAAATTCTATCACTTGTGTTCTCAGTCCAATTCTAAGCGTTTTTGTGCCATATGACATCCGTGTTAATTAAGATTAATATATGCCTGGTCGTCACCATCATATGGATATGGAAACCGCATCAAGACAAGTACGGTTGCTTTGCTTCAAGAGAGCGAGTCCCAGAGATTACGTCAACAATACGTCTCTGTGTGCCGCGACGAGTTTTCCGAAATGTGTAGGAACGCTACCAGGAAACCAGGAGTGTGGCTAGGAGACCTGGATCAGGGAGAACTAGAGCCACAACTGCTCAGGAAAACCTATATATCAGGCTAACTGCACGGTGGGAGCATACCGTAACGACCCCGCTATACAACATCGTCTGCGGCAATCCACTGGCACTCGAGTCCGTGATTAAAGTTCACGACTGTGTGCTGTTCGACTCAAATTGACAAGAGTCAATCGGGCATCGCGCTTAAGGTACGCTTGAGAGCATTTGGATTCGACCATGGATGTCTGGAGGATTTATCCACACGCGTACTCGTTTGTCATCACTGGATTTGACCTCACATTCGTCTGTAAAGAGCACAGTGGCCTTAGTGCGAGTTCTTTAACGTACTGGATCGCGTTAACGTAAACGTTCGCTTATGTCAAATTGTAAAACAAAAAGTAATTTAAAAAGATAAACCAAGTTCAAAACTGTATTGTACCTATTTAATTAATAACTAAAACGGGAGATAGAAAAGTTTTTATCTTTTAAAAATTTATGCCAACTATTTTTAAGGTTCGTGGTTTAATTTTTATATTAAGTACTATTTTTTATTTTCCATACAACTTGACATAAGCAACGTTTAAAAAAAAAAATAATACCAACTACGTTTACACAATTTGTATATTCTTGTCCAAATACATCAATATATACCAGTTTTCCATTTATATTTTTAAATGACAACAAAAAAAACGTGGTGAGCCCCATTTTGTTTTGAGTAGTCTTTTATTTAAATTAGATTCAATTAAATTAAGATCTATCAATTGGAACGTTCTTGTGGTATAAGTAACTACCTAAAAATGCAAGACACGTCGAGTACAAGCTTGCAAATTTCACGATATGCATTCACACACACCACATGGCAGTGTGGCAGCCAAGTTCGCATAGCAAACAGGCACACACACGGGCGTTATTGTTTCTGCAATGGAATCAGACTGATTTGTAGACAATCCCAGCTGTGATTGCGTGAGGTCATATCAATCTCCATATGATTGTACGTTTTTATTGTAAATTCAAAATATGTGTCAGGGTTCGGGTTATCTGGGTTATAGCTTACAACGGTGAAATTATTCTTATGTGCATTTACAATATATTTGCATGTTATATTTTCTAAAATAAATAGCTCCAGCTAATATTTGATCTTAACCTTACCCACTGTTTTTAAAAAGTTTTCCAGTAAGCCATTACAAAAAGCTCTTTCAATTTAACAATACTTTTAGTTGTTTAGATAAGGGTATCGCAAACTTGCGACACTAAAGTGCTCTTAATGAAACTACCTACAAAAGTTGTTTAAAATAAAACTAATATTTTTTCTAAGCCAACGTCTAAGAAAAACCGAGTAATTTTAACCGATCGATTTGTAGCCTTAGTGCGAGTTTAACGTACACCATCGCGTTACAATGCTACAACGATTAAAAACTTGACTTTAAATCATATTGTTGTCGGTGGTCAGACAGAGAAGAAAGGAGAGCAGTGATGGTCGTCCACATTCAACGTTACTCCGGTTTAGCGTTTTGTTTACTGCTTGGATCCTTTTTTAAACCGTCTTCATTAAACGTGTTTGTTTGAACAAAACAAAAAGGGCAAAATTATTTATTTAACCCTTAGTCCAGTCTACTGGGATAATGAAAATGTATTCATTGGTCTTTTTGGAGTCGTTTGTCCACTGGGCGGGTATGTGGCGTCCGAGGTGTTCATTCTGATTTCAAATTGTTTTAAAACACACTGACTGACTTTTTGTAGGTACAAGAATTGACCCTCTGGTCAGACATTTCTTTGGCAGATAGGGGTGTTTTTATTATTTATGTAATAGGTTCTAGTAGTGAGCCTCATTCTTTTGGCGATTGCTAAGGTACATAAGGTTGTAGTTATTACAAAAAACTGTTAAGACGCGGTAGGAGAGGCCTGAAGGCCTTTGAAAGCTCTCCTCTAGCTGTGACCCCTCATATTCAACACGTCGTCGAATATACGATTCACCGAAGAAGCAGTCCATCTTTTGTTTTTGATGCGATGTAGTGTAGAACTACTGTAGCTATAATTTATCTATCTAGTTCATTACTTTAGAACAACAAAGGGGTTTGAACTATTTTATGGAATTAACCCCAATCATTTTATTTTTTTCTACTAAGAGACACACGATGAAACTGGAATTATATGGATCGAGAACACTTAAATAAACATGTTCAGAAATTTCTATTAAATTATTTTGTGTTTCTCTGAGATCTTTCCCCTACAACTAATAACTAAGAGACTTTATATTCGATTTATTTCTACAAAAGTAGAAGAATTATTTTATTTGCCTATGAAGTCACATCGCTCAATCAAAATTGCGACGCGACCCTCTTTTTTCACAATGATTTGAACGGTAATTTCGGAGATCTGGAGTCCTTTACAAGTTTTTTTTTATTTGTTTTTTTTTTATTGTCTCCTATTTCGGACATTAAGCAGCATATTATATGACTAGCATATTCAGACGTACTCAGAAATGCGAACTTTATCGAATCCAGCTCTCTCTATGTGACGATCATTACAAAAGAGATGATTCCTTGTAAAAAAATATATGTGTTAAAATATATACGTGTAAAAAGAAAAAATACGTGTCTAATATTTTTGGAAATCTATCTGACGGATTAATTCGATTTTTTTAGTCATCTACCCTATTCTGTTTTTGTATCATCTTGTGTAACTTATTATGTTCTCTGTGATTGTGGGCACCCCTAAGTCCTTGTGCAAATCGTTCGTTGGTTATGAACCACGGAGCGTTTGCAAAAATGTAAATCTAAAAAGAACCACAAAAGTATTGACCAAAATTGGGTTGCAAATATTTTTCAGTTTTATATCATTGTATAACATTATACGACGCCATCTTGAAAAATCTTCTATATCGTCGTTGCAAATATAAAATCTATGTAAAATTTTTGTCGAAAATGAGATAAACAGTTATTTGAAAAGCGATTTTGAATACCTATACTTAGCAAAATTTCTCGTGTGACTGTGAGATCTTAATATATCGATAAATTATGTTTCATTATTAAAAACCTGAAGTGTCAACGTAATTTTTACACGAAGTTTTTTTTTTTTTTTTTCAAAAAGTAATTTTATACACATAGGTTTTAAATTTGCAACGACGATATGTAGAATAGTATCACTTGACCGTGCCACCACGACGTTTAATGCCGCAGCTAAGATTGTCTCCAAACGCAGAAAAACCTCAACGAATAATTGCACTGTGTTGCTATATTGTCTACACGAACAGTTTTGAACAAGATTTGGTTCAGCTATTATGATTCTCCCCTTACAAGGACATTCTTCAACGGTTAATGGCACGGGCTTGTTATTTTGAGTTGTTCACAAGAAGTTGCTTTTTTGTATAAATATTCAAAGGAAAAATACAAAATACTTTAACAAAAGTCCAGAGCTGCAGCCAGGATCTTCTCCGTAATAGGGATAAGAAGAGGATTGCTTACCGTTCATCCGGCAGACGTGGCCTGCCCAGTCCCACTTAAGTTTTACCGCTGTGTGAGCTCCGTCGGCAATTTTTTTGGAGCGCAGCTTGGTTTTCTAATGCAGTGGGACAGGGCCCCAAGTCTGCTAATTTTATTTAACTCACATGCTATTGATATTCAATTGAGAGTCAATCACGACTCCATTACGATTAGAACAAATTAGGTATTCTGCAAAAACTTGTATGTAAGCTCAATAGAGTCGTAATGGAATCGTAGTGTAAGTGTGATTGACTCTCAGTTGAACAGTTAAAGGTGTTGCCATTCAAAATCTACCAAGAAGCTGAATGAGTGAATTAACTATTGGTTTGATTTAAATATACGTTTTTATAATTTTCTGTGATTCAATTACGAACTATATTATCTGCAGTGAATCGCTTAGTCGTTAATCGCTTACTTCAATAGTGAAATTGACACTAAGATTCAATTGAGTGTCCATTGATATAAATGTCAAACAAACGTCAAATAAGAGTAGAATACCGGTATAGTCCATTGAAGAGCAGACTAGCAAATATTCCGATAGCAGGGCCCCAAGTCTGCTAATTTAAGAATGGCTCAATTGAATATCAATTGGATCTCAGTAGCAGTTTTGACTAAATTTGGTATTCCGCTACTCATTTAAGACCAATGGTTTTCCAGTGACATTCCATTGAACTGCTATCGGAATATTTGCTAGTCTGCTCTTCAATCGTGTTACAATTGTAAATCGATTGTGGACTATACCGGTATTCTACTCTCATTTGACGTTTTTTTGACATTTATATCAATGGACACTCAATTGAATCTTAGTGTAAATTTCACTATTGAAGTACGATTGTGCAACAATAGATAATCTTAGGATTTTACAACCCACTCAACGAAAAAAATTACTGAAAAGATGCTGCGGTCATTGTTACGATGGCGTATTCTAGCATTAGCTAATGCGCAAGATCGCCGTCGTCACCTTTTGGCTCAGCGCCGTAAAAAGCGGGCCTCGATGAGGGCAACGGTGGATGCCGTGGAAGATTTACACCCAATGCGGAATTTATTAAAACATTCCGCCTTGGAGCAGCGGAAGGCTGCTGCATAGACGGCACTCACATAGCCATCCTGAGACCGGTTGAACATGAGGAGCGATATTTTAATAGAAAGGGATACCATTCCCTCAATGTTATGATTGTAAGTTATCTTTATTCTGCGCACACACTAGTGCACTATATCGATTGTTCGATTTGTTGGACGCTCATATAATAAGCCTAAAATATAAAAGAAAACAGTAAATATGCTGTAATATTACAGCGCAGTATACAATACTCATACAATAAAATGGATATTTTACAATAGCTACCTATTGTAAAATGTTTTTACAAAGTTCTATAGATGTGAAAATATAATTTGGCGAGTACTTACCGATTAGAAATTTACTGTAGTATCAACATCCAATAAAGTACCAACATCCAATAAATATTGTATTTTTGTTGATTTGGTAGCAGACGGAACTTCGAACAAATCCGATACCAGTAAGGCGGTAGATAACAATAAATTTTTCGTGTCATTGACATTGACGTGCAAGATGACAGATGTTTTTTTTTAAATTATCAACCTGGTCATAGACAACTATGTAATACAGCCACCGTATTTGAAATAACTCTTTCTAACATCGTTTAAGTCATGTTTTATCGACAAGGCGATTCACTGCAGATAATATAGTTCGTAATTGAATCACAGAAAATTATAAAAACGTATATTTAAATCAAACCAATAGTTCATTCACTCATTCAGCTTCTTGGTATTTTTGAATGGCAACACCTATAACTGTTCAAGTGAGACTCAATCACACTTACACTACGATTCCATTACGACTCTATTGAGCTTACATACAAGTTTTTGCAGAATACCAAATTTGTTCTAATCGTAATGGAGTCGTGATTGACTCTCAATTGAATAGCAATAGCATGTGAGTTAAATAAAATTAGCAGACTTGGGGCCCAGTTCAATGGAATGTCACTGGAAAACCATTGGTCTTAAATTAGTAGCGGAATACCAAATTTAGTTAAAACTGCTACTGAGATCCAATTGATATTCAATTGAGCCATTCTTAAATTAGCAGACTTGGGGCCCAGTTCAACATTAAGAATGATATGGGTAGTTGATGTATATGTCACAGCCAACTAACTTAATCAGCCATTTCATTAATAGCCTAGCCTTTTCATTTAACTGCGTCGATATTTCTGCGACCTAAGTGACATCTTTGTTTCAATATCGTTAAATGACTTGCCCATGTCACTTTTGTCCCTGATTAAACGGCGCAGTTAATTGAAAAGGCTAGGCTTTTAATGAAACGGCTTATTAAGCTAGTTGGCTGCAACATAATATATATATTTAATTAGGTACTTTATTAGAAAGCTTAAAGGATTTAATATGATCTGCGTTGCCTTGTCCCAAGATCAGCTTTTGACCAGCTTTAGCATTAGTAGTAAGATGAGGGTTAAAATTCTAAGAGAACCGTAAAATTAATCATCCTCTGCTACTTAGCTCTAGTCATTACACAATTTCTATGACATAAAAGCTTGTTTCGAGATTTAAGTGGGTACTCGTATATACTTAGTTTGAAAATTTTATGAATTAAAATTAATCAGATCAAGTTGTTTGATTTACTTGTTTATCTAAACAAGTAAATTTACACTGATTTCGAATCACAGACGAGCGAGTAGACAGGTCTTAAATCTTTGAAGATTTAAGACCTGTTTACACAGGTAAATCTCGCGAAAAGCTTTTATCTCATATAAATTGTGTAATGACGTTAAGTTGATAGTAAAAGTTTTAAAGGAAAAGTTTATTTTATTCCTTTTAGCGCATATAATTAAAGCTTGTTTTTATACAAGTTTTTTTTCTTTTAATTTATTTTTTACTTTTTAGTTATCGCGGACAGGTTTCTACTAGCACACAAAACCTTGAGGATTTCGCGACGTAAAGTTGTAATAATGGTGTCTCTTGCGACGTCTTATTTCAATGTTTTTTTTTGTTAAAAAATGAATTGGTATTAGGGAGGATCTCTGCGAAGAAAAAATTGACGTTTTCGGTGTTCTGCGTCCCACAGCCCCTAATTTTTGCAATGTCATTTTTGGATTCATGACCTCACTAACATTAATGACGTTTTTGTAAAATTATACAGCATCATTTCAGCGCAAAAAAGATTTATAATATTATAAATCTTTATTTGCGCTGAAATGACGCATATTTATTTTTAAGTATCATTGTACCCACTCATAAAGCCGCATCTTACTTGGCGCAATTAACTCTGTATCTTTCCGTCTCTTCTGTTTCACATTTTGATTTTATTGAAAATATTACCGCGGAACAACGAAACAGCCGTTTCCAGTGATCAATAACAACAACATTTATGAAAGCGCTTTAACCCTGCGCTGTGTAGCGCCTTCTTTGTTACACAGCCAACATTTTTACCTGTTGCCGCTCATTGACCGTCGTTGGGTGTTTCCTTTCGTTCCGCTTAAGTGCCGACGTTATTTTTATTTTATACAGCAATTATTAAACGTTGTTTTAAACAGCTGTCGTATACAGTGAGGAAAATAATTAAAATCTGCCGGATATGTTGTAATTGGTTAGTGGTGATGTGGTGTTCTATAGTGTCTTTGATTGTATTTCGAACCTCATTATGAATCTTTCTGCTAAGATGAAAAGTCAGACATACCTGTGTGAAACACTTTTTCTCACGAGTGTCTTTGAAAAATAAAACAAATCCATGTGAATTGAAAGTGGTGCCATGTGCCACTTTTCTAAGAAGTGTGTTATAAAAATCATTCTACTATCTACATAATATCGTTAATTATAATAAGTCAAAAAAAAACCTTGCAAACAACTTGTACAATTTTATACAGCGTCCTCTTAAGCCACAACCTTATGCTGATAACATATAAGTATTCCTAGAAAAAACTATAATTGAAGTCAAATTAAAGTGCACTCCACTCTTAAATAAAACTTCTAAGAATTAGATGAGGTTATACAAACACAAGTAAGTACTTAACTCAAGTACAAAGTAACCTTTCTTCGACCTTGCCATATTTGTGTTATAAACTAGAGAGTAATAATTAAAATTGGAGATTCAATTAAATCTTGGAGCACAAAATCGAAACTCGGTAAACACCGCAGGGTTGTGGTAACAACTAATTCATTACATTGTTGGTCTTAAACAATCGATGTGCTTAATTAGGAAAATCGTGTTAGCAAAAGTTTTTTTTTTCAGTTTCGTGCATTACATTGTTTTACTTATAATTATTATTAATAAGTTCGACCTCAATGTCATCGGATAGTAACCGATGATGTGGACCACGATGTAGCTCGCTTGCCTAAAAGTCACCTATTCAAAGCACAAAGAAAACAAACACATTGTTTCTTTCTTTCATTAATTATGCTCAAATAACCTTTGAAAATTCAATCCCTTATAGACGTGAGTTAAGAGGCGTGGAAGTATTCCTACCAAAAATTTTCTTCGCATAGAACAATATCCATGGAAACAAGTTGAAGTACCGTTTTGGCATTGTTGGGTCGCATCTGTCTGTAGGTGCTATTAGCATCTTGCAGAATGAATAGCTCCCTAACTTAAAATACGACGCTGTCACGCCCAAAAACCATCGAAGCCAAGCTAGTTTACTATATTCTATTCTTGCATACTTCGTGATGACACGAAGAATACACTACCCAAAATATGTTAATACATTTTATTAAAAGTTAATGAATTAATATCGAACTCTCGGTATTGGCCTTCCCAGACCTTTACCCGTCTACGTCATTGTAAAGGTTTCAATCGCACATTGTGATAACATTGTGGTCCCAACGACCTACCTTCATACTTGAAGGTAGGTCGTCGGGACCACTTATCAGACCCTAACTTTGGGGAGCTTTTACATCTGAGATGTGCGAAGTAGCTAGGCGGTGAGCGAGGAAAATATCCAGCACTGAGATCACTTCATTTTCCTAGACTGGCTTAGAGCAGCTCTGGTGAAAAATTGGTTGCGGTAAAAGGCGAGAGATGTATGCGAGGGATGTGTACGAAACCGAGTAGAAAATCTATTCATCCTCGCACCATTCAGTGACACACCCTTTCACAGCTTCGCTATACATTTTCACAGCACCGCTACACAACCTCGCACGTCACTTGTGGATAAGCACCCTTAAACTTTGTTCTTACTGAAATTATATTTTACAGGCCACAATGTATAGCAGTCTAGGTAAATACCCGAATGATAATATTCGAGAATATTCTTCGTTATAATTTAAAATATCGACTGAGGCCGCAAAACGTTTCGGAATTCAGCCTAATTTGACCGTCTAATAATAAATTATTTATTATTAGAGACGGTCAAGTTAAAAATATACTTTATCTGAGGAAAAAACAAATTGGATTTAAAAGAAAGATTGAAATAAAGATTGGATTCTGAGGCGATACGAGGACTGCC
Organism: Melanchra persicariae; assembly: GCA_947386135.1. Classification (NCBI taxonomy): domain Eukaryota; kingdom Metazoa; phylum Arthropoda; class Insecta; order Lepidoptera; family Noctuidae; genus Melanchra; species Melanchra persicariae. The sequence continues at coordinate 10,667,625 of OX376643.1, read as the reverse complement.
CTGGAACTTGGAAGTCATAGAACCCCAAGAAGGACGAAGAAGGAGGTAGGTGTCTCTTCCTCCATAACTGCAAGTGGGCTACCTTGATGAATCAACAACAGGGTGTGGATGTGAAACCGAGTCAAACTGTGCTCCATCTCTTGCCTTTTGCCCCAAAACATGCAGCGAAAGTGACCTATGCTCTGCGCCACCAACGCTGTCGTGGATCATCTCCCTGCCATGAGAAACAGGCTCTTACTGACTAACACCAGTAAAGTAATTTAATAAATCAATGTCAAGTAAATTACTCCAAAAAGGTAAAAAGTGAAGTGAGTGTACAATACCTCTTTACGTTTTAATCACATCTCAGGATCTTTAGTGAGGTACACAAGCTTAAAGTGTCGCGTCATATTAAACCTACAAAGCCTCGAGAAAGGGGCTCTACAAGTGCTCGCTTTACCCACCCTGCTCACGCACTCCGGATTATTCTATAATGTAAAAAGCATGAGCGTTTCGTGGCGAGAGAAAAACATTAATACTTAATTCGGTGCCGCGTGTGAATTGTTGCAGGAGTCGCCAATGTATTGTATACGCTTTTATTGTTGGGCAATTAAATCGGAATTAACTGATTCGATTTTTGTTAACAGCTCGTTTACTTTTGAAATAAACAAGGTAACGCTTTGTAGATATAAAAGTTATTTCAGTAACATATACTTGAAGCCGCCGAGGCCGGTACAGAAAGAGGGGGCGAGACGACCTGGGGGCCTAGACAAAAAACTTTTCTGTAGCCTTAAAGTCAGACGCTGACGACAAAATGTATGGGAATGACATTAGGTGTGGAAAAGAGACGACATCACTTAATGTCATTCCCATACATTTTGTCGTGAGCGTCTGACGTTAACGCTACAGAAAAGTTTTTTGTCTAGGCCTACTGGGCGCATACCGTGAGGGCTTGTAAGAGGTTGTGCAGGTAAATAAATTCCTGAAAGGACTTTGAAGAAGCCTCTGCCTCTGCCCAGCAGTGGGACAGTACTGGCAAATGTTTAAAAATAAATCATGAAATGAACGAGTGTCGGTGTTGACAGCTCTGTCTACCGCTTTGTGGAACACGACTACATACAGGCAAAATAGTACATATTTTATAAATTGAACCCCCGTTAAACTAACTGCAATACGCATGCTAAGTACCACACGGCACAATAGGTGTCTTAATAGGCTCGTGAGCCTCAATATATTCACGTTTAATTGTGAAAGACACAGTCTCGGCGTCCGTGTAATTGAACATCAGACAGGACCCGATAATCTCCTTAGTTCGGAACAAGATCGCCGATACAGCTATAACAATGCATGTTGCTCATGAACAATGCAAATCCTAAATGTAGGTACAAGTTTGGTACAACATGATATTGAGATTAGTTGCCAGGAGTACCCAGGACAATAATAACATATTGAAGAGAATTTGGATAGGTGCTCCCACAACATTCCATTGTTTGAAATTTGACGCTCGTATTCAAAACATTTCTATTCGAGTATCATGCTTAAGAAGACTTCGAAGGAAACTTTAAGTTTTGCATTGAAATTAACAATAACATAAATGATTTATTGGATTCTTTGTTTCAATTGGGAAAAATAACTCTCGTGTTACTTAAATATTTATGTTCTACGATTCTTGTTTGAGAATATTTTTATTATAATATTTCCAGACATTTTAGTAACTATAACTTGAATTGTAATACCTAGTTTGTCTTTGAATAACGGCTGTCACTTATGGTGAAGTGAGTGACGGAATAATTTAAAAGGCAGCGGCCAGCGAGCGGCAATATTTTGTACGTTCAACAAAATGACAACACCCTGTCAACATTAACGTAATTATGTCAGGGTTTGTCCAACCCGTTCTGTATTGTACAAATATTATTGCAGAGATAAAAGAATAATACATGAACAACTTTTACTATGGGACCAACACTGTAATCGTGAAAAAAAATCGACTGCCCCATACATTTTTTGTGTGCGCATAACTCGACTTTTTCACAATGATGAGTACAATGACCCTTTTTCAGGTATTGCGTTTATTCTGTTACACGTTGTATAAACGAAAACGACAGTAAGGTGTTCCGTATAAAAAAATACGTGTCATTTGGGTAGCGTATGTGAAGCCATAAATGTCAGTTTGTCAAGACTAGTGTCGGCAGAGGCGCTGCATGTTTCTGAATCAGCATCCGCAGCAAACAGATGAGCCAAATATTTCTACCCCGATGTGGGACGAGTAGTCGTCATAGTCATATATCCTATAAGTTATATATTCTATATAACTGTTACGACTATGAAATTTAATGTAAATCAACTGCGCTAACATTCACTTTTCACTTTCATTCGAACGAAAGTGAAATTTTAAGTAAAACGTTTTCAGCGGGTTACAGGCGTGGCCCAATATCATTTTTTATCATAGAACTTCAGCATTTTGATATCCCGACCTCAATGTTGGTGGTAATAAATAAAACAAGTATGTAAATGAAGTTATTGTCTAACGTGTTTGGCTGGGATGAAAAAAATGTGCATACCCCTACATCAGACGTTCGTCGCTGCCAACAGACAGCGGCAGACTGACCGTTTAGCTAACAATCACGATGCACTTTTGCAGACCGTGTATGATTTATACGATCGCTATTTTTCAGTTTTATAAGCTAAACCGCTCTTTTATAACTAATTTATCGTAATATTCTGAATGTAATGAGATATGTGTTATTTTAACAATTCGTAATATTCTCTTGAAAAACTAGTTATAGAATGGAAACGGAATGAAACATTAAAAGCTGATAACCTTTAAAAATTATACATTTGTGTTGGTTTGGAAATCGGAAACGTTTTTCATTTACGAGTACCTACTTTTCAGAATCATGACGTATTATTAGGTTTAATTTTTTTAACCACTCACGCAAAAAGAGCGGTCTTATAAGTTTGAGAGCTATGTGTGTGTTTGTGGCACGGATGAACCGATTTTTATTTGAACGCAGGCTTTCTAGCGGTGCTTCTTAGACATCATGTTTTATTCAAATCGGTTAAGCCATTTGAAGATCATCAGCTCTTTTCTAGTTGATGAAGGGACCAACTTCCACGGGTCTGATTATTCCTACTAATTTAATCAAAATCAGAATCCTTATTTTAGCAGTTTATTCGAAGTATTGAAAGTCGTTTTTCGGACCGAGAACCCATCGAGCATTTGATTCTTCGAACATATGAAAATCGGAAAACAAACTAATCGCATTTGTAAAATAAATTTCGTGTTTTTTAATATTTGACCTTTATTTGACATTATAAATTCTTAAGTATTATGAAATTCGGACTTTCGAAAATCGGAACATCGAAATTCGGAATAAAATATTTTGGAGTATTAATCAAATACGTGGGATCTTAGTTTTGTTTATTGGAAAATTTTAACTGCAGTTTCCATTTAATTGCTGCCTAAATTTTATATTTTTCGTGCGCTGTTAGTTTTTTAAAGGTGTGGGAAGCTGCCAAACAGTCTATTATTAAAAATCTGAATGTTTTGTTTTAGAACACAAATTCATATAATTTTTTTGATAGCACTGTAAAATAAGAATTATTATAATATGTAAATACGATGTTCAAATTATTACACCAGTTCTACTACTAATTAAACTATTATAAACTATTATTTATTTACCTCAAATGAGGTGAGTGTTTTTATCTGTGTCCAATATAATGCACTAAATAGTGGAAAAGAAAACGCGAGTGTGAAATACACTGGAATCAGGACCTGACAGTAAGATTTTAAAAGAGCCAGTATTTGAGTGTGTATAGAAAATTATATTTATTATCAGCACTCTCTAACAAAGACAGCTTTCAGTCTTTTATTTCTATGGTAAAGGCTAAGCTCAAGGAAATGTAGTCTTCATTTTGTCGAATCAAATAAACCTTCACCATTATAATTATGTTACAAAGTAGAACACAGTGGAAACCAACTTTTCCATGGAAAAAGGCAGGTAATTGCTTTACTGCCTGACTGGTTGTTTGCTTAGGAATACTAAGTTTTAAAATAAAGGGATATCTTTGGTACATTATTTTGTTCTGATATTCAAATGACTTTTGAGTCTCGTACATTAAGGTGAATGTAAGTGAGGTTTTTTTTCTGTTTTAACATTTTTCAGCAAAAAAAATATACTTAACATTTTCTTAAGTGTTAAAGTGGCTAGCACATTTCGATTAACTTTTAATTTTCATAGTGAAATATTCCATTATTTTTGTGATTTTGGTGATACTCTGTTGGTTTGGAAAATAGCACCCCATTAGCAGATTTTTCATTGAATGTGAAGAAAAAGCCAGTTAATTTTTTTTCCATACTATGTTTGTAATTTTTTTTATAATACAATAATCCTAGGTAATTATTACAAAAATCTTTTAAACATTTATAAGTACCCGTTAGTTTCTGCGAGATAAGATCATGTCGAATGTCCCGTTGAAATACAAAAACACGCTTAGTAAACCCGAATGGACTGATTTATAAACTTCGATCGGTATCGGTAATAATCGTCTGGCTTCTAGCTAGTACCAAAGAACTCCTCAAGACGAATCCAACGAGCCAACACACGGTAGGTTTACGACAAGTTTTCGTGGAGTTCCCTGCTTACACCATTCGTCTCCACCATCATACCCTCACCACGTTTGTAAACCAATTCAAGCCATAAAACAATAATCCTAGGTAAGTATTACAGAATCTTTGAAACATTTGTAAGTACTCGTTAGTTTCTGCGAGATAAGATCATGTCGAATGTCCCGTTGAAATACAAAAACACGCTTAGTAAACCCGAATGGACTGATTTATAAACTTCGATCGGTATCGGTAATAATCGTCTGGCTTCTAGCTAGTACCAAAGAACTCCTCAAGACGAATCCAACGAGCCAACACACGGTAGGTTTACGACAAGTTTTCGTGGAGTTCCCTGCTTACACCATTCGTCTCCACCATCATACCCTCACCACGTTTGTAAACCAATTCAAGCCATAAAACAATAATCCTAGGTAAGTATTACAGAATCTTTGAAACATTTGTAAGTACTCGTTAGTTTCTGCGAGATAAGATCATGTCGAATGTCCCGTTGAAATACAAAAACACGCTTAGTAAACCCGAATGGACTGATTTATAAACTTCGATCGGTATCGGTAATAATCGTCTGGCTTCTAGCTAGTACCAAAGAACTCCTCAAGACGAATCCAACGAGCCAACACACGGTAGGTTTACGACAAGTTTTCGTGGAGTTCCCTGCTTACACCATTCGTCTCCATCATCATACCCTCACCACGTTTGTAAACCAATTCAAGCCATAAAACAAATTAAACGAGCGGAAACTCAATGGATGCAACTGTTACGTCATTCCGGAAAGTACAGTTATCAACAAAAGTGAATCGATGTTACTGCGTTTCAATATATCTTATTCGAGAAATACCTTTAAATACGGTTTATGTTAAAAAAAATCAAATGTATTTTAATGAATATGATTAGTTTTGCAACAAAAAAAAATAACGTGCTCAAATATTATTATTAAAATGTAAAACTTTTCTTTTCGACTGTCCTCTAGGATCCAATTATAATGATTTTAAATCGACTTGCAAATGTATTTTTTGAAGCGGCTCTGGACGACGGTCACGTGAAATAAATTTAAGCTTTTAAAAGAGCTCCCAATGTTTCCTAACTGTTGAATCAGATTTCATTTTTAAATTTAAAATAAAATCGAGCCTTTGTTTTTTTTTATTTATTTCATTCAGTTTTAATACCAACTCATTCGAGGATTTTCCATTAACAATTAATTTTTCACTGGCTATAAAACTGTTCTCTATTACATATGAATTCTCTGAGTAACTCTTCAAGGAGCATTCCTTGAAGAGTTACTCAGAGAATTCATATGTAGGTCTTGACGTTTTTATAAAAAAAAACATCGAATTACAAAAGAGACAACCTGCTTTACTAAAATTTCCTAATATTTCTTGTCAGCCCAACTATTTGAGTTGGGCTGACTAGAAATATTAGGGCCTCCAAATTGTTGGAACTTGTTGAATGCCGCCTGCATTACCAGCACTATCTTCCATGCTATTACTTTACATGAAAAGGGGGCGACACCATTACGGACATTGATCGTGCGCAATTCCGACCCCGTATTGCGTCCTGGATAACACAACGTAAGAATCAAACCTAGACCCAAATAATCCGCAAATATTCAATGGCTTACCGTGTTTTATTGTTAATTAAGTATTGATTTTAAAGATTTAATATCAAAACTCTTTTTTATAGAATCTGTACATATCATTCATGAATAAAACTATAAAATTTTTTTTTTCCTGTTTACCGCTATGTACCTACAAACATTGTTGTTTCTAAAACATAGTTTAACACTACGCCTAACTCTCAATTTCGAATTTCTATTTTAAATTTTCTAGTCTTTATTTTTCATAGGTACCGATTCTATTTTATTCTACTCCTTTCATTAGCGCAAGTTCCAACATTAAAAAATTCAATTTTTAATTAAGTTTTTGTTACTAGTTAGATGCTCTTCTTTATTTAAATGAAACGTATTTGCTACCTTTGTTTCATTAAAAACATATGGAGATATAAATTTAAAAGCCTCTGTGAGATGTAAATTCAAATTCAAAATATCGTAAAGATGTTGGCCGGGGTTTTTACTTGTCTGTTCTGTATGACACAGTCTTAAAAAATTAAAAGGTTATTCAAAGGAACGGTAACGAGGGTAGCCATGGAGCCCTGAACGCTCTCAGAAATCGATCCCTTGACCTGCCCGCTCCCACAAAGCGTCTATGTGCACCGCTGAGCAGACTATAAATCCAGATTAGTTGCTTGTATTGTATATTATTGAAACATAGACTCGCATAATGGACAGATAATAAAAATACTAAATAACTAGAGCCACCTAAATTTTTTGACCCGCCTAAGTGGTGGTTGTATCGTTTACTCTAATCAATCCTAGGCTAAGATTCTACCCCAAATGAAATAGTATATAAAATTTATTGAAAAAATTGCTGTCGTTTTAAGTTGATACGATATAAAAATTTGAGACGTATTCATTATTATATATTATTTTTAAAGCGCGTCTTAGCACCATGATTTCTCTCAGGCAACCAACTTGTAAAGCAGTCCATAAACTGTTTCACAAGAAATATTTAACTCTTACGTGACTTTTAGGTACCCTACAACAATAAAATGGAGATAGCCGTTCACTAATTACTATAAAATCGGTGTTATACGAGTATGAATTATTACGTAATTAATTTAATAGTTATAACAAATATAGGTTTTAACTGTTTGAGGCGGATGCAAATGGTTAGCCGAAATAAGTTGACGTCGTTTAGACTTCAGCTCAGCTGCTAACGCAAATGTTGGACACTCAAATGCGCTACAAAGGTAGGCAGCTATTATTTAAATTCTATGGAAATCTTTACTTCTTAAAATTATGTTACCGCAAGTAAAAAATATAAATTAAATGAGTAAGCCCGTAAATCAATAAAATTATTTTCACGTCCGACGCAGATGCCCGAATATTTTTTTGGCGTAACCGTAACTTTAAAAATATTATCGTAAGAAAATTTTACGTTCACACGTCCAGAGAATATTTTAAAGTGTTTAAAATAATTTTAAGTAAAATATTTTTGAAATAAAATGGCGTTTAAAAGCCTTTTTTAAAATTATTCCTTCGTTCAATGGCGAATAAACCAACTGTAAATTTGGTAGAAATCGTCACCGGGTCCAAGGAGTCCCTCTGCGTTCTGCTGACAGTGGAGCAACTGAACTTAAGTCTACACTTACCTGTAGCTCGGAAAGCTCGCGGGCTCGCGAGGTGTGAATCGGCCGTTTAGGGCGCGAGGATCCTAGCAGCGTTAGGTGACGGCCCTCCTGAAATAAAATGGCGCGCGGAGATCCAAAAATCGTAAAGTACTCACCAGAAGTTTGCGGCTGCTGGGGGTCGTCAGTTCCGACGCCGGAGTATTTTTTAACAACTTTGGTGATAGTTGACAACAGTTTGAAGCTTGTTCTTTAACTGTTGGGTATAACTACATAGCGCGACGAGCGCGCCTGTTCGCGGAGTCGAAGGACGGCTTGGGACGTGTTGCCACGAAGCCGTTCTGTTCGACAGTGAGCGGGCTCGAGCGCCGCCGCTGCCACCGCTACCCCCGCGCCACACCTCGCCCTCGACGTAGCTACCTTTCTTGCTCCTTTTCCCCAAACGCAACCGCGAACGATTCCCAAAAAATAAACATAAAAAACATTAACATTTCGGGGTAAAATAATATTAGGCGCAAGAGGAGCAGGAGCATTTAAATCCCGAAATCTAAACATTATGTTGAAAACACAATGAAATAGAAATTAATTCGAAAAAAAACCCTCGCCGAACATTCTAATTATTAAAAAGCTTACGCAGCCAAACGAAATAAAAGCGATACAATTTATTCCTCAATTATTTTTAAAAGTTTGTCATTGAATCCCCTAAATCGGTCGTGCGGCATTACAAAGACACGCGCCGACATTCCAGGTGAGATCTGAAGAGTCACATAAATAATAAGTTTTGTTGCGTGAATCAGTCCCTCGGAGGAGGGCGATGCATAGAGAAGCCGGTGGAATCATGTTTCAACATCTCTCTTCCTCCCATATTTATGAAGTAGGTATCTACCTATGCGTACCGCTAAGTGAAACGTCTTGGTAATTTTGCATTTGCCAAGAGCTGTACCAGGCGCGAATCATCGTCTACTTAACCCGTCATCGCGACTCAGGTAACATATGCACTACCGTGAGCCTACCCAAAAATAAAATACCTACATTTGGGTAGGATAAAAAGGTTTGCCATAAAAATATTGACATCGTATAAAGACCGTTGTAATCAGCTTATTAGGCCCCATTTGTCAGCGGGGGACGCTACTCACATTCAGTACATGTAATCATTATTTTATGAATCTTTTTCTCCGCAAACCGTTCTTCTCAAAGGAGATGTACCTAAGCGTCCACGGAAGAATGGTCTGGGTACTGCCACAATGAGCACGGGGCAAACAAATTGACACGCGGTATGTTTTCCTTACTGTAATAGAAGATGACATATTATTTGTTATTTCAAAGTAGATAGGTAGTAGCTTAAGGTATGATTTAATTTTTTAGGTTTTGCGCCCGAGTCCAAGGGAATCCTGTTGCCTTCGCTGGCCCTCTGTCTGTTTGTCTGTCTGCTGACAGTCTCTCATGACCCCCCATAGATAGGTAAATAGTTAGTATAAATCCACACATAAATAGTTAGTTTAATTCCTATTGCCGTTTTGACCTCAATTAATATTTTATGAAAATATTAAAAGGGCGACATATTGGATAAGTGTTTTTTCGGTTTTAAATAGTACGGAACTTAACTGGTTTTTTGTCTACTTTTTTATAAACGATGTTTAAGATTTATTCGTAGTAATTAATATGTTATTTCATGGATAATGGAATTACATGGCACCTAAACATAACTGGCTAAAAATCGGTTTACTAAAGGTACATAGGTAATACTGTAAACTCCTGCTGGCTGCAGGTCACTGACAAGCAGCAAGATATCAGACAAGTCTGTTAGTCATTAGAACATTGGAAGCATCTAGCAAAATAAATTATAAATAGTATTTGAATTAGGAATGGAAAGGAATATGTACCTATTGTTTTATACGTAATTGATGTATTAGCTACCTTCTAAGCCAGATGGCCTAAATAAGTAGGTATTCGTTTGATATTATACTGTGGTTTTTTTTTATTAGGTATATTAGTAAGTGGTACCACGGGCGGAGCCCTGTGGTGCTACAATACATAAATCTTAACTTTCAGAGGAACAAGGTGTGTTTTTACAGGCAAACCTTATAAAGGAGACGAAAACTAATAGGACCAAACGTAGAGTTGAGATACGGTTTAAAAAAATAGATATTGTTTTTTATTTCTAAGTACAAAAAAATGCACAATTCACAGTCTAGAAGACGAGTTATCAAAAAAACAGTTTAGGTCTCGAATAACCTGCAACAATGTTGCTTTCTTAGCAGTTTAATGACGTATTCTTTAGAAAGGTTGATTTGTTTTTATGTCAAACAGCAGTTTGGTTGACAGAATATTAATTGTTGTTGATGAACACTGACAAATCTTAATGATAGAACTTCTTTATGACATGACATATATACCTCCGATATTTAAAAAGATAGGTTGATGATACCAGCCAGTGTATTTTAATAGTAAAAACTTTTTTTCGGGCATTGTTCCGTTTCATGTTGTAATGTAGGCGCAATATTATACTAACTCTCTTCTATCTCTGCTCTCAGATTGCCAAAATCCGCAGAATTTTTAGAGATTGGTTGATAATATATATAATCTATTGATTAACACCACTCTCATCCTTATACATCTAGGCCCAAGATTATATGACAGCGGTTCCGTCTCCTTTATACCTAAACCTGTACATTCCCGCCAATCCACAATGACGTTAAACCGGGTCAAAGTTAACATTCGAAATTTCGCGGTGAGCTGTAGGAATAGGCAGGCGAAATATTATTAAGATGCGTGAATTTGCGTTGCGGTGATGCGCGATACTTCGACCTTCGCCTTAGAGCCTTGTTATACAGGGTGTTAAAGAAACAACGCTAATTGCTTTTTTGTTTTTTTATTGATGAATGGTAAGCTCTTGATCTCGCTCACGCTTGATTGAAAGCGCTGCATGAGGTCTATGAAGGAGCGAGTGTGCCCAGAAGATGCCTTGTACTCCCACGCGTTGACGAAACACAGCATCCTGCTTGACGCCGGACTCCGGTAGTCGTGAACCAAGCGGGCCTTAGCCCTACCAAGCGGACCAAGCGCTTTGTCTGGACAGCTCCACTCAAATCTGTGTGCGAGTTTTGCTCAAAAGGCCACCTCAGACACTAACTTACATGGTTCTCATATGATTTGATCAGTACCTACAGATTATATAAGGACTAAGAGACTCTGAGCTCTGAGTTTGCTTCTGCTGAGTTTCCTTTTCCATCATCTACCTTAAAATGACCAAAAAATAATGACGTGTAAAAGTGTAGGCAAGGTTTAAGTAACTTACAAAATAAATGTCATTTATCAGATGGAAAAACGTTGTCCAACTTTGTTAAGTCCAATGAATCCAACCTTTGTTATAAAACAAAGGTTGGATTCCAGAAAGTTTTTATAATGAAAAGCCTAGGTATGTATTTTAAATTGAAATTGTCTTGAGTCAGTTATTTTTTCATTGGGTTGCAATAAAGAGCCGGGAATTACCGTTACAAAATAAAACGGTAATTCGCGGTTTCTTTTTGTATTCTCAGTACCGGGAAATTTAGGGCACTTCCCAGAAATTCCGGTACTATACGAAGCACTGCCGTTGGTCTAGATAGTCGTTTGAAGATCATTTACAGTCGATACGATTTTTTTACTTCTAATTATCCAATTAGAAGTAAAAAAATAAAGTAAAGTTTATTTGTGCACATAGGTAAAAAAGGTGAAAGAAATAGAAGGTAATGGGTCTCTGTGTCCTGCCACAGTAGGTGGCATACAAACATTATGTTAAATTACATTATTAGGTAGGTACTTATATTAAATTACATTTCAAATGTGCCAAAATATTTTAAATTATAATAATATCAATATAGACACAAGTTAACATAGACCTAGTGAGTACAAACTTCAAAACATAAAATTCCGGAGTTATTCCCTTAATGAAATTACTGAATTTCTACATATACCTCTGAGATTTAACATAACTATCAGTCTCATAAAATAATATAAAAATACTCGTATAAAGCTGATTCAGGTTCGACTTGAAGCCAACCCCAATATACTTTGAAAAAAGGTTGATTTGTCAGATTTGCTAATCGACCACAGAAAATCACCGCCTAGCATACCCCCCATGGCACAGCATCATGCTGAGCTCCCAGCCTTCTTGTCACAGTGTCACGACGTGCATCTGTGGAAAAATTTTCCTTCCTTGTACATTTTATTAACATAACTTAAGTATCTGCTAATACTATAATTCAGAATTTATATCTAGCAAAATAATAAGTTTAAGAGCGTTTACGCCTTACGGAATTCCATGCTAACTTTCAAGTCCTTATTTTTGGAAATAAATGAACCGATTTTTACGAAACTTGGTATACATATGCTAGATTGGATATCTAGCATAAACATCTAAATAGTAAGTAGAGAACATTTTCTAAAAAAAGTTCAGGGGGCAAAATAGAGTGATTTTTCACTTTCTGTACAAAACTTTAAATCACTCTCTCTCTCTCTCTCTCTCCTCTAAACTCTTTATGATGGTAATTAAATACCCTATTGATTTACAAACATCTGAGCCTCTAATGATACAGACTTTCACATTTATAATATTAGATATTACCTGACAAAGTTATAAAAGTTACATTGAAATGCTTTCTCCAGATTACATTAGTACATCATGCATACATAATAACACAATTCACTAGCATGAGCCTCAGCGACAACCTTTGATATAATTTATTGAAAAATTGTTCTTCAGTAAATCTTGAAATAGGTTTGAAAACCATATTGGCTGGCTGAACAATACCACCGCGAAATGTCTTCTTGAACAGATCTATAGACAGTATTCAATTTAAAATAAACGACGATAGAAAAGCGAACAAGATAGATCCAGATGGTTTTATTATTTTCTATTTTCTCCTATCGGTAACAGCTTTCTTCAACCTACCAGTTGATTCTATGGACTAAGGGCTGCTACAGACTAACCAACTGGCAAACAATAAATACATTGGGATAACTCAAATTCAATCAATTTGTTGTCTAGTTATTGCAAGCGCTGCTTCTTACCCTGAATGGCCTTTCAGGGTAAGTATTCAGTATTCAGTCGACCGAATTCGTTAGGTCCTAAGGCCGCCCATACAGTCAATCTAGTTAGCGACCGTATTCTGTCGCTAAGCGATCGGTAACTATGTCGAGACTTCCCGCCCTGGGGTACCAGGTTAGGACGTTTTTCAGTAGCAGCTAGGAGTCTAGGATCTGTACATGGTTAATGGCAATATGTTAGCCCATTGAAATATTAAGGATACGACGAATAATATTATGTTTGTGTCGTTACAAATTGTAATTGGCTCGTCTTCGCCGAAGCGAATTCGCCACGCGTTCGGCTATCTTCGATTGTGTGCACTAGACACAAAAACGCTGTTTCTTGTATGGGGAACGCGTATAAGCAAACTTTCGGACGGCCCTATCTTTACTATTTAAATCCATGGGCTCACCACAGCACTGGGACGCAAAGGGCATTTGAAAGAACACGGGTATATTTAATTTTTTTCAGACACTTAATGAAACTTAAATGTGAATGTGAGTGTTCTATACCTCTGTCTAACCCCTCAGGTAATAATGTAATAATGCAATACATTAATAAATTCCATAAAAGCACAAAAGCTGGCCAATGCATGAACTAATAATGCATGCGCCCCGGCCAGGCCGCCGGGCTACGTGGATCCACCATTAGGTAGATTGATTGACAAATTAATGTTGCGGACTATGTTGGGGACATAGTTGGAAAAAAGATAGATAAATAGGCTTCCAGTCTAACAACGAGTATATGTAGCTGAGTCTCAATATCGTACATTGTGTGACTGCCTGTCTGCCACAACCCAGTAACTGGGTAACATGATACCACTTGGCAAGACTGGTGTCAGGATTCTTGACTTCTGACTACCCGTAGCGACTGTCAAAGATCTAAGTCAACTAGGAAACGCCGGCCTGATCTAGTAAAATATTGACGTGTAAAAGTGTTATTAATAACCTACCAGTGGCCCGCCCCGGCTTCGCGCTGGTGTATTTTTTCCATATTTTCTCACCATTTACACCTTTCCTGGACTTCCAAAAATATTTCAAAACCAAAATTAGCCAAGTCGGTCCGGCCGTTCTCGAGTTTTAGAGAGACTAACGAACAGATTTACAAAGTAAATATCATATACAAATTACAGCCATACCAGAATTTCCTAGTGAGCCGTTGGTCCCGCAATGGCTTAACATCCATTCCGACGCACGGAGGAATCTCGCTAAGATAAGATGGTTACCCATCCACGGTCCGACCTCAGCAAGCGTAGCTTAGCCCTCAGAAAATCGACCCCTGCGGCTGTTATTTAGCCACGTACTCCTTTACTAAATTGTTGTAACAAACAACAATAACGTGTTAACAACGTTGAAATTGTAGCGCTTCGCCCGACAAAGCATCAGTCACGGCCCCAATCCGACTCTCTCACTCCAACTGGCCCCAAGGCTGCATTCACATGAAAACCAAACGTGAAACGTGTGGCAGTGGTCACAATCGCACTGGAATTGCCTAATAAGCCATTGTTTACACTGGTTTAGGGAATACGTAACTAGTGCTCCGATTTATTTGTGGTGCTGGTAAATAGGCCAAGGACAGTCGCCCAATTAATCGTGATAAACTATTGTTCTGCAAACCTCTGCTTGATTAATGTAGCAATCATTTCCGTGTCATATTGAAAACTCGTCAATTAAAATAACAATTATTCATGGAATTCTCCATAAAAACTGTGAATTAATTTACACATTTTGTACCTATTTATTACACATTGACATAATGTTTAGTCATGACAATATTTGCGGCTCTGTCTGCGTGGTCGCGTTGTTCTTCTAAATTACGCAACGGTTTCTAGGATTTTTGTTCTGAAGGTTAACAATAAGGGACTTGATATACAAAGAGCTCCGGGCGCGCGGAAAAGACGCTGTGACGAAAATGTATGGTGTCTGGCCGCGCGCCCACAGCGCTAAGTATATTTCGTTCCTTTGACGCCATACATTTTATTTTGTCAGCGCCCCGGCCGCGCACCCTGTCCGCTTTGTACCTATATCAAGTCCCTAAAAGTTGCAATCATTATCTCATGATAATGATTGACGGTACTGACCTTACGGTCAGTAGCGTCCTCTGATCTCGTAGCAAATACTGGAAGTCACATTACAAGATTACCCAAAGATAGCGCTGGGATTCAATCAATTACTTAAATATCTTCAGCAGACAGCGTCCTTAAGCACTGGACACACAGAAAAGACGTAAGACTGTATCTGGCTGTATGTGTATTTTCTGACAAGTAAAGTTTATTGAGAAGACAAAAATAAGAATTTCCATCTACACTTTATGCAAGTTAATCCCTGTTAGTCTTATGCATCAAATACCGCTGGGTAAGCTGGTGAGTAGGAGAAACCAATCCTACAAGGTTCATTTGTAATACATTATACTAAACTTTCATATAGGTACCTAATTATAATAGATAAATCTCGAATATTTATTTTCTCCGCAAACAATGCCTTTTGAGTTCATAAACAAAAAGAAAAAGTATAAGCACAATATTTCGAATCAATATAATTGAAAGAGTTCGCGTTAAAAGCTTCGACGAATGGCCATAACTTAATTGTATGCTGTGTGTGACGGATATGCGACTGCAGATCCCAATAACATCAGCTGACCAAATTCGTATTTGCGAACTGCCGCGGTGATATCTTTGGCGTTCCATTTGGGGATGTAACCGAGGCTTGGACCGAGGCGAGGAATGGGAGCGGAAGCGGTGATGGAACTAAGTTAGATAGCAAAAAACATCGGGTAGGCAGCCGCATGTACGTAAAATGTCTTGTAATCATACAATAACTTACTGTTCTCTCAGCAGTATCAATAAATCAATAAATAAACAGCACACGATGGTAAATTTGGTTCCGAATCTGTCGTGGTACGCACGATTGCAGTGCCATTTACGCCAGCGACGTATTATTATGCACTATCAAGCAATGGTTTCTATCCTCTAAATGACGGCAGTAAAATAATGCTTGTAGGTGTTCAAGATCGCTATTAGTTTGGAAGTATATTCCAAACTAATTAGCAGTGATCGGAATAGGTAGAGCTAATATACCTAAAGTTCAAAGAACAGAAATAAAGTGGAGACTTCGTAACGACAATTTTTTTTTCCGAGTATTTGTCCCAAGACATTACTTAAGTACGAATAAAATCAATAAAGTAAAACATCTACTTATCGATTTTTTTTCTTGTTTCTGTTTAAAGAAAAAATAAAAAAATGATTTTGATTTTTGAAAAAAACAGTAAGCACGATTTTTATTGTTTTCAAAAAGTCATCTTCTTATCCTTGTTTGAACGATGTAAGTAAGCGCGGAAGCTAATGTAATTTACATACCAGCTTTAATGACTTTATCTAGCTAGCTAAAGGTAAAAAAAAAACAATTTTATAGGTTTTCAAACCATTTTTTTTTGTGCAATTATGGGAACTAAACGTAAACAGAAATCAACCTCAATAATTAAAAAAAAAAACGAAAAAATATTTTGTCATAAGACGTCTCCACTTTGTCTCTATTCTTTTTCGAGCTTTAGGTATTTTGGCTCACCTTTTTCCGATCACTGCTAATTAGCGATCTTGCCATAACATTATCGTTACAATGTTTTTTGCAAAAGAAGGGGGTCTTTTGACCGAAATGAAAGACGTTTCACATCAAACTTGTCACTCACCAAATACAGAAAATAATAAAAATTCTTTCATCAAAAACCTGACCGCGAAAAACGACTTAAGATTTTGGTGGCGTCAAGTCTGTGATTGAAGTGCCATTATTTCTTTTGTGAGTGTTTTAGCTGGCTATTTCAGGTGAATCGAATTACGAGTGTGTACTTGCATCCAGTGCTGCATGCTGGCGTAATGCAGTTATCACTGATGAGTCGCCAAGGTCGGAGCAAAGGGAATAAAGGATGCACGCGACGTAGATTCTGTACTTTGTTTACTACTGTGTTGGGAATGGCGTGAGTTTATGTTTACCAGCGGAGCATAATTATGCCGAGATAGGGACCTTTTTGGCTTCGCACAGATTAAATGCATATTGTTAGCATTTATGAATTTAATCATTAGGTACCTACTGTTAGTTTTTATAAAGGTACATAACATGTTATAAAACACAGTTATGTAACGTTTTGCTATTAACACAAAAACAAAACATGTTACATAACTATGTCATGTAACCTGTTCCATGTTATATAACATGTTATGTTATAGTCTGGACGAACCTTTAGGGTTCCGCACCCAAAGGGTAAAACGGGACCCTATTACTAAGACTCCGCTGTCCATCCGTCTGTCTGTCCGTCTGTCACCAGGCTGTATCTCACGAACCGTGATAGTTAGACTGTTGAAATTTTCACAAATGATGTATTTCTGTTGCCGTTGTAACAACAAATACTACAAAACAAAATAAAATAAATGTTTAAGGGGGCTCCCATACAACAAACGTGATTTTTTTGCTCGTTTTTGCTCGATATTGATAACGACAACAGGTAGAAATATTTACAGATTAGTTTAATAATATGTTCTCTGTAAAAATAAATAATTAAATTGAAATAAAACAAATATTTAAGAGGGGCTCCCATACAACATCCGATTTTAATAGATAATGGTACGGAACCCTTCGTGCGCGAGTCCGACTCTCACTTAGCCGGTTTTTTGTTTGGTTCTATTTCAGATAAGTACTTTCTTATCGGATTTTTGCGAGTCTCAATAAACATTTTTCTTACTTTTATTATGTATGTGTCGTTGTTTAATTGGAAATACAGGTATTGACTCGTTAAATCTAGGTTTTCCGAAAGTTATTTCCCTGGTTTCGAGGACTGTTTGCTTGTATTTAACATAAGTAGCTTAACAAACTGCAGTGAAATTTACCAACTGACCGTAACTAAGTAGGTTTCCAGCCTCAAAACAAATTAATTTTCTTCCTGATGTTAATCCATCTACTGGCCTATTTTCCACGAATTAAATTTCAGTTTAAAAAGAGTTGGTAATAAAATCTATACTTATATCCACATTTATATAAAATTCTCGTGCCACGGTGTTGGTGGTCGCACTCCTCCGAAAGACCACGACCGATTTTTATGATTTTTAGGGTTCCGTACCACAAAAGGTAAAAAAGGAACCCTTATAAGATCACTCTCTTGTCCGTCTGTCCGTGTGTCACCACCGATTTTCTCAAGAACGGGTGGACCTAAAAAGTTGAAATTTATACCAGATACTGAGGTCTATATAGTACCTATTAGGTGTATAAAAATCAAGGTTTTCGCGAAAACTTGTAAGTACCAAAATTTACCCTAATTTTCATCTTTTTTTATTTTTGTTGGAAATTTCCCTTTACCTGTGCTGTAAGACCTTGCTTTTAACCAAAATTGAAAATTCCAGGTCAACCGGAAGTACCGTATAGGTTTTGGGTCGAAAAACCTATATGGTAGTTCTCGTTGACCTAGAATCGTTTTTATAGATAATGGTACGGAACCCTTCGTGCGCGAGTTCTGCTCGCACTTAGCCAGTTTTATTATGTATATTTGGTAGGTATTTGGGGAATTAGTCGTAAAGTATATTTCATTGTACGAAGTCACAGGCAAAAGCTAGTATTATTAAAAAGCCGAAGAGTTTGTTTGTTTGGTGGAGCGCGCTAATCTCAGGAACTACTGGTTCAAATAAAAAAATCTTTTAGTGTTGAATAGCCCTTTCTATCGAGGAAGGCCTTATTTTCCGACAACCACGCGAATGAAGGCGCGGGTACAGTAAGTAAATAATATTGGTAAACATTAACAAAACTAACTTTGCCCGCGGCTTCAGTCCCGTTACGTACACCGCAGGAACTGCATTCTGTGTGTGCAACTGTGTGAACTGAGCTTTCAATGAGTAACAATTTGCCTAATGAGTAGTAACTTTCCGTATTTTGTATTTTTTTTCGGTATGGGGCAAATAAACTAATTTTCTTTCTTTTTTGCTTTTCTTTCTAAATTTTGATTATCGGATCACTACTTTCAGAGCACAAATATATAAACAAACGAGCATTTTTTTTTTGTATCCTATTTTATTCTACACCAGCTATTTTATGCTCCGCTCCTTTTGATCGTAGCGTGATGTTGTATCTATGAGCCTTCCACGATAAATGGGCTATCCAAAACTAAAACTGTTTTTCAATTCGAACCAGTATTTCCTGAGATTAGCGCGTTCAACCAAACAAACAAACTCTTCAGATTTCTAATATTAGTATAGATTGCATAGACTACAATAAAGAAATTCAAACAGGTCCGCGTATTTGCAAAGGAAAGCTTGACCTTCTAGCAGAAAACCTTAGTGCAATAGATTTAAAAATGAAATGTTTTTTTAGTTACATTCAATACATTAAAAGAGACATACGATTGCCACTAGTCTTGTAAAGAAATATCAGTTAACTTAACAAACCACTCCTGACAGGAAGGAAGTATTCGAGAGTTGTGTGCATTTAATTAAAGTTATCAAGATCGACGTTAGCTTTAGCAGGAGGTGAAAATCGTATTTGCTTTTTCAAATGGTTTTGAAATGAATAAATGAATGGTGGCAAACTGAACTGACGCAACGAATGCATTGTGCTGGAAAAAAAGTATCTGCCTTGCCTCTTTTCAACCATGTTGGAGCCAGCTTAACCAGAAACTGCTTACAATATGCGTTTTAAATGGAGCAACCATCATCAATATTTATGTTCTCCACAACTCAGTGACTCGTGGCTTCTGACTAACCCGTAATGACTGTCAAAGATCTAATAAACAGCCAGGACCGACGGCTTAACGTACCTTCGAGGCACTGAGGATTCTAGGTGTGTAATATAAAGATACATCCACGAAATGAGTTAAAGCGCACTCCCTGCCGCTCCACCCAGAGCGGGAGGGGTCATTTGATGACTTCCCAAACTCGAAAAAAAAAAAAAAAAAAAGCGTAGCTTAACTGTTGCATTCTGTTGTATGAAAGAATAACAAACAAATTCACAATTAATTTCGAAGCCCCGAAATATCAATAACGGACATGTATGGCACGTGTCGCGCGCTCGAATAAACATTTACAATGTATTTTATATTTTTGCCGCCGTTATTGCATCAAATCTCTCAATTTCATTTTAACAACGATGGCTCCAAATACAAAACATTTTATCCAGAAGATCTGGTTCATGCGAAAGGTCTCACACAAATACATATAGACACGTAAGGTACGGTCGTGGTCTAAAAATGTTTATCAGTTTTCAAATAAGGTTCTGTGTGCGGTAAAACCCAAAATACCTACTGTATCAAAGTACTTATCACTTTGAAAAAGTTGTAAAGCATCAATTGTAGCATTGAGTACTAATGACTTTTGATGATTAAACTCAATCTTTATTTAAAATTTGACATTTATCGTCATTGCATTGGTTACAATTATTAGTTAAGGCGGAAAAACAAACATTAATCCATGGGAATGGCCTGAGTTGTAGTGTTACATCACAAGAACTCAATAAATCTCGAGTCACCGTGAGATTTTGGATTCCGCGTTATGGCGATTAAGGGCAAATAACTGATAGAAGAAATTCAGGACGAGACGGTGCGAAAATAACTGATATGTTTTGAGAATGCGAAGAGCACGGCTTCACACCAACTAGTCATTTTGCTGCTTTTTACGATGATGTGGGTCCTAGAACGATTTGTTGAGCTCTGCACCGTGCTGGTCTACACTACAGACATCATGCTATTAAAGTGGAACACTAACCACAATACTCTCACTCACAAAATCTTAAGTTTCATTGGTCGAATCTAATATTATGTACTGATGAAAAAACTGAAATCGAGTCAAATCGGAAGATTTACTTTGTGGATTTACAATCATACTCGGTATAATGAATCTCATGTCGTGCCTTACAATGAAACGCTGCGACGTCGTCGGAGAACTGACGTCTTTAGAAGGTAGGGCTCTAGCTACAGGGCTACTGCGAATAATTATGTGTCACTTTTGGAAGAGGTGTTGCTGCCTACTATGCGTGTCGTGTATCCTGCAGTAGAATTCCCACAAATTGGGTACGTCCAGAAAAATGCTCCTATTCACACGGCCCGGGCTAATGGCGAGGATTAACCTGCACCGTAATATTCGTCTCATTCAATGGCCTGCTCAGTCAGCTGATATGAATCCGATTTAAAATCTGTAGGGGGCATATTGGTTCAACGCTGAGACTGTCAGAATGAAAGAAACCCTCAAACTCTTAGATCACATGGTTTTCGAGTATGGGATAATATCAGAGAGACTGACTTATGCGTGCGCCTTGTCGCATCTATGCAAGATAGACTGTGCTGTCATAGCTGATTATGGAGGCTACACTAGTTATTAAAATAATAAAATGTTGATAGTTTAAAAATTTAGAATTTATTTAAGATTGTTTTATTTTTCATGTAATTATGTATAGTAACAAGTTGCTATGCTAGTTAATGTCAAATAATATATTTTCTTTAACTATCCTATCTTGTAAGTCACCTCCTTGAGCGACCGATCTTCATGTTAATAAAAGTCTGTACTCTATACCTAACCGCGACTGTACAGTGCTGGACTGAAAAAAATGCCAGTTTCGAATACACTCGCACTACCTGAACGTAAGCCGAGGCTTAAATGGCGTGCGTTTTCTTTGTTTCTATCTGTACCTTCTGTACGTCTTTAGACTGTGGTCCAGGTGCTCGAGACTTTGCAACATCAATATAGATACGAATTTCCAAGTAATGGGATTTCCAACTGCGTCTCTATTTCTAAAAGGCCTGACCTTGCACCAAGGTCTGTTTGAGTCGTTGAAAACCAGGGAGAGTTGTTTGTTTACGACTTTATTGATTAATTGATATTGACTTTTCAGCCTAAGATTTTCTGTTGGCGGTACGATTCAATCTTGAGTACTTGACGGAGTGTTAGGGTTTTGGTGCAGCGGATTGCGTTGATAAGACTCGATATCGCCCCTGCAGGCGTCTCTCAGTCTACAACAGAAGAGTCCGGCAACGGTTCCTTTAAGCCGATGAATGTAAGAGGTTAAAGTGGGATGCATGCAGTTCATTTATTCTGTGGCAGCCAGTTTAATACAGATGGAGTCAAAGGCAATGCTCACGTGAACTGTTCTTTTATAGCGAACAGAGTCAATCAAGCCAAATTCCAGGTTTCTTACAGGATCTTTGACTTGTACGTTGATGAATTCACATTCAAGCTTTGACAATAAAAAACTATTTCTTTCATTCTTAGAACTACGGTGTACAAGAAAACGAACGTTACCTCCTCAATAATGTCATCATAGCAATAACCGTAGGAAGCGAGAGTATTGGTGGTGGACCGAATCGAGAGGCGTGCAATGATTGTAAACATAATTGTTCCACATGAAGAGAACCTCGTCAAAGCCGAGAAAGAAAAGCAAATAAAATATCTTAACTTGGCTCGCGAGGTCGTCGACATGTGGGATGTGAACTCAGCAATCATTGTACCGACAGTCCGGTCAGCCAATAGCTTAATAGTCAAGAGCCTAGAACCACTTACACCTCAGGAGGCTCTCGTTAAGCAGCTGGATCCAGTGCTTGATTCAGTAAGCGGCACTTCTGGACACGGCTCGAAATATTAGGAGGTTTTCTCTGCATCCTGACCACCAGTAGCTTGGACCCTGTTCCCAATACCGCTGGGCTACTATTAATATATATATACTGAATAATAGGGTGTTTATTTCAAAATACTACGAAGTTTGAACACGGTAACAGTTTAATTGGAAAATTTGCGCACTAATAATGTAAACACCACGTAATTTGCCTGATAAAATCACCGTTTATTCAGGCGTTAAGGCTTGCTGATAAGGTCATTTTGGATTGAACATAAATTGGATAATGAAGATCATTACCGTAGTTATGTACAATGCAGAATATGGCTGGGGTATAAATAGACCCTGCCTACACAATCAACCTACGCTTTTCTCAGGTATTAGGTTCATAGCATTAAGTATGTAGGCAGCTCTATTTGGCACTGGCTTAATAGAGCTGCATTCACACTTTAACGCGTTTAATCTGTCTACGGTGACTGCACCGGAGACTTAAACTTGTAAGATCACAATTAACTGCACTGTTCTGTTTTTTTGGTATATTGTAAGGATAGGCGCCAGTAATGTACATCCAATTTTTCAACTTCAAAAGACCTGGGATGGAGCTATACAACCTATATAGCTCCATCCCTCCTTCTCGCTCGAACGACTCACGCTTTAACACGTCATGGTAGGGCCGCTGTGCGAACTGCGTGGTGCTCGGAAAACTTTTTAATTTTCGATCATTTTTATGATTTAGGTTTAATACTCCTTAACGGTGCAGTCCACTGAGAAAGCAAAGTATCTTTTTAAAGTAGACAAAATTTTCTAAAACTTGAAGGTAACTGCACTTTATAGGTACAATAGCTTCATATATATATATATATATAAAATCGAGGAAAAGTAATCGACTGCCTCATACATTTATGTGCGCATAACTCGACAAAATGTACTGAAAGCTGATTTTTTTTCGCGATTTCGGGGTTGGTCCCATAGTAAAAGTTGTTCATAATAATGATGAGTACCCCTTAAGAGATATTGCGTTTATTCTGTTACACGTTGTAAAGGAAGATATTTTAAATGACTGTCTAAATATGTACCTATAATGCCTGTATTGCGAAAAGTTGAGTTGTATGAAACGTCTCAATACTAGGGTAAGATGACTAAAAAATCACGTCAAGCCCCCACTTGGCTTGACGTCACTGCGTTTTATCTTCGTCAATTTGTATTGATTTGATAAAACAAAAAACCGGCCAAGTGCGAGTCGGACTCGCGCACGAAGGGTTCCGTACCATCACTACATAGTATAAAAAAAAGTCGCTGTCGCTGTCTGTCCGTCCCTATAAATCTAAATCTTTAAAACTACGCAACGGATTTTGAAGGTTTTTTTAATAGATAGAAGTGATTCAAGAGGAAGGTTTATATGTATAATACATGCATAGAATTGTAGAGAAACACTGATTAGAGGTGTCTAATGTGGTGTCGTAAATAAACACATTTTTTTGCGCTTACATTGCAAACGCTGGCTGAAGCCCACGAGATAAATCAAAATAATGTACTACAGTATTGTATATCTTAAAAAGGTCAACAAAAAAATGGCTTATATACAGTGATTTTAAGCAATACAGCATTAATCATTATCCAATTAAGTACCTTAAATACATTGTCCAATTAATATAAATCAATATGGCCCTTTGCAGCATTTAATTTAAATGAATATTTCCAAAGATATTACAGATTTAAAATACAGAGACAGCCATGCGGCGCGGCGGTACCGGCCCGGCCGGCGGCGGCGGTGCGTTGTATTTTCTAATGACAAAAAAGCTGTAAACGTTGTTTATAAGGACATTCTGTAGTAGGTAGGTATATTTAGTATCAGCATTGCACATTTGCACCCATGCGAAGCCGGGGCGGGTTGCTAGTTATCTATAAAAGCGGAGTCTTAGTAATAGGGTGTGCCCTTTGGGTACGGAACCCTAAATAATACGGATCCAATATTTTTCGATAATCTACGGGCTTATAATGTAGGTAATCTTTTTTTACTCTGCAGGAATCATCCCTATTGATTGAGAGTCGTTTTCTTGGCGTTTGTCTTAGAAATATGAAACCCGGTCTGCATTGTTTAGAATGCCTGTGCAAGATTTTATTTGAATGTCTCTCCAAGATTTCACATAACTAAAACTTTATAATATAAGGGTAATTTGCTGAGACAATGAGAATATCAGACCGGAGAAAGCTTCACCTGGCTACCCTGCTATTTGGCATAATTCTCACAAAAAACAGACCATCTGTATAGTAAATTAACTTGGTTGCAAGATGTGAACAAAGTCAAAACAAGAGCATCTGCTTACCTCTTCTTAACCTTGCCCCATAAACTGCTACATTCCGTGGAAATTTTAAATGCACAGCTTCTTGTAACTTGTTGGAACGACCTTCTCCCGCCGTTTCGTGGTACGAAAACAGTTGGTGCATTTAGTTCTAACTACGCATTCAAAAGCAAACTATACATAAACTTACCTAGAGTCTCCACGCAGTTAGTACTGGTGTTTATGTTCCATTTTCTCAGCATAACTCATCACAAAGCACTACACTACACAGTCCGCAACTATTCAATAATAGAACTTATTTTTGTTATTCTTAAATGTTATTTTAGATGCTACCCGTAAAAGTCGATATGGCTTTTTTGTTTCGTTTTATTTACATGATACCTATGTTTCAAAAAAATTCAGTTTGCCAGCCGACCACCATAATCTTCCACTTGCGCCCGCGCGTTCGTTGCACTGGGTCATTACATTATGTCGTAGGTATTTTACAGTTTAATTGATTCATAATAATTTACACATTATCATTATTATATTTATATCTATCGTTTTAGTATGTGCTCCGTGAGTGTATCCGTGGCATCACAGGTTCTATTGGAATAACAGCGCTGCTGTGTTATTTATTTTTTAAATATCGTAGCTTATGCTGAGATTGGCACCTTTTTGGTTTAATAAATAAATAAATAAAACTTTATTTCAGACAAGGTCCATAATTCAGTTAGTATTTTGGTGTTTTAAAAATTAACTGTTACTGTGAGTTTTTAATTTATTTACTTTTTTGTTTGTCTTGTGCGAGTCCCAAATAAACATTTTTCTTTACAAGGTAAACTGCTCCGTTGGTCTCGCGGTTGCAAGCGCAGCTGCCGAGCGTGGAGTCCTGGGTTCGATTCCCCAGGTCGGGCAACAAGAGTTACTGGGATTAGGAATTTCTTTATGACTGCCCGGAATTTGGAAGTTGGTGGTGTGACACCCCCGTACCTCGGTGCGCACGTTAAGCCGTTGGTCCTGCGCCTGATCTCTCCCCGGTCGTGTCGGGTTGCCGTCCCATCGGAATATGAGAGTGATGGAAGAGGGAGTGCACCTGTGTTTTCGCACACACTTGTGCACTATAATAATATTAATAATTATGTCCCGTGCCGATGGCTAGTCTCCGTTGATTTTGGCCGCTATGACCGAAATTGGACAGGACTGTATAGGGTGAATTTTTAGTGTGCGTGTATGGCCAAATTCGAATCTATAAGAAATATCGAAAAACACTGAAAGGAGTCTCAAGCCCGATTTTGGTGAAAACTAAAACTAAGTAAATCATTTGATTTTTGAAAAATTGGTTTTCCTAGCCTGGAATCGAACCGGTTGACTTTGAAAAAAAATTATAAGGATCCAAAAGTGTCGCTAATAAGGATCAAATTCTGGGAAGTAATAACACATGGCAAACTACAGGAAAGAGCTAATTTTTAACAAAATACTTTCCTAATTTTCAATTAAAAAAATATATAAGTATACCTACTGATTTTTTTTTCAAAAATGTATGATGCAGTTTTAGTTTTAATCAACATCGGGCCCGAGACTCCATTCACTGTTTTTCAATATTCCTCATAGTTTCAGATTTGGCCAGCCAAACCCGATGTTTTTAACTTTTATTTGCGATAATTTTTTTACTACGTAAGTATGTCCAGATTTTTTTCAATCGTCGCGTCGGTTACATCGGCGGTCGCTTCTTCAACATCTTTAATAAAAAAACGTTGTTTACAAGAGGCACACTTGCAGGGAAATTCATTTCTTATTTCATCACACAGAAAATTAAAATCAATACCATCGTGGTATGTATAGTTGTAAAAATGTCTAGCAGCGCTTTTCAGAAATGCGCCCAAAATTAAAGAATAATCGCTCCCCGCCCTTCACTTTCAGTAGCGATGAGCTTGAATTCGGTACCTACCTAATTAATTCTTCAAAACAAAATCGGTGGAGACATGAACATTCTGTCGTTCTCATACAAAATCTTTTTTCTTTACATTTAATAAAAACCACTTAGCGTTTTTTTCTCCAGGCGTCGACATTATGCCTGACATCAAAATATTTAAATCATTTGGTTGCTTTTGTTCAATGGGGGTCGTACCAGCCTTTTCTTCGTGCAATGTCTACCACCTTGCACACGCGGGAATCTTGAGGCGCTCCACCACTATGTAGCACCACATACACAGGGCTACGGTCCGTGTGCTACTTATAAAATATTTCTTATATTTTATAAGTAGCACACAGACCGTAGCCCTGTGTATGAAACTCGATTTGAAGTTAAATACTAGTAATATTCAAACAATCTAGCCCAACTGCGAGCCACTACCTCAGTCAATATAAAACAAACACGTTCTTACCCACGGGAAGTGATGGGATGGTGCTGAGTCCTTTAGCATACTATTAAGTTTCAGTAGTTGGTTGGTTTTATGAAACATCTAACTAATTGATTGAGTATCCTTTATTGGAATTCGTCTGAGAATGAAATATGAAACCCAGTTTGCATTTCAGTTTCATAGAAATTACCAAGGTTATTGTTGCATTGCAGACTTGAACTACAAGTAGGTAGAATTTCTAAACCGACCAAGTGTACTTTACTGTTTCGTAGTTTCATGAACCAACTTCAATATTTCATACTGTAAAATAAGCAGTGACGAGTTGACGATATAAAGCACCATCCCGGAGGTAAGCAAACTGTGTAACTATTTATAGATAATAAATGTAACTAATTAATATGGTACGTTATTTGTATATCAATGGAGAATATTCAGTAAATACAAACAGCAAAATATAAGGAGACTTACTTTCAATGTTCAGTATTAATAGATGAATACTATTTGAAATTTAACATAGGTAGTCTTTGAAAATAAACATAGTCGTAACTATAAATGTGTTTTAGTTTTGGTTATTAAAGAAGATCAGCTTTGAAACGGAAGCTTTTAGCAGCATTGTATAGAAACAAATAAATAGGTAACAATCATTATTTCGATAATAAGCTACCGTCGCTTCAGACTTAGCATAATTATGTCAATAATTTCTGATAGTTCGAAAAGCGTGTCTGAGCATCAAGTTACGCGCGCACCGCACACTCCTCGTGCTTCCACTAGGAAAGTTCAAAGAATCTAATATAGCGACACCCCGTCAACTAATTCAAACCACCATTTTCTTTTCTTTTAGTATTTGTTCATAACCATGGATACAAGTCCTTCAGTCGTAGCCATTAAATATTACGTCTTATTTTTTATATTTTTGTTTTGCTTTAGAAAGCGGGTGTAATACATTCTAATGTTTGCTGGAGTATTTGTCAGCCTTCTCGGCAAGCTTCGATGTGGTAGTCTACAATAAAATTCACAGCTCCACTTTACCGACATCGCGTCTGTTTCAATGATTTCACATATTGGCACGTTGCGTAGACACTTGAGACACAAACTACACCAATTTTACACCACAATATCCACTAGGAATCAATTTGCAAATAATTAAAAAAAGCCGCTAAACTTCACTCGTCAAAAAACTTTCAAACCGCCAATTGATTCAGTGTTGCCCCCACGCAAATTGTAATAAAATTTATCCTTACGTTTATAAATAATTATTCAAAGTAGACAAATAAAAATTATTCGTGTTATACAGGGTGGATTTTTTGGGAAAACGTTCCTAGTACACCATGCATAACTTTTTGAGTTATTCTGAACTGCACTGTAATGTGCAGTCAGCGAAAAAAATACCAAAATTAAATTATACCTGTCGATCCCATTTCATGTAGGGATCAAAATACTCTATGGGACCATTTTTACTACTACGAGTACTAGAAATGACAAAATCTTTTCACATACATTTCGGTAAGAGAATCAAACTTCTACATTAGCCAAACTTTTTGTTCTGCGTAGATCGGCTATAATCCGCTATAAAGACTGGCTGAAAAAAAAAGTAAAAAGTTTTATTCGAATATCTTCAGGTCATTCTTATGTTTGCGCTGAAATAATTCTAGATTGATAGATGCAATTTCTAAACTTATTACTTACTTACTTATTTTCAGCAAGATTGGCGGAGCGTCATCTTGCTGAACATAAGTAAGTAGGTAAGTAATAACAACAGCCGCCATACGCGCTCCAGTTTGAATAAGCAATTCGGGACACAGTGATATAATATAGCCTATTTATAGCGTTTAAGTTAGTAATAAATTTATAAATTGCAACTATCAATCTAGAATTTTCTCAGCGCAAACATACGTATGTACACATGGATCTGTGAATACAGTTCAGAATAACTCAAAAAGTTATGGATGGTCTCTTAAGAACATTTTCCTTTAACTATGACGGTTAAGATAAGTACTCGTACCTGCCCTTACTGTCCCTTCTCAAAAATTCACCCTGTATAAGGTAGCGTAATCGGATGTATTCAACTTTGTTTTGCCACCATTTCGATGTAAGGCCAATGTTTGCAGATAAAAGTCACCATTTTGATTTGGATAGTTTTCAAGACGTTGATCATTGAATCAATTTCGATTATTGTATTTGAAAGTGTAATATAATTGAAGTTAGATAATCTAATAGAATTTGAAATACTTCGCCACTTTTTGGATAACGAATTTTCCCCAAACTAACGTGATTCAACAAATCCTAAGACACAATGCCAGATCCTGCCCCAACTTTTTACAGAAAATGTAAATGAATGAAAATAATTATTACGAATATAGGAGGACCTTTTTCATCGTTAACTGTTTTTTTTAGAACTTTGGTTAAAGACATGTAATTCTCATAAAGAAATAACATTTCACTTACATGAGAACAAATAGATAATTAAAAGTAATCATTGTCCTTCGACACTCGGACTTACAATAATTATAACATAAATATTATAAAATTCTTGAGTGTACCCACAACCAAATATTATTAACTTACATTGTTTGGCGACAATTAATAAGGTTTGTGTGTACTTCCAAAAACTAAGTTGTGCCACAACACAACGAGAAAATACCCTGCTTGACGATTAAGAGTGCGATCCCATTGCCACAATGCAGATAAATTAGACAGTAGTACAACTGTTGTTTACTACAGCTGCTATTTTTAAGTTTTTCTTTTTTTACTTATTTTTTTTGTATTGAAACTTAATAACAATAAAATTTAATAACAATAATCTTTTATGGTTAATTTATATTGATATTTTCAAGAACGTATTTTTTTAGTTTGGTCTTGAAAATATTGATCGAATTCGCACTCTTTATCTCGTTTGGTAATTTATTGAAAAGTTGCACGTCCTCATCAATAAGTTATCAGTGATCTTTTACCTTGAGTGGTTCGCACTCGAGGAAGTACGATGTGATCTTTTCTACGACTGCTATGGTTATGTAATTGATGTATTTTGGTGAATGAAATTTGTGTATGTATGGTTTTATTAAGTATTTTTTTAATTATGCAGGTACAGTATGATGATAGGCCGTCCTAACGAAAATCACTATTTGACACCACTTTCGTTCTTGCACTTATAGCTTTATGACTTGTAAAAATCCTTTATGGTTAAAGGATTTTTGGTTTTTGCAAATTAATCAGAAACACGTCCGTACTGTCCGAGAGCCGAAGCAAACTTTTCGCGGACTATAAATCAATGTTAAAAGGAATTCAACCTCTGAAATCTCCTTTTTGACATTTCCTATTTTCTGGCGACCATTTGCGTTACATATTACGCATGATTCAAACTAAAAAAGTTTTTAGTAAGTACCTACCTACTTAAAAACAAAAACTTATATTACCTACCTAAAATATTATTAAAGAGTTATAATAATGTGTAACGTTTATGTTGTTTAAAATGCTTATTAAGATTATTATGCAAATAATTTTGAAAATCAAATTTCATATTAATAAATTTTATTAAACTTGTATTATACAGTGATCAGTCTTAAAAGGTATTGAGGAACAGAACTTCAAACATTGGTCATTTTCCTCAAAAAGCTCGAAATTGTAGTTTTAGCTTTACAATCGGGGAAGTTAGTATCACAATATCGTATTTTTTAAGCGAAAATACGGTCAGCATCAGTTTTTTACAGGTAATCGTGTACTTACTTATTATAATATATGTGATTACGTGTAAAAAACTGATATAACCGTTTCCGTTGAAAAAATATCAATAATTCTTAGGTTGCTTAAAGTTAATTACATGTAATTTAGACATTTTATTTCACGTAACCCAGTTGGAGGCCATTGATGGCAGCATTTTTGGCGTTCTTTATGTCGTCAAAGGTAAAAGTGAACGAACACGAGGAGCACCCCAGCAAGTGGGACATGGGCTAATCAAAAGGACTGCGCACTGCGTGTATGTTACGTCAGTAATTCCCATCAAAGAAACTTCCCCGATCGATCGTGGGTACTGCAATTCCAAACGCCCAGCGCATCCTATACAGCAGGCACT
Organism: Melanchra persicariae; assembly: GCA_947386135.1. NCBI lineage: Eukaryota > Metazoa > Arthropoda > Insecta > Lepidoptera > Noctuidae > Melanchra > Melanchra persicariae. The sequence continues at coordinate 10,636,482 of OX376643.1, read as the reverse complement.
CGTAACGCAGAGTACCCTTATCAATCCTTTGACCATTGACATGTCCAACTATAGAGTCGATAGGAGAGACTTTTTAGAACACTATTGCATAGAGATATGTGAAAAGTCGCATTCGTGGACATCGAATTAAAAAGTACCTACCTTCAAACCAGCACCCGCAGCAATAGGTACACTTAATCAAAAGCACTGACACATACTTGCTACCTATGTGAGGCGGCTTGTTCAAGATTGCCCTTAGAAGTAGGAATGTACGTCACATTAAGCTCACAACATGTCCATTCTATTTAGGTGTACTTCGATCATTCTACAATGACAGATTGTTATGTTATGTTCTGACACATGCGAAACCTTTTAGCATTTTATGTTTTTTTATTTATGCTATCTACGTCAACGTGTGACCAACAATGTGTGCTCTTGAAAATTGTACCTAATCGCAAAACCAACTTTTGACATTTGTGACGGCATAGTATTCAATCAACATACTACGCTAATGGAATTTGCTGTAAATCTTGAAAATGTGAAGCTACAGCTAAGAAGTGGAATTCTCCGACAGATTCAATGTTTTCTAATAACTTTTAGTTCTAACATGTAAGAAAGGGTTATTACAAGCTAAATAATCGGATTACTTATCTATAAGTTTTGCAGATGTTTAAGAGCACTTCCTTTTCTTGGAAATAAATGAACCAATTTAAATATATTTTGATACGCCTACGCTAAATACCTAGGTAAAAACAGTTATGAAAAAATTTGAAACAGAGAGAGAGCAATTCCTACTCTATATCGAAAAAAATCCCAACGAATTTTATAGACTTGGCTCTGATCTTGCGTATAGATATCAAAGGAGAACGACTTATCTATACATCTGACATATGTACAAGATGTCTACGAGTACATACATCCGTAACATCATATCTAATATATTATAAATGTGAACGTGATTTTATTCGTTCGTTACCTCTTCTCGTATTTATCGGCTGAAAGTATTTGTATGAAACTTGACACACGGGGAATATGGTTCCTTCGGGATAATGTTCTACTTTGCAAAACCGATGCAGATGAAAGCTAGACTTGTAGTAAAGATTAAACATCGCAGGGTAACGTCAATAAAGAGCAGATCAAAACACAGAGCTTCATGGGATCGAGATGCAATAGAAAATGGTATACAAGCCCGGAATACAAGACCGCATCACTTGTCTTGGACATTTACCCATGCAGTAACTACCGGGACTCATACCTAGTTCTCAACATGTATTTGACAATAGATTCTGAAGCGTCACACCTGTAGCGTGGTTGAGGCAGGCACGTCTTACTATGTGACGTAACAGCAGGTAGATTAATTGAGTTCACGGACGTTACAATGCACCGGTTAAATGTAGGTCCACTGCGAACTAAGCTTAGCTCATCGCGCAAAGTTATATTAGAAGTAGGTATAGATTCGGAAGGCTGAGTTAGCTCTGCTCACGGTTTGACCTGCGCTTTACGACATAGTCCTAGTTGTAGTTGCTGAGTGACTAAATTCGTATAACCCAGTTAGGAGTTTAGTTTAAGAAATATATTTGTTAAATTATGCTTAAGATCCTTAATGGATCGTATTGCAGTGGCTTTCGTCTGGCGGTCAGTTACAGAAGACGGTTCATAATATCGCGCTGTTTTCCCTTAAGGATTCGGCAGTATGTAAGTATAGTAGATATAGCAGAAGGCAAGCCTGTGGGCTTCAATCGAGCACTGAATTAAGACTTCAGACTACTACTAAGACTGTTCTAATGGAAAAATAAAACAAAAACATGAAACCTTTTAGGAATTGGTACTTATCAGTCCAGCATTGCGATTCTGAAACATCACCGTGTAAGCTTACAGGAAATGAACATTAAATGTCTCAATCCATACAAACAAAATGGAATGACAGTTCACTAAACACTGACTCCAGCTAAGTAAACTCGGTGAGATGTGACGAGACGGGAAGTGACGAGACGGGAAGTAGCCTGCCGAGGCTACTTCCTGTATATTATGTTATTATAATATACTGTACATTATAATATACTGTATATTCTGTATATTATAATATATAAAAAAAATAATAAGTAGATGTAACAAATCAACAGTGGTATTTCGTTTTACTCCTGATTGTACTTGCCAAACAAAAGGTTGACCAAACGGGAATGAATGTGTGAACATCAAAATCATGATGAAACGCCTCTTATTCTACGTCTACAGTCCTGTGAAAAAATTAAACTTCTTAGTTTACGTAAAAAAAAGATACGGTCGTTTACCCTGCAAAAAAACGTATATTTCAACACTCTCAAGGGAATCAAAATTTATAGGGTACTTCCCGTTGACCTATAGTCATGTTTATAGATCTTACAGTACAAGTACAGGCAAAAGTCTAAAAATTAGGTGTAGCTAAAACAAACACTTTTTTTTTTGCGCTTACACATTTTCGGTTGAAGAATATATTGACCGTGACGTACATTGATGTATGTAAGAACATTTTTTCATCGACGAAGCTATTTTTCAATCTTAACTGCTATATTTTTTTTAGAGAAATGATAGTGCTTTCATAGTATATAAACTTCCGTAAAAAAAGTATACTCGGAAAAAAATTAAAGACCCGATCATACCCCTCGGTGCGCGAGTTTGACTCGCACGAAATTGTAAGTAGCCGGTCCATTCTGCAAAAATGTCAAAGTGAAGGCTTGGGTAAAGTGATCACGAAGTGAGCTGTCGTTCTATCTTGTTTGTATGGTTTGACAGCTCACTTGTCATTCACTTCGCCTAATTTTTCACTTCGACATGATTACAGAATGACACTGCTGTTTACATGGTCAGCTATTGACAGAGTAGACCGGCAGTATACATGCACAAGACATTTTTTTCGCTCTTGACCAATTTTTAATAAACCATTTTTATTTGAGAACATAATATTATCACAAACCTATGATTCTAATAAAAATGCGTGGGGTTCATGTCGCTTTATTAAGGTAAGGTATCCCTGATAGAAACCTTATTAAACATTTTAATTAATCGCCTTTGACCGACTCGTTGATGACGTCTAAAAAGTTTTAAACTCAATATAGCGTCCCATATATTTATAGAACAGTCGAGACTAATATTAGATGCTGGTTGGCGGTCCTATGTAAATGAAAATTATAATGGCCGACCCTGCGCAACAGAACACTCTGGCCATGAGGAAACTCGCGCGATTTACATTAAGAGCGTTTACGCCCTACGGCATTTCATACAAACTTTCAAGTCCTTATTTTTCGAAATGAATGAACCAATTTTAATGAAACATGGTACGCACACGCAAGTTAGCCAGGTAGCAGAGAACATTTTCGAAAAATATTTCTGGGGGAAAGAGTGATTTTTTTCACTTGATATAGAGATCTCGCTATCTCCCTCTTAACTGTTTTTCGAAAATGTTCCCTACTAACTATTTAGAACTAACGTAGCGTAGCGTATATTTAACTAGCGTAGGAATACAACGTTCAATCGGTTCATTCATTTCGGAAAATAAGGACTTGAAAGTTTGTATGAAATGCCGTAAACGCTCTCCACCAGATTTATATAAGTAGGTATATTTATTATAACTATTATGTCTATTTGTTGATTTAATAAAAGATAAAACTTTTGTTTCTCCCTTTTTAGTCATTAATTAAAAAATTTACAGTTTTGAAGTTGGAATCAATTTTGTAAAATATTTTGTTAATTTTTTAAGCTGAAACTAATCCTTTGCCGGACATTCGCTCTCTCTGAAACATCATCACAATTTTTTTGTACTCTTAGGTACACCATGTATTATAATTACCCCCGGCATAGCTATTTGCACAATAATATAAATGTTAAAGCCTCTTTGGCACGTTTCAGCTGCAGTGACATGAGTTTTGGATGTGTTTTCTTTTTTACTGAGACGTTAAGCTGTCACTGTTCAATTGTCGTCTAATATACATTTTCTGTAATTATATTTTCTATTATTCTCATTACAATCCTTAAAGTTTCGCATGAGACGCTTCACCGCATAGTCAGCACTCTGCTACAGGTTATGTGCTAGCGGAAAAATGGAAACGTGCGAAAAAGTGGAAAATTTAAGTACAAAGGTACATATAACACCACTTCAAGGCAAGAGTAACTGGGATACCTGGAAATATAAAATGTCCATCCTGCTAAGAAGCATACCCGATGCGTTGGATATAGTAGAAGGGAAATGTCAGAGACCCGTGTTGCCGGCAGGTGTAGGAGACGCAGAAGTGAATGCATTTAGAACGAAACTAGCGCGTTTTATACAGGCAGAAAACAATGCTATGATCCTGCTTTCAACAAATTTGAACGAAGATACCGTTAGAAAGGTAATGTCATTCACATGTCCAAGAGATGTTTGGCTAGAACTACATCGGTTATTCGACGGAGATAATGAGAATCGAGCTTATAACCTCTGCCTGGATTTCTTCGGATTTAAATTAAATCATTCTGATGATATGGTCACACATATTTGCAAATTGAAGACTCTCTGGTGTCAGTTGAATAGAGAGATTGTTAAAGATGATCCCAATATGAAACTACCAGAAATATTCCTTATTTGCAAAATTCTGGATACATTAGATCAGAAGTATTTCGAGTTTAAATCAAGTTGGTTGTTGTTAGCCAAAGAACAGAGGACAGTAGAAGGTTTGACAAGTAACCTTTGCGCTCACGAAAAATCACTTGAAAAGAAGAATGGTGAATCAAGTGAAGAGATATTAGTGACGACACAGAATAGCATGATTCGTAAAGACAAGAAGAATAAGGATAAGCATATGAGATGCAATTACTACTATGAGATGGGACATCGAGTAAGATCCTGCCAAAAGTGGATGAAAGATGGTCGCCCGCCAAAAGACAGTAAAGACAAGCCATCTTCAAGTCAAGGTGCGAATATGGCTATTATGAGCGTGGATATTATGGCATTCATACCGCAAGATAGAGAGTCATGGTACGTGGACAATGGAGCGACTAGTCACGTTACCAACAGAAGTGACCTGTTCCAAATATTCCAAGAGTTTGACGAGATCCAAGGAGTTACCACAGCTAATGGTAATATTGTTCAAGCAAAAGGCAAAGGAACAATTTATTTGGAAGCAGATGTCAAAGGAAAAATTGTGAAAATAGCACTTACGGACGTTTGGTATGTACCAGAGATCCAGAGAAATTTGTATTCAGTGCTAGCTATGCATGATAAACAGAAAAATAGCAAGTTCATCTCGACCCCGGAATCTTGCGAAGTAATTTTGAATGGGGAAGTTTCAGTTGTTGGCAAACGTAATCACTATGGAGGACTTTTTAAGTTGAAAGTACGCAATGTCCTGCCACCAGTACCTATACTTGCCACTACTACAAGTGATTTGATGCAGCTCTATCATGAGAGATTAGCGCATCAAAATAAAAGACACGTTAAGGAAGTCATTCAAAGAGAATTAGGATTGTCACTTCCAGTAAACAAAGAGTTGTGTGAAGCTTGTATCTACGGAAAGATGCATAGATTAAAGTTTGGCATACGAGAGAGATCTACACAGCCAGGAGACATAATTCATGCAGATGTTTGCGGTCCTTTCCCTATGAGTTTTACAAAATATCGTTACTATGTACTTTTTAAAGATGACTATTCCGGATACTGCATGGTGTATTGCATTAGAAACAAAAGCGACGTCAAAGGCAAATTGAGTATAATGCTTCAAGAAGCGACGGTCACAGGACATGTAATCAAAACACTGTTGAGTGATAACGGAACCGAGTTTGACAACAAGGAGGTCAAAGATATTTTAAATAAAAAAGGAATTAAGCAACGTCTTGTTATGCCGTACACGCCAGAGCAGAATGGCTGTAGCGAGCGCCAAAACAGGACATTAGTAGAAACCGCAAGAACATTGATGAATGCTCAGAGAGAACTGTCAAAAGCATTATGGGCGGAACTTATAATGACAGCTGTGTATATTTTAAACCGAACAGGTGCAACTAGAGAGAAGGACAAGTCACCCTATGAATTATGGTTTGGGAAGAAGCCTAACATAAAGCATCTTAGGATCATTGGAAGCACCTGTTACGCCCATGTTCCGAAACATAAAAGAAAAAAATTAGATAAGAAAGCAACTAAAGGCATTCTCATAGGATACGACAATGATGATGGTTATCGTATTTGGTATGAAACACAGCATAAAGTTGACAATCTTATCCGTTCTAGAGATGTTATCTTCGAAGAGAGACCTATTCCAGGGATTGAAGCTAAAGCTTCAGAAGTGAAATCTGACCCAAAACCGATTGAGAAAGAGTGGACAGTTTCATATGGTACAGTTCCTGAAGAAACTATTCGACAAGAGCATTCGCAAATCGCCAATCTTTTGAATCAGGAAGCCCAATCAGAACAGAAATCTATTCAATTAGAGGGAGACTTAGAACACGATAGACATATAAGGAGGCCTATTGAGATAGCAATAGAGGCATATGAATCAGGAAATCAGAGACAGTCAGTCCAATTAGAGGGAGAGAAAGAAAGAGAGTTCATAGAAAACGAAACCGCATTTTCAGATAGTGAAACTGAAAAAGAATTCGTAGATGCTGTTCCTACTTATGTTGAGATTCCGATGAATTCTGAGGAAGACGCTCCAAGATATAATCTCAGGGACAGAAGTACTCTACGACCTCCACGTAAATTAGATGACTATAGTTTATTCCTGGTCGATACTGAAAAAGAACCTTCGACGTATAAGGAAGCAGTATCAAGTGGAAAAAGTAAAGATAGATGGTTAGAAGCCATGAAGAGTGAAATCGATTCTTTGCAAAGATTACAAGTGTGGGACTTGCAAAATCTACCGAGCAATCGAAAAGCTCTGCCATGTAAATGGGTTTTTAGAGTCAAAAGCAACCCTGACGGCACAATAGAAAAGTATAAAGCCCGACTAGTTGTAAAAGGGTTTAAGCAGAAGAAAGGTTTTGATTATAACTAAACATTTAGCCCAGTAGCGAGGTTAGCTACTATAAGATCTTTGCTCAGCGTTGCAGCAAGAGAAAAACTTCATTTTATTCAGTTTGATGTTGCAACAGCCTTCCTTAATAGACATTTAACTGAAGAGATTTATATGATGCAGCCAGAAGGCTTTCAAGATGGAACATCCAGAGTATGTCGTCTAAGAAAAAGCCTATATGGTTTAAAGCAGGCACCACGCTGCTGGAACTACTGTTTTGCAGAAACACTTGAATCTTTAGGCTTCAAGACAAGCGACGCTGATCCATGCCTATACACCAAAATCCTAGGAGATAAGAAAATCTTAATAGCACTCTACGTTGATGATGGTTTAGTTGCAGCGAGTAATGAAAACCTTGCAAATAGTTTCATCAACGACCTAAAGAAAGTTCTGATGATTACTAGCAAACCAGCTTCTTACTATCTAGGGTTAGAGATAGAACAAAAGAAGGATGGCTCGATTTTCATAAAGCAGGAAGCTTATGCAAATAAGGTCTTGGAGAGATTCAATATGAAAGACTGTAATCCAGTATCAACTCCTTTACAGAAAGAAGGAATTATTGAAAAAGGAAAGCTGACAAAGATTCACTGTCATTTCCCTATAGAGAAGCAGTAGGCTCGCTCGCTTACTTGATGGTGGGCACTCGCCCTGATCTGGCTTATGCTGTAGGATTGGCTTCGAGGAGCTTAGAGAAACCAACTTCTAGCGACTGGAGTATGGTTAAGCGCATAATGAGATATTTGAAAGGCACATTGTCAAGAGGAATAATGTATGTTCATGATGAAAATTCTCCTAACCAAATAAAAGCCTACAGTGATGCTGATCATGCTGGATGCTTGAAAACAGGTCGCTCTACGACTGGAGTATTGTGTTTATTTTCAAGAGGAGCAATCTCCTGGATGAGCCAACGACAAGCTTCAGTTGCCATTAGTACTACAGAAGCAGAGCTTGTGGCAGCAAGTGAAGCTGCAAGAGAACTAATTTGGCTAAAGAGACTGTTCAAAGACTTGAATGGTCAAAAAGAAATTCCAGTTTTGTTCGTGGACAACGAAGCTGCGGTGAAATTGGCACATAATCCAGAGTTTCACCGTCGCACTAAACACATTCGTGTGAGGCACTTCTTCGTGAGGGAGCTTGTGCTTCAAAACGACATCGTGGTCGAAAGGACTAGCTCTGCTACCCAGTTAGCAGACCTCCTAACTAAGGCCCTGCCCAGACCCAGATTGCAAGAACTAGCTCAGAAATTGGGTCTGAAGGATAAAGTCGGTCGACTATCAGCTGAGGGAAAGTGTTAAAGCCTCTTTGGCACGTTTCAGCTGCAGTGACATGAGTTTTGGATGTGTTTTCTTTTTTACTGAGACGTTAAGCTGTCACTGTTCAATTGTCGTCTAATATACATTTTCTGTAATTATATTTTCTATTATTCTCATTACAATCCTTAAAGTTTCGCATGAGACGCTTCACCGCATAGTCAGCACTCTGCTACAATAAATTCCGTCATACAGACAGACACACATAATAATATCTACATCGAATTTGTTTGAACAATGGCACCTTTCTCTCATCAATATTTTCGAAATAACACTGAAATTTCCTACCCACATGCTTCAACCGTGGCAGGCTTGAAGGAAATCGAAAACTCCTATCATGATGAAAAGTTTTCGTTTGTGTTAACGAACAATGCCGGAACTCAATACACGGCATGTAAAATCAAACATCATGTAAGATACGAACATACTTTTCAATTTTGTTGGTTCAACGTATTTTTGCTCGTTATCTACAAATCAAACAACCACAACTAAAATAAAAAGTTAACATCATCATATCAGCCGAAAGACGTCCACTGCTGGACATAGGCCTCTCCCAAGTGTCACTACAACAACCGGCCCTGTGCGTCTCGCATCCATCGGTTATCTGCGACCTTGCACCAGGTCATCGGTCCACCTTGCGGGAGGCCTTTCAACGCTGCGTCTTCCGGTACGCGGTCGCCACTCGAGAACTTTTCAACCCCATCGACCATTTGTTCTACGAGCTATGTACCCTGCCCACTGCCACTTCAGTTTGGCGATCCTTAATTCGGGCTATGTCGGTAACCTTGGTTCTCTTGTTGATATCATATTTCCTGATTCGATCACGCAAGGAAACTCCAAGCATTGCCCTTTGGGTGACTTTAAGCTTTCTGATGAGGCCTATTGTGAGCGAAAAAAAAAAATTACAATATTTGTTTCGCAATTATGCTATCAAGCTGATTTCGAGAATATGAAAAAATCTTATTGGAATACGAAATCAAATCAAAACCAAAAGTCGTTTATTCAAACTAAGCTGAAATTCATCACTTAATAATCGTAAAAAAATACATGTAGATAGTCCTACATAATGCCCGCCCATCACCACTTCCTAGTCGTTTAGCTGCGAAAAAGCTGTTCTTGTAATGAGATGTACAATAAAGTATAAAATAATAAATAAATAATAATAAGAAGATACGTAGTAGTACTTAACTAAGTTACTTAGGTCTAAGTTGTGCTCTTATATTATTTTGTATCTATTTTTTTGTGCGTCATTTCGAGCAGAATAAACGTGTTTTCTTTCTTTCTTTTTTTTTTCTTTCTTTAACACTTTTGCTTTAACTTAATGATTCTCAAGAAATTCAGTCTTAACTGCAGTTTTCGTGTTGCCACTTCACACCAAGCCAAACTATATTTTTTAAGCCTAGAGTTTTCAAAATGTTGACTTAATAAGTGGGTGTAAATGATAAGTAGCTCACAGCTAAGCTGGCTCAACAGGTTTACACCTGTTGAGCTTAACTTTGTTGGCTACTACTAGTAATACTAAAATAAAAGCCAAACAAGTTTTAAATTTCTCTGAAACTGTAAAAACCGCTGAAAACTTCGTATAATTAATACTCTCTTTTCTATGATGCTATTGAAATGTATTGGTATTTGTATAACCAAAAATTATTCCACATTACACATTACCTAATATCTATATCTGAGTGCTTTGCTGACTACTTTTAAAGTACCTATTTCCACATGACGCTTGGGGTGCTAAATAATCTACATTTGCAAAGATTTTTTAATTGATTCTCTTATTTTCACGAAGAAAACATTGCCTTTTTATGATATACTAACGAAAAGGAGGAAATGTTAATATGTATCTATTTATTTCTCTTTATATTTCATACAATTATATATTTCTTCCCTTCGGTAAAATATCCATATCGATATGCTACGAATACAAAACCAAGGCCAACATGCACCAGAAAAGGAAAGAAAAAAAACATTTCAAAAATAGTGGCAGAAGAAATAGTTCTTCACTGGGAAACATTGTTTCCACGCTGACGATTACGACAAGAAGACAGGAATAATTACTGTGCTGTGTGGTAACGCCGTCCGTGTACAGTTTATTCATGCGAGAAGCCTGCGCAGGCAGAACTGTGGTGAAGCTTGTGCTGTGCGTAGGCTCATAAAAGATGATCCAAGCGATTGCGTCGTGAACACTGAATGCCCAAACACACGTACGGGCAAGTACGTGCAGGCCGGGCTTGCGACGCAAAATTTCAAGCAAGACGAAAAGTGCGCAGGCCGCGCTGTGGGGTTGGTTCGTGATACAGTTTTACCAACTAGGAACACGCACGGTGTTACGTGTACAAACCAGCCTGCGCAGACAGAACTGTAGTGAAGTTTGCGCGTGTGGTAGGCCTTTTAGTCGCGAGATGTGAACAAAGTCAAAACCAGAGCATTTAATTACCTCTTGTTAACCTTACCCCATAGAACTGTTGACTGTTGCATTACGTATAAGTTTTAAATTTACGGCTTCTCGTTGATGTAACGACTTGCCACCGCCGTTTCACGCCATACAAACAGTTGGCAAATTTAGTTTTAAGTTCCAGCAACTACAGTTACGTACAACGCGTTCAAAGGGAAACTACATGATTATACTGTAGGGTCTGCAAGCAGTTAGTTTTAGTCACTTTATTTTCCATGTTCTCAGCATAACTCTCTAGAAGTCTTAGAATAATAACGCCTAGAAACCTAGTACGAGCATCAAAAGTGAAGCAACTCAGACTACTCCATATACGGAGTACCTACTCGGCGCAGCGAGCCGTCAGTGCTCAAGGTCACGCTCTGTTGAATGCACCTCCCGAGAAATATTTAAAAATGACAGTTTGTTGCATAAAAAGATGCTCTAACACACCAGGAAAACAAAAAAAATGTGATAAAATCACGTTTCACAAGTAAGTACTTACATTAAATCCATTATTTTTACGTAAATCGATCTTCAAATTAAAATTTTCATAACCTAATTTATCACAATGTAGTGTTGCCAGTTGTAAAGAAAAATTACCCATAATACAGTAAGCACTAATTGTTGGAGTCTACCTGTATTATGATGCTTATTGTTTAAAGTTGTAAGTATGAAACGAAAGCTAATAATTACGGTTGATTCAAATAATTTGCGCATTTTTTTAAGTGAAAAGGTCTTTAGGCGCGTTGGGCAGTTTTCATATGGGAAAAAACCATAGTCGCGACACGCGGCGACACCGACACCTGTGTATGAGATCGTGTCTTAAAATTGAAATAAAGGAACATCAGACTGGGCGGCCAACCAGGGGGGGGGGGGGGGCAGGGGGAGGCGGGAGCCTTGTCGGCCCCGCGGGTGCCGACCAGTCTTTCATGGGTGTCATTTTCGCGATCTTTGGGGTCGCTAAAACCGATTATGGGGTCAAAATCGAAATCCAAGATGGCGGCGACGAAATTTGCTAACTTTTCGTCATGGGTGTCATTTTCATGGTTTCTGGAGTCGCTAAAACCAATTATGGGGCCAAAATCGAAATCCAAGATGGTGGCGATGAAATTTGCTAACTTTTCCTTATGGGTGTCAATTTCATGGTTTCTGGAGTCGCTGAAACCAATTATGGGGTCAAAATCGAAATCCAAGATGGCGCTGACGAAATTTGCTAACTTTTCGTCATGGGTGTCATTTTCATGGTTTCTGGAGTCGCTAAAACCAGTTATGGGGCCAAAATCGAAATCCAAGATGGTGGCGATGAAATTTGCTAACTTTTCCTTATGGGTGTCAATTTCATGGTTTCTGGAGTCGCTGAAACCGATTATGGGGTTAAAATTGAAATCCAAGATGGCGCCAAATCGAAAACTTAGTATGCATACGCCATCTAACTAGGTCTAAATAGTTAGTTCAGAACATTTTCTAAAATGAGTTTAGAAGGAGAGAGAGAACGATTTGAAGTTTTCTATAAAAATGAAAAACCACTATCTTTCCTCCTGATGTTTAAAATGTCATGTCGAAAAGTTAGCAAATTTCGTCGGCGCCATCTTGGATTTCAATTTTGACCCCATAATCGATTTTAGCGACCTCAGAAACCATGAAAATGACACCCATGACGAAAAGTTAGCAAATTTCGTCGCCGCCATCTTGGATTTCGATTTTGACCCCAAAATCGGGTTTAGCGACTCCAGAAACCATGAAAATGACACCCATGACGAAAAGTTAGCAAATTTCGTCGGCACCATCTTGGATTTCAATTTTGACCCCATAATCGATTTTAGCGACCTCAGAAACCATGAAAATGACACCCATGACGAAAAGTTAGCAAATTTCGTCGCCGCCATCTTGGATTTCGATTTTGACCCCAAAATCGGGTTTAGCGACTCCAGAAACCATGAAAATTACACCCATGACGAAAAGTTAGCAAATTTCGTCGGCACCATCTTGGATTTCAATTTTGACCCCATAATCGATTTTAGCGACCTTAGAAACCATGAAATTGACACCCATGACGAAAAGTTAGCAAATATCGTCGGCGCCATCTTGGATTTCAATTTTAACCCCATAATCGGTTTTAGCGACCACAGAAACCATGGAAATGACACCCATGAGGAAGTTAGCAAATTTCGTCGGCGCCACCTTGGATTTCGATTACAATAAGTACATACCGACAAGTTACGTACTTAACATTTTTTTTTATATTGATCTATGATTAGTCCCAAGTATATTAACATTTTTCCCGATTTTAGGGAAAGTGTTCATTCCTAGCAACATTTTTTTACGTCTGTGGCTGTAATTACATACCGCTCACTCACACATAAGTACGAAAGTTGCTTCATTTTTTGGTAGGGAGCGTGTATGAGACTCTCCTTCTAGGCGTTATTATTCTAAGCTAGAAGTGTAGTGTTCTACCGCATCGCAAGAGAGAGTTATGCTGAGAACACATTTCGGAAATATTCAATTATATGTAATTGTGTTTTTTACTTAACCCTTTTTTCAGATGCAGAAAGTCGATATTTTTGTCTCTTGTTTCGTTTTATTTACATTTTATATTTCTACCATTTTTTTATAACCTTCTTCTTGCACCCGCACGTTACATTATTTGTCTATGACATCGACAAATGTGTAGCCATCAAACGTAAAAGTTTGGCGAGTTTAGAATTAAGTTACACCACTGTATTTCAATTTCATTAAATAAATAATTTAAAAAAAAAAAATGATACTGGACTACTGGGCCAATAATGGGCGTTGGCTTATTTATTGTATGTATGGATTTTAAATCTTAATTGTATCGTATGAGAGAGGGGGTCTCAGGGAAACCACAGTTTGTATACGTAAAGTTTAATAGGTAAATCACAGGGGGTTTCAGAACCCTAAAAATATTGTTGTTCGGTAACAATAGCACGATTATTATTTATCTAAGACACGGGCACGTGGCGACGGCGCGACGACTGGCGCACAGGTCTGCGCAGTAAGCGAGTGTGTCGCGGATTGTCGCGCCACGCCGCGGTTCAGTAACGGCCGTGCGAGAGTGAGACCAAAATTGTTGTCTCACTCTATGTATCGCGGCGGCAATCGACCGCGAGAGGCCCTGATTGGCCGGCACGGTTTGAGGGTTGCTATAATCGTATATTTATTTTTAATATGTGCTCCGTGAGTGTATTCGTGGCTTGACTGGCGATCAGAATACGAGCGCTATAATGTTTATTTTTAAATATCGCAGCATATGCTGAGATATTAGCCTTTTTGGCCTCGCACAGATAATATATTATTAATCATGTTGTATAAATATTGTGGATGCATGTTCTTAAGGCCAGGTTTTCCGGAAAAACGTTGTTTTGCATTGTGTAAAATTGTGTTTTATTCGTAAACAACACGGATTTAAATTTTGAAAAAAATATATTACATATTTCACACTTCGATCTTGCGATTTCGGCCGTGCGATACACGATCAATTAAATCGCAAAGACAAGTCAAAATCAAGATGTAATTATCATTTCATTTGAGTTATATAAGGTTTTGAGTAATAAAACTTATACCACAATAAAGGTCGTAAAAAATGTGATATAAATCGGCCGTCATAATGTGAAATATGAAAATACGTATCCCACTAATTCCAAAATCAAGTGATTTTGTCGTTTCATGAGCGCGCCCCGTGTCATTTAGTCCCGAGCGGAACGTGTTGGAGGTCGGACGTGTGCCAAATTTTTGCGATCCCGCCACCCCCGCTAAGTTCTGTTACTGGCTAAGCCTAAATTGATTACCGCTCTAGCACTGCCGGCACACCAGTGTGCCGCGAATTTAATGTTTATGTTTATTTACGTAAGATTTATTTTTTATTTTGGAATTTTCACGTGTCGAGTGGTTAAATAATAATACTTGTATACAATTTAGTGTTCAAACAGTTGTAATATAGTTAGTTTTTATTAGATGTAGCTATAATTTTGTAGAAAAAAATGGGGGAAAAAAAAGTTGTCACGGCTCTTCGTTGCAGCGGTGACTACTTTTTTTTATAAACTTTGGCTGAATAAACAAAAAGGTATATAGGTATATACATAATTTACTTTACTAACTAGGTAAGTACCGACACGAAACAGATAAATTTCCACACCGCAAACATGTGTAAACAGTTTAATTTAAACCTTATTTCAGTACGCATAAAGACGTGCGCTTTAGTGGTTTAGTTTTCGCGCGTAATAGATTTACCAACCGCATCGAGTATGTAAAACAATTGAATTTGAACCCTATTTCAGAGTGCATAAAGCCACCTCGCGCGCACATGATACAATGATTTACTGTTTTCAAATGTCAAATAGGTAGTTCACCCCGCTACGTTAGTCTTGATGGTTTCGGAGAGTTTGTATAAGTCTTATAATATTTGTTATTTATTAGAAATGTCCGTTTTCACTTATCTTACTCCTAAACAAATGCAAAAATAATAGCTCGTATTTCCTACATGAGAGTTGAATATCGGTGCAATAATGTTGTGGTGTTCATGTAGAGAAGAAATATAAGTGTAGTTATACGCTAGGTGGGTACCTACTCACAGCCACCACAACACAACAAATAATAATATTTATGGTGTCCGCAACGTTTGTGTAGGTCTCGTCTATGCCAAACAATACGCGCAGCGCACTCGTGAGTCGCGTGCCATAGTGTAAAAGTGTTACAGTATGACCATTTCCTATGAAAATATTATAATAACATACTTTTGGTAACGTTTAGGCTACCGGACCAGCTCATTTATGCGCTGTACACTAGAGTCCATCCTCTTACTAATTACTAACAATGTATCAAGTTATGACAAGACATACAAAAAACTATGTGGTCAGTTTGGATAGTTTTTCCAATCCAATGCGTTACTTTATCGGTGTTTATTGGCAAGAGGAAAAATGTATAGAAATTATAAATTACATACACTAAACTGTTTTTAATTGACTATTGTATTGTATATTATTAACCGACTTCCAAAAAAGAAGAGGTTCTCAAATCGACTGTTTTTTTTTGTTGTATGTTTGCTCAGCGATATTTTCGCCAATTGTCAATCGATTTTGATGATTCTATTTTTTTTGGAAGTGTATCTTCCCGGACTGATCCCCTTTTCAATTTGGTGAAGATCTGATGAAGAACTTCGGAGACAGGTAACGGAACTCTTCATTCCCGTAGGAATTCCCGTTCCCGTATAGCCGTACAGCCTTCCCCATGAATGTAACTATCATAAATTCATAATCATAATACAAAAAAGAATTTCTTGCACCGCGTCGCACGCAGTCACGCAGGCTCGACGCGTTCTCGTTTGGTGGCCGCGTCTCGCGCACCGCCCGTTCGATTTAATAATATTGTTGAATTATTTTAATTTTACATTATCTCCTAAACGGTGAGTTCAAATAACATGCTGTAAAAGACAAAGTTTATCTTCATAAAATTATCTTGATGATGAAGTAACTTTCGCTAGTAAGGATTAATATGCCTGCCTAATATTAATGCTGAAAAACCACCTTTAATTTTTAAATAAATTATTTGACATAAAATGCCTTAGTGTGGCATATTTATAAGATATAGATATAGGTGTAACGTCGCGGACTTTTTTTTAGATCGAATGAAAAACAATATCTTTGTTGTACATGGTACTTACGTATAATTAGCTATTACCACAGCGCACTTAGCGCACTTCCACTTTATAATATTATTTAGTATAGATTTGAATAAAGCAGTATCTCATTATCATTATTGTAACACCATAAAATACATAAAAAAATTAAACACACACCATATTACAATTCTATCCTATTTATTTATAACGGTTTGCTATCTATGTTTCTGTGTACGTGCGTCTGTGTGCCTGTGTATCTGTCTTTGGCACTGTAGCTCCGTTATCTTTATTGAACAGGGATATTTTGTAACTTTTTAAAATTTTACTTGTTAATTACCAACAAATCAAAATCAAAATTTGCGTTACAGGGCAATAGAGCATGCGGAAGGGCGTGACTTGTCTCCAAAATAATACTCATTTATTGGGGTTACCCCCGACGGTATAGTTGGGAACGACACCATTGTTGAAATTAAATGTCCAATAACGGCATTTAGAAAAGGGAAATGCTGCTATTGAAGAAAGTAAAATACATCTATTTAAATTCGATAGAATAAAACATACCAGGGTTATAAACAAAAAAAGTAATTGGTATTACCAAGTGCAGGGTCAACTTCATGTAACAGAAAGGAACCAATGCATTTTTGGAATATGGTTCGGTGAAAACTAGTAGTAGAAAATATTTCAAGAGATGACGAATTTTGGCGGGTGCATATGGAGAAAAAAATTATAGATTTTTATTTGAAATGTATATTGCCAGAGATTGTGGACCCGCGCCAAAATCGCGGTATGCCAATACGAGACATAATATTGAAAGAAAACAAAGAAAATGTTAATGATAAGCCTGTGCAGCCAGGTCCAAGCAAATCCAAGGACCATATTCCGTGTCAATCTACTCAGCTAGGTCCATGCAAACCGAGACAGCTACAGTTCAACGAATTTTAGCCAGTTGCATTGGTAACTTTTATTATATTAACTATTTGATTAAAAAATATAAAAACGTTTTTGTTTTTTTTTAAATAGTATCTAGGCAAATTCCAAACCATTTATACTTCTAAGCTTTCTTGAATTATAATATTCAAGAATTGTAACATAATTTTCCTAAAGTAAGTGTGCCTACCTACTACTTGATTTTTACGAAGGTATCGCACCAAAGCCAAATAGCGCGCGACGCGTATTTTTGTATCGTACTCGTATTCATAATTTTCGTGTCAGTCAGATTTTAAATCCACCATATACTCTAAAATAAATAAGTATACTTACTGATTTTTAATGATTAGTAATTGGATTCAAGTTTGTACAATACGTACTTAATCCATCTATAACCTTAAAAAATACTTAATAGAAAAATAAAACAAAATAAACTTATACTAATCAATTCAAGTTGATCTACTGCATTACTTTATCCTGTGACGGAACTTAGTACCTACCCGAGTCCGTGAACTCATGAGCGAGCGGTGCGCTTGGTGCGCGCGTCTCCCGCGCATCGTAACTTATTACGTATTGCTACTCCTTGCGGGGCCTGGGGTAAGCGTTAGATGCCTACGCGCTCAAGTCAGGCTCGCCTTAAAACTCGTTATGTCGTGTGTAATCTGGCATTCAGAATTCAAATAGTTGAATTTAAAACTTGGTAGTTTTAGAAACAAAACACAATATTGATCTAATATTAAAACTCCATTGTAACCAAAATTATTTGTTATCTGCCTGCCAACGAGAGTTATTTACTATAGGTATATATGACTATGCCAAGTTGATTGCATTTGCAATTTTTATCAGACTTGGGATTCAAGTGTACCCTACATGTAAATTAAATAAAAACTATACTAAGTTTTTACATTGAAACAACTGAAAAAAAAATTGTAGACGAACAAACAAATGAAACTCGTGCTTGGGGCTCGTGGCTAAACCATAACAGCCACACGGGTCGATATTCAAGGTTAAGCAACGCTTACCAAGGTCGGTCTGTGGATGGGTGGCTAACTTAACATACCGAGACTCCTCTGTGCCTGGAAAAGCACGTTAAGCCGTTGGTCTCGGCTGTCATTTCTAGATCTTTGGCAGTCGTTACGGATTGTCAGAAGCCAGAAAATCTGACTCCAGTCTTGCCAAGAAGTGCCGTGTTACCCAGTTAATGGTTTGTGGAGGTCTGGTAGGCGGCCGCTCCACGTAAAGTACTGGTATTTAGCTTAATCTGGTTCGACTGGGAGCCGACCCCAATATAGTTGGGAAAAGGCTAGGCAGGCGAATCAAATAAATGAAACCTTCCTAATGAAGGTGACTGTACGATGTTGATAAACCGTGTACGAACTAAGATTTTTATGATAGCAATAAGTGTTTCTACTAGTTTGTTGTTGTTGGAGAATAGCTCAAATTGTGATAGGTAAAATGATTTGTCAGGTATCAAAATCGGTAGTGAAACTGACTGCCAGGATGCATCGTGTACCATAGTGCTATATTTTTGTCAGAGTAATGACAGTGCTTTCATTGTTTATTAACTTCCGCAGGTAATGTATACTCGGAAAAATAGATTTGATCGAAACCCTCGGTGTGTGAGTCAGGCCTTTTATTATTTTATAGGCACGCGAGTCGCGTTTGATTACAATCTCACCTGGTAGTAAGTGGTGTATTCTACGATGGCTCCACACTTGCCTAGAAGATACGTGTTTACTCCTGTCTCTCTCTTTGGATAAAAAGTATCCTATGTATTCCAGGACATAGTCGACACGTGTGACAAATTTAAGTGTCCGAAAATTGTGTTACAGATGGAATCATTCCATAAATTCATGAAAACGCTGTTGTATTGTTGCCGCAGTCTTCAGCAGCATTCATTCCCCATCAGTTTATAACAGCTGCTGTAAATGACGATGAGGCACCGATCCATTTACTTTAAAAGGCTTTCTTTTATTTTTAAATGACTTATTTTTTCTTCTAATTCATGCCAATAGCCTAGCAACTCATCCGCCCTCAATATCTGGAGATGTAATAGCAAAATGCGAGAAGAAAACTATTAATTTAACAACTAGCACTTCGCTCGAAACTTCATCCGCGTTCTTTAAAAAACTTTTTACAACGTGACTATACTTTCAGAACCTATTATAATGCATTTCATTGTCATTACGCAAGTAATAATTTATAATGTTATAATAAATAGCAAAACACGGTACCGCCTCGCTTCGAATACCTTACAAACCTCAAGGCTACGTCGACAAAATGTGCAATCGAAGTTTGCCCTGCAACCCGCAGACAAGGATAGAGGAAATCGAGCGGAACCACCTCTGCGTTCCGCACCCCCCTTTTACACGAAGTCATGAAACGGTGCCGATAGACATAATTATTAGTACCGAAAACGTATTTAGTTTTCACAAGTACTCTAGCTAATGAGGACGGGGTAGTGCAAAAAAGGCAAGGAATCTGGGTATAGTTGGTAGGTACATGTAAAAGTTTCTATGGGTTCAAGTATATAATCATCATGTCCAGCTTTCTACAGTTAGCATCTTATGCTAACGGTCGTTCATTCTTACACCTCATTTCTCGCTTTCCAACGGACAAGATTGAGGCCAAGCCACCATTTATAAACTACCTAACCTACCCATATTTTGCAAAAAATAATAACATTGATTTGTCCATATTTTACAGGCATTAGTTTCAAAAACATCGCCGCACCGTACCACATTTTCCCGAGATCACTTTCCCGCGCTTACAATCGGACGGAATTTGCTAGATCGAACATGCAGAGTAAACTTTGCGTAAACTAAATTGATTTTGAAATATAGCTTTAAGTGCTTGATGCATAAGGCATAACCAGAATGAAAAAGGAAAAGTATTTCTAGTCGCAGAATTAAACCTAAATTCATTAGTAAGAGTATCAGTAGTACTTACATTAATGTTAGTAATGCAATAATAGAGTTGTATTATCTTTTAAAAAATCGACCGAATTTACCTACACTACGTTCGAACTAGGGCCTCTCGCTACACATCGCAACGGATGAAGGATTCTGAGAAGAAGGAAGGAGTTTCAAAGTAAAATAAATATATCAACCGCTGAGATGGAACCCTTTCGGTATGGGCTCGCTCATTGCAATATTACTGTATGTTCTCTTTTACTGTGTTTGTTGTTGTTGTTTTGTGTCTGTGTAGAATAAATGATTTCTTTTTTTTCTACATCTAGCATCTACTTTAAGTCAGTGGTTCCTAGCCTTTTCAGTATTGTTACCCCTGTAACCGATTAGGAAAACTGATTTACCCCGACAATCTGAACAATGAATTAAGTAATTTTTTTTTATTATTTTTTTTTTGCATTAGCAAGTTTTTCTATAGGTTTAGTTTCGCTTAAAACTAATCTTAAGTCGTGTTTTACATTGAGAGGGTTTTAGGACTTTGTTTTCGGCATAATCAAAGTTGAAAAACCACTCTCACATCTATAGGTGGCAAACGGTATTTAAAAAACTATGTTAGCTAAAACTGGATATTCGGCACCGGTTTTTCGCCAAAATATACTGAAATCATAATTTTGAAATTCTACTCTGCAAGTGGTATTCTCGCGTAAAAAAGTCCACTTTGGCCGCGACATCTTCGTCTTTAATATTGTTAAAATCGGTAGTAAATGGTCTTAATATCTAGGAGCTAGACTGACGATAATCCATGCCCGGTAAATATTGCTTCAGTGAGTCTAATACTGTAGATAGAAAGAAATGCCACGTGCGGTAGGTATTTACTGTGTGGCGATTTATAATTTTATATTATTTTATTAGATTAGGTCTTATTTAATAGGTTCTTGGTTATCCCAAAATAATAGCTGATTTACCCCCGCAGGCTCGGAACCACTGCTTTAAGCGGTAGCAGTTAACCCAGCAGCTGTAGTTGCCCAAGATCTTCTTACTCCACGTAAACAACACATTACACATTTAAATTGCATGGATACGTGCCTCACTCCGTTTGCTAATCTAATATAAATTCATATGTCAATTCCATTCCACTGGAACTTGACTGTATTTAACTTTCATCTAAGATTCAGGAGCAGGCACTTTGTATAAACAGGCTATTTTTATTTCACTGTCAATTATGAGAGTATGAACTACTTTTATTTAAAGTGACCAATCTTGAAATCGTATAAAAATCAAGTGTTGCCTTTTCATTCACATAATTCTGATAACGAATTGATTATAGTTGTTTTAAAGATTTTAACATCAAAAATAGAAAGTTCTGTCTATGGTTATAAGGCACTAAAAATCCTAAACTTTGGTGCTCGACATTATTTATCTGTTTATGTCAAACTAACTAGCCAAAGTAACAAAGAATATCCTTTAAGTATAAGAGCATGCCCCATCGGTACAGCGAGTATTTTACCAACTCAACAGAACGAAGTTTATTTTAACTCATGTACTGCATACTCGTACCTTTAGATTCAGCTATCTAATACTTGTGGTACATTCAATACAAATAAACTTTATTTTTATTCTATTTAAACTTTTCACCGATATATTTAATTTTTCAGTTTGCACTGTAAAATATCACAGCTGATGACATGCAGGGCTGATACCATGGGCACGCTACTATTGTGGCGATAAGTCCCCTCTTTGAGGAGTGGTTAAAAAGGCACCCCGGCGCGGCGGCGTCGGGAGTCGCAGGGCGATTCCCGGCTACCATAGACGCGGGCCTGCGGACGGCGAGCGACGGACGTCCGATAAGGACCACGCTCGACGGCGCGTTGTGTTCCACGCGCCCCTCAAAGAGATGTCAACATAATAAACGGATCTCGCTAGGGCCAGTGCTTGCCAGGGTAGCGTAATTTGTCCGGAAGAGCTACCGCGGTCCTGGAACACAAAGAGCATTTGGAGGAATACCTACGTGTGGGTTTTGGTCAGTAAGAGTCTGACATTCCCTTCCGCACCGCCCCCATCGGAAAGGAGTCATAAATAAATATCTTGGGACAACTCACACACGGCCATCTGATCCCAAGCTAAGCAGAGCTTGTGTTATGATAACCAGACAACTGATATACATACTTATATAATTTATAAATACATACCTATTATAGATAAATTACACCCATAAATTACACTCATTTGATGAGATGCCAAAAAGAGATAAGAAAAAGAGTTGGAAGTCGGAGGTTCAGTAGGTCACCGAACCTATCTTCAGCGCAGGAGTTGCACGTTCCAAAGAGTAGATCCTATGGAGAAGAACGTGCATGAAACTCTATGGACACTCTTTTAAATCAGTCTATGTCTTGAACTACATGCTTATACCTCTTCAAAACAGAAAAAAGGCTAGTCAACGTTTGAGGTACTTACATTTCTCTTTTTTGTCCTACTTCCAAGAAAACTGGAACAGGGGCTCTCTGGCATTTTCCCTGCAATGTTGCCTTTTAATTCAATATTTTATGAACTCGTCCGAGTTCAGTAGTTCAGAAGAAATGCAACGGTGCCTGCTTATATTGAGATAAAACAACACTTCACATTTCGCGGAGCCAAAGGATCCGCTACTCGCAAGCGAACGAACGTTCTCGAAATTCATTCATTCAGTTATGAATACGCGAACCGCACAGGACTGGTTGTTGTGGTGACACTTGGGGGGCCTATGTGCAGCAGTAGACGTCTTTCGGCTGAAATGATGATGATGATGAGTTATGAATAATCATCTATTGAGCTCGTGAACCTCTGATTTTAAGTGCCTGAAACATGTTGGTGCTAAAATTATACGGATAAATGTGACAATCTGGGTCCAATTCCACTAATTTTTAAGCAACTTCGCATTTGCAAGACAGTCGGTTTTTTAACAGATTGGGACTGAGATGCAAATGTGCCCGTTGCTTAAAATTGGCCCTCTGTCAGCAATGCCTAGATGTCATAAGTTTATATTTGACCACACGTGTCATTCTGTTAATGTCACATTTCATAAATATGTCATACATTTTTGAGAATTATTCGTCAATCGTATTATTGATGTTAGAATGGCACTTTATATAGGGTCTAAGAAACTACCCTCCGCTCATAACAACTGAATAAATACACACAGTCCTAATAGGTTTACATAGTCAGCGAAAACATATTTTTATAAAATCGTCCCGAAGATTAATAAAAATTCTCCAACTACATATCGCTCACATATTGAAAAATAAACGTATATTAGAAAAATATGATCTCAAGAAGAATTTCATCTACAGCAATATCGCCAACGTAAATAGAGATTACAAAGGAAGCGCTGAGGCATTAACGCATACCATTTAGGTAGGTATACTTATCGCCTTCTTCAGAATTCAATAGGAAGGGATCTTTAACTACATATTATTATTGAGTTTCATACCGAACGAAAAACTTAGTGAAGTCAATAAAACTAAATCTCCATTTTTTTTTAAAATTGTATTTCATTTTTTTTGACTGCCTCAAAGGCAGCAAGTCGAAGAGGTCCTTGCTTACTAGGTTTTATTCCCGAGTTGAATAAAGTGTTACTTATTGGTATTCAGGGTTCTGAACATCCGTAAGAAACGGACCTCTTATAGGGTCACTCGGTCGTCCGGCTGTTGGTCTATCCATCTATCACAGCCAATTTTCTCCGAATCTACTGGACCGGTTCTGTTGAAATTAGGACGCACAATCCCGTTATTTCCAGGAAATCCTCTCTTTAATTTTTTTAATCAGCTTTCTACGACCAGTAGTTTCAGCTGTGCGTTGTTTGTCAGTCACTCAGTCAATCAGTCAATTAGTCAATCCATCACTCTGTAACGGAAGAATTAAATATAATATAGATTATAAAAAATATACAGGTTATATTCTATACAAAAGAACACAATAGTGCTTTGATTAAAATTCTATACAAGCTATACAAAAAATAATAACCACTTCACAGATTGAATTGGTTCAGAATATTATGAAAAGCTCAAAACGAACAGAGGTAAAAGCGGTAACCGAATTGGTTTTCAAATATAACTCTGTACACAAATATTATGATATAAGATTGCTATCAAAAATCTACATGAATGAAAACTTATTTGAAAGATGTTACTAGAAATAGTTCGATTTGGCAAAAAATAAATAAAGTCGGTGAAAAAATGGATAAAGAACTTATGTACATGCCTTTTAAGTTTTTCTTCTGTCTTTGTCACACACTAAGGGCCAATTTCACCGATGAAACTGAACGCGATCAGCGTAAAAACCACGTTTATGAGTGCCAGTGCTGTCAGTGTCATTATTTCTCTATAGAATATTTACACAGACAGCTCTTGAACGCGGTTTAGATGTACTGATCGCGTTCAGTTTCATTGGTGAAATCCGCTCTGAGTCGTTTGTGCTGGATTTACTATGACGTGACTTCCGAGTGACGTCGTACGCATTTAGTGCTGTTTCGGTTTATCATCGATTTTAAAACGCTCACGACTTCGTCTCTTTGATATACTTACACCATTATAGCATTTTTGCGTTCTGTCTTTTCGTTGGGTCTTGTGAAATGAAATAAAAGTCTTATACCCTGTACATCTGTGATGTAACTTAGGATTATTCCAAGAAAACATTTAAGATTTTATACATTATTAGTAAAATGAAAATTTGAACTTTTATCTTTAGAAGTAGTTTTTTAAAAACCAAGAGGGAGCGTTATTGACTTTTAGAGCATTTACATAGGGGTTAAAATGCAATGAGAGACGCACGGTCACGACAACAGTCAACTGTAAGTATCCTTGACTCGCATTTTTGTAATGAACTGTGATGCATGAATTCTTCAAAATATACTTGTTACATCGTCGTACAAAGATACGGCAAATACTCATACAAATTATCTTGGTAAGGGTTTCTAGGAAACCTGCGAAACATAACTTTTCATTGAATTTGTTGGCTTCACGTTTTGTACCGAAACTACGTTCTCAAATGCAGGTGAAACGTGGGAGTATTGCCGATTCAAAAGGACATTGAATGTACAACATGCAAAATTGTTACCACAAAAATGTCCTATGCTTATTTCCTCCATAACCGATCAGAGAGAAAGAGATATCTTCCTCCTCGCGTCATATACGTCACTACTGATGGTCTTAGGATTACGGAGATTTGCCATCTGCGCCTATCATTGTGAAGTGCGTCGTGGAATTTTGTGTCCAGGGGGCCTAGACAAAAACTTTTCTGTAGCGTTAACGTCAGACGCTGACGACAAAGTCTATGGGAATGACATTAGGTGTGGAAAGGATTCTTTGTGACAGATAGTAGAAAGCCCGGTTTGTTCCTTGAATTCGCAGAGATTAGATTGATTGGTGCGGAATTTAGCCCAGGTAACTTCAACATTTTTCTCCAGCACCACATCTAAAATGCATTGATGCGGACACGATCCGCTTTCCTGAGCGTACATGTATTCAAACAATGAATATGGAAAATTTCAAAGAAGCATATATTGATGTAGCTTTAATAATGTCCATGACATTAAAAATGTGTATTTGTCTAGATATTGCTAGGCTTCCTGATTAAAAATGTGTAGATTACTCGTATTTTAGGTTAAGTGTCTTTCATCCGCGGTTTCTCGTCAATGGCCTATCCATCAGGAACAGTGTGAACAAGGAACACTGATTATTATCCAGTGATAAAACGAAGCCAGTGGGACTCAGCGAAAGTGTAGGTTTTTATCTATTCTATATGTCCCAATGCTGGGCAAAGGGGTTCCCCCTTTTCCAGGACGGTCTTTACGTCATCTTCCATTTAATAGCACCCATTCGGTAGTTCGATCAGTGAATCAATTTAATAATAACATTGTAAAATCGGTACTTCCAGAGATTACCATTTACAAACATAATAAACAAACATTGTTACCCAAAAAAGGTACAGTCTTTACATAATGTTAAAAGAAAAATAAGTTTAGTTAACGCACATAAAAAGTAGCAGTAATTATAAAACCCACGGGCCATGGTATGACATAATATCTGAAATTCGCATCCGTGCGAAAAATTTCACGGTCAATACCAGTGTCAACTAACCCAATTAAAAAGCCTGAGTGATGAAATTTCCTGGAATCCGTGAGGGCAGCTCGTGTAACGTTATCTAATTTCTTGGGTTCCGTACCCGAAGGGTAAATGGAACGGACAGCAGAGGTTTAGTTGTAAATAATAAAAAAAATATTAGGGAGCCCCGGACTATATGTACATCTCTGCGTCACCCACGAATTCAAAATTCCCAAGACACTAATCCGATTTTATGTACTTATTTATATTTACTTGCGACAAAAGATAAAAAAATAATCGTTTTCACTTGGCTGGGTAGTAAACTCTAAACATTACCCTAAGACTGGTTAATCGATACCTAGTTCTTACAATATTCATTACAATATACCTTACAACTATTTTGTCAAACAATAAGCTAAGTTAATTTATTATTACGAGTTCTGCGCTTGCGGCCGTAACCGCCACGAGGCTGCGAGGCCTACGCTGTAGCCGCAAACTTCGTAGCGCTACGCAACGTTATTGGTAGCGGTTGGCAAGGCAAGCACGTTTCACCATATTTTCGACATTAGGTGAAACTTTAAAAGTTAATACGCTTTATTCTCTGTCAGTCATACAAATTGGACGAAGTTTCGCATCCACGTGACTTTTAATTTAAATATTTATGTGGGATGTTAGATTCAGAACGCATCTAAATTATATATGTGTAGGAAATGGTACATCTCCCTAGGTAACATCAGCCATGATATTGGAACTACAGTGGGCGTACTATGGGAAGTGTTGGTTATTGCTCAATAGAAATACTGTTTGCTTTTAAATCAAATTATAATTCACTCTTGAACTCACCACAACAATATTCTAACTCACTCAATAATTCCGCAATAGGTACACAGCTCCAGCTTACGAAACGCGCGGCGGTTCCTAGACATGTTCACTGCTCGATCGCCACCAGTAGACTGCCGTTGCAAACTCAGCTTCGATCGAGCACGACGTTCTAGACTCCGTCGAACGCCACTAGATGGCGTTTGCGTCTCGATTGTTCAATCGACTAACGTGTTTCCGACACGGCCATCCTGACTAGCACACGTCCTCGTGTGTTAATCTGCAACCAAAACTCAACAACAGTGCCTGTTCGACTCGATCAATCCTGACCACAATAAGGCTCAGAACTAAATCTTTATCCTCAATCATTTTGTTTTCACAAAATATTGTGTTCCACTTAACACGACACACAAAACTTTAAAATCTTGTAAAACACTGAAATCGTCACCCATAGCCATGTACCATCGTTATCCACAACAACAATCATCTTAATCACAACAAAGCCTTGGGGAACCACTCACACAAGTAAACAACTCTTACACCACGGCTCTCATAGCCGATCCACGGTCACTACAGACCACGAGCAACAATCACATTGCTCTCCAATACGTGCATCCTCCATGTTTGTGGAGCACTGTGGGGTTTTCACCCACTATGGCCACCATTGGCCTCGAGTCGCGATCACACCATCGCTCTCGAAAAACGTGCCTCCACACACAGGTGGACCACAACCGCTACTGTCACAACAGAGAATCCTACTCGTGTGTTCCCCGCCTCGGCTTGCTCGTCAATAGTGTGACATCTCACTTTTACCATCTACTTTGACTGGTACATGACTTTGGCATCTTTTTTTTTTCACCCTTCCATGAGCTCACCCAAAATAGTTCAGAACTTACAACGTTAACAACTTAACTTCCATCTTACTAAGTCTGATTACGATATTCATTTTCTAATTATACAAAATCGCCAATAGTTTTTGTATAAGCTATCATTCTATTATTAAATCGAGCTTTAACATTATTCTCCACATCGTTTAATGTTCTCCGTCACTATCTGACTTAATTTACTACCACTCTATAAAAGTCTCATGTCTTTGAGCATTTTTATTCTAAATACAAAATTCTGTAACACTGTTGAAACTACACAATTAGAAATTAAGTGACTGACCATTGCTGCAAGATCTTCATGTACAACTCATTTAACAGTAACAAAGTCATCCCTGTGACTACAAGTGTTCAATGGTAGTCATCCCTGTGACTCCAAATTATCATTCAGTCAACCCTGTGACCATGCGAGCTCAATGATTCAGTCATCCCTGTGACTAATCAATCAGACAGTCATCCCTGTGACCGTCGGGTAATCTTACAAAGATTGTCATCCCTGTGACAATAACGAACAATCGCAGACAGTCATCCCTGTGACCATGAAATGAAACACACACTTAAGTCATCCCTGTGACTACAAGTGTTCAATGGTAGTCATCCCTGTGACTCCAAATAAACAGTCGGTCAACCCAGTGACCTCAATGATTCAGTCATCCCTGTGACTAATCAGTCAGACAGTCATCCCTGTGACCATCGGGTAATCTTACAAAGATTGTCATCCCTGTGACAATAACAAATAATCGACGACAGTCATCCCTGTGACCATGAAATGAGACACACACTTAAGTCATCCCTGTGACTACAAGTGTTCAATGGTAGTCATCCCTGTGACTCCAAATTAACAGTCGGTCAACCCTGTGACCTCAATGATTCAGTCATCCCTGTGACTAATCAATCAGACAGTCATCGGGATGTGACCATCGCACACAAAACCAACATTAATTTAACTGATTATCAAGAGTACCTGCAGCAATGTCAGGTAAAGGTTCTGAAACGCCTTCAGTATCACATTTCGGTAAATCACACTTGTCATTTAATTCAATAATTACTTTAGCATCTCTATCACTACAATAATAACGGTCACTACAATCACTACAATTTCCCGAATTAAAAGCTCTACAGGTACATATCAAGCATTTTCTTTTTTTTTTTTATGCGTTGTATTGAAAGCTCTAACTCACACCTGTGTGAACAGGTCTGCTTCACCTACTGTGTTCCGCTACGATTTGCTATCGTTAACCTCTACGGCAATTCTCTACATATTTTAACCAAACAAAGTTATTCTACATCTTCATTCTACTGACTAGTCGGTCAGTTAGCCTTCTGAACTCAACAGTTCAAAAGTGACTGCCAGGAACTTTGCCTGGGGCATCTTCCCAAAAAAAAGATTTTAAAAATATACCGACCAGTTAGGTATGCACATCGGTGCTTGCGAAAAGAGGAATAATAGCTGGCGTCTAATAGCCAATTTTAATAAACCACGTTCACGAACTCTCAACTACTCTACGTAAATCTACGAACATCACGGTCAATGCTGCACTGAATCAATCAATCTTATTTTAATCTCATTCGTATAAACTTACGTACCTACCTATTTTGACATTGTATCAGCTCAGAATTCTCTGTGCTCGTAAAGTTTTAATCAAAACTAACTGTTGTTATGTAAGGAAAACTGACCTCGACACGTTAATACAAAAGCCTAGGTCCAATTTTTCACTAAAAACGTCTAAAGTTGGAACATGACGTTGTGGCAAACTTACCATGCAATATCTGCCAATGGTAAAACTCTTTAGGTACCTTCTCGCTTTGTACTAAGTATGTAAAATTATCGAGCACTATCAATCCAACCACTGAATTGATATGAACGACTTCAAAGCTTTGAAAGTCACAATCAAAATGAAATGGGAGCGACTTACTCTATAATCCAGTCGGCCTTGAACGCTTTTGTCCCCACAGATGTTGACATGATGCTCGGCTATTGCAGCCTAAAAACGGCTTGTCGACCTTCGGCCTGCCACGCTTAGAACCGCTCAGGAATTGCAGCTGCACAGCAGTTATAGCAACATGCGGACCGCTAGCCTCCTGCTGGCTTCATCCACCGATATACGATATCTGAAACTGAGAAACACTGCGAGAGTACAAGTCCAATCAAAGCTGTGTGGTGGAAATAATGGTTTCAGGTTAGCGTAGTAACCACATTATCAAAGTCAATCAAAATCTAAAACTTATCAGAACATTGACACAAGAAAGAGGCCTATGTCCAGCAGTGGGCAAAGTCTGGCTATGGTTGGTGATCATAAATCAAAATATTGCTTTTGCAATTATCTTAATTTTGAATAAAGTGGGTAAGGTGTAATGTTGTGACTATTAAATAATATCGCTCTTATGTCCAAACAACAATAGCTCTGAACTGGCACTGCACTTCATTACTCAACCTGCGACAGCAGAATATTACCGCTGCATTAGCATTATTTAAAACGCCATTGCTTAACCAGCAACACTAAAGCTATAGTGCCTAAACTACTACTACACTGTTTACAGTAAAGCGATAGTCAACATGAAAATAACAACCTCACTTTAGCATAGAGCATTAAAGCGACAAGTCAATTATCAAACGTCGATAATCGCCATTCATGAGACCGTAGCCCTTTGTAAGTAAGTCTCCACAGCATTAAAATGTTCACTCGTAAACAACATAGAAAAATGTTAACCAACACGCACATCTGCTTCACAGCAATAACAAAACGAAAATGGCTCACCAGATTGACGAAAAGATCCTCACGGACATTCAGGCACTTCTCCTTGACCTGGCCAGCTGTTATGAAGCTGTTCGCCTCCGTTCTGGACTGGTTTTTCATTTTTCAGGTTGATGAGGGTAGTCGCATAAAACTCGCCAAGAAGAAATCTTGACCTCGGAATTTTCCTTGAATTGGTCCCACGTTGAACCCAGATAGGTTATCTAGGTACGACCGGCATGTAGGCGCACCGCTCTTCGTCGCCTTATTTATGGTCAAAAATATGCTGCACTGCACAACACTGCATCCTCGACCAAACATACCACCGCGCACCGCGGTAATGCACTTTGATTGCGTGTCGAACTTAGGCTTATCGAGTCAAAATTCACGGCACTTTTAGAGTATGTATAAGCGCATACATTTCAAAAACGACCCGCAATGATTGTCACTTTCAATGTCACCAACTGTTTTTTTTTTTAAAAAAAAAACGCAACCGCCACGTATTTCACTAGCATTGTCAGGAATTTCCATGTGGGCCATATGAGTTACATGCCACTTCTGATGTAGGAAATGGTACATCTCCCTAGGTAACATCAGCCATGATATTGGAACTACAGTGGGCGTACTATGGGAAGTGTTGGTTATTGCTCAATAGAAATACTGTTTGCTTTTAAATCAAATTATAATTCACTCTTGAACTCACCACAACAATATTCTAACTCACTCAATAATTCCGCAATAGGTACACAGCTCCAGCTTACGAAACGCGCGGCGGTTCCTAGACATGTTCACTCCTCGATCGCCACCAGTAGACTGCCGTTGCAAACTCAGCTTCGATCGAGCACGACGTTCTAGACTCCGTCGAACGCCACTAGATGGCGTTTGCGTCTCGATTGTTCAATCGACTAACGTGTTTCCGACATATGAGTGATGGATATATGGCTGCAGCGATGAGTGAACGAGAGAGTATGTGTGTGAAAGGGAAGGAGGACTGAGATTTTTACGACGAAAGAAGGAAGATGTAATATTAAGAAGTTATAAAAAAGAAGGTTTCTAGCAACGAACAGTCTTTATTTGGGCCTACCACATACCCCTTACAATTATGTGAAAATCACGTGGACATTTTCACAGTACCGGAAAACAGAATATTGTAATCTTGTTTTTTCTTCGTTTTTGTTTTTTAGAAAAAACTTGATTTGATGATAATTATGTCCCTCAAAATACTAAGTGTAATTACATCAATATTATTGCATTTGTATGGTCAAAATGAAATAATATTTTGTACACCATACAGTACTCTAATAAACCGACCGCTATATATTTTTGTCTCGAGTCTTTTTTACACGTGTAAGTTAGTCTGACAGCCAATTTTCTAGAGTTATTACTCCACAGTTTTCCACGAACACATCCGTTCGCAAACGTCTTTTTTTCGGTTTAAAAAAAAGCGCAGGCAGGGTTCAATGTCAATGTTACTTTGACTTACTTGAAAATCACCTAGAGTGATGGAAATTCGTGAACACAAGTCGTGCACCCGACGCGTGAATGGAGTTTGCACAGAACTTTTACTAGTTTGCTTTTAATTTTCAGTTTACTAATACAGTTCGGGGAAATGGTAGGTGTATTGATCGGTTTTGTTCGTGAACTTGGCCATGAAATAATTACTGGGTACTGGGTCCAATTGCGTTTCTTCGGCGCACTTAAATAATGCCGATTAATAGACTTATATTAGTCTAAAATTCGTACTAATATTACTGCTATTGCGTTTGTTGATTAAATAAGTCCACGACACTATTTATGACTTAACTAGCTGTCCCCCGCGGCTTCGCTCCCGTCAACTGGCTACCTACCTACCTACCCTACACCTACCCTACACCTACCCTAAGGATTCTTAAATTTTCTAATTTTCCGCGCAATTTTTTCATTTTTTTTTTTTTTCATAAGAACCTTCTCCTGACAATAACAAACACAACAAAAAAAGAATAAGTGAAATCGGTCCAGCCATTCACGCGTGATGCTGTGACCAAGGAAAACGGGTTTCATTTTTATATATATAGATATAGATAGATAGATTTATGTTTATGCATGTCTTTTGCTATTCCTTTTCTGTCAGTTTGATAGTTCGTCGGCGTTAAATGAACATAAAGTTTTATTATATGAAGTGATGTTCTTTAAGTTCGCACCTGTTTAGTCCGTACGTAAGCGAGTTTTCTTCAGAAAATAGTGAAAAATGTTTCCTTAAAGTAAATCGACAAAGGTAGCATGGAATTCCAAAGTTTTGGCTTCACTCCGTTTCTTTGACATGACGGCTACCTGACAACGGTTGGGCAGGAGCAGTATTTAGGTTTAAGTCAGCCATCTGTAAGCAAATGCTTGCAAGAAGTTATTGATACAATTATAGCTGTCTTATTGAATGGTATGGTGGTATTTCCAGAGACCGAAGAGGAAAGGGCAGAAAAATAAACAGAGGTTTTTAAAGGATAGCTGGGTTTCCTTCAGTCTTGGGTTTGATAGACTGCAGTCGAATCTCCATTATTCGCCCAAAAGACACGGCACTTGTACCAGCGAGATTATTTTTTAATCACAAAGGCTATAGTCTTAATTGCCAATTTGTGTGTAATGCAACGATGGAAATTATTCATTTTAATGCCACTTTTCCCGGATCAACACATGATGCAGCAGTCTGGCAAGGGTCCACTTTAAGCCAATTATTGGAAACCAACTATGTTTATGGAGTTTCAGCTGGTGAATGGGTTTTAGGAGACTCTCTCTCAACTCTTATTTTTTATTTTAACGTGAAAAAATTAACGTTGCAATGCGATACGACTACCAAACTGAATGTTCACAGGAATGTTTGTAGTAGATAGGTCAGGTTAGAGTGCAATACGATAATAATTATGATTATGATCAAATTTAAAATGAACTTTCCATTCCGTAAATATATGGATGGATGAGTAGGGTAAATCGATAGATTGTAACATAACAATTTACATTATTAAACTAAAATTCACACAAAATATTTTGTAAACATACGAGTACGTACCATTAACCATTTCCGAATTTCTCATCAAGAAGTTCAATAAATACTGTTGCTGTTCTTTTTTCATTCTTGGCTTCTTTGTATCCATATTTATTTTATAATCACAGAGTATACTAATAAACTGTAATGTAATGATGTTACTAAATAATATAGGTACAACATAAAGAACCAGATATATGTTTGTGAAAAGAACACGAGTTGGCAGATAACAGACACTAGCGGTGTGGTGTTGCCCAGCCGGTCGATTCTGTCGACATCTCACGGTGTTCACCTAGGCGGAGTGAACGACAATACAGCTGTCATTCCATCTTAATTGTATGGTTTGACAACTCACCCGTCGTGCACCCTGTCCAAGTGTTCACTTCGACATGTTTACAGAATCGCACTGCTGTTGCCATTTGCGGCGGCAAACGAACGTAATTATGTCCATTTCCATAGACGCAGAATTAAGTTTAAATTTAGTGACGTGAATTTATTTAAACAGAAACGTTATAGCTTTTGGATAAGGACATAATATGGACATATTTAGTAAAATTTTAGTCTGTTATTATTTAAGTTCGGAGAGACACGCAATCGGACCCATTGTTGCATAACGTTGCGATTGTATTCCACGAATGATTGAAGAGAGATTCTGTGCATTCGGGATTTTCCGTATCCAATCGTGCATCTACTTGAAGTATTCTGAAGACGTTTCAATTTTAATACATTCAGCAGTACGATTCTGTAAACATGTCAAAGTGAACACTTGGGCGGGATGCACAACAGGTGAGTTTTCAAACCATACAAATAAGATGGAATGACAGTTCACGTGTCGTTCACTCCGCCTAGGTATACACCGTGAGATTTCGACAGAATCGACCGGCAGTATTGCATTTATTCAGTGAATATTCTGGACAAAACAGTAGGGCAGGGCTTAAAAATAGCTTTAAATTTTTTTATTAAGTAGGTACAGTAGTACCGTGATGAAATGCGAGACATAATTCTGTTTTTGTTTTGATTGGGGCTTTAACTCTTTAATATTTTTTGCCATGAGCAGGGAAATGAAGTGATTTAAAATTATCGATTAGTCTATTATTCTTACTTTTTCGAATGTTTGTTTTTAAGAATAATTAATTTAATTATTGAGTCTTGACTTTGGAACACGAAATTACTATCAGTCCGATAAGGATATAAATCTATCCGAGTTAAAACAGCAGGTTAGATCGACGCAGAAGTTTAATTGAGTTGCAAACGGTACCTGTTGGT
Source organism: Melanchra persicariae (assembly GCA_947386135.1). NCBI lineage: Eukaryota > Metazoa > Arthropoda > Insecta > Lepidoptera > Noctuidae > Melanchra > Melanchra persicariae. Next base: position 10,601,478 of record OX376643.1, on the reverse strand, counting down.
TGCGGGTAGTCTGAAATTAGATAGCATTAAGTCTGGTCTAATATTAGAATTTCAGTAATGCGCTGCGGGTTTGGAAATCTAGCGACGGTATATTTTATTGATGGCTGTCGCTGACGAGACTGAAATATTTACACTATGAATATAATTATGTACATGTGGTAGGAGATTAAGGCAAAATAAATTGAAATGAAGTTTTGTGTGACGGTTGACAAGACGGAATGGAGAAAAAAATGTGTTGCGTAAAGGGCAAAAGGATTTTGTTGGAGGGCTTTTTTTGGGATGGGAAAACAACAATAATAATTCTCCAGCTGTGGGTGGAGTGATTGTCAGACTCTTACTGACCAAAACCTACCCGTGTTCCTTCAGATGCCCTTTGCGTTCCAGGGACGCGGTAATTCTTTCGAACACATCGTGCCGTCGCCGTCGACCCGGGCCTGGTCCTTATCGGACTGCGCGCCACCCATCGCTTGCCATCCGCAAACTTGAGCCTACGGTGGCTGGGAATCATGACCTCTCGCTCTGGACCATGGATTGGACCATAGATTGAACCAGGGCCAGATGCGAGAGGTCGCCGCCAATCATCGCAACAAAGAGCGTCTGGTATTTGATAAGGGCGCCTCCGCAACCACTCCTCAAAGTGGAGACTTATCGCCAGGATTGTATCGTGCCCAAAGATTATTAAAACGATGAATATTTCCCTTTTTCTGACTTTTTATTTCGCTCACCAGCGAGTTGCGTGCTCGTTACGTAGTATTTTGTTTTTTTGGCACCAAACTTTCATCTACAGGCAGGAAAATTCATTTTTAACGATGGTGAACGAAATCATTTTAGTTTTTTTGTGACTTGGCGAAATCATTTGAGTATGTTGTAGCCATATCGTAAAATTTGGTAATTTCATGAAGTGATCGGACGTTTTACATAAAATTGGCCATTTCATGAAATCGCCAACTCAAACCTAACCTAACCTCGGCGAAGAAGCCGCTATGCGCGGGCTCTTTCTGTCTGCAGGATTACCTTGCTGTCTTACACGGTTTTAGTGGAAACAATCACACACAAGTTTCACAGCGCCGCTACGCATCCTCGCGCCGCCTCACTACCTCACACATCCGTGGAATAACACCCTTAACTAGCACTCGACCAGTTGAACTCTATCAGCTCTGGCAATATAATGTTGACTTTCCTAAAATCGTTATCGTTGATGGAATGAAATATTATGTTCGTATTCAGTAGTCAGTATTAAGTTCGAAATGATTCATCAGATATTGGAACAACAACTATGTTGAGACAAAGTTCTAATTCCACTGCAATTTTTGGGCGTTTTAATATAAATAGACACTTAAAAATACTTCAGATTGGTTACCGGCCGAAAGCAATAGGTGACCCAAATGTGGGTAAGCGTGGGCTCTAGCTTTTGTCTGTATGAGTTTTTTTGTGATCGTTACCTAACGTATATACGACATAGAAATTCAGTGATCCGACTTTTTATGTAAAACCAAAAAAGAATTTGCAGAAGCTTTCGTGATGACGATACAGGAACACAAAGGTCTCGGGTTTGAAAAGGGCCACCTGGTAGTTTGTGGCGGGAGTCATATTGACATGCTTTGAGGATAGACCGAGGAGAGGCGAGCGTGTCATTTCAAGGAATGTTTTTCACTGGCATGATTCTTTCCACAAAGTACCTATGGAATTGCCGCAGCGTCAAAATCTAAAGACGGCATTATCAAAATTACCAAAAAATTAGTTGCGTACAACTTCTACTACACAACTGACGAGTAAAATCTTAAAAGGTTCACTGCGCGTTGATGCGCAGTTCCGTCTATCTTCTTACATCATCGGACTACAAGATGTAACCATCACCACTATAAGCGCAAAATAATTTCAGAATACTTTAAACTGTACGTACAGTTACGGAGTGGAATTCTCTGCCGGAGCCTGGAGTTTTGATAGCTAATAGCTACAAGTGGCTACAACTAATTCAAGAGTGAATAGGTTACATCTAGGCAACCGTGCTTCATCGTCAACCACATCATCCCTTTCTATCAGGTGAGATTGTGCTCCAACGGGAGCCTCTCAATATAAAAAAGCGAAGATAAAGTACTTAAAGAGTGATACGTTTTGTTTGTATGTAACGTGTTGACAATGTCGCCTCTAGTAGCGGCCGCCGGCTCCTCGCTCTGTAATTCCTTCCATAAGTACTCTAGTTTGTTACATCATGCGCTGACTATCAGATAGCCTCCGCTGAGTCACTAGTGTCAATTGTCCACCGAAGCTTGCCAAGTGTTGGTATATACGTGTGAAAGCTATGTTACTTTTCCAAAACCCAGCAACGGGTGGGTAGCGAGTCGGCTATCGAGCCTCATTTTTTATTTATCAAGACTTTATGCGACACGGCGATACTTACTTGGATGAACTTGCCTAAGGCATTTTTAACAATCAAATAATGGTGATGGAGAAATAGTACGGCACGTGCATAATGAAAAACCAATACTTTTAAAATAGACTACTAGTAGTACATTTAGACTCAACGTAGCATTTAAATTGAGGTCGTATCTTTTAAACGATGAAGCAATTACTGGATTCATTAAAATATCAAAGCTTATAATAAAATTATTGTTTTAAAAGCTCTCAAAAATATTGCCGACACTGAAAGTAGGCTTAAAGAGAAGCTGGATGAAATTTCTGAAAACCACTCAACAATGAATTATTAGCTTTAATCGGAATAATTGGTACTCGTCAGATTTCACTCCTGTATAAAGCTACTCCAAATAGTTAAGCTCGGAGTCCATTCAATTATGAACCTTATTTCGAGCTTACTTAGTTCCGTTAAGTCTGTATTAATAATGAAGCACTAGGCATTTCTCATATTCATTTAAGCACATGTGTCGTCACAATTCTCGTAGCATTAGTTCGTAGACTGCTGTAATTAAATTCCAAGTTAAATACTCGTATATTGTACCTACGCTAGCACATTACCGCGGCTTGACTTCCGTGGCCTGTTCTACAAACACCATGCAAGCATTTAACTAAGGTGTTAGCTGTCTATCAGTAAAATAAATAGTAAAAAAAGCTTTTAACAAACCGGGTCAGTAATTCCAAAAATCACCTACCTCGTGCCTATCTACCATAAACAAAGGAACGAATGAATGAACGATTTTGCCTCTTTACAATACACACATAAGGGTACATTTAAGGCGCAGTATAGGAGAATATTTGATTTTGAAGTGAACGTAGACAGGTAAGAAGTGAATAAGGGTCATCACACGACCAAGGCAACAAATGTATGAGTTAAATGAAGGGACACTCGAAAGTAAAGCCTCAAATCCGAATACTGAAGTTGTTTTGTTCGAAAACTAACAACACCGTTACAGCAACTCGAAAACTATTCATTTGCTAGCAGTCACAAGTCACAATAGATTCTCGAAACATTTTACTGATTTTACCGACTCTGATAATTTACTGTAACGATAAAATAATATAACGTAAAAAAGCGTTGGGTTGAGCACAATGCTTTTTTAATTCTGAGTGAATTGCATTAATATTATAAGAACATAGATTTTTCATTGTCTAGACTCAACTAATTTTGCATTGTATAATGCACATGTGTAAGTACTGTGTACCTTCAATTTAAACTATCATTTTTGGGTAAGACTGTGACTTGAATGTGCCCTGGCTGTTGGGAGTGTCATGCTCACTCAAAAGTCTCTCTGATGGTGGACTTTGTGTTTCATTCATCATTTGGCTCCGTCAGCTGGGACTGGTCATCTCTCAACTGTTTGTTTTAATTAGTACTTTGAATTGTTCCTTTTTTGCTTTTGTCGTGCACGTCTTTCTACATCGTTCTCACAAACCTATGAATAATTTCAGCAAGAACAATGTAACCACAACTTTGTAATAGTTAATTGATTCAAAAGAGTGTCCATGGAGTTTCTAGATAAGATAAGATAAGATAAAATAATACATACAGAATTAAAATAATAAATGCATGTAAGATCTTATATAAGAGTGGCTCAAGACATGTCTGCCATTTCTCATGGCGTGCAAAAATCAGTAGTAATTATTATTATTGAAAATGATTTTTAAATTTTACACTATACATTAAATATCAATCATAGTTAAACAAATTTCTTGCATTCAATCATTTACATTATCCAATTATTTTTATTTTCCTTGTAGGTACATTACGGAGGAGATACGGAGTACGGAGGACTTTGAATAATATACATAAATCATCGCCATTTCAGCCGAATAAATAGCCTATGGCTTATGGCCTCTTCTGACCATAGACTTTCCTCGAGCGTCGCCATATTATTATAGACAAGTCCTGTGCTCACCTTAATTCCGTCGGTGGATGTTTTCATTTCTGATTTGGTTACGCAAGAAACTATAAGATGGCCATCAATATCCAGACTGCCAATACTCCTAATTTTTAAGCATCGTTCGCATTCGCATCTCAGTCGCAATCTGTCAGAAATGTATGATAAATAAGGGTTTTTTGACACTTCGCGACTGACATGTGAATGCGAACGTTGTTAAAATTAGTAGAATCTCTCTGGTATCTAAATATATAAATATCTGACGTTCAACTTAGAGGTAATAATAACAGCCGCATACTTCAAGGTTAAACAACGCTAGCCGTAGTCGGTCTGTGGATGGGTGACTATCACAGAACAGACCTAGTACCTATCTGTTCCTTGTATCTTAACATTCCGAGACTCTTCCGTGCTTCGGAAAGTACGTTAAGCCATTTGTCCCGGCTGTTATTTGTAGGGTTTTGGTAAACGTTACGAATTGTCTGAAACCAGTTGCTGGTTTCTGAGGGATATGTAGGCAAGTCACTCCCTGTAAAATATTGGTATTTAACTCGTTTTGATTGGTAGCTGACCTCAATATAGTTCGGAAAAGGCTAGGCAGATTAAAAGTAACTATCGTTTAGTTGTTTTTCTTAAAATAAAATTGGTCGTCAATATCGGGTCAGAACGACCGTGGAGGCGTTAATGTAATTTCAACTGCAACGCTACAGGTGCAAAAATCGATCATAACAAGCTTTTAAAATCTATAAATAGAAACTACATGTTTCCCTGTTTGGCAACCTGACATCACAGAGGCAATCTATCAATATTAACTAACTTTTTTGTTTATGAATGGATGGGTATTGATCGTTATAATTATGTACATTTATACATTTTCATTGCTTACTTAACTAACCATATTGGTGGCCATGTTATTAGGGACAGTCAGGCTGAGATTTATGCATTTTCTATTTAAATGGTTTTCGTTTCCCGATTTTATTGCAGAAAAAATTAAAAAATACGATGACGTTTCGGAAAGATTGCTCCAAATCAACATGCATTCGGCTATCACTATAATTCGTTTCTGCTGTTTCGGCTCTAAATTGACACATTTTCTTCGTGCTTCCCATTTATGGAAGCACACTAATCTTTTAGACCAAATGGATCAAATTATCCGTCGAACTTTGTCATTAATTTTGAATGTGGCCTTGGACGACCGAGCTTGGCCACAAGCTTCTGTTCCCATCCGCATGGGAGGACTTGGCGTCCGCAAAATTTCTTGTATAAGTTTACCGGCTTTCATATCTTCGGTCCACGGCGCTGAGAAATTAATCAGGAATATCCTGGCTTCCACACTGGTTGATTTTGATGTGCCGTGCTTCACCGATGCTATCGATGCCTGGCAACTCGCTTGCCCGAATACTGACCTACCTGATAAACCATCTTCCCAGAGGCAGTGGGACGAACCGCTCTGCAGAGTAGATCAGAAAAACTTACTGACCACGACTGCTACTACTGCTGAGCGTGCGCGCCTGCTGGCTGTGGGAAAATGGGAGTCGGGTCTTTGGCTTCATGCACTACCGTCGTCGAACCTAGGCACTTTGTTCGACGACACCACTTTCCGCCTCGTTGTTTCTTTACGTTTAGGAGCCCCATGTTGTTCTCCTCATCGCTGTCACTGTGGTGAAGTTGTCAACAGCCTCGGGCACCACGGTCTTTCTTGTAGTCGCAGTGCGGCCCGTTTTGCCCGACACGCCAATTTAAACGACATTATCCGACGAGCTCTCGTCACCGTCGGCGTTCCAGCCGTATTAGAACCCAATGGCTTGGTTCGTGACGATGGCAAAAGACCGGACGGAATGTCTTTGTTTCCATGGAAGATGGGTAGGCCTTTAGTGTGGGACGCAACTTGTGTCGATACTCTTGCGCCATCCCATCTTCCTAGTTCATCGTGTTGTGCTGGCGCTGCCGCTGCGGCTGCGGAAAACCTCAAGCGGCGTAAATATAGTAACCTCATTGGTAACTATATTTTCGAACCGTTTGGGGTTGAAACCCTTGGGCCGTGGGGCCCTAGTGCTCATAGCCTTTTTAATGAAATTTCGAAACAGCTAGTTGAAACTTCCCGTGTCCCAAGAGCTGGCTTTTACTTTGGGCAGAGACTAGGCATTGCCATTCAACGTGGCAATGCCGCCAGTCTCTTGGGCATATTACCAGCTGACAGCGTTGAAGACGAATTTTTTGATGCTGTATTTTAGTTTGTTGTAAGTTTCGTGTATTTTTAATTTAAGTTATTTTCATTAAAATCTCATTTAAATGGTTGGTTAAAGGTTTATTTTGTAGTTTTCGTTTGTATACAACGTGTTACAGAATAAGCGCAATACCTTTTAAGGGGTAATTTTACTCATCATTATGAACAACTTTTAATATGGGACCAAACTCACTGAAAAAAAAACAGCTGCGAAGATACCTACAGTACATTTTGTCCAGTTCTTTTTCTTTTTCTCGTGATTTCAGTGTTAGTCCCATTCCCATAGTAAAAGTTATTCATAATGATGAGTGCAATGACCGCTTAAGAGGTATTGTGTTTATTCTATTACGCGTTGTATGTATTCTATTGGGATTACAAAACAACAAAAAAATTTGCAAAACAATTTTATTTATTTCGGAGATAAGCCTTGACAAAATTAAATATTTAATTAAATTTTAATATTTTGTGATGCCATCATGAGAGCTTCTATGCGTCGAGGCATGCTCTCACTACAGACCTTTGCTTGCTTTAGGAGTTTAGACGTTGTGATGCCATTCACTGGTGAGCGCTTCAACCAAGTGGCGCTTGGTGGTGATCACTTCTATCGCAATCGCCCGTTTAGTGAGCTCCTCCATATTTTCTATAAGGTTCCTGTCTGGTGAATTCCCTGATCAAGGCAAAAAAGTAACATTTTCAGCCATAAATTTAATATCACTTCTTTTTATGGCACGGTGCCGAAAAATGTAGATGTCATCTTCAGAGAACACTAGTTGTAACTGGGTTTCTAGTACACTTGTGAATAGAACAGCATTTACTGAAGAAGATGTCTGTTAATTGTTTGCCACAAATTTCTTTTCCATATTCAAACAGTCGGTAAGTTCCCATAATTATACAAAGACCCATACACATCATTAACTCGCACTATGTAAAATTAAGTTCACAGCGAAAGGTACACTGAATGCAATAAAAAAATTGCACGTTTGTAAGGGTCCACACTGTGACGGTTTTTAAAGAGGTGTGCAACTTAACTTTAGCACTGAGCCTAATATATTCAACGTATCGGTTATAACTTCAATCATCCCTGCGAAGCAGAAAATTGCATATATTATATTAAAAACTATCGTTCCTACTATATCGCTCTTTTCAATCTTCTCAAAAGTATTTGAGTTGCTCGTATGCCCATTTTAACCACACATATTTCAACACTGTTTTAGCTCCACACCCGCACGGTTTCTGCAGTAGCAAATCTATCACTACTAATTTAGTATAGTATTTCAATGATATCAGTAAGTCTCTTGACTCTCGTAAGCAGGTGGAGGCCATTTACACCAATTTCAGTAGCGCGTTTGAAAAGGTTGACCACAATATCTTATTAAAAAACACGATAAATCTGGTGTACATGGCTTCCTACTCCGGTGGTTTGAGTATTACCTGACTCAAAGAAATCAGAAAGTCGTAGTAAAGGGATATGAATCACCACTTTACACTGCCACTTCTGGGATACGATAAGGTTCACATTTGAGTCCAATTCTTTTCTTGATCTTAGTCAACGATAGTTTAAATTCAATAAAGCATTGAAAACGTTCTATCTTTGCAGACGACTTATAAATGTATAAAGAAGATAAATCGCACAAAGATGCTGTTCATGTTCAGGAGGATTTGGATTCAATTTCGCCATACGCACTGGTGCCAAAAGAATAGGATATTACTAAACTCTGGCAAATGCTAAAATGACTTTCACGAGAAATAAAATTGTGTACTATCATCATCTTACACATTAAACGGCGTAATACTCAAAAAAGTAGATACTATTCGAGACTTAGAAGTGCAACTTGACAGCAAACAAACTTTCAGAAACTACTTAGAAATCATCATTATCAAAGTTTCTAAAAGTTTTGGTTTCGTTAGAAGAACTTATACAGATTCCAACTCCATCAGTGAAGTCCTTAAAACTAAGCCCAACATATTTCAGTTACGTTTTTGCCTGAATCGCTATCGCAAAAAAAACTGATATTAATAACTTATGCTAACAGAGAATGTTCAATTTTGTTGGTCAGCGAATTAAAATATTTAATTAAGTAAGTGAGTTATGAAAAGATATTTAGCTTGAAGTACAAAATAAAAAATAACATAATTAAAAAAAAACAGACGGACAGACAGACAGACGGACAGCATAGTCTTAGTAGTAGGGTCCCGTTTTAACCCTTTGGGTACGAAACCCTAAAAAAACAACGCGAGTTTTGCAAAATACATTTTAACATAGGCTTCCCTGCCTATACTCTACACGTTAACAGCAAAAAAAATGAGTTAAGAATTATTGCACAGTAAGCCTAATTTTCGGCGTAATTGGACTAGACGATCATCAAGCTGACTTTCCCTGAAACAAACGATTTTATAATATAAAGATTTAAGGCGATAAGCCTTTTTTACCTTCTCAGTCAAATTCATCCAAAAGGTTGTCTATACATACTCGTATAAGATAGTTTTTATTACACCATACATTTTTTTAAGCACCTATAATGTAATTTGTTATGTTGTACAATAAAGAGTATTTCTGTTCTATTTTATTCTAAGGTTATGCATTGCGAAATCCAGTCTCAAGAACGTCGTCTCAGTAATTATTAAATTACTCAGAAGCCAGTAACGAGCAATATGCATCACGTGCACTAACTTAATAGTACAAAAGCCAGCTAAACATAGTAAAAGCCCTGGCTGGACTACTTTTAATTAAAGTGCATCGAGTCATGACTTCAGAAAATATTAAATAGAATAAAAACGAACTAAATAACACGATCTTGTTAAAGCAATCTATATATCCCATTATTTTTTACTACCGCGATATTTTTTGTAATACGCATCAAACCCGTCAAAAATGGAGCTTTTACTGCACTGCCGGGCCAAGGCCTCCCTTCTTCCACTTTTCTAAGTTTTGTGCAGTGTTCGGCCACTCCGTTAAGTAAATAAGAGTTCATCTCTTTATGGGCTTGTCGCGTGTTACCCTCAAAATTTTTCAAGCAAAAATCATACACTTTAAATTTTCAAAAATATACTTACAGTGGCAAATTTGTGCCTTAGTGTTAGGGATGATGCAAATTGTATGGTAAGCCGAATCTTAGACATAATGACTGACAGCAGTGTCAACGTACTACGAGGCTGGCGTTAGGGTGGGTGCCTTTCCACCAAATATGTGCGAAGTAGCGAGACGGCGAGGGAGGAAAAAGTTCGCTAATGGGAGCACGTAATTTTCCTGGTCGGGCATAGCGCAGCTCTGGTACAAACAGTACAACTGAATAGAGTCCGCTACGAACCCTCGCATCGCTTAGCCACACACTGTTTCTCCGTTGCACAGCGCCATCACGCGTCGCTTCGCTAGTTCGCACATCTTTGGTGGAAAAGCAACCTAACGGTCAACGAACGACCTCTGACCCTTTGACTCACTTAATACCCGCTGCAATGGAATGCAATAAAACTTAATAAGTCTACTATGAACACAAAACTGACTACTACCCCACTGCATTTAAGCCAAACCATGAAGTGTATTTCGCACTGGTGCCGTAAAAGTCGCCGGCGAGCAAATAAAAAACAAACTCACTTTCGCATTTAGTAGGATATAAAACTGGTCTTCAGGCAGCCCTCCGATTGCTGGTCAAACCCCACGAAAATCGACCTCGGTCGAGCCATTTCTCAAAATAATTTATTACTGAAAATTCTATGATTTGAAACATTGAATTATATCCTGTACTCGAGGGCATTTGTCATTGCAGTTTCTCGGCTCCATAACGACGTTCAGCTCAGGCGTTTATTTCGCCTCGGCTGCAAATCAATCAATATTCGTCATCATCATCATCATCACCTTCCTGCCCTTATCCCATGTTACTTGGGGTCGGCACAACACGTTTTCTTCCTCCATTCTGCCCTATCACCTCTCACGTCATGCTATCGCTTCTCTTTCATATCACTCCACACACAATCATCGATCTTTACTATGGCAGGGAGGCCATAATTATACTCCCTCTTCGATTCACAACTCTTTTATTAAGATGCATTTCATTCCCTCTCCCTCTTTACATTTTTATTTACGTGACTATACAAAAGAAAAGCGACTCTCTTTCAACTTTTCTGTCAGTTGCGCCACTTTTAAACTTCCTTTATTATACTCATTCATTTTAACCAGAATGTTGCGATAGAATGTTATTTCCTGAAAATGAAAACTAAAAACAATTTGCGGCAACATTCAGAAGAATTTTCAATTGTCTATACGAAACACTAGTTTTTTATTCCAATCAAGCTGAATGCCTGTTCAATTGGAAGAGATGTTATTTTTTAGTTAAATTGTTGGCGATTCTACATCGACTGCTCAGTTCCAGAAACGAATAAATAAAATACGTGGACTAAATAACAATCTGTCGGAATATCAGTCGTAGGTATGCGATGCATGGACAGAATAGTTTTCATATTTGCTTATTCATGTTGATGGAAAAATACAAGCTTTTGATTCTTGCTTTTTTATAGATGGGAAATCATGAAATGACTTCTTCCGCTCTAGGTGGAGCAGAAGGGAGGGACAGAAGCTTACTGACTAAAACCCACCCGTGTTCCTCCTCATGCCCTTTGCGTTCCAGGTCTGCGGTGACGCTTTTGAATAAATTCCGCAACCTTGATTCTTGCCTACGAGATGCTTCTGTGGAAATAGTCTGTTTACACTTGTAGTTTTTTTTTTATGAGCCTCAATAAACGCAAATCGTTTCATATCTTCATGAATAGGGCTTAAATAGAAAAACAATAATTCTATTTGGGCCGTCGTCGTCAGTGAGATTTCCAAAAAATATTAGACACGTACGTATTGGTAGCCATTCCAAACCAACGTCACGTCTGGTTAAATAGTACCAAGGAGTGACATTACGAGAAATTCCAACGCACTGTATCGTCTACCTTTTTGTTTCCGTGAAAAAAGAAAAAAAAAGGTCCAATATTTTTTGTTAATATATTACGAAAACGGACTGACGGACTACGTAGTTATTTCTTTACAGACATGGTGATTTTTTTAATATCCCATGTCTATATATCGATACTTTCAATATCCACCGGCTGTCAAAGCAGCGCGGTCCGTCTTTCGAACGAACTCAGCGCCGACTGATTGGTGAGATGGTTGCAAGCCAATCGGATGCAGCCAAAATTTGAAAGAGCGCCAAATTGCTTGCCTACTTCTTCTCTTTCTCTTCTTCTTTTTCTGACACAACTTATGCAGTACATTCAAGCGTAATAAGTAAAGACTATTTTGTCAGGAAGTTGTGGTAAATTTTTCATTTTTTTTTTTCCGTGAAAGCGAGTGCAGTCCTTGTGGTGTCACCGTGTCAACGCCGCGCGCCGGGTCGGCTACTAACGTTGACTGTAGTCTCGACAAATACACACGTATAGTAAATAAACGTATTCTAGTAGTTTGAAATGAGACAGCGCGTGCAAGCCGTTTGGTTTGAATAACTTTTTTAATATCGAATGTTGACTGTTGTGTTTTCTGCTGTTTCCAACATGCAAAAAGTAAAGTTCTAAAGTTGATATTGAGGATTAAATTAAATGTGAGTCTGTGGGTATGTTTGTTAACCAAACACGCTTCAAATGAAATGAATTGGAATTTGAAAGCCCCTAGTTTGAATTACAATGTGTTTAAATCCTCGGTAGTTTTTAAGTTCTCGTGGCGTGATTTGGGACGAGCTGCTGGCAAAACTTTAATTACCTAAAAGAAAATATGCTGTGAATAGAAAATATTAAGAGCTGTTGTATTTTAGAAAATACTTTCATGTCGAATGGTAAAAAAATAATTTCAAACTAAAATATACTTCTCTATTTATCCATATGATTTTATAAAAAAATAATTCTGTGATTTTGATTTTGATTTTGATTCCATGGGTGTTCTGCATCTACGTCAGTTATTTGACGGTTGAAAACTCAGACCTCATTATAAATCAATATGGGAGACCCAACAAATTAAGAGGTGGAATTTATTAGAGACCTAAAATGCGAAATTGCTGTCCGTAATTTGTAAAAAAAAAATAAGCTGACATTAAGTTTTTATTTTTCTATGGAACATCACTGCAGCGGCCAGCAAAAGAGGCATTTAATGGACGAACGTGTTAATGTGTGGCACACACACGCAAGCCTATCAATACCTAGTTGTGGCCAAGGCTTGTATAGTACTTTTCTCAAATAATGCGCGGAAATTAAAACTAAGTAGTGCCTAAGCAGAACTTTTTATTTTAAAATACAAGTACTTTTTAAAATGAATGACGAACAACGAACAACTATAATTTTCCCCGCGTTAAAGTGTTGATTCCATTTTTTTTTCCATAAACCGCTTTCTATTTGCAAGTCAGTTCGAAATCTAAATAAAACTTTTGATAAGTTACCTCCTTAGTTGACATATTTTGGATTAAAAGATCGTTCCAAGTTACACGACAGATATGAGTTTACTATGTAATTTATTTGGCCGCTAAACCACGACAGATATTGATTTTCATACAACTTTTGCCGGCCGCTGCTCGCATGTACAGCAAATAATGCTCAAATTTCCAAGCATGTATGAAAAAAAAATTAATGGTAGGTATCTATTGAGTTTTTCACACGTTGCGTTGTGGGCAGTTATGGCAGGAATATTTTGCGAAACTTAATGTGGCAGCCATTCAATGTTTTTAAAATAGACAGTATTTTTAAGACCTATAAAAGTTTTATTTTTAAGCGTAGAATGTAGAGCTCGGCACTAGGTAATATTTCTGACAACATGTCCAACGAGGTACGAGTCCAGAGGTTATTGCCCATTAACTGTACCGCTCATTAGGAGGCCTTTGTTCAGTACGGAGCAATCAAGACAGATATTGCCACGGGGCTATAACTGTATCGATTGCACTGTTAACGAAAGATTCGCAGCCTTGAACTCACTACATAGGATATAAGGTGCTATTAACTAAAATTGTGATAAACTCCCTCGGGAAATATCTTCCTATTTAGCGGTGTTATTGATTAAGGCTTCGTCTCGCTTACAAGTATCTCTTTGAAGAGACTCTTTGCCTCTCTTGATTTTCGATTCATCAAATTGATGGTTCTTCCTTTTTTGCTATTTCTTTAGAGACACAAAAGTAAATAATTTATTATATATTGTATGATTCTTCTAAAGAAATTTGTTAAAAGCTAAACAGTGATTATCAATACAAAGAATTATATAAAGCGGATTCTGTGAAGAAGGTTGACCCAAAATCTTTAGTTTACTGTTCACATTTTACCCCATGTGGGGCACCAGGTGGCTATGAAGGCGAACACTGCTGGTCTCTCCGGCAGGCAGTAGCCGAGGCTCTCCAGCAGAGACGGGGTCTTCAATACCGTCGTGTGGAAGTCCTGGAAGTTGATCACGCCATCCAGGTCCGGGTCCATTCGCTTCAACATAATGTCCACCAACTCCTGCAACAAAACAACTTTAGTAGAACTTCCAAGTACTGGAACAGCTTACTTTAATGAACAGGACGATTGAGAAAAAATATGTTTTTAGGATATTATGTCAGGTTAAAAGCCCGGCTGAGCACCCATATCAAATGTGATTCCCAGAAAATTATCTACGAATCTGCGTGAAATGATTCCACAAGTAATAAAATGCTACCGAAAGAAAAATATAAGTCTCGAAGGTACAAAGAAACACATGTTCTAAATGTTTCATTCGAGTTAGTGCTGCACTAACTCTTAGGAACTAAAACCTCCACACAGTTACAACTCGAAACATTCACTTATAGCTCCAAGTGAATGTTTCGAGTTGTATCTTTGTGGAGGTGCATATGTGAGGCTTCCCGCGGGGAAACCCTGTGCTACGCCGTAGCTCTTCGCTACGCGCTCACTCGTAGCGGCCTAGCGGTCGTAGCAGGCGATATGGTACGGGACCTAAAATACACAAACTCGTAAAACTTTACTGAGTAACAGGTGTTACTCGCGAGCCATTTGTTTGAAAGCTCGCGTTCGTAATGTCGCAAGTGACTAGAATAATGTTAGTAAAAGTGGTTCATGTCGGCGATGCAAATGTTGAGATTACTCGCTCGATCTTGAACGTGGCTTCTAGGGAACTTTCTTAATTAATCGACTTTTAATTTCGTTTAAGCTCAGTTGATAATTTGAAACCCCAGCGACTCGTTAGCGGTGAGAGATTTGATGATTCGCCCGCATTTTGTTGGGACAGATTGGATTAGGTTTGTACAATTTGTTTACTTCTCAGTAGTTGGCTGATGTAATAGCGATTTCGTACTAGTTAGATTGGTTGTGAATTAAATTAATTTGTAATATAATTTCTAACAGTAATTTATAAGAACCATTTATAAAGTTTTAGAAAACTAAAATAAAAGATGAATGAGATCGGTAAAGTGGTTCTCAAGTTATAGCGAGAGATATAAGTACAACTAGCACTTCGCCCGCTACTTCGTCCGCGCAGATTTAGTACCTACTTTCCTCTGCAAACTTCGACGTCCTCAACCCTAAAAAGGTCGGCTTTTGAAGGGTAATCTTGCAATATTAATCGTTGCGATCTTTATTTTTTACTGCTTAAGTACCAAATTATTTGCACAAAGTTTATAAATCGAAGTAATGAGCTTCATCGTAAACCTTTTTTACCCTTTTTACCCCGATGGGATGGGTCACGAAAAAGTATTTAGGTCCATTTCTAACATTCCAATTTAAATTTTTCATTACTTACACCAATTTCCAAGTAAATTGAGGCAAGCAGTAATATGCTTCAATAAAAACTTCATCACCCCTTTACACCCCTTCAGGGGTTGATTTCAATTTTTCGAATCCAAATGTACATAAATCTTATTTTTTATCTCAATCATGAAGGTCGAGTCTCAACTTAATCGGACCACGCGTTATCCACTTACGCGTCCAGCCGCAAATTTTAACACCCCCTAAAAAACCCATTGGGAAGTGGTTTTGAAAAATGAATAATGACATTATTTTTTTCGTTTAGGTCAGTAGGCATTCGTGCCAAGTTTCGAGTTTATATGGGTGTTAAAGTTTGTATGAAAGCTTGAATAAGATTCTTCCATACAAACTTGAACACACCCTTAATCGTCTTTTGGAGGTAGTTCTGAAAAACGAATAATGACAAACTTTATAATTCACTTAAGTCAGTAGTCGTACCAAGTTTCAAGTAAATTGGTTTAAGGAATAAGATTTTCCATACAAATTTCCACCCCCTATTTCACCCCTTATCGGGAGGAGTTTCCAAAAATTCCCGTCTCATACTCATAATCTACCTTCGTGCTAAATTTCATCTTCATGGGTCAAGCGGTTTTCGAGATTCCGTGATGAGTGAGTGAGTGACCTTTCGCTTTTATAATTTAGATATAGGTGGATTTGGTGGTGATACAAAACTGCCTTAACGGACCATAATAATTAATGAATGTTTTAGAAAAAGGAAATGAGTAATATCATAATACACAAATGGGCATGTTTATCCTAAAGTTAAATTAAATAGTTACACCTTGCGCACTGGGATAAATAACTTAAACAATCTCAAGTAACTATTATAAAAATAAATGGAATTTTCTGTGAAACAAGTTTTAATGAAACCGCTGGAATAAAAGAAAACTGAGAAGGATAAGATATCGAACCATTGTAAGTTGTTTGACCTGCTATACTTAAGTCGTCCGGTTCAGTAAACAAAGGCTGTAGTTCGGACATTGAAGCCACCGGGGTAGTTTTGTTATAACTTAATCTAAACATGACAGAATCGTCACAGCTTTAATCCTCTAGGGCTATCAAATACAGAGAATAATGACATTTATTTGCGGGAAATGAGACAAGCAAAATGATTGGCTACTAGTAATAACGTACCATGATCACTACACAAACGTATTACCTACTACTAAAGTACTAACTAAGAAGTACTAAGAGTCATTTTTGTAAAGCCAGTCGTCACGCGGGGTCATCACAGACCCCAGATAAAAACAGCATTAATTTTGGTGTAATAACATCCATTTTATTAATTATTGAAACGGATTGATAGTTGAAAATTAGTTATTTATTTAAAGGACAATGACAAAAAGCGGTACCTACCTACCAAAAAGTCTCATGCATCGAAATCAAAATTGTATAATAACTTTTCATAATTTTTACGAAATTATGCGTCATGGATTTGATTTTTGAACAGGGAATTTCATTGAACGTATAAAAGTATGAATATTTTTTTACTATAAAGTTTGATTCAAAAACATTCAACGAATTGTAATAAGTATTGGGTTTGCTTTCGGTTTGTTGTATTCAACAATTAAGTAAAACCCGTAAACCAAATCGATTTAGTATTGCTAATTGACAACATAACGATTCTCTTACTAAAGGTAATATTATCTAAATACTATACGAGTATTTATTTTTTTATTTTTATTTATTTATTTAATTAAGGTTCACCAACAGTTGTTACAGATATTATACAGATAGGAACATAAAGTAATTGTGTCTTAAATCTAACTGCACAACCAATTACAGGCAAACACCACATGCAAGATGCTCTTTGTACCTAATTATAAATTTAATTTTAAAGACTTAAAGTACTAAAATTCTAGATGCCTAATGATATTAAATTCTAAACTATTTACGTCTAACAAACGTCAATATTGAGTTTGCGTGAACGTCAACCAGGTCGCTGCGTTCGTTTATGAGTTTGCACATGCGGGGTATAGGCGAATTAGCACCAAACACTGTACGGCGAAGAGGTGGAGCTAAGGGTGTTATAGGTTTGCGAGGTGGTCTACTATTATTCGAACGCATACCTAAATTCCGGCCGCATATTTCTGATTGACGTATTAGCTTTGCGCTTACATTAGCGAATACGTTCGTCTGTGTTTGTATTGTGTGTTGAGAAGTAGAACTAATTTCTGTGTATTTCATTGTGCAATTACGAGTATGTCAAGTCGACTGACGCTGTCGTACGCAACCCCACGTGACGTATGTCGCGACTATACGTCGTTATTACTCGTAATCTTCACTAATATAGGCGGATTACGCTGTTTTTTAGAGCAATAATTTTAGTACGTGTATGAAGTGTCTTTAAAAAATACATCTTCGGTATCATCAAACAAAATATACATACTTACCTGTTTTTTATTTTAGGCTATTTTTGATTTAATCAAATAACTCGGAAACGCGAGTTTTCTTTAGAAAAAAGAACTTTTGTTAACTATTGTGATAAAGTGTAGTCTCTAAAAATAATGTTTGAATTTGATGCAACATGGTATGGGATTCTATATATCAGAGCATTGTCCTTTAAAATTAAAAAAAAACAAACAAGGAACAATATTTTTCCCTTTCGGAACATGTTTAACTTAACTTCCTAATCATAAATATGAGCCTTATTTACAATTAGGAAGTTTTTTATAAAAATCTTACGACTTTTTGAGATGGGCACAAACTTAGAATCAATACAAAATGGAAATATAACAAAACTGGTACTACGCCCGCGACTTCGTTTTTGCAAATTTAGTACAAGCAATTTTTACTCTTTTCACCCCCTTAGAGGTTTAATTTCTAAATAAGTTTTGTGTTTTAGTGCTCACCTACATCTTAAAAGGAAGCGTTGTACAAAATTCCATGTTCCTAGTCCCAGTAGTTTCGGTTGTATCAATGTCAGTCACTCAATTCACCAACATGTCATCATTTTCATAGTACCCATAAAGAGGGGAAGCAGGCTATCTCCGGCCCAATCCGCGATATAATTGCCTACTGTCTCAGGGTTGTCACTTTGAATTTAATTTAAATTCAGTGTCTATTAATTGGCAAGGGTCGGAAAGTTGTATTTTTTACTTGTATTGTCTGGGTAGAGTTTGTGAGGTCGGTTTTACCTAAACGATGATGAAACCTTTCACGATGAAAGAAAGAGCGACGGGCCAGCAGACGGGCCGCGCGGGGCGGTGATGAGCACGAGTAAACGGTAGGTTACTGATAGTACTGTCTACCAATTCATTAATTAGTTTAAAACCCGATCCTTGTCAAAGATAAGACATCTCTGTATAACTATTTTTTTTTTTTTTTTTTTTATTTATGAATTAGCTAGCTCTTGACCTCGATCACGCCTAATGGAAAGCGATAGATGAGGTCCATGATGAAGCGAGCGTGCCCAGAAGATGCCTTGAGGCACTGGTACTCCCACGCGTCGACGAAACACAGCAGGCTGCTTGACGCCGAACTCCGGTGGGAGGGTGGTCGCGAACCAGGCGGGCGTTAGCCCTACCACCGCAAGGGAAGGATTGGCCAGTCTTATAAGGTGTTAGGTGAGACTGTCCAGGATGCGCCGAGCGCTCGGTTCAGTTGAGTGTCAGATGGAACAAATTGCGCTACACGAGGAGGCTCCTTCATGCATCCCAAGTCAAGTCCAAATTCAGTGATTATTAGTCAATAAAGTTCAACAATGGTTTTCCTAACAAGTAAAGAAATGTATTCACGAAAGGGAAAATAGGCCTACCTACTTCCTCTGTCTGATAGAAAACTAATACAACAAAAAATAATTAAGTAGGTACCTCATCATCAAGTAAAAATTATATGCTAGAATAAGTGACTTTGTTTACCTTTCCTGTTCAATAGGTAATCTGAACAGAGACAATTCTGGAATCGATGAATTATTAAGACACACAGCAATACGTTCTCCTGCGATTATCACACATTTTTCATTCATTCATTTAGCGGTGCCGAAAACCCGTGACGCGCGAACCTCGTGCGGTGTTAGCCCCGACTGGCGCTCTGAGAAACGGGTCGAGATTTTGTTTAGTGAGTGTGGCGACGCATAGATACTATGTCATTGTCCTAATCCAAACATTTCAGAATTTGTTGAGACTGTCTTTCCTCCATGTTTAAATTATTAGTAGGTACCAAAGATATGGATTTAAAAAAAAGACGTGCCCGTTTCGGTGCCCAGCTTACGATCAAAAATCTTAAGCCGCCACTTTCGCGCTCAGTCTGAATCGGTGTACGCTTAGTCGGACGTCAGTTATGTGGTTAGGTCAGTTAGGTGCTACACGTGGCGGAATCTTTGAATCCACGTAATAGTGCTGATTTTCCCATCACCTAATAGTGCTTGTGTTGACGTCATAGCAGGTAGTCAAAAAATGGCACGCTTGGTTTTCATACAGATCGTGATACTTGCGTTATCTACGTCTATCTACACTTTTCATCAGAAAAATCGAAACACTTCCGTTTTTATGGTTTCTGTTCTAATTTGACACAAAAGAGTTTTCATTCCATGAAAAAAATCACATATTTGTATAGCTGGCAGTTTGGCCATTACAGTGATAAGCGAAAATTCAAAAATAAAATTTCATTTGTTTGCCCTATAAATGAATCACTGTTCTGAAACAAATGTGTGTTTAGATTTGGAGTACATTTTCACCTTTGAAAACTAAAAATTAGCGCTTATCTTAAAACTTTTTGTTCTTTATTTGTTTACTGTGACTTTGGGATGTCTGAAAAAGTTTTTTTCCTAAAACATATCCAACTTCGCCCGGAGAAGCCGCTCAAGTGGTGGCATTGCTGGATTCTGGACATAGCGTGTTGTGGCTGAAGGTTGCATCTAAGCCTGTCGTCTGTTCAAAGAGTCTACAAACGCTATCGGGAGACTGGTTTGTTCACGCGCCGTTCAGGATCTGGCAGGAATCGGGTCACTTCTGAGCGAGATGATCGATTTATTGTAACAACTTCTTTATTAATGCTGCATTAATGCTTTTCAACTGCAGCAGCAGTTTCATGTTGTACGTAGGGTGGCTGTAAGTGACTCTACAATTAGAGGAAGGTTGAAGGAACGTGGATTGGTACCGCACAAACCAGCAAATGGGCCGAAATTAACTGCAGACCATCGAAAAGCGCGCCTTAACTTTGCCCGTGAGCACCTAAATTGGTCATACCTCCAGTGGAACAAAGTCCTCTTTTCTGATGAGTGTTAAATTATGCTGTATGGTAACGACGGAAGGAACAGGGTCTACAGAAGAGATGGAGAACGCTTTGCATAATGTTGCATTGAAGAAAAGGTCAGCTGTGGTGGCAGTTCGTGGACGGTTTAGGGAGGGATCAGCGCCGACGGCAAGACAGAGCTTGTCTAAAAGTTATTATATAAACATTTCTTACCTTTTTTTTTCATTTACGTGTGTTGTTTTATCAATTAACTTCATACTCCATGCAGGGTAAAAATTACTTAGTTAATCAAAATACGAAACCTATGAAAATTCAATCTGAATTTAGAACATTCAAATAAGGATTTGAAAACCTCATAACATTCACTACTAAACGACATTTGACATAATATTCCTAAATATACACATTTTTCTGACAATCCTTACAAAACATAAACTTGCAAGGTGTTTCGATTTTTCTTATAAGAACTGTATATCTGTGTGGTAGGTACCGATCTAAAACAGAATATAAAAAGTAACAGAACATATTATACAGGGTGTTCTAGAAGTGTGTGGTCATAATTTAATGGTGATTTTGGGTAGCTAAATGTATAATAGCTATCCATCATGGCCCTTAAATATGACCACACACTTCTGGAACATCCTGTAAATAAAATAAAAGTAAGTAGGTACCTATCAAAACCAAAAAAAGTAAAAGTAAAATGTTACTTACGCCAGTCGACACGAGGGTCTCTCAGAGCCTCTCGCAAAAACACAGGTCTACAACTAACGTCTCTTGCATGCGGTGCAATAGTTACCAGTGGAATGATGATCTGCCTCCACCTCTTAGACAGAACATCTCTTCGCCAGCTTTCAGGGCGAGAATTAAGAAAATAATTTTGTACAAACAAATGTCTATATCATGATTGATAAATGTTTGAATCTGCTTCTTATGTCTACAAACTACCTATGTCTCATTATTGGGCAAGGTTTCAAATGTTATTAAATTATAATTTATATATGATAGCTTCTTCTCTTTATTTTAAATTTTGTTTTTATCAAAAACGGTTATTTATTTTATTTTGTTATATTTATCGTTTCTAATTTGGGTTGTAAGGGTATTTATATTATGTTTGTTTAGTATGATTGGGTATTTATATATATTAGGTCGTTTTTTTCTTTAAGTTATTGTGTTTTTTTTTTTGTTTTTCTCTTTTTTTACGATGTAATTATTATTTGTAAGTTAGTATTGAGAGAAGGGGCGGGCTGTAAATCAGCGTTGACCAGTGTTGTGGCCATGCTGCACACTGCCCAACATTTGCTGAGCCCGCTCCTTTTGCCACACAGCACAAATATTTTTTTTTTTTGTTTGTTTTTTTTCATAATATTATGACTGTAGTGTTGGCAATAAATGTTTCTTTCTTTCTTCTTTCTTTCTAATTGACAAATATAATCCTTTTTAGGATGATACAAAAGTAAGAGGTCAGTAGGAAGATTCGAAAATTGCATAATTTGCGTTTTTGTAAAGACAAGTTAAAGCGTCATTTCCGAGGTGCGGAGAAGTCTCGGTATGTAACATATACCCATCGACCAACTGACCTCGGCAAGCTTTTTTCACCCGTTCGCTATTGTAAAAACTAGCTACCGCCCGCGGCTCCACCCGCTTTGATGTCGAAAATTATCCCAAGGGAACGTGATCCCGGGATAAAAATCCGTATCGTATCCTATGTTTTATTCTAAGACTATAACCTACCTCTGTGCCAAATTTCATCAAGATCCGTTCAGCCGTTCCGACGTGGGTAATTAAATAAACACACATCCGTCCAAACATTCGCAATTTATAATATTTTATTCGTATATGTAACAGTCGTGTGACTGTTATCTACTAGTCGAGCGTCTGGCCACGAGCTCCTATCTAGTGAAAACAAACCTACTATGCTTAATAAACCCAACGTTTTCTCGCTACTAAAGGACTAAGCGTGACTCATAGTTAATATGATGTATAATTGGACTTCACTTATTACTTCCCGAAACGATACTTAATATTATAATTATCATGATCATTATGTTGGCCCTACCCTAGTGTTTATTAGGTACCACCAACTACTAGGATAAAAAGCATGACTCATATAACCGTGATTAGACATTAATAAACTGATTGCCTAGTTAGAACTGAGATTGCCAACTATATAACCATATAAAGGACGGCTCATAAAATGTAAAATGGACATACGCTTGAATACCGATGGCTTGTTGATAATAATATTAATTATAATATTGAACCATTTGAAAATTTAAAACCCGTATTAGAACAGGATTTAAACATATAAACCAAAACTGCCATCTAGTCAGCTGCACCTACAATAATTAAATTCAGTCTCAAGGCTAGACTAGATAAGTAAAAGATTAAAAAGTTGCGATCGCAATTTGTCGCGCGCAGATCCTCTCTTAATTGGTCCTGTGATCTCAGCAAACTACAAACTACTGATACAGACATTTCAATTAATAAACAGAGTCAAAAGAAAACTCTTACTAAACATAAATAAATTCTAACTCCAAACGGACTAGAACTAATTAAAAAAAATACGTTACATACCCACGGACTCCTAAATGTAAGTTTTCGTTTTCGAAAGTTCTAACCTGGTTTCTAAGTTCTAGTTTACTAACTAGACAGAAAACAAAACTACTTTGTAGATACCAAAAAAACGGTTATATCTATTTGCCAAATATAGCCGAGCTGAAACTTTGACATAAGAAGCTTTTAATGCAGCCGGAACTCGGTCACTAGAATGTGTAAAGTTTTCATCCGTTAATAATAGATTTGATTTCGGTCTGAACTATAGCTAGAATTAAACTTGAACAGCTGCTTTAAATTTGACAGAAGTTGATAAAAGTCAAGAAGCTCAAGAGCGAAGTTAATAAATAAAGGGTTCTAAATATGCATACTCGCAAGCCTAAATACCAGAGCGCCTCTAAGGCGCTGGACACACAGAAAAGACGTAAGACAAGGACGGGGCGCGGACATATGTCTCTTCCACGTCCCTTTCATACAAAATGTATAGAAGCGTCGCGACGCAAAACATATAGAAAGGACAGGACGCGAACACGACGCTTACTCGTCTGCGCCCTATTGTAAAACATACAGAGAGGACGGGGCACGGGCGAGAAGGCGAGAGATGGCGTGCGGGTGCCGGGACTCGCGCGTTGCTGTCACACACAATATAACCACCACAGTTAACCACATCTTCATCTTCGGAAGAAGACATGTTATCCTGTCAATATCGGACGGTTGAATGAAGTTGGTTGAAAACCATCATCTCTCGCGGCACCCAGCGTCACGTCCATGCCTCGTCTTTCCATATGTTTCAATAAGTCGCGACGGCGCCCCATCTTAGCCCTGTCCGCGCCCCGTCCTCGTCTTACGTCTTTTCTCCAGCGCTTAAGAAAACACCACCTGAAAAATACCTATTATGGTTAGCGCCATTGCAAATTTATCTGGTGCCAACCATGGACCTTCAGTAATAATGCTTTCGTGTATATTGTCAAGCTATAACACTGCCATGAAACTTTAGATGCTTTAGGAGAACATTGCAGAAAAACAAAAATCTTGGCCTTGTGCTTGAAAAATGGATTACTAATTATTAACCAGACTCATACTAACTAAGGAAATTAATATAAAGCTTGTAATAACGAAGTTTAGCAAATCGAGTTGATTTTTTTCACTAAACTATGTAATAATAATAATAAAGCCTTTGGAACTGAATTGATAGGTACATTCATGTCTTTCTTTTGCTATTTACAAAATATCTCTTAATTCAGTGTGCCTCTTGGCATAGGCCTCCTCTAACGATTTCCATTGGGTTCGATCTTTTGCCACCCTTCTCCAGTGGTGGCCAGCAGTCAGTTTCAGGTCATCCTCCCATCTCTTTTGTTGGCGTCCTCTGCTGCGTTTGCCGTCTCCAGGGTACCAGTCTGAGACAATAGAGCTCCATTTGTTAAGTGTGTCCCAAATCGTGTGCCCAGACCATCTCCACTTCTGCCTATCTATGTGTGTGATCATGTCAGTAACTGGTTTTTTCCCTAATTGTGGTACTTCTCACTTTCTCCTGTTCTCTTAATCCTGTCATGCTCCTTTCCATAGCTCTTTGACATCGTTCTAGCTTTTCTCTGTGATGTTTAGTAAGTGACCAGGTCTCACACCCATAAGTAATGACCGGGAGTACGCAGGTGTTGAAGACTTTCCTTTTTATTGTCATGCTGAACTCATTACATTTAAAAAAATATTTTAGTGACCAGTACTTCTTCCAACCGTTAGGTGTTCTTCTATTATATATATTATTTATATTTATAATTTCTTTTGTGGTTTGGTCTTCATAGGAGATTGTCTGTCCTAGATATATGTATTCATTTACATACTCGAGAGGCTGTCCGTCTACTTGGATGGTTGTTGGTGTGGAGTTAGTCAACAGTTTAGTTTTGTCCCTGTTCATGACTAGGCCGACTTTTGCAATTTCTTCTTTTAGTGTTTTTATCATTTTCTCTAGGTGTATGGGATTTTCTTCGAATAGGACTATGTCGTCCGCAAATCTCAAATGGTTCAATTTTACCCCGTCTATGTTAAGGCCATAGTCGCTCCAGTTCAGATTGCGAAATATGCTTTCCGGAACAGCTGAGAAGAGCTTTGGTGATGGGAAGGGGATCGCCTTGTTTCACACCTCTCTGTATTTCGAATATATATTAATAATAAAATTTTAGTGTAAATTAAGGGTATTCCTTGTTTCTCTACGCTTTCCCAGATGGCTTCATGACTAATGGAGTCGAAAGCTTTGAAGTAATCAATAAATGCCATATAAAGGTTTTTGTTGTACTCTTTGTATTTTTCTGTTATTTGATTCACTGTGTGAATATGATCTAGGGTAGAAAATTTTTGTCTGAAGCCAGCTTGTTCCCGAGGTTGGTTCTCATCAAGCTTTTTGCTTATTCTCTCCAAGATAACTTTTGAGAATACCTTATAGATATTTGATAGCAAGCTTATGGGTCTATAGTTACCTAGATCTTCTTTTTGGCCTTTCTTGTGAATAAAGATAATGTGTGATGTTTTCCATTGACCAGGTATTATTCCAGTTGCCATTATCTCGTTGAATATCAATGTGAGTATTGGTAGAAGTTCCTCAAGAGTACCTGTGAGAAGCTTGTTTGCAATTTTATCTGGACCAGGTGCTTTCTCCATTTTTTGACTCAGTATTGCTTTTTCTATTTCACAGGGAAGTATTTCAGGTTCTGGTTCTCCAATTTGCCCTTCAGTTTTGTTTATATAGTTTTCATATTCTTGGTCCCGATTTTTATTCAGGTTGGAGTATAGATTCTGGTAGAACTCAGTAGCTGCTTTGTTGATGGCTTTCCTGTTCGTACAATTAAGTCCTTTTCTATTTAGTTTTGTGATCCATTCCTTGTTTACCTCTTTAAGCTCCTTCAATGCTTTCCTCACACCTCCAGTTCTTCTAGTTCTTCTATGTTTTCTAATATTCTCTTTAATTTGTTTACTAAGGTCAGTTATTAATTTAGCGTTTCTTTTTTTGGAACTAATTGACAACAACTTTTTCCTATCTTCAATAAGCTGTTTGGTTGTGTCGCTGAGTGAGTATTTGTTCTCTTTTTTATTCCAGTTTTTCACTTGAGTTAGCTGTTTTTCTAATTTGCTGTAATTGGTTAAAACTATGTAGGTCACTCGTAAATGAATGCTTAATTTACTGAAAGCGCGCTTTTGGTTTTCACTGCTCAGCTCAGCACTGGGAGTTGAAAATTGAACCGTGCAATAATATTATAGAGGCATTCATTGAAGCTTTGCTTAGCGATAGTGAAAACTGAATTCGCCAACTCGAGGCTAATAATAAAGAAGGTCAGAAGGCCAATAACATAAGAACGAATCGTATTTTTTAATTAAAATGTTACTTTAAATCAACTGCCTTTATTTTTATAGATTTTCTAGTACCTAATCTTTAAGCACTACACTACACTAAACTACAGAACTACTTAGCATTTGCATTTCTGAATACTTTCGGAGATATGGAGATGACCGAGGATGGATTTTTTTTTAAATCATTTTAAAACCATAACAAAAAATTCATTTGAGACCATCACAATAAGTCTTTTCATTTGAAATATCACGTTTAAAACTTTCAAGACATAAAACGTTTTTTTTTTAGTTTATCCACCAATTATAGCGATCATACACATCCAAGTAATTTTATCAAAAAAGAATCATGAAATTCGGTTCACAATTGGCGAAAATATCGCTGAAGAAACATATAAATAAATAACAAAAAAAATTGTCGAATTGAGAACCACCTCCTTTTTTGAAGTCGGTTAAAAAGGCTGGTTGTCGGAATGTCTGTGGGAAAATTTGATCAAAAATTAGTTGTGAAATGGTATTGAAGTAATATGACATTTCGTATTTCTATTTCATGAAACAGTTTGAACCAGCCTGTTTGATCAAATTACTTGAACGTGTGTGGCCTGTTTATTGGTCCGATTTTTCATTCGGTCGTACAGAATCCTCAAAAACCAAGGGCTTTTCTAATTTGGTCGAATAGGTCTTACCCCACTCCAAAAATGATAAAAATTCTTTGCTATTTTCCAGATTAATTTGAAGGAAAGTGCCGTTTCTAGGATAAAACATTAGTGAGAAAAAAGTGCTTAGCTTATTGTTACTATGTGCTATAACAGTTACTGTGAGGGTAGTTATGTAATGAACACAGGAACAACTGTACACTTGTTACCCACAACTGTGGGTAACAAGTGTTTACTTATTCCGTGCTTAACACGGCCTCTGGTACATTATTAACTTACGGAACACATTTTCACTTTCGTGTAATAACTAGAGTTATACCTAGTGTTTTAACTTCGCGGCAGCAAGGTTGCACAGTTTTAACTGAGGTATAAGTGGGACATTAAGGTGGATCCACAAATATCAGGACCGTGACAAGGACGTGTGTAAACGAGTTCATCAGGACCGCGGTCCGTCCACGCTTCGGGCATGACGCTGTATGTGTGGATCAACCTTAAAAGTGATATCTGAAGACATAACTTTTTACGAAGTTTCAAGATTTTGCTCAGTGTCACCACCGCTGCCAGATCCCGTACCAAGTATGAAACTTTTTAGCAAAGCCAGTTAATTTTGAGATCGACTAAGAATTTGTCTAGGTGGTGGTATCAAAGCTGACATTTTGCAATTTGATTTCCGTAGATTTTCTACCTCCAGTTTTGTGACATCCCTAGCAATAACAATTACTTACCTACTAATATTTTTACTGTCAGTACTAATTTTTATTCTGTGCCGCCACCATCATCTTTTGTTACACATAATATAATGAGGTCAGCTTCCAGTCTAATTGGATGCAGCTGACTATTAGTATTTCTTATAAATTTAACTGAAAACCGTTACCGACGTCATAATTCAATTCCATTTACAAGACACTATCAGTGCGCGTATACAAACAAAATGCATCCTTATCTCATCTACATAAGAATCATTTCTGTTCTACTAATATGTGAAGGAAAGGAGGACGCCTACGCGAATAATTCTTGAAAGCGCTGCCAACGGTAATAATATTATTTGAATAGTACCTTCGTAAATTACATTTTTTCCGACAGATTGATTCATAGATTAACCTGAAGTTTCATCAAATAAAATAACAGTATTTACTGACCTGGTGAGGGTCGCAGGTAGCCGATGGATGCGAGGCGCATAGGACCGGTTGTTGTGGCGACACTTGGGGGAGGCTTATGTCAAGCAGTGGACGTCTTTCGGCTGATATATTATAATTTACTTACAGAGTCATTTATTATTAAGAAACATATACATGTTTTATTTTGTATCTTTGAACTTTTTATTTAGAGTAGCTTGTTAGTCTAATGATAAGAAGCGGGTACTTCAGAGCTTGAGGTTTTAAGTTTTATTCTGGAGTCAAGCAAAGTGTAATTGGGTTCTTTCGTCAGTATTGTTTTAGCAGCGTCCTGGAGTTTCCATTTGTGCCCAATCGATAGCAATAATGTACTCCATTACATGGCACTTAAACATAACTGGTAGGCCAATCACAGATAAATACAAAAAGCGGCCAAGTGCGAGGCGGACTCGCCCATGAAGGGTTCCGTAGCAGCAAGTAAAAGGTAAATTGCGGTTTACGATCTATGACGTATTAAAAAAAAAGTACTTATTAGATCTCGTTCAAACCAATCTTTGATGGAAGTTTACATGGTTATGTACATCATATATTTTTTTAGTTTTATCATTCTTTAATTTTAGAAGTTACAGGGGGGGGGCACATTTTACCACTTTGGAAGTGTCTCTCGCGCAAACTATTCAGTTTAGAAAAAAATGATATAAGAATTCTCAATATCATTTTTGAAGACCTATCCATAGATACCCCACATGTACGGGTTTGATGAAAAAAAAAAATTTAGTTTCAGTAATAGGTTTATTGTTTTTTTTCTATTTTTGTGTGAAAATCTTAATGCGGTTCACAGAATACATCTACTTACCAAGTTTCACCAGTATAGTTCTTATAGTTTCGGAAAAAGTGGCTGTTACATACGGACGGACAGACAGACAGACAGACATGACGAATTTATAAGGGTTCCTTTTTTTGCCATTTGGCTACGGAACCCTAAAAATCACATGTGTCGCAACGCAAAAAAATATGTAAATGACTTTTTGGTATGTTGTTAGGATATATACGACACTAATACTGTAAAAATAAGTTTGCAGCTTCGCAAAACCTGTGCTAACAGCGTGATTTTCGGTAAATGTCTTGATTGAAAATGTGTGGAATGAGGACTTCCGTTAAATACCGGTGTTCATTTAATGTTCCATTTTCTATGAAAACTAACTCCATACGTTCCGTCAAATTAATTGCTGCCTAAAACATAACGGAGCCTCCGTCATAAGGAGAGATTTCTCCAAAAGACACGTTCGCATAGCGTTGCCCTGGGGCTCGAGACAAGTGAGATTCTACCAACGGTAGCGTAGCGAAGGCAATTGTCAGTACGTCAAAAATGAGATTGACAGATGCTTTCGAAATGTCACGCAATCAAATCCCTACATTTTGGCATTTCGACAGTCGCATTCGCTTATTGAATAACTCGCTAAGTAATTAATTATCATAAATTTTCCAAAAAGTTTTAACATTTTAGTAATAAACAAGTCACAATTCGCGCCATTCATGTAGCGATTGTACATTTTTTGTATTTTCCTGTATTTTCATTGGTTAATTTAAACATTTAAGTTTGGAACGTATGCTTTCCAGCCAGGATCCTTCAAATACCATGATTATAACATAATCAAATTTTTAAAACCTTTGTCTTGTTATAGAACAAGGTTATTTAAGATTTACTAGAAAATATAAAGTGCCCGTTTCTTTTTGCAAAAGAGTTAAGTTTGGCAATTGTTTCTATTATTTTTGAAGAATGTCATTAAAGCATTAAAATGCTGACATTTTAAATTGTGTTTATTAATACGGTACAAATGGTACAACCATCTTTCGAATCCACGTAGTAAAAAGAATTAAACACTTACAGGCTCATTCATAAAAACTATTTAATAATTACTTATTTAAAATACTGTTTATGAGATTCAAAATTCAAATTCTCCATAGAAAATTTTGAATAAAGAATCTGCTTATCAATATTTTAGCTAAGAAAAGGTTATAAAGTTTTTATGAATACGGCTGTTATAATGGAATTAACAGAATGTAAACAATCGCTTCTGACTTACTTAACTCTACAAAACTGCAAGTTTTCGAAAATTAAAACACCAGAAAAACTTGGTTATTCTGGTATTACATCGATCTTATTTATCGCTACTCAACCTCAACTGATATATCACTTTATCTGTGTTCAAATGCGATGTATGTTTTTAGATTTCATTCAGTTAAGCATTACGTGTTGCTTCTTTTCATAGTGATTTTAACATCTTACAAATTCATTCAACACAGAAAGGTTGCCAGCGAAAAAAGGCACCTCTACAATATCAGTCTAACCACGTAACATCTACACAGCCTTTGTCGTACCATAAATAACCACTCGATTAGTCATGAACGTAACGTTTTTATCAAAGCCATAATAAGGGTATTTTAGCTCCGACAATAAAAAGTTTTCACGAATGAATACTTGTTATTTGTAAGATGTTACCTAAAGAGTACGTTTCCTAAAGGAATAAATAAAACCGGGGTAAATATTGCGAAATTTTTCGCTTTTGAAGTTATTCTTCTATCATTGTGACGCCAAAAGTCGTTTATACTGTATGGCAGTCATTTCGAGTGAGTGAGATATGCAATTGGTGTTGTAACTGTTTGTCACAATTTGTACGAAATTTTCCTTCTCCAAGTACATTTGATAGATTGGTCTACGACTATTATCTACTCGTTAACTTGGAAAGCCTACTTAGCTGTGATAGTTTTCCTTTAAATTCGTTATAAGTAAGTATATATATGCTACAACTACATATTTTTTTTCAATCTCCAAAAACAGCCGTTTAGCTGGTAGAGGCAGGGAGGGGGGGCAGGAGACTTTACTCTAAACTATCTTGCGTCTCGTGTTCTCTCTAGTATTGAGAAAAGTAATAAAATATTCAGTCAAAAATCTTACACGAAGCTACCCGTGTAAGTATCTACAGTGAGAATAAAATGTATCATCAGAGAATACATGGTCCGCGCAGTCAATGTTTGAAATTAGTTAAATCATAGAGAAAAGCATTATGAAAGCTTTTTTAAGCTAACACACAGGTCGTCTTCAACATTTTCAGCTTTATATTTCATTTGTGTTTCAGTTTACTATCAATTAAAACAGCTCGAGCAAGTGTACTGACATTACACTGCATGAAGCGTTTTAATGGTCTCTCAAATTTAAGCTCATTTCAAGTTAGATTAAATGCTGATGAAGCGAAAAGTTGTGAATAATTACTGCTAAGGTTGACTCACAGGAAATGAAAGAGTTTTTGCGTGTGCTTTAACATGAATACAGAATGTGCTTTAAATGTAAATGTTGGAAAACAATTGGAAATGAATAACTTGTTGATAATATTTTAGTAGTGAAAGAAATGCAATTTATGTTAATATTCGATGCGGTTCATTGGGATTAGCTTCCGAGACATGACAAATGGTAAATTTTGATAATTTTTTTTTAATATATAAAAATACTTATTTAGAACCTTCACAAAACTTATAGTCAAGTTAAAATAATTCATTTGATTTGTCGCATGGTTTTTTTTCTTATGGATGGGATATCATCAAATGTCTGGGTCTCCAAGATACAGGCTGCGCCTAGTTTGGGACCCATAGGTAATTTGTGAAACGGCACTGTTAAATGTAACTATTTCTTGGAGGTACTTAAATGTATAATTACGTGTAAACTGTGTTTGGTAAATAAATTATTATTATTATTATTATTTATTACTCCTTCCGCTCTGGGTGGAGTGGAGTGGGAGGGAGTGTCAGACTCTTACTGACTAAAACCTATCCGTGCTCTTTTTAGTGCCCTTTGCGTGCCAGGGCAGAATCCGCACCACAAGCCAGATTTAAAGTTAATATGTCTTAACTATACTGAAACGGAAAACCTTTTATCCTTCACCTGAAAGTATTACACTCATCCCATACACAGATTGATCTCACACACACACTCATTACATACGTCATATACTCATCAGTCATCATATACGCACACTCTTTACATACACACTGATACTCATCACATAGACGTACATACACTCATCGAATGCACACATACGAGTGATCCTATAAGGGCTCCGTGTTTCATTCAAAAGTACGAAACCCTAAAAATTAGATAAAAATCACATGGAATAAAATAAGTTTACTGCGAATTGTAAATTGAAAATTAAAACTGATTGGCATACTGAGAAGGCTTAAAGTCACCCAAAGGGCAATAGAGAGGGCATTGCTCGGAGTTTCCTTGCGTGATCGAATCAGGAATGATGATACCCGTAAGAGACCCAAGTTTACCGACATAGCCCGGAGGATCGCCAAACTGAAGTGGCAGTGGGCAGGGTACATTGCTCGCAGAACAGATGGTCGATGGGGCTGAAAAGTTTTGGAGTGGCGACCGCGAATCGGAAAACGCAGCAGGCCACCCACCGGTGGACCTGGTGAGGGTTGTGGGTAGCCGATCGATGTACAGTACCAGTTGTTGTGGCGACACTAGGGGTAGGCCTATGTCCAGCAGTGGACGTTTTTCGGCCGATATGATGATGATGATACTGAAAAGAAAGTGCATGCTTTTAAGAAACTGCCGGAAACCTGCAAAAAGATTGAAATTGAAGGAACTAGGTTATATTGGGATCAATGATTGAATTGCACAAAAAATGAATACATTGCAATCTCTGATTGAAACCTGCGTAACGATTTAAGGTGAATGGATGAATGCTCTCACTGCCATTTTGTCGCTAGATGGCGACACATCTACAATTTCGAACATTTTCAATTTTTACACCTAACATAGAAAGTTTTAATAGACAACTTTATTATAGGCGACACCTAGGGCATTACCTTGATTTTTTTTAGATAATCACTATGCTTGTTAACTGCTACCATACAAAGATTACAGCAGAATAAAGATTTAGCCGCATGAATTTACTCTTAACACACACATGCAAAGTAAATAGTAGTAACTTTCGACCCTACTAGATGTCGTTTTATTCAAAAATGGTTGGAAATTAAAATGTCCAGAGGACCAAATTGTTATATTCCAATCTATTTCTTATTAATATAACCTTAGCAATGATTATCATCACGCTATACTTTCGGGAAGCTGAGCAGCTAAAAACCTTGACATAAATAAGGTCGGCTATTTGAAACATTTATCAACCGTACAAATAGACTGTCGGTTTAGAGACTGCCTTTCATTAGGCTTGGTGTGGGTTCAAATCTCAATAGTTGTATTTATTTTTGAATTATTTTTCATCTTTCTTTATCCTTACCAAACCTAATATTTTCAAATATTAATAATAATATAATTATTGGTCTATGCATATTTTTGTTTCTAGGCTCGATATCCTATCGGATTTGGTGGTGAAAAGGTATCCCTTTTCACCATAACAAATTAGGTATTCAGATAAATTATTTTGGGTAATAAACATTGCATGTTACGCTCTAACATCGCAATCAGTAAACATGGGCTCGGCGTACGACTATGCACCGAAACTCACACATCTGTGATCAGTGTCATCACAGTCGCAACCTACTGTTACCGATAGACAAGGATAGAGATAGGAGACGGCGCTGTCGTGCGAGCGAAATCGCGTTAGCTGCCGAATGTTGACGAATGTTTACGATTATGAATGACATGGCATGTGGTAGCGTTAGCAAATAAAATAAAAAACATTAATTATTTTGAGGTACTTAAAAAAAGAAATATTGTTCGCTCGATCGCGCAAGGTTACTAAAGCTTTACTTCTGCCTTTGTTTTCGGACAATAACAAGCCACTTTTGTCTCCTTAATTCATCTTTAGGAAACCTGAATAAAAAAGAGCCTTAAGTATCACCATTATGCATTTATGTATAAATAAATAAAGAATATGGCTGCACATGACGTGCAGTTTGGGAGTTACGAGGAAGCCTTGAAATCATAACCGTTTGCTTTGCCACAGTCGCGTAATAAAGATAACTAAATATAGTGAAGTAGTGATTCTGCACTAACAATTAGGTACTAAAAACTAGACTTTGTCTTATAAAATATTTTTTTTTAAATAAGTACCTGTTGCGTAAAACATAACTGTTATCAATTATTAATAAAATTGACTTGAATTTAAATAATCATGGTTGGTAAAACAATAATAATAAAAAACTATTAATATGTTTGAAGAAATTTGTGTTGCTAACCTTACGTAACCTCGTTCTGATACTAGTCGTCGCGCGCGTTGTTTACAAAATCTCTCAACAACTCGCGAATTGTGCGTATCGTGTCTCTCACGCATGTTTTTAATATCTATCTCGCTCTCACAAACATGGCGAAGCAAACGATAAAATATTTTTGTTATTTTCAACAAATTAACATTTTTGGCTGTATTTACGAGTGGTGTGTCTTATTTTTATTCCTAGTATTATTAAAACACTGTTGAGCTGCAAAGATTAAAGATTTTATTAGGTACAGATTTTTGGTTTCCTATGTTTAGGTAGGTACTACTTGATACAGAAAGTCAAGTGAAGTCAATTTTTTTTCAAGTCTATGCAGTGAAGGTAGTTCAATTTACACGATAATTAGTAATAAGTACTACTAATTAATAACAATTTCCGAGATACTGATAAAAGCTAACATGTGGGTAGAACTAGGTAAGTATATTTATTCATAGTACCTACCTAAACAAAAAATCTCTAATAAAATTCTTTGCCTTAAAAATCTAGAAAAAATATAGGTATGTTTAGGTATCAAATAGGTACTAAATTTTTGTAAAGGCGAATTGAAATTTTTGAGCCTTTACGTGGAGATCCTAAATGTCGGCAGTCCATCCTGACATCAGAATGACTGCCCATTTTTTAAATTCATTTTCTCAGTTATTAATTAGGTACCAATTATTTAAACAAAGGTATCAAATAGTAGCAAATAGGTATTAGATCTTAGTAATATTTTTAAGCTGATCAGTCATTTTGGCCAATCATTCTGAAGATCATTCACATCAATGATTTTCCGTGCGCGACTGAGTGCCAATTACGGGCAATCACTTAGTTGAGTAGGACCGCTTGCTGTGACTAAGTCCCGTATCTAATGGTAATAAAGGTATATTGTACCTACACAGGTTGTTGTAATGTGACTGAACCTAAATAGTACCTAACGTGTAAATAAATTGTGACGTGTAGGTACTAAATAAATAAAAGATTATTTATGCAATTATTCGTCGCGATCTAAGAATGTTTTCTTTAGGTGATACAGTCGTAACATTCAGTGATTAGTGTAATTACTGACGTTCTTTGGTGGAATGGTTTTAGATGGCAAAGCAAAGGGTTGTTATCAGCTTAGAATATCTTGGTATTAGTTGGTTAGAGTAGGTACCTACCTATGTAAGTACTCGTATGTGTCACCGGATAATTCCAAACATCGTAAGATTGTAATAAATGTTGTTTATGTTTTAGACTATAATCTATGATTATGTTGAGAACAGATAATGGATTGTGGAGGTCTGGTAGGCAGCCGCACCACGTAAAATACTGGTATTCAGCTGAATCCGGTTTGACTGGAAGCCAACCCCAGTAGGTATAGTTGGGAAAGGGCTAGGCAGATGATGTGTTGAGAAGAAATAATTTCGAATACACTGAATCACACCCAAATACAATAGTTTACAATACTTGTCTTATCTAGAAGAAATTATAAGTAAGTAGGTACTTGTAAATATACAATCTTACGCGACTTATAATATTACAATCATGCGATACAAATGCAAAAAAATACATCATCTGTGAAAATGTCAACTGTGTAGCTATCACGGTCCGTGAAATACAGTCTGGTGACAGACAGAGACGGACAGACAGACATACGGACCGACAGACGGACGACCATTGCGTAGGTAGCTAGGAAAAAAATAGGTAAGTTTGCCTACGCTGATCGCCTGATTTAGGTATAGGTACCCTAAGTATACCTACATGAACTTCTTTTCTCTGATTTGATTCAACCCAAATTAACCAATGAATTAGTACTTAACCGTGTCAGAAAATGTTTTATCAGTACCTACTTACATACAGTGGAAAGATTTTTAAATCTTTAGGTAGGTAGGCACTATTTATTTAAAGTAGATAAGTAATACAATAATAACATTAGTATTGTATCTGTGTGAACCAAAGGCAGATCGCAGATAATTGTTTTCACTTTCTAGCATTATTTCTCATTCCCTAAAAAAAACATTTCATCAATCATAAAATATAAAATCCGCGGGCAAACCCGCGCGCCGGCGCTAACTTGCTAGAAACACAATTTTGACACACAATCACGCATGGACTGGAACAATTTGGCAACACGCGTTGTTGCCAAATTGCGTCTTGAATGGCAACGTCGCATCGCCGCGTCCGTCACTCGATAACCTTGGCGCTTGTTCGAATTTTCGAACAGCGCCATCTACTTAAAATGTTCACCGCACGTAAACTCGTAACACAACAGCAATGAACTTTTTCTCGGTGGTTCTATAAATTTC
The DNA here is from genome assembly GCA_947386135.1 of Melanchra persicariae. NCBI lineage: Eukaryota > Metazoa > Arthropoda > Insecta > Lepidoptera > Noctuidae > Melanchra > Melanchra persicariae. The sequence continues at coordinate 10,564,851 of OX376643.1, read as the reverse complement.
TGTCAGATGGCGCGATTCAGGTCACTCACACATGTAAAGATTTTTCGTTTTTTATTGGGTCTAATTCTCATAGAAAGACTGTTTTTTTTCTAAAATTTGGGCGATAGGCGATCACAATACATTATAAAATCTCATTATACTTGCTTTATTCTGCAGAAACTGTTTATTTACGGAGATTACAGCTACTGAAAAATGTATGGCGAGGTCTCTTTAGGGATCCCCCTTAAGTGGAAATCTGTTTCTTTTAATTTGCAAAATTGTAGTAATTTTACTTTTAACTTTTAAAATGTTCCATTTTATTGAATTGGTACCTCTATCTACAATGTTAATTATTTTGATTCACAATACATAGTTATTTCAATCTATTCCTGTTTATTATTTTATCTCCTAAAGTGTTCTCGCTGCTGAAGTGAAACGTTACGTGTGTTACACGAGAGCAAAGTTTTTTGCATCTCGTGCCTTTGCATCGCCACAGTCAGGATTCAACTTTATGTGATTCAATCGTTGAATCCTTCACTTGCTCAGGATTCAAAATCAGCACTCGCAGCAAAAAACGACTTTGCTCTCTTGTTGCACAAATAACTAATTCTCCAAAATCTAAAACATACCTAACGCTGTTGTCTGTCCTCTTGGAGGTGGGCGCTAATGGCCGCGACACAGTATTCCATACGAATGCGTTGTTAACGAACACAAACTTTTGTAAACTGATTTTTGTGCCAATAATCATTTTTGTATTGTATTTTATTAATGATAAGAAGGTACTGTGAACTCCTTGGCTGCAGGCCACTGGCAGACAAGTTAGCCGTTAGAACCTTGGATGTGTTTAGCAAAAGAAAGAAGTGTGCTTGAGATGAGAATGTAAACATAGGGATTGTTTTTTTAAGTCAATCATGTAAGTAAATCCACCTTTCAATCCAGATTGGTCTAAATAAATTTAATTGATAATATATTGTCTTTATTAATAATATTATCAAATAGTATGACAGGATCAGCCCTGTGGCGCTACAGTACAATGACCCCTTTTTACACTATGTGTAACGAGTTTCCGGAACGAAAACTATTGTGACATATTGCCAATGCGCATTAACTGCCGTGATTGGTTGAATGAATTAATTATCACTTAAGCCAACCGTATTACTGGGCTTGCGTTTCATTTATAACGAGAAAAAGAATACAATTTCGTTCCATAAACCACGTGCTTCACTATTGCAATCTGTAAAGTCAATGATTTATAAAATTAATGATAGTAAGAAGGAAGGTAGTTTTACGAGTAGAATGAAAACAGATATTAAAACATTAGGTATTTGTTACCGTCAGAGGTGCATCGCTGTCACCAAGAGCGAGTTTCATAATAAATCTCAAAATCAAAAGGAATAGGTAACTAGGGTGATTTTCTCAAAACTGGGGCACACATTTTTAAGTTATTGCATAGCTTCTATCGCGGGCCTTGAGCGTGGAGACCGAATCCAGAAATTCCGTAACGAAAATAACCTAATACCCCCCACTCCGACCGGCACTGCAGCGGTGATACTATTTAGTTTTTAGTTTTGCCATCTATCGATGAATAGCAGAACTTTTAATGACTTTTTGAAATAGGAAAAAAAATACTGCATAAATAAAATAAATAAATAATTATAATTACATAAGTTGATAAAAAATGCTAAGCAATAGCTTTACCGCGGCAGTCTCCGAGTGCCACACGTCTTTTTTTTTTAATATAGCTAAGGATGTGATGCCTCAACACAACATTATCGTTTTATAACGTAAATATTCGAGTGACCGAAACATTTTTTATAGCTACCATTGCTCCCTCGACACTGTCCGTAACCATTCTAAGCCGAGGCAAGTCGCTTAGGAGTCGGGATCATTTTAATGAGAAAGAAATTATTTTATAACGAGGGACCGAGGAAAGTTACAGAATTAAAATTAGGTCTATTCCCAGTTGTACCTACTTAGTTAAATTCTGGATGTTAATATTTTTGATGGCTAGGTTATTTAAGTTTTTGAAAGACAGCTCAGTCTACAACTTCAGTAAACTAGTCACGCAGTCATATTATAGCCAACAGATAAAAAAAAAATACAAAAAAATACAACCGACTTCCAATTAAAAACTTACTACTAAGTCGGTGTCAAAAAACGTAGAAACCACACCTTAGTGGGCCTTAGTGTGAGTTTTTTAACGTTCTCGATCGCGTTAGCGTAAACGTCAATTTGTATTGAAACTGAATAAGCGCCGTCTGGTGACACTCACGGACAACCTGTATTTTTCTATACGATTTGACATAAGCGAACGTGTTCGTTTACACGATCGAGTACGTTAAAAAACTCACACTAAGCTCTCAGAAACGATGACTTCCAAAATTTAAGTTACTTTGTACTTTGTAGTGGTTTTTATTTGGAAGTCGGTTGTATCACTCACTCTTTAGTGTTACCATTCCAAAGTTCCTCAAAATTATAATGGGACCATTTCGGAATAAACCTGTTACGAACATAAAATAATTTTGAAAATCCGATAATAGGTTATATGACGGAATTATGCCCGAACATACATAGAAAAAAATATACAAACATCCGAATTGAAATTACTCGTCTCCTCTTTTTTTGAAGTCGATAAAAATACGTTCAGTCCTACCGAATTTATCATCAAACATAAATTAGGCCACGTGAATCTTGCTCTTCAAACATTTTGGTTCGATTTCGAGCATAAAATCCTAAATTATAACGCTCTATACGTTCGATCTTGCTCGAATGAACATAAAACGTCGAAAATATACGCATGAGTGGACTTAACATTAAAGAAAACTTTACTTAGAAATAAAAATTTTACTGAAAAAGTGTTTCGATCTTTTACCTACAACATTTTTAACAGCATGCGCTTACCAAAAAATAGCATTTCATATTTATATATCCAAGGTGTGAAAGATAAAGGTAATAACGCCAAACCTAAAAAGTGGTCTTTATACTATACTCGACTACTATGGTTCCAAACCTCAAATCTCAAGAAAATCAGTTGTTCAGAGTAAATTGCCCGAGTTATGAAACATAAATACAACGTGTAACAGAATAAACGCAATACCTACTAAGGGGTAATTGCACTCATCATTATGAACACCTTTTAATATGGGACCAACACTGAAATTGCGAAAAAAAATCGGCTGCCCGATTTAAGTGCACGTAACTCGACAGAACAGCTGATTTTTATTTCGCGTATCGGAATTGCGTTTACTCTGTTACACGTTATTATGACGCAGTCGTAATTTTATTGCGACTCCCAAGGTAGGTCCGATTGTGTATTTGTGCAAACTCGTATGTAAATAGCGGTTTTTTGTAGTTTGTCTATAGCGGGAATTGTGTCTTGATTTTTTCCGAGAATACATTACTTACTGAAGTTTATAAACTATGAAAACACTCTTATTACCTACTCTGATGAAACGTTAAGTACGATTCGACGAGTCATGTATTATTTATCATTCAAACTAGATTGACCTTATTATGTATTGAATTCATTCTCAAACAGTCTTTCATTTCTAACATTTTATAAGTGGCTCACAGGATCAGCCCTGAGTTGTCACAGTACCATCGACCTACGTATTTGATATTAATTTCATCATGATACTCCACGAGTTTCTGGGAAAAAGGGTTGGGACAGGCCGACAGACGGACAACGAAGTGATCCTACAAGGGTTACGTTTTTTTCATTTTAAGGTACAAAACCCTAAAATGTTTAATCCCAGGCGCATATAATAAATAAATAGTATACAGGCCTCACTCTTTGTTCCGGCAACGCTACGTTACACAAGATGCCAGGTCATGTGCCCGCACTGACCTCTCTCGGGGCACTGCACTGTAAGCCCATCTCACTTACAATCAGGATTAACCTATCGCTATAGTTAGCGAGGCACGAACTCTCGGAAACTGCACCAATGCTGCTAATTGGGTATTTTCCGTCTGTCACAATCATTTATTTATTACGAATGTATTGAAGCATTTCAGTTGATATTTTGTACTAAATGATCTTTTGTGACCCAAATCAAAGTAAGAACAAGAAAAATTGAGTAAAAAAGAAACCCATACGGGTTTCTAAAAAAAATAACCTAACCGTGTGACATTTTAAAGAAAGGCCGTATTGTGTAGATCATTATTTTTTTATTAAATAAAATGTAGGTATTACATGAAAATTTACCCTTCAACCCCCCATGTAGCCGAAAGTACCTACTAAGCACATTTCGAAAAAAATATCCAGACAAATAATTTATAACTTATAGATTACAGGAAAACCTATAAAAAGTTTGTGGTTTGAACGTGTTGAAAAATATGTTTCATAAAAACTAGTTGCGGTTGGAACAAAATAATAAGTACCAAATTTTATTATAACATTACAAATGCACTTAGATTTAGGTTATTTTCTATAAGTAGATTCAATAAGTTACATTTTATAAGTTGGAAGACTATACTCATAACCATTGAGTGCCTAGTTAGCGGTGATAGTTTTCGTTGTAACTTCGTTATATATGACGGCGCGCAGCTAAATTAAAGGGTAATCCCAGATTTAAGACTGATTGTGTTATATTGTTGAACAGTAATTATTGTTAAATTCAATATTAAAATGGTGATTTATTTCAATTGGTCGATGATTTATAAAATATGAGCGGGTAACCCCGAATAGGGTAGCAAGTTTGCGTCTACGCCGTGACAGCTGGCATTCTTTTGACAGACAGCGTACGAGGTGCTAACCTATTGGCTCGTAATCTAGTTTCATCTTGTGTTTTACCGTATATTTTGTTTACAAATGTAATCGAATAAAACGAGTGACTGTTATGAATCACAAACGTGCTATTATTTCAACGTTTCTTCTATAACACGCCCATGATGGATGACTATCACAAAGACCGCTCCGCTGCCCATCCTGATACTCCGTTATTTGTACCTACTAACATCGTGAATAATTTTCATATGCCAAAAAATAAAGGTCCCGTCTCTAAACAAAAATTACCGCATCAAAGCCTTATTTTAACTACGGAACCCTAAAAATTACCTTAAAAAATCCCTGAATTCCGTGCCCTGCGTATACTATCGATAATAGAACACAATTTATTATGTACTTCAATTTTAGAGAACCCATCAATACAATATACAAAGAAAAGGTTCGCGATTCCTAATGTCCAATTCTATTGTTATGTCAATGTAAAAACATTTTAATGTATAATACTAATCGAAATGGCGGTACAAAGTAGACCACTTTATTCTCATCTTTTGACCCAGACTTTAACGAGGAGTAGACTTCAGAAAGTAACATAAAGCACTAAAAGGGAGGTAGGGCTTTAATTTCCAAGGAATTTAAAGATCAAGGTATTTATTAGACTTTTATTTCTTAGTTAGAATTTGCAGGGTTTCTAATTCCTTAGCTAAGTTTCTTATTATGTTATTTCAGTAGTTTGCAAACATTTATTTATATGGGTTAGGAACTAAAATATTTACAGCAATAAAAATCTGATGCAAATTCTATTTTTATTTAAAGTAGCATAAGTTTAACTTATAGTAGTTTTATCATTTGTAAAGTTTTTACTCACCCAGACGCATTCTACTGAATCAGCAATACTCTACGCCCGGTTTTCACGAACTTTGCAGCTAGTGTACCAAGCACACTATGTATCTGGCTTATTTATTATTTATTATGAGCCTGTACTGTCCCACTGCAGGGCAAAGGCCTCCCTTCCTTGCTTCCACTGTTCTCTGTCTTTTGCCACATCTGGCCAATCCTTTCGGTAGGAGTCTAATTCATCACGCCATCTCCTCTTGGGCCTACCGCGTCGCCGGTTCTTGTTTGGAACCCAATCAGTGGCCACTTTTGCCCAGTTCTGTTGTGACATGCGGCAGATATGTATCTGGCTTGGCACCTATAAAACCGAACAAGACCGAGTTGAATCGCGAAAACGAAGGGTAGATACCATTAGAACCTTGTTCAAATTATGCCCAAAAATAAGGAGATAATTTATAATTTTTATTGGTAGACTCGTTTAATGATGGCTAACGGGTCTCTCAAAATCTGATTACCTATAAGTAATGTTTTGATAAATTTATTATGATTCACTACCAGTTATGGTCGTCAATGTCGGACATTTGCATGAATTGAACGCGTTTTTACTAACGGTTATTTGAGAATAAAAATATCAAATTATTACCTTACTACAGTTCAGTGTGGAAACCAAATAAGTTTTACTAAGAAATCAAAATTAGGTTTGAAGCTGTAGTAAGGTTTACAACTTTATAATACGGTTTTTAAGGTACCTTGTTCAATATTAAAAATCACGTGAAACGAAATGTACATTTTTATTAGTTCCTAGTTCTTTGTTTGTTCTAGTCGTGTGTCTGTGCTTGTCATCTAGACTCAAGTGATGTTCAATGACTAATGGTCAGGCACTCGGTTATCTCGGTTATGTTAATCGATTGGTCAATCGATCTTATAGCTTGCAAATTCCACAAGTGTTTATGTTAATTGTCTTAATCTTTATTTTAACTTAAGTACATAAAAGTTGTTTCTCCACTTTCTCCGGAAAAAATCAACTCATACCTAAGATATAGACATGATACGGTGCGTACCATTACAAATCCTTCATGTTGGTTTATACCCCTTTTTTAAACCCTTAATTTGTTTTTTTTTCGATATGTATCGAACATGCCAATATTAATATTTACTCTAGAATCACGATGATTGATTTTAACAATAGTTATCGATTTTTACCCAAAATTAATAACCAATCTAATCCAAAATCTTCGGATTGAAGATCGAAATTATAATCCAGATTTCTAATAAAGTGTACCAATCAGCTATCCACGGATTGAAATCGCAATCTTTATAACCAACCAATTTTTGAGAGGACGGATCGTAGATTATAGATTGACCTCTGTTCGGAAATGACAGTATGAGAATGTCAATAACATATCCATTGAATTTGACGTTTGTTTTGATAGGTTTGAACAATCTAAATCGTAATCTAAGGTGAAATAGTGGTCAAGCGCGTGCCTATCAATAATAATAAAAAAAAACAGAATTTCCTCAGATTTAGGACTGGCTTTACGGATTTTATTAACAAAAACGGCATTGTCGTTATTCTCCTGTGATAGTGACAGTGATATGGAGGTTCTGGCTCAGTTATCTGATTGAGATAGTACAGATAGTGAAACTGGTGAAGTACAACGCCGACGCGCTTCTTCAGGGAGAATTAAAAGGGTACAAGCATAGTCTGGATGAAGCCGAGTTTACTTTTAGGTTCAGGTTATCGAAATCTGCAGTAAATTTCCTGTTGACTGAAATTATGCGTCGTCCGTGTAACCTCAACAAGGTAAGTTAAATAGTGGTATCAAATATACTTACTGCCTGCCTAGCCTTTTCCCAACTATATTGGGGTCAGCTCCCAGTCAAACCGGATTCAGCTGAATACCAGTATTTTACGTGGAGCGGCTGCCTACCAGACCTCCACAACCCATTAACTGGGTAACACGGTACTTCTTGGTAAGACTGGTGTCAGATTTTCTGGCTTCTGACAATCCGTAACGACTGCCAAAAACAGAGAGATGACAGCCGGGACCGGGACCGGGGAGAATCGTATCAATGCATTTAAATGATTTCGATAAAACAATAAGAATAACAAATGTTTGGATTTTTCGAAAATAAACGACATGATAAGGAGTGAAGCAGGGGTGATTAAGATTTTAGGGGAGGACATTAGTGCTTGCTTCAATTTACGTCGGAATGCTATGAACAAACTAAAAGCGGGATAATTGAAACAGATGTACCTAACAATTTTTGCATAATCAACGCCTGACGGGGTGAACGAGGTGAACAGTTGCGCTGAACCTGGGCTCGAGACAAGTGAGATTCTGTCAACGGTGGCGTGGCGTAGGCGATTGTCAATACGTCAAAAATGTATGGGATTGACAGATGCTATCGAAATGTCACGTGATCAAAATCCTTCATTTTGGCATTTCGACAGTCGCATTCGCTAATTAAATGGCCCAATGTCGAGGGCCTCCTGAGACCATAGAATAAGTAGAAATGGTTAAGTAATTAATGAAAATCGTTGTGCTTAATTATCCTAAACTAACCTTTTATAGGGGGCGTTGAAAGTTTGTGGAGTACCTACTAAATCCGCGCGGAGGAAGTCGTGGGCGAAGTGCTAGTTATATATATAAAGTATTAAAATGTGTAAAAATAATTGCAGAAACCATGGAGTGCCACCGCTTCATCAACTGTCGATGACATTAAGATTTTATGCATTAGGCACTACTCTGATTTTCGTAGCTGATTTGAATGGAGTATCAAATCTACAGCTGGCAGAATAGTACGGGAGATTTCATCAGCAATTGCTTACATCTATGACAAATACATTTTTCTACATAGTGGAAGTTCAGATAAATTCCATGAAATGGCTCAATTCCCCCGGGTTCTAGGAGCAATAGGTTATACACATATCCTTAGACAATCTCCATGTAATTACTTTATGATAATCGTTTTAAATTCTTTTGTAAATAGATGGATCTGTGTAAATAGTTCCTACAATAATTCATTAAACCTTTATATGTATGGTTATTTTTATTTAACATCTAATAAACGATAAAAACATTTATAGGTTTTGCATAAAACGGCATGAGCAAGAGGAGGATTGCCCGATATCTGCGGATTGAGTAATAGTAGGATTGTCTTCTTTCGTTATTGGCACACGGATCGAAGATCGGTAGGTAGGTATATAAATATCTACGATCGATTTATATCTTGGATTAAGCATTGATTAATGATTTCGGGCGTTAAGAGACCAATCAAGCCCATCCCTATCTGACAGAGGTAGACGGACATACGTATCAAATCATCAAAATTATGACAGCTGTTTGTTTTGAGTTATATAGATATTTTTATAGGTATTTCTGTGTTTATTTAAAGGATTAAGTAAGTGAATATCGCCGATTCAAAGAAAATATTTAATCCGGAAAGGTATGGTATAAAGTGTAAAGCCAGATTTCAACGAAAACGGTGCTCAGGACGGCGAAAAATGTTGCACTTTTGTATGAACTTTTGAACTTATAGTGTTTTTTTTTCACGTTTGTAAGGTAATAGTTATTTATGATATTAGTGCGGTAAGTTGGTTTTTACAAACGAGTAGACGAATGTAAGCACGAGACGAAGTCGAGGGCTTACCATAGTCACGAGTTTGTAAAAACCAAATCCGCACGTGTGTCATACAACGTTTTTCGACACATTTGCGAGAAAACATTAAGTCTGTACAATAAGTAATGAAACAAACTTTTTGTCTTTAGAAATCAGTCGGAAAGTTGCAACAATCTTTGACGTTTCTAATATGAAAATGGCGCGAATTTTCAAAGGGCGCCACATGCGCATGGTGAAAATTAGAACCATATCTTTCATTTATTTTTATTTATCTTCTCATTTTCTCTATAATATTAAAACGAGACGACGATCGTATACAGTAAAAGCGCTTCCAAGGAGGTTTCGATCATTCAGCTTATTTATTCTCGTAATGTGAAACTCCTTGGGTGGAATTCTTATTAATTTTTATGGAAATTAAAACCGTAAAGAATATGCACGGCGCTATGCAACGGAGTTTGCGGTAAAATATGTACTTAGGTAAGAGTACCTATTTTAACGCACGTTCCATTGTGTGGTGCATAATTTTTAACTTTCTGTTTGAAAGTTAAAAATACATACAGGCTTAGTAAATGCATTTTTTGAGCAAATGTGTTGAAAAAAATATTACTGCCACTGTAATCTAGAAGGAACAAATCAATCTGCATTTCATTACTATACAAGCATACCGCGAGGGAACTGACCACAAATGCAAAATAAATAACTCCTTTCGTGATTCTAGGCCAACAGCAAGTTTTGAGTGTACCTTTCGAAAAATGCGTCATTGCGAACCCTTGCTGCGCGAGTCCAACTCCTACTTGACCAGTTTAGTATTATCACTACCTATATGCATATAAAGTTTGATACTTCTATTTATTTTTATGTAGTCGATATAGAAAAAACAAAAAACTCTAAAAAACCGAATAAACCTCGTTTTTGTATTATTATTGTTTTTTTATTCTTATTCGCTATTATAGCGGCTTAAACACAATCTGCCTATTACGGTTGATAAGATACAACCCACTGACAAACAAACGGCCAACGGAAGCTTAGCAATTCCGGTATACCGTTCTTATGAATAAAACTGTAAATGTCAAGCGTCTTTGTTCCTCTGCATCAAGTTCTGATAGTCTTTGATAAGATCTTCCTGGAAGTATTTACCACTCCATCAACACAAATAGACGTCGGGCACTCGTCTTCTCAACTATACGTGGGCGTACCTCCCCAAGTAACCACCAAGATATCATATCTCAGAAATAGCTGAGAAACGCGTGGGCAAGCTCTTGGTTAAAAGCAATCCTCTTATTGAAGAGCAATACCGAGACTCAGCTTATTCAAGTTGTTGAAAGTGGTTTTATTCCGACCTGAATAAGCCACTTGCTCTGCGACTGGCGCCTCTGATATGTGAAGTACTATTCACATGCACTTTTTGCGCCAATGAGTAAATGTTTAATTGGTAAAGTTTTGAAGGGTGCGGGTTCCAGAGTAGACGTTAAAATTAACTATAATTATGTTGTTTCAGTAAGTTTCATTGATCTTCTGGTAGTCTGGCGACTACCAGACTGTTGAATCTGGCTTTCAGAAGTTATAGTGGTTGGGAAGAGGGTGATGGGCTTGTTTCAACACCGATCGTCAATAGATGTCTAAATCAATCGCTCGACTTAGCACCGACAAGTGAAAATCCAACAGTGCAACCAGACCGCCCACTAGGTCGACCGATGAACTAGCGAGGACCATAGACAGCAAGAAAGAAAACACATTTATTTAGCACAAACTTAGAGCACACAGCCACCGTTTGCAAGACAAAAAAAAACAAAACCAATAAAATTAACCCAATTTATAAAACGTTTAAAAAGTGCGCCTCGTAGTTGCGACGAATAGGTCCAGTAAGTCCAGCATTAATGTTGTCAGACACTATTATAGTTGTCTGCAGATGGTGCCTGACGCTGCTTTTTTACTAAATCAAGTAGAAGGGAAGAGAAGGATCGTTTTGGTGATTTTAGGGAAGTCTAGGTCCAGCAGAGGTGATTGTTAGTGCACATGCATAATAAGTGAATAAAGCAATTCTATTAAAAAAAAATCGTAAAGCTCTTATAATAACCGAAAGGTTTATGTCGTTTTGTGAGTATAGTCACCAAGAGACTTAAAGCGCTGTAGACCTACTTACGCAAGAGTAAAGGGATAGGCAATAAAAATCGAGAACATTATTAAATCGCTCTCACTGGAAAGGATTCTATTATTAAATTGCTCCCTTCGAGTGGATTCTCGAGAAATTCAAATTTTTCCACGTCTCTAATATTTTACGAAGAGCATTTATTTTTAGAAGTTATTTTCTTATCGCAAGAAGAGCATACTGACCGAGATAATTAATAAGCCAGTCACCGTAGGGAGATTAAACGCTTTAGGTCGCTGTAAATTGCACTGTCCTGATTTTTTGGGATGTTGTTAGGATAAATGCCAGTAGTGTAGGTAAGTACACCGAAATTCAACTTCGAAAGACCTGCTTTTTTCGGATATCCTTAATATTTCGGTTTAATTCTTCCAAACAGAGCATTCCCACAGAAAGTCAATATAGTAAACTTTTAAAGTAGACAAAATTTGCACAACTTGAGAGCAAGCGTGGTTACTTTTATACCCATAAGGGTATAAAAGGTTTGGTGGATTGAGGTGCAGCAGCACTTCAAACATATGTAATTTTTTCCCAAAAAGTTCGAAATTGTAGTTTAAGCTTTACAATCGGGGCAGGTAGTATCGCTACATTACCGTATTTTTTGCATTTAAAATCTGAGAACACTTCAATATCTACACGACGACGTATTAATAACTGATATTACCGTTTCCGTTGAGGAATTATTATCAATAATTCTTAGGTTGTTTATTTTTTTTTAAACTCCTCCCCGTCCAGTTTTTTGCGACCTACGATATTTTAAATGACTGACAAAGATATCTACTTGATATGTACTTGATAATTATGTTTGTTTGTCAATCCAACGTTTCTTTGTTAAGCCGTACTAACAATTAGCAAAGTTGTTGTAGTGGACAAGATTTTTCTTGAAACGTTCTTTTTATTGGGGTAGCTTATGTCTATTGGACATCGAGCAGAAACCTTAACTTTAGTGTTCTAATTTTCACATATTTAAGTCATTAACTTCAATCGAACTCACAACTTACTAGCAAAAGTTATGTTTAATGGCAAATGTTCTTCGACTGCCAAAGATCTACAAATGGCACCCGGGTATAAAAGTTTTGAATCAGTAGTTTCGGATATAAAGGGAGGGGGGGGGGGTTGTCATTATTCATCTAATTTCTTGAATAACTTTAAAATCAGTCACAATTCAAATCACAAAAAATATTTTAAACCCTGTTGGACAACGTTTTTTTAAAGTTTTCTAGTTGTCCTCCATAACGTAACTCCATTTTCAAAATTTATTTATTTTCGTCGTAGCGGCCTCGCCTGCGTGACAGTTGAAGTTGCACCAAGGGAGTATACTACCGTAATGAAGAGTATCCTATATCCTATTTCAGGACATGGTCTACTCGTGTGCCCAATTTCATCCAATGTTAGTGTAACCGGATGCAGCTGAATACCAGATTTTTACATGGGGCGACTGCCCATCTGACCTCTGACCTCATACCCCTGGCAAAACTAATGTCAGTTTGTCTGGCTTCTGGCTACCCATAATGACTGTCAAAGAAGTTATTTTTGAGTGATGCTGAGTTTCCTCTGTGCCTCGGTGGTCACCCATCCACGACCGACCTTGGCAAGCGTAGCCTAACCTCGAAGTTCAACCCAAGTGGCTGTTATTATTTAGTCACCAGCTATAAATAAAATATCAAAGAAGATACAAAAAAGTAATATTGAGCGAACACACATCGCGCAGTGATTGTATTCACATTGCGTCGTAGTGCAATTTGTATGGTTTCGGTTTGTATGCTGCGCTGAGCTTCATATCAATGGATACGGTATCAAAGACTATGTCTTTGATATCGTATCAAAGACTATGTCGTTGATATATATCCCCTTAGCTGACAGGAATGATGAAGGTGTGGTTTTCACCCCAGAAGATGGGGAATTTCACAAGCTTTACGGGGAGGTGCATAAACCCCTATACCGATTAGAACTGCTTTAGAAATAACAGATAATAATGTTAAAGTTAAAACCAGTTAAATAAACATTACCTACTTACACCAGTTAGCGATTTGCGGTCCTCGTTACGAAGTAGTGATGAACGATAGTAAACAGTTAGGAAGATAAGTTGCATAACACCCCAACTCAGAGTACCCCGACTCGGATAGGTTAGGTTAGAAGTGTTGTTAATTATTTTTAAACCACCCAGAAATGTCCGTCGACCTATCTTAGCACAGGTGTTAATCAGTCAAAAGTACTTTTGACTGGTTAAGAGTTTCACATCGGTGAGCCGGCAGTACTCGAGCGGTTAAAGAAATAAACTATCTATGGTTTTAGGACTAAATCGAATACTTTGTCAGCAACAATTGATCTTGTTACAAATATTAAAAATAGTATTGATGACAAAAATATTGTTCTAGGTATTTTTATTGATTTTAAAAAAGCCTCTGACACAGTTAGTCATGAAATTCTAATAATTAAATTGGAAGATTTGGGAACCAAAAGCATAGCATTAAAGATCAGCAAATCATGTCTGAAAGATAGATATCATATTGTGAAAATAGGAAATCATCAAAGTAGTCGTCGAAAAGTGTCATGCGGAATCCCACAAGGTTAAGTTTTGGGGCCGTTACTTTTTCTTATATATATTAATAACCGTAAGGCCTTGAAGGACACATCACTTTATACGCCGATGACACGTACCTTTTTTACGTACCTTTGGACGAAATTCATCAGATCTAGTCAGCAGAGCTCAAGATGACCTACTTAAATTTAGCATATAGTGTCAGAGCAACTTACTTACAGTTAAAGCGAAAGAGACCTCAAATATGTTATTTCTAGCAAAAAAAAAAAAAGATTCCAAAGCTCCCTCCACTGACCATTAATAATACGATAATTCAAAGCTCGCACCAATAAAAGTATTTGGGTTTGCGTTTAGACGACAAACTTTCTTGGAAGGCCCATATTGCTTATGTAATATCGAAACTTTCGCCACCCACCGGGATCTTAAAGGGAGTAGCAGGATGTATTCCTTATAGAGTACGAATGACTATTTAAAAGTCACTAGTAAAATCACATCTGGAGTACTTAATTGAAATATGGGGGAGTGCTGCGAAAACGAATCTTAAAGACCTACAAACTTCACAAAACAAAGTGATAAAAGCTTTATTTAAGTATCACCGACTGACTGAGACACGAACGCTATACCGTAAGACAAAAATATTTAATCTAACACAAATATACACTTATACAACGTGCATACTGGTACGGAAGATGACTGGTGAATTAAAATGATGATATAAAACTTGATAAAAAAGTATTTTGCCATAGCTTAAGAAATACTAACCAAATTAAACTGCGAAGACGTAAGACAAAGTACGGTAAAGATACTACTACCTATGAAGGAGCACAATTATACAATAATCTACCAAACAATATTAAGGATGCCGCCAGGTCACTTGCAGTGTTTAAGACTTTTAAAAAATACATTTTCGACAAAATTTACTAGAACGGCTTGATCACAGCATGTTACACAATTATTAGTTATTTAAGCTCAATATTAAGTGAACTATGTATTGTTCTTTATGAGTAATGAATTCGTTGAACCTATTGATGTATTGTATAATATTTGTTGTATCGTTTTATTTTCGATATATAGTGGTAATAAATAAATAAATAAAAAATAAAAATAAAAAAGCCTTTTATTTCCTTAGTTACACTTATATATAATAATCTACGAAAACTTGAAAATATTTTAAATTTTAACTAATATAAAGTAGGTACATGGTTGCTCACTTGTTTTTGTAGTAGGAATTATTTCTATTTTTTGAGTTTTAAATTTGTGGCAACTTCTGTAATTAATGTTCGTAACATCCTATTTATTTAGGAACCCCTCACAGGTGAAGGCCTCTTCCAAAGATTGCCATTTTTCACGGTTCTGTGCTATCTGTTTCCATTGTGGACCAGCAATTTTTCTGATGTCATCTTCCCAGCGGGCATAGGGTCTACCTTTGTGACGTTTGCCCGATGGTCCTTGCCAAGATGTTACCGTATTTGTCCATCTGTGGTCTTTGAGTCGCGCTACATGTCCAGCCCATTTCCATTTTAATTTTTGTGCCTGGGCGAGAGCATCAATTGTGTTTATTTTTGATTTAATAATTGTATGTCTAATTTTTTGTTTTCTTTTTATATTCATCATACTGCGCTCCATTCCCCTTTGACAAGTGATTATTTTATTTTTTGTTCTAGTAGTAAATTTCCAGGTTTGGCACGCATATGTTAAACATGGGATGAGACAGGAGTCCATTACTTTCTTTTTCAGTTTTATCGGCATTTCACTTTTAAATATTTCTTTATAACTCCAGTATTTATTCCAAGTGTTTTTGACTCTCCTCTCTACTTCTAGCTCATTACTGTCTCTATTAAACCCAATTTGTTTTCCTAAGTAGATGTATTTTTCAACATAGTCTAATGTTTCATTTCCTACTTTTATGTGAGTTTTTTTGTAGTTGGACATAGTTTTTGTTTTACTGATGTTCATTTCAAGGCCCACTTGTTTGCTAGCTTTATAAAGAGTTTCAATCATGTGTTGTAATTGAGAGCTTGTTTCGGAAAGCAAAACCAAGTCATCTGCGAATCTGAGGTGACTTAAGTATTTTCCTTTGATATATAATCCCTGATTTCTCCAGTTTAGTCCGTGTATTATGGATTCCAGTATCGCGATAAATATTTTGGGCGAGAGGGGGTCCCCCTGCCTTACACCTCTTTCAACAGAAAAGCTTGGTCCTATAGTCTCTAGCTTCACTCTACTAGTACTTATAGTGGTATCGAAACTAAAAACATTAGGAGAAGACTGCACCGTGCCCACGCGTCGTAACTGTTGTAACAATTTTAAGAACTACTAATACTATAGTTTAGGTTTCAGTTAAAAATCAATTATGTATGTCGTTTTGTGGAAATTAAATATTTTTTCTTTCTTCTAACTGTTGAGACTCGCTTCATTGCTCAAGTGCCAAATATTCGTAATTATTTCTAAGAATATCTCACATTCGAATAAGTTTTAGTATTGTGCGTAAGAACAAACACAAATACTGGTAGGTAATTGCACAAACCTGAAAACCTTTAACCGTCAGCATTCATAAACTTACCTGTTAAAAAACTCATTGCTAAATCCCACAGATACTCGCCATGCCAACAACCACTAGAGACGCCATTACCAACTAATAATATATCAATGCGATGAAAGCTGAGCACACGTTTTGGCTATCGTAGCCAAAACGTGTCAAGTGCCGTCAATTTCTATGAGCTATGGTCGGTGAAAAGTGTAACAACGCCGTGGCAGTAGCCACCGCGGCATTTCCGCACTCTGCCCTAAATCCAAAAGGGGTTAGGTAACACCTCTTATATGACTCCAGTCAATGTCCCTAGTAAAATTTTGCTAGCCTACAAAATGATCAATGAATCAGTTAATAACACGAAACAAAACAGAAGTTAGTAGTAGCTACTGACTGTAACTAGATTAAGACTCCACGTGTCACCAAGCCGGTCGCTGAACTATTGTACCAGGTAAGCATACGTTGGAATATGTTTACCCGTCCGGCTTTTGTACCAAACTAAGGTAAATACCGTGAATAGAGTCCCAAGCGCCACAAAGGATTACTAAGGAGCTCTCAGACCATTGTCTTCGGCTTGGACACTCATTATTTCCCAGAGGTCCTGACAAAACAACGAATTACACTTAGGTACAATGTTTTAGTTATTCACTACAGAACACTACTTAATACTTTTGCTTTTTGAAATAAGATACTTGTTTGATTTTTGTACAAGTTTTACGTTTCAAGGCGATGTGACGACGCAACATCAGGTTAATGCATCGATTATTTTAAATGCTGCAACCGGTGGGCGAAGTTTAAGTTAATGGCGATCATTTGTAGTGGAAATAGCCACAGGGTTCAGTATTGGGGACTTTACTTTTCACTCTGTTTATTGCTGACGTAATAAACTGCTTTAAGCATTCTTACGTGTTACTATACGCTGACGACATGAAGGTTCATAAAATTATACGTGGCATCTCTGATACTCATCAGTTGCAGGCTGATCTTAATAGATTTGAGGAATATTGTGCACGTAATCTGCTTCAGCTAAATGTATCTAAATGCTTCCATATGACCTTCACGCGTCAGAAGTCTACGGTGAATTCAACCTATACTCTCAACCAACACACCTTATGTAAAGTTAACAGTATCAGGGATTTAGGCGTTATACAAGATAGCAAATTATTATTTGATCAACACATCGAGGGTATTGTAAAAAAAGCTGCGAAAGCATTAGGATTTATAATTAGAGCCTCAGCCTGTTTCCGTTCTCTAAAGCCAATCAAGGTTTTATATTGCTCGTTCGTACGCAGTCACTTGGAGTATGCATCTCAAGTCTGGAACCCTCAATATGAGACCTATAAGTTGCGTATTGAGGGCATCCAGAAAAAGTTTCTTAGATATCTTGATTACAAAGCGCACCAAGTATCTATAGATTACGAGCACCGTTGCAAGAAGTACCATTTTCTACCACTTGATTACAGGCGGCTCATCAATGATATTTGTTTTTTGATTAACATAGCGAATGGCTCAACTGACTGCTCTGAGCTCGTTTCAAAACTGGCATTTCGAACTAACCTTATTGGGTTGCGTCGGAGGCCTCTTCTGAGTGTGCCTTCTGCCTCTACTAATTATAGGCGTAATGCTTATCTTATGAGAAGCGCTCGTTGCTTTAATGAATTATCTCACGAGCATGACATTGACTTATTTTGCACTAAGACGAGCGTAGCAAGAAAACTTTTAGCCAAATCATTTTTTGCGAATGAAGCACTGGCTGGTGGTACTCAAACACACATGTAGCAAAGTATAATCTAGAATAAAATAAAAAACCGTAACTTTAACTTTTAGGCATTAGTTAATCGTAATTTTTTATAATATCTGTGGAGGCTTGTTATTAGCAACTTAATTATATATTTTTGTTACCTATTATTCTGTTATTAGTCTGTAAGCCTTCTTAAAATGAATAAAATAAAAATAAAAAATAAAATAAATATTAACCTTTGTGAGAGCGTTTTAATAACATTCCACCCAATAGTCAAACACCGAAGCGCCGGCGCTCCTAGGTTTGCCTAGACAAACCTCACGTCTGAAATAACGTCTTAGTCAAAGTCCAAACAAATAGCGCTTTTCTACCTTTGACTAACGGATTTTTGGTTAATCCTAGGAGAGGCTAATTTGGACAGTCAATCCCCGAAACTCAATTTGATGAAATCGGGGTTTGACCAGTCAGACCTTAATTATTTAAATTATTAGGTATACAGAGTATATTTAAAAGTGTGCGTGGATTGCTAAATCCAAAACTATGAGGAATATCGAAAAACAGTGAAAGGAGTCTCGAGACCGATTTCGATTAAAACTACATCATTGGATTTTTGGAGGAGCGCGAGGAGCTTTTGTGTTTGACTATAATATATGCTCGTATATACACTTCTTCCGTTACTGAGTGACTGAGTGACTAACAGCCGAAACTTCTGGTCGTAGAAAACTGAAAAGGGTTCGAAAATTTTCCACGAGAGCTGAGATGGCTGACAGCCGATATTTTGTTTTTTTTTTCAAAATCGTTGTGTATGATGAATCATTTATATAATTTGCTTTTGTCCGCGACTTACGACTTACTTACGTACGAAGTGAAAAATACATTTCATACTTGATATACCTATTATACCAAGTATGAAGTTACGAAGCCTGTATACATTGTTCGAAAGTTAAAATTAACGCACCACACAATGGAATGAGCGGTAAAACAGGTACTCTCACCTAAGTACATAGTTGGTGTAAAATATGTACTTAGGCATTCTTTACGGTTTTTTTTTTAATTTCCATAATAAAATAAATAAGAATATCACCAAGGAGTTCCACAATCCTAGAATAATAAGCTGAATGATCGAACCTCCTTGGAAGCGCTTTTGTTCAATACGTTTGTCTCACTTTAATACTGGAGAGAAAATGAGAGAAGAATAATAAAAATTAATAAATGAAAGATGTAGGATGTTTGGCAATTCGCGCCATTTTCATATTAGAAACGTCAAAGATTGTTGCGACTTTCCGACTGATATCTAAAAACAAAAAGTTTGTTTCATTAACTAATGTACTATTTCATTAAGCATTGCCATACAACGTGGCAATGCTGCCAGTCTTTTGGGCTCACTTCCAGTCGACAGCGATGCGGATGAATATTTTAGTTAGGAGTTTTCATTTTTTACTTTATTTTAAGTGTATACAGCGTGTAAGGGACATCGACGCACAAACGCATACCATCAGTTCAGGACATGATTCTGGACCCCCCCGCGTTGGAATTTTTCGTCGGCTTTTTCCTCATTTTTCAATTTTTTTCAACTGTTTTTCTTACTTTATACTGTTCATAATCGTTATTCTTACCTAACCCAACGTGATTTCAATTAAAAAACAATTGCCTAGTTGTAACACACTAACCCGTGTGCATGTGTGTGTAGCGTCAAACATACCGTCTAGATAATACTGCCCATAAGAAAAAAATACTTATCTGCACAAAGCGGGGTAACCGATTTTCGACATTAACTAAATAACTTAGGGTCGGAAATAGGTTACTAAGTTTTGTGTCACTGAGAACTTTTTTGTTCGTAGCGCGGCGTCCTTTTGAACACTATGCCGCCAAAAGTCGGTGAAGTCAATGGAATGTTTAAAAAAACATTTTTTTTACATTTAACCGATTTTAATGGATTCTTATGTCAGTTTCTTGAAGACTTTGATAGCGAACGAGTGTGTTATTTATGCAAAATTCGGGAATTCGGGACGTGACGTGAGACAAAATAAGTTTTCGTTTGATACCTACCTAGCAAAACTAATTTTGTGTTTGTGTCTGTTATTGTTTGTTTTTGTGAGTGTGATTTAAAACCGTAATCTGGATTTAACAATTACTACAGTGCCCAAGAATACGGTAATATGCTAATGTGTTATGTATGGCGAAGCACGAGCAAGCAAGCGGCGGCCAGTTTGAATCCTATCTGTTTAGGGGTGAGTTAGCTAGTTCATTAGTTTATAACTACATCATTACCGGATTTCAATGTACATACTTACTTAAAACCTTTTTTTATCAATCCTTATCGGAATCGTGATTTAAAGAGACTAAGTTAAAGCCTCTTCCATTTCACTTAACTTCTGCATAAACAAGTTCCTACCATCAGTAGGTTAGGTATTTCTGAGTTATTAATTAAAATGAGTTTATGTGATATTATTGCGGTCGGTGATATTCGTAGGTAAGTACCTGCATTCAAAGTGGGTTTAGTAGTTCATTAGATAATACTTACGTTACCGGATCTCAATGTACTCCTTAGCTTATCGAAAACCTTATCGGAATTGTGATTATGAGAGAGAAACCTTATGGCTCCTTTTTTTTCTCTTAACTTCTGCTTAAACATGTTCCTAACATCAGTCGGTAGGTATTTCTGAGTGATTAAAATGATTTTATGTGATATTATTGATGTCGGCAATACGAGATATGCGTAGGTACCAACATCAAAGCGCAGCGCGGAGCCGGGCGCGGCAGCGACACAGACCTGTATGTGTGTTTGCAAGACGTGTAGATGTAGACAGTGACGTACTACGTTAACCACGTACAACGCTCTCGCGCGTTTAGATCGCGTTGTTCTCAATACATTGCGCGCTCGAAAATGTCAATTTCTGTAACCGATCATTAGCGAGATTAATGACCTTCACAATTTGGTTAGTGGCATTAGGTGTAGCCTTTTCGCGAAGTTTGTAACGCAAACTTCGCAAAATGATGTCCCTGACACCCTGTATAGTTAAATTAGTATCATATTGTAAATAAGCATCCCTACTAAAAACTAACTTATCGCACTAATATTATATATAACTATCATAATACATTTGCTCGTAAAGGGTCTCTTATTTCACCAATTTCAATATCGTATTGTATCTCACTTGTGCGTTATTGTAATGTAAAACGCACGAGTTTCTATTTAATAAGTTAAAACGCACGGTTTATCAAGATGCTCCGTCTAAAACGAACGGTACTTTTTAAAATCTTAGCAAAGAGTTTTTATGTCAGAAAAGTGGTGAACATTTTATAAATAAAATTAACTTTGGGAGATAAAATATAATAAATAAACATTATTTGGTGCAAGCGCGAGCAAAGCGAGTTCGGAACTTGGGGCACCTCGAATCGGACAGGTTTCTTTAACTTAATTAATTTTGTCAATTTTTTATCTGTTACAAAAATATTAATTTACTTTATTAGTAATACTGGCTGTTCTTGTGCCTTTGCCTTAAAAAAAAGCGCTGATGCGCGCGCATCGCTAATTTGTGTACAAGTAAAAACTATTGCGCGCGCTTTTTCAGTAATGATGAATTTATTAATTCGACACCGCCAGAAGTCTCAGAGGCTACTCTAAGCCTCTTGCCCAAAAATCGACCGATAGATACTTACAAGCGTATCAAAATTTCATCTTATGGAAAACAAGCAAAGATGCAAATTCATTTTCAGAAAGTGTGTTTTTAGCCTATTTCATGGAACTTTCTCAAAAATATAAGTCAAGCTCATTGTGGTGCTACTATTCAATGCTAAAAAGCACTGTGAAAACAAAACAAGGTATTGCTATCAAGTCACACTCCAACTTGCTGGCATTTTTAAAAATACGCTCAAGTGGCCATGTGAGTAAAAAGTCGAAAGTATTTTCGGCTGACAATGTCAAGAAGTTCCTAAAAGAAGCTCCGGATTGCCGATATTTGGCAACAAAGGTCAGTTGAAACTATATAATTGTTATTAACTTCTTTCACTTTCGTATTTCATTACAATACTTATAGGTGTTTTGTACGCTGTTTTTATCTCTTTTCAGGTTTCAGGCAATGTCTAACAGATTTTTTCAAAACTAGCAAAATGAAAAATGCACTAGCCAACACATTGGCATAAATTAAAATTTGGAGCAATGCCGAAACAAATTGCCACTTTCTTAAATTTGGATGATCATGAATACACAGGGCACAGTTTCAGAACATCTCCAAAATATAATGAATGCCTCCCTTTTCATACACTTATCCGCCATATTTTAAAATTAACTAACAGTTATTCAGTTAATTACCATATATGTTATGAATACTAAATTATTGTTATAAATGACTTAGGGAAAACAAATATAAAGAATATTAATGAGAATATTTGAAAGTAATTTAGGAATAATTAAGCAACTACTACGTCATATCCGTCGAGTATCTATTTATTTATTTTTTATTATTATTATTGATAGGCACGCGCTTGACCACTATCTCACCTGATGAAAAGAAAGCTACAAGAAAGCAGAGGCTGTAATTTTATTATCAAAGCGCACGCATGTCATACGACGTTTTATAACATATTTGTGATGAAATAAATAAAACTCGGACTTTCTTAAACGAATAAATCTTTAATCACTTGTGATAGCAGTAAGTTCTTCTAACACAATAATAATAGTTATCATTGAAACGAAAAAAAAAAAGCAGTTTCTATCATAAAAGCGCTTCACAAATGCAACGCGAGCATTAAATTGACTTCACTACCTAGCTAGCAATAAGTAATATCTGAGTTTTTCTTAGACATTTCTTTGTCACAGTTCCGCCATTGAAAACCGAAGCGACAATCGTTAGCAGCAGCAGATGGTAGAAGAAATATTAATTTGCATGAGGCCATTGTTGGCTTCTGCAAGTAGGTACGGTGAGCAAACTGCAAACACTTCATTACAGTTTGTTGCTCGCGAGTGTAGATTTAGGAAAACTTTAGGTTTTCTTGTTTATGAAGAAATCTTGACTTATTTCACCGTGTCTATTTGCAGAAGCCAACAATGGTCTCAAAGACTCAAAGCCGCTCAAGTCATCATCGCGCGTTGCTCAAAACTATTTTTTTACAATTTTTGTGCAATGAATACCACAACAATCCATAGTTTGTTGTGGTATATCAGGTAATTTTGTAAGCTTTCAAATGATATCAAAAAGTTTTAAAATTAATTTAATTTGCTACTTAGGGAATTATTACAATAGGTCGAAGTTGTGTGGACGCCTAAATTAATAGGAAGTAATCTAAAAAGATTAAAATTTTATTTACAATTTATGTTATTTACGCTCGATATTTTGTGTTACCCCCACCTAATGACTACCGGGTTCGTAATTGACAGAATGGGTTTCCTGACGGAATCCTGTGGTATTTTTTGCCACTCTTCGACTAAAGCAGTTTTCAGATCTTCTATCGATGCTGGAGCTAGACATCCTCCTCGTACCCACATTTTCAGCTCGTCCCACATATTTTGAATCGGATTCAAGTCAGGACTGAGGGCTGACCAGTCTATAAGTGCCGGGAATCCCGATTTCTTCCAGGTACTGTCTAGTCACTGCAGCGCGCGGTGTAATAGTGGGCACTATCGTGCACTAGCAGGAAATCTTCCCCCCTTCCCGACCTCCACCTGGAACGAATATCAGCTTCGTTTTTGCTTCAATAGAAATCTCTGCCTACAGCATGCAGGACCCACTCCCGTATTCCACTGTGTCCACCTAATGACATGGTGCAAATCGCTCTCCCGGTCTCCTATAGACTCTCCGTCAACGGTCGCTACCATGCAGGCACATCTTGGTTTCGTCCGAGAACAGGAGTCGGCTCCATTGCTCCATATCCCAAAATATGTAAGTGATCGCGAGATCTGCAGAGGAAAGACGACGACAAGCCGGGCTTGTTGGTGGGCAGGAGGCAATTTGGGTCCCGTGGCTGGCTTTTTTGAGGTCAAGTTCACTTCTTTGAGTTTTCGCCTCGCTGTCCACTTTCAACTTCTCTGAGCTGCTGCTGGACGTCCACGCCGGTCAGGTATGGATTTCGGAGAGAAGAGGTGACAATAAATCAGTCATCTCTCACCGAAGTGCATCGCTGTCGTCCAGACCCTGGTCTCCGGTGGTCCTTCGAGATACCAAACTGGCTAAGATGAATCTGTCGAGCGATAATACTGAGACAACCATTGTTGGATTAGGATGACGAATTGAGCGGCTTCTATAGGTGTGGTTTCCATTTTCTTTTAGCTTCGGTGTTTCCAGTGACGTGAAACATTGGACTGATGAACAATTTTCATTAACGCCCATTGCATCAGGACTAACAAAAATGTGTTTTTTTTTTTAAATTGATGTCGTTTGTTTTTGCGTTCCATGACATTAGGTCTATCTTTGGTTATGATATTGAAAGAGGTTGAAAGCTAACAAATCCATAGTTCATTTTAAACATACTGTAAAAATCGGCTAAGTGCAAGTCGGACTCGCGCACGAAGGGTTTGGTACCATTATCTATAAAAAAAAACGGCAAAAAATCACGTTTGATGCATGGGAGCCCCACTTAAATATTTAATTTATTCTGTTTTAGTACCTATTTGTTGTTATAGCGGCAAAAGAAATACATCATCTGTGAAAATTTCAACTGTCTAGCTATCACGGTTCATGAGATGCAGCCTGGTTACAGATAGACAGACGGACGGACAGACAGACGGACAGAGGAGTCTTATTACCCTTTGGGTATGGAACCCTAAAATAGTTTTGAGCAACGCGCGATGAAGTTATTTCAGTTGATTGCTCTCGAGTGTAGTTCACGAGATTTTGACAGGCTCGCCTGAAAACTTTGGCATAAGGCTTCGTCCAGGCTGAACGGGGCAGCAGCGGGACCACGACGCAATTTTCGGAATGAAAATTAGCGCAAAATTAATGTGAAAACTAACAAATGCGTGTTATCTACAAATTAATTGATACTTACAGCTTAGCCATTGGATGAATTAATTTTCAAGTGCCGTTTGCAGTTTC
Organism: Melanchra persicariae; assembly: GCA_947386135.1. Lineage (NCBI taxonomy): Eukaryota > Metazoa > Arthropoda > Insecta > Lepidoptera > Noctuidae > Melanchra > Melanchra persicariae. Next base: position 10,539,695 of record OX376643.1, on the reverse strand, counting down.
TGAAACGTCGATAATCTTTTTTACTACGCCGGGGTAAGCTACCAAATTTCATTGGGAATTTCAACAGAGAAGAGTAAAACAATGGACGGTGCAGGTAAGAGATGTCATACGACCGTGACAATTGGGTATTTGACAACTATCAAAAATCTACATTTAATTATGAATGCCTATTTGAAATATCTTGATGAAGTAGTACGACTTGTGAAAACAAAACATCAAAATCGATGGAAAAATAAAAAAGTTCACGCTTTGGAAGTTATTCTTGTATCCGCGTCGCGCAAAACGTCGTTCGTCCTGGATGGCATAATTTCACTATGGATGGTGTGACTAGCGAGTGACAAGGCACAAGCAATTAGTGCTGTCTCTGTTTACGATAAGTTTTAAAATGCTTTAAACTGATATCTACAACCCTGAAGACTTTAAGTCAAGAGTGAATAGGTTACTTCTAGGCAAGCGTGCTCCATCTTCGGCCACATCATCGCTTACCATCATAGTCCAATCAACGGGGCTTATGTGGTCCGAATAATTCTCCCGCCTATGAAATTTGGCATATGATGAAATTAGGTGATACAGATTACAGATGTACAATAATCCAACATTTTTTTTTACAAGAAGTTACGTATTTTCACCTAAACATGAAAATTGCTTATGAGGCTCTGTGAATATTTCCTCAGGCTGAAATACTTTCTGTTTACGTATGTATGTACTAGTTAGAATAAGTATGTAAAGGAATCCAACATTTTTTCGATTTCGGTGATACCCCAAATTTAACTTTTAACATTTTGCACTATAACTTCTACTGAAAAATTGCTCTGCCAATTTTTGTGTTTTCATGTGTCTTTATGTCCCTAAATACATAGCTTTGTTCAGTAATCCAACAGATTTTCCTTTTTAAACTTATGTTTTTTATTTTTTCTTAATTACGTGATGTGAAAAAATCCTCCGTCCATTTTCATACCTTTATTAGTCATATGATTTTATACTACAACAGATTTATCAATAATCCAACAAATTTTCCTTTAGGAAGAACAGTTTTTTTTCATTTTTACTTTATTACGTCACGCGAATAATAGCTCAGGTTAATTCAATACGTGTATGAGATTATCCAATAGGCCAATGGAAATTCGGCCTAATACAAAAGTTTTTACAATCTCAATAATATAAATTCAATCGCAACATACCTTTATTAGTCATGATTTTATATTAAAACATATTTATCAATTATCCAACAAATTTTCGGACGGTCAATATTTGTTACGATATTTCACTGTTATAAGCTAGAGCGAAGGGTTGGCCATCACTTGACTGAAAATAGTAATGTAGTAATGTAGGGGAGTTTGATGGCTACCGATATTATTACAAATATTTTTCTATAAATATGCACAACGTGTGTACAGTCAACAGCACATCAAGTTACCAAAAACTGACAAATTTTCTCAATTGATTTTGAACTTAACCTTCAACATTTTAAGAGTGTGTATTCGATTCGCGAGTCGCTGGGAGGGCCCGGCACGACCCTCAAGTCTGCTATTACAATAGTGTCAGAATGGTCTACCATTGATTTCATAATTGTTGATTTTGACAAGTTTGATAATCTAATAATATAAAAGCGTCATTATGACTTTCCAATGGTCAACCACTGACCCTCCCATTGAAAGAAATGTCAAAGAATGGTAATCTCGTACATATAATGACAAATGACTGACAGACATATCCGGTACCTAATCTGCTAAAATTTTGACAGTTCCTTTGATCAGTGACCTACCCTTAGAACGTCCTTGTGCAGTCATTGCTTTTCAAAGACATTGAATATTTAGAACCATGATTCTATTACGAGACCATTGACCGACCAATGATTGACCATTATGAATTTAGCAGATTACGAACTTTTTGCAAAATGACAATGGGATCGTGTTGCAATGACGAATTTACGAAAGCAGACTTGGGGTCCAGGATCGGTAATCGATTGCGCGCGGGGATTTATAGAGTTTTTAAAATAATCGTGTAAAATAAATGAGTACATAAAAGGACTGACAAAAAACCAGGATATTTAGCAATACCTTTATTTTCTTAAAATTATTATAATGTTTATGTTTATAGTAAAACACTGTTAAAAAAAAATGGTTAAAGTTAACCGATTTTCTATATATTTTTTTAAATACTAATTAGCCATATTTTTGTAATTGAGCTATAAAGTGCGCTCTGAGACTACATATTCAGTTGGACAAACGTATAATATAAAATATTTTAGCACATTACAATGGTTGTATTCGTCCTGAAAGATAACTCTGACGTCCATTTTTGTCAAACGCTAACTGTTCTTTTTAAAAGTGTCAACAAAAATTATGTTTTTCAGAGTAGTGTAGTAAATTAAAACTTAATCTTTCTAAAACCGTAATATTCTGTGAAATAATCTGCTCACATCATTACGATTTTGATCTTGAAAAATTAACAAAACATGAAGTTTTTGTCGCGAATCGAATACACGCTCTTAAGGTTTAAAATCACTTGGAGAAAAGACAATGCCAGATCCCGCCCCAGCAATTTACAGAAAATGTAAATTAATGAAAATTAATTTAATGAATCGTGGGGTCCGAGTGCTCATTACTTGTTTAAAGATCTGTCAAGACGCTTAGTTGACACTTCGCGTGACCCTTTTTTTTAGGATGGGAAATCATCAAATGACCCCTCCCGCTCTAGGTGGAGCGGCAGGGAGTGTCAGACTTTTACTGACTAAAACCCACCCTTAGTCCTCCTAGTGCCTTTCTTTCCAGGGTAACTTTTTCGAACATATTCCGCAACCCTGGCAGGCTCTGGCCCTGGCGGGCCCCGTCTTCGTTGCTGACTGCTCTTTTCGGGGCGTTTGGAGTGAAACGCGCCGTCGACTCTGGCCTGACCTGATCGGACAGCGAGCTACTTCGCGTGACCCTACGGCTGGCTTTTACCTGGGACAAAGGATAATCATTGCCATATGACGTGGCAATGCTGCCAGCCTTTTGGGTACATTACCAGTGGTCTGCGATGCGGAGGAATTTTTCGACGCCATATTTTAGATTATTTTTAGCTTAAGTTAAGTCTTTTATTTAAGTGTGTATTTTTATTGTTTTTCGCTACCTACATTTGCTTTTGTCAACGGTTTGTCAACAGAAAAATCTGACACCTTCTTCTCTTTCTTGCCTAGAAATTTTTATTTATATATTTTTTATTTTGTTGCGTGTTACCCAGTTACATGGGTTGTGGAGGTCTGGTAGGCAGCCGCTCCACGTAAAATTCCGGTATTCAGCTGAATTCGGTTTGACTGGGAGCCGACCCCAATATAGTTGGGAAGAGATGATAGTGGGGCAAAGTTCTATAGTTTCTGTCCTTTGACAGTTTCGTATAACCTGATGTGCGGTTGACTGTACAACGGCGTTTAGACATTCGCTTATACCTATTTCTAAAGAATTTTTATTTCTTAAATTGTATGGATTTAAAATAAACGGACTTTGTAAACTATGCGGAAAAATGTTCAAAAAGTTAAGGAGATTTCGAGTTAAGAAAAAAAAGTATTGTCCAAAGGTGTACCAGTTAGCTTATAATTTTTTTCAGCATCTGCGTCCACCAATACAATTTAATTAAGCTGTAGAAAACACTAATACACTTAAACATAAAATAACTCTTGGTAAAATCTCCGAAACGTGTGAAATAATAATTTATTCAAAAGATTTGCTATAGGTACCAAGGGTCAGCGCACATCTTGCGCTACCAAATGAGTGGAATTTACCCCCAGAATCTGTCAAGCCAGCTACGATGCAACGAATGCCACACGAAAGCACGTTGGCAATGTAAAAAATGCATTAAAACATTGTGCATCGAAAAAGGATGTTTTAAACAATACTATGCATAAGCCCATTGGCCCTATTTGAGTTGGTATGGTGTTTTTCTAATACAAAAGGAAGGTTTTTTTTCTTTATAAAATGTCTTTCTAGACTGCAATAGATACGTTAATAAAGTTTTTTCCAGAATTTTGCTGCTAGGTTTGTATTTGGGTTCAAATGGGTTAATTTGTGCGTATTTGTGATAGAATATTAGATTTAAGAAAATATTCAAAATTTTCAATTAACCGCGCTTTTTCGTAAACCCGAAAACATATCGCTGCGCCTAAATGAGAAAACGTATAAGGTCACTGAAAATTGTACCGACTTGAAAAAAGGAAGAGGTTCTCAATTCGATTGTATTTTTTTTTGTCACTTCAACAAACCCCAGTATAACATTACTTTTTTTTTATTACACAGCCAACACACACAACTCGCCGTTACCTTAGACCATCGTTGCTAGCCGACGGTCGGCAATGCAATTATTGAGATTGTAAAAACTTTAGTATTAGGCCGAATTTCCATTGGCTTATTAGAAAATCTATTAAAATATAGCGACTCATAACTTAGTACACTCATTGAATTAACCTGAGTAATTATTCACGTGACTCAATAAAGCAAAAATGAAAAAAAAATGTTCTTCCTAAAGGAAAATTTGTTGGATTATTGATAAATCTGTTTTAATATAAAATCATATGACGAATAAAGGTATAAAAATGGACGGAGGATTTTTTCACATTACGTGATTAAGCAAAAATAAAAAATACAAGTTTAAAAAGGAAAATCTTTTGGATAACTAAACAAAGCTATGTATTTAGGGACATAAAGACATATGAAAACATAAAAATTGGCAGAGCAATTTTCCGGCGGAAGTTATAGTGCAAAATGTTAAAAGTTAAATTTGGGGTATCACCGAAGTCGAAAAAATGTTGGATTCCTGTACATACTTATTCTAACTAGTACATTCATACGTAAACAGAAAGTATTTCAGCCTGAGGAAATATTCACAGAGCCTCATAAGCAATTTTCAGGTTTAGGTAAAATAACCTAACTTCTCGTAAAAAAAAATGTTGGATTATTGTACATCTGTAATCTGTATCACCTAATTTCATCACATGCCAAATTTCATAGGCGGGAGAATTATTCGGAAGTCTCCATACAACTAATATCCTCGTTGATTGGACTATCAGGTAAGATAGTGGTCAAGCGCGTGCCTATAAATAATAATAAAAAAAAATTTCTGTTTTTTACTGCGTCTTTTGTTTGGTCTAGGAATAAATCCAGTTGAGTAGCTTATTGGCTTTTATTGGATAGGAGGATATGTTATTGCGTTAGACTCCGACGATATCGCTTTTGACTCTAATTTATTTTTGATAGATAGATTATGTACCTACATAATCTATCTATCAAATTATATTACACGTCGACATATGAAAGTATGAAAGAAGAAGAAGAAGAAGTATGAAATTTTATACCTAGGACTACTTAGTCCTGGGTAAAAAATTTCATACTTCTTTACAGATTTAAAAACTGACAAAAATACTCTCATTGCGCCCTGGCCCTATGTAAGAGGGGATGTCACTGAACTGTTACCACATAAAATCGATGAAGAAAATGATGATTGATAGTGTCACTCTGGTCATGCAGGACCAGTGACCACATCAATCATCATTTTCTACTTGACCTGTGCTAGAGCGGACGTTGATCTTTCAATCCCGCCTGAAAAACTCACCTCTGCAATGAAAGTAAGTTACCACTATCCGAAGTTTCAGGAGAGATTTATGAATGAAAGTTTACTAACTATTTACTACTTGTTTCAAATTGTTGAAGTGTTGAGTATTATCTGAAGACTAGTTTAAAACAATAATAATGTTCTTAGACATATAACAACTGAACACATGGCTGAATTGAGTACAGGCTTTGTTTAAATTTCGATTTCGAGTTATTTATAGAATTTTGGAACTACAAACACTTTACATCCATCACAAAGTTTATATTCAACTCACACTTTTTAGGGCATTCTAAATACAAATGGTCTTGGATGGACTTAGATAATACAAAAATCTGAAGTCTTTAATTGAGTTGGTGGCGGTGGACTGTAATTATCTCGAATTATTAAAGGTGGTAGCTCTGACTTCCTACCTTTTTAGGGTTCCGTACCCAAAGGGTAAAAACGGGACCCTATTACTAAGACTCCGCTGTCCGTCCGTCCGTCCGTCCATCTGTCAACAGGCTGTATCTCATGAACTTTGATAGTTAGACAGTTCAAATTTTCACAGATGATGTATTTCTGTTGCCTCTATAACAACAAACACTAAAAACAGAATAAAATAAATATTTATTCACAGAATATATAGGTTGTTAAATATTCACTTTAAAAATAGAAAATTACATTAAAATAAAACAATTATTTGAGGGGGCTCCCATACAACAAACGTGATTTTTTTGCCGTTTTTTATAGATAATGGTACGGAACCCTTCGTGCGCGAGTCCGACTCGCACTTGTTTTTTTTTGTAGTCTAGTAGTCGCAAATGCGACTTATGAGCGCAAGGTTCTGGGTTTAGCAGTAGGATTTTGTAAGCATCTCGCCGTTTATGCTATCCATCTTATTTGTAAGCTCACTTCATGTTCATTTCAGAACATGAAGTGAGCTTACAAATAAGATGGATTGAAAATTCGCTTCATGCTCACTCCAGCTACGTTTACACGGTGACATACATACTGAACCGGACTACTGAACCCAGAACCTCGCGCTCATCCGTCGCATTTGCGACATTTGTAACATTGGCAGGCCCTAGAGCGAGCAGTGTCGATATTTTTCCCCAATTTAATATTTCTCAGAATACTCAATCGAACTAAGGTTTTTTTTCTATTGAGAAATGGGCTTGCTCTTGACCTCGATCACGCCTGATTGAAAGCGATGAATGAGGTATCTGATATAGCAAACATGCCCAGAAGATGCCTGTTTATTCTTGCTTTGAAGGCAGTTGGGTTTGCTGTAAGAGAAGCCAATACTGAATTAAGCTCACAGCGTAATGTGAGAGAGCTGGACTATCTCACTCCCTCATCTAGGCATTCATGCAAATAATTACAGTGCCTATGTTTCCGAGTAAAATCAAATATTCCTGAAACAATTAAAAACAATAGTAGGCGGGGGATGATTATATATCTGAAACCTCAAATAAATCAAAATAAAACCGTTCCTAGTTCCGACAGAACGTGGAGACTGATAGCATCAGCTACACGTGTACAATAATAAAAGCTTGGCTAGCCGACACCACTTTTATTTGTTAATTACTGCCTTGGACACGAGTAAGCTATGACAGCAATAAGGAAAACTACGTTACAGATTATTCACAAGCTTTTTATCAACTCGTTCGTATACCTATGTGGTTTATGTACCTATAACATCGTGCTGTAGAGCTGGTCTGATGATGCAGCCGGAAGGTGGTCATACGAACTTCTAAATGAAACAGGATAGTACCATCGTGTTTGGGCTCATTGTATTGGTACCAATGTAACATCTACATAAAAGATTGTTTTTTTTTTATTCAAACATGGAGTCAGTGATAGTATGACGGATGATAGGACAGCATGGAGGTAAAAAAACGTGTTGCGTTGATCCCAAATAACCTTACCGATTTCTTGACACCTAAAATCTATTAAGCGGTTACCTATCATAAGTTTGAAGAATATTTGACCGAATTTCATTTCACCTAAAACTTTTCAACTATTATCGTTTCGTTTTTTTTTTTACTTCATCGAAGTCACGTCTGCCACTGTATCGGTTGACCTATCATCAATTCGATTTTTTTTCGTTACTCGACGTTTCATTTGGTCGATTTTTTTTACCGAAGTTACACTTAACCGGAATAACATTTGTTCAAAGTATTATGTTTCCGAACATCTTTAAGTGGTGTCAGTAAGATGCATGGAAAAAAAGATGCTTGTTTCAAGCATGCAGCATGCAAGCAGGCATGCAGCATGCAAGCAAGCATGCAGCGTGCAAACAAGCATGCAATATGCAGCATGCATTGTTTCTGTCACGGCTCCGGCGCTGTGGGGTTTGTGCGGCCCCTCGCGAGCCTATCGTCGCAGATGGTTTTAAAACTCACCACCGCAGCTTCAGCTTGCTGGACGGTTTTGCCGTCCATTAAGTCAGTATTTTTTTCGATTTCGATGGCTAACGCATTGATATTATTATGTGAGCTTGAGTATTTCTTTGGACAAAGAATAGAAAAGTAATTCTTCATCTACTCTTACAAGTATGCCTGTGGTGTCTGCGCTCTTTTGAATCGTACTGATGGGTACCATTTATTATAGCTGGTAACATTGAGTTGATGATTGAAACCATAAAGGTGAGTAGGTACCTAGTGGCTCTCTTAGTTGACTACTTCTATACCCATCTTGTTGGGGCTTATATGAATCGTACGGGTTGGTACTATTCATTGTAGCTGGTATTAACGATTTGCTGATGGAAACCATAAAGGTGAGTAGTAGCTCTCTTAGTTGACTACCTGCTCCTATTACCCATCGTGTTTGAGCCCAAACACGATGGGTATAGGAGTAGTCAACTAAATATCCACTATCCACCTACCTTGTCCCCATCATCAGATCCTTGTTCCCAACAACGATAATAGTGGTCATCAGAAGGATTCAAATGAGCCCAAACACGATGTTTATACTAGTAGCCAACTAAGAGATTCACTATCCACCTTTCTGTTCTCCATCATCAGATCATTGATTCCATCAACAATGCATAATGCTCATCAGAAGAATTTGATTGAGCCCGAACACGATGGTTATACTAGTAGCCAACTAAGAGATCCACTATCCACCTTTCTGGTGTCTATCATCAGATCATTGTTTTCATAAACAATGCATAATGCTCATCAGAAGAATTTGATTGAGCCCGAACACGATGGTTATACTAGTAGCCAACTAAGAGATCCACTATCCAAATTTCTGGCCTCCACCATCAGATCCTTGTTACCAACGACAGTTAATAGTGTCCATCAAAATGATTCAAATGAGCCCAAATACGATTGTTATGCTAGTGAGAAAGTGTATGAAAAATTTATTTTCCATAGGTACTTCGCTTGAACGAACACTCAAAACCATATTTATGTGTTCCCCAACGAAATGAAAAAAAGACTTAGGTATTTTTTCTTAGAATAGGTCTTTACCAATGTAATTGGAGATTCTATAACCAGCATTTTTAGGTTTAAATCTTTTAAATATTACGTGGATTGGCACGCAATTCGAAATTCAAATGAATTTTATTCGAGAGCTGCGTTATTTTTATTTCAAATACAGTCATTTGTTTTTAGACAGTGTTTTATTTTTGTGAAATTGTGAAGTTTTTGGCGCCATGGATAAACTGAAAATTCGTAGAATTTTCAAGTATGAACTACGTGGAAATACCGCTGCGCAAACAGCACGTAACATTAACGACGTGTACGGGCCTAACACTCTTTGCATAAATACGATCCTTTGTTGGTCCAATCGTTTTAAATCCGGAAATTTTGAGTTCAAGAACGAGCCTCGCGGTCGGCCGGTAACCATTGTCGACAACGACGAATTGAAGGCGATAGTGGAAGCGGATCCGACGACTGAGCTTGCTGCGGGTCTTGGAGTCAGTGTCAAAACAACAATGAAGCACTTGCGTCAAATCGGAAAGATAAAAATGCTAGATAAGTGAGTGCCACGCGAACTAAGCGATCAGCAGCGAGATTTACGCGTCGAAGCATCTATGCATGCTTCGATGCCTAGAGGAAATTCTAAATCGAAACGCTGCTCAGTGCTGCGCACGCGACGTACCATCGCAAAGCTACAAGAGTTATAGCTGAAAGCTTTCCGTAACGCACCGTACTCATCGGACCTTTCCCCAACAGATATTTACTTTTTTCAAAATTTAGAAAAATAAGTGAAAAAAGTCAACACCCGAGACGCAGTGCAATACGTTGACTGGTAGAGAATGCCTTGTTGCATTAAGTCCGCCCATGTACCACTATTGTACATAAAGTTTAAATAAATAAATCCCTTTGGATTTGCACTCTGTTCTCAGGAATTCGGGGCAAACAACCAGCTGAACCCGATCTCCTGGAATTCGTTAAGCCGATTCGTAACACTAATGAGTAATGACGGGGTGCATTGCACTCGATGTTTCACAGTAAGCAGGTCAATATCCTACTTATCCCACAAATATTTAAATGCGAAATTGTAGTAGGTATCATAATGTAAAATTGTTTTTAATAGGTCACTAGAAAATGGCAAACTCCGTAAGATTATAAAATATCATGAGAGATTGTAAACTCTCGATAAATTGTCAACTAAACATTTGGAATCCTAAATACTTTTTACGCATCCAAATTTGATAGTATATAAGTATAATATCTCATAGTCATTACGAGAAATTGTGGAGTAGCAAGTAAATAAACGTTAAGTTTGTCACTCCGTTAGCCTCAATTTCCATACATTTTTGATAGATGTGAGTGACACACGAATGCTAACATTGCACGTTGCTTAAAATAAAGTCGGGTAAATAATAAAATTGACCCTTAGTACATTTTTGATCGCTTGAGAAAATGTATCGAACATTATTACATAGTGATGTTTTAATCTGATGAATTACATTACATACTGATGATTAACATACCAACTTACTTTACAGATAAGTCGAATGAATTAAGTACTTATATTTCACGAGAACTTAAAGGCTTAATAAGAATGATTAATACATTATGCGATTTATAAAAACGCCAAGTCCCTCTATAATAAAATTGTTTAATATGCAAATTTACACAGACATATATGATTAATATACGATAACTCGACCAGAGTTATCGTATATCAATCATATTGTGAACTAAATTAATGGTTAGTGGATTAATATTTTCGCATACTCTATGTATGCTTTTATTGAAATTCCTCGAACATGTTATGAGTTGCTCTTCCTAACTTTCAATCAATGTCAAGCTTGTCAAGGGAATATAATGCACTTCGCAGAATAATTTTAGAATAAATGAGGTGAAATTGTGATCACGCTTCAAGCCAGTTACCAGTGTGTAGGCGTGAACTGATTGAATCGATGCCTAGAGTTCGAGTCAGTTGCAATAACTTAAGACTAACTTTTGAATTTTGATAGCACTTAGAAATCTTATCAACATGACTGTGGGTGGTGTTTTTATGCGTCCTACCAATATAATAAATGTTTAATTTGAGTCGTGGTTTATTAAGAAACTTTATATTTTAGCCAACTGTTTGAATCAATCGCGCCTCAAATGCTGAAAGGATTTGGATGAAATTTGAAGTGCAGGTAAACCATGGCCTTGTCTAAGGTTATTTCATAATTCTTGTAAGTTTTGTAAATTGTATTTTAATTGCAGTATTTGGTCTAGACAACCGTTTCCACTGACCGTTTTCAATAAAAAGCATACTTTGTCTTATTATAAAGTATCCGTTTCCATAGGGATAATTTCCGACTTTCAAAACAAAACCAAAACCGTTTACTTAATTAATTTTACTCCGTCAAGAATATGGTGCCCGGTGATCGTGATATATCTCAACATATTTCAAACCACACAGTTCCTGCCATCTTTGCGGGCAAGCGGTGACCTCGAATGTTATCGAGACAGCATCAGAAACGGTAAAATGAATAAAGAAAAACGAAGCATCGCAAAGTCTCCATCACAGAGTACTGAGACGCCTCGGTGGCCACCTCTAGATACAGCACTGTCAAAACTTCTAAAACTGATGGACCGTGACAGTTTCGATAATGTCTATGACAGCTGAGATTTGAGCTCAGTGCAATGATGGCTTTTAGGAAGATTCAAACCACGTTGGCGCCACTTGGACGAAATAATCCTCTTTGAAAACGTGATGACATTTATCAAATCATTCAATGCACACTGACATCTAGCTTAAATGTGGCTCTAGACAATCGAGCGTGGCTTTGGCGATCTCGGCATTCCGTAAAATTTCTAGTGTGAGCCTTCTTCTTCCTGTTATCACTTTAAAAAGCAACACATAAACTTTTTAAAAAAAAAGCTATTCAACTTAGGAAAAAACGTGTTGAACTGATTTAATATATTAAATAACCATATTAAACTAGAACACAGCAAAAAAATATATGAAATTGATACACATCATTTACTGTCTGATATAAAAATACTTGAAGCAAAATTGAGTTCCCTTTACAATAAATATGTACAATCTCGGGACCAAATAAAAGAACACATTCTCGCTGCTAATGAGTTAGTCATGTGTCTGTGTACTTGCCAGACAGTATCGAGCCTTGATGCTGTCCAGCCTGAGGCAACGGTGTTCCCGTCACAGGCAGAGAATTTTTCTCAAGGCTGTGTCATTGAATAAGATAAAATAGATTTTGGACAGGATTTATTTCAAGTTGAACAGCCTGTGATTGGTGTTTTTTCATCTGTGAATCGTGGTTATCATTCAGTTATGTTCTCAGACAGTTTTGCAAATGGATTAGGTAAATTAGTTATAGTCTGTCAAGAAAGTCATGAAAATAATGTTTTGGGAACTACTATTTTAGCTGATACTGGCAACACTGAATAATTGTCAAGCTGAGTACCTCAACTGTCACTTCGTGGCTCTGTGGTTGATTTTCTATGATTTTTAGCGGTATTTCGAGTTTTTTTAAGCGTGTGACCGTTTCGAGATAAAATGAATCGAAATGTTTATAAAAGCGGTGCGAGACAATTATATTTAAAGTGTATCAAGAGTGTATGGCCGAATTTTAAGCTGAGACGAGTAAAAACGATGTTTACGGTCGAACAGCAAAGTTAACCGGTACGTAAATATATTTAAATGTTGAACACAGTAAAGGAAATTATAATCTCTTGTCAATCTTCTGTTTTTAAGTAAAATTTGTCTTTTTAATCATTGTTTATATTTCGTTGAGGTTATGATTTTATTTACGATTTATTATACTACCACTTAACGGTGTTGATGCTTTTGTGTTACTTTTAAGAGATGTTTAAGATATTTGTTATTTAACATGTCTTTATTGATTTCAGGTGTTTTTGAAAGCACAATTCGACGCATAGTTGTCGAATAAATAGATGCACCATATCACTCTATTACAACAAACAATTGTGATTTAAACCCAATAGAGTTAGTGTGGGCAATAGTAAAAAGGCGAATTGCACAAACAAATGTTTGTGGTCAAAATGTTGCGAAGTTGGCTGAAGAAGCATTTAACTCAGTAACTCCACAAGAATAGAAAAACTGTGTTGACCATGTCATTAAAATCGAAGATGAATATTTTGCCCGTGGATTAACTCTCTATAATGATATAGACAGATTTGTCATATCGGTTAGCGATGATAGTTCGAGTGAATCTGAAGTCAGAAGAGGATGAATTTAATTATGCAGGAGTTTCAGGCAACATTTCGGGAGTTGAATACCTCGCCAGTGATTATTTGGATTTTGAATAATAAAAAATATTCTATAAATCCTTTTTTTTGTGCAGTTAGAATATTGATATCAGCTCAATTAAGCTGATATCGATATTCTACCAGGCTCATGTTGAGACGGCAGCGCTGCAGCGCAGAGAGGCGAACCATCGAACTTTGTGGTAGATAAATGGTAATAACTGAAAGGGCGAAAACAAGGGTTGGTCAAAATAAATATTCTTATTACACACACATAATTGTATTATATTCTAATTATGAATGAATGTCATTTGAATGGAAATCAGTTGAAGGAGGAATGTTTTTCACCACTACCAATGAATGTCAAAACTCTTTTTTTGCACCTTAAGTGTTGGAAATAAGATAGATGAGTGTCAGATAATCCACATGGCATTAAAGAGACAATAATAATGAATCAGTAATTAATTACTATTTTATAAAAAAAAAGTATCAAATCCTTTCAGTCGAAATTTATAGGGATACCATGTAAATGATGGTGGCGCCCTCCTTTTTTTTCATGACTTTCTTGACAGACTGTAGTAACAACCTGAGTTATTCTACATAGAATTATTTTCAGGCTCAAGTTACAAACATAGTATGACGGCATTATTAACAAACAATAAATACCAACATAACTATTTGTATACCTAGGTAATAGTTTTAAAGTTAAAAAATCAGATATCACACACAATGTAAGTGAGATGTTTCAGTTAAGATGTAATTAAATAATTTTGTGCGCATTCCCATATTTGATAAATTGACAATTAGACAAAATTAACACATGCATTTCTTAGCAGGTCATTATAGTGACAAGTTTCTGTATTTTGATACAAATATTTTTGTGGAAAATTTAAAAGCGATTAGGCATACTGTGTATTTGCCAATTAGTTTTAGACATACAATAGCAAGGCTTTTAGCTTATTATATTAACTCAGACATAAGTAGTATGTCAAAGTCTTGTGTAATTAAA